>CM068869.1:8987995-10453828 GCA_035149815.1 Branchiostoma lanceolatum | reverse complement strand
CAATGATAAAGCTTCATATAGGTAAGCCATTTGGTGAATCAAATGACAGTTATATACATATTATCCAGTACCCGTAGCACTTGCTCTGTCGATACTTGTACAGTTGAAATGAAAGCCATTTATCCCTCATTCCTGCTTCATTCCTTGTTAGCGAAATGTTTGTTGTCTTGTTACAGATTTCATGGGGATGAAGTTTGTGGGAACTCTGCTGAGAAACTGCGGCGCGTACTTCATGAGGAGGTCATTTGGTTCGGACCGACTCTACTGGGCCGTCTTCACCGAGTACGTGCAGACCCTGATACGTAATGGAGACTCGCCAATGGAGTTCTTCGTGGAGGGGACCAGAAGTCGCACCTCAAAATCTCTCTCACCAAAATTTGGTAGGTCTATATACATGTATATTGCAATGATAATTGTTTGATTCTTCCAAGTACTGTCAATTAGATTAGAAGCCCATCTGTGTCAGTAGGTATATACATGATCAAACTTTATCAGCATGTACCATGTACAGTCATGTACTTATATAAATTTTCGAGTAATGTTTCGCTCTTCTCCAACCCACTCACTTGTAACACTGTCTTGTCCTAATGGAAATGTAGCATCAGTTGTCAATCAAAGGTAGGGTGCCATTCCATTTACTGTAATGCATTTTAGGTTTGCTGGGATTTCACTTCATTCAAGGGAGAAACAATGGAGTGTTTGTGGTGTTTTTTTAGTTTGCGGTTGAAACAAGGTCTTTCGGTAGGAAGGCAGAAGACAGAGCAAGATTTATGTGGCAGTTTCCAGTGATTACCACAAAAACTGCAAACATTAAACCACCGGTAACTATTTCAACAGTTACAGTGCTGCCTGAGTGCTCCCATACTTGAGGCAGCAATTATGGGAGCCCCAGTAAATAGAAATTGCACCCAGGCTAGATGAAATGTGTCAACTTGTTAGGTACTAGGTGTTGACATCGCTAACTCAGGTTTATGTTTCATGTATGTTTCTAGGTCTCCTGTCAGCAGCTATTGAACCGTTCCTGAACGGGTCCGTGTATGACATCACCGTCGTCCCCATCAGTATCAGCTACGACCGGCGCCTGGAGGAAACCCTGTATGCCAGGGAGCTGCTGGGGATCCCCAAACCAAAGGAGTCCACTTCTGTAAGTTATGTAAAGTCACATTTCAACGCCGGGGCCCAGCCGGGCTGTTTGATAAAATAAAGAATAATTTGAAAGAAAGATTATAAGAAATATTTAAAACTTATGGTAAGGGCTAATTTTTCTACGTTTTGTGTGTTTTTATATCATATTTTTCGTTCCCACAAGCTACCTGACCGGGCCCCGCTTTGGAAATGTGACCGTAGCATTAGGGTGCCACTTGTGGTCAGGGTTGTTCACATACATTATGTAGACTCAGGGTTGTTGAGTAGAATCTAAAGGTTCTGGGTGTGAATCCTTGGCAAGCCAAAGTGTTGTGCTCTTGGGAAAGCCACTTTACAGCTATTTCCTCACTCTACTCCAGAATGAGTACCAAACTAGTCCACTTCCGTAAGTTAGGGCGACGCTTGTGGTCAGGGTTGTTGACTTGGATTCTAAAGGTTCTGGGTTTGAATCCCTGACAGGACCCTGAGTGTTGTGCCCTTGGGAAAGGCACTTTGCATCAGTATTTCTTCACTCGACAGGTGAAAATGAGTACCTAGCTTTGGTTAGGGGCGTCCTCTTAGATAGGATGTAAAGCTGGAGGTCCCGTGTTTGAGGAGAGCCACACCTCGACCATGTTAAAGAACCCACCACGCTTGTCAATAAGAGTATTTGAGTGGATCAGACCTTATTAATGATCTATTTGTTGACATCTTAAAAAGGTGATAGTCACCTTAAATGTCATACTTTCACTCATGTGGTAAATTATAATAGATAAGTTGTTTATAAAAAAAAATAACAGAGGCAGATACAAAACTTGTGTTTTCCTTGTCTTTGAGCTCCTGTATACCCCTTCAATAAAGTCTCAAAAGTGAAATTGAGTCTAAAGACTTTTTTTCTCTATTCTTTGTTTCTTTCAGGGACTGGTGAAGGCACGCAGTGTGCTACAGGAGGATTATGGCAGCATTCACGTCTGTTTCGGAGAACCGATGTCTGTTAGGAAGCTGGCGGAGGGGAGAATCGACCGCAGTGTGCATGGCCTCCACCCAAGGTGTGTTTCACGTAGAGCTAAAGGTAGTCCCACTGCCTGTGAGGCCGTAGGGGTAGTGGGTTGTTATCCACTGTGTCTAGGGCACGGTATCTCTTTCCATCGCCTTTTACCTCCCCAACCGAAGCCAGGTACCCATTTTTACACCTGGGTGGAGTGAGGAAAGCCCTTTCATTAAGTGCCCTTCCCAAGGCCACAACGTCTTAAGCCAGGAATCGAACAAGTGACCTCTTGATCTCGTATCATAGCCTATCTTCAAACATTGCAATTATTATAATATTGTTTAAAACTACACAGTGACAATGCCCTTACTGTACTTGTGGGATCCACTCTACAACTGTTACAATCTAGGGAAAATCAATTTTTTATCACTCTGGTTCTTGAAGGCAATGGAGGACATAGTCTCAATGTGTCATTACCAGGTAACGTTTTTGGCGAAGCTTCTGGAGCAAGCCTAATATTCAATATGCTTCCACCTGCAGGCACATGTCCATGTTCACCAGTGAGGAGCAAACCTTTGTCCAACACCTTGCCCACCAAGTCGTCCTTGCCCAGCAGAAGTACATGGTCATCTCACCCTGGTCCCTGGTTGCTGCGGTCCTCTCCCAGCATCCTCAGGGGCTGCTCCTAGAGAAGCTCGTGAACGAGGTGGTTTGGTTGAAGAAGCAAGCAGTCGGTCTTGGTGCTTTTGTTGATTGGTCAGGTAAAATAACACATTTGATTGTTTTCTCAATAATTTTGCACGTAGTATCTGTAGACATGTACTTGGAAGGCTCTGTTATGTTTGATATACTGTGATATTGATGTTTTATCAGATATTCATTAGATTAGAATATATCTAATCTACTCTTCTTGGATTCCATCCATATGAACACAGCATGTACATGCGTGCTTGCAATACACACATAACAAAACTTATGACAGTCACTACAGAACAGCATACTAAATTACAACTACAAAAAATACACATTAAGTATTGACACAAGAAAAATGTTTGTTATTAAGTCATGACTTAGAAAAGCTGACAACCCTATCCCACTTGTCCCTCTTTATCCATACATAAGTTTGCTTTGAAGGTCTTTTTGCATATTCTAAACTAGAGTTCCACGACCTCATACCTTCGCCAAATGATTTTAACCTTTTTGAATGACGTATCAGGAGTGTTTCTCATCAATTATAAATCATACCAGTTGATCTTCTTCACCCAAAAAACAAAAGTATGAGCTTAACAAAGAAGGTTATGCTAACAAAGTAACATTTAACATGAATTATGCAAATGAGGTCCTTATTAGCATAATTTGATTCAACGATGTTCACATTCGCATAACTTCCAAATGACACAAGTATGAAATTGGCATCATTTACCTGTATGGAACTATAGTAGTTTCTCATTAATTATGCAAATTAGGCCTACATTTGCATATTTCTTATCTATCAAAATTCCTCAGTAACAAATGTCACATATTTCAATAGTCATATCATGGAACACAGCGGGTTTTTACAATTGTCTCATTAATTATGCAAATTAGAATCTGATTTGCATAATTATTGTCCAATCAGACAAAGCATCACGTAAGCTATCTACATACCAAAAATCATTAACATCCATCTAGCCCATCTTGAGATATAGTATGTTCTCATTAATTATGCAAATGAGGTCTTCATTTGCATAATTGATATCTATTAATATTTCTCTCTTCTTCAGTTACATATGTCACATGTTTGAGAGTCCTACCATGGAATTTGGCGGCCGTATAAACTTTCCTCATTAATTATGCAAATTAGATAATGATTTACATAATAAGTATCTAATCATGTACGTCATCACTCAAGCTATCTACTTACCAAAATTCATGACCATCCATCAAGCCCTTCTTGAGTTATTCCCTTTCAAAGTCTGAACCAAAACCTGCTCCTGCAGTTCCAAAAAAGCCGCTAGGGGGCCCAAACCCGTACCACTAACTCTCTGCCCAAAGAGCTATCTACCACTCAAAAATCAGTTTCATAGCATGTCCAGAACACGAGATATCAAAACAGGAAGTTCCGCTGCAGTACCGTAACAAGCCGCTAGGGGACCCAAAATCTAATCATTTCCTAGTCTCATCAAGACCTACCTACCTACCAAATATCAAGACAATCCACCCAAGCCTTCTCGAGTTATGCTGTACGTTACAAACACACAAACAAACGCTACCCTCTGCATAACCTTCTCGGCGAAGGTAAATATTACAATAACACTCTACTACTAAGTGTATAATAAGTGGACGATGAAATATCAACAAAAAGCTGTAATAGATTGCCAAGAAGTTGCACAGCACATACATTGTATATAGTTTGACTAAATGATGCTCAAGTTATCATAGAGTGGAACTCATTGCCATCAAGTACTGTAGGTCTAGAGCATCCTCATTAGATAGCTTCTAACAACGTTAGCAGTCAGATGTGCAAAGGTTAGGTGTGACGGGTCACTCAGTGTAATATAAATAGCTGCTGCCGCACCACATGCCTGCAAAGCTGGTGTGTTATGCCGAAGGGCGGTTATACTGGCTATATCCATACTGATATAGAAGTTTATATCAAAAGACCCTACATCTAGTCATCTCTCATGCTTCACAGCTAAGGAAGACCCCAGTAGCGTTGTCCAATCTGCACTAGAGCTTCACCACCATGTCGTCACCCTGGGAGCCAATGGGAGGGTGGCTCTTAACCTCCCGCAGCAGACGCGAACCAAGATGGAGACGGAGATGGCGAGGAAACACCGGCTGATGGAAGAGGCGGAGGTTCGGCTGATGGTCGTCACGGGAACCAACCAGCTCCTCCACGTGTTTGTGAGGATCGCACTTGTCCTGATGGCGCTCAGCAAGGATGGGAGTGGAACAAGAGGTTGTTGTTATCAATTTTGTTTGTTCTAAATATTGTTGTTGTCAGAATGAATATGTGTCTTTAAGTTGGATGTCTAAGTCTTAAAGAATACATTGGCCATATTTTGGGTAAAATTCAGTAAAGAGTAAAGCAAGGTTTTGTTAAAGAACTATTTGCATTAATTGTTGTATAATAATATTATGATATTTTGTTCAAAGCCAGGTACAATGTGAGAAAATAGATAACGGGCTAACCAACATAGCCACATTCACACACAATATCCGACAGTCCTCTGCACTGTGTGGACTGTATAAAATAAGTATGCAAATGTTCTGTATCTACTTTTTAGTGAAAGTGTTGTTTCCTTTTCTTCCAGATGAATTGTTTACAGTATTCAGGTTCCTGAGAAGGGTGCTGGGGAAAGATTTCATCTTCATGCCAGGACAAGATAAACAGGTATGCTGACTGTAACTTCTTAAACATCTAGACTCAAGGTAAGCATGTCTCTCCGTAGCTCAAGCAGCAGCGCACTTGGCCATATGGATCAAATTCCTTGGATCCGTGGACGGGGTTCAATCCCAGATTGGACATGTTGTGAGGGATTGCATTAGTCATTTCGGACGGTGACATAAAGCTGGTACTGTGCCTTGTACGAGGGAGCTTCAGGTGTTAGCCTGAGCGTCAAATCTTTGCACGTAAAAGAACTCAACACACTTATCCAGAAGAATTAGGGCTGACCCGGTGTGCTTGGCTGAAAATGCAGGCCGTAGTGAATTCGCATTGCACTACTAGCTATTGAAAAAGCATCACGCTTTATCTCAAGCATTGCACTTTGAGTTCGGCCTACTTTGATTATGCATGATCAGCCAAGTTAACAACACATTTTCCAAAATATTCCATGGTTTCAAAGTAATGGAAATCTTTTTCGATGGGAATATCTTATTGTTATTGAATGCAGCAAAACATGAAGACCTTGCAACTTTTTCTTCAACCTCTCTCATTTAATAATTCTCAGGACTTTGACACAGCAGTACAGTATCTGTTCAGAGCCCATGTGCTTGAGGAGGACGGAGGCTCTGTCAGAGTTTCTGACTCAGGGAAGAAGCTTCAGAGTTTTCTGCATGAGATGTTCTCGCCATTCCTCTTGGGATACTGGGTAAGTAGATATCAAGGATCTCAATGTCAACTCTTATGATATAGTATACTATTGGGTGTCCCAAGACTGCCACATGAAAGAAACAGTGTTATGGAGGCCTTGTAAAAAAAATATTAAACTCTTGAACATTGTCAATATCTGAAGTGTGCATACCTCAGGTTGCATTGGTAGATTCTCTTCGAATTCACTGTTTTTAGCTTTGCTAAGAAGGTTATTTTTAATGCTGTTTGTGTGTGTGTGTGTGTGTGTGTGTGTGTGTGTGTGTGTGTGTGTGTGTGTGTGTGTGTGTGTGTGTGTTTGTGGCAATGTCTGTGGACAGCATAACTCAAGAAGCTGTGGATGGATCCTTGTGGTATTTAGTAGGTGGGTAGGGTTTCAGAAAACAATGGTCAAGTTCAAAAATGGGCCACCTATAGCCTTTCTAAGGTACTGCAGCCGTACTTCCAGTTTTGATATCTTTTTAGATGTGGCAGTCTTAAAGCATCTCTTTTCATTATTTAGATGATGTGCCAGTATCTCCTGACGGCGTCCTCAGATGATTCTCGAGGCAGCACCACCCAACAGCTGACTAGGGGTGCACAGGACATGGCAGCTACCCTCCTCACAAATGGTACATTCTACAGATTAACTGTCATTTATTTGAACCTCCCCATTTAACAATGGCTTGACCACAAGATGGGAGTACAAGTAATGAGATTGATCATTGATTGTCATAAATGCAAAATGTATGACATTACATTATTCAAACAAATAGGTGTGACAATTTTCTCTTCTGTGTTTCTGCATTAAGGGTATCATAGGTCTATGTTATGTCCTACAATCCCAAACCACTGAACATAATGTGTGTGACAATATGTCTGCTGTATAAACAGACATGAACTTTGGTCATCCTGTGTTTACGAGATGTCTCAAAATCAAAGAAATGTATATAATGTTATTACAGATTCATTGATTTAATGTTGATTATTGGTACTTTTCAGTCTTTTCCAATGCAAGTAGCAATGGGCTGCTGTTTTAATGGCCATGTAGTTTTGCTTGATTTTTTACATTTCAAAGACTTATTTTCTGTATGTTTAAGAAACTTTGTTCCAACGTTATTTTCATTGCAGGACTTGTGAAGAGATTTGAGATCCTGTCCTTAGACATGCTGGGCAATGCCATCACTAGCTTTGTCTCTATGGGGGCAGTCAAGAGATTCAAGAGGTGAGGAATGTTGGACAGGAATTAATGATAACATTAACTTTTTCGTATTCCATATCACACTGTGCATGATTTTTCATAGTGATACAAGATCATGATGGCTTCTTATATAAAATATCATGGCTTCATCTAGTCTATTGGAATTCAATCTTTAAACTGAAATTTGTTACCATCTTTTGTGCTGCTAGATATTGGCTAATTTAATCAACTTGTAATAATGTTTTTTCAGCAATGGACACGCACTGTTCCTACCTGTCCAAGGAGAAGTCTTAGCTTTATCCAAACAAATAGGTAATACAATATTCCTTTCCGATTTTCCACATTTCATGTCTAAAAAACTGTTACAGTATAAGGCTAGTGAGTAGTAGCCTGAGTACCAGCCTCCGTAGTGACTGCTTGCTCAAAAAAATCCGCTTGCTGACCACGAGCCAATGGTCACTACGGAGGCTGGTACTCAGGCTAAGTGAGTAGATGTTCTTTATTTTGGGGTTCAGGGAAAAACATATCAGAGTGTGAACTTTAATAGGGATAGCAAGGAAGTACTAAATGGACTTGATAATATTGTAACTTTTTTGACAGATAAATTCCTTTTCTTTGGCAATTCAGTCGTATTTAATAGGAGAATAGAACATATCAAAATCTATCCTTAGAATGATTGACTATAGAGATCTAGTTTTCAGAATGAGGATGAACAAATACATTTTATATGTTTACAGTGTCTGAAAAGTGTGATCCAACATGTCTGATGTGAATTTTCATCATAGTATATAGTCCGTGGTTGTAGAAAACAGTCGTACACTCATTGGTCTTTTTTGCTATTTTCTTTAGAAACCCTTATTGCTGTTCCTGACCTCAAGACAACATTGCAAGTCATCCCCGTGAAATCGCGGCTCTGACAACGATACTGTGCAATGGTTCCAGATTAGGATTTCAGCTGCCTACCTTACTATTCAGCATTCAGGTGTAAGCATTTTTTGTACACATAGCAGAGGCATTATAGAAGCTAGCTCATTTCTGAGTGAATCAGTGTGTAAACTGAGGACAGTTGTCAAGAACAGATATGCAAACAGTCAGTTTCTTCTTGTGATATACATGTACCTGACTGCTGCATTATGTAGCAAAACATTTTCCTGATCAGAGGGCGCATGAATTCAAGATATCCCTCCATACTGAATTCTTCTATACCGATCCAGCTTGTCAGGGCTGAGTTATATAATGAAGGAAAATATCTCTGTGGAAAAAAATGTAACAAAGTCACATTGATGACACTGGTGAGGATATGATATTCGACAATATGACAATTAGAATATCACTAAGCCCAAGGAAAATGTGTTAGCTGTCTTTCCAGTTATGATCCTGAAAAAATCAGCCTCCATTGCAAAAACGTTCAATGTTTACACATTCTTACATCAACTGTTCAAAGCCTTAATCTGTTAGGACATATGTGTTTAGAATTTCAGCACTGAGATGTCAGATTGAAAATTTTATCTCAATTGCCAACAGTCGACCCCCCTAAAAGGCTATGGTTGTCAGGCTTTTGCTACACACAGGGTTGGTCAGGTAACTGGACACACAACAAACAAACAAACAAACAACCATTGTTTTCCTAGGCCTACCTTTCTATGTAACAACGCAGTTGTTTGAGAAAAAAAATCTGCCATGCATTAAAGATGCAAATATGCAATCAAGGTATGCAATTGATGTATTTTATATTGTATTGAATTGTATGCAGTAATGAGACAACAATGTGCAGCTATTGATATCACCTGATTGATTTCACCTGATTGATTGTTTACATGAATAATGCAGTGTTTAAAATAGATAGAATGATTAGGACAGAGAATTGGTGAGGGATGAAGTTGTTTTTTTCAGATACAAGACTAATATTGAAGTAACTTATAGAATTACTGAATGAACAAGCGTTTCAGTAATGTTAGTTGGTGGGGCAATTTATTTTTACCAGAGGAAGTGTATCTAATGTTATATGGGTAGGAATCTTACAGGACAAGGAAAGGGCTAGAAATATACTGAATTTCAAACATATTTTGTTTCGATCTGTATTGATTTCAGTCAGTTGGGATGCGGCTTTGCACTGAATATTTCAGGTTGTTGAAATTTTTTTTTATAGTTTTCCAAGCTCAATACTTTCAGGATTTTTTTGGATATGCTTGTGTCAATATGTGAGATATGTTTGTCCAAAAATGTACTTGATAGATTTTGTTACTTTTTCACAAAAATACATTTGCGTACTTTGATTCCAATAATTATTGTTTAATTGTTGCATTTGATAGTCATTGAATTTAGGTCTGGGAAGAAATGGGTTTCAGGAAACCTTTTTTGTGGTGTATATATGGCCAGTTTGGTGCAATGCAGTGTTTATTTTAATAGTTAGAGCATGTGAAAAATATGAACCATGAATAAATGCATTTTACATACACAGTGGAGGAGGTGAATAATGCCTTATGTGCATTGGCAATAAAACATTTCATTGGTAGTCTGTCAGCATTATTGTGTACTACTGTTGCTTTTCTAATGATCTAAAGGCCTCTCAAGAACTTTGTGCATCTATCTTGCTAATCTATTTTCTGATACATCACCAGTGCTGGAAAGTACTCTCCAAGCAGAGGTTCAAAAACCAGCCGCAGCCAAACCTCTGCTTGGAGAGTTCATGTATCTGGAAAGCGCTTACATTTCAATAGCGCCCCCATCGGTTACTATCATTACTGCATGGTAGTTCTTTTTTCCCCAAAGACAGAAATTATTAAAGTACAATACCATATGGCGATTATGATTAATAAAGACAAGCAAACCTCTCTGGTAGTTACAATAATATTGATGTTTATCTAATATGCAAATGAAATCTGCATGATTGAACGCTGATTGGTCAGTTCCGGGTAAACAACAACAACCAAAAGTATCAATCAAAACCACGTGGTCCTTCGGCGCCAGGAATGTCACAAAAACAGGGAGGTGGCGGATCGGACGACTTTTTCTCTCAAGTTTAATCAAATACCCTCAATGGCATCCAGTGACCGACAGGTGGCTCATTCAAGACAAGTATTTAGCGAACAATAAAGAGTAACCAAGACGACCTGAGGTAAGGAATGCGTTTTTGGACGATTTTTTACTTGCATCATCTGTGACATGCTGACGAACTTTCGCGCGCTTTCTTCCGACCCTCTGCATGTCTCATGTTTCCTCGATACCTACAAAAATGTTCCTCATTTTATACCTCTGATGACAAATTATTAACTCGCCACTAAACAACAGTCCGTTACCGATGTATTCTCAATCATCTTTTAACAACAGCGCTGTGAAATTTATAAAGAAAACAACAACAAAATATTCAAGTTTGGACATGCTACTGCCTGCTGTAATGTTCAAGGTCAACCGAAAAATGAACGTTACGATTTCTGTACTGTCTCGTGTTTTTGTCACAGACTTTCACACAGAAAACTGTGACAGTTCATGTCTCTGGGTGGCATTAGGACTCCCTGGTGCTCTATCTTCCGTCACATAATTTACGACTTCCTGAAACAAGACCCCCTCCTCCCTAGCTCCCCTCCCCCTTTTTATTTATTTAATAACGCTTTATTGCATTTTTTATGTGTAAATGTTACTGACTGTATTACAGTATGACTGAATTGTTGATAAGCACTGTTAGTAGTAAAGTTATTATAGCTTTAAATTATATGATAGCAGGTTGGATTTTTCAAAAGGTGACAAATTATTACAGTATAACAGAAATCTGTTTTCCTTGACATGGTTTTCACAGCCCTCTTTCCCGTTTTTTTGTTGTTTTTTTTTGTTTGTTTGCTTGTTTTTACAGTTTTGCCTGGAGAATGTCTGACAATCATAACTGGGCTGCCATTGCTATCATAACTTTTGCAAAATTTGTAACATTAGTCACCGTAGACCAAGATTCTAGTGCAATTTGCAAAAAAAAATATTCTTGACAAGAAGTTGAATTTCAAGAACATACCGGTACCCTCAGCCTTCAATAAATACAGTTGAAATTGCTCAATAAGACCACTTAGGACACCAATAACATCTGTTCTTTGTGAACAGGTGGTCACTATAGACACTCTTGACAGGATTCAAAATGTAGGATACGCGGAGATAGGACTTCCTGTCAATTGTGGGCAAAGTCTTATTGACAGGAAGCACAGAAATACCTACATCCATTCAAAGAATCGGTGCAAATTGGCTCAGTTGGTAGAGTGGTTGGTATAGTGCCAAAGAAAAAATCTTATTGACATTAAAATCCTTCAATAGTGTCAAAATTCTTATTGACAAGAAAAAAACTGTCACTTGTGCTGAAAAATTCTTAGTATATCCTGTCAATAGCCTCCACCTTAAAGACACTGCAGCAAGGCCATTGACTAGTTGGATTCCTTGTCCGGAAATTGTCACAGGTTACTAAGTGCAAAACACAACATCAGGACTGGTACACAGATACAGAGGTTTAGGTACAGGTCCAGACCTGTAAACTGTACTTCAGAAATTTGACAAAGTAACTTATTGTCTTCAATGATGACAGAAACTGTTTATTTAACAGTTAACAAAAAGTATATGGACTTAAGTTGTTGTGTTTATAGATTTCATGATATATCAGAGAAACTGTTACTGTGTGTTTTTGAGAGGATCTCAAAAATGAGTCAAATCAGGGTTGGTGCTGATTTCAATGCTCTGCAATATATTATCTTTTTTGCAGCGCAAAATGTTCATCTTTGGTAAGATTACGGTAAGAATAACACGATTTTAGTAATGAAATAAGTAATAATTTAACCTTGTTCCTGCTGCCTAACTCTTAATTAAAGCAATAGGGAATGGGGTGCCAAATGGCTACTTCAGAGTGCTAAACTTAAGGTTAAAAAGTTTCTCTTTTTCTCCCCTACAGGCTAGACCTCTCCCTCTCTCCCCTCTCTCTCTCTCACTCCCTCTCACTCTTTATGTGACTCCCCTCAGGCCAGCAGCAGCGCCTTGGAGACATGGAGAATTCCCCAGACAGCATCACCTGGCCACACCACAGACTGCCCGAGTTCTCATCCCTCCTCCGACCAGAATCACGCGCCATGGCCAAACCTAGCCCTGCCAACAGGTCAGAGATATGTGGTACACAGCATCAAACATTCGTCACTACATGATTACCTTCGCCAAGAAGGTTATGCTTTTGGGTGCATGTGTGTGTGTCTGTGTGTGTGTGAACACAATAACTCAAGATTGCCTGGGTGGATTGTCTTGATACTTAGTATGTTGGTAGGTGTTGATGAGACCTCAAAATGATTAGGTTTTGTGCCCCCTAGTGGCATGTTAAAGTATGACAACGGCTACTTCATTGCCATGTACATGCACTCATTAAAATCCAAACATTTTGTGCCGCAGTACAGTGAAGTTTCCAACAACTCAAACCAAGAGTCACCGTCAAATATTTATGTCGTTTTCAACTTTATTTTGTAGACAGGTCACTTTACTTAACTTCAGATCTAACCTATAGTTGTAAACCAGCTGTATGTTTTACTGTCATTTAGTTCCTTGTTTTATTTTACATCATTCTTACATTCTTCTTGTTTTGTTGGTCTTACTTTTATATCTGTGTAATAGGAGAAGGTCTTGATAAGCAACATTGCTTTTGTCCCATCCATGTGTTTTTGCTGCCACAGAGCTTATATATACAAAGAATAGACTGAAATGATTGTGACTAAAAGCTTTGTAAGTAGAACACTTCACTCTGTCATTTCTGGCCTAACTGATATTGATACAAGTTCAGAAATTGGAACTGTTCATCAGTCAATCTTATCAATACACAATTCATGCAGTTCCAACTCCAAGTCTTTACTCTATATGTACAGGACACCCAAGGATTCGTTGAGCCCAGGAGAGAACACACAAAGTAAGGAAGCCGTGTGCACTCCCTCCATGCTTCCAGTAGGGGGCGCTGTGACCATGCGGCAGCTGTACATGGGAGAGTCCAGGTCCAGCACCAGTTCCAGCCTCTCCGACTCTCTGTCTGACTTCTACACCAGCAGCCCTGATGTTAGGGATATTGCGAAGATTAAGGAAACCGACAAAGAGGCTCTGAGTAGGCAAAAGGATTGGGAACAAAATGATGGTACGGAGAGAGAAACACCATCCAAATCCCAACCAAGTGATGATTCTAGTTCTGGAAGTGTGAGGGAGCCCACATCAGTACTGCAACCACAAGGTGGCGTCTTTATGGAGGATGGTAATACTTCAACACACAGAGGATTGGGTCATCCACGAGGAGGTACAGAAGAATCAGCACCAGAAAGTACAACCGATTCAGAGGAAACTGAGAGTGAGAAAGAATTTGCAGAAGGGACCAAAGATGGTTTAACCATTGCCTCACACAGCAAGGATCAGTTGAGCATACAGATGACTCCAGACAGTGTGGAGTCCAACACACCTGAAAGACCCTTGGTCAAAGATGCAGCAATCTCAGAGGATTCTTCCAGTGATGATAAGGCCTACTCTGCAACATTCTCAGTCCTCTGTGCCAACAGCGGTCTCCAAGATTTATCCCAGTCTGATTTCATGGACAGGCTGAGATCTCGAGTGAGAGTGGGCTCCCCTGACTGGTCCCTGGGCCTCAGCGTTGGCGACGTGAGGTACTGTACCACCCCCAGACCCCTGCTGGACGGTTCGGAAGCGTTTCCCAACATGACACGTGCCAACAATCCATCCGAGAATCACGAGACTCTGCACACGCCACCACTGATGGTGAACAGGAGTCCAAACGCTGTTGCGGTCGCGACGGAGCGAAACGAGAAACGCCAGGAAATCAGCATGATGCCTTCTCTACCCATGTCGAGTTCGGTAGTAGCCACCCAGTCTGACAGTTGTTCACAGACCACCTTGATTGGTGGGATTGTAGCAGGAGGAAAGACCCCAGATCCTACCTTGTGGTACAGAAGACTGCCTCAGCCACCGCAGCATGTAGAGCACATGCTACCAGACATTTCAGACAAGACGACCATTCCTGACAGCCTGAGTTACCCCTGTCCTCACATGGATACAGACATAATACAGGATAGCACAACCTTCATGTGGAACCAATCCCCTGATCTCATGAAGGAAGGTCCAGCTCTCCTCGAGTCTCCTCAAGAAGCCAGCAGAACAAGCTTGAACAAATCCAGCTCTGCCTGGAAGTTCACGTACACACATCCCTGGGACTTCTCTCCAAGGAAAAGCGATGAGACGCTCGCTCAGTACCAAGCAAAGCCGTCGTCGGGTCCTGTGCAGCAGAGTAGTGTGTCCAGTGATCTTGCTACAGAGGAACACCTGGTGAGGATGACTGGTCAGATGCCTACGAAGACTAATGCTGATGTCACCAAGCAGACATGGTCAGCTTGTCCCATGTCCTCATCATCCTCATCAAACACACTCCCAAGTACCATGCCACCTGCTGTTAGTATATCTCAGCCAACACACAATAATCTCAATCTCCTAACACAAGCAGCTCAGGTACAGGCAGAGACGCTGTCCTCCATCCTACCAGGGCAGCAGTTCCTGGTGTACCTGGTGCCAGGACCGCCCGACCCTGCTGGCACCCCAGGTCCCCCCACCCTCCTGTACGTACCCCACACCCCGGGGATGGCTCCTCCGGTCATACGCAAGGACATCATGCAGCATGGACAGATCCAAGGCAAGGTCAACAACAACAACAACAACAAGTCTGGTTATCTCTTCATCCCAGTCAGACCTGATCCTCACACATCTGCACAGTTCCAGACAGGCTATATCGGACAGCCCTATACAAACCCCTCCCAGTCAGGACACAATTTCCCACAAGTCCAGAGAACATTCGTGGACCCGACCCCACAGCTGTACAACACTGGGGACATCTCCTTGCCTCCGGTATCTACACCATTTCCTCTGCTACAGGGCGGGACAACGGGAGAGTTGAGTCACAGCTGTCCAGTCTACAATGCTGGCCCCACCAGCTCGACTTACAGCTCCTACATGACCACCGCGCCGATGAGAGGCAACTCGGTTGGTCCGTTGAGGAAACCGAGAGGGCGGCCAACGAAGTCTGTCACCAATCCATACAGCATACAGCCGGGAAACGTGGCGCAACAAACCGCAGCGGACAACCCCAACCCTGTGTCCGTCCGCTACAACATGATCGGCTGCTTCACGGATGCTGGGGTTACCATCCCAGACATGTTGACCCAAACTACCAGTAGATTGTTCATGTCTCCTAAAACGTCTGCTCTAGAAACTAGTTTGCCTTACCCAGTAGAAGCCACATCATCAGCTCCTGAGGAAAGCAGAGTGACAACACAACAGGTGAACTGGAGACAGATGTATCCAGGACACCTGCAACCGACTCACACCAAGTCAACCTCCCTCCTTAGGAAGCATCTACAGTCCAAACAAGCGGCGCTAGGGAAACCTCAAGCATCGGCTGGCATATCTTCCTTCTCAGGATTAGGTCAGAACAGCTTGTTAGTCAACAACAGCAGTAGTACAGTCACTGGATGCCATGTTTCAACTTCATCGGTGCGGGACAGCTCCATGCTGTCTCAGTCGAGGATAACTCTGCTGATAGATGCTGGCACAGGTGCTGTCAGTCAAGCGAGCCCTGCTGTTCAAGCTTTGGAAAGAGCCCCAACAGCAACAGTGGATATCATAGAGGTTGCAGATCCAACAGGCAAGTGAAAGAATCATGCCACTTGAATTAGTGAGTTAGTGGTTTCTAAATGCTTTTATAGATCATCACTGCTAGCAGGGCTTAAATTTGTAGACAGACTTGACTTAATGCCAGGATACAAAGCCAGCTGAAAATGAATAAGCAATAGACCGAGCCCACCTCTGTCAAAAAGTAAAAATAGTATAAGACTGAAGTAGTAGTAGTAGTATACAGTATTTGATTATGAAATGCCATATGTGAAAATAGAAATACCAGTATTTGACAGACATTTAGCTGCTCTCTCATTGGTTGAAATGGTAACTGCCATGCTATCATTGGTTGAAGTGCTAATTGTGATGGACAGTCAGGTTCAGTCTGTAGTGTAGAATAACATCCTGTATTTTACAGGTGTAAGAAGTGAGGTGCCAGAGTCGACAACAGGACACATCTCCACACCTTTACACCTGAAGGTGGACCCCAGGATGCACCCGCCAAGGCACTACGAGTTCAAGTTCATCCAGGTTGGGACATGGAAGGTGAGAAAACAAGAAGTCTTCATGTTGTATTGATTTTGTGATGTCAGTATGAGGCAAATTCTTCAATTTTATCGTACATGACTGTATACTTGTTGCTTTTGCTTTGATTAACTTTGAAAAATTGGGAAAGTAACTTGGTATATAGATTGTTATTGATTAATTCATGAATTCGTAAGTAGTATGATTTTTTGCTAATTGTAGAAATTGTGATATTCTGTCATTTATGCCATCATTAGGAACCTGTGAGTGTGAGGTAATGATCAATTTCTGTTGTTTCCAGAGATTGTTCTGAAATTGACTGATGAAAGTTTGTTGGATACTCTACCTTTCAGCTATTGTAATAAGCCATATAAGTAACTGATGAAATAGGCTTATGTTTTCTAACAAACTTGACCAGTTAAGCCACTTCACAAGATTGTTGGAGACCAACTGTTCAACATTCTTGTTGTTTGTTCAACAGATAGAGCACAGAGACAGTGATGTTGGACAGACTGCCAAAATCAAGCTGCTTTTTGCATCAAGGTGTGGTCCTTTCTTAACAGTTACTGTGCTGTTTACTGACATATACATGTAAACCTGAATTTGTGAGATTTTTATAGATAGTCATAGCTTTGTTTGTTTGTTTTGCATACCCATTAAACTTCCTTTAGGCGTAACACACCAGTTTTGTACAGTAAGTTATAAAAAATAAGCCGTGTAAGACTGGACTGTAGAGTAAGGTTTGATTCACTCACATCGAGAAGGAGCCCTACTCTTTTCGATAAGTGCGGTGGGCTCTTTAACGTGTTTGAGGTGTGTCTCTCCTCAAGCACAGAACTTCCAGCTTTACGTCTTATCGGAGACGACGTCCCTAACTGAAGCTAGGTACTCATTTTCACCTGAATCGAGTGAGGAGATAGCTGTTAAGTGCCTTTCCTGAGGGCACAACATTGTTGTCTTCTAGGGATTTGAACCCAGAACCTTTAGATTCAGAACACCTGGCTGACCATGAGTCCCTATTTTTCCTGTCTGTCTGTAGGAAACTTGTGTATGAGTTCCAGTTGAATTCTGCAGTGAAAGCCCATGATATGGGAATGCGACAGCTGGCAAGTGTGGAAATCCCATTCAAGATCATCACTGCCATCAATGCTAAGGTAAGAGACTTTGTATCTCTGTGAGGTAACCATCAGATTGACTCAAGAATTTGAGTAAGGAGTTGTTGTATATGATACTGGAAAAGATGTGCTTCAACATGGTGTTTTACTCTCAGCAAGTGAGATGCTTGCTGTTTTTTAAGCCAGCGTCACACGACAGAAAAATAGCTCCCCGACAAGTCTGCGAGCTCAAGGGACGTTTTTGGCCAGAATACTCTTGATCACTGTGCAATTTTCTAGGGATCGGTAGATGATCTCAGGTCACCAAGTCCCATCCAATATGACAAGATAGATTTTCAGACAAGAAATATTCTTTATTTTCTGGCGATTTTGACATTTAGTGTTCGTTATCAGTGTGGCTCCAGCTTAACCTTCTCCCTGCTGCCTAACTCTGTTACCAATAGGGAATTGGGTGCCAAACAGCTATTTCAGAGTGCTAAAGGTTAATATCTCTGTTACCACAGACGGATAAGATAGCTCTGGAGGTGTCCGAAGTCCCCTTGATGTACTTCGGAACAAGAGTCTGTCCGCGCAAGGGCGGGGCTGTGAGTGGGAGAGCAGCGCGGTACAGGAGAGACCAGCCAGCCGACGTCACCGGGGGACAGCTCCAAACTGTACCCTACCACACGGTGAGAAAGTGTTTTGTAAAAGTTGTTAATTCATTGTACAGTTTGACATTAGCACAAAAGACATTTCCAAGGCAGCTCAGTTTCAAATCCTGTAACTGAAGGCAGTGTGGAACTTTTTTGATGATGACGGATTGTGGAAATTGTGGCTTTATCCCAGTTTCCTTTAAATGATTGCCATATAGATGGCAGGGAACAACCACACATTTAGCACTACAGCTGCAAACTATACCCTACCATACAGTGGACTGCTTTGTGATATAGTTTTTTAAGTCTGTAACAGAAAGTAGTAATGAATTTGTTGAAGATAATGATTTCAAAAATATATATGTCTCTGTCCCAGTTTTCTTCAAACAATTGTTATAATGACAATGAACAACCAAACTTTCAAGCACTACAGGAGATTGGGCATACAGCTTGTTCCTTTAAACTGTTATTGTTGAAAAATAAATATTTAGTTGACAAAAATGTTTTTTTGTACAGAACCAAGGCTTTAGTGTTATTTACCTTGCTGACATTTTGGTGACCATCTATCACTTTCCTCAAAACAAGTCTGGTTCTACAGTATTGTCCTGAGGAAGATTAGCCTGAGTACCAACCTCCGTAGTGACCGCTGGCTCAAGCGAATTGTTTTGAGCCAGCGGTCACTACGGAGGTTGGTACTCAGGCTAGAGGAAGATGACAGACAGTCACCAAATCTTTGGCTACCGTGGTAGGTAAATAACATGTTGATTGTGTACAAAGGACTTTTTCATCCAGTGTTTTACCAACCTAATGAAAGTATTCACAGGTACAAATGTAGATATTAGGTATAGATATTAAATATTGACATCTTTTCGTCTCAGATTGAGCTCCGCTCAGTGTCTGCGGTGAAGAAGGTCCGAGAGTGCCTGGAGCGGTTTGACCCAAGTTTCGTCACCATGATGAGAACTCCAGTGGTCATGGATCCCAACAAGCGACTGGCAGTGAAGGAGACCTGCAGTCCTGTCCATGTAGTCACCCAGCCACCCAGCCATCCTCTTAAAGCCAAGGGAGAGCCCGGGGAAGAAGGAGGTAAAATTAAAGAAGTTAAAGTCCTTCCCGCACCAGATGGTGCATAAAGTGGCGCCCATCTCTGTTTCAATAGCCCTTGGGCCACACAACTTTGTGCAGTCACCACGGCAGGGAGCTAGACCACTGGTAGGGTGTGTATTCAGCTCCCATACTATTTCCCCTTGAGCCACACAACTTTGTGCAGTCACCACGGCAGGGAGCTAGACCACTGGTAGGGTGTGTATTCAGCTCCCATACTATTTCCCAAATGCTGAGTGCTAAGCAGAGAAAGCATTTTTAAAGTCTTTGGTGTGACTCAGCAAGGGATCAAACTCACAATCTACCGAATGCAATGCGAGCACTCCACCAACTAGGCCATTGCACTGGTTTAAGGAGGTAAAGCCTAGGAGAAAAACATTGTGTTTCTTGTTACCCGACCGACCTTAGCAAAGACCAGCCGACCCTAGCCTTTTTTGGTTGCTAGCAAGGGACATAATTATACTTTTCAATCTGACATCTGAGTGTTGAAAACAATCAAACAGTGTATAGCCTTATACCAATGAAATGTACTTCTCTTGCAGAGAGAGTGGAACCTCCAGCCAAGCGGCACCACACCTCAGACAGCTGCAGCTGTAGTTCCGGCTGCTCGTCGCGGCGCTGCGGCTGCTGGAGCTGCATGCGGCCGTGTGAGCCCAGCTGCCTGTGCACCAACTGTAACAACCCCCTCATGATCCTCAAGCAGTCTGGCGTGGACGCAGACAAGGCACTCGAAGACGACTGTCTTGTGGTCAACTTTGCTAAGGTACTGGTTGGATTTTTTTCCGTAGCCTCTGATGACTTAGTCTTTGCTACCTTTGCCAGTGTTTTGAGGTCCGTCTGTGTGTGTGTTTGTCTGTTTGTGAACAGTTGTGGGTGGATGTGTATGTGTGTCTGTCTGTCTGTTTGTTGTGAACAGTTGTGGATAGATTGTTATGATGTTCAGGTGGCAAAATGAAGCAATGTTTAGATTAGGGGCCTCCTAGTGGCTTTTCATGGTATTGCAGCAGTACTTCAGGTTTTGGTATCTCGTTTTTCAATGCGAAAGTATCTCAACATTTCAGAGTCTAGTCAGACACCCATATCATGTCATCGTTAGAATTCATATTTTCCATTACTGGATTGGAGTAAAATGTTGGTAAGGCTTTAAATTACCATCTTTAATAAGCTAGATATGAATTGATATTAACTACTTCATGGCGATGTAACGGTATGGTTTCCAGGTGGCCAACCTGCGTCAGCACCTGCAGACCCTGTACCACCTGCCCTGCTGCGGAGCCATGGTGCAGCTGGTGGACATGATCCCAGGCTCTCGCTCCTGCCCAAAGTGTAAAAACAAAGCCGTGTACTCCTACTCCTGGTGCAAGTAAGCCCGATATCTGTATTTTTTAATATTTTTTTTACAATTTTGATCTGTAAAGAAATTTCATGTTTCTCAAATCTATATTCTTTACTATTAGATGGATAACACTCTTATTAAGGGTGTTAAGTTGAAGTCCTTCCCGCACCAGTTAAGTTGTTGCATAGGGCCATGCCCAATTCAGTTTCTTGGGCCACACAACATTTTCATCACAGCAAGGGGCTAGTCTGCTGGTAGTGGTGTGTGTTGAACTTCCATACTCTTTCCCAAATGCTAAGCAGAAAAGCAGTTATTGTTTTTAAGTCACTTTTCACAAGTCACTTTTTCTTGGTCCTCGCTACCATTTCTTTGACAACATTGGTGGTTTAAGTATTATACATGTACATGTATCAAAGACAGGTTTCCTCAAATGTGAAAGACCCAAGGAATTATACATGTGGGACATAATCTTGAAAGACAAACTTCATTCTGTCTTCCAGCTTTGTTCTCTGCGACCAAAACAAGAGGCCAAGAAACCACTGCACCAAGTGCCGCAAGTGCAAGGACTTCAGGGATGTACACTGCACGGTAAGAATGACAAACACTGCAACTTATTAACTTCTTAGAACATCCAACCACTGCTTTTCCTTTTACACATCCACCTAACTCCTTCCACTTTGCCCTCTTCGCCCCTGGAAAAAAAATCTGCTTTGCCCCTGCCATTCCTTCTTGCCCCAGCTGCAAATCTGCTTAGCCTCCACTCTTCTGCTTTGCCCCCAATAGCCAGCATCAACCAGCACTACTCATAGTCAACAGGAAAATCGTATAGAAAGTATCAACGCCACTCTGCATAAATGTGGTCCAGAATGTGTACTGGAATATGCTACTTTGGATTTCTTTTATATATGAGCAGCTAGAGTAAGCGGATGACGTTAGGTGGAGATGCATTGGATCGATTCATACCTGTTGGATGATGTGTGCCATTTTCCCACTGTTTTCTATTTCAGAAATGCAACACCTGCTACTTTGCGGGAGCCTTGGGAGAGCAGCGGTGTCCGTGTACGCTGCGACAGAGGGCCAGCCAACCAACCACCAGCACTGCTGAGTCACTCTCCGGCTTCTTCCAGTTCTTTGTTGGAAACCAGCAGCAGCCAGCAGCACAGGGATCTGGTCTTGACCTGAACCAACCGGTGCCGACCAGCTCTAACCAGCATGGAACTGGTTCTGAGGTGTGAGCTTCCCATAGGTAGCTCAAAAGTACATTCTGTGTAAGATTTCTCTTTGACTTCTGTTAGCTGTACATGTTCTGTTAACCTTGACTTCATTACATTAAATTGTAGCCTTTGGATGAGCCTTTACATAAACCTACGGAATGATGATAACAAATATGACAAATGATGATGTTACATAATGACAAATAAAACGATTATGACCTAAACAACACAATTTGGGGTGATGGTTGTTGAATGGCCAACGTGTCAGTTGTTCCAGTTCCAGTTCCCAGCAGATTTCTAGTGTCTAAAATTAGACTAGAGGTAGATAGTAGGTAGATAGGTCTATGTTGTTTCTGTTCTTGTTTTGTTTGTCTAAGAATGGAATGCAAAATTGCTATAATGCTCAATTTGCCTGTTGTGAGAGGAAAAAAGACATTGCTTTGTTCACTTTGTTCTGTTCTGAGATGTTTTGTTATAAATGAGAGCTATTTTTTCTACAAAATTCTTGAAATTGTGTAAAGGTTATAATTAAAGTTCTATATTTTTGTGTTTGTTGCTTTAAATTAAAGGAAACTATATAATTTGTAGTGCATATCTTGTTATGCAAGTTTGTTGTTTGTTGTAGATGCACTTAGCTCTTGTCTTAGTAGGCCACTAGTCAGAGTGAGTTTTTTTGTGACAGTTTTATAAGAAATTAAAGTTTCTTTACACCTTTCTTAGTTTGGCATTTTTTTTAAATATAGAAATGAACACAGAGATCTAGAGCATAACTAGTTTACGCCAAGTGCAGGGGTTTGGTGTGACAGGTCATTCAGTGTAATATCACTAGCGGTGTGTTGCACCAAAGGGCAGTTTTACTATATAGATACCGACTGATACTAGTAGAGACAATGTACCTATGCCATTGCAAAGCACTCAAGAAGTAAGCACTCCAGACTGGTTGATGTTGAAATAATAAATGGTCAACTTTTAATCCATGCACATACATTCATACATGTACATGTATCTGTCATCATCACAAATCTGAAAATCAGTAACCTTTGATTTGAACAAGCTCAGTATTTCCAGTTTTTATTTCATTAGGCCATGCTGATTTGATTGTATGGATGACCTCTTCTGGGCACTTCTTCGCAAATACATTTATCTTTTTTTGGAAACGGACAAAAATTGATGCACACATGGATGTCAACAATATAATCAAGTCATTGTGGCCTTAGAAAATGTTAACAATGTCATATAAACACTGAAAGGGAGGATTTCAGAAAGCACCCTTTGCTTGATATATTCATGAACATAGCATTTCAGAGGATCCACTTTTCTAGCAGACCATAGACTTAACCAATACACAAACACATGTCAAGATTATTGTTTTCCTTCCCATGATTATTTCCAATTCAGCTTCTAACTTCAACAGTCTCAGTATAAACCTACTCTTTAGAATTAGCAATCCTACTTTGCCTGTGACAATAGTATGGTAAAGGAACATCAGATCAAGTTTCAAGAAATTGAAACATTCAATGTACAGTACATTGCGCTCACTGTTATGTACATTCATCTGGAGTACAGCCAGAAGGTACTCATTGACTAATGAGGCTATTATTGTGCTTTTTAACATACACCTCCATCCCTTCCGAAAGACAAATGCAGCTCCAACTAGGATACCCTTCCACAGATTCAAACAGTGGGGTCTTCCAGTTACCAACTACATTGTAATTGGAACCAGGAGCTCAACTGTGAGGTTGCTACCAGTTGAGCTACAGAGACTCAAGATGCGTTTGACACAATACTAAATATTACTAGTATTAGCACTGAAACGTGCATTGTTTTTTTAACATCTAATACTGATCTCGCTCACAAACATACATGTAGTATTGTACATATTTAGGAATTGTTAAATTCCTCTGCTGCCTGTGCTCTGTTTAACAGAATTTCCATCATTGCTTTGAATGCATTAAAGTCTGCGGTCACTGGCATATCTAAACTGGGTACACAAGTAGAAATCTCTACACCACGAGAATTTGGTTTGAACCTGACGTGTAACCGAGTGCCTGGTGTCAGGCTGTAACTCCCTGTTGTGACAAATAGAAACCGTTCTAACATTACTCTGTCTGCATTCTGAATCCACTGTTCCACAAACGTGGTCATTCGTTCACCAGACTGTATATCCTCACACTCGGTTGTATCAAACTGTAGGACTGAGAGAACATCCCCACCTGAGATGGGGCGTTTAAGGGTGTGCAGCAGTTCACAGAGGTCTTCCCTACACAACTTCACACCAAATGCAGGACCAGTGTTCCACAATTCCTGAAAGCCCGTAACAAGACCCAAGATGGCACGATGTGGACGAGCCAGGCACTCAGTGCAAGCTAGTCGTGGAAGCAAGGCCTTTAACTCTTCTATTGTGGATGGTAATCTTTGAACATCAAATTCTACCAAGGTCATTCTTACCTCCTCTGACATAGTTTTGCTTTTGAGAGCACCCTGCAAGAGAGATCTCACACTGTTTGGCAAAATGTCATATATGAAGATATGTTGGTAGTCGCTGATGGTGTTTAACTGTTGCATGCCATTAAACATGGCTTCCACCAAGTACAAGGGTAAGTACACTGGGAACAGTCTGTGTAACACAAACATGTGGGCAGTGTACCGACCCACCGCTTGCCAGAATTGATAGACTGATGGTTCAATATCAGGGGTGACAGAAGGAATGCTGTCATACTTAAGCCAGTTTTCTGCAATTTCTCGCCAGAACAGTGTGAAAGCTTCCCTGCTTGGTCCCCCACAATCTATGCCTCTCTCCCCGTCAAATGCTACAAACTGCTCATACCAGATGGCTTGGGGGTTATTAAGGTAATAGTTGATTATCTGCTGATGAATTGGACGTGCATCATGTCTGTCAACTCGTAGACGCTGTTGTCTTCTTACTTGGTGGTTTGCGGTAGTCTGTTGTTGGTTTGTCCTGATGTATTGTGAATGCCTTTCCCTGATCTGTTCAAGCAAAGATCTGCAAAATGAAAAGGAGTGTCCCAAATGGTCCACCTTTCTGATATTCTCATTTGCTGTTTTCTTACTAGAGCAGGGCTCGAAATTCTTTTTCGGAAATAGGTGCACCCAACCAAAAATTTAGGTGCGCAGAAAAAAAATTTGTGTGCATCACATAAAATAAAGTTGAATGTCAGCAAAACATAAGTTTGACGCTACTGCCTCCCTTAAGAACTTCAGTCTGTAATTCTATCCAGATTTCAAGATTCAAACCAAGCAATACATGAAATAAAGTACAACAAAAGGTTATATTGCTTTTTCTGATACTTACATTTCAAGAATATTCTGTATGCTAGAGTACAAGAGAACCGTTACCCTATAGAGTACAAAAATATCTAGGTGCACCAGTGCACCCACAGTCAAAAATTAGGTGCACAGCTCCACTTTTGGGTACACACAGGTGCACAGGCACCCACAGTGACCCACTATTTCGAGCCCTGTAGAGTGTTGAAAAAATAGGATCTTATTTGACAGTGAATATATTGGCATGTCAAGTATGCAACTTTGATAAGATTATGTGACTACATGATTGCAGCTTACAGCAAGGAGCCGACAGCCCTAATAAATGTGCTTAATATATATGTTCCAACAGGCCACTATTTTCTGACATGGCTATGCTGTGCCACCCCTAACCTAGGGCTGTGAGGACATAGGGCTATCCCCAAGATTGCAAAGAACCATTTATGGCAAACCATCCCAAGGCTAAAAATCAAACTAAATGTACTTACATTGGACCAGCTGGTTCCTGGGGAAGCCAGTAATGCCAATTCGCAAGGTGCACTGGGGGTGCTACAGTAATTAGCAAGAAAAGGCATTCCATTACATTATATGGTACATTACATGGTACATTATGTTACAAACAAAACTTTCAATACAATGTATCTATCATCATCATCATGTATGATTGCTTTTACATAGATGAGGACTGTTATTATAACATTGAACAAAGCAGCTTGCTAGAATTGTTAACAACAAATATTGAAAAATATATTACAACAATTTCATTATTATACATAACCATTAGCATGGTAAAATAACAATTGACTTGAGTATCAGCTTGGAAGTGTTAAGGTGGGGGCGACATGCTGAGGTTTGTATTTTTGACATGAGGATGTGGGCAGTGTTAAACATGATGATTACATCCTGAAACACAGATGACATTGAACCAAAGCCCAATAAACTCAACATTACCATACCTGTTGCGTGTCTAAACAGTTGTTCAGCAGCCAATCCTTCAAAATTTTCAAAAATGGAAGACATCTGTAATAAACAAATTGTTACAAATGATATCAGCCACAGGACATAACTTGGAAGATGAAAAATATAGACAAATGGATAAAAGGATGCGAATGTCGGGCTTTGGAGACATTTAAAGAACTGTAACAAATCAACAAGCACCTGTGCGTGCAGCTGGCTGGCTGCAGGTAGACGTCCATTTACTGGCCCCGGGCTGGTTGTAGCTGGTGGTACAGCCTCATGTACTGACCCCGGGCTAGTTGTAGCTGGTGGTACAGCCTCATGTACTGACCCCGGGCTAGTTGTAGCTGGTGGTACAGGCTGGTGTACTGGCCCCGGGCTGGTTGTAGCTGGTGGTACAGGCTGGTGTACTGGCCCCGGGCTAGTTGTAGCTGGTGGTACAGGCTGGTGTACTGGCCCCGGGCTGGTTGTAGCTGGCGGTACAGGCTGGTGTACTGGCCCCGGGCTGGTTGTAGCTGGCGGTACAGGCTGGTGTACTGGCCCCGGGCTGGTGGTAGCTGGTGGTACAGCCTCATGTACTGACCCCGGGCTGGTTGTAGCTGGTGGTACAGGCTGGTGTACTGGCCCCGGGCTGGTGGTAGCTGGTGGTACAGCCTCATGTACTGACCCCGGGCTGGTTGTAGCTGGTGGTACAGGCTGGTGTACTGGCCCCGGGCTGGTGGTAGCTGGTGGTACAGTCTCATGTACTGACCCCGGGCTAGTTGTAGCTGGTGGTACAGGCTGGTGTACTGGCCCCGGGCTGGTGGTAGCTGGTGGTACAGCCTCATGTACTGACCCCGGGCTGGTTGTAGCTGGTGGTAAAGGCTCGTGTACTGGCCCCAGGCTGATTGTAGCTGGTGGTACAGGCTGGTGTACTGGCCCCGGGCTGGTTGTAGCTGGTGGTACAGGCTCGTGTACTGGCCCCGGGCTGGTGGTAGCTGGTGGTACAGGCTCGTGTACTGGCCCCGGGCTGGTGGTAGCTGGTGGTACAGGCTGGAGTACTGGCCCCGGGCTGGTTGTAGCTGGCGGTACAGGCTGGTGTACTGGCCCCAGGCTGGTTGTAGCTGGTGGTACAGGCTGGAGTACTGGCCCCGGGCTGGTTGTAGCTGGTGGTACAGGCTGGTGTACTGGCCCCGGGCTGGTGGTAGCTGGTGGTACAGTCTCATGTACTGACCCCAGGCTGATTGTAGCTGGTGGTACAGGCTGGAGTACTGGCCCCGGGCTGGTTGTAGCTGGTGGTACAGGCTGGAGTACTGGCCCCGGGCTGGTTGTAGCTGGTGGTAAAGGCTGGTGTACTGGCCCCGGGCTGGTGGTAGCTGGTGGTACAGTCTCATGTACTGACCCCAGGCTGATTGTAGCTGGTGGTACAGGCTGGAGTACTGGCCCCGGGCTGGTTGTAGCTGGTGGTACAGGCTGGTGTACTGGCCCCGGGCTAGTTGTAGCTGGTGGTACAGGCTGGTGTACTGGCCCCGGGCTGGTGGTAGCTGGTGGTACAGCCTCATGTACTGACCCCGGGCTGGTTGTAGCTGGTGGTAAAGGCTCGTGTACTGGCCCCAGGCTGATTGTAGCTGGTGGTACAGGCTGGTGTACTGGCCCCGGGCTGGTTGTAGCTGGTGGTACAGGCTGGAGTACTGGCCCCGGGCTGGTTGTAGCTGGTGGTACAGGCTGGAGTACTGGCCCCGGGCTGGTTGTAGCTGGTGGTAAAGGCTCGTGTACTGGCCCCGGGCTGGTGGTAGCTGGTGGTACAGGCTCGTGTACTGACCTCGGGCTGGTTGTTGCTGGTGGTAAAGGCTCGTGTACTGGCCCCAGGCTGATTGTAGCTGGCGGTACAGGCTGGTGTACTGGCCCCGGGCTGGTTGTAGCTGGTGGTACAGGCTGGTGTACTGGCCCCGGGCTGGTGGTAGCTGGTGGTACAGTCTCATGTACTGACCCCGGGCTAGTTGTAGCTGGTGGTACAGGCTGGTGTACTGGCCCCGGGCTGGTGGTAGCTGGTGGTACAGTCTCATGTACTGACCCCGGGCTAGTTGTAGCTGGTGGTACAGGCTGGTGTACTGGCCCCGGGCTGGTGGTAGCTGGTGGTATAGGCTGGTGTACTGGCCCTGGGCCGGTTGTAGCTGGTGGTACAGGTTCATGGGCTGACAGCAGGCTGGCTTCAGTTCCTGGTGAAGGCAAACTAGCCGATACCTGGCTGTCAACACTGTCAGTATTAATAGAAATAAAGAAGATCAGGTCACCTATCTTAGTGATTTTTTCCTGCCACACAGAACGGTCCATCTCATGTCCATCACGGTGCCGCCGGGACTCATTTGCTGCTTCAGTTGCATGAAATGATATCTTCTCAAACAATGAGGCCATAGTTTCAGCCTCTGTGTCAGTTGTTTTTAAGCCAGCTATGCTGGTATCTGCTATTGGTTTCTTAAGTCCAGTTTCTTCAGGGCTGTTTTCAGACATTCCTCTTCCAGATGTCTTTACCTCAGTATCACAAACAAATGCATCATTTCTTGGATGATTTCCATCCATGCTGTTCACACCGTCAAAACCTGAGTCTTTTGTTGTTGATGCATGTGTTGTTGCACTAGTAGGTGGTGGTACAGCCTCATGTATATGTACTGGCCCTAGGCTATTTGTAGGTGGTTGAACAGGCTCATGTTCCTGCCACTGGTTGGTTGTAGGTGGTTGTACAGGCTCGTGTACTGACCCCGGGCTGGTTGTAGGTGGTGGTACAGTCTCATGTACTGACCCAGGGCTGGTCGTAGATGGCGGTACAGTCTCATGTACTGACCCAGGGCTGGTTGTAGGTGGTGGTAACACAGCTTTTCTTGGTTGATCCCCATCGAAGCTGTCAAAACCCGAGTCTTGAGTTGTTGATGCATGCCTTCTGTCATCCCTTATTTCTCTGTCCATGCTGTCACCTACTCCTGCAGCACTGTTGTCTTTCAGATCCATTGCATGTAGACATCTGAAAAAACATATAAATCACAGAAATGAAGTTTTCATTTCTGACTTTTTCCTAACCTTCCTGGTATTGATCAAAATCGATCATCATTATCTCCATCTTTTTTCATGGAGATATTGTTTTGCATGTGCTTGCGTGTGTGTTTGCATGTGTGTATGTTTGTGCGTCTAGATGTTCCAGTCAGCATAACTGAAGAACGTCTAGATGGATTGAAATGATATTTGGTATGTGGGTCGATGTTGGGAGGAGAAAGGTCAAGGTCGATTTTGGGTCCCCTGGTATGTGTCACTGGAACTGCAATGGCCTGTTTGTCAAAATCTTCTAAGGAGAATAACTGAAGAAAGGAGCAACAGGTTTTCATGTTATTTACTATGCAGGTAGCTAAGACAGAGATGTACACAATGACTTGCACATAATGCAAATTGGGACTGAATTTGCATAAGTAATGAGGTTATATATATTACCATTATAGGCATGCTGTGACAGGTGTCACCTGTCAGTTTTGAAATTGGGTCATATATCCTCAGGGACCCAACAGGTTGTGGAGATTTGGGGTCTTCAGATTTTTGTTACATTTGAAATGAGTAGCAAATTTAGAGGTAACTAGTTGAGATTTGCATATTATGACCATATACATGTACCCTGAGCAAAGTCTCCCAAGAAGAAGATCATCCAGGGAAAGAACAAAAAATATATACCTGTCATTCATTCATTCATTCAAAAAATAAATAATCTATTCTATGTGTTCTGTCATTTATTCAACCTTCCTGACCACTTAGATTTCATAATTGTCATCCATCAATCAAATCAGTATGACTGTAATGTGTGTGTAGTACTATGACTGGATACATTATCCAGCAGCTCCTACCTCTGTGGGGTTGTTGAGGGGAGGGAGGTGCAGGTCTTGTGTCAGACATGTCTCCTGTTGAGGTGTCAGGCCACCCCTCAATCCAGCAGTGGCGTGGCCGTACACAATGTACTTTGGCTCTCTGCACTGGTGTTATAAGCTTTCAGGACTGGTTGACTAGGTAACAAAAGGTGACAAAATGAGAATAGAATACCAGTCTGAATTTGTCAAAGCCAATAGCCAGATTTAACACTGTTGAAGAGATAAATTACACCAGAAGCAGCTAGGTGCAGAAATATAGACCACACCAAACTGCAAATTGCATAATTTGTCATCTCTGTGGTTTGTGGTTTTCTACGTTATGTGACCTGGTAGTGCTGGTTAGTTGGAATGTCAACTGGCACTGATAAGAAACCACAAAGGGGAGGGGAAAGTAAATAAACATTACACAGTTAAGGACAAATCTGCCACCTTCAGAGAGAGCAATAACTATTATAACTTAATCTTTGATAGATGTGACATGCACAACAAACATGGCGGATTTGTGGTATTCTAAAAAACATGCCGCACCCCTCCCCACGGGTCCTTTGTGTCATAAAGAACTGCTTCTACCTGTCTTACCTTCAATGTTTACCGTCACAGTAAGTAAACACAAGGTGTAACATAGCCTGTTACACAATCTCCGTGTAAGCAAAACAATTAAAGGTGGATATTTGCCGAGTAAAAAGAACAAAACAACAACCACGTGCCTACCTCTTCGCAATGTCGTTCTTCTCGATCTGTCCTGTGATGGTACGGGTTGTGACGTCAGTCAACGTCACTTCCTGTATTAAACCAAATGACTGCAAAGTTGTACTGGTCACGAGGAGTCAATCATTACAAAACTGCTTTGAACACGAGCCTTTTCATATTTCCAGTTATTTGCATTGTAAACTCTCACAACAAAACCGCCACAAGCTTGAAGGTTTTCTATAGCCCTAACATACCTCTACCCCACGCTTTGGACTAACCCATCACGTGACTACATGCACCGCCTCAGGCATTGTGGGTAACCTGGAATCCGGAAGTCCAGAAGGCACGTTCTAACATTATTTTGGTTCCAAGGACACCTTTTGTTTTGCCATACTTCTGGGTTCACCTCACAGCGCTATTCGGATCAAACGCTGACATCATTATGCATGACCCGGACACTCTTAACAAGTGACGTAAATGACTGAGAGCAAACAATGTTGTGTTTTCTTTCTTCGAGATACGATCAGCCAACGAGCAAACAAAAACTTCTCTGTCTGGCAACACTGTTAATTGGGTTAACTCACAATCCTCTGGTATTCGACAGAAAATTAACCGACTTCCTAAGTACTTTGAAGCCTTGTGCCACAAGCAAAGCTCAACCAAATTGAAAGTTTTGAATTATAATTTTCATTGAAATCAAGCTTTTGAGAGTACATAAAGCACTGTTCATCCAGTGTGGCAGGGGAAGTTTTTTTTCAAAGTACATGAATACATTAAATATATCTTTGTCTGTGCTATATGTGCAAGACATTTTACGCAAAATACTGAATGGACAACTCATGCAGGAATGAACAAGAGTTATGTCAATGTTTCCACAAATGTTCTTTTTGCAAAGTATGATATATTTGCTTTGATTACACACACACTTTGAAACCTCTGGGACTCAAATTCTATAATCAAATCAAACAGTTCCCCTTTGGTTCAGGTTCCTAAATGACCACTCACTCTATCATTATTTGTAACACATCCACAAATTTGACATGAGACAGAGATGTTAACTACCACTTTATTATCTGACCATTTTAAACTAACTTCACCGTATCTAAAGAGACCCATACAATGTTGGACTTCTGGAATGTGGATCCCTTCACTTGGCAAGGCTCATTGCGAAGGCTAATGAACATTATTTATGCGAGATGGATTTCAACAAATTTGAGTTCTTTTAAACTTAATTGACACCAGTTTAACAATTTTCAATTACTTTCTTTTTGATGGAAAAATTGATATCATCTTGTACCTGACTTAACATTGGCCCTCCTTACTTATCACTGAAGAAAATAACAGAAATTTGAAAAAAAAGTGTTAGAAGTTTGTGGCTAAGATGAGACAAGCTCTTTACTACAGTATAGTAAAACTGGCAGCCACAAGCCTCAAGTTTAAAGCTAGTATTTTCACACTTAATAACTCATAACAGGTACAAGGAACAAAAAGAAAGGTTTCTAAAGTTCTATGAAAAGCTGGATCGCCACTATTGTTCAGTATCAGCGTACATTATACATGTTTTCCCTAAAACAAAGGTACAATGTATAACAAATTCAAGCTAGACTCAGTGTCACTTCTTCAAGGAAAGAAATTTCTTGTCCATGCCTCAACTTTTCTTGATAATCTTAGTTTACAGAAATGTGCTGCAAGTTTCTTCAAGCTACATTGTACTATAAAGGACATGTTATGAGTGAAAAAAATATATTACAGCAAGTCAAAGGATACCAGTCTACAAGGCATAGTGAACTGCTGTAAAAAGTGAGCAGTTCTACATGAAAAAAAATGGAGAATACAAAAAAGAGGACTTGTTAAAAAGCCCTTGCTTCAGTCTGGTTGACACTGATATTCCGGATCATCGTCTTCTCTGGAAAACGTTGCCTCTTCCCCGCCCACGTCCTCTGGCAGCTGTAGGGCACAAACAAGATGTGTGTTTGAGAAACTAATGCCTACATAAAACTAGTACATACACATACAAATTTCACCACCATAACAGAAAAATTACTTCAAATTGGAGCCTGTGCAACCTGTTGTACATTGAAAAGCATGGATCTGGTATGCAAGTCTTGTATCAATTTGTCTATAGATGTAGATTTGACTTTTGCGATTTCACAATATTTTAAGTAAACAAAAAACAACAGAAAAGCTATGATAAAAGACAAGCAGGTACAGGATCAAATACCATGCATTGACAACACTTAACTACATGGAGATGTTTACTCAAAATTTTCATACCCTGCATTACAGAGTTCAGTGGAGAAACAATTGTGGTAGACTAGTATCACTATGTTACCTTGTGCTCTGAGGATGGCAGACTTGCCCATGGCTGCCTTCTGTCCCTTCTGTTGACTCTTGAACATGGGAGCGTTCTTCAACATGTCTGGTAAGATCATGAACCTGATCTTGCTGCCACGGATGAAAACGTGCTCCAGCTGCAGAATAAAAAAACAAACGACGTGTCAGAGAATTTCAAACCTCTTTCCTCCAGGTTTATTAGTTATATTCTTAATTGTACAAGAGAACAAAACAATCATTGACACAAGACAAGTTTCTTGATGCATACCAATATTCTACAGTGCTTTTCATAACCCTCAATAGCTGTTCCACCCAGAGATGTCATGGCTAACCCTTTATTTAATTTTGACATATTCAATTCAGGTCTGCTGAGACACATACAAAAGTTAAATATCTTCATTCAGTCTAATATCTACAAGTACAAACCATCTTAATACATGTAATCTGCTATCCAGACATCCACAGATGGATGCTAGTCCACTCCGTTAAGTAGAGGACAGATAGGACGTTAAAAGGAGGTCACGTATTTGAGGAGAGCCACACCTCGAGCACGTTTAAGAACCCAACACACTTATCGAAAAGAGTAGAGGTCCTTCCCAGACCAACAACATTTACCTGTGCCACTCGACCATCCCTGTATGTGACTGTGATGTTGGCCATCTGACAGTTCATGTTGTCTTCTGCTTCCACCAGTTTTCCTCTGTATACCTGCATCATGAAATTCAAATGTGTAAGGCAAGATGTACATACTAGTATTCAAACATGAAGTATAGTACAATGTTAAATAAATACCAATGAATAAATTGTGCAAACTATGAAACACAGAACTATGGTAAGGTTAACTTGTATATGTGCGGGTGATTCGCTTCAAATTCCTGACAAAAGGCCACTATTACAGCTTGCATACAGGCAACACAATTTGTATGTCCTCTGACTCCTCTTCTTAAAACGTTAATATCATTGGTTTGTTTGTGCAAAATTATGCCAAATTATAAATAATATTGTATTCAGAAAAAAAACAAAGCAGGAAACTGGAAAGGACTAGTAAACTTTTTAATTTTAGAAAGAAACCACATGGCGCACTCCTACATATCTTAAATTATAATTGACGAGAGGCTTCAAAGCATCACTACAGTTGGGACGTGGTTGCTTAGGGGTTTCAAAATATGTGAAGACAAAGGCAAGAAAGACCTGCAACAAAAAATGCAGCACGTGTGCCCCCCTCCCCACCTCGCGCAACTCACCTCGCCTGTTGTTGTCTCCAGTGTGACAATATGTCCTTCTGCTTCGTGCAGAACCTTGATGGGGACGCCGATAGACATGCTGGCCTCTTTAAGATGCTGAACTGTCTTCAAGTAAGTAGAAAATTGAGGATCTTCTGTGCTTATGGTCACTACCGAAATGGCGGAAAACGTCGAGTGAACGCCGGGAACAGTGCGCATGCGCTAAACTCCTCGGTCCACAGGGAGAGTCCATATAGACTTTCAAAGGGGTGTATTAAGATCTTCAAGGGGGTGTATAAAGTTCTTAAATGAGGTGTATAAAGTTCTTCAAGGGGGTGTATTAAGTTCTTCAAGGGGGTGTATTAAGTTCTTCAAGGGGGTGTATAAAGTTCTTCAAGGGGGTGTATAAAGTTCTTCAAGGGGGTGTATAAAGTTCTTCAAGGGGGTGTATAAAGTTCTCCAAGGGGGTGTATAAAGCTCTCCAAAGGGGTGTATAAAGCTCTCCAAGGGGGTGTATAAAGTTCTCCAAGGGGGTGTATAAAGTTCTTCAAGGGGGTGTATAAAGTTCTTCAAGGGGGTGTATAAAGCTCTCCAAGGGGGTGTATAAAGCTCTCCAAGGGGGTGTATAAAGCTCTCCAAGGGGGTGTATAAAGTTCTTCAAGGGGGTGTATAAAGCTCTCCAAGGGGGGTTTATAAAGTTCTTCAAGGGGGTGTATAAAGTTCTTCAAACGTGTATAAAGTATGAAAAATCTACAACAGAGCTTTATCGCTATTGGAAGACCGGACTGAGTGGTGCAGAAGAACCCATTGTCTCCCGAGATGACATCACCGATGTCCTTGTTCAAGGTTCAAGGTTCATTAAGTTCTTCAAGGGGGTGTATAAAGTTCTCCAGGGGGTGTATAAAGTTCTTTAAGGGGGTGTATAAAGTTCTTGTGGAGGGAGTTCTTTTTCTTTTACAACAATCATTGTCGAGGCTATTGACAGGCAAACCGTCTGACCAGTCCAAGAAAACGCCTAAGTGTACACCGTTGACCAACAGAAACAAGGCCAACATCACTATTCCTTATGTACAAGGAGTGTCCGAAAAACTCCGACGGATCTTCCAAAACTTCAACATTGCCACCAACTTCAAACCCCAATCAACTCTCAGACAAAGACTGGTACATCCTAAAGACCGACCCCGCAAAGGCAGCAAGGCCGATGTCATCTACAGACTCAAATGTGAAGAACCCAACTGCAACAACACTTATATCGGAGAGACCAGCCGATCACTTAATGAAAGGTACAAAGAACATTGCGCTAACCGCTACTCCTCGGCCATTTTCCACCACCTAAAGCACAACCAGGGGCACTCGTTCAATCTCGAATCCACTGATATCCTTGACCGTGAACCCCGCTGGTTCGAACGTGGAGTAAGGGAGGCAATATATGAGAGGATATACAATCCAACCCTCAACAGGAAAGGAGGGCTAAGGGTGGAACTGTCTGGCACTTGGGACATAGCCTTGGGGGCAAACCAGCTTTAGCTCCTATATTAAAACAATAGGAGCTATTGTCCCCTTTTACTTCAACCTTGTCTTGAGTAGTCTAATTCGCTTTCCATTGGACTATCTAAAAATTTGTCTTCTCCTTATTTGCATATCAATTCATAGTTCGTGGTTATAAACCTGCTGTTCAACTGATCTTGCTCACAGTCACTGACGAAAAGTAGTGGATGCTACTTGAAACGTCTGACCAAAATCATATCCAGTTGTTTGAGTAATTGCTTTTTGGCGTATTGACAGGCTGTTTCTGTAGATAAATCTGTTTGTTTGTTTGTTTGGTGGTTTGTTTGTTTGTTTGTTTGCTTGTTTTTTTTGTGTTTTTTTGACACTGAGAATAGATTTAGTTAATGTAGCGATTACGGAGTCTTTCTATAAATATAAATTTGTATTGGATTGTTCGCTGAGTGCGAACGATGATTGTATTGATGATTGACTTCATGAAAAACTAGAGTTCCACGAACACATTATCTTCGCCAAATAATCAAGGCTTATTGTGGAGAGTGATATTTACATGCTTATCACCCCCTGCAAATTTGATCATACACCATACCGTTTGAAAATTATGATGGGGGGGGGGGGGGGTGGGAGAATGAGTCCAGTCTAGATAGGGATAAAAATCATTTGGTGGTACAGGACTAGTATATGTGTATAGTGTGCTGATATATGTTATAACTGGTCATCAAAAGAATTGAAAGTTATAATTAAATGGTACAGTCAATATATATGATTAGAATAAATCTTTATTCCATATCATACACATTTTGCAAGACATAGTACATGTTACTTTTCCATACGGTGCTAGGTAATACCTAGCAGTGGTGCAGTTTTGGTGCAGTGTACTCTGAGCAGAGGAGTTATTCACATGTTTTTACGTGTTTTGGAAGACTTTCTATTTTGTTCCTTTCCGTTATGTCTCCAACCGTGTGTCGCACAAAAATGCCGAAACTGAACACTTTAAAAACCAACCGGACCCACACATCTGCTTGAATTGTAGTGAGACTGCCCCATTTGTTTATTTATGTACCTCATCTGTTTATTTATACTTCTAGGCAAGGCCTTCTGCTGGCCTGTTTTGGGAACACTGACACATGCCCCATTATGGAATGTAATGGATTTACAATTATCCTTACTAATTATGCAGATTAGCTCCTGTTTTCTATAATTAGACATTGATTGTGTAAAGCACCATCTGAGCTCTCTACATACAAAACTTCACGACAATCTCTTCACCCCTTCTCAAGTAATACGTGTCTGAATGTCAAAACAAAAACACCCACTGCAGTTCTAAACAAGCCACTAGGTGGCCCAAACTTACAGAACTTACTTCTTGTGGCATGAACTATCTACCACACAAATATCATGACCATAGCACTTTCAGAAAATATGCCACTAAATTGTGAAGCTCCGCTGCAGTACCTTAGGTACTTGAGAAACAATGCAACAAACTGTCAATTTTGGTCAGCTATATCTCCGTAACCATGAATGAGAAAATAAAGCGGCTTCATTCCTCCAGTACCTACCAATGCAAGTGCCCTATCGTTTGAAAGTAAAGGTTGAAAATTCTGGTAAGGAGATTGATTTTTGGACCTGTGTCATTGGCCTATACTGCTTAAGTATGGGCGGCGAAACTGTCAACTTTGGTCAGCTTTAACTCCGTAACCATGAATGAGAAAATAAACCGGCTTCATTCCTCCAATACCTACCAAGTGCCCTATCGTTTGAAAGTAAAGTTTGAAAATTCTGGTAAAGAGATTGATTTTTGGACCTGTGTCATTGGCCTATAATGCTTAAGTATGGGCGGCGAAACTGTCAACTTTGGTCAGCTATATGAATAAATAACTCCGTAACCATGAATGAGAAAATAAAGCGGCTTCATTCCTCCAATACCTACCGAGCGCCCTATCGTTTGAAAGTTAAGTTTGAAAATTCTGTTAAAGAGATTGATTTTTGGACCTGTGTCATTGGCTAGCCTGTATTTACAAAAGCTCTCGGCCGGAGGTTACTGACCCCCACCCAAGGGGGATGGCGGTTACAGGACCGGCTGGCCACTAGGAGCGCGATTCGTCAGGCTAGGACCAATCAGGTTGCGGTTTGAAATATTCTAAACACCGTTCGATTAGTACATCCACCCAGCCTAAAAATGAAAGGTGTTCACAGCATAGTTACACTTTTTTCATTACCGGTTAAACCCCAGATTATTAAGTTGCGATTGAGTGCTATTTAAATGCATGGAAACCAGATTATGCCAATCGTCATCATATATTTCTCGTCTTGCCATTTTCAGATATTCCTTATTTTGCGTACTCTGTCATAAAACCTCATTTCTGTTTTTAGAAAGATCTCATGCACCTCGTATATCCAAATTTCATTTCGCTGCGCCATGATGATCAGTTTTCCGCAGGATAAGCCTGGCCATGTTTAAAATACAGCGCCCTACGCCAGTTTTCGAACGATCCAAACTATCATAGAACGATTGCATTGCGTCACTGAAGGGCAATTAAACATTAAAGCTATCAGCACAGTGCTTTACTCAAAACCAGAAGGAAAATCTACACCGGACCACGGCCAACAAATCTATGCCAGTTCCGTCGCTTTGGCCGGTCTCGGTCCGGAGTTTTTCTCACTTTCGTAGCAAATCTGACACCCTTAGCCCCATGCATAACTCTGTAACCATGAACAAGATGATAAAGCGGTTTTCAGTTTTCAAATACAAAGTGCCCTATCAATTGAAGGTAAAGTTTGAAAATTCTTGGTCAGACATTGATTCTTTTAAAGTGTCTATAGCCTATACTATAGGTGGGTGGGGGTCAACTTTGGTCAGCTATAACTCTGCAACCATGAACAAGATAATAAAGCTGTCTTCAGTTTTAAAATGCCTACCAGGTACCCTATCGATTGAGTGCAAAGTTTGTAAAATCTGGTATTTAAAGAGTTTGGTTTTTTAGGTGTCCGTACTGCTTAAGCATCTGTATGATCCTGTATGGTTTAATAATGTTGTAACATCACTCCCTGGATATTGATTTGCAATTCTAGAGGGTTGATCTAACTAAATATGTAAAGAAATGGTAGGAAAATCTACTTTGTCATTTTACCTAAAGTTAAATAGAGGGCCTTTAACTGACATTTTCAGGTAGTGATGTACTCCAAGCAGATGTAAGGATCCGGTTTAGCTTCTATATTTCACGCTTGTTTCTACAACATTTAGTACGTCTTCTAGTGATTAAGAATTTGTCCAATCCTAGAAAAAAAGTAAATGCGATACTAGAAGGCGTATTGAATAACACACGCAAAAACACACGTAAATCAAAGAGACTGTATGCCGGATCCTTACATCTGCTTGAAGATGAGTCCAGTTTGGACAACACTTCCGGGTCACCAAATAGTACTTCCGCCTGTTTGAAAGACGAGCGGTTTATTGTTGTGGGTGTGAAGATCTCTCATCCTTTCGTGCGAATATTTCAGGTCCTACTTTCTGCTGTTCTTCGGGCAGACTTTGGAAAACTTACAGGTAAGAAGTGCTGAAGGTTATCTGTGTAAAGTTGTTTGTAAATAGTCTCTACCAGACTAACTATAGGAAGAAATTCTATTTGCCAGTAAATTATTTGCCAGGGAAGCTTGGCCATCACAAGGCCTTGCGGGGGAAATATATTCCCTACCACCTCCTTGCGTGGACTGACTCTACTGGCCAATTGTTCCCCTTTTTTGCCGAATTCTACGCTCCATACCCCCGTAGGAAGGCCTGGCCTGGTGGAGGCTATACATAGACAAATTTAGGTGATTTGTTAGCTTCTTGGAAACCCCTCGAGTCAGCACGCTATCAAGGTCAGGACACCACAGGGACCCGCTTACACACTGCAGATGGCTCTGTCCATATAAGGAACTACTATCCAAGCAGAGGTTGTGGGGGAATATTGTGACTTTCTAAGGGACTGGTCGATATTTAGCGGGGGGGGAGGGGTGGTGCAAAGTGGGTCCGGTAAAAAAATTTTTTGATGGCCCTCCCCCCGGCTCAATTTTTTTTTCAATGGCCCTCCCCCCCGCCCATTTTTTTTTTCAATGGCCCTCCCCCCGGCTCTAAAAATTTTTCGATGGCCCTCCCCCCCATTTTTCATGACTTTTCACATGAACATGTTACTGAATAAAAGTTAGCGGTAGTGATGTTTGACTGGGACAGCGGACGTATTCGGGGTTGTCCTGACGCACACGCAACATATCATTCGCGTCTCTCCCAAAATACATAGAGTCGACTTTTCATTTTGGCAACAGTGCATAATAAGACTTACCTTGCCTCAGCGTTCCCGCCAACCCGAAGGCAATCTAGGGCGGCTCCGGAGGGCATGCTTTCCCGGGAATTTTTGGATTTTCAAGCCTTCAAAAACGCAATTTCTCGCAATTTGAGAGGCAAATCATCCAATTGAGAGCGGTTGTCAGTGGTTTTGCGCCTTTGATGTACTATCATCGGCGGTTGTGCTAACACGACCCGATGATTTGCCTTTCAAAACGAAGGAAATCGGTAGCTATGTTGTCACTTGTTGCTATTTACTTCTCATACGCTGTTTTACTTTTATATTTATTTGTGTTTTCAGGTACGTGAGTACCGACCAAGTTTCGGAATGGACACAGAAAATAAAACCTTTGATGAAACCGGCTACCATATCATGTTTGTCCCTTAACTTTCGTTTCATATTCATTCGTATGTTCTCGACCAAAGAGTTTATTTTTATGCCACTAATACCAGGATTTACCCATGAAAATTGCTAACATGGTAAGCTAACCAAACCGTGATGAACTTATAAGTAATAATCACGAATAGACTGTAGTTTATTCCGTTACAGACATTATAAACGCTACAATCATCGTAGTACCAAATATGAAACTTTAGTTAATCAAGTGACGATAGATTAGATCCATTCGTGGGTCAAAGAAGCAGGGCTGGTAAGTTACCATCACAAGAGTCCACATGACATCTGATCAAGGCCAGTTCGATGTAGGGTCGATGCTAGAAAATTGATATGATCCTCCGGTGGCAAAATTCAGCTGGCCAAGACAGTCCTAAACAGCCAAGGAAATAAACTGTGACTACCGGAAAACGCCGCATGCTCCGGCTTCCAGTGTGTTTTCTTCATCCTGTACGTACTATTCCTGTTTCCTATGTATGCTAATACTCGTATAGTCGTGCTGCTATAATTCCAAAGATGGGGTCTTTGCATCGATTTTCCAACAGCAAATTGAACAAAACCGCGACACAACTTTGGACAAGATGGCTGCACAGTACTCTGTGTGTTCACCGCATCCAAACATAAAAGAGAGAGATCACGATCACATGACATTGCAATATTTGTTTGTATGGAATCGAAAGATTAGAAGAAGTTTGGGTGTGATTTCAGTGATTTGTAGTAGTATTCATTTTTGGAACAGATATCAACTTTTTATGTAACGATGTGTTTGCTTTGTTACCTTGTGATGCTGTCAGCCTTCAGGCGTTTCATGGCTTTCATCATTTGGCTGAGTTCTTCCCAGTTCAAGATATAAACAAAATACTTAGCACCGCGAAAATCCGTATTGCTGTTATTGAAAAAAAAAACACATAATGATGGACAACAACATCATATTTGATAGGTGCTTCTTGTTCCAGTGAATCTTCCTCGCGGCCGTAGGACTAGGACCGTCGGTTCTTCGTTTTCCCACTTGGGGGCGTGATGCACTGGTGGTGCCGCGCCCCGCCCCGCCCCTGGACAATACGTTCCAAGCACGCGACTCCGCTGTTTCGCAGGAAGCCATCCAACTATCAACTCAAAGAGAGGTGCCAATTACTATTAATTAGCACCCCGCCCTACCGCTCCGATCTTGTCTCGACGCCCCACCCACCCGGGAACATCCCTTTGCGACTCGTGTGACGCTGGCAGCATCGCGCGAAAACGTAAACAATAGCCGAGTATATATCTGCGGGGCGGGTCCCGGACTATTAGAACAGCCGTAAATGTATCAGATTCCCGGGGAAATCTCCTTATTTGAAAGCCGACAGTCCGCAGTTGACCCAAACAGAGGCAGTTATTAACGTAAAAGATTCCTTTCTTTGTCAGCGCGGGAATAGAATTGATTCTTAACTGTATTTCTGACAAATTTCTAGATCGAGGTTATGTCATTTTCCCACCCAGAATATTTGCGGCCCCGCCCACAAACCGCCGACTTTCCTTTGGTTACTTTGGTAGACTTGCTGGCGTCTCGCCGACGGCATCAAAGGATGCCGACTGTCAATCAGCGGCAACTTTGTGGGAAAACGCGTGCGTTGGATCTCCTTGTGCTACAAAGTTTTTATTAGACTGTAGTTCCACGTTTTCTGTAAGTACAATCTTAGGAATACTTGGGAATACCAGGAATATCGCTTCCTATTTCGCACCGCCGAGAACTTCTGACAGCGACGATTGTAGCGTTCCACGTTTTCTGTAACTTGTAAGTAACGTTACCAGGAATATGGCTTCCTATTTCGCACCGAAGGGACTCTGACAGCGACGATTGTGGCGCTTCGACTCCGGACAAGCCGGGCATAGCTTAAAAAGGTCCAAAGTGAGATTTCGTCGTCATTTGACGCCCGGACGCCCCTCTGACGGTTTCAACGTAAATCCCGACAGGCCGCACGCAGGCCGTAGAATATGGGGAGTTTTTTAGGGATGCGTGCGCGTTCTCAATAGCAGATTGCTACGTATACAAAATTACCAGAACTTTGGATGGTACATGTAACGTTATAATGAATTTAAAAAAAAACTTTTTCGATGGCCCTCCCCCCTGATGCAGTTTTTTTTCGATGGCCCTCCCCCCGGCTCAAATTTTTTTTCGATGGCCCTCCCCCCAGGCCAAAAAAATTCTCGATGGCCCTCCCCTCCGGTGCACCACCCCTCCCCCCCCGCTAAATATCGACCAGTCCCTTAAAGGTCAGGACACCACAGGGACCCGCTTATACACTGCAGATGGCTCTGTCCATATAAGGAACTACTATCCAAGCAGAGGTTGTGGGGGAATATTGTGACTTTCATCATAAGAATATCATGCGCCGTTTTTTTGTCCAAACTAACCCATTAAAAACGGGGCATTTGATAGGAAGGTCGCAATCTTACCCACAACTTCTGCTTGGAGAGACTAGATAAGGAACCAGGACATTTTAACTTCATTTGACCTTGCCCTTATTTGGCCTAGGGTTTTTAGTAGGAATCTAGGATAGAAGAAAGAACACCAGACTAGGTGCCATCCTAGTTTATAAACAGGCTTTATACATAGTTTTTATATAGTTGGTAAAGTAACAACCGAGAAATGGCTAATGAAATTTAAGTTCCAACCTTTTTGTGTCGTTGTCTGAGTAACCCAAACCCTGACTGGAGCTAGCCTGCAATCCAATCTTGCTTGAATAAAAAGGTTTAGTCTGCTTCCAATGGTCGCTACATCCTAAAAAATCAACCTGATCTTACTTTACGTATCTAAACCTACATTTAATTTTGTTTATATGATGATGCATTAACTAAAAACTATTTGTATGAAAACTGCACACATTACAGTTTCAGTGATTTGATTATCTTAAGTTGTCTACTTTGAAACAGTGGGGTTCAAGCACCACTAACCGGCCTTTTAGCCTGTGGACTGGCAGGCCCGGGTTTGATCCCCGCAAGCCAGGAGCTCGAGATTGTTCTACTCGCCTATTGTGTTTCAGTGGTTCCCACATCGGGACTCGACCACGGTCCTTGGCAGTGAGAGCGCCAAATCCTAACCACTAGACCATACGTTTATCATTTCAGAATCGGCTCCTGCCTGTTACCATGGCAACACCAAACAATGGACAATCACATAGTCCTGATAACATCATTGGGGGATCAAAAGAGAGTGCATGCAACAGCCGTTACAGCGTTGAAGGGCAAAGTCTGAAAACTAACCGCCAGGCTCAGACCAGGAAGAAAGTCTGCAAGTGTGAGGAGTGCAGCAAGCAGTTCAGTCACCCGATTGATCTGAAGAGCAGTCTGAAGACTCACATGCGGACTCACACAGGGGACAAACAGTACATATGTGAGGAGTGCAGTAGACAGTTCAAACAAGCGAACCATTTGAAGGAACACATGCACACTCACACAGGGGCTGAGAAACCCTACAAGTGTGAGGAGTGCAGCAAACAGTTCTGTCATCTGGCTGATCGGGATAAGCACATGCGAACTCACACAGGGGAGAAACCCCACACGTGCGAGGAGTGTAGGAAACAATTCAGTCAGTCGCGTCATCTGAAGAAACACATGCGGACCCACACAGGAGAGAAGCCCTTTATGTGTGGAGAGTGTAGGAAACGATTCACCCAGCTGAGTAGTCTGAAGAAACATATGCAAACTCACACAGGGGAGAAACCCTTCATGTGTGAGGAGTGTGGGAAACAGTTCAGTCAGGTGAGTCGTCTGAAGGAACACATGCGGACCCACACAGGAGAGAAACCCTTCATGTGTGGAGAGTGTAGGAAACAGTTCAATCTAATAGGTAATCTGAAGAAACACATGCGGACCCACACGGGAGTGAAACCCTTCACGTGTGGACAGTGTAGGAAACAGTTCAGTCTAATGGGTAATCTGAAGACTCACATGCAGACCCACACGGGAGAAAAACCCTTCACCTGTGGACAGTGTAGGAAACAGTTCAGTCTAATGGGTAATCTGAGGACTCACATGCGGACCCACACTGGAGAGAAACCCTTCATATGTAAAGAGTGTAGGAAACAATTCACCCAGCTGGGTAGTCTGAAGGCTCACATGCAAACTCACACAGGGGTGAGAAACCCTTCATGTGTGGAGAGTGTAGGAAACAGTTCAGTGAACTGTGTAGTCTGAAGAGACACATGCGGGCCCACACGAGAGAGAAACCCTTCATGTGTAAAAGAGTGTAGGAAACAATTCACCCAGCTGGGTAGTCTGAAGGCTCACATGCAAACACACAGGGGAGAGAAACCCTTCATGTGTGGACAGTGTAGGAAACAGTTCAGTGAACTGTGTAGTCTGAAGAGACACATGCGGGCCCACACGAGAGAGAAACCCTTCATGTGTGGAGAGTGTAGGAAACGATTCACCCAGCTGGGTAATCTGAAGGCTCACATGCAAACTCTCACGGGAGAGAAACCCTTCATGTGTGGAGAGTGTAGGAAACAGTTCAGTCTAATGGGTAATCTGAATATCTGAAACACATGCTGACCCATACTGGGAGAAACCCTACAGCTGTAAGAGTGTAGCAGGCAGTTAAGTGAGCTAGGTGCTTTGATGAGACACATGCGGACTCATAATAATGGGGGAACCCATTGTAAGTGCACCAATTCTTAACGTAAGATAATTACAATTGGTTTTATTTTCTCAGAGCCATTGATTTTAATCACACTGCAGCTCATAATTATGTTCACCTTCACGGATGGGAAACATTGTTTTCGATGACCTGGACCAGGCAGCTGTCACTATGGTTATTTTTAAGTAGCGCATAGCAGATATCCTGTGATGTTCGATCACATCATGTAGTAAGTGGCAATATAGAGCTGGAGGGGCTGGTCGCCATATACAAATATATGAAAGTGAGTTAGAGCAGTATAGTTAGCCTAGACCATGTGAAGCTAAACATGTATTTTCTTGCAAATGTTACCTATCTAGTTCATGATATACCTCTAGTGATATCATCATGATATTAACGTATGGGTCATTATATTTCTTATCTTTATTTGTTTGTTTTTCATTGTAGAGAAAAGGGGTTCCGGTATCGTTAGTACACTTTTTTGTAAAATCATGTAATATTCTTTAACTTTAAGAATATTACATGATTTTATAAAAAAAAACATAAGGCATTTTAGAACTGTTTCCTTCTATAATTCTTGATAATTCTTTCTTCATTTCTGTGCTATGACACATGCCAAGTATTATTCCATGATGCCAGGTACAGTATCTGAAGAAGCACTAACCTTTCCTTGTTGTTATTGTACTACTTTGGTTCTAACTTTATGGCAACTTCATGGTTTAACTACTGTAAAAAGGGAAATGTTTGCGGGACTTTAATTTTCCAGTAGGGAGAAAATGGATTGTTTCTAGAGTCCATTCCAAGTCACCGGGAGGGTAGTTATTGTCATAATTTAGAACTATTTTCAAGTTTTTGTTATTATTTGTGTAAGAGATTTGATACTTTTGAAATATTTTGAATGTGATTTCAAGTTTCTAAATATTTCTTAAGTTTTCTAAAACTTTAGAAATATTCATGATGTAGAATATAATATTTACAATGGTTTCTAAATAATGGTAACAGCATTCTACCATTATTTACAATTTTTTACAATTTCTTACCATTTTCTACCATTATTTGTAACATCTCTATAAATAGGACAGAGGGCTGGGAAGAAAGCAATTCACACATCCTTTCGAAGTTTAGGGAAGAATGCTTTCCACAAAGGACCCAACAGTGTCCTGCAGTGAAGTCTATAGATGTACAAAGGCAGACAGAAGGGCCAGATTAGCACCTACTTTTATGGGGGCAATCACCATTCTACCATTGTTAACCATTTTCTACCATTTCTTGTTAATATTTCTAAAAGTTAAATAATCACATAGATGTTTAGAAATTATTACAAATAAAGAGGTTTTTGTGCAGTTACTTTCAAAATATTTCTAAATTATCTAATTAAATTCGAATAAATTCATATTTTCTATTTGATCTTTTAGAAAAATTTAGAACTATTGTCAGTCAGATATTCTTTTATTAGAAATGTTTCAAAATGATTACAAATATTATCATAAAACCCTCGCGGTGACTCGGAATGGACTCTAGCAGTTTTAAATTTACTGGTTTAAAATAAGGTTGAAGGTGGGTAGAAGACAGAGTGAAAATTTATTTGATGTTTTGAGATCGCAAGGAAGTCCAATAAGTCACTGCTAAATTAACCGCAAACATAAAACCACCGTGAGCATTTCCTCTTTTATAGAATGTTGTTATAGTTTCAAAATAAGAATTCTTGTTATGTTGGTACAGGTAATAAATAAAGCGTGGCCAGTTTTGTTACACTTACTAGTAGTCTTCTTAATACTAGAATAGTGCCCAACCCAACTTGTACATACATTTAGGTAATGTTAAATCAGTAAACGAATCATATAGGCCTTAGTTACTGTGTAATGTTTCTCTGTTTTGTTTGTCAAACTAAAAAAATTAGGAATACAGATTGTAAATTCATCTGTGTACATTTGCTTTTGATTTATAAGAAACTTGTCAGGTAAACTTAGAGCTGTGTATACCTAAACAAATTTTAGGTACAGGTACAGAGGCTTAGGTACCCGGACCTGAACCTGAACCTGTACCTAAACTACTTGTTCGGAAAATGCTAGATTTTCAATAAGGACAAAAGCATGTTTGAACTGGTAAAAACATAATATTTGATTGTGCTAGGTATCATTTTTATAAAAACACAGATGAAAATTTGACTCCAGCCTGGCAAATGTGTTTTCTGTGCTTTAGAGTGGCTTTAGAGCACTGCCACGGTAATTTCATAGTAATTTTATCTGTCAAAGTGGCCATCCCCTAAGTCAGGTCCAGTACCGATACAGCAGGGTCAGGTATTTTGGACCTGTACCTAATTGATTGTACCCGGTACTGTATCGGTACAGTGTACCGGTACACAGCTCTAGGTATACTAGTACTTTGTAGATGTTTATATGTAAGTTGGTCATGTGTCTTGCATCACAGCACAAGATAAGAAGTACCAAAAACCTAAAGAATATAATGAGTACAAGTTTATTTTGTACTCTTTATCCGTGACTCCTGCCCCTCCACTTCGACCTTGTTGAAAAGCGGCCCCTGTGGCTGAACAAGCATTCGAAAGAAAATAAAGGCCTTGACTCGACTTGAGTACCCTTAAAGTATTAGAAAAATTACCCTTAGGCCATGTTGAATTGATGATATCTGCATGCATCAATTTTCGTCCATTTAATAAACCAACTTTTTTTTGTTGCCAAATTTCCTTTTTTATTCACACGCTCACAGCAGTTTTGGGGTTCCTAGAGGATGATATCCATATAATCAAATCAACATGGCCTTTAATAGTGAGGAATAATGTCAACATGAAAGTCGGTACACATGATATGTGTTTCCCCTCTTTGTTGGGTATACACACAACAAAGGCATTTATTTTTCTAATCAAATACTTTGCATAGGTTCAAGACAAGTTTTAAATTTACATTCATGGTTAAACAAGCGCAAGGGCAGTATTCTAGCCAGCACCTGTCCTCTGGCTTAAATTTGTTGCTCATGATGGAAAAAATGTCATATTTGACGGACAAAAATAGGCCTGTAAAGGTTTACAGAAAGAAAAATAAACCTGAAACCCTTGGGCAATTTTTCACCAAAAGAGTTGTCATCAAACTAAGCTTAATCTCCCAGCAAAATTTGCCCCTCAATATGCAGGAAATAGCATTTCAGAGGGTTAAGATTTCAAAATTTTCCCCTAGGGATGACCAATCAAAATTTCAGGCTGGCTAGAACACTGGTCAAGGCCGATATCTACATTTGCATAGACAATATTGTCTCAATCTTAAGTACAATCTTAACCTTGCAATAAAATCATTGTATATGCACATTATGAATGAATCAATCGATCATGCTGTGCAGATACAATGTACAAGTAGATATTTTCGACTGACTATATGTAGAAGAGTGTGAATAAAAGATGGTAAAATTCAAATTCCGTCGATAAAATTGCAACCTGTAGGATGGGCATCTTGCCATGTGTTGGAAAAATCATAAATTTCTTTATACAGTGTATTTATAAAACCAACATTGGCATGGGATACAGAAGCTGGCATTATCGCTTATACCAAGGTACCTAGCATTTTGGAAAAGAATGTATCTCTCCCTGGTGTGGTATCCTCTGAAATTGTATTAGTTCAACTCCCTCACCACCTGGAGGTAATATTTTTTCTCGCAGGGTTTGAATTCTTCTAATAGGGTTTTTCAACTGTTTTTAATTCTTCCAACAGATTTTTAAAAAGCTGATTCAGAATAAGAAATGAATGCTACAAATACGGAGTACTACACCATGCTGTTGTAACCTAACAAGTGACATATTTTAATGCCGTGGTAACATGTCTTCCATATCAGCGACCACGAATGCTGTAACAGCCCACACGGCGGAGCAGAGGTCCATGGCATGGGGATCCTGTACTGACATGGTGTCACCTGAGAGAGAACAGGACAATAGTGCACTGCGGTTAGAGAAGATGACAACATTAGGCTAATTCTGTGTGGATCCTGTTCTGACATGGTGTAACCTGAGGGAACAAGACAACATTGTACTGTCACTGGTAAAAGAAGAAGACAATTAAGAAAGTTGTACGATGATATCTTTACCACAAACATGTGTAACAAAGATGCACATTTTGAATGATTTAAAAACTTCCCATCCACGCAGTGGTCACCTCTTTCTATTTGGCTGTTCTGGTATGCTTACATTCACAGGACAGATATGTACTAATAAATAGATTTAGCTGAGTTTAATGTTCTGAGAATATATTATTACAGAACAAATCCTATACAATGTTTCTGGGGCAAATTTTTCAGGTTGTATGTAGTTGTAGCAGTACACACTAGTATGTATAGAATTGCCAGAGACACATATCCTCACCATCGGAATGATGGAACCAGAAGTATTTCTCGTTTTTGTTGGCCAGACTTCCCCCGGGAACGCCGGCGCTGATCCAGAAGGACACGTCGCCCCCCTCCGCGTGGTCCAGCAGCTGGGAGGCGTTGATGGGCTTCAGCAGGGACAACACTTCTGTCATAATGGACTTGGCATTGGAACTACCTAAAAAAAGATAGACACATCAAACTTATCAAATATCACCTAAGTGATCCATCTATCTATCCCAGCTTGATGCTATAATAAGTATTGAAACTTTAACAGCTCATTCAATTAAATATCTATTAACTTAAGTTTTCAATAGTTTCACAATAGAATAGCTTGAGCATGTTAAAGGTCATGTTGTACATTGCATGTACTTTGTAGGTCACATGATGGAAAATCAAAATGCTGACCAGTAAACATGATCCCTGTCGGTGTGAAGGTTCCAATGTCAGATTCCATCACAAGGTCATAGTTACTGATGTTGGACTGGAAAAGAAAATAGAAGATCAACGTTGTCGAAGATCATCATGGCATCATGAAATCTGAAGCATTTTTCCTATAAAATTGATATATACTCTGCCTCCAGGACCAATCCCTACGTCCCAGTACGGAAAAATGTCAACCCTACTGTCAAAACGATCCGAACTTCAAGACATTAAATGAATGAAAATGTTTTTTCATAAGCTTAAAATGACAGATTTAACAACAAAGATTAACAAACAACTAGTGGGATGGAAAAAAATTAAAAGCTGGAGACAGCCCTCATTCTGTGTGGACCCCAGTTTACCAACCTTGTGCCTCTGGTAGTACTGGTAAGACCCCACCAGACCCTCCTCCTACAGTAAGAAAGTACAGCACATTATTTCAAACACATTATTGGTCAGAAATTACCCGCAATGGCAGCCTTTCTAGTGCTGAATTGATGCAGGTATTACAGGTTTCACACAATACACAACATACATAATATCTTATCCACACTTGCATTTTTGTAGAACTGTCGCAAGGGTCTGGGCGGCTGCCATTCGGCGCCACCAGGTGACCTCAATACGACTTTCCCCAACTGAAGTCGGGTACCCATTTACACCTGGGTGGAGTGAGGAAAGTCGTGTAAAGTGCCTTTCCCAAGGGCACAAGATCGGTGACATGACAGGAATCGAACTCGGGACCTCTTGATTCTGAGTCGAACGCTCTAACGTTGCGCCTCACGACAGATGTACACTGTACACTGCTTTTACTTTTGAAGACATTTAAAAAAGAAGTCAGTGAAAAGAGTTTAAGACTTGGTGATTGTAACCTACATTTTGCAAAGTTTACAGAAAGAATAGTTGAAAAAAAGTTACCTCAGCTGTCCACAACACTGCCCGCAGTGTTCGTCTGGGTCGCAGTCCAAGTCGATGTATCAGTGACAAAGCCTGCAACAGAGAGTCATGACAGATCATAAACAAGCTTAAAGTAGCTGTAACAGCCTAGTGTTGCATAGCTAAGTGGTAAGGCTAGTGGATACAAGATTGACAAGTCATGGGTTTGATTCTTGGAATTCCTGGCTATAGGTTGTGTCCTCTGGAAATTCACTTTACAAGACTGTTCTCACTCCACCCAAGTGTAGAAATGGGTGCCTGACTTCAGTTGAGGAGGTAAAAGATGGTGGAAGGAGAGGTATGATCTCCGCCCTTAGACACAGTAGATAGCAACCCACTGCCCATTTGGCCTCAAAAAGGCTTTGGGACTACCTTTACCTTGGAAAACAACACCCCTTTTTATAGTGCAAACATTTTGAATGAAATACAAAGCAAGTCTTTCCTCTTTTTGTTTTCGGCTTTCGTTTTCTCACAGATTGTCCCTTACCTGCCAGGATATGAAGGCACCTCCACCATCATCCATGGCTCCCTGGCCCACATCCCAACTGTCCAGGTGACCACTCACCAGCACCACCTGTTGACCAACATAAGAACTGCAACTTTCACATTCAGTATACAGTAGAATCCGCTTAACTGCACCACCCAGTTGTCAACGTTTTTGGTGCAATTATCCGGTTGGTGCAATTATACGAAATGCCCAGCTGGACCGCACCACCATGGGCGAGGGGGTGTATTGTTAGTCAGAAACACAAGCACAAAGAAAACAGACGAAATTTTTCAGTTATTAACTTAATTTATTGACCCTTTGCTGAAAATAAAGAAATGACTATGAACCTGTTTTGATTTTGCATTCTTTCATTTTTCCATGCGATCTACCGCATTACAACACATGCAATGTTACAGGGGAGGCATTCTGAAACATCGTCATGCCACTCATGGGATAACAGTTTCTGTGTTACATCACGTAGAGTGCAGTTGTCGTTTTACGTAAATCATGTACCGACATGAAACTAGGAATTGAAACTAAAACTTGGTTACTGATTACGGGTGACCCGCCCGGGACCCCCCATATGATTCCTATCAACGTAACTGTCAATGGAGACCGCCTTCTTTTGCTACTCAAAACAGTTTTAAACATATTGGCGGTATTGCGCCTTTACACCGGCAGGTATCGGCTCATTTGTACCACGTTTGCCGATTTTAGCGCACCTTTTCAGTTAACTTGTCGAGGATTTTTGAAAAAAATTGGTGCAGTTATCCGGCATTGGTGACCATGCGCGGTGCAGATATGCGGAATCACTAACAATGCAGTGAATGGGAATCGGTTTTGGATATTGGGATTTGGTGCAATTAAATGGAAGGTGCGTTTATCCGAGGTGCAATTAAGTGGCTTCGTCTGTACAAGTCATGTATCAACATTGCACAGAAATAGTATGCTGGAAAGATTATATATTGATGATGGTGATGTGTTGAACCTAACTAAAACTAAAAAAACTAAAACAGCAAGAGAGATATTTTTTGCAACCAACGCATGCAACACTTAATATTAGCATGCGAAAAGACGTCTTGCTTTCTGCATAATGAGGTGATTTTTCACCTGTTCAGGATGTTCCCTTCCCCTGATCTCAGCCACAGTGTTTCTGGACTTTGCATCTGGCAGGTTCTTCGCTTCCATCTTCAGTTTAAGAACAATTTTTGTCCCTGGCATGAACAAGGAAGACATTAAGCATTCAATAGTAAAAGGAAATCAATCAAAATAAAGTAATCAGCAATGGGAGTTAATCTACCAAACACCTGGTGACAGGTGATCACATAATGTGAAGCAAAGCCAAACCCAAGGGTAGGTATTTTCAAATGATTCTTTATGAGTCACTAATATAATGGTATTTTAACAATCTGTATGAGATATACCATACCTCTGGCAGCCATCCTTGAGAACATCTCTGCATCCTCCACAGCGATACATGCTGTCGGCACTTTTGTTGTGTTGTCCTTGTAATCCTGCATGGGAAGGGTCAAGGTCACCTTAGTTAGCATGTTGCAGTGCATGTTATCTTTACAAACTGATCACAAGAGGCACTTGGCAATTTCTATAGCCCCGCCCACTTCCGTCCAAAGGTAGGATTCAAAATAAAAACACAAAGATGCAAATATTTGACGGACATTGGAAGCACCTCTCTCATTGGTCAAACCACTTATTGCTTGCATTGGTTGAACTGCTAGTTGTGATGGACAGTCAGGATCAGTCTATTGTCTTGCAGTGGTACTAAGTAGTAACTGTAGATAACCCCACAGATTGTGGCTACCTACATATTCTGAAGAGAGACTAATGATAAAAAGGTTCAGTAGGAACTGTGATAATTCTTAATATATGATCTGAGAGGGTTCTGCTATGGAAAAAGGAGGTTTAAATTCATTGGAAAAAGTAAACCTAATGTTTGTGATAAAGACAGATGAAAACAAGATAAAAACTATGGTGGTGAACTTTCCTTCTGTTGTATTGTCTTCCTTCTCAACAATAAATTGCTATTGATGTTTATTCTGCATCCTTTTCCAAGAGTGCGAAGGGCAGAAAAAAAACATGGAAGAGGTGTCTTGTGGCGCAACGGCAGAGCGTTCGGCTCAGAACCAAGTGGTCCCGGGTTCGAATCCTGTCATGTCACCAATCTTGTGACCTTGGGAAAGGCACTTTATACGACTTACCTCACTCCACCCAGGTATAAATGGGTACCTGACTTTGGTTGTGGAAGGTTGTATTGAGGTCAGACCTGGTGGCGCCGAATGGCAGCCGCCCAGACCCTTGCTATAGTTCCACAAAATACAAGTGTGGATAAAATGTGCATATGTTGTGTATTATGTGAAATCTGTAAACCCTGCATCAATTCAGCACTAGAAAGGCTGCCATTGCAGGTAATTTCTGACCAATAAAAAACATAAACCAAGAGACCTTTCAGTGCTTACCTGCCAGCCAGTATGAGGGCTGTGGATAGAGAAGGAGGCCACAGATCGGATCAGTGCTGCCACGCCACCGACCTTGGCTGCCTCATCAGCACCTGTGTCTCTGTAGGCCACTGAAACTCCATAGTTCACATACCCTTGGTCATAGATAATGATCTTTCCCTTTGCCTGTAGAAAACAAGAACACACAGACATATACAATTGTCTATATTTGATCAATATACTCTATCAGCTTTGTAAGCAGTCTTAAACACATCATTGTTCTAAAGGTTTTTTCTCTTACCTCCCTGAAAAATTACTCCCTTTCTGTGTGTGTGTGTGTGTGTGTGTGTGTGTGTGTGTGACAGTGTGTGTGTGTGTGTGTGTGTGTACACTTGTGTGTGTTTGTGTATGTGTAAGCAATAACTTAAGAACCTCTTGATGGACGCCAATGATAGTTGGTATGTGGGTAGGCGTTATGTTAAAGTAAGGATCAAGGTCGACTTTGGGCTTCCTAGTGGCTGACGTCGACCTTGGCACTGCAACAGAACTTTTTTGCAGCCGTTTTAAAAAAAATATTTTGTCCTGGACATGCTGTGGTCTTGTTATACATTATATTCAAAATGTCCTCACCTCACTGGCCCGAGAATGTAGCTCATCAAATGAATGAACGACCAGCGCTTCTGCCTTTATCCCTGGAACACATAAAAATAAGGTGAGATCTTTCCTTGTGGTTTGTCTACAGAAGTTTTCATCCATACTCTTTCCAGAATGAGTTATTCTACACAGCCTTTCTTCCCTTGTTAAACAAGAATTGTTTGACCCAGGTATGAGTCATTTCATAGGACCCTAGGTTTACATCAAAGGAATTAAGGTTCATCTTCAAGAGAGAAGAGTGTATTAAAGGTGTGACAATGGACTTGGCCTCATACTCTAGACTGTACGTGATCTACGGCTGTTACTCTAGATACGGGACGGAGCGGTCCCACACAGCGTGAAGGCTCAACGTGAATCTAGCTACATCTCGACTCTATCTCGTCTCTGAGTTGTACTTCATCCGGGACCTCTGCCGGTCTCCTACAGTTCTATACTAGGTCTCCTATAACAGTTCTACACAGTGCTACAAAGGCCTTACCTTGAGGAGGCGTGCCCACACTGCTGCCCAGCCCCATGATTGCCACTTTGTACTGCCGTGGCTCCAGCATAGTGCAGGACTCGTTTCCTCGAACCCAGTGTGGAACCTGGGGAAACAATTTGAACAGTTTACAACATTTCATCATTATAACAAGTTAACTTTCCTTTTTACAAAGCTTAAAGCAATTACTGTAGAAGGGGAAATCTTTGCAGTGGTTGCATGTTCGCATTTTTCACCTCGTACTTAACCAACATTTCTCCTTTTACAGTAAAACCCTGCATGCCAGTTCCACCACTGTGAACACTTCATTTTCTCCTGACCACAAATCTAATCCCCGCAAACATATCCCCTTTTACAGTAGTTCATCTGAAACACCAATTTTAATATTCAATGACTCCAGACAAAACGAGTAATTTATAACTTGTCATTAACTAAATAATTCTATCCAAATATTCTTATAATTTGTATCAGTTTTTCTTTCTTACCATAACACTTTCTCCATGTACATTTTCAAGACCATCAGCTTCCATTGCCTTCAGCATGTAATCTGGAGAGATAGAAAAAGTGGTTTGAAAAATGGTCAGACGCTTCAATCATTGTCATGTTAAGTAAGGATGTCTGTCTCCCACGCACTGTGTTAGCTAAACACACCCACCAGTCCTAGCTTGGAGTATGGGATTAACCTGGAGTCCAGCCTTGTTAGCAACTGTTGGGAACACAACATAAATTTTCCTAGTCTTACTGTAAATGTATTTCGGTTCACAGTGGTGTAACGATTACGGTTTTCATGGTAACCTCTTTACCGTAAAATGAAAGTACTTATTCTGTCTTCTGCCCGCCTACCTTCAAGTTTCAACCGCGAAGTGAATACCACCACAAACAGACATTTTTTTCCCTACCTCAAAATTTAAATCACTGCGGCTGTGTATTGGTCCCATGTATGTACAGATTGGGGGTATTTTTCAACTGAATGCGTCAAACCGCAGCGGAACGCACCAAATGCGGAAGTAACTACTAGTATGCCACGTCCAGCAGCGCAGAAAAAGGCAAGGGCCGATGACCTGATTAAGAAATCAAATTGGTTAAGTAAATTGCATAAAACCACCAGCAGAACAAGGGTTTACTGCATTTACAGTACCTTACCTATAGCATTTTCCAGGTTCTGTGAACCAGCGATGCGGCTTCCAAAGGTGTCCACAAATTCAGCCAGCCTGAGGTAAGACTGGTTCTGGGCCTTCCCATATACAGACAGGTTAATGATGTCATCAGCAACACCTTAAAGTAGATCAGAAAAATAGGACAAATTTCAATGATTTGAAAAAGACAAGCAAAAACCTGCACCTGCTGAAAAAGATATCAATGAAAGTACTATACTCTCATCTCCTGAATAAATGTACCTGTACCAGACATTCATCCTTTTTAGCCTCAAAGCAGACAGGATAATGTCATCAACAACACTAATTCAAAAAGTAGATTAGAAGGACAAACTTAGCATCTCAAACTTAGATATGAAATAATATAGACTTGTAATCAAAACCTCAGTTGGCATACGAGCGGTCGTGATGATGTCACGGTGAGGCAAAATCAAGGGGAGCACAAAAAATGATTTACATGTTAATTCATGATTTGATTGGCTAATTTTGATATCAATTTATTACTGAGTGCTAACATCATTTTGTCTTAGCCTCCATAGCAGGCTCTTGGGGGGGGGGGGCTTTTGCTGATGACTTCTCTTAGTACTGGGTCGTAAGTGTATTATAAGCCTGCTATGTCTATGGATAGGCTATTTTGTCTCGTTGAATATCCCACGTGTAAACAAAAAAGCTATTACACAATCATACAGTATGATATTCTAGTGGATCTAAACCTACTTTTGTATCCTGCAATCTCATCTTTTATCCTTGAAGGGACAGGAGGAAGACTGGGCAACCCTAACACACCTGGAAGTAGATACAAGAATTGGTGATATCATATATGCTCGCAAGTTAATCTGTTGCACATATCAGTTTAAATAGCTAAATGGTAACATACGTTAGCCCACTAAAAGACCACAAAACATGATATAGGTGCTTCGTTGAAATAACGTTAAACCGATCATGAAGACAATGTGAAATTCTCCTTGCTATGAATCTCATTATGTATAGAAGGTCACTTCTACTACTATATAGTATACTATGTGTTACTCCCAACCTCCTATAATTTGTTCCACAGCAAACTGGCTACAAGCGTCCATACCTGAAAAGTCAGCGAGAAGCGTCAACAATATGAAGACTGCAATCGGCATGGTTGTCAACATGGTTAACATAATTTTGTAATACGTAAACCTTTTACCAAATATGTGTACAACCGAAGATCTAAAACAACATGGTCACTCCAGGTACATGTGACTTGGGTCAGCTGAGAGGGTTCATTCCGCGCCAATCAGCTGATAGGTGAAGTAGCCAATCACAGAGCTCCGTGCGCCTGCCCCATTCAGATCCAAATCGTCTGTCTAGCGTCCATACAAAGGATTTCGTGTGTCACGTATTTGTGGTTTAATAAAGTTTTAAAGTAAAGTGAAGGAATATGATGATAAGAATTTGCCTTAATTACTTAAAATCTATATAACATATTCTGTCAAAGATTATTCTAGCACGTTTGTATGCGTAATAATATTCAATTGAATAACAAAAACTGTAAATTCCCTTTGTCAGACTCGAGACACTGCCCGGGGCCGAACGTGATAACATTCAACCAAATATGGACATAGGCTAGACCAAGTGGAACCCATGGTAATCAGATCTTTTTAGCCTTTCGTACACAAACAAGATCTATCACTGAAAATATATTGTATTCTATATCATATTTAAATTAATTGCAATATCTATCTGATGTTATGTTGTAGATTATATGTTATAACTTCACTTAGTAAAAATCAGTTTGTCCGTGATATAATGGTACATCCCTCGTGGGATTTTCCACCACGTTTAGGAGGCGGGACCCATAAAGTCATTGATGTGCACGTAAAGGAAAAGTACTCAGAACTTGGGAATGGGAGTGTGGTGTGCGCGTTTGAAACTTAAAGGTGAGTCTATTTTTTGCTTATTCAAGACGTTGATCCGTTTTAATGAGTTTTATGCCATGTTGTCCTTTAAACATTTAACGTTACATGTTACGAGTACCTCTACATGATGTGTTGGCCAGTGGTTGCAACACCGTCGGCTCAAGTTGCAAGTCGGGCTGGGGGGTCGTATAACGGCCAAGGCCGAACTCGCTGACCACTGGGCTAAACGTTTAGGTACGCAGTACACGACATACACTTGTCATGTAGCGATTCTACAAACATACGGTAACGGGACCGACGTTGAGCCGAAAAACCACCCTTAATCCGTTCGAAATCAGCGGTGTTTTAAAGAGGCCGTTCATGTAATCTGAGCACCGTTTACCTGACCTGAATACCATAAACCAAAATTAGAGAGTCCCACGCGTGTCTGGTCACGTAATGTCTATATTAGGATGTTCAAACTAACCTACAGGACTCTGGCCCAAATACTAACTATTAAATAACATGTTCGCGGTGGCTTTATGTTCGCGGTTTTTGCGGCGACCGTTTCACCGCGAACTCAGTAAAACTACCGCGAACATTTTTGTCCAATACAAATAAGATTATTTTAACCTCCTTGCAGTATGTAACTAGCGCTGCCGCCAACTTAAAACCACCGCGAACACTCCATTTTCCTCTTAAGTCTTAGCGCGAAAGAAAAACCTCGCGAACTTAAATGCATTTACAGTATTAAACTGCCATCGTTTCTTCATTTTAGGAAAAGGCAACGAAAGGAGAAATTACTGAGAAAAAAATCAACAGATTGAAATGACTTTCACAAAGAAAGATAGGAAGTACTATAGGTCATCACGCTAAACATAGGTAACTCTTTATATAGCCGCGGCGACTGTTTGAGGGCTTCTCTTGCTTGCACTCTAAAACATTAGCCCAAACTTGAAGACTGTTGATAGGGCTTCAGTAAATACTGCAAGCAAGAGAAGCCCTGCAACAGTGGTCTAACGTAACTCTCAAAATTGATTGACTGTGTTTTAGTGTCCTAACTGAAAAGAAAGCTATCTGTCAGTTTGTTCATGTGCTTTAACAACTGTCAAGAACTTGAAGAAGGAAAATTTTTACCATTACTACATGAAGTAAGAACATTGAAGTGTGTTTGATCGAAGCTCACTAAGTTGTGTTTAAAAACTCCTTGCTATTATTTGTATTAGATCAAACTTGTTGGACTCTTGTGTTGTTAACTGTTTGGACCAGCATTGGGTATTGAGTAGGTATTCACTGGGAATGAATGGTATCTTATTCATCCCATTTGGGCTTAGATAAGGGTCAATGACATATTGAATCTGTTACACATTTACACTTCAAAAGAATGCTATGCTACAACTGGAATGTCAGAAAACTTTCAGTTATGTTTAGCCCATTGTTTCCCTTGAATTGTTGTTACAGGTGTGTTACAGGTGTGCGACACCTGTTGCTGTAGCCAGAACAGCCATTTTTATGGAGTCTGTCTTGTTACCTGTCCTCAGTAGGCCATTTACCCCTGCTGTACCCCATCTAGTATCTGACCTATTTAACTGACATTTAATTGGAATGTCAGCACAATGCATAGTACCTGCATGCCCTGCAGGGATACTGCCACATGGCGTGACTGGCCTGTCCTTGGGCAGATCATGCCATACATGTAGGTAACATCCACATAGGTTTCCAATGGTTATTTTTTGCTAGGATGGACTGGGATAAAAAAAAAAGAACCCAAAACCAACACTTTTTGTTCAGTTTAAACAAGAAGGTTATATAGACTATATAACCTCCTTGGTTTAAATAGCACCTTTTTTCAAACTTTAAGACAAATGTCTGCTGGTATGTCCTTCGCTCTGCTATGTTGTACACAACTTTCTAACCAGTGGCATTGTTATTGGCCCTCTGCATCTGGCATTGCAATTTGCACCCCAAACAAGTTGCAGGAACTTTGAATATACACAGCTGTTTAACTGTTAGGTTCCTTCATTCATGTAACTTCTTATTTCAGTTGGTTAGCAAAAGCAGCACTGTCTAACTCCCAAAAATGTGCAATAACCAACAAAACACAAGCTGTACTCATTTTTGAAAAAGTTTTTAAAGGCTTTAAAAGTTAACGTTATGACCTTGAACATGATAAAGTTGTGCTACAGTAAAACTCATTATGTCGTGACCATATATTATCTCTTCAAATGTTGGTATAAAGTAGCCTCCTTTGAACATTAAGGAATTGATTAAATCATGCTCATTATTCTACTTATATCTAGCTAGAACTAAGAATCCTTCGCAGGCTTTCAAGTCATGCTTTTTTTTTGGATAGTGTATGACAGTTCATTGTACTCTGCTTCTTGTGGCTGCATATTTTGTGCATGTTTACTCAAAATACTACAGGTATGTTAAGGTCATTGTAGAGATTATGTTACGGCAATAATGTTTCACCAACATTCGTGTAGTTATATTTATCTCTTGTTGTGTTGGTTTTGTTTCAGTATTCATACACACGACTATGGGGCACCCGTGGGGAGGTAGAGATGCTGTCATGGCCTATCTTCAGCAGTGTACGGTGAAGCAGGTTAACGATCCAGGGTTGCACATCATGGAGTTGCACAACAACAAGCTGGACAACCAAGAGTCCAATCAGGCATGTTCAACAGTCTTTAGTAGTCAGTGTCTCAGATTATAAAAGCCACTGTGACCAACCTAGTACTGTGAATCCATTTGATATTGTGGTTGGTAATTTTAGCAGGTGGGGAAAGAGAGTACTTCACAGCATTCAATTTTAACAGTGGGAACAAACATCACTGTCTCAAATGTTAGTGATCAAATATTTGCGATGATGAAATTTTAGCGATCGACTAGTGACTGTTATTGTTAAAGTAGCTGAAATTAAGTTTCCATTAACAATTCAAGAATTACTGTAATTTCTTACACTAGATATTTACAATGGCAATTATTGTCACACATTTATGTGTTGGAATTGTAAACTCAATTGTGGGATATAAAGGGTTTTTCAAAGTTAGGTTCTGAAGGTGCCATATGTACTTCATGTACATGTATATTTTATACTCAAGATTGATATATCAATCATAACTTCTAATTCCAAAGGTAACGTTGTCACATTTTTGTTACTTTAGGAGAACATCTGTTCTGACGTGAAATCCCGGAGCAACACCGATTCTGCAAGGCAGCCAAACTCCAAGATTTCAACCCAGACGGGGGATGATCATACCGGGCAGCTGACTATAGAGATGTTGATGGAAATCTTCCTGTACCTGCCATATGAAGACTTGTTGACATGCAAGCAGGTGTGCAAAAGATGGCAGGTAAATACTGTAAATCTATATATCTTTGTGTGGATTTTATTTTGTGAAAGAAGGGAAAACAAGGTTTTCAAGGTGTTTTAAGATCGCAGTTGAAATGCATATTCACTTTTTAGTCATCGTTGTTGTCATAGTCATGATTTGGTGGTGGAGAGATCACTGAAACATATATTGTAAAAATACAAGCAACGCAAGCGTTACAAGATTTACAGTAGTGTGTGTGGCTAGTCACTACTCGTCTATTGATCAACACTTCTTAAACGAATGTTGTGGAAGATGTCAATCTTATCTATAGGATCATTATGTAAAGACAAAGAAAAGACAAAAAGAAAAGACTTCAAGACTTTGCACTGACTGCTTTGTGATTGTTCGTATGGAAAAACTTTATGGAAAACAGCCTTGTTTTTTGTCGTTTTATCAGTTGTGTCCATTGTCAATTGATGTACTAACAGATGGCATTGATGCCATTTTGTTTCAGGCGGTCCTTCAAGAGGGTTTCTTCTGGAAGTGCCTGACCTTCTTCAGCTTCAGTTTCCATGAGGAAGACGAGGGGTCGACCTCGGGGTCGCTGACGGAGTGGAGAACGGACTGGAACGACGAGCCAAACTTCTTCTTTGGCGTCCAGGCTGCCGTGCCGAAAGGAACCGTGTTTACCAAGCTTCCACAGAGATGGAGAAATGGTGAGTGGGTTTAGCTAGCTCTTTGGGACAATCATTTTTTATAGATGTTTTAAAGTCTGCGGATGCCTATATCATTATTGAACACGTTGCAGCTACTTTTGTTATAAAGATACATAGGAACAAGCTTATCAGTTTATGAATTCCATGTAGCAGATTCCTATTCCTAGAAGCCCTACTTGTGTTAGACTTAGTACAGTTAGTGTGTAATTACATTCGCCAGGAGTGGCTGTGGATGTACATCTGTTTATATGTAAACAGACTATGGTACCCCGGTAAGTCAAGAAGCTATGGATTGATGATATTTGGTAGATGGGTAGGTGTTCGGAGACGAAGATCAAGTTTTAAAATGGGCTTCCTATCGGCTTCCTAAGGTACTGCAGCAGAACACCTGGGTTTGTTTCATGTAATTTGTGTCATCTGCTTTGTGCTCTCCACTGTATCTGTTATGCTAACACATGTTTTTCCTCCCTACTTTATTCAGGCATCCTGTACCCATCATCCGAGGATATAAAGGATGAAGTTGAAGACTACCAGAACTTTTACCGCGCTGTTAATGCCCTCTCCACTGTCCACTCCTCCATACAGCGACTCAACCTCTTCTACTGTAAGTTAACACTGAACTGACATCTATGATCTATACATTTAAGATGTGTTTCCATGAAATTTTGCTGTGTTAAGTGAGGCACAATGGCATTCAATTTACAATGGATAAGTGGCTTTAGCCTGGGTACCATCCTCCGTAGTAACCGCTGACTCAATCTTTGCGCTTCAACTTCAGGTTAGCAAGCAAAACGATTGAGCCAGCAGTTAGTACGGAGGATGCTTATATGTGAAGAAATTCATCATCATCATCATCTTCACCGCTTTTCAGTCCTTCTACTGAGGCGGGCCGTCATTGCTTTCCACGATGCTCTGTGAAGAAATTAGTGAGCATGCCAAATAAACAGGAAACAACAAAACATTCTTCCAATAAACATTATACACTTTCCAGGTTTTGGGATTAAATGATAACTGAATTATGAGACAGGATTAATGATAAGTATTTGTTTATTCATCCAGCTGGCTCAACAGAGTTTGGGTGGAAGAACAGGGGGAGAAGTGCCATTGACACCTGCCTGTTTCCATGGCAACACGACGGACTCCCCACAGCAGAGGAGTTACTGGAGATATTCCACATCAACCCTCTTCTCAGGGTGGGTTAAAAAACAAACAATGTTTAAGTTTGACCTGTGTGACCTTTGACTTCCAGTTCACCTGACTTAACATAATCAGAACTGAAGAAAGATGGCGAATGCCGTCTGAAAGCTTCTCGCTGATCAACTTTTGATTGTGTGTAACAGTTTTTACTTCTTCATGTTAACTGTTTAAGTTGTGTCTGTTTTTCTGTTTCACACTATGAGCTCTCTTGACTAATTCATCTGGTGGATTTTTATAGCGAGCATAGATTGAATGATCAATATTTTGCCATATTTGGAGGATAGCAAATGCAATCAAGGAGCCCTTGGTTTGACAATGGGTGTTCCTTACCAATAACTATGACATCCTTATTTTATCATATCTGTGAGTCATACAAGTCCGCAACCTAGCAGTAGTGAGAACAAATAATTATTGTAGAAAACAAATTGAAATGAGAAGAAAAAATATAGTTTATCAGACGTGTCTTTGAATTAGGCATTTGATGTGCACTTCGGTGAGACTCAAAATCTAATGTTTCTCTTTTTCTTTCCTTCAGGATTCCGTCACGTATGAAAAGAAGAAGGGAGAATTTGGAGGAACTAACCAGCTGTCGCACATCTTCTGCTCACGCTCCTACAGCGGGGAAGTCATGGTGTTCTACGACTTGGTACAGAAGCTTCTCTGTCCGAGGAACGAGTACATTCAGGTAAGAAATGGACAAACATGTAACATAGCAGTAAAATGCTGCCCAAACATAGCATGGTTGCCTCTGCTCTACAGTCAGTTTTACGTGGTATTGGCCAGCCTACCGGTCAGGTTTCTCTGACTGTGACAAGCTCTGTAAATTAAGTCCGTAACACAGTTGACGAGCTTCTGCCGTATTTCTTGATCACCCAATTTTAAAATTGGCAAAGGGTCGAACATATCTTTCACCTGAAAATCTATCCTATCTAACAGGGCTTAGTGACCTGCAAACATCGACCGTATGATGATCTAGAGAGCACTGGGAGTATTACTGTTGAAAATGTCATTTAGAGCTTGCAGTCTTGTGGAAGCTTAAATGTATACTTTATCCATTTAGTCCTATTTTATTCCTACAGATGTGTGTGAATGTGAGAGACCCCACCCACATGCAGTGTCCTTCTCCAGTCTTCATCCTAGCCCAGCTGGCACCAGGATGGGTGGGCGGAGTCATGACTGGACTCTGGTAGTCGTCTTTCCTGTGGTGTCTCGCACTAGCCGCACAGAGTCCAGATCTCATAGCTGCCATGCTTGAATCATGACCAAACCTGTAACATTTACTAACATAATTTCGCCACACTGAAAAGATACGTCCAAACATATCTCCAACCCAACGTCCCCCAGTAAAGTATATCTAAACTGTGCATACCTGGGGGATGCTGCACTAGAAGTCTCTCAAACCCACTGTTTTTCAAAGTGGAGGATTTATGTAACCCAGCGGATTAAGTTTAGTGGTTAATGTAATTAATTTCAATCTAATTGTGGTTGCAATCCTTTACCAAGAATACTTTGAAAGAAGGCAGTATAGATCCATGTAAAATGTTCAATCTAACCCCAAAGGTTGTGCAACATAGTCCACAAAGGACATAAGAAATTGAAGTCCAATTGTTATGGAGAGAACATTTAACATATCTTCTCAACTTTCAACTAATTACAAGTAACCATCCCCTTGAAGACAACAGCAAACAGTCTTTTAGTTCACATTTGTCACATAGTAATGGCGACTACCTATTTAATCTCAGCTTGGTTCAAATGTCTGAAATAAGAACCTTAAAAGGTTTTTTTCAATGGTACAGTAGGAACTGTGCCATGGTAACACGTTTGTTCATGATTGGTTTAGTAATGCATTTGACGTGTAACTCAATTGGTCAAAGGGACCCTAAAGTCAATCTACTGTGGATATCGTTTTGCATATTAATCCACAATGTATATATATCATGTGTATAGGTAAACAGATGATGCATGACAGTGTAAAATGCATGAAATTCGTGTATGAGCAGCTAGTGGTATAACCACATGTGGTGATCTTATGACCGTCTCTAAAAAAGTCTTAGCCAAATGTCTATATGTGAATTCTTAATAGTGTGAGTATTGTGCAACCAAGGGTTAAGCCCTTAATTGAAAATTGTCAGTTTTTATATGTGTTTGATACTGTTGTAAAGTCAGGGTTATGCTGCAATAGATAGCGAGCATATAGAAAGCCAACAAATCATGACCACTTGATAAGTATTTCCTGAATGTTGTTGGACAACACTTGCCATGATTTATTCTTGTAAACTTAAGAATGGCAAGACCATTAATAAGACAAGACTACTAACGACTAGTCAAAGTGTATCATATTTTGTTTGATATTGATGTTGTAACAAATTTGAAACTTTGAGTTTGTTTATATATAATGAAACTTTCATGCAATATGAATTGTTTAGCTAGTTTTTGGTATTGGTTTTTTTTTTTTAACAAATTACCATTATCATGACTGTATGGCAATCTCATTATATATATACCATTAATGACTAAACTGATATTAAGATACTGTATTAAGATACTTGTAGTACACAAATATAAACATGACTTTGATACCAATTGATGACTGCTCGTGTATTATTATGTCTATTGACTACTTACAATGTAGTTGCACAATAACTTGTACAGCATAAGATACTCCTGTATGAGAGACATACTTCCTTATAAAGTTATGCTCCAAAATGAGGATGGTAGAAAGTTTGAGCTCTGTGCAACTCAAAATGTCATGCCTATTTTCTTATTTGGAAGAAAGCACAAATACATCAAAGGCATTAAGTCAAGCACAACTTGCACAAAGAAGCCCAGGCACAAGGAGAAGAAACTAAGGGATGGGACAATAATTTAGAGTTGGTTCCTGGCCATAGAAACAGCCAAAGCTATGGAGCAGGTCAAACAGAGGCGTACATGCCGAAGCATTATTAGGGCCCAAAAAGTGGAAATTTAAAAAATGCTGAAATCTTTATGGTAGTGACATTTACTAACATTGTTTAGCACACTTGTGTAATAACTTCATACTTTGAGCATTTTAAAACCGTGCAAAAACATGCCATACATTGATTCCCTTAGTTTCGCGAGCCTACACAAACCCTGACAACGATTTCCAGTGAGTTCTCACATCACAACAACGTCGTATTTTTGCATCATGAACGTTGCTATACATTGTGATAGTGTTGTTTGAACTAATCATGACGACTAAATAAATTGACTTTTAAAATCTGGTTTTGGGGACCTAATACTGCTTGAGTTTCCTTTGACTTAAGAACGACGAAATCATGTGTCTACAGCACTTGGGTCAAATAACTGATGAAGACTGAGTGATTCGGTCGAAAATTCTGGCAGGTAAGTGAAATGTTTTGAGTTGAAGAACAGTTTATTTCTCATTGTTTATTTCACCACCTCAGATGAACTTTCAGGCTAATAGACTGATGTGCGTCTACAGTCATATTGACCACCGAAGGAATTCAGAAGACAACTGGCAGTTAATGCAAACTTCAGTACTGTCTTAACCTTCAGCACACTGAAGTAGCCAATTGGCAACCAAATCCCTATTGGTTACAGAGTTAAGCAGCAGGGAGAAGGTTAAACATTCATTACATCTTAATGCCATTACATTTAGAATCAACCAAAGCGTATATAGAAATAAAAGTTGATGAACAGCAAAACTACACTTCATTTCTTTATCTCAGTCCACATATAGTACATCCAGGTAAGGTATTATAGTAACTACAGAAAATTTTGCTTCACTAGTCTTTGTATTGTCTAATTTATAATATATAGAGTTCCATTAAAGTTCTTGTAGATTTCATGTCTACTGCAGGGCATTCTGGTCGGCCAGACCTCTTCTGAACTGTTCGGAGCTATTTGCATTCAGTTGTTTCCTTTGCACCACCATCTGGAAGATGAAACGTAGGAAACCTTGATTTTCAAATGCAGTTCAAAGTAAGCAACGAGACTGACAACACAACATCTTAACTAGTTACTTAATACCAGTAATCCAAATTAGATACCAGTACAGATGCACCGTATAAAGCGAAACACTTAGTATGAGTAAATAAAAAAATACTGATAGACAAATATGTCAAGAAAAGTTTGATCTCAGCTTTGTCTTTACCATACATCATGCAGTAAAAATTCAACCTTTTCCTACTGATAGTCCAAGAACAAATCCAGTAGTATGTATACAATATCCTGTTAAAAAGATTACCTTGTTTCCCTCCAGAAGGTGTGTATCTCTCCCCAAGGCGTTGTTCATGCCTTCTTCTGTCCGATATTGTACAATGGCATACTGCTTGTGGAAGCCAGTGTCCTTATTCTGGAAATAGAATTGATAAGCTGTTAGATTATCTACACACTTGAAACATTCTGTCTACATTTACATCTATGTGTCTTGCAACAACAGGGCTTTTTCTAGAAAAAAATTGCATGGGGGTGTGAGGAAGCAGAGTGTGGATTTTTCTCCTTGCCACCGTGTCATCATTGTGCATTCCGGTGAACTCCAGTGTATTCCAGTAAGTATTTGGACCTATTCTAGAGGGGTCTGTCGGTACTGTGTATTAAGGTCTCATTCATGAGTTTTTCCGCCCCATAGGCTTACATGTTATAAAACGTGTTTTACATGGGCGCGTTCGTAATGAAGCTATAGGAAATGCACCGATGTCATTCATTCTCTGTTGAGCTCATCTACCCTAGATCATTTGAAAAAATTGCCAACTACCAGTTGGCATACAATACCTTTTTATGGCAATTAAAAACGGCACTTAGCTAGACCCCCTAAATAGGCACTTTCCAGCTGAAAGTGATCGACCGAATTACCGCCAATGTCCGGCTGTGGACGTCCGACCTCGCGCACGGCTGCCGAACTTTACCTGTTAATTTCTTCCGTTACAAACAAGCTTTCATCAGTTTGACGCTTGATATCAGCTGGCCTAGCTAAAAGGGATTTTTACACCGATATAGACACATGTACATGCAGCCGTTCATTTTTTTGGGCAACGGACTCTTTTAGGGTACCCACTCGGAGTAATACATAAATGAGACCTTAATCACATAATCGTGTTTACGGATCCAACTGCATAGGTCAAAGGTGAAGGCCCCTAGGTCATTAACCAAACACGACTGAATATTGTTACGCAAGCAAACCAATGTAGGCCATACTAGTATACATCTGCGCATATAAAGCATGGTCCAGACAAGAACTGTTTACAAGTCAGGGGCCTTTGACCTGCACATGTGCAGTTGGATCTGTGAACATGCTTATTACACTTACCCATGGTAATCTGACTTTCTTCACAGGCCCAAACTGGGTAAAGTATTCCTTCAGTTCCTCTGTGAAAGAAAATCACAAATTTTACTTAAAACAGTTAACTTGACTACATTCTTACTCTGATTGTCACGCATAGGTAAAAACACACAATACATTATGACACATAACGTTAATTATGTCCGTTATAACTTTTAGTTATATGGGTTATTTTTGTATATCATTATGTATATGTTAAATGATTCAAATTGTGCTATAAAAGATCAAATAGTCAAACAAATCTTCACAATGTGATAAAATTCTGTCATTTGACAGAAAACATCAAAGTACTTTTCGCTTTTGGAAACAAACTTTCTACGTGAAGATGGGGAGGGGGGCAAACACGTGAAAAACATGTACGATTTGCCCTCCCAACATTTCCTTGGATATTACAGATAAACTATGCCATCTACATCGAAAAAAAATCATACAAAAGAAGCAGCGTTAGTTACTCTAACAAACAGCTAGGAAACCAGGTGCCCATACTTTGCCCGACGGTCCAGGCGACTCTTCCAACGTACAGCTGAAGATTTCTCGCAAGGGTGGCAGCCATGTTTCTTCAACCTTCAAGGGTCAGTGAGTTCAGCTCATACCACTATGTTATGGGTATATTAGAAATGAAATAAGTTAGTGTAGTCCAAATATTTCACTATGAAAGTGTTATTTTCACAACAATATAATAGTAACTGACTACAAAATAAAAATACTTATACTTATTACAGTAACGGTTATCATCATAGATGAAGATTAATGCTGGACAATTATTTATCCAATATTCTCCCCAACTGTAATTTGGTTTCGTCTACCCCAAGAGAAAATGGCGACGCCGTATGGCATTGGTTCCGTACAAAAAGATGATTCTGCGGAATCTGAAGACGTTTTCAGAAAGGAATTCAAGCGATACAAGGCAAAGGACCCAGCACCAAAACTTGATGAAGTGATCGACTTCGGAACATCGCGAAACAAGAAGGTATAAGCGCATAGGAAAGAGAAAACTGGAGGTTAAGGTCTCATTCATGAGTTTTTTCGCCCCATAGGCTTACATGTTATAAAACGTGTTTTACATGGGCGCGTTCGTAATGAAGATTTAGAAAATGTGCCAATGTTTTTCATTCCATGTTGAGAACATTTACTCTGGATAATGTAAAAAAATTGACAACATTTTCACTACATACAATCTCTTTTTATAGCAATTACAAACTGCACTTGGCTACACACCCAGACAGCCACTTTCCAGCTGTAAGCGCATGACCGCATTACACACGATGCCCGGGCTGTGTACGTCCGACCTCGCGCGCGGCTGCCGAAATTTGCCTGCTAATTTCTTCAGTTACAAACAAGCTTTCATCAGTTTGACGCTTGATATCAGCTGGACTAGCTAAAAGGGATTTTTACACCGATATAGACACACGTACATGCAGCCGTTCATTTTTTTGGGCAACGGACTCTTTTACCCACTCGGAGTAATACAGGAATGAGACGTTAAATTTTCACAGCAGACGACACTGCACTGCTCAGTACATAATATGCGCTAGCTACAAAATGTAGGCCTTGGCTAGATCAAGGAGGTTTTCTTCATAATTTGGCTTGATCAAGAGTTCTCCGTAGAATGTTTATGGTTTCTGGTATCTATTCATTTTTGGTATCTCTTTGATTGTAGTCCGATAATTTATGGAAATAATATTTTGATTCTAAACGTTATTTGCGTTCATGAATAAATATAAAATTTGGTCCTGTCTACAGTGAACGTAACTAGCATATGGAAAATATATAACTGCAAAAACACAGATAAACAGACTGACCAAAAATAATACCTCCCTGTGAACAAGTAGCCTCTTCCATGACTTGGAGTGTCATGTCTGATTGATGACTAGTTCTACATTTTACCACCTCTGACCTGTACTTCCTGCCATTCGATCCTGCAAGTCTGACCTTTGGTGTCAGCTTCCCACTCACTAGCTGTCACTCAAATAACTGCAGATGCACGGTGACACCATCTCAAACAAGTTATGAGAGGCAATGGTTTGGTATTTGTTTCATAGCAAAGGCATGTCTCTTGCAGAGGTCTTAGTAGAATAATAGATTATTACTCTTATTTTTTCCAGGTAATTCCCATAGAAATCGATCCAAAGAACATAACTGACCAGGAATCATTAACCAGACTGGGGCTACTACATCCCAGTGAGTGGAGAGTGTTTGGGTTGGAGGGATTTCTAGGTAAGCAAATTGTTGAAAAGTTTCAGTCTTATTCTATATACTCCAAGTATTTTCACCATAATTATTCATCAAGCCATGTTTTAATTATATAAGGAACATCCTCTTGGAATTTATGCAAGCATGTAGAAAAAAAATACTGGTGGTTTTGAAAAAAAATTCCTTCATTATAAAATCAAAGAAGATTGAGCACACAGAGTATTGGATACCAAACAATGGATTCTTCATAATTGTTCTTTGACTATGGAATTGACTCCAGTATCCATTTTAAGATATCTTTTTTGCAGTTGACAATATATATGTTTGCTCTTTTTGCAGCTGCTTTGTACGATTTAAAGCATGGTCAATTTGGGGGGAGGAACAAAACTTGATACGCCTGAGGATGTCATCTATATGGTCGAATCAATTTGCCTTAGGCAATTGAATAGATAACACATTGTGGCTCGTTTTTTCCAGGATTTCTGTTCATCTTGAACCCTTGGAGAAGAGGCAGTCAGAGGTACTGGGTGACGCGCTGTCTCAGAGACTACCCCTGTAAACCTAACGTAACAAACTTGGACAAGCTGCAGCATGGGGTAGACAATGTGTGGAAGGAAGGATACTCAGAATACATGTAGGTAAAAAGGTCGCTAAGGCCACAAGTACTTGATTTTATAGGTAACACTCTCACACATTGATATGGGCTAGTCTTCCATGAAAACGATATCACGTACTATAGGTGCAGTAGCCCTTCATTCCTACACATTAATATGGGCTAGTCTGTAGCGACTGGAGAAAGAGGGTTGACATAGTCTGGGCAACCCGCCCGACATGATGATGAGTCTTCCATGAAAATGATATCTGTATTTCTAAAAAAAACTTGTATGTCCAGTCACTGTGATAAAGATCGAATCAAGGACACTATATAATGTCCTTGATTGAATTTAGAAGTATTACCGTGACAGTAGCCCTTCAGTCCTATATGTCTTACCTTCTCAAATATATACAATAATGTCCTTGATTGAATTTAGAAGTATTACCGTGACAGTAGCCCTTCACTCCTATATGTCTTGCGTTTGTGGAATTGAAATATTATACATTTACATGTATTGCTCTTTTTAAGGAATTACAGACTGCAACAAGGGAAGAAAACCCAGCCAAAAACATTACTTCACAAGTTGAGATGGACAACGCTGGGATATCACTATGATTGGGACAAAAAGGTACAGGTTGCATATTTTTGGCAGTTGTATCATGTATGAGATCATTACCAAAACTGTAGAATTTATGTTTATGAACTGCAAAGCTTACATCTCTTTGGGCAGTTTGTTAAAATAACTTTTAGGTGATGGGAAAGGATGTTGATGTGTTGTGTATGGTGATTTGGATTTCACTTCTACCTTGTTTTTTATTAATTTTTATGAAGATAATGCATTTGTGCAATGACCATCAAGTCCGATTTTGTGAGTGGGTCGCGAAATTCCAATGCCAACGTCAAACACTGTTGGCAGGCCCCGGGGAATTTTGCCATTTTTGTTCTGTGACTCACTTGTATATAGTCAACTCTAGTGTTCTACCTTTTGATGTAAAATCATGACAAATATGGTATTATTGCAAAGGGCAATGAATATGCTTTTCTATGATATGCAGTACAATACAATTGAAAAAGAAATAACAGAGATATAAATGATCAGATTAAATTCACAAACTTTTTGTGCTTAGTGCAGTGTTACTGAGCTAAATTTGTTTGTTATGACGTCAGGTAGACTCATTCACAAGTGTTTTTTTGCATTAAAACATTTTGTTTCAATGTTTGTATTTCTACCAGGAATATCACCAGGAGAGATACACAGAGTTCCCTCCCGACCTGTCACAGCTATCCACACATGTTGCACAGTCTCTGGGCTTCCCTCACTACAAGCCAGAGTCTGCTATAGTCAACTACTATGGACTAGATTCCCAGTTAGGTGGACATGTCGACCATCAGGAGTTGGACTACTCCAAGCCTATCATATCATTCAGGTGAACTGATACTATAATTATATTGAGATAGACCTTATATATCTGCTAAAAGCCCCTGTCACCCATAGCTGACCATTGCATCCAGACCATGGTTGGGAGTTAAGCATCTGTCACACATAGAAGACTGTGACCTCCCAACCTTCTCCAGACTATGGTTGGGAGTTAAGCCTTCTTCAGACCATGGTTGGGAGTTGGGCCTCTGTCACACATAGCCAACCATGGCCTCCCGACCTTCTCCAGATCATGGTTGGGAGTTAAGAACCTGTCATACATAGCCAACCATGGCCTCCCAACCTTCTCCAGACCATGGTTGGGAGTTAAGCCTCTGTCACACGCACATAGCTGACCATGGCATCCCAACCTTCTCCAGACCATGGTTGGGAGTTAAGCCTCTGTCACACATAGCCAACCATGGCCTCCCAACCTTCTCCAGACCATGGTTGGGAGTTAAGCCCCTGTCACACATAGCCAACCATGGCCTCCCAACCTTCTCCAGACCATGGTTGGGAGTTAAGCCTCTGTCACACATAGCCAACCATGGCCTCCCAACCTTCTCCAGACCATGGTTGGGAGTTAAGAACCTGTCATACATAGCTAACCATGGCCTCCCAAACTTCTCCAGACCATGGCTGGGAGTTAAGCCCCTGTCACACATAGCCAACCATGGCCTCATGGAGTCAGTCGTGAGCAAGGTCATCTGTGGTTGGGACTTGATTGCCTACATCTGCGCCAGCTGTAAATTTCGAAAAATGTCTGGAAAGTCATATTCTGCTTGAAGTGGAGCTAGATTAGGATAGATTCCAGCTTACTCCCAACCCAGTGTCGACCTTGGTTGGGGAGAGGTCGGGAGCAAAGTCGTGGGAAGGTCTTGTGTGACAGTGGCTTAAGTTGCATCTCACTCATGAATTTTAAGTCAGATGTTTTGATATCTGTATAATTCTTTCCTCCTGAAGGCTACCTTTGACATCCATTTTTCCGCCACTAGGCCTACTGTATTTCATAATATGCAATGGCTTGTACACTGATTCATAATCTCATTTTCTTCTTTCATCAGCTTTGGACAGACAGCTATCTTCTTACTGGGCGGCAAGACAAAGTCAGTCAAGCCCACGGCCATGTTCCTCCAGAACGGTGACATCATGGTCATGTCTGGTGACACAAGACTAGCCTATCACGGGGTCCCTAAGATTCTTAAACCACCAATAGTAGGACAGCTACCAGAAGGGCTGTGTGAGGAAGAGAGGAGAGAAGGACTCCATGACTCGATGTTGCCCAGTGCTATGGAGGAGACTTGGGAGCAGTCTGCCTTGTTTATGGAAGAATGCAGGATTAACATAACAGTCAGGCAGGTTGTTGCTGAGGGAAAAGGCTTTGGAAAAAGGAGCTGCGATGACGAATTACAAACTGAGGCAAAAAGGACAAAGGAAGCTCAGGGATCATGATATTTAGTCTTTGAAAAGTGATAGAAAATTTATGTGTACAAAATTGTACGTGGCGGCTAAATCATGCATCTGTAGTTTGAGGTAACCTGATTAAATCACGCTTATTGAAGTCCTGCAAACCCACCCTTTAATCCCTATACATGTATGTCTGCTGTATTGTTTTGAGGTACTGCAGAAAATTTATAAGAAATCAAATATATTCAAATGTGTGTGCGTGTGTTTGTGTGTGTGTGTAACTTCTGTAACGTTTCATGAGCTGTGCGACTTTGTTGCCTACTAGACTAAGTATATACTTTGACTACCTCTCATAACTCAAAATCATGATATAAAATTTTCTCTTTTTATTGAGATACTGACGGTAATGTTATTCTATTCATCTTAGAAAGATAACACAACTAAGTACATCACAGTATTTGTTGATTGTTTACTCTAAATAAAAAAAAATCTGCTGTCTAATTTTAACCTCTAAGGCCACCTCAAGTCATCCATTTTTTGGCAATGCCTTAGGGACAAGCCTAATGGTTAGTATTGATAGCATAGAACATCCAATAGATGGTAGAAATTGTTTTTAACAGTTATTTATCTAAGATTGTTTAAAGGTTTCGAAAATTTCAGAACAAAAGGCAACAAACACCCACGCGGTAAGGTGGAATTGCACTGACATAAAAATGACCATATTTAGCAGAGTAGTGCAATCAGCTATAAGGGACACAAAACCATGTCTTAGTCATAGTCTCTCGGCTGAGCCGCTTTCTCAGCTGGGCGCTTTCTTAGCCTTCTATCTATTTTCTTAGCCTTAGATCCTCTATTTCCACGTGTTCGAACTGTACGGGCCCTTCACACCGCCGGCTGTGGTCAGTTCCGCTGAACTCTATGTCAGGCACGAACCTATTACAAAAGACAAAATATAAGTTACTGTTAAGCCAGAAATATATGTAAAATATACACGTCAAGCTTGTTGACTCTGAAAAGCACAACAAATCAAGAAAAAGTAACCAAGACCAAACAACTGGTGCACACTAACCTGTTGGTGTTGATGGTTTTGTCCAGGTCGTCCCGTACAGGTCCTTGTCTTCATCTAAGCCCTGGAAAGATGTAAACAAAAATAACATACTTAAACCTTGCTTTGTAGCCAACCTTGTAGTACCAAGTGGCACATAGGTCAGCAAGTTTGCTTGCTGTTTCTGTAGCAACTTATATCTTTACAGTACTACATTTGTGCATTTAAAACATTGAAAACCAGATAATAATTAAAACAACATCTTAGTGGGGGAAGAGAAGGTACGATACAAACATCAGTGCAACATTCTCACAAATATAGAGTGACTTTGTTGGTCATGGACCAACAAATCGGTTACGAGTTAGCAGTTTTGAATTGTGCATTAAATTTTATGAATGGCTATGTACACTTAAACACTATCACCCAGTGTTACCAGTATATAACAGATTTTCCACAGACAGATAGAAAGTTCCCAGTGAAACGTCTAGCTAGGAGGGCGTCTGTGTGTCTTTGGGACGCCCTATACTAAAAAAAAACAAAGACCCAGCCATGTATTCCACTGACCTTGCCCTGATTGAAAAGCCGCTGGTCGTACTGAGTCTCTTCCGTTCCGACATGCGGCAGACCTAGGGCAATCTTTGATGTGACGTCACTCTCACGCTGGAGCTTGGCCCTAAAACAAAATCAAATCCAAGGTTTTTAAAGACCGAATTCGAACAATTCACAACAATAGTGCCAGCCGGCATTTTCGTGACCACATGCATCTGTCACCTTCCTCAGGGCAATACTGACTGGTTCTTCTTTACACTGCAGCATAGGTGTCGCTTCTGTAGTGGTAAGAATGCGGTCCCAAACATGAGACCATTTCCCACCTCACACTAAGTTTGATTTTGCAATGGTGAATAAAGCCCATGTGGACATATATCAAGGGCATTTTCAGACCAAATACATGTATTACGTCATTTGGTTTAAATATCAGGGCACAGGAGCCGAAAATGTACATTTTTGGTCTAAAATGTGAAGAAAATCGCAAAATTTATCATTTTGGAGCAAATATGTATACCAAAATGTTAACAAGCCTTACGGACATATGTCCAGGGCACTCCTATACAGTTGTACCAGGGCACATGAGCCAAAAATAAAAATGGCCAAAGTCGCTAACAATGGCGCAGCATATAAACAAGGACAGCATATAACAAAGGCAAACGCAGAACAATGGGACGGGTACATACAAGGACATTAACCTTTTCTGGTCTAATATTTTTTTCCTGCCACTCATACGCGATTGGAAGTCCTTTCGGATGTCTATGAAGTCAGCATCGCGGTAGTTGTGTCTTCTCATGAACTGCAAAGAAAGGAAAAAACAATATGCATATGTTGGGCTAACGTCAAAGTTTATACTTAAAAAAAGTTGTAAAAAAAAGCAGTAAGCAGTCAGTCCTTATCTCCAAGTAGTTTTTAAAATTATGCCGACTATAGTCGTAGCTTGCCTAATGCCGGACCTAGTCCTGTTGCTCTCCACAAGTTAAACGTAGGCCCATTTTAATTTCCGTCCGCAGGCCCTAACAGTGCAGGTTGTTGTGCATTGTTGGGTCCTGTCCAACAACCTCTGCTGGGAGCGAGTAAACTTTAGTCCCTTTCAACTGTGGTTTACCCGTCAACAGCGACCGTTGGAAGCGGACTAAAACATGCTACAGCTACTAGAAGCACTATATATACTCAGGCATCGGAAGATCTGTTTGAACTAATTTTGTTCATAAACCACGGAAGCTGCGAAGGGTATGGAAAGACAATAGTTCTGTCAGAACTTTTGTCAGAACTGAATTTCAAGCTTTAACGTTACATATGGTAATATCGGGTAGCCGCTCTTCAGCTAGCCAAGGAGGTCTCCTTGGACGGAAGCAGGACAACTCGGCCCTTTTCCAACTCGGCCCATCGCAAATCTGGTCAACTCGGCCCATTGCGGTAGTCAACTCGGCCCATCGCGGTAGTCAACTCGGCCCATCGCGGTAGTCAACTCGGCCCAACGCCGTGATCAAGTCGGCCCATAGATTTCCACAAAATAAAACAAAAAAACACTCACCTTCTAAACAACAATCTTTGCTCGGCAGGTATTTAGCAATGAATTCTTCATGCGCTGGCGGGCCTGGTCACGTCGACCCGGCTTGGAAATGTGACCCAAGCATAACATACTAGTACATGTAGTAACAATGTCTCTTTTTCAGACAACTTCGAACTGTTGACTTTGAGTTTTTTGGAGCCCAATACCGCCGGCGCTTGGGCAATCAACGTGATTTTAATAAAGACCGCGTCTTTTTGTCAGACAACAAAAAAGAAAACACAAGTTGAATTAACTTGAATAGAAATATGTCTATGAAAATCATTATCGTGTGTGTGTTTGTGTTGGGCCGAGTTGACTAAGGAGATGGGCCGAGTTGACTAGGGAGATGGGCCGAGTTGACTGGGCCGAGTTGGTAATGGGCCGAGTTGTCCGACATTCTCCTTGGACTGGGCATTGCATATACTATAGGAGTCCTTGGGCTAGCATCATAAGATCATAAGACACCAGCTTCGCATAAATTATGCACGCGGTGCGACAGCATGCTAGGAGCTAGTTATATTATCTGAAGATATTAGAATCACACAAAAAAGAAAAGTACATGCACAAAACCTACCTCTATGATAACGTCGAACGCCTCCGGCGACCTCATACTTGTTAGCTCGTGTTTTGACACAAGCTCTCTAATTCTGGCCTGTTTAAGAAAGAAGAAAAGAAGTAATGATAATTCTTAGAAAATAATACATTTATCTAGGTTATTGAAAGCAAACCTAGCGTGAAAGATGCATGCCTAAGGTATGAAAGATTAAGAAAGATTGTCTTACATTGTATATAAGACGCTCCAGGTTGAACCATAGGCGGTAGGCCATCGAGTTTTTGTTGAAATAGGCATTACTGTGCCGTATATATATAAAAACTCCGATGGTCCGCTAAGGAACAAACAAACGGAAAGATTTCGGTGAATCGTAGACTAACGCACTGAATGTGTACTCGGCTGAAGGATTCCCGAGAATCGTACACTAACTGTGACAGTACAACCACAACGCCCGATCCGCACTACCTGTGTACTTGATCCACTGAAAGATTCCCGAGAATCGTACACTAACTCTAATAACCACAACGCCTGATCCACACTACCTGTGTACTTGATCCACTGATGGATTCCCGAGAATCGTACACTAACTGTAACAACCACAACGCCCGATCCGCCGTCTATTCCAAAGAACCATACGAACGGGTGCCGAAAGTCACCCGAAGATTGCCGAGAGCCGAACAGGGATTTCCGAACGCTTTGGGTAGTGTTAAGAACAAGAATAGTTATTTGTATGAAGTTAGCGAAGTAAGCTCTTGACGGTTCTACATTTTCGAACAGTTGGTTCGCGAATGCGTTCGAACAAACTATACTCCCGCCAGCCTTTGCACGAGCTGTGACCAGAACACGGAAGTCACCAACTGATGCTGTTTGTCGCGCGTACTGCGTGCACTACGTGAACGTATATTATATTAGAGAACAGTATGGTTATCGGGATTCCTTCTTCAGTGGACCAAGTACACACTTTGGTGTTCAAACAAAACAACAGCGATTCATTTCAACAAAAACTCGGTGGCCTATCGCCCATGGTTGAACATAACTGTCCGGGGTGGCGGTCTAGCTCTCTTGTTGCCCGGCGCCTGAATCTGGCCCAGCGGCGGACGTCTCGCCGGGGTCAGTGCATAGCTGTCTTGGCTATATGCGTCTGACTGGACATCGAGGTAGAACGGCACAGAAAAACCAGTAGGGGAACAGCTGGGCACACTTGTTATGGGACTGACCGGGCGGGCCGGGTACTCAGGCCGACCGGGCGTGATTGGGAAGCTCGTCGGCGGGCTGTCGGTCGCATCGCTAAACGTGTCCATAGCGCTGTCGCGTAGAAACTGAAATGTATAGCTAGTTCATGATCCATCAATTTATTCACTCTTATTTCTATTGTTATTAAAATGTCGGTAAGGCTAAAGAAAACAGCTTTACAGATAAACTTGCTTTTTGGTTGGTTCGACGACCCTGCCTTTGTGGTACTGCAATTATTCCATCACAATGTCTAGCGCCGGAAATGTATTGCGGTGTTATGAATGACTACAAAGTGCCATACTATTTTTCAAAACCTCGTTTGAAACCATCTAAAAAACCACCTCCTTGGAAAAACGTGACCAAAATGTAGCAACTTTGATAAGAACGATGTGTCGGTAATTTGTTGCGATCAAAATCCAATTTTTGTGTGATGGTTCCCGATATTTTCAGTCTGGTAGCAAAATCAAATGTGAACGCCTTACGTTTTGTTCCATCTTGCGCCAAACATAGAAAATTTTGACTGTATTTCTGTCTCAGAAATCTAGCTTATTTATGCCCCCACTAGTATCGTAATTTGTAAATCTTTTCGCTATCATCTTATTTCGTTATTGTCTGGCTTGCGTGACGCCGAATATTGTAGGTCATAAAATTATTTCCGATATTGTCTCATGGTAGCTCACCGTGAACGCCTTTCCTTTTTTTGGTACCGAAGAAATTTCGTAATAGAATAAGATTAGTTTGTAATCGTAAAATAAGATTAGTGAATGTGCCTTCATGCATGAGCCTAAAAATCAACTTTCAGGTAGATATCCCGGTTGGTCCGACGACCCTGTCTTTGTGGCACTGCAATTATTTCATCCCAATGTCTAGCGGAAAGGTATTCATTGTGGTGTCATGAATGACTTCAAAGTGCCTTACTATTTTTCATAACCTCATTTGAAACCACAACGTGATAAAAAATGTGCCAACTTTGAACGCATCTATGTACGTGTCGGCAAATTGTTGCGATCAAAATCAAACAATTTACATTTTTTTAACAAGGGTTTCTGGCTGCACAACGCCTTACGTTTTGTGCCATCTTGCGCCAAACATAGAATCATTTGAGTGTATTTCTGTCGCAGAATTTAAATCTAGCATATGTATGCCTCCATTATCGTAATTTGTAAGTTTTGTCTTGAAAGTAGTGTGACGCTACAGTTGCCTTTTGTTATTCCGATGTCTGGTGGAAAGGTATCCATTGCGGTATAGATGTATGGCCACAAAGCTTACCTCAAAACAATTCACCAATTAAAGCTATACAAGAACATCCCTCTATCTCATTTTTACTAGTTAGAGTAGATCTATACGCAATATGTTCTTTCTTATTTGCAATTAGTTCTAGTTTAGATCAAGAAGTCGTCATAAATCAGGATGTTGCGATGGAAGACATGTAAAAAAGTTTGAAGACAAATAAGCCTTACAATAGTAACCTCCTTGCAAAAGCTAAATCATTCCTTTTGTAATTTGTTATTATCATGTACCGTCGGATCGCGGGGTAGACTAGCCATTGTCTTTACATGCAAATGCGATCGTCCGTTGCATAGCCTTGTATCGACTTGTTTTACCACTTTGGACAGGTCAAGATAGATGTAACAAGGTTGACTATGTCCTACTTTTAGATTTTGATTATGAATGTCCATACACTGGCGCAATTATATTTCTCCAAAACTTTTGAAGGTCTCTATATACATGTTCTCTTCAAGCTCTAAAAAAGCTTACTCCTTGTTCTGTTGAACCAAGGAGGTTTTTACTACACCAAATGAAACCCTGGCAATGATTCAGTCTATTTTACAAAACATTTTGATGTTATCAAAATTTCCACTTTTGTTGAAATGATGCAAATGCGACATTTGATTCAACTCGTTATGGAATGTGTGATATGTTTTGCTCTCAAACCTGAAAAAGACTCCAGGTTACCGTGATAAGACCTTGAAGAAACAAATAAGTTTGTGCATCTAATGCCGGTTGTTAATAGCTGAAGTCCTTGATTTGATAAATCAGGGAGCTAATAAAATACTTATGTGCGAATATTTTGTCCTACCATAACTTACGTTCTAAAAATCAACAATTATTGGATAAAACTTTTTTCTGGGCTTTTCCGAAAAGCCCCCCCCCCCAAATCAGCAGTAATTAATTCATACATAATTCAGTCGACCTAGGAGGTTAGAGAATTTTTGGCCCACAGAGTGCAGTGGTGTAGCCTGGGTGCCATCCGACCACTAAACTCACTATCCTGGACCAAAAAAAATGATTTTCAATTGAATTCATTCTTGTGTGTAACTTGATAAATAATGACACTATTTAATGAAAGCTACGCGACTTTCTTACCTATATGCTTTGACTGCTTCTCCTTAACTCTTATAACGATTCAAAAACAAAATACAACATATCAAATTCTCTTTTTTTAATTGGAGATATTGACCAGTAATGTTAATCTATTCATCTAAGAAAGGAACACAACTAAGTACATTACACAGTATTCGTTAATTGTTTAATCTACTTACAAATCTTTTCTGTCTAATTTCAATCTCTAAGGCCACATCAATTTCTCCGTTATCTTAATTTTTCGGGAGCAAAGTTAGGCTCAGGGGTTGAAAAAGTGCCACGTAGCAGAATGAATGAAAACCGCTAAAAATGTTATTGCAAACTTTTTAAGACAATGTGCTAGTTTAGTGCCACTCTTAGGGATGGGTTACTTGCTAATTCTTGGAACATCCAACATTGTCAAAGTTTGCCATTTTATTTCTGAGATACACATACTTTAGGTAGTCACATTTTCGAGTACTGGTAATATAGGTGATTTTGTTTATTGAAAACTTTTACTTAACTGTGGAGATCCAAAAACTAAATTGGTGTGGCCTCTTGAATACTTCCAATAATTGGCTGGTACAAGTAACAATACATACACAAATCTTTATGAACAAACATGTCTACCAAGTAATGAAAAGGCTTTGCTTACTGGTCCTGACAAGGAAATACATACAGTATATCTATTCATCTTACAAGCCCTGGTGTTGTAAGAACTTGGAACACTAGTGGTCCATTATATCAGAGATAAAAGTTTACATACTGTTTGTGGTATGCCATATACTGACATGAAAATTGCCATATTTAGTACAGTAGTGTCATCAGCTACCAGGAACACAGATAGTACTAGACACAGGGTACCTGTTTACAGAAGTGCTCCATATAAGTGATACGGGTATTCTCTTGTACAAGTTTTAGTCCCATGAATGCACACGTCTCCAAAGCTCGGACACATTTACATTTCAATTTCAAGTGGATTAAACAGTTGCCATTCATGGGGGACTGATGGTAAAATAAGTATCGATAGTCCATAAGTTTGATGACTTCCCCCCCCTCCCTTAAACCTCCTTGCTATGTACATGTTCACATTAGGAACCACAACATAGGAAGCAATTCCAATGTACCGTAAATGTATTTAAGTTTGCAATTTTTTAATTTCGTGGTAGAGTGAAAATGTTCACAGCGGTTCCAGTTCACGGATAAAACAAGGCAATAGACGGACAGAATGATAATTTTTGCGTTGGTTCTAAGTTTGCGGAGAAGAGGTTACCACCAACATTAAAACTCTGCAAACTTAAATGCATTTACATGTACTAACATGATGAATACATCGAACACTACAAAAAGGTGTTCACATGTTCATAATGTTCACGTGTTCACTACTCCTTTCTTCGCTCCTTCCTGCCCCTGTCGTAGTCATAGTCCCTCGACCGACCTGCCTCGTCGGCAGGGCGCTTCTGAGCCTTCTTAGCCTCCGTCAAGAACTTATCCAGACCGAAGGGATCCTCTTCTTCCACGCGCTCGAACTGTACTGGACCCTCGCGCCGCCGGCTGCGGTCAGTTCCGCTGAACTCTTTGTCAGGCACGAACCTATTACAGAAGACCACAACAAAATATAAGTTACTGTTATACAAGAAGTTTGTCAGTATGATTATGGCTTCGTGTTGACATAATGGTTAGAGTGTTTAGCCCAGAACTCAAGAGGTCCTGGGTTTGAATCCCTTGACATGCCACCAACATTGTACCATTTGGAAAGGCACTTTACATGACTTTTCTCATTCTACCCAGGTGTAAAAATGGATACCTGACTTTGGTTGGGTACATGTAGGTAAAAGCTGGCGGAAGGAGAGGGATGGGTTCCGCCTTCCATACCATGCCCTACACACAGTAGATAATAACCCACTGCCCCTACGACCTCAAAAAGGCTATGTGACTACCTTACTTGTGTTGGTAAAGTTAAAACAAATCAAGAAAACTTGTGCAGAGTGCACTAACCTGTTGGTGTTGATGATTTTGTCCAAGTCGTCTCCGTAGAGGTCCTTGTCTACATTCCTGCTGGGTCGGTAGATGTTCTGGGCCATGTTGGCACCTGATCGCCAGGCCTTGTCATACACTGTGTAGCTCTCATCCTCACCAGCTGCAAACCCGCTATCTAAGCCCTGGAAAGGCAAAAAAAAGGTTTAAAAAATAGCATACTTAGACCTTGCAACATAAGTACCAATCTGTGCACCATAAGTATGGGACTTGGAAACCAGATGAAAAAAGTGAAGAGAAGTTAAGATACAAACTTTAGTCCACCCTCCCCACACAAGTATAACAACTATCAGGACTTAAATATTGGTCTTGGACCAATTGTTTAAAATGTTATGAAATTGTGCGTTAAGTCTTATGAATGGGTATGTACATTTTCCACTACAACACAACAACATACAACAGATTTTCTGTAGACAGATAGGAAATTTCCAGTCATGATTACTATGACTTTCATGACTGTACCAGCCATGTATGACACTGAACAGACTACAACAGAGCAAAGTGGAAAACAATGACGGTCTGCCTTAGTGGAAGAACTGAAAAGCAGCAATGATGATGATCCCACTGACCTTGCTCTGGTTGAAAAGCCGCTGGTCGTACTGAGTCTCTCCTGTTCCACCCCCGACATGGGGCAGACCCAGGGCAATCTTTTCTGTGACGTCACGCTCCCTCTCACGCTGAAGCTTGGTTCTAAAACAAGATGAAACACATTCACAAATAAATCAATCAGGTCGGTACAAGACTGCCTAAGAAGCCCTTAATTCACAGCCACAGAGTTACAAGAGCCAACATTTTGGTGACTGTCATCTTTCTCAGGGCAATACTGGTTGATATCTCGCATATGAGTTCATTTAGTTGTGTCCAAAGACATATTTTATGCAACGGCTGTTACTCCGATACAACGTTGACCAAAGAGAACGAAAGAGATTCGGCAGTTATAATAGGTTTAAATCACAGGGTAATTGCTGTATACGCATTACGTTCTGTCGACATGCTGACTGAGTCTATATTCCCCCACTCATAACGGTTCATGACTGGAGTGGATTTTCTTATCAATAACACATACATCAAATACACTTTCATGTATATGGCCACAGTGAGAAAAACAAGACCAAGTCATGACATATAGCAGCATAATACTGACTTCAATGCATGTGCGCAGTGAAACAAAAATGACTATCCCCTAACCTTTTGTCAGGTGCAGCTCTGGCGATGTTTCTGTCCCTCTGACGGTCTTTGTGGCGCTCGTGTCGCAGTGCATCTCGCTCCCTCACATCCTTCTCCTCATCAACTGAAATAGGAAAATTTCTCTTTAAAAAAAACCCGCAAACAAACAAGAAACAGATAAAAGTTTAACTCTGCGAGAACAGGGTATAAAAGATTTTTAGCCAATTATGTACTTCTGCAGAGTTCGAATCCCGGCTGTGTTGCTCAACTGTAATGCACGCTACTGGAAAGTGCTGCAGTCCTTAGGAGAGGACATTAAGCCGTGGTCCACTGTTCGTTGTGCTTGTCAAAATGAGCTCGGGGAATTACCCCCGTATGATGAACCTGTATATAGCAAACAAAAGACATGACTTTACCTGCAGCATGTGTCCTAATTCCTGCCCTCTCGTCTCGAGCCTTCTGAGCCAGCAGCCGCAGGTTTTCTTCCTTCTTCTCCTTCTCCTTCTGGGCCAGTTTCTTCTCCATTTGTGCACGGAGCTCCACAGCCTCTCGAGCCTGGTGGGAAACACACATTGGACAGGGTATGAGCAAACCTATCCCGATTTAGCAAGGAGCAAGTTGACATCATTCACTGTACAGACCGGTAGCTTAGAGAGCAAGAATTCTTTGAAATACCCAAAAGCCAATGTCCAAGACATTAGGTGTGTCAATTTTCACAGAGAACACTTAAAAAACATTTTTATTTCTGTTTAAAACATTAACATACTGTAAAAGTAAGACTGTTTGTGGTTGAGACTGGGCGAGCAGGACAGAACAAACATTTTCGCAGTGTTTTAAGTTCACGGTGAAGAGGTCGCTGCAAAAAACGCAAACACAAAACCTCCCTAAACATTTCCGCTTTTCCAGTAACGGGAATAAGGAGGACTTCTTCATCCTTATCAACCTCAAGGAACATAGGAACAAAGAACCATAACTTTCTGTCTACATTATAATAACAACAATGGGGAGGTCCCGGAGTACCCATTATCAACATAAAGCATGACGGGGAATAAGAACCCCACCTTTCTGTCAGCTATGTACAGAGCCTCGGCCAGCTTGGCGAAGTTCTCGTTGATGTGGACCCCCTGTAGCCCGCGCCCGTCCGCGGCCAGACGTTTGTCCAGCGGGATGGTGTAACCTCGGTTGTTCTTCCAGTTGGAGATGCAAGGCGGGATCTTCCACTCCTGTTGTTCTTTTACTGTCACCTAAGGGGGAGGGGGGCAAAGATAAACACATATGTACAGAACGATGTACATTTGCAATAGAGAACTGGGAAGAATGCTACCTACATGTATATACACAAGAATTTCTAAGGTCTCATTCATGAGTTTTTACTTCCAACTGATTTCAATGTAAAATATGTGTCTTACATAGGCATGTTCTAAATGTAGTTACAGAAAATGTATTGATATCGTTTATTCTTTGTTGTGCACATTTACCCTACAAAGTGTTAAAAATTTGCTATCAACCTCAAACCACACTATCTAATTTTTATGGTAATTACAAACTGCACTTAGCCACACCCCACAAGAGGCAGGCACTTTCTTGCTGCTAGAGTACCACTGCACCACTCAAAACCCAGGACTGTGTGCCTCCAACCTAACACGCAGCCGACGAACATTTCCTGCTTCATTTCTTCAGTTACAAACAGGCCTTCACCACTTCGACATTTTATATCAGTTGGGATGGCTAAAAGAGAATTTCTCATCCCCATAAACACACGTTCATGCAGCCATTTTTTTTTCCAGACATGACTCTTTTGGGGTACCCACTTGGAGGAATAAATGAATGACACTTTAACCTTCTCCCTGCTGCCTAACCCTGTAACCAATAGAGAATGGGGTGCCAAATGGCTACCTCAGTGTGCTAAAGGTTAAGGGACTACAAATCCTTTACTGACCTTTCTGTTTGGTGAGTGCAGCACAGGTGCAGGTGGGGAGGGGGGTCCTCGGGGAATCTTTTTGTTGATCTTGAACTTGGGAGGCTCCATGGGATCCCTCTGCATCTCCACCATTCGGATCACCCTCTGTTTGGCACCTGGTCATGTCAAACAGATTGGCATTATTTTGGGGTGGCCTCGATGTAGTACGAAATGTACAGGTGGACATATACATTCCACACAATGTGCTGTATGGAGTAGGGATGTGTAGCGTCACAGTGCCGCGATAATCATCTAAAAACAGGTCCAAAATACTAGAACTGTACCTGAATACACTTGCCTGTACCTGTACCTGGTGTTACGTTCAGGGTTTTTTCTAGGAAAAATTGCAAGGGGGAGCATTTGCGCGGTCCCAATGTTTTGGAGTTTGAAAGAATTTTAAGTTAAAATGGGGGAAGTCTAAGGCTTCCTGCGGGGCAAAATTTCATGCTTGTCAGAGGAACTGCACCCTAGAGTAAGGGGGCATAGTTAGGACATGGGGGTGCAGCGCCCTTGTTCCCCTCTTAAGAAAAGCCCTGACGTTTTAGGCATACACATCCCCAGTAGTCAGTGAGAGCTTTTCTCGCAAGTGCGGACTCACCAGAGTTGAAAGCCACGCCCTGTTGTGACGGTGTGTAGCGGATGTACTGTGCGGGGGCCGTTTTCTCCGCCCGGCGTACGGGCATGGCCGCCGAGATCTTGGACTCCACCAGCTTCTCTAGTGCCTGGCGAGTCTTTTCTGTTGTCTGTACTCAAGGAGGAAACAAAATGAAATTAGACACTCTACAGTTGTATCTACAATAGCAAATAGCCTACTACTAGTATTTTAGTAACTGTATGTATTTGTGACTTTTGTTCACTACAGCATGTTATAGAAGAATTATTTTTTAACCGAACACATGTATTTTAGAAGTCTCCCCCACGATTCAGTAAATATGTATAAAATCCCAACTTGATTCAAGTACAGAGAAACCTGACTTATCAACATTTTAACATAGACTATATATACTGCACACAATTTGCTAACAACATAAAAAGTATCAATTCAACAGTTACAACAGTTGTAACATATCAATTCAGAGGTTTGGTTTATAAGCTGGCAAATCAAGTCCTTTGTCCAGTCTTTGACAAAAGACAGCAGATGCCAAGAAGAAATTTCCAAACTTTATCCAGTTGCTTGAGTAACTGTTATTTGGAGTTGTAACAGTAGTTTCCAACAGGACTTGGTAACTAATTCCTCCAATTCAATGAAATATCATTATCTTCATGCTATGTAATACATGTATTTCACATCACATGCTGCTGAGAAAAGTAACTTGTAACATCACCTCCTCCACATCCTCCTCTGTGGGTCTCTGTAGCTCTGGGTCCTCCTCATCAGTGATGTGCTTGGGGATCATGTCTGTTAACCTGGAGTGCACCACCTGTGATGAACGCATTACCAAAATCATCTACATGTACTCTGAACAATACTTCCTGCAGATACATTTGTAATACAATAAAAGTAAGCCAGCAAAAAAAAGTTAAATCCAGGATTGACACAACCTGTGAAAAAATCTCTTCATTGACCCTCAATGAGTTTAATCATTATCATCAATGGTACAAAAATGCAGTTGATATGACTGTACTGGGAATTACGTTATTCCCAAGGATGGTAACAACAGGTATGAATAGAATACTGCCCAACAACTAATGACTAATCTACTAGTATGTCCCTCTGAAGGCCTAATAATTCATAAAGACCTTGAAATATCAGTTATTATCTCAAAGCTAGTACTACTAGTAGTAGACATAAGGGAATTCTTGTACAAAACACAATAATATTACATAATTTTAAAATAAATACACAACTGCTATGTATCAAGAACCCTGAGAATCATTTGCTGATTCATCCAAACTTTTTCATACCTTGTCTTTTCCGTGGCCCTGCCTTGCGATAGCATCGTACTTGACCTTGCCTTCTGCGTCCAGTTGTAAGGCTAGAGAGTTCGAGGCCTTGGCCTTCTTCCTGCCCATGTCCAGGGGATACTGTACCACATGGACCTCTGGGTACGCACCTCCGTCGCCAAAGTCCTGGGGAAAATAAGGATCAATTACACATGTAATCTAGCTTGATGCCTAGAATCAAAACGTCCAAAAGCAGTACTTTAGACTCCTCTCATACTAGGATTCACGACTTGGGAATTACTGTAAATGCTGAAATGTTCGCGGTGGTTCTATGTTCGAGGTTTTCGCGGTGAACTCTTTACCACGAACTTAAAAAACACAGCGAAAAGCCGTTCCATTGTGTGACTGTAGTGCTACTATGGTTTCAAACGCGAAGTCAAAACCACTGCGTACACTCCATTTTGTCCCTACCAAGAAATCAAATCCCTGCGAACATTTCTGCATTTACAGTAACCCAGGCACGGGATTGAACCTGATTCACAAATTCTGGTGTGAACAGTCAGAATCTGGTTACAAGAGGGGTTACTCTCCATCTGCCAAATCCACCTCAGGAGGCCTGCGAAGTTTTGTATTCAATGCTAATTCAATTAATTTCTTGGCCTCTGATTCTGAAAGAACTGCCTGGCACTACAGTAATTAACACATATTTACAAAATGGAAACAATATTCAGATAATGTATCAACCATTTATTGTGAGATGGGCCCTTACCATCTATGATGGTGGTTTCAAATAGCCGACTAGCTAGACTAGTGGACACAAGATCGATAGATCAAGGGTTCGATTCCGGGCATTCCTGGCTAGACGTTGTGTCCTTAGGAAAGGCACTTGACATGACTTTTCTCAATCCACCCAGGTGTAAAAACGGGCACCTGACTTCCGTTGGGGAGGTAAAAGGCGGTGGAAGGAGAGGGATGGGCTCCACCCTCCACTACCATGCCCAAGACATAGTGGATGACAACCCACTGTCCCTATGGCCTCAAAGGCTATGGGACCTTTATACCTAACCCTTACCTCTGCAGACCGAGGAACCCATCCTTGTCTGTGACCATAAGGAGGGGCTGAAGCCCTCCTGGCCACCATCAGCTGTGTCTGGGGGATATGGAGTCTCTCCTGGTAGTCTACCTCCTCCCGAGTCAGCTGGGTCGGGGCTGGTAATATGCTGCAAAATTATGATGTTAAAGACGTTATAAAGTGGCGTCGGTGTGGCGTAACGGTTAGAGTGTTGGACTCGGAATGAATGGCTTCCAGGTTCGATATCAGCCATGCCCCTACGTTGTGCCTTTGGGAAAGGCACTTTACATGACATTCCTGCCATGACGGTGGAGTGACGCCCACCGAGCCTCTTTGCCCAATCTTTCAAAAGTGTGCCAAAAACACACAGAGTCTTCAGTCTTATTGATATTAAAGCACAAATATCAATTTGCTATTTAGAGACCAAAGCATTGTTCATGTGATGTCCAACTTTTCCATTTCTGATGTTTTTTTAGTATGGTTTGAGGTACAGAATTTGTGCAGTGATCTTGGTGTTCATCTCATATGTTTCTTCTTGACTTGACTTTCTGTGTCTGAAATAATTTTTTTATGCCCGGCCCTCCCCACAAAAAAACTCTTGTGGAAAACATGCAGTTTGAACGCTCTCCAGATCGTAATCAAACGCACGTTACGCACCTATTCTCATCTGACCTTAGTCAACTTAAGCTACGTTTCAACATATATAGAGGCAGATATTCTAGATAGATTCTGTGAAATTTGGGTGAAGCTCCACGACCAAGCCATACGTAGCTAGCTGTGAGTGTGATGCGAAAAAAACATGGCCTACTGAACTCGCCTCGAACTTTTCAGTCGGAATCTCACGTATTTTGGCCTTCCAACAAACTACTGAGCAAAAATTCTCCCACCAAAAGAAAGACAAAGCTATATCGTATCCTTCAGATCAACATTTCCTTCGTTTCCGATCCAACAAACCTAAAATTCCACAGAAAAACGGCGAGAGTTTTCTTTCTTACCTCGACAAGGGGATCGCCATCGTGTTGTGTGATGACGTATTTCCGCCCACGATGCACCGCGCGCGCGTCGTTCCCAGGATCAGGTACGCCTGGCACTCTGGGTACGAGATCAGGCGTGTGGAGGGAAAGTTCGGAAAATTTTTTGGCATGATAATTTTATGATCTAAACGTTACAAGCAGAATTTGAGAAGGACAAACTTTATATTTTCTTGATAATACCTGTTGTCACAGAAAATGAGCTTGTCAGAAGAATGCAGACTTCTCAAGTTTCATTTTATGCTCCCAAGATCTTGGTTTCTGAGTTCATCACTTCACTCAGGCAAGGAGGTTAACCTCCTTGACTCAGGGGAATGATTGCTCCAAGGTAAGTTGCTTCTTTTCTTTGTGCAGTAACTGTCTCTGCATGGCAGTTAAAGGGTTGATAATATATATAGGATTGCAGGTCCTTGTACGATGTAAGATAGATCATAGATCATGAGAAGTTTGTCTAACATCTGGGGTTCATCAGATTCACACAAACAACAGCTTATTAGGTAAGGGACAATCCATTGTTGTTCCAGAGTGAATGATCAATGATGGCTTCTGAAAGTAAATTCACTTGAAATCATCAAATCACAGTCTTAAATGTTTGCTTCAATGAAGCATCGCTAAAGCGTAAAACATTTCAGTGTCATCACGAAACATTACTGCATGGCATCTGGACATATCCAAATTTGACACTGGTTCATCGATTTCTTTAAGTGTAATGTCAAAATCAAGTTCAGTGGGGATTATATTTCAAGGTCGTTGGAAAATTTAGTGTACACTGTGGTTTTTGGTTCGAAGTTGAAACAAGGAGGTATTGTGGGCAGGCAGAAGACAGAACAACGAAGGCTAGCATTTTTGCTGTGGTTTAGTGGTGTCAAGTCAAGTTAGACAAGTAACGAAGTTGATTGCTGCTAAAACTGCAAACAATAATGATTGTCAAATCACTGAAAATTTCAACATTTATGGTAAATGTGCTTCAAAACAATGGGATAAGGTCAGATAAGTTGGGAGAAGACCTGATTTTTGAATTCTGGTGGCAGTTGGGGTTCAGCAACGTTGCAACCAATTGGGTAGCTATTATTTATATATGGTATAGGGAAATACCATCATTTGCTAGCCTGGAATCCAAACCTATTATAGCTCCCGAGTCTCTCTCCCGCAAATATTTGCGGAGAGAGACTCGGGAGCTATAATAGGTTTGGATTCCAGGCTAATCATTTGCTTCAGAAGATCCATGATATTAATCTATTTTGTATTCAAATTACTTGTGAATGACTAAAGGCAACAGAATACTACTAGTAGCTATAGTAACACTTGAATATTAGAATTATAGAGCATTGGACAACTAGGGCCTGGATATTTAACAAAAAGACCATTGGACCTTACATTTTTGTAGCTAAAACTAGTAAAAGTGACATCTATCAGAAAGATCTTGAACTGCATTTTTCCTTTTCTTTACCTCCCCATCCAAAAGAACATTTGCAACTCTTTTCCAGTCATGTCCAGACCCAGGCGCAAACCCGTGCTGCAGGCTCCATGGAACTTCGACCATGCAGATGTGGCGAGTACCTGGGTGCACAGACCATACAGGGGGCGACGATCTCGGCCAATTCACACTTGTGCGTATGTTCAAGTCCGCATGAGTTGCGTATTTACATTATTTGGCCAAGGTAAAATTGCAAACTTTTTCATCTACAAACTTTACCTAAGACAAAAAATGTCAATATGCAACTCATATGGACTTGAATAATACGCACAAATGTGAACAGGCCCTTAAATGATGAGGGGAAGTTGGATGGAGGAAGAAAGATGTGGGCAGAGGAGAAATGACTTTCATCACTCAAACTAATTAAGGTATGTTTCTCTTGATTAACTTCTTATATCCATATAGATCTACCTCTATCATAGTCTATGCAACAAAAATGAAATGTTTCAATGTCCTCTTCAGTGATTTATGCATTTTTTGGCCAGCACAGAATACCAGCAGGTGTGTACTAGGGGTGGATACCGGTTCGTCTTAATAAGGTCCAAGTCCAAGTTTAGGTCCAGAGATTCAGGTTCAGGTCCGGACCTGAACCTGGACCTGATCCTGTCCAGTTGATGTTTTGTTTTATTAGATCAATATTAAGCATAGAGAATTAATACTGACACGCACGACTATAAAAGTCTCTTGGTGAGAAAACTTTCAAGATAAACCAGTGTTTGATATTTGAATGTTGCACTTATTTCAAATGCCTTTTTTGTCAGAGGGGACACTCAAAACACTTTTTATCAAACAAAATAGAAAAATATATTTGTACTTTGTTCAGTTTTTTTTGGACTCGGGTTTTGGCTTTCAGTTTTTTTGGACTCGGTTCTTGGATGTTATAAAGTTCCAAATCAGGTCCAGCGAACCGGTATCCACCCCTAGTGTGTACAAGTTTACTACAAAAAGAATCAGACATTAAGAACTATAACAGGAATTTGAATAGGCCACACTAACTGAATAAGTAGAATTTAATGTCATTCATACATATTAGTCACCTTAGTGTATGGTTGCTTGATTTAGTTTATGCAATTTTAGAAATGTTCTAATGCTGTCGGTTGTTTTACCAGTGGATGAATTTTTTGATAGACTGTTTTGTACATGCAGTTTTTGCTATCGATTGAATTTGATATACATGTTTTGTACTTTCATTTTGCATCATGAAATAACATTATGCTAATCATGACTTTTGTCTATGTTTTTGATGTCAATATAACAAATATTATATTGTATGATATTATATGTTCAGTTAAGGTTGGTTAATAGGATAATTGGATAATTCTTGTTCTTTATCAATTTGGCTTCTGGGTATGTATATTTTGCGACAATAAGATCAATACTAGTATTCAATTTGTCTGATTTATGATATTCATTTATTATGTTATGTAATATATATATATAGTGTGTGGGATGCCAATATAGGAGACTTCAATGGCTTAATCTAAGATCCCCTTGCACAATTTCCTAAATATTTTTTATTAGATACACTTTTATGATTTTACATAATGCAAACAAATAATGAACTAATAAACAAGTGAACATGAATTGCAATAATATCTTGTTGGCAAATCTATTACATACTTATTAGTCATGAATATTTGCTTGTTATCTGTCTGAAGTAATACTTAATTAAGATTTGTTTCAGCTCGAGGGAATTTTGGAAAGACAGAAGGTTGCAAATGTTGCTTAATTCTAAGTGATTGGATGCATATTTTTATTATTATTGCTGCTATAATAAGATGAAATCTGATCATCAATTTCAAGGGCATTTTCCTTCACTATTTGTGCTTGATAGAATACTAGTAATTGCAGCTAGTATTATTCCACATACTAGTACTTGAGCCCCAGGTCCTTACCCCTGATCATAGTTTCCATGGTGTACATCATCGGGTACTGTAAATGTAGAAATGTTCGCGGCGGTTTTTTGTTTGCAGTTTTCTCTGTGAAATCTTTACCACGAACTTAAAACCATCAAGAAAAGCCGTTCCATCGTGTGACTTTAGCGCTACAATTATTTCAAATGTGAACTCAAAAGCACCGCGAACAGTCCATTTTCTCCCTACAACGAAATTAAATCGGCATAAACATTTCTGCATTAAAGTAATTAAAGCTTTTTCCAGCCTACCTCTATTGTGTATAACTATGGTTATTTGACTATAGTAGAGTGACAGAATGTGAGGAGGTAATCAGAGACTGGCAGGATGTAAAGGTCGACTTGGAAGTCAAAATGGTTTTCCTGCAGGTTGGCAGGAACTTGCTTAGTTATATAGATAGAACATTTTCCAAATGTCAGTCGATGTAACGTTAATCACAACCTTATTTGCATAACTGATGAACTACAAACAAGGCATAGAAGAAACTCTAAATAGATTTCACTCATTTTCCTGTCTGCTATATTATCTTATCCTATCAAATAAGGACTTCTGATAGATGAAGTGTAGGTGTAAATCTCTGTGTTTCCACTAGGGGGCACTGCAGATTACTATGGCCCTGTCAATGGCAGCCCTGCACCACACAGAATGGTGACAGTACCTTGAATCAACTTCCACATTGGTTACCTTTGCAGCCAATAGAATACATACAGAGGATAGGTAATTACATCGAAGACAAGTTTAGATAGAAAGGGACAAAGGGTGTGGATGTTTGTTTGTTTGTTTGCTGTTGCCTGCCGTTTCGTAATCACAGCTATTGTGGAATACACAAGAATGCACAGTTTTGGTTTAATGCTTGCATTTCTGCATTTACTCTCTGCAGTATGTTTGGAGACATGCTGACCAGGTAAAAGTACTCCCCCCTGTCAACTATCTTCTGAATACATTGTATACTTGTCTAGTATTACAGACTTCTTTATTGTGCCATCGTGTGGGTTAACAGTTAATGGTTAGAGTGTTTGCCTAGGGCCAGGGATCAAGAGTTTCTGGGTTCAAGCCCCTCACTTGCCCCGATGTTGGGCCCTTTGAAAAGGCATTTACTGTGCATACACAGTTTTATTAGACTTTAAGTGTCTGTGAAAATGGAGTGTTCGCTGTATTTTTAATTGAATTTTGCGGTAAAGGGGTTACTGTGGAAAACATGAACATGAAACTATCGCAAAAATTTGCAATGAAGAGGTGACTGTGAAAACGGTAAATATCAAACCATAGCAGAAATTTCGCAGTGAGAGGCTACCATGAACAGCACAAACATTAACCCATCACGAAAATTTCAAGTTACATATACTGCATGTACACAGTCAATTAGACTTAAAGTGTCCTACAATGTGAGTAGTGTAGTGACTGCGGTGTTGAAGGCATGAGGGATATTCTGTCTAACCTCATCACAAAAAATTTGCGAAGATGTAAATTTCAACATATACCGTGTACAGTCAATTAGACTTTAAGTTTCCTACAATGTGAGTAGTGTAGTGACTGCGGTGTTGAAGGCATGAGTGATATTCTGTCTGACCGTTAAGTCCTGATCTGAGCATCAGTGGGGGAGTGTGTTCTTTTCTAGATAATACTCCCTGGTAATATCACAGGCTCGTGATGGATGACGCAGGGGTAGGAAAGGTAGGAGGCATCAGTCACTGTCAGATGTAAGGGCCACCTTGTGGTGTTCTTTCTACTACAAGCAATGAACCTTTAGGGCTCCAAATTTGGACTGTTCAGAATAGGTGCACTGATGTACATGTACCTAACCTAGAAATTTTGTTGCACAAAAAAAAATGGATTGCAGAACAGAATGTAAAGCAGAATGGCAGTAAAATGTAATTTCAAACCTTACTGCCTCTCTTCAGAGCTTTAATCTAAATTCAAAGTTTTAAACAAGTAATGCAAGTCATTGAGGCCCAATTTATATGAGGAAAATTTCTGGGCGTACGACAGTTAAGGTCGTACGTCCCTGGCTGCGTGATGCCTTCCGTTGCTACGTGTAGATCAGCTTGCAGTGTTATATGACGGGCATTTCTATGGCCCGCTGTACGCCACCTTGAGCAAAGACATATGACACTGGGAGCTAATTTACATGAAGCAAGGAAAGGCGTCATAAGCCGTTCTCATACACCCAACAATTTTTCTCGTACATTTGTAGATTGGCCACAATTTTACTATTTTTAGCACTTGCATGTTAAGAATATGCTATACTTTTACTAGAAAGTAATTATTATAGTACACCTTTAGGTAAACCTACACATTTAGTATCTACTAGTAACATGCACTGGTGCACCCTCAGTCTGAAATTTTTGGTGCACAAAACTTAGTCTCTACCAGACTAACTACGCCGACAATAGGGAGAATATTTGCCAGGGTTTCATTTGCATACGTGGGAGAAATGTGATCTTCACCGTGGACTGTCTCTACTGGCTACTTATTCCTTTTTCTACCTAATTCTATGATCCATACGCCCGTAGGAGGGCCTGGTGGAGGCCACACAAAAGTGCAGAATCTGATGGACCCTGTATTTCCAGCCCTGAGCTCTCAGAAGCAGTGAGGGGGAGAGTGACCAGGAGAACCTTAACTGGTCCTTGGGGCGTCTTCCCGGCTGATCAGTCGTACATACCACACAGGCGGCGGCCGGGGTGATTTCACAGTAGTCAAGTGTGACCAATGGAAACCTCCCAGTGTCAGGGCCGATTACCACCCACTCTCCATAAGCCCGTTGTGAGAGGAGGAGGATTAGAGCAATGTTATGAGGGTCTGCATACTCTTTTCCGTAAAGCATAGGCAGTCTATTTTGACTTCCCGTAATTCGTAGGGAAAGCCCCCTTATTCAAAGACATGTAATTAGAAGTGAGGAGACCAAATTTTGCGTAATTGTCTCCCCTGATTTCAGGGTAATTCATTGGGGTTTCTTCTGAATTGCCTAATCTCCAAGCAGATCTATCCGTGGCAATGACAGTATCCAAAGGGCAAAAGCAGTATTATTGGCCACAGTTGGACTGCTTAAGTTGCCAGTTGGATACTGTCATTGCCACCGATAGATCTGCTTGGAGATTATCTTTTCCATGCCTACCACCTTGTTTCAACTCCAAACTAAAAGCCACCGCAAACACTCCATTTTCATTCTACTGCGAATTCAAATCACTGCAAACTTAAATTATATTATACAATGCAGTTTGGGACTGCATTGTCAGCAGTAGTTACACCTAGCTTCATTGCACAGTGAACCAGTCAGTATTGCCCAGATGAAGATGACAGTCAGACATCGAAACGTTGGCTCATGTAAATACTTGGTTGTGAATAAAAGAACTTTGCTATTCAGTCATTCTCCAACCTGATGAAATTATTCACGGATGTTAAATTAATAACTTGTAATAATGTATGTACCTCAGTCTGTATATTTCTTTTAAAGCTTGAATAACTGCTGCCTATAGGCGGTGACCCTGTGGTGTAGTGGTCTGCGCCTTTGCCACTCTGCCACATCTGGTTCAAATTACTTGGACCAGAAGGACTGGGGTTCAAGCCCCAGGTAGGACACCTCTGGACAAGAGGCGCATTGAGTCATACCGAAAACTTTATAAAAATGGTACATATTTATGAAACAGTATGGAAGTTAAACACACTCCACTGCCAGTGGACTAGCCCCCTGCTACAGTGATTGCACCACAGTGTGGCCCCAGGGCTATGAAACGGAGATGGGCACCGCCCTATACATCAATGATGGTGTGGGAGGATTTTAACTTAACTGCTACCTATGTTGACTAGAAAGTTCCCCATCATTACTTTAAGTACCAGTATTCTTTCCCTGTCCTCGTAGACTCACTAAATCCCCAAAGAAATCCCAGAACCGAGGAATGAAATTGAGAATGCCTCAATGCAAACATCACCCTTAGATACACACAAGAGGAGGACGGAATGTCAAGTGGCTATCAGATGTCTCCCAGAGAAGAGTTTGATGAAACAGAGACAAAATGGTCTTGGCTACAACTCCTGTAGCCTTAAGCCCACACCTTTCATTAACCCCGGACAGGAGATATCCCCGGCATTGGAAATGTCTTCGGAGGCTTAGCGGTTATTGGAAAAGGGCAGGGGAAGAGCAAGGCGAGTTAATTCCGTCGGAAATCTTGATCAGACGCTGGCCCGTTCCTAATGCATCCCCGATGGTGAAGGGATTGTAACTGTGCAGTTTTGTATGGATTGGTATTAATTCTCGGTGATCTTTGGCCCCAGCACGGACTACAGCTGCAATAATATTAACCCAGCGTCAAGCTAACACCGTCTGCTGTAAAGTCTGACGTGTGGGTCTTCTTCTCTGAATCACCAATGAAGAAAGAAGAAAGGTGGCAGAACTTGGAACGTGCATAGTCCAGTCACTATCATGGTTTAAGTGACCCTGCCTTTGGACCAAGAAATTAAGAGTTCGAATTCTGGCTATGTTGTTCACTGGACATGCAGGCCACTGGAAAAGTAACAATCCTTAGGATGGGACGTGAAGCCGTGGTCGACTGTCCATTATGCTTGTCGAAGAGAGCGAAGGAATTTCCTGGTACAGTACAGTGAACCTGTAAATGCTGTACTAGTACGTAGCACCTGTCTTCTCTGTCACGACCAGTGAAAAGTTAGCTTAACTGGTTCAAGATCATGTTCACTTTAGATGTAACCTTATACAGGCTTTTACTTGACTTGACTTGATACTTTTCCAAGACTACTTGTTTCCTTGTACTGGAGCCAACTGTGATGCTTATGTACAGGTCATGATAGATACATGTAGACCTTGAACCATAGGTTTCGCTCTATGAAAGTCAGACTGAATGGAACAATCCTGTGTTAGAAATGATGCAAGAGCAACTTTGTTATACTTGAAGGCTTTTTGTTTTTCAGATATAGCTTGGAGATTCACAAGAAGGGGTTCTTTTTTTGCAATGGGTGTGAGGTGATATAACTTCTGAAAAAAAGTTAGGCCACAGTAAGTTATCCCTATGGATAACGTCCTCTGCATGCTTGAAATTAAATGCAAGAGCACAAATAAAGAAGATGCCAAAACTATCAAAATAGAGACAAAAAATGTTGTAGAAAGAATTGCAGCAAAATATGGTATGACACAACCAAGTCTTTTATTCCTGTTTTCAAAAGTGCACAAAGTGACACTTCTGTGGTAGCCCAGTATACTTACCAAGTTGGCAACTACACTCAAGGCTACCACACTCTAGTGTCTCTTCTACAACTACAAAATAGTTTACTCCAAGACCAACTAGTACAACTACACTCATGGTTTCCTCACTAGTGTCACTTCTACAAGTACGATCAATGCTACCACATGACAAATTTTCAGTATTTTGGAAAATTGGTGAAAATTGGCAAATTTGGCTCAAGTTCCCAGCGTGAGTTGGTTCAATCCAGTGAGATACCCGCCATAGGTACCTATCATTGTCAGAAATTTGAACAACATTCTTAGAAGTTTCAATACAACACCATCATTTTTCATACTTTGAGACAATCCTTTAATAACCAGTAGATAGATAACGAGAAGAAAGGAACGCACTTGATGTTGCCTTAACTGAACGTCTGCCAACAATGCAAGTGATCAATGTTTCACTTTAGCTGCTTCTTGTTCTCATACACTATCAGTCTTTTCCACACACACACACCTGGCTGAGATGTCCATCTATGCATGAAATAGTTCAGGGCTAGAAATACTGGGTACGAAGATTCGAGCTGTGTGGCTAATAACAGTTGACTATGGGTGCACTGGTGCACTTAGATATTTGTGAAGGGTCTGGCATAGGCCACACCAATTTAATTTCTTGGTTAACAGGATTTAAAAAAAAATGCTAGATTGGAAAATCAAAATGAAAACAGAATCTCAGAGGAAAGTTTGTACTTTAGTGCACACAGTTTCAGGGAGTGAACAGGGTCAGGTGCAAGTTTTCACCTTCTGTTTTAATGATGTTCTCGTGCTAGAATTAAAAAAAAGAAATCGTTAACCAAGAAATTAAATTGGTCTGGCATAAGGTACTATAAGATTGCACACTAATATGCAGCGTATTCTTGACATTCAAGTGTCAGAAAAAGATTTATTGTTGTTTAAGATTTTGAAGCCTGCTATTATTATGATTATAATAGAATTTCAGACAGTAGTTTGCTGACATTCTACTATATTCAAAGTATGTTAATGTTGTGCACCCAGAGCTTAAATTTCCAGTGCACCAAAATGTTTAGGTTAGGGGCATTGTCAGAGCTCCTATTCTAAAAAAATGGATTTCAAGCCCTGAATACGCTTTTGAAAGTTTTACTTGTTGTTAACATAGGACTTAAGCCTGCAATAGGCTCATCCAAGCACTATGCATCATAAGTCAGTGGGAAGGTGCGAAAGGTGTCTTACTTTTATTACACTGTGAATTGAAGAAGAATGTTCAACATTGGTAATGTCTGTTCTATTTTAGGTGGCTAGAAGATCGCCAAAAAGACATATGGAACTCTCTTCCCGTGAAGTGCTTCCCATACACATGTACAACCCAGAAACCTTCAAAACGAATGTACACTGGCCTTGCACCAAGCAATACCCCTTAAAAAATTCCTCCATTTTCATTTTATAATCTTTATCCATTACTCACTAGTATTACTTATTTGAATTCTTTTTTTTTTATTGGGATCTTTGGCAAAATGGATTTTACCCGTTAGTAATTGGAAGAGGCTTAGTAAATATGCACAGTGTTGACACCATGGCTGAAGTTTAAAATTCAACAATCAAGTTCAACTACACACAATTTGGCATATGTAGATGGATGATCGCTATCTTAAGTCTCAACAGGTACACTTTGTCTAGCTCACACGGCGATGCCTATCTCAACACTTCTAACTTATAATAAAGAGCCTGATTGTTCTTAGTTTGTAATACTGTAGGTTCCTTTACTTTTGCGGCAGTCTTAATTCATGTTAGAGGAAAAAGGCGGTTTCTGTTACAGTAGTGTTTTTGATTAATGTGGTTGAAACAATTCCGTATTACATGTACAATAGTAATGTATTGGAAACACAACACTAAGTATTTGTGGTGTCATGAATTTGTAGTATAAAGATCTCAGCAAAAACTGTGTAAAGGAAAACAGTGCAGATGTTTCAGTATTTACAGTACAGGTAACTGGGGGAAACCTGTTTCATTAGTCAGTAAGTGTTTCCCGCCTTAATTTTTAGATTGCTAAAATTGGATACAGTAGCTATACGGAGATAAGAACTCCGCCACCTTCTCGATGTCTCAAAGGAACGGGTTATTGACCCTAAGACAAAAAGGCGTTGGTAGGAATGGCCATACTGTAGCCCCCAATAAAGCCACGGTCCTTACCAGGCATTATGAAGCCATGTGTAATGGTGCAAAACATTCTGCTAAGCTGGAAGACTTAAGGTCAGATCGAAGCTGCCCTCAATCTCTGGCCCCTGCCTTGGCAGATATGTTCCCGAATAATTTGTTTTGCACAGGCAGGAGTATGGCGCTGATTTGTATTGGGGGCATCCGTGCATATCTACCTTTCTATTCCGGTTTCCGTAAGCCCTTTTAGCACTCGACTCAGATAAAGTCAAGTTGTGGTCGCCTCGACCAAAGACGAAAAGAAACTGATTGTGAAAACCAAATTGTTGCCATACATGTTGCCAATAGTTTCCTTTTCTGTTGCTCTAGTGAATTCTAAACAGTTATGTCGATACCCAGTCAAAGGGTTTTCCGAGTTGCATCTCATGATCATGTACTAGTACTGCGTCTCATGTACTTGTTTTGCCAGTTCATTCTAGTGACGCTGAAGAAGAGTGATGGATGTCACTCAAAATATCCAAAGTAATCTCCGTATCTCATCCAGTTGATTGAAAGCATCGTAAAGATAGTGATACCTTTTCTTCTTAACTATAAGTATGATTTGTTTAGTTCAATTTCTTCAGTTTCCCATTCGAGCCCCAAACAATTGAGAAAGCCACACACAATGCGAAACTAGTCCGGGTGTTAGCTTGAATAAAGTTGTAAACGGGAACTATGCGGCTACAGCCTCTTTTCTGAAGATGTGGCATGAGTGTGTACGGTTGACTTGAGGTTGTCCACTAGTATTTGCTTTCAGTTCCTTTTGTTTTCACCATTTTGTCAACAGCAAAATGTCATCAGCATCAAATATCGTCTGAATTATTTAAAATACATCACGAAGAAATGAACTGTAACTTCTCCAACTAAAAATTGGACTCACAGGAAGTTTTTACAGAATTGCTCAGTCTCTTCAGCTGTCTGACCCAAAATGTCTTGTGTATTGCTGTTCATGACAGAAGGCTAAAGCTGTCCAGTCCTTCATAGAGCCCTCTTATTGCATGTCGTACAATATTCCATGCTTGATTGCCCCAAGATCTCTTATTCCAATTATGGGAGGTTAGAAAAGAGGCATTTTTCTGAAGCAAAGTCCAACTAATTTCTACACACAAAAAATTTCTTCTATCAACTCCGGATTGCTCATTCCTTGACAAAGACTGGACAATCGAAAATTTGGGTAAGTCCATTGTTTTATGCTAGAAATAACAGTTCAACTTTGTTTTGAATGATTTCTACCAACACAGATAAACTTTCAAGCTAAGAGGCCTTTTTACTTCAACTGTCTGAAATTTCATATATATGCAGTGTTTATCTATGATGGAGAATGTTTGAGACACTTACTGGATTTTCCCTCTTGTGTGTCAATTTCAGACAAGATTAGATAGTGCTGCTGCTGTAATGAGTGATGCCTAGACTGTGTGTTTAAAGATGTTTATCTCCATGGTACATCAGGTAGAAAGAACCCTACTGAACGGCCCACAGGGTATTGTTTGTTCATTGTTTTGTTGTATTGTTCATCTCCATGGTACTGAAAAACAATCAGGTAGAAAGAACCCTACTGAATGGACCACAGGGTATTTTTTGTTCATTGTTTTGTTGTATTGTTCATCTCCATGGTACTGAAAAACAATCAGGTAGAAAGAACCCTACTGAATGGACCACAGGGTATTGTTTTGTTCATTTTTGTTGTTGTATTGTTAATCTCCAAGGTACTGAAAAGCCATCAGGTAGAAAGAACCCTACTGAATGGACCACAGGGTATTTTTTGTTCATTGTTTTGTTGTATTGTTTATCTCCTTGGTACTGAAAAGTCATCATGTCGAAAGAACCCTACTGAATGGCCCACAGAGTATTGTTTTGTTCATTGTTTTCTTGTATTGTTCATCTCCATGGTACTGAAAAACAATCAGATAGAAAGACACCTACAGAATGACCCACAGGGTATTGTGTTCATTGTTTTGTTGTATTGTTCATCTCCAAGGTACTGAAAAGCCATTAGGTAGAAAGGAACATACTGAATGGCCCACAAGGTATTGTTTGCTCATTGTTTTGTTGTAATGTTCATCTCCAAGGTACTGAAAAGCCATCAGGTAGAAAGAACCCTACTGAATGACCCACAGGGTATTGTTTTGTTCATTTTTGTTGTTGTATTGTTAATCTCCAAGGTACTGAAAAGCCATCAGGTAGAAAGAACCATACTGAATGGCACACATGGTATTGTTTTGTTCATTGTTTTGTTGTATTGTTCATCTCCAAGGCACTGAAAAGCCATCGGGTAGGAAGAACGCTACTGAATGGCCTACAGGGTATTGTTTTATTCATTTTTTGTTGTAATGTTCATCTCCAAGGTACTGAAAAGCCATCAGGTCAAAAGAACCCTACTGAATGGCCCACAAGGTATTATTTTGTTCATTGTTTTGTTGTATTGTTTATCTCCAAGGTACTGAAAAGCCATCAGATAGAAAGAACCCTACTGAATGGCACACAGGGTATCGTTGTGTTCATTTTTTGTTGTAATGTTCATCTTGATGGTACTGAAAAGCCACCAGGTGGAGAGACCCTACTGAATGGTCCACAGAGTATTGTTTTGTTCATTGCTTTGTTGTATTGTTCATCTCCAAGGTACTTTAAAGCCATCAGATAGAAAGAACCATATTAAATGGCTCACAGGGTATTGTTTTGTTCATTGCTTTCTTGTATGGTTCATCTCCAAGGTACTGAAAAGCCATCAGATAGAAATAACCATACTGAATGGGAATTTTTGGGAATAGGTGCACTGGTGCACCCAACGCACAAATTTAGGTGCATAGAAAGAATTTTGGTGCAAAGCATAAGAAAAGTAGAATGTCAGCAAAATTTAAAACAAACCCTACTGCTTCAATCTGTAATTCTATTGTTAGCTTCAAATTCTAATACATCAAACAAAGTAAAACAAAGGTTATATCACTTTTTTTCTGATACTTAAATTTTAAGAATATTTCTATATAATAGTGAACAATAGTGCCTTTGCCCTATAGCCTTCAAAAATATCTAGGTGCACTGGTGCACCCACAGTCAAACATTAGGTGCACAGCTCCAGTTTTGGGTGCACATGCCCCCAGTATTTTGAGCCCTGTGAGTGCACAAAAGTGCTCATGCACCCAATATTTTGAGTTCTGCAGTGAAGTATACTACTTTCCGTACTTAGCCAAACAGACATTACAACTAGAGCACACTGAAATTCATCCTTGTTTAGTTTGTGTCTACTGTAACTGTTTTCTGGCAGCCGGGTTTGGAACAGACTCAAATAATGAACAAGATGGATCTCAGGCTGTAGGTATAGACATTATAAATCATTAATTTGGTCATCCATCAATTTGTTGTGACTTGCAAAAAACAAGTGAGAACCAATTGGGATTAATTTATCATGTCCTGATTCAGAAGTGTTTTCAGATGTTCTTATTATTAGAAGATTCCTCACTGGACTGTGTCAAATTGCACCAGAAACTGCACCAACTTTGAAAATTGCGCCAACTTTGCCAATTTTTCCTTGCGATGCAGGGATAAAATATGTGACCTTGAGAAACAAAATGGCCACACTCTTGAATGTCATATTGTCAGTTCTGGCTCCAATCAGATACAAGATAAATACAAGATAACTTTATTATCAATCACAGTTTTGTCACTGGATTAAAAATCAATGTACAATGATTAAAGATTCATAAAAAGGAGACTTTCTGTGATTGCCGCTTTGCCCCACTTTGGGCCCATTTGCGCCTTTTTGTACATTATAACATTTCAAGAAAATTGGCACTTTTAGGCATAGACAACCCCAGTAGCAAGTGTTATTTATAAAAGACTGTAACTTACTGTAAGGCTATAAGTTGACAAAGAAGTATCCAGAAACACATTGCAAAGGTAATTTTTAAGCTCAACCCAAGAGTCAAATTGTTGTTTGCAATATAACATGTTACACCTGGCTGTAATTAATCTAAAAGGTGCTCCAGGGGTTATCAGAATATTCATGCTGTATAATGCAACTGCTGCCTAGTCCAGGTTCAAGGTCAAGTTGCCCATAAAATTATGTTCTTGGATTCAGAAAAATATTACTAGCCAAACCAGAACACTCTCCTCTAGGCTTGTGTATGGCTTTAAATCCCCTGAGTTCCTCCGCTTTTCATTCTATGAGTGAGTCATCAGTTGCAGTGTACACACAGGGTCATGACAAGTCTTCTACAAGGCAGTGTGCTTTGTCTCTAAAACACATAGAAGAGGATTGAGAAAAAAACCCTCAGAAAATCATGCACAAAGATAAAGCCACACAAAATTATTACACTCAGTCCTTCCTTCTGTGTTAGCTTTAGATGTACCCTTTTAGCATTTAGAATAAGAATGTCACGTTCCACATACAGAGAATCCACTTTACTTGGCCTGCGCAGCAGATGCATTGCCCTTGACAAGGTGTAAATGGAAGTCTCATTTACATCTGAGCTAGTTTGTAGATATCCACATAAAAGCCACTCTCGGACGGAGCCATCAGATTGCGCGCATGGCTGCAGCGGTTATGGACAAGTTCTTCCCTGTCTAAGTGTTCACACCGGATGAATAGTGTCTATACGAGTTGCACTCCATATAAAGCTTTCCCCTAGGGTGCAGTCAAGTCTAAATGCATTGCAAGCCCTTTTAAAATGTTCGCAAAAGTACGTATATGATATATCTTGATGCACTGCGAGTAGTTACTGTCTGGATGCGTTCACCTCTTACCGTAAAGTCATCTGCCCGAGAGCACAATGTGGAGAAATACGAATCAATTCTGTCAACTCCCGCAGTAATATATATAAAATCCCAACCAGTTTAATCAGGTGTTTTTCAGTGTTTGGTGGATCCATAATCCAATCTTTGGGAAAAGGAATAAATCACGCAGGTCAGCACAATATACTACTACCAGTTGGCGTTTTGATTATGCACTGCCGAAAGGTGTATGATATTTATAAGGTAGTATATGAAGGCATGTAAAGCCAGGGTGTAGGTCAAATGGAAATCTGTCGAAACCTGGCCAGTAGAGGCCCATAATGGGGTTTAAGCCATGAACATCAGTGTAAGTCTTCTCTCATGGTGTTGGAAAAACCCTATAGGATGGGCACAAGGGGTGTTATGTAATCAAAAACAAAATGGGTTCCCCTAGAAATAATGGGTTAATCCCTGTCATTGATCATGAAGTAGAGGTTGATCAGGTTCTTGGATGAAATGATAATTTTATTGCAAATTCATACCCGAAGACTAATTGCAAGTATACAAGGAAAGGAGATGATAATAAGGTATAGTACACAATAATGAAATAAACACAAAGTAAAATGAATGACTTAGGATTGCTCCATGGATTGGGGATGAATATCATGTTAAAAGTGCACTGGAAATGCACACTCATGGTACTGTAAATGGATTTAAGTTTGCAGTGGTTTTATGTTCATGGTTTTTGCTGTGACCTCTTCACCGCGAACTTGAAACCACCGCAAAAATTCACGTTCTGTCTTCTGCCCATTGTTTCAACTGCGAATTTAAAATCACTCCAGATACTCCATTTTCTCCCTACCGCAAAATTGAATCACCGATAACTTACATGCATTTACAGTATGTACAGCTTTAATACCCCCTCAGTCTTGCGGTCCCAATACTTCAACCCCCTCTATTTAAACCTGCCTGGTATACTAGTATAAATTTTCGATGGTGAACTTATGAATTATAATTTTTTCCATGTCGCGTTGGTTACAGAAGAATGAAGAAACTATTATTTGGTATACCATACTCTGTTAAGTCAGTTGTTCAATGTTCCTGACCACATACATGTAGGTTTCATAATGAAGCAAGGCAACTTTTTTGGGGGGCCAAACTTTTTTTCTCACGCTCGCATCAATTTTAGGGTTCCCAGAGGATGTCATCTATATAATCAAATCAACATGGCCATACGTACCTTTACTTGCAGCACCAAATGGAAGCTCCCTCTAGCCCAAGTTCAATGGAAGAGCGTTTTTTGGCAGAAATCATTTTGTACCCAAAGGTTGTTGAATAAATGAATGTCAAAACATGGGAAGGTCAAGGCAGTAAGTCACCAATGACTGGAGCCTTCACTATTCATCATTTACTGTCCTACATGTGTAACCTGCTGTATTAGTAGGTAGGAGAGTTGCTATCAGGATTGTCTTCATCCGGGACTGAAATTTGCTTGCTGGGAGGGAAAAAAATTTCACCCGTTCATCCCAAAATCTGAACTTCATCAACATGAAAATATGAGGTTAGAAATAAGGTGCCGGATTCACAAAGAAAAAATTGACAACATTACAGTTCAGATTCCAGTTGATTCAAATTTTGTTTTCCTTACCAATGCCCCAACCATTAATCATATAGTCAGTACCTTCTGAAGCCTTTAATAGATACCCCCCTCCCCAACAATCAGTGGGTCATGGACAAAAAGTTAAGACTGGAGACAGCCCTGTGTAGAAGTTTAACTTAAAGACTGGAAATCCCAAGAGACGACAAACTTAAGACGGATCTGTAAAAAAATTGGTACTTCATGACATGAAATTGATGAAAAATTGAATGAATTTTCGTCAGATTTAACAAGGAAAATTGACAACATGGGCTCCAAAACAATGTGTGGGACAGAAAAAATTTAGAGCTGGAGACAGCCTTGATCGCTATGCTGTTACTCTAGATCTGCTTGATAAATGTATTCATATCATGAGTACAAAAGCATATATTCAAAACAGTACATGCTGTGCGATGGACATCCAAGAGACAGAGACATGTAAAAGAAGAGAGGTTAGCCACTTTCAGCACTTAAATTTTGTTTTACTTACTAGCTAACATAGAGATTTCAGATTTGCACTTTATGCATGATTGATGACTATTATATGGAGGCCCTGCATGCCCACTGATAGAGATTTTAACTGAAGCCACATGACTAGGTGAATATCTAACCCATGGGAAGAAATATCAACTCCTCCACAAAGAACATTCTTGATTTGAACAGAACACAAACAAAGTCGTATGTCGTGACGTGTACCTATACCTTTCCTCACGCTGCCACTGCAAATAGAATTTTCCCTACATCCGCTGTCATTCGTACAACTTTGCCAAATGTGGCATTTAAAACTAGTTTTCTCCACTCTCTCATCAAAATCCGCTCGTCACCTTCACTTTGGAAGGTCAGCGTGCACGGCAGATCCAATCTGTCCCGGCAGAGCGTCCACACACAGGCATTAGCGCGGGAATGAATGGAGCACCCTAACTCCCATTATCACAGATAGTTGCCTCTCTCTGGCTTCACTTCACCTTTTATGTTGCCACTGTTAATCCTCGCAGCAGGATGAGATCTTCTGTCCATTCAGCCAAACAGCTTTGATGTTCGGGACCGTCTATACGTCAATCGGCAGAATGTGAGGAGCATTTGTTAGCGAGGGGCTATCGTGACTCTTTATCTGCGAAGTGGCACATTTATACGTAGCCGTTGTCTCTGGAATGGCAAAGACAAGCTGGATGGAGCATTGTTTGGCATTAGCGTCCACTGTTTCGACAGGATAAGCTTTTATTCTTCAGATATGATCAGTTTTATAGGAAGACACCTCGTTCATGCTGGCAAATATTGCTTTGCGATGTATGGAAGCCGAATAGAAAATTGGCCAGGAAAAAAAGATGTATCACATAGATACAAGATAAGCTGTAGTTTCCAGCCAAGTGTTCGTCTTAATTTGAAGGTTACAATCCACAGGGATGTCCGCCATATTTTCGGATGGAGATGTCGATCGGCAATTGGCGTGGTGTTTGTGCAGGCTTTCAGAAGCTATTCATGTACATACGAGTTGTTACACTTTTTTTTGTGCTGAGAAGATGGTCAACATAATGTTGGCACAGTACAATGGTAGATTTTTACCATGTAATTGAATGTGAAGCATACTTTTAGAAGTGCAGCAAACTCAGAAAATACTGCATACGTTGAAGCATTAATCAGTACAATGTAATTCCTTTGCTCATTTGTTCAATGTAATTCCATTGTATCTCTAAATTATGAACCAGCAAAAGCAGTGCTGAAAATGGTAGCAACTTGGCGGACACAATGTAAATCATTGATCTGCATATATAAGGGAGATTATCTGTACATGGTATTAAAGCAGGGTCACTAAAGTCAGTAAAGAAGCTGTTAACTTTTTACAGGACTCTTTTAACATCATGATGACAAAAATTGTCTACGGAAGGTTTTGACAACAGTTCAGCTATCATAGTGTGATAGACCGTGCTACTCTTCATCACATTATGTTGTCGCCTCAAGAAGGATGCAGTCCCAAACGTGACAGAGTTTGTATCCTCCCTCATCTCTGGTCATGACCATGCGGCAAGGAGTAGCGAAGTTCATTAGGTGGCAAGGTGGTCTTGTGGTTAGGTTTGCTGACGTAGAATCTAAAGGTCCTGGGTTTGAATCCCTGGCAGGTGCCAATGTTGTGCCTTTGGGAAAGGCACTTTTCACCTATTTCAAAATGAATTATTCACTCAACTCAGGTGATAGCCATATGGACATACTGTATAGCTGGAGGTCCGGAGTTTGAGGAGAGCCACACCTCAACTCAAGCATACTAAAGAACCCACCACACTTATCGAAAAAAACTAAGCCCTGGGGTTCTTCCTGTAGTAGTAGTACATGTAATAGTGTGAGTGGTTCAAACCTTACAGTCTAGTACGTCTAGGTTAAGATCTTGAAAAGGTGATAGGCACATGTTACTAGTATGTCAATCCTTCCAAATATATATATGACAATATGATAACAAATATATATATAAATTTCTCTCTGATGAAGGCAACTAACAAGGCGCTGAAAAGTTGGCCAGTCTAGATGATTTTTTTTTCATGTTGAAAAAGCTTTACCTTCCAATGATAAGTGTGAATGAAAACTTTGGTGCCACTGGCTTCCCCGGCACAATTGTGTTACTGACTTAGAGGCAAACCTCAGACTTGACAAACAATTATCTTGCACATGCAAATTCAGCCTGCATGTATGACTCACTGTCAGGAAAAGAAAGAACGACTTCAAGACATCCTCCACAGAACAGAAGACTACAAGGCACTGAATCACCCGGAATGGTATTGGGGACATAAGCCTGTATGGGGAAACGCAACTTCTTGGATCGGTGAACGTTGCTGACAGGGCTTTACTTGAACAGTAATGGTGCCATTAAGAGCCGGACATTTGCATAATCATGAGGAAGAGACTTACGTCAGTCCCTTTGTAGTGTAGCATTTAGTACTCTTCCTGTGACTGATTCAGTTTGCCAGCGCCGTTTCCTGTGCTTTCCCCACCGTGCTTGTGTTTGGAATCTCATTTGTCTGTTAGACACTTCAAAAAGATTTATACGTACATGTAGTTCTACTAGACTTTAGTGATATGGTGACTTCTAAGTTATGACAAATATGTCTTTTTTTTTTGCTACATGCCAGAATTTATGGGACACAATCGGGGCTGTCTTCGGCTTTGAATTTTAGTCCGCCCAACCTTGTATTTCGCTAATATTTCCAGGGGGGCAACGAGGGTCAAAGGCAGGTAATTCTATAATTGTGCCAAAATGTATTTTCATGTCATGATCTGAACCAGAGTTTTGACCCTCAACAGTGAAATTTTCGTTGACACCCACAAGCAATCTCTTGTCCCGAGACGTAGGGATAGGTGTCCTCTGGACGCACTCCAAATCAAAGCATGGCAGACCTTTCTGCTTCCCTAAGCACATTATATAATTTTAGCCTTTCAGACATTGTGGGTCTAAGCTTCTATCTGTAAACCAATGAATTTGAAGACCAACAGTCTTAAAAATACTTTTTATAGAATATTAAATGTAGGAGTCTTTATGTATAGCAATATTTTCAAATGTCTTTCAAAAGTCATCCAATTATCAGTCATAATTCATGTCATATCTATTTTTCAAAATTGCTGTCTCTCCTATATACTTATTTGTCACATACTTACATATAAGATATTCAATGAGCATGCAGACATCACCAAGTGATCCATGAACTTACTGAAGACATTTGAATGCTTGAGACCTTGTACCAGACAGGAATGATAATTATACACAGTCTTATACTTTTGTAATAGATTTCTTCGTAAAGGTTATCGGAATAATAATAATTATTATGATTACCAGACATTCATGTAATAGAAAAGGTTTTTGAGTAGAATTTTGACTGCATCTAAATGTGTTATAGGGCAATGTTATTTCCCCTTCTTAATTGCAAAGCAATAAACATGTAATAGCTGTCTTCTGTAAGTATAAGGCTGTCAAATACTTTAAGGTTTTGTTCAACCGGTTTATCAATCATCAAAAAATTCATTGTAATTAGAATTCATATGATTATGAAAGTATGGAAGAAGGGAATAATTTTTAAATGAAAACTGTAAAACTAGGAATTGATAGCGGTTGAACATTAAAGTGAATGATTATGCAAATTTGCTGTTCCATTTAAGCAGTGATGCTTGTTGTTACAGTCAAACCTGGTTAGGCAACCGCCTCCAGTTACAAGTCACAGTAAAACAGCCCCGTCCATTTTTGCATTATACAGTGTAGTTAAGGTATGAGTACACAGTATTTCGCCGCGACCCCCGGAGTCTGTGACGTAGCGGTAAGAAAATAGTGCGCCCTAAATCTTGAACCGTATGTAAAAACGTTGAAGTGAATGCCAGCGAGGCACGAACTTTACTGTATGGTAGTATAATAAGTGGGCTTTTAGATCGTAGGAATGAGATTGTGAACTTTTCCCATTCGGCGTATAAATGCGCGTGACCTTTGCAGCTGCCTGCCGAAGTGAGTCGGCTTTACTTCCGCATGACCCCGCATGACCCCATATCAAAGTGGCCGTCAAATTGTTATAAAACCATACCTTTTTTTGGTTTTCAATTATTTTGTAGATCGTACCCTCGACTTCAACATATTCGTTTGTCGTGATTTTGTAGGGTACCCTACTATGATTTTATCCACGTCGATGTGGGTCATTTTGGGGTCCTTAACTATGGAAACCCATAGGCCGAAAACTGTGTTCTGCTACCTTATCTCCACCCTGTCCTGAGCAACCACCTGTCCTTAAAGAGTGTCTTTTTTGGGGTGTTTTTTTTTTGCATTGATGCAAAGTACACGTTGCATGTGCAGTGAACAATTTATATCCACGTACTAGGTACATGTAACTGTTTGATGAGTCTCCATGAATAAAACCAAGGATATAGAGGAATTGCTGCAATGTATCCAAAAAGTTGATAGTGGCAGTGACGCTGAATAGCAGAGCAATAAACCCCCGGCTGTATCATCCTCCCAGGTCATGATTTATACCAAATCTCTTCTGTCTCAGACATGCTGACTTGCTTCCTCCCAATTTGCAGTAATGGCGACATTTTCCTTGCGCGAGAAATGGGCTTCATCCGTCACAGCGGGCTTATCAATGGAAGTTTGTTTAACGTCGACAATACGAAGCTGAGTTTACGACAAAATAAAACCAGTCGGATTTTATCTCCGTTTGTCAGCTGTGGTGACTGGAATTTGTAGTTGTCTCTTTATTTCCAAGTTTCCCCATACCCACACTATGCCATGGTAGTAAAACCTATATTTTTATATGTAGAGCAAAGGCAGTTTGTACATGGTGCATGGCTAGGGGCTAATTCGGAATGTTTAGAGAAGAGGCAATCAAATAAATGTGAGATGGAACGCAATCAAATTGACAGCAGGCATTACAGCTCACTTAGGAAGGATAACCCTGCCTCGTGTTGTAAAATGTTTAGCATAGCGATGGGATTAGAACTCTGGAATCATGTCATTTATACCATCAACATATATAGGCACATTGGGGAAAATGTTTTACCCTGGTATCATTGGTTATAAAAGAGCAATTACAGAACACTTGTGGGAACATAATAGAACAGAACAGAAAGAACTTCATTGCAGAAAGGAATACTTTGAACTTTTGAGTCTGACCCAGTTTCCATTAAATTTGTTTTCGGGTACTGAATGTAATTAGAGAACATAAAAAGAGTTCAGTTCAGTTTCAAAGTTAACATAGTATTAGGTGACTTGTGGAATAGACCATTTGTATGAAGGAAAGTTTGTGATCGAATACTCAGTCGGAACAGTGGCAAACTTTCAAGACTTTAAAAAATCTGTGACATTCATTTGTTTAATAAATGAGATACTCTTCGGTCACAAATTCAGATCTACAACAAATGGTCTCTCTTGACTTTTTTATTATTAAATTAATCATCAAACTGATCAATTCAATGTACTGATACATGTACATCATAAAAGTTAACTATTGATTTTACATATTTTTGTACATCTTTGCTTGTGGTGAGTTAGTCTTCAAGTTATAAACTTTTGGTTTGAAACAGGAAAATACAGTCAAAATCAAGTGATTTGATAGAGAGAGAGATCTTTATTGACACAACAAAAGCACAGCGACTTTCGTAAGGTCTACTACATACATACATACAAACGAATAAGTGCATACAAATGAGTTTGATTACATACAATCATATGGGATAGGGCAACATATCGAAATATCGCATGTGATATACTTATACATTGCTTGTTCTAATGTCCAAACATTCTTTGATGAATATACCTATCTGTACACAGTAAGGATTATCACCTCCTAGTATGTAATTGAATCTATCGACAGAACGGAGCGCATTGAATTCATTTGAACAACCGGATATAAAGGTGAATAGCTTTGAGCGTTTATCCTTATATCTTTGATATGTGTGGCACCTCTGGACCTAATGTAGGATATAAAACAACATATTCTCAACATTGATATATAAGAAAGGTGCTTTGGATGCAAAAACCTCAAGAGATAATACTGCTGACATATATTATAGTCTGTTGTTAAGATTTAAACTAAATGTACAATGTCATGTACTATATATTACAAAAACAGATCTTACAAGTACTAGATAATATAAGATCACTTACAGTAACTGTAACACTCACTAACAGTTAAACAAATTAATATGTACATCATGTACTACATGCAATTGCCTAACCTTCATCAATATATGGAAAAACTCTTTTTACAAATCACAATTGTTCTTGGCTATAAAATAAAAAAAGAGTCAGAAATTCTCATCAGATGAAATTAAAGTGAACATGATTACGCTGTTAGAGATATTTACATTGTTCAAGGGACTTGCCACCATTCAGAGTGCCCCCAGTAGTAGTGTATTCATTATTCATAGGACGCGCCAGTTCAATGGAGATTCACTTAAAGTTTAAGTCAGTGAAAAGCTAGATAAAATCTGTGGAAAAACGACCATGAACTGTGACAATTGCCAAAGCCTCGGTGTGACATCAAGTAAATGATGTTGACAAACTTAAGGTAGACTAAAGTCAGTACCTGGCCTGGTAGATGAACGTTCTCCTGTTGAACTTTAAAGTGTCTCGCTGATTTTAATCTGTGAATGTCAGTTGGTAGACAATAGTTCAATGAAGCAGCCACGAGCTAAGCATATCTGATGTCATGGTGTCAAGGTGCCTTAGATGTTGAAGATGTTTTCACAGTCTCATTGCAGGTAGCGTTACCCAACATAGAGCAAGATGGTCTGTCCCAACTTTATGTCTCATCTCAGATGTCACATGCAGTTCAATTGGACAACGTCATGGGCAAGTATGGTGCAATTTTGCACCAGTTATGTCAAATTTTTTTATATAATGTGACGGTGGGTCAGCCAGGTGTCTGGGGCCAAGATACAGACATCTGTGGTTCCGTGGTGAGCTGTAGCAAAATTTGCCAAGTTTAAGTGAAAAACTTAGCGATGATTATTCCTACAAATTCTTGCAGCTGTTTCACACCTAGTCGCAGGGACGTATAAGTTACTTGAAAGTAGATTGCTTACAATGTAGTACGAATATGCATATAGTGCACCACATCAGTTCTGTGCTTAGCAGATTATGGTTGAATGTACTCTGACTGTTAAACCTGGGTTGTGACTTCAGAACTGGTAGGTATTGCACCGACCATCGGAGACCAAGGCATATACACAGGACTGTCTTGCAGAAGTGTGGTGGTGTCTTTAAGGTGTGACTGCCTCCAACCTTGGTCAGACAGGTAGACCAGTACTTGAGTTCCCGACTGGATTTCCCGGGGGGAGCTTGCCATTCAAGAAGTCACAGCACGCCACTTGATCATTTAGGTTCAGTCCAATTGATTATTGTAGGGTCTGGGTGTGATGAAAGTTGAGTTGCAAATGTGATAGCAACACCTTCCATCTCCTGTGGCCCTCAAAAATGACAACATTTTCTGATTTGCTCTGATATTTTGAGGCCTGACAGTCACAGCTCAATGGTTATTTTTTTTCGAATATTAGATTTGAAGATCATTGCCTAAAATTGTTCGATTTGTTCAATAATATTCATTTTTTGTATAAGCTTATTCCCCATTTGGACTGGTTGCCACTGTAACATGCCTCTAACGTTTTACACATTCATTCCTATCTGCTTGCTACAAGCAGTGGAATTTGATTAGTCTGCATAAGTCAATTGTTTACCACTAAACATCTGACACAACACCAGAAACTATAATATTTGTCAGCTTTCATGTGCAAACTGGTAGTCTCCAGTTAATTTACAAGTCCTGAACCTAATAAGCCAAACTACTTAAAAAGAGGCTAAATCAACAGTCCAGAACCTCTACCCTCATGAACACACACAAACAGTTTGACTAAAACTATAATGATACTCTTTTGCCAGGCATACAGATAGAAATTACTGGTTCAACCCCTGAGCCCTTATTAACAAGTTCAATATCAAAGAAGTTGTATTTTCTTCGGAAAATCCTTAAATTGGGAACATAGAATAAGTCTCTGACTACACACTAATGTACAATGAAATAATTAGCATTAAATATATCTATGATATAAAGATCACCTAAATTGGTCACGTCAGAAATTATACAAAACAAAATATATATTATTATACATAACGTTGCACAACAGAAATATAACTCTACAATAATATATGCTCAAATTAAGGTCACCCGACGGTGGCTGGTAGCTTCTTTTTTTGGTGTACTATAAACAAATATTTTCATCTTTATATGATTAATTTGAATAAGATTATTGAATAAATTTATAATTTTTTCTTTTTTTCTAAGGACACTCAGTACTTTCATGTTAAAATATCCCCCTCCTCAAAGCATGGCACCCACCCTGTATGTGCAGAAACAACAACTAATTGCAAAGTTAAAACAGTGACGTTTTTTCTTTTCCTTTTTTTTTGTCTTGCAGTTTTCTACGAGCATACCATTGATACTTTCTAACATCCATTCCTGTTTTAGGTGCAGTATTACATTCTATATAAGAACTAAACAAAACAAGTGCCTGGTACAGCAATTGCATTTTTGTTCACCACTCTTTCCTGATACGCGATAAGGTAAAAGACGTGCTGAGGTTTCGACAGAGATAGAGGTAAAGTTATTAGTGCTTAAGTCACATTTGCGCCCGTGGTGGAGGGGTGTAGTCCTGGCCCAGCCCCAAATAGCCAGAAATTTGTCCCGGTGGACTGCCGGATACCGGAAGGGTACCTCTCAGTGTTCTCACAATTAGCACGGCGCATTTGTTACCGGGTCCTGCATTGATTTTAACTCTGTGTTAAAAACTTCCAGGGCTCCGGCTGTGCCCAAAGATAGCCCTAGGAGTTTAGTAGCTGCAGTGTGCCAGACAGGGCCATGTAAGGGCCACGCCCAAAAGTGAAAAAAAAGCCAGTGAATTGCCCGGCAGGGCACCTTTTTGGAATTGTGACCTAAGCAAATACTTGGCCAGAATGTCTGTTACTCAACCCCATCCCCAATACAAAGAAAAGAAAAACAGATTTTTGGGGGAATTTTTGTTTATTGTATCAGTCTGGGATTTTGAGAAGTTTGCTCCAGCCTTCAGGAGAGTCAGATAGTCCTGTGACTTCTCGCCATTGGAAGGTCTGACCACCGAGTGGGCACAGACACGTGTTGCGAATATTACGGTACCGTTAGTCGGGGTAATAGAATGTGGTGGCATAACAATGCTTTCTGTCCATATTCAAATCAAAATGGGAGGTCAGTTGCCCCCTAATGGCTGTCACTGTTGGCAATTATTGAATCGTAGTCTGGAATTAGAGTTTGGATCTTAAAGTGTGATATATATAGGAGAGAATTTTAGTATCAGATCTAGAGCTGTTACTGTAGCTCTGTGAGATCTAGAGATGATTATAATCATGTTACAAGACAGCCGTAAATGCTGCCTAAATTTTTTGTCAGAATGAAATGCATTTAGTTTAAGATTAAAAGATAAGAAAGCAAAGATGATTTTTCAGTGGTGTACGTTTGACTCAAAATGTAATTTTCTTTTAAAAAAAGGTTAGGATTGCAAAATGTTTAATTTCCAACTGTGCTACTTCTTTACACTTCCAATTTTTGTATGGTGAGGTCAATATTTTTTTGGTAAAGGACTATATATACCTTATATATAATATAGAATATATTCATATATGAATATACTCCTTTTGATGTATAAATGTAATATATATTGTATATTGTATACTTATTAATATGCAAGCCATAGTGGATTTTTCCCATTGACAAAAGCATTAAGAATTAGTCTATAGCGGTCAACAGTCCAATGTGGTCGCGGTCAGGCCATTTTTGATCCAGCCGCAACGCCAACACTGCCGAATGCAGTCATGGCACATGGTCAGCCCGCATACTAGTACCTTTGTTCACAACGAAGTAACTCAGTGCCAGCCCACGTCTGATTTTACAATCTTTTGATATCCGCGCTGCGTCACCAAAATGTGAACTCAACTAGGACCCTTTATGTGTTTGAATAAAGAAAAAATTTAAGAATTCTGCAGTTTGACGTTAAGTATTTCCACCATCATGTCTTTGACTTTTACGCGGCTGTTTACACTCGTCTCAGTTCCGTGGCACATCGCCATTTCCATGGGTGACCACTATAGAAAGGTTTGACTGTACAGTATATTGAATCTAGAGATTGGGGGATCAACATTGACATGGCAAAGGTATATTTCTCCAAAAAAGTCCTACATGTGTCTCTGTGAAAAACTGTAATTTTTTCACCTTGAAATCAATGCTAATGGCTGTAGGTTTGGGTCATAGGTAATGGGTGGTGGTTTGATTTCTATAGTGTATTACAGGTTCTCTCCCCAGGAATCTCCCAAGGCCAGTGGGTGTACGTGTTAGGTGGTGTGACAAGTGGTAGAGGCGCACGCTGTGGTGTGATACGGCCTCCTTCCCCTGGAAGCTCCCAAGGCCAGTAGGTATTAGGTAGTGTGTAGACGGACGTATGGCATGGTGTGTTACTGGTTCCCTCCCCTGGTATCTCCCATGGCCAGTAGGTGTTCGGTAGAGTGACATAGGGAAGGGGCGCACGCTGTGGTGTGTTACTGGTTCCCTCCCCTGGTATCTCCCATGGCCAGTAGGTGTTGGGTAGTGTGACGTAGGGAAGGGGCACACGCCGTGTTGTGTTACTGGTTCCCTCCCCTGGTATCTCCCATGGCCAGTAGGTGTTGGGAAGTGTGAGGGGGAGGGACGCACGCTGTGGTGTGTTACCAGTTCCCTCCCCTGGTATCTCCCATGGCCAGTAGGTGTTGGGAAGTGTGACTAGGGGGAGAGACGCATGCCTGGACAAGATTGCATCTGTGACGTTGACGTATGCCCTTACACCTTGCTCAGCAGGCTGGGATACCAAAGCTGTCCTCAGTTGTCTACGGGATCTAATGCCATGGACCTCTGGGGCCTTTCTATAGAAGTTGTTACGCTGGGTTTTGGTCTGTTCAGTTGATCCATACATGGCAATGGATCTTCCAGACCGGTGCCTGCTGGAAGAAGTGGTACCGGTGTTATCCCGGAAGGCTCGTCGATTCTGCCTCCTGTTTGTGATGACATGAAGGGAAAACTCTGCAGGGTCAGCATAGAAAGACATGGGACCGCTCTCCTCATCTGGGATCTCACTGTAGGTGTGTTGTGTGGCAGGCAGGGAGCACTGTGCAGCGGCTTCATGATCTGAGCTCTCCCAGCATGTGCGCGGGAGAGCAGGCAGAGGGCGCTGTACAACGGCTATGTGATCTGGGATCTCACTGTAGGTGGACTCGATGGACTGGAGAACAGCCGGCAATGACCTACAGGATGCCGCATCTTCTGCGGTGCCCCCACGACTGCATGTTACTGCAGGGAGAGAAGCTGACCGTACAACGCCGGAGATGGCGTCATCTGGAATCCCACTGTACGCGTGTGGGAGACCAGGCAGAGGCCTATGAGCAGCAGCTACGTCATCTGGGATCTCGCTGTAAGTAGCTTCGATGGACTTTAGGACAGCTGGCAATGACCTACAGGAGGCTACGTCATCCGACGCCATCTTGCCTGAGCATACAGGGAGTGAAGCCGACCTCAGCAAGCCCGGGAAGGCAACGCCAGGTGGGATTGTCCAGATGTGTGCATCGTTGCTGGCCCAACTATCCTCTGCATTTAACCTTGTTGCACACACTTTCCATACCAACGCTATAAGGAACAACACCACCAGACTGCCCACTGCTGAGACAACAACTGAGATGAGAACATGATCTGTTGCTGGAGGCACCTCTAGTCCAAATGTTGTACTCGCCTGCTGTGTAGAGGTTTCTTTGTATTCAGAGTAGTGTGTCAGGCTGCTGGAGTGGTCAGTGTCTGTTCTGTAAGAAGTCCCCGTTGTGTGTGTCTGGCATTGAACCTTGGGAACGGTGAAGAACAACTCCATGTGTTCATGTTTGGTGAGCAGAATACAGGTGATGTTTTTTGTATTGTCATGGGTGGCGTTTGTATGGGTGGGGTGCTTGTGGCTGTATCCAGACCCTGTGGTGGTGCGTGTGTTCGTGTCTTGTGCCGGGACAAATGACATGGCAACGCCTTCAAAGGTTGCATTCCCTGTAGCCAAGGAAATCAGTCGGAAGGTTGGGGTTCCCTCCAGGCCCACCGTCACATGTACAGTGATACCCATATTGTATTCCCATACCTGCCTGCACTGCTCAAGCGTGTTGGGGACCAGATTGTCTGCCAGGGATTCGGTAGTAGCCAGGACAACTGCAGGGTCCTGGATGAAGATCGTGCTCAGAGAACGAGCCAAAGAACCACATGATCTACCAGGGTTGGGAGCTCCTAGCTCGATCTTACGAGGCACATTGTCTGATGAATCAAACATCCACCCAAACGAGAGTTCATGAGTTACCCCACTGTACCTGGTGCAGAAGAGGAACTTGGGCACCTCAACAACCATCCTTGCTGACCCTCTTCTCGCACTGGCCAACCGATGTAGGCTCCACATCATTCTGTGTGGCTCTGCATCATGGACAGAGGACAACCTACCACTGCCGACATGGAGCCTTGACAGATAAGACTGTCCCCGGAACACCTCTCCATCCAAACATGCCAGATTATTACCCCTCAGGTCTAACCAGTTCAGCTGTAGGTGTTGGAATGACTCTGGGGATATGCTGTTGATTTCATTCCACCCCAGGTTCATCAACTTGATACCATTCAGTCCAAAGAGCCAGGCAGGGTCTACAACCTGTAACAGGTTGTTCTCTAGGTCCAAGCCATATAGGCGAGCCAGGTGCATGAAGCTCCCTGGATCTATCTGCTTGATGTGGTTGTTGGACAAAAGCAGGTCCGAGAGCCTCTCCAAGCCAGTGAACCAGGTCTGTTTGACATGTGTCAGCCTGTTAGAATCTAGGGACAATTGATGGAGACTGGAAAACCCAGTGAAGGTGTTGTTCTCCACATCAGTGATCTTTGCATCTATCAAAGCCAAATAAAAGACCACAGAATGGTCGAGGGGTGTCAGGTTTTTTGCGGACAGGACATGGAATGGGTATCCTCTTATTGCAACAGCTTTGACTCTAGCAATAAAACCGAAAGGATTTCCAGTGGCAGAACCCTTGTTCGGAGCCTTACACATGACACATGCATGTGGGACAGATGCAGCATTGAACACTGAAACCCCAGGTATGTTGTTGGAAGGCACACACTCTGTCCATCTAGCTGTCTTACACCGAGGAAATCCCGGGCCATTCGAAGCAGCACAAGCAGCTGCCAAGAGAAGCAAGAACAACATGGCTGCGTTCGCACCACCTTGTACATACATTCTGGCAATTTGCATCTAGACCTTTCACCCAAGAAACTATTTGCCACTTACCTGCAGTTTGTGTAACAAACAGATCCACAGATCTGTAAGTATCAGTGACAGACTGTCGGTCAACTAGGTGCTTCTTGCCTCTGTTTTAACGATGATTCTCGGTACGTAACCAGCTTTGCACCGCCGACTGGGCGGAGTCTGCATGTACACTGTATTCATTCAGCAGACTTATGTTTTCAATGCATTTTACAGCACTGGTAAAAAGAATGCGATTGAAGTACTATATATGGGTTGTTTTTGTAAAAGAGTTGCGCAGATCAATCACCAGATATTCAGACAAATCTTATGATCAGAAGTAGATAATGACTATTCAAGTAAAATGTGGCTGAACTGTATATTTTGGTGAAACAAAATGATTGTAACTGTGTCTTTTGATTGTTTTAGAGTTGGGGAACCTTTCAGGGAGGTATAAAACAGAGCTTATTGTTACATACATATAGCGTGACAGTGCAGCACTGATGAGATTAAGTTTATTTCACTCATGTCACAAACCGTTTTGTTTACCAGTCCTGTAAGTTTGAATGATAATATAGGGTTAATGACCCGCCCTCAGGTCTATACGGTGTGATAAGGCATGGTCATTTCTATAACCATCGAATAAAGTGCCAAGTTCATGAAGCCACTTACACCACTTACTCCCAACCCCAAGTACTATCTATCACTCATAAAGCACGACCACAGCATGTCCAGAACGTAAGATCTTAAAGCCAGAAGTTGAGATGTTGGGTTGAGAGTAGGTTTGGACCCCCTGGCGGCTTTTGCGGAAATACAGGAGTTGATTTTATTTCAGAATTTGAAGGAGAATAACTAAAGAAGCCTGGGTTGATGGATTAATGTGATGGTCTGGGGCATGTAGTACCTTAACAAGCTTCTAGGGGGCCCAAAATCTAATAATTTTGAGGTCTCTTTAAGACCTACCCATTTATGAATAAATGACAAGAAGACAATCCACCATGCAGTTAGAACGCATTCAAATTTTGTTTGCAATGCAAGCAGTTTTGTGATCTGCAGTAAAAATAAACACATGTTCAGCTCTTCACCTAAAAACAGATTTTGTTTTTACCTGGTCCAGTAAAAAAACATTATTATCATATTTGGACAAAATATTTTGGACCTTTTTTTTTTTACTTTGTAGAAATGATGGACATGCCAAAAATCCTCTTACGCATCATCCTCTTCTTTGTTGGGCCTCAAGGCAATAAATGTATCATAGTATTACGTTAAACACACAGTTATCCATGTGGGATGTCAGCCTAATTCTACTGTAAATCCAATGTGGATACAAATGGGATTTGATGTGGGATTTTATATGGGATGTTACAGCTTATCATGTAATTCTCGCTCCCACGTGTTATATCTTTCTCAGAAAAAACTGTAGGTACATGCAGGCAAAACTGTGTGAGATTATTATGAATTCCCTGGTATACGTAATACACGGCACCATTGAATGACAGTTATTATGTACTTTTACACAATCCAATAATTGGGGATAAGGATTGATAGAAAAAGGTCCCAGCTCATTGCAATCTTGAAGCTTTTACCAGACTCACAAGACAGAAAGATACAAGATGCAGGCTTAAATGTTCTTATCTCTTGATAATATTTAAGTGGAACAAGACAATTACCACAGATTACCTTTACCACTTTTACTGCTTTTTAGTTTTAAACAATAACAGTTACTTTGATGAAGGTTAGACATCCAGATAATAAGATATGCCAAATGACAGTTTCTCAAGTTACTCAAAATCTTATCCAGTTGCTTGAGTAACTGTCATTTGGAATAACATCATTCTGTAAAATCTGTAATATATATTGTTATAAAAAAATTAGATTTACCAGATCATTCCTATTGATATGTATTATAATAATATATATCAATAGGAATGATCTGGTAAATCTTTTTTTTTCTTAAGTAAACCCTAAGCTGTAAGAACTAAGCATAGCTGTTGGCACAATAAAACTGTTAGTCTATAATTACTGTCACCACATTGTGCTTTAGGATTAATGCACAGTGCACTGAATAATGTATTTACCATTAAACTTTAATTGTTGTGTTAATGCTGTCAATTCAGAACAGATTAAAGTTACTAATTCTTTACTTCTCAAAATAGTCAAGAAACTGAATAATGATGCTTCAAACACGATGGCTAGTACTGCTTCTTGGCAATTATGTTGCATTGAGGTCAACCGAGGTGAAGGCCTTATGTTTCCTTTTATAGCTTCTTTTGAGTACATGTCAGCCCTACTGTTATTACCTCATCTATCTTTTGCAAATTTAGTCCCTAGCTGCAAATATAGAAAGTCTAGTTAACCATTTTGAAATTACAAACGTCACACCAGTCCACTAGGGGGTTGTCATAATTACACCTGTCCTGAAGATAATGGCTTGTTCTGACAGATGTTGTCAGAAAGAAAAATCACTTTAACCCAGATATGTCAATCTCAGACTGTTACAGTAACCGTGGTCATTTTAATCATGCATCAGAACACCAATGGCCCTTAACTGTAACGGTTATGTAATTTCTGATAACTTTCTGTCAAAGCCTTTGGATACGCTTGTAGAAGATGTCGAAACAACTGAGTGATCTTCCACGATTGCACCAGTGCGTGTTGCAGTGGTATATTAAAAAGCAAACGTCTGCGGACAGACGGTGCAGGAAAGACCATTCTGGTGGACAAATGGTGACCGTGTATTGAAGGAGAAAGATATTTAAATTTGCATGAAGCAGGGAGGACAGCAGATAATGAAGAACAAATAAGAAATGCAGCAGGAGGAGACGGACAGTACCAACTGCAATGAATCATGTCAGGATTCCACGCATGCAGGGCTCCCAATTCATTTTAGGGAATAGTTACATGTAGACAAGTGTAGCTAGGCCTAAAAAATATTTAAGATTTAGGTGCGATGTTTTTTTTTTGGGGGGGGGGGGTGCACAACATAAGACGAAGAAGAGTTAGAATGTCAGCAAAACGTAATTTCAAAACTTGGGGTACATGAATATTATCATAGTCAGAAATTAGATTAGATTAGATTTGATTTATTAGACTGTATAAAATTAGAAATTAGATAACCCTGTCTTCTACATTCATTACTTTTCAAACTGTTACAGTAGTATATAGAATATAATAAGTGATGCGAAATAGAATATCACAAATTGATAGTTAATACCATAGCAGTCAAATTATATTACATTTTTCCACAAGATGCCACAAGAGGATGAACAAATTGTTGCAAGAAATCACGATGATCCTTTTATTACCAGGTAACGTGCACGCGTACGTCTCAACACGCACACCATCGAGGATACTTGAAATGTCAGACTTATTAACAGACTGAAATAACGACACCACAGCACACTCTCAGGTAATACTGTAAGTGCTGACATTTTCGCAGCGGTTTAACGATCACATTATTTGCGGTGACTTGTCTACCGCAAACTTAAAACCACCGCAAAAATTCTCATTGTCTTGTCCTGTTGTTTCAACCATGAGGGTAAAATTACCGTAAAAACTCCATTTTCTCCTTGTCGCAAAAGTTAATCCCTGCGAACTTAAATGCATTTACAGTATCCAACGAGTCTGTCTCTCATACACCCTGATGTATAGATCAATTATACGTGATAAAACATCTCAATGACAAACGTGTTATTTCAAGGAGAACCCCTATGATGAACACGAGCCGGCAATAAACCAGCAATTATCCTGTAAACGTGAAGACTGTTAGATTATAGGGCATGCTATAATGATACAGTACCATTATATAATAACTTTTAAATAAGACAGACTCTCATAAATTACCCAATTGTCCACTTTTCCTTTCATGCCTCAATTAGGTAGTGTATGTGATTATCATTTTGTGACAAATTGTATATAATTTTTGTCTTTCTTAAACATTTGAACAAAGCAAAATGTATACACACAATTCAGGGAAAAACCACCATGTTTTTCCCCTGTGCATGTTAACCTCTAGCACTCTGATGTAGCCGTTTGGCATCCAATTCCCTATTGATTACAGTGTTAGGCAGCAGGGAGAAGGTTAAGTTTGTAACTGTAGGTAATACATATTATGTAATAGATAGATTATAAACTGCTTTGTGAAAAAACTTACAAGAGAAACAGATGACAGTAGTCAATCCAGTTTTATTGGTGGGTATGAATGGATCACCCCCCATGTATCAGACCCCCCCCCCCCCCATGTACTAGTACACCCCCCTTCATTGTTGAGCCTTTGTAGCCAAAACATTTAGAAGCCTGAGTGCCTAAGAATATTTCACCATAGAGCGATTCATGACACATGACCAGTAGTTTGAATGAAACGTATACCTCTGAGTCAGCTCATTCTGCTGAAAATTATACCTTAATTCTGTTGCATTTTTGAAAGAACTAAGTCATTACCAATATACAGTGGGGGATGTTTCAAGGCTATATATGGCAGTTCAGTACATTTTTTTGGAATCCGTACAAATGTATGATGCATTGTACTTTGTATACTACTCAAGACTTTTTCTCAAGAAATTTTGTTGCAGTGGGTTGACAGCTGTTCACTTTGACGAAAAACCTTCAGGAGAAATCTGTTAGTTCTATGATGTAAGTTTCTCATCATAAATCCTTTCTTTCTACAGTTTGAAGCTTACAGAACGTTTCAGGCCATGGTGTCTACGTGCACATAAATGCCATTTAGAATGCCAAGGGAGTTCAATGCCAAGAACTGTCACAAGACTGTACAAACCAACTTGTCAAGACATTTGTAGTCAAACTTTGACATCAAATGTCTTGACAATGCACTTACACACACAAGTTGGTTTGTACAATCTTGTGACAGTTCTTGGCAATTTGAACTCAAAGGCCTCACCATACTGTTTAATATAGCCTCCGATGCAGACTCCTCCAGGCTGTTTCAAGTTATTGTTTTTATACTATTACATTTTTTTTCTTATTTCCGGCCAGCAATAAGAAAAAAAATGTAAAAGGTATAAAAACAATAACAGCCGGGAGGGTTCTACATCGGAGGCTAACTGTTATTTAATAAGGTGTTTTTTTTAATTTTCTGAATATGAAACATATTTTTCAAGAAAAATCAATCAACTGCATAAAAAATATGACTCATGTCTGGGATGCGATGATACATTGTGACAAAGTTCAAATATAGCCTGCAGCAACATTGGTGGGATAGGAGTAATATGTCACATCTAGATCCACAAGGATTACATGATTTGCATATTAAAGAGTGTAATTTGTCTCACTGACTGATGTTTCCAACAACCATAATTCCACTGACCTATGGTGGAGAGAGGCGAAGCTTACACATACATCATAAATATCACAAGACGATCTTGCATGGATCATGTCAGACTCTATACATTCATTGAGTGTGCTTCCAAGTTTCTACCTACTGCGTACTAGTAATTGAATATTATCTTGAAGTTCATACTTTTAGTGCTTTTTCTGTAGATATGTTAGTGGCATCGAATGGCCGAGTAGCTAGGCTAGTGGACTTCATGACCGAGAGGTCTCAGATTTGATTCCAAAGTGTTCCTGGCTGGATGTTGTGTCCTAATGAGAAAGGCACTGCACACGACTTTCCTGACTCCACCCATTGCAGGACCTGGTGTAAAAATGGGTTACCTGTACTACTACCTATAAAAGGCAGTGGAAGGAGAGGGATGGGCTCCGCCTTCCAGTACAGTGCCCTAGACACGGTGGAAAACAACCACCTGCCCCAATGGCCTCAAAAAGGCTATGGGACCTTTACCGTTTAGTATGTAGAAATAACCTGTATGGAAGGTTGTGACACAAAGTACGAATTGGCACAGTCCTAAACTGTTCCTTTTTTTAAAACCACCAAATGAATGAGGTTAAGCACAAAAGCCCCTTTTGGGGAGTTCAGATACAAATGTGCAGTGACAGTCATAGCTTTGGTATATAGATGTAGAGTGGATTTAATGCATAGAAAAAATAAACAAATGTAAAATGGTAAGCCAAAAATAAAAGTATGGTGTAGAAATACTGTTGACAGCATTTCTGAAAGTTCCAGTATGATGCATTTCTTTTCCTCAAACAACCCTTTGTAACTCTACAAACTAGCTTGTTATTTTGTGCACCTCCTACAAATGTGTACAATGTCTCTCAATGCAGGCTTGATACCCATTAACAGCCTCATCTCAGCTCATCACAAAGATTACACCAACTGCCTTTGTCAAGTTCGGAGACAGACGCTCACAGTCTTAAGACTGATGACTGATGGTGCTTCAAGGATCAAGTATTCTTTGAACTCTTGCAGAGGAGTCTTCACCTTCATCAAGATTTCCAGGATCATTCCGGCGTTGAGCAATCACCAGTCAAAACAAGTTCAAACTGGCAGGGATTTGTAAAGGTCTCGGTCGGGTAGGCAGCAGCAATTCTACTTGTTGGTTTACAGATACAATCTTTATTGACACAACAAAAGTACAACGACTCTTGTAAGGTCTACTTAATCTATACATACATATTACATACAAACAAACAAATATAGTTGCATACGAAAGAGTTTTTGTACAATCATACAATTATATGGGATAGGGCAACATACTAGTATTGAGATTTAGTGTGTCGTATGCTTATACAGGACATGATACTACCATTTTGCTATGGAATCAAAAACACATATTAAGCTAATGCATCAGTATGCTGAATGTCATTTGCCTTAAAATTTTTGATATATGTAACGTAACATGGCCTATTTACGTGCAGAACCTATTTACGTCCGGTTTGGCTCATGTCCACATGTCACGGTGTATCATGCCAAAGCCTGTTCTCATGAGCAATAAAGAACATCATAAGTATGATCCTTAGCCATCTCTTTAATTTTTGCACAGCAAAACATAATGGTCATGCGTTTACCACATGAACGCCACGTGCCGCGCATATGGGGGGAATTTACAAATAAACATTGTTTTTTTCCATCGCGTTAAGCAAGTGGCCGGACAGACATAGTGATTTTATTATCATTTGTCTGCAGACTACTTTGGAAAGTTACTTTGCATTTCTTTCTGGTCTATGTTTTTTTAGCATAGCGCTAGAAGGGAAAAGACCGAGGTGGACGATAATGGGTTACCCTAGCACAATTCTTCATCATATACCTAAGTATAGATACATGCTCGCATGGCGTTAAATAGGCGGAGAAAAACTTACAGACCATGCATTTGCCTTTTAGAAGAGCTGATATTTCTGACCATGGGTTTAACATTTGGCTCTGTCCGTGCGATTTTAAGATAAAGAGGTTTTGAATAAATCGGACGTAAATTGGTTATGTTACGTTATTACAATCTGAACTTTGAAAAGTTCATATGTCAATTACTTACCATAATCATAATATAGAATGTAGAATGAAAAATACAGGGGTGCCTCTATAGAGGCATTCATGTGAATATTATGATATGCATACAAATTCTATGAAAAATGCATGAAGCACTGCAAAAATGTACAAATCTAAGAAAAACACATGATGCACTGTCTATGTGAAAACATAGTCAAAAACGCACAACTTACTTACTTACTGCCCTTTATGCCTCCCGGCATGTAGGGCAGCAACAAAAGTTCGTCAGTTCCTTCGGTCCTGGGCAACGCTCTGGATGCTGTTCCAGGTATGGCCAAAGCACTTCAGTTCTCCTGCTACTGTTCGTCGCCATGTGTTTTTTGGTCTGCCTTGTTTTCTCCTCCCTTCTGGGGTCCAGTTCATTGTTCCAGTCCAGTGCAAACACACAGTGCTTCTAATTGCATTTTTCTAAGTCTTGCTCCATGTGAAACTTAAAAATCTCATGAAAATCAGACGCATTTTATGCAAACCCACCAACTGCATTAATGGGAGAAGGTAATAATGTACAATGTATGTTTCTTAGTGTAAATCTGTCCACGATATTCTGACTTTAGAAGCATTGATTGGAATGGGCTTGTTATACTGTCACAAAGATGTATTTGATAGCATGTGAGCAACTCTTTTGCTTCATTTCGTCGCATCGCACCTTTTTCTCCCAACACCACCATCTTGGATATCCCACCTGCATGACGTATTGTCATGTGACCAAGGCAACGGTTTGCCTGTGTGTTTAAAGTGTCTTTTTTTCCCTGTGTCTTTTAACAGATTTATACATTTTTGCATAGTACTTTGTGGATTTATTATGAAATTCGTGTGTTCTCATACTAACAGTGACCGCTTCTTACATTTTCATAAAATTTGTAAGAATTTCATAAAATTCTTAGTAAACGAATGCTTGTATACTACACCAGTGCTCCTATTCCCAAAAACTGAATCCAGAGCCCTAGCGTGTGTTTGTGACGGCGTGTGTAGGCGTACGTAATGGTGAATGTCTTTGTCTATAGCAGTAGAAGGCCACCGGCAGATATCTGCTGATAGTATGATAACCCAAGGACATGCCCTGCATCCGCCGATAACGTCATTGACAACGCACATTCATTTTGCCTTACAAATAGACTCAGCTGTTGGCCTTGTCTCTCATAGGAGATCTTTCTCGAGCTCCAACATTTCATGCCAATGTATATCTAAGAATACAACAATGTGCATTCCATATCACTCAATGTATTGATCTGTGGGAGGGCTGAGACCACGGTGTCATACCCACCCGAGAAAACACACACTTCGATGCAAAATGCGCTAGAAGTTTAGAAAATTTGGTGTCTTTTGACAAAATATAAATCATTGTCCAATGTCTGAATCCGGTATTCCATTTTTTTTGACAGTGGTGCACTCGGCACATGCTAACGTTGAATGATTTTATAGAAGCCTGTGTGATACCATGTGATAAACCAAAATATCATTCGGTCCGGGACACCCATATCAAATGTTATCACGGCCCAGGTATGACATAATATTTGGTCTCAAATGATGTCTTGTTCTCTCCCCCTGCATGCATGCGGCTATGCAATCATCACTACTTGTCCGATTAATCATCATTTACATCTTTAGCAGAACCACCTCTTCATTCATGAACAGTTCCTCAATATTGATGGCCACCGTTATATTGATTACCAGAGCTCATACAGTTTTAAAGCTGAGAGAATGCATTCTTCATGGAGCCATCTATGCCAGGGCTAACAGGAAGCACTATATACACCCATCCACAGAGGTGTGGATAATAGATAGGGTTTGACAGTTGTTTCTATGATGCTATCACTACGATATATTGGGTTTTCTTCAACACACAGGCGCGATTGTACGCCGACCGGCAAGTCTGCCGGCATTGTGAAAAGCCTGTCTTACAGATAGCCTTGAAAAATGCCATCACAAAAGCTCTCTGTACGTCTGTAACATATAGATGTTGAAGATGATGTACAAGTTTCTGTGCAAAGCAAGGTCACAGGATTGATTTGAAAGCCTTGTCTGTTTTACAAAGTGCAAACAATTAATGACAGGAAAGGAATACTGTCACAGTTGAAGAATGACAAGTATTATCACAAAGCTCTTTTTTGGCTATTAAACTAACACCATGACTATTGTGAATGAATAAAGTTGTATTTTCACGTGTATGATATAACTTCTGAATTGAATATGATATTTTGGTGCGAGACTACGTTGTATGTCAGCCAGTGTATGTTAAACCTAAAATTAATGTCTGGTCTGAACCGACATGATATTAGGAAAATGTATAACATGATTGGCTCAATCATCATTGAATATATATATATACATGGCTTTGTTTGGTACTTTGAAAAATGTTGTCACACCTATGATACAAAGGGCACTACAACATACCCTTTGTTAGAAAAGTATCACTAAGACACACAATGTGCATGTGAAAGCAACTCTTAACTTTTTTGACAAATATGTGCACATTACACACAACATAAAGAGTTTGCTCTGGGGAGCTTTCGAGACGAACACTCTGTCTCTTCCTCAACCCGGTATTACAGTCAGTTCCAACTCTTAAGTTGATTTACTTTATGGCACTGATAGAAGAATAGTTGATTCGCTTCATGGCAATTTGAAGGAAATATAAAAGTACAAGATCTATTCTTGCAAAACATGAGGAGTGACATGGATAATGTTACACAATAGGCGCACACTCCCTCCTGATTCAATAAGAGAAGGTGTGATGGAAAAAAAATTCTTCATTCGGAGAAGGCAGTGTTATTCTTAGATCTATTTAGGAGCACCCATGGCTACAATAGTGTTAGGTTAGACCCGTCCTCCCTCTTGATTCAATAAAAGAATGTATATTGGGGGAACATTTTTCATTCCAAGAAGGCTGTGATTCACAGGAATTGTATTTGAGCTAAGGCTAGTAGCCTGGATGCCAGACCCCCATCTCTTTAATATCTATCGTGCCGGGTTCTCAATACTCTCAAAGCAGAAGGCTATTTTTTTGCGTGTTTTAGCATGTTTTAGGCATTTTTGTCGGGCTTTCTATTTTGTCCTGTTTTCTTCATGTGTGGGTTGGCGACATAAAGAAAACAGGACAAAATAGAAAGCCCTACAGAAATGGCTAGAATCACGTCAAAAACCAGCCAGACCCATTCCTCTGCTTGGGGAGTAGGTTCTCGAGGTCTAGCTGCGAGGGGCCTGTTGTAAAATTTCCTTGGGGGCATGTTGGCACTAGGTCCGAGGAGCTAGCCTGTGTAAGGCCCCGGAAGCAGTCTGCCATCCAGGCTATACATGTACATGTAGGTGTTAGGCCTTCTCTACACAAAGCAAATAAAGGGGAGGATACAAGTCTTTCAAGATCATTGAATCCGAAGCACCTTTGCCCAGTGCTTGTTACAGTATTAGGAACATGCCACCTCCAATGCCGCCACATGTATATTTTATACGCCCTCGCAATAAATCATTGGCATTTCAAGTGACACTCAAGAGGCTGTGGCATGTTATTTGCCGAGGAATTTTTCCCTACCAAATTCGAGAACCGGGGATTAGGCCATGGTTTAGCGTTCCTACAGCTGTAATCTCTTAATAATCAAACAAGGTATCGTAAGACCTTGTAGCTGTAGTTCCAGTTTCAAAAGGATTTGAAATGGTTTGTTTCAGAAGACGTATGTCTGCGCACCATCCGACGACGCCGATGTAAAAAGTGCTGAGGCTGCCCCGGTCTCCTCGCACAGATCAATGCAAGATACTCTCCTCTTACACATATTACAGGCTTGAATGGAAGAAAGAGGATCTCTTTTCTCGGAAATGAAGAAAGATGACCCTGCACACCTGGAAAACCAATTCCCCTCCTGCATGGTTAAGGGAGAAATCAATTCTTCTGCCCGTAATTTAGCCGTGATGCATTGCTCACGGTTTAAGTGATTGATTGCCAATTATCAGGTTATTGTAGAGCTATTAGTAATCAAGCAGTGATGTCCATGTAACATAGCGCCTTCGTGCATGAGCCACCACATGGCGCCGGACTGGACAGTACTGTGGACCGTGGAACGCGAGGCTGAACGAGGGATCAGGAAAATCTTGAACAAGACCAGCTGGACTAGAGTCGTTAACCCCCCAGTCTTGATTTTCAGGCAAGGTCTTGTAGTCACTGTAGGATTCCATGGGCAGGGTGTGGTGTGAGTGATTGGGACCGGAAACATACAGGGCTTTTTCTTTATTTAGATTGCAACAGCATTACAATATGGTGTGGCACACAGGCAGCAGTAAGCTGATGCTTGTGCCACACAATGCAATACATATGATATAGTATACAATACATAGACTAAATACAAATCAATAATAGATACAATCAAAAGCAATACAAAGAATGATTGATAATTCATGCTCGATAAAGAGGTGTCTCCTGTGCATATGCAGTGCCTGATGGTTGTTTTTTTTGTGTTAAGGTTGTGCATTGTAATTTCTTGGTTGTTGAATTGTTTTCCTATAGAACGTTGAACTTACATGATGGTATATGTACACCTCCTTTTTTTACACAATCGATTTGGAAAAATGTTTTATACATGATCAGTGCTTGAAGAATCAACGTAAGACCTAATTGCAATGTTTTGATAAGGTCTACCCCCCTTTGTCATCTTAAGTGGTGTGAATGATTTTAACATCCATCATTTTGTTAGACTGGCACTATTATCAATCACCAGTGACAACAGGTGCACATGCTGAAGTTAACACAGTTCAAACCTAGTGTTTTGAGCTAATTATACAGAACACCTAGCACTGAAGATTTGATTAGATAGATAGATAGATAGAAAGGTTTATTGCTAAAACTACATAGCAGTTAGTACATAGCAGCCAACTGGCTGAATTGCGTACTTGCTGTACAAATCCTATTCAAAAGCTAACTATTTACCGCTTGTACAAATAATGCATTCAGTTGGCAGTAGGGGTGGGTACCGGTACCGTGTACCGGTACAAAACCGGTATTTCTTAATGGACCGGTCCAAAAAAAACGGTCCGTAAAAAAATCAGTGGACCAGCCTATGGACCGACTAGAAAATTCATAGTACCAGGCTACCAGCAGGCCGTCACATAACTGGTCTCACTACTAAGAAAATACAAAACAGCAGATTTAACGAGTCGTTGTCGAAGACGTTAGCTGTGAATCATATCTAGAAACACTCAAAGGATGAGTAAACAGACGGCGAGGAGAGTGTAGTTATAATTTTGAGACAAAGTGCAAACCTAAGAAATTATATCGTTCCAGACATGACGTTTGGAGAGTTTTACGTGTGTCTCGCTCTCCAAAATATGATGTACTGCGAGACTACAATAATCAGGTACAGGTACAGGTCCGGACCTGGACCTGACCCTCTGGACCTGGACCTGGACCGGACCTGAATTTTATGTACCGGTACCCACCCCTAGTTGGCAGAGACAGATACATTATGATTACAATTCACAATATGTCTGGGGGCTGATGCTGAGAAATAATGAATTACTAGTAGATTGGGTTGTTCTGAAATATGATTTGGAGGCAGACTGTGCATAGCTAACTTTAAGTTAATAGTATACAGCTGGTAAGGTGGACTTATGGTTAGGGTTATTGACCTTGAATCTGAAGGTTCTGGGTTCGAATCCCCAGCAGGCTCCAGTGTTTTTAAACCTTTTTTTCTCACTCGGCTGGATAAAAATGAGTACCTAGCTTTGATCAGGGATGTCCTCTTGGATGGGATGTAAAGCTAGAGGTTCTGTGTTTGAGAAGAGCCACACCTATCGAAGAGAGTAGGGGTCCATCCAGTGTGAGCGGATCAAACCTATCAGATTCTGGTCTTATGTACACCCATAAAGGCAGTTTACCGTTATACAGAACAAAAAAGGGGGCCCAAACGTGACCCTAGACACGTGCCAAATGACATCACTAGCCGTTCTGAAGTTATGCTGACCACAAGCGTCAAATACCATCAAGCGAGCAAACACACACAGATACACCAAAAACAATATCTCCATTTTTCATGGAGGTAACCGACCAACCAACAAACAAATATAGGCCATTCTTGTGGGGAGGGGGTGAGAAGCACCTCGGGGAAGATGCAGCTTCGGAAGGTCTTAGTACTACTGCCAGTACCTGAGATGTCATTGGTCAATTTTGGGGGTGAATAGTTCTTGGTTCAAGAGGGCAACGAGTAAATGGTAATGGGTGATTGGTAGTCATTGGATGGAATTGAACAACTCGTGTGGGCGATGCAACTTAGTCCAGGGGTTGGAGATTGGCCAGGGAGGGGGCTAGTGGAAAATGAAGACATCAATGAGGGCACGAGGCAATTTTGAGTGAATGAGTGGCAATTCAATGAGGGACAAAGGGAGTTAATACGGATATAGTTCATGGGCAAGTTTGATGTGGGGACATGCGATGGAGAAATCATTTGTCAATAAAAAGGCATGTATGATGTAGTGGTCAGGACGGGTGAGCAGATAAAGTTAGCTGTAAGTGGTTGTGAAAGGGGGTGGGCAGGAGCACATTGTCAAGTACTCCTGGTGAACAATGCCTTTGATGACAAGGAGACGTTGAGTATGTTTGTAGTGCTCTGGAGCAATCAGGTCTATGGTGTAGCAATGTGGCACGGTGGCCTTGTTAGGGTTTTTGACACAGAATCTGAAGGTAGTGAGTTTGAATACCTGACATGTCCCGATATTGTGCACTTTACACCAATTTCCTTACTCGACTCGAAATGAGTACAAATGTACCTAGCTTCGGCTGGGGATGTCTCTGGGATGGTATGCTAAACGAAGGCCCTGTGTTTGAGGACAGTCACATCTCAAGCATGTTGAAGAACCCACCAGACTTATCGATAAGAGTAGAGGTCCAGTCTTGTGTGAGTGGATCAAATAAATCAGCAGATGTGGATTTCTCTCCTCAGTGCAAACCTGGTGTGTTATGCCATGAAACAGTTTACCGGGTGTATGCAACACAATAAGAAATAAAATGTGCTGTTTATTCTTCTTTTTTTTTTGTTATCAACACTATATTCTGACTTGTAATGGAACACTTCCAGCTGTCCAATGACAGCCTTATATCCAATCTGGGGTGCCACAAGGATAAATAATTGGCCCACTGTACAATACTTGATGCAATATTGCACTGTGTATGCTGAAAACGCTGATATTTATATTTGGCAAGCCCCTTTCTGCAACTATGAGAGCCTCTACCTGCTAATTTATCTCAAGACAGGTCTGAAGGAAGTTACATGTCAGTAAAACTCACAGCAACAGCTTATAGCAGTATCCTTGAAAAAATAATGGTACCTCGAGATTTACAAATAACCCTGAGCTCACCTTGACACCCTATCCAATGAAAGTAAGGCAGAAACGTGCTACAAGCTTGTCCCAGTAACCTCTACAGCAAGGTACCCCCAGGCGAGGCACTCCATGTAAATCACTCGGTATTGTCCTGTAATATTTAGGGAGGGAGGTTTTGGCAATCTGAACCCTTTGAAATTAATGAGACACCCAAAGAGGCTAGAAAGGGTAATTCTTAGGGCTTGTGCAATAACGTCAAGGGAGTTGGTCTGTTCACACGTACAGGGCCGGATACCCTTGAGACAGAGCGAAGTCATACAGGTTGGAGCTGTAAGTTTTGTTCATTTCGTGAGTTGATGAGGAAGGTACGTTTATGAGGGTTAGACATCCAGGTAAACAATGTATAAAGATGAGGGACGTGTTTCTTAATACTTTTGAAATATTTTTATGCATCTTACCATCTAATTGTTTCCCCCAGTGTACATCCTTGCACTTAATATTTCCTTGGGAAATATGACAGTCCCAAACTTTCAATAATGGTACAAACCTCAGCCAACGTTGCCCCAAAGTTATGAAAATAACTTGCTGAAGACGCCTGGTTGTCTGGAGGCAACCGACGTATATCTGTCTGTAAGTGGTCACCAGGATACAGTTATAGCAGTGCTGTGGAATGGAATGGCAAACTGCCCTGCGGGATAAAGTCAAGCAACAATGATATACAGCAGACATAACCTATGATTAGCTTCTGCAGATGTTGTGTCCTTGCATACCCCGAGTTATTACCTCCATGAAAATGGAGGTATTGTTTCCAGTGTGTGTGTCTGTGTTTCCACATATTTTGGTCAGCAATAACTAAATAAGCTATGGATGGATTGTAATGATATTTGGTAGTTCGGTAGGTCTTGGGAAGGCAAAGGTCGAGGATGGTTATGGGCCACCTGGCAGCTTTCCTTTGGTACTGCAGCAGAACTTACAGTTTTTGTATCTCTTGTCCATGTCCCTCATTTAACAACTGAGTCAGCCACCCTGTTAGCATAGCTGGCCCAGTGCCAAACACCCATCTAACTAGAATATCGTGAAAATACCAACAATAAACTGTTATCCATTAAGACTCACTTCCTCAGTCATTTGTAGTGAATTGCACGGCGTGCAGCTTGCATATATTTGTATGCCAGATGATATCTCAGGCATGAGTCACAATTTTCTGGGCCATACCAATATTTTTAGTGTTGAACACCACTTGTGTTACTAATATTGATAACACCATGGTTGCTACAGTTTCATAATACTTGCTCTACACATTTGTTTCATATTGTGATACTGTTAGACACCAATAGATATTGTTATTAAACAGATTAATTCTTTAGCAATGGTTTGCATAGACGAGTCCATTTTGATTGGAAATAGGTAGCTGTTTTCAAAATTCTAATAACCACAAATTATACGTTAAAAGTGCTACTCAATGATATTGAGATTACAGTGCTCACATATTACCACATGCATGGTTGTTAAAAGATGACATCTTCTTGCATATGATTTATATTCAAAAGTAGTCTTAGTAAGAGAGAAATCAAGGTTACTCAAGGTGTGCAGAGTGTACTTCTTTGACACAATCAAAGATTATATGTAGAATTGTAGAGTAAAGGCCCACATCCCAGTAGAGTAGGGCCTTAACAGATGTCACCCATATCCCCCCATACAAAACAAGTAGAATGACCGCACTTTAGTGCAATGCTAACAAACCAGCTATTACAGATATAAAAAAGAAAGAACTTTATTGCGCGACTATTATGTGTGTACATTGTTCTGGGTTTCACAGGTCTATTCAGATGTCCATAGAGAAATCACCATGCACAACAGGTGCGTGTAGGTGCAGGTGATCTGCCAGGTGCATGTAGGTGTTTGTGCGAAGTTGTTGGCCGACACTTTATGAGGATGATTCCGCACTCATCCCTACATAATCCGCTGTCCTTTGAGGGTTCACCCGATCTTTCGACCTGCTCAAATACTGTGCGGTGCCAATATACTGCAGACATGTAGTCCCGGCCCGCGGCACACGCAAATCAATCCTTTGTTTCTTGTAACTTTCAGGACGTATCTACTTGTATTTTCTCAGTTTTGCATAGTGGGTACTAGTGCTAAGAAATATAATACATTGTAAACGCACTGTAGCATTTTTGGGGTGTTATTTTATTCACAAACTAAAGCTGAACACGGAAAAAAAAACAATAGTTTTGGCATGGCGTTATCCAAGCTGTTTACATTAAGTGAGCCAAAGGCATCTCTTTTGATATTGTTCAAGATTACGCACCTGATAAAGCTGATATTGGTAATTTTAGAAAGTCGATGGCGTTTCCAATGAACATGAGAGTGCATTGAGGGGGCCTTCTATAATTTTGTCGGGCCGGGGCAGTGGAGCGTAGCTGCCAGGCGTTATGAAAAAGAAGTGAAGTGAACAGCAATGTGGAAATTGAGCATCGCCTGGCCAATAAATGTCAAAGTGTTGGGCGTCTCCACGGGGCATGCTGATGAAGCTCGCTAGTTCGTCTTCTGCCGGCGGGTACGTGTGCACATCCCACCGCTTTCCCTCAGGTTGCCGATCGCGTCTTAAATTCCCAATAATTAACAGTTTTGGGTAAATGCTTGTCACTATATATCTTCGTTCACAGCCGCCCCCACTCCATGTTTTATATCGGAGATGCTACCTACACTCGGCGGTTAGCGGTTATCTTTTGATTTCGTGTACGTTTGTTGGAAAGAAGTTTTGGGTGGATTGAGCAATTTGAAGCGCTCTTCCCTTGGCCTCGGGCTCCCTTTTTATCACCCTCCTCCACTCTCAAGAAAAATTCCCCGGAGAATTTGAGTAAGGAAGGGAGGAAAAGACCTTGTTGTCTTGTTTCCTGTCTTCCACGGTATGCTGGACTAGTTCCGCCAGTGCTTGGCGCCCAGAGTCGTCGATATCTGTTGGTCCGAAAAAAAAACCCCGTGTCAATAAAGTCTCGTGCATAAGTGATGTCTAGTTACAAAGTAATGGAAGAGGTCCCCCTGAGAGAGTGTGGCGGTTCCGGAAGGGGCGCATGGAACCGTGAAATTGCGTTATGAGTGAAGTGGAGTGGTAGCCCAGGAAAAGTGGACGCAGTTCTCCGACGCCAATCGCCATATTCCAGCTGTCTTAACCACCCTGGCACTCTAGTGATGGATGGATGTAAAAATCACTTGAGGCTGGCCACTGGCTGTAACAATAACGTATGGTGGCTTTTACCAGTCAGTAACAGGCCACAGTGGAATTAACGCTAAATCAAGTGTCGTTTGTCAGGGCGTGGCCCGAAGGTGCCGTCCATGGTGCTGACTTTCCGGCTGCTTTACCAACTCTGCCATCCCCATTCCTATCAAGTACCCACCTTCATTTCTATATTTATCATATACAGTATGATTTGATATTTCAAACGACACATTAACGGTACCCTTCCTGGATTCTTTCCCGTTCGCTTCGCCGTGATCCTGTGCATGTTGCCCCGGGGAGCCAAGTGGAAACCGCGAACTCCCGCCATCCATATATTACCGTCCATTGACATTATAATAACTTCGGGGCAGACAGGATGAAAAATGGATTATAAATGCCACCACCCCTACGACTTGATTTATCATAATTTTAATTGCACTTCAACTTTTACAACTAACGATCTGTAATGCGTTATTAATGGACTACCTGTAGCCTGCCGCTCAATAAGCCTGCCCAGTGCTGAGCGCAGAACGCGTTATACCGCGGCGGAGGTGGGTTCATCCTGACAACGCGGGGGCGCGCGCTTCACCATTGACTCACTCACAGCCCATCCTTTCTACACTTCGCGTGTAGCATCAGCTAGCGGCGACAGCAGGTAGTTTGGCTGGTGCTGATCGGGTGCCAAGTAAGGTTTCTATTTTGCAGGCCACAAAACCCGCTGGGTTCGCGCAGCGCCGGCGCCCCAATTCCAGCGGTGAATTTGCTGCTATTTCGCGGGGTCGGCTTTCCGACCCGATGTCTCTAGGGGAGCGACCCCAGAGGGCGACACCACCACCGGCGGGGATTTCCACCAGGCTGCCGGCAGCTCCCTTCTCGGATCGCCGCGATTATTTCTGGATCAGACGATAATTGAATACCGAATTACCTCATCTGCAAATCTTGGCGAAGTGTCAGTACTAGAAAAGTGAGTGTGTGTGAGAGAGAGGTGTTTGGATTGCGACGCTGTATAGCCGTAGCGGAGTACAAAATATCTCTACGACCTCTACACAGCGTGCCGTGCACACTGTACTGACGTACGTACCCTTCTTTCCTGGGCCCATCGGCGTATCTTAGCACGCTAGGTGACGGCACGTATACACCGGAGGCGACTCACACGCCAAGGTAACAGCCTACTCCAGACGGAACGTCTCATCACAAGGGACTCCTGGCACGGACGCACAGTCTAGCTCTGCAGAGAGAGTGCCAACAACAGCGGTGTGATTATTCACAACACATCTCATCCCAGCGTGTAGTGGTACGACCCGTGCGATACAGACCTAACCAACGGTGTACTTATACCCCTGTACCTGGTACCGTTCCTCGACAGGCTAACGATCACCACAGGGGCACGTCTTCACTGTGGGAATTTACAGCAGCCCGCTATCTACAGTCGGCTACCCGGGGAGGGAACCCGCTATGTCAATCACCTGTGAGTGTTTGTAGGGCTTTCTTCACATTCACGGATAGCAGTGCATGATTTGTTGGTGTGAGGACCGGTAAAGGTAAGTGCGTTTTTTTCCCTTCTTTATTCAACGCAGAGGTGGTAATGATTGATACAAGGGCTTATGCGAAATTGTGGCCATGATATGTATTCATTGTGATGACATACACATGTATTCACTATGAACCCCCCACCCCCATATCTACTAGTAAATGCCAGCGTGCTAAGCTGTGTTTAATGCCGAATGTTACAAATCATAAACCTTTTCATGTATATAGCAGGAGTTTTGCCGCAGGGTAAGTGGTTACTGTGCTTCTTGGGAATTTCTTTCCCCCTTGCCAGTTTTTTCTGCATATTTTGTGTGCATATGAGTGGTTCTCACCAGCTGTAACATGTCGATTATCAAGCAACAGTAATTGTCACGTTCCCTCCTGCGTTTTCCCTTCACGCTGCAAGGAGTAAGTCGCCGAAGCGTAAGTCGTCGTCTCGGCAAATGATGTGATGGAACTCTCCATTGTTGTGTATGAATTTAAACTGCGCCCGCTGCTAGCGCAACTGCCGTGATAGGCCCTCATCAAATTTTTACACCACTATCGTCCACACGAAATTCGTGCAGTCACAATCCGTGCGCCTGTGTACTACTAACACGGCGTGCCTTCTCGTATTTTACGACTACCACGCAAAATAACGCTGCCGCATTCATGTTGTACCTCTACTGCGCCTTATATGAGATTGTATCTCCCTACATGTTCGCTATGGTGCAGGAAAGCGTGGTAATTTGCACGACATAATTTGTTGCCGCTACCCAACTGGTGGTGTAAACTTCCTTTATCAACAGTAACAGGCGTCAACTATTACCACATATTTTCTTTTTCCCTTCCCGTCCTCGAATCGCCGTCCTAAATAACAGTCTCCAGGAGAGAAAAGATCAGGTAAAGTGATTTGATAAGGCACATATTTCTGTCAGTGGCATGTTGTGTGATGTTTGTTTTTATGGACAGTCAGTGCGCCATTCCCCCAGCTGATTCGGCACGACGCCTGCTCCATTTTGTCGTATCAGGTGCCTTCATCGAGGCGTAAAGACTATCGATCGGTACCGCTCGGGCCCCGGGGCCGGCTGGCGTTTAGGGCAACGCCAGCAGGTTGACGAATTACGCAAATAAAGTTATTGGGTTGTCCCAGATCACTAAAAAAATGCACGCATGTCCCATGCTGCCTTGCTGCGTTGTGATTGACAGCAAGATGGGACGATTGAAGATGCCCCGAATTGGCCACATTTGCGGAGGAAAAGTTGCTCGCCTGGGACCTGTAATTGCCCAGGAAACGCCATAACGTCTGCCCGTGGGGACCATTTTATTAACATAATTCACAATTTTCTCTTGACCATCGACGCCTTTGCCCCGCTTGCAAATCACTAACATCATTACTATTTCACGCCTTTTGATACTCATGTTCACACTGACCTCTGACCCCCAAAACAGGCCCGAAAAATACGGACCAATCCGATTGCAGATAGTTGATCTTCTCTCCAGGGGTAACCAAAGGTAGGTGACGAAAACTAACGCTTTATAGAGCTAGCTAAGTGAACCCTGAGGGAGCAGGCGAAGATAAAAATCTCTAACTCCAATCCCCCATTGGGAACATCTTGACACCTCATCTTTCATGTCCCTCAACCAGTACCTTAGACTCTTTTGGCACGTTCTTAAAACTACACGCGTAGTATGGATTTGAAATAGCCTTCTCTACAACAGCCTATTGCTCGTTTGTCCTTAAAATAGTTACTCGTCGTTGACAATAATGATAACGGATGCCACAGATTTTCTCTTAATCCTGCTTAAGATATGTTTTGTCGTTCCCCTTCAACTAATGAGCACCGTTGGGATCACAATTAGTTTGAAAATTAGAGCCTGTAATCAGGATGACGCAATGCAGTACAACAGACTTTTGATATTGATAACTTTTTAAGCGCCTAGGGCGAAGTCATTGACTTCTTGTAACTTGTACCTTTCCTTGGTGCTGAAACTATAGCAGTAGTGAGTAGGAGTGGTTCACTTCCACTTGTTAGCTTTCTTTGGCATGTAGGAAACGCTTGAGTGGCAATGATACTTTTTCCGACTGTCTCAAAAACCGGGTATGGCTAGAGTTCCACTACATATTCGATTTGTTGGTCAAGATCATACAGATTTATAGAGTCGTATGGTTGTCTTGTGGTTGTCTTGTACGGTCGCGAACTGTTTGTCGCAAGGGAAACGTTCTTCGGGGTTGTTCCTCGTCTTATCACCATATGGATGTGATGTGCGAACGATAATCTCGTTCAGTGTTGGGACGTTACACTGACGTAATTCGTCAGTCATCAGTATGGGCATGACATCGTAGCGTCTGCGGCAGTTGCAATTATGATTACTTTGTAAGAGGAACTAACTTTCACATTGAGATAGGTGATCACTCGTCACAGCTTATGCCAAGTGGCACGGAAAACTGTTTGCCTTTCCATCAGGGATGTATCAATTATCTGCTCGGGGAAGGCATGTTTACCGTACTTATCAAACTATTGGTGATATCTACAGACGAACAATTTTAGTTCATTGATTATTAATCATAAAGGCGTTGTTTAAACTTATATGTGAATGTGAAGAAGGTGACGATACACGGAGTTTGATATGTTAGCACACGTAAAGCATTTGCAAAGCTCGCGTTAAGCATTTTCAATGAAAAAAAGGCATCTTTACGCATCCTGTTAGACATGCTTATAGATGTGGCTTTGTCCCGAAATGTCCCCTCTAAATATTCCATGACCCTTAACTCCGTAGCCAAACGACCCCCCTCCCACGTCCCTACGGGCGCAGACACACAGCCACCCGGCCCACCATGCCTGACCGCGCCGTTGCCCGATGTTATCTGGCCCTGGAAATAAGGGCGGCGTTACTCCTGCCTGTGGCTGGCGCGCTGAGGTTCCGTTACATTAGGGAACCCGGGTGAATGCTGACAAGTAGCCGAAGGCGCTGTAACTTTCTCTGTATCATCCATCGTCCTCTTAAGACTTTCCTTAGAATGTAGCTCTAGTGCTATTGGCAAATAGCTTGGCCTGGGTTTAATGTGAATATGAATCAAATATCACAACGTTGCAAGACTTTACATTTTTTCATACTGTAAATATTTTCAGTGCAGTTTTTATGATGCCAAGCCATCTTTACACTGACGCCCTTATAAATGATTGCTTTGTTTGTCAGACTCGTTGCCACCAAGTACTGTAGGAGCATCTTCTCTAGATAGCTTTAAACAACGCTTGCAGGTAGATGTGCAAATTTTACAGGACATTCTGTCTAATATGACCAGACCTGTGAGCTACGACAAAGGATGGTATACAAGTTGATTTACACATATGTAGAGCCCATTGCGTTAGCGTGATTATAAAACAACTCATCCTTTTGCATTTCTATGTTGCATTTTTATCCTCCCATTATGTCATAATATAGACACAGGACATGATATAGACATTGGTTATTATCACCTGTATTGTTATGCGTAGACTTGCTCCCATACTGCCATTTTGTATATATCTCCGTACCTTTTGTTAAGCATTTTATTAGTGTGCCACAGTGAATGTGCTTCATCACTGTCATGTTTTCAATGTTCACTTCATACTCATAGTATATGACGTTCTACCGTTATACCGTAATTGGAAACGGATACAAAAGTTTTCCTGAACTTCTTTTTCTAGTGAGCAAAGTTCGAAAGGGTTCCTTAATATTTGTTTGGTAGATTTTTGTACTAATTGTATTCTACCTGCATCCCCGATCGAATTGTGATGCATGAAGGCGGCAGTTTGCCCGGCAGGCTCTGTGATTTAGAGGTTTTGGGTCATCTAACCCAAATTAAGCAAAATTGGCGACTTTTGATCCGTGTTACACATAGAATGCAATAAATGCCAGAACGGCCTCATTGCTTGGGGCTATACTGAAGTATCTCTGTACCAAGAGATCATGTCTGCTGGCTAGAATGAGGTTGTAAAATGTTTGGAAAACATAAAAGCATGATAGACTACTCTAAATCCACGGAATGTCGTTAAAAGGTCGTTGTGTTCAAAACATTTGATTTACTGTTTCGCCACTGGGGCTTGTTTGTAACGAATTCGACAGCGTTGGAAGATGTTGAGGTTTGGTTAACTTTGTATCTCTCAGACTCCTTGGTGCAGAACTTGTAAAGTTTGTGTTGACTTAGTATTCAGTCATCTCTAGAACTGTGACTTCAGCAAACAAGTGTCTCTAGATCCACTACAAAACCCAAACGAAGTAAAATGTATTTCTTTTGTAACCTTTAATTGGAATTTAAGCTCAGTAAGGCTACACTGATTTGATTATAAGGATGACGTCATCTGGGTGCTCCAAATCTGATGCGAGCGTGCGAAACAAAACGTTGGTGAAAAAAGTTGCCTTCAATTTCAAATGTAAGTTGTCAGAAATGTTGAGCAAACGACTGAACACACAGAACATGGCATACTAACGTGGCAAACCAAGCAATAAATTATTATTTTTTGTCCTTTAACATCTTTTTCTTTGACTTTGAAAGACTCCATTCTCTGATATTGTCTTTTGCAGTTGACGGCATATATCTTCACATTTTGCAGCTTCTTTGTGATTGTACGATTTGAAGTATGGTAGCAAACTTTGGAAACGGACGAAAATTGATGCGCGTGGATGTAATCCATATTATCAAGTCAGTATGGCCTTAGTATTATGACGAGGTTTTCTGCCTTCTCTCTTCATGTGTCATCTCCAGATAGATACTGTACTCATTTGACCTTTTACGGTGATGAAGGTTAGACATTTAGGAAGTACGATAGACAAGATAACAGTTAAGTTACGTAACTCCAGTAACTGGATAGATTCGAAAATAGGCAAACGTTTCAGACAGCATCCGCTGTCTTCTGTCAGTGACTAAACCAGACTGAACCACATTCCGAAAGCGGATGCTGCCTGAAACGTTTGACCGTGTTCAAATCTATCCAGTTGGCTGAGTAACTGTTATCTTGCGATTTTTCACCTTTTGTTCAAAAGCATTAACAGTTGTGTTTACATGGCCAGGGTTATCACGACATAGTACACTAGTCATGGAGAGGTTATCTGCCAGGCTTTTAAGATAAACTCTACTGTTTGCCATAGGTCCCCGGAGACGGTCACATTGGTGAATCACGCCCTGCATATCGAGTATGCAATCTTAAAAGTGTTTTCCGCTGCATGTATGACAGCATGCTCATTGGTCGAGCCCACTGATGAGTAATCTGTGTTGTTGGCCATGGACCACCAACATATCATGACTAGTAGTTAGCATTACATGTCTAAAAGTTTTGGCCGTATACCAAGCCAGGATACGTCGATGAAGGTTAGACATCCAGGTTGTAAGATACTCAGGATAACAGTGACTCTAGTAACTGGATAATTTTTTAAACGGTCAAACCAAGGCAGAATGATTTTTTATTTGTTTACATTTCTTTTGCAAACTGAAGAAAAGAAGGATTGGATTCGTGCTGTGAAATCAAAAGTGAGAAAGATACTAATCAACAGAACATTCGGACGTTCAACAAGAAGGCTTAGTCGGGAGGAAAATATCAGGAAATATTTAAAAAAAAAAGATCGTTTTGGTCCCTTTAGTCTTGGTGCAACGGATCCCACTATTTTGTCGAGTTCTTAAGTTAATATATGTTGTTCTTCTGGGACGCTTCTTAAATGGCTGATTGGAACCCAGATACGTTAAAAGTCTTTAGAGAGTAAAACCGCTTTACGAGAGCAGGAGACAGTCCTGCCTCGGGTGTGCTATAAATAGAATGAGTTTTTAATGGTGAATCCAAAGCTGCTGTAACCACAGGAACGAGATACGGTCTAACAGAGATTCGTGTACTTTGAAATAACCTCCCCGGGCGTTCCAGTCGGTCCAATGGACAGATTTATGTTCGACTGTCCCAAGGGTAGAAATGTACTCTGAAAAACGTTTTTCCATCATCTTGGAATTTTGTCGGAGTAGCCATTTACCGTTATTTCCTATGCTGTCAGTATCTTAACAAAATACAAATACGAGATATTAAAGGTGTAACGTTGGTTAACATAAATTCGCGGGGTACTTAAATTCGCCAATTTTAGAAACGGTGTATTATAGGGATATGTGCTGGATGCAAAATCAGTTATAACGCCAGCAATGTAAACCGAATAGACTAACGTATTCAGAACACTGGCTGAAAAGCTTCGATAACCATGTATTAGAAGTTGGCGACGTCAAAAACTTTCCGTCCCTTATTGACAGAGTCTGGGGGCTTCGTGGGAGAATCACACTACACTGTTGTTCGCTAGTTTATATGGCGGAAAAATGGCAAATTTATGTTACCCAACGTTACTAGCAGGTACCCTGATATCAGTGGATGGATGTTCTTCAAGGTTCTCGTATGTGCTTGAGGTGCAACTAAATTGTCATAGAAAAGACACCCTCAACTTACAACAAACACAGTATGAATGTAATACTCGACGAGACTGGAATTTCGGCCATTATGCAAAGGGTTTATTATTTTTGTCATGCCGATACATGTGACCATCGTGGAAAACATTTTGGTCATATTCAAAATGAGGTTGCTGACAAAACTACTTAGAAGCTATTGGAATGAATTTAGATACGATTGCGTGACCGGTTACTGCAACAACAGTTGTTGAGTCACTGGCAAAGTTGCTTCAACAAGCACCAAAACTTTCTTCACCAAACTCTGCGACTAGTTGTAGTTGTTCAATGTCGTCAGTACTGATACACCGCCAACAAACACTTTCATGTATTCATGGCCACTAGTAATCGACGTTCTACTTTATTGCCAAATTTTATTGACAGGCCAATGGTCAGATTGCAGCGACAGCATTTAATCTGATATGTCCCTGAATAAAACTAATATATTTTCCCAGAGTATACTTGACATTTAATCTGATATCCCTGAATAAAACTAATATATTTTCTCATAGTTTACTTGATATTAATGCAAAACAATGCAAAAACAATGATATCAGTTGCAGGTTATAACAATGTTTATAGGATGTGAATATTCAGTTCATCTGCAGCCTGAGCTAGCTTCAGAATACATTAATTCATCACACGCGTACCAATGTGTAGGAAGTGACATGACTGAGATTACGGTAGCTTATAAATCGATGATTGCTTCAGGGTGGGTGGGCCACATGAGGCGGACTAGAAACTTTCATACTGTTGTTCATCTTCCTAAGCTGTGACAACAACCGAGCACGGGGGCCTGGTGGTTAGAATTGTTGACTTGGAGGCACAGAGTTCGAATTCCAGACAGGTCTCGTTGCAGTACATTAGTGCCCTTGGGAAAGGCGATTTACCTCAATTTCCGCACACGACTAAGTCTCAGGTGTAAATGAATACCTAACTTGGGCTAGGGACGTCCCTCGGATATGACGTTAAATGGAGAGCCCACCACACTTATCGAAAACAGTAGCGGTCCATCCCGGTGTGAGTGGGTCAAATAAATCTGTCCGGATATGCAGCTTGTACTCTTTAGTATTGTATTACGCAATGAGGCACTTTGCCGGGTATGCAATGCGAATGATACAAAGAAAACTGTACTGAGCAATTTTGAGACTCCTGTAGAAACTCTTCATGGTGTAAACTTAAGTGTAAGTCTTGTCACGCGTGGAGAAGATTTCACAGCAAGATAACGTATTGATTTAATCTTGCCAAAATGTCGTGATTTGCTGCACCATATTGCGGCTGAAATATGGCCTGCTCTCTCTCGTTACAAGGAAAGGTAAATCAAGAAGTTTACGTGACTTCTCTATGCAAGACTGTCCGTTTATAGGAGTATTCAAATTGAGCCGATGATGGTATAGTTCCAAAGTGTAAATCAACCTAAAAATGCAGCTGGCACGTGCACAGCCAACTTCGGTAAAATATCTGTTTTTCTGGCCTTGGTTGTCAGACGGTGTGATGTAGTAAGTAATTCCTATTTTGTATGCTCAGCGAGTCACTGTCGGGCTTGTAATTTTCTATTGAACTTGATAAGCTTGACACCGCCAGCAATCTATTGGTACTGCTGTTACATAGGCTTAACGATATCGCCAGGTTGATAGCGTTCATAAAAACATTTGGCTTTAAAAGTGAGCTTTCTTAATGCACCACCAGGGACCCAACAGCTGATGCTTGTTCTGCCAAGTAGCAATAGGGCGGCCTGAATGTGTAAGGTCTGTCGGAGGGTTTATACGCCTCACGACTAGGCCCCACATTATTCAAACCCTTTATCTGTCGCTTTAGTGCAAATGGTGTATGAACCCAGCGTGACATTGCCTGCGACCGGGGTAAGCTATTCCACGAGAGATGCTATCGTCAGCAGGAAAGCAGGGTGTAGAAAGCTCAAAGGTCAAACAAGGTAACTTTACGAGTTAGGGGGGCCACCAATAAATCTTTAAGTCTTTTAGAAAGCGCCCAGGTTTATCAACTATTTATAGGTTTGGTCAGACTTGGTACTGGAATTCTTTTTCAACTTGTGCCTTAGATAGTTCCAAGCATAAATGTCACGGATGTATGATTTTAGTCCTGCGTCCTAGCATGACTTTTCCCAGCACCTGTCTATGTGCTTGTAGCTTGAGTATAGGCCCGATTTACACACATGTTTTCGGAGTCGACGCGGGGCTGTGTGTGAGGAGCTTTGAGCTGCTGAAGTGGGGCTTTCCTACTAGAAAACGCTACTTGAGTGGCATAAGGTTCTCCTTGCACAGTCCTGAGTCGACTACAAGTCCACTAAAATCGCGTGTGTAAATCGGACCATACTTCGTGTACCTGACAACAACATGTGGTGTAGCTTAGCATGTAGTTCTTTGCTGATACACAGGAGAATATCCGTTAGTGGTCAGCAGCCTGATGCTCTATCTGATTGACAGGTCCTGATGAAGATTTAAGGGGTCGTTCACCTTCATATTTAACCTAATTATCGGTGTTGGAGGCCACAGTGCTCACAATGTACATAAATCAGCCTTTCATTAGTACTCTCGGTCCATACTGTTCAATGCAAAGAAAGTTATACAAAGGCCATATCGGCAGACAATACACACCATAGCTTTCGATTTAGTATGTATTAGTTTAATGATAATAAATAACAATCTGTGTATTCATTCATTCCATTTGCGAGCATAAGATTAATGAAATTGTATTATTTTTGATGCCAAAGAGTAAAAATTTTCAGAAGCTTTTTAGGAGTGCCTATAATACGTGCCCCTCGACCACCCATTGCCTTTCTGAAATTGAAGGTCATTGCTTTCATATACATCTAGTTAGGTTTTGCTGTTGTGGTTTGGTGCGTGATTCCTTTGTTTGTCTATATATTGGGGCCTAAGTCAACACGCCTGTTCAAACAACTCAAAAATAAAACGGTAACAGACAAAGACAACCCTGTGCTGTGCATATCTACAGAGAGTTCTGACTGAGCTTCAGCGGCAAAGATTTATACCCCGAGCGTCCCGGCAGCCATTAGTGTCCCTGCAAATTTGATTAGAAAACGATGGCGATTTGCAGCGTTTGAGATGATAGATAAATTACTGCGCGCATCTTGCAAACTACAGTGGGGATTGGTGCCTTTATATTCGGCAAAATTGGCCCCATCCGATTCTATATATTGGAACAAGGAAAAAAACAGTTTTGTGAAAATCAATGTCGATACGGACGTCGGTTTTTACCCAAATTGCTCGAAAAGCACGCGAAGTTTAATACACGAATCCAAGATGGCGGCCCTGAGAGGAGTTAGTGAACGTAGGGACGAGCGATCAATGACATTCACGTATGGATGTCTGCCACAGGTCACGGCGTCTTGATGAGATAGCATTTCCCCCGGTGATGTTTCATGTTCAGCGTCAAGCCAACGGCACGTCCGTACGACAGCACTGTTGAATATGGATTGTCAGCTTCCGGCAGTTATTTACAGTGTTTCAAAACCAAATAACGTCACCGCACCTTGAAGTATACAGCAATTTGATGATGTAGTTTGTTTGTGGCACAATTTTAGGAATATAAGCTAAACGGTTTAAGGTGGATTGTCCGCTTCCAAGTGTTATTTACACTATTTCAAAACCATATAAAGTCACCATACTCTGTATAACATGAATGATATGCCGTTGCAGTTTGTTTGTTTGTGTCACAAATGTAGAAATATTGAAGGCAATTCCATTGAGAAATCAATGAGAAACGGTGGTGGAAAAGGTCAATATTATTTCTGTCATGTCATTTGACTTCGTGCAATTTTACAGCTTTAAAGAATCACACATCATCGTTTATTTCGATGCAGGGCATCTAATAATTGTCGTATAACCCCGTATATCTGTATTTCGTGACAACAGCAGGGTAAGGTTGTATTATAGATGTGGTATAAGTAACTCCTTACCGTGACGAGAGACATTTGCAAACCATCTTCTGTTGTGATTAGATGTTAATGGGGCTATGTATGAGCAATGATTTCAATACCGGGTGCAATGCTGTTGTTCACCTGGACTTGCCAAGCTATATGGTGGCACATCAGGCAGCACGTTCCCTTGTTGTTTCAGTAGCGGGGTATATTTTGGCAGGGAGGGATTGCTAGCCCTTGCCATTTAACTTCCTCGAGTCACCTCCCCCAACACCGGACCCCCCTTTTACGTTCCTTCTGAAGGACAGGTGCAGCCCCAACCGGAATGCCCTCCCCACGATTTGAACCGGTGTCTCCTAGTTACCAACTAATTGGAACCAAGATCTCAACTTTGATGGCACTACATGGGCATCCCTTGGGAACTGCAATGGCTGTTAAATACATGTGCAAATCTGACACATAACACACAGTTTCGTTTTTGTATTATATCTTGGTGTATATCCTAGTAAGGTGCCTTTCCCGCTTTTTAAAGTATACTCAGTGATGGCTTGTTCCTTAATTGTAAGAAAAAGTAGGACTGTAATATAATTCAAGCGGAAGAAAACAAAAGCAAGTAGATTTGAACTGAAACTTCTATCTTTTACTGCAAAGTAGCAATACTACAAAACTATGCTGGTGTTGCTTTTACACAACAGAGTTATGCAATTACTTGTCTATCGTTACCGTTCGGTCCTTTATGTAATCCTTTGTCGTTAATGCATCCGTTTCTCTTAATTGGTGGCGCCATTTCGTCTTGAACATTAAAAAAGCGAAGCTAATTGTGTTGTCTGGGATACGGTGCATTATATCTGCTCTAATGCTACCGAATTGGTAAGGGGAAGGTCGTCTTGTGGACAGGGTTGTTGACTAAAAATCTAAAAGTTTTGGGTTCGAATCCCTGGCAGGCCCCAATGTTGTGCCCTTGGAAAGGTACTTAACTCCCATTTTCCCACTTGACTATGGTGAAAATGAGTACTTAGCCCCGGCTAGGAACGTCCTCTCGGATGGGACGTAAAGCAAGAGACCCCATGTTTGAGGAGAGTCACACCTTGAGCACGTTAAAGAATCCGCCACACTTATCGAAAAAAATAGGGGTCCATCCCGGTGTGAGTTCAGTCCAGTCATACGCAGCGTGTACCTACTATATGTACATGTTAAACATGTATGTGACGCCTAAAGGCGGTTTACCGGTATGCGAAACGAATAAACAAGCAAACAAGTTGGTCAAACGGAAACGGAAAACACCTGGCGATACCATTGTCAATAATGATTCAAAATTGTTATTCACACAAAACATTCAGAAAAAGGTTGGATTTTCTTTCTTTTTTTCCACATATAATAATCCTTTGTAGTGTCTACATCAGCAATTTTCAAATGTAACTGGTGCTGAACTGCGTACATCAGCTTCAAAATAGTTGTCACTTGCCAGCCAGACCCCTACTTTGAAAATTGCCACCACCGATCAATGACATTTCTTAGTCTTATCGACGCAGGGCAAATATGTGGATAACATTTCACGCGCGGTGCGCATATGACAGCTACAAATCCCCCACGGTGTTTCGCAGGTGAAAATATATCAATGATATTCGACGGCCCACGTGATTTACATTTTTTGGCAGCCATGATGGCACCGTCACTACGGGGTAGTTCTTCGCTCTTTTGAGATGTCCTTTTGTCCTATACAGTTTATAATTTTTTGTTTGGACACAAAAGGTGGCAATATCAATGATATTCGACACCCACTGTATGGTGTTCCACGTGAATTTGCCTTTTTTTGACATCCTTGATTTCATTGTCACTACGCGGTAGTTCGTCGGTGTTTTCAGATGTGCTTTTGTCCTCTAGATCTGCAGTTTATAAATATTCTTCAACACAAAAAGGTGGCAATATCAATGATATTCGACGACCCACTGTATAGTTTTCCACGTGATTTTGCCTTTTTTGGGCATCCTTGATTTCATTGTCACTACGCGGTAGTTCGCCGCTCTTTTAAGATGTCCTTTTGTCCTTTGCAGTTTAGAACTATTCTTGGACACAAAGAGGCCCGTAAAGTCTCAACTTGAAGCTGTTGTATAGATTTCTTTTATCTGGTGGCTCTAATTACATCGTTAATAGTAGGTGGCATTCACATACCAGTTTATTGGTGATTATGTTTCTTACTGAATGTACGTTCGAAATCATAAATCTACATTTAAGAGCCCATTTTCGGGCGATGGTATTGCGTAATCCTATGGTAGTAGGTACTTTTTTGTAATGCCATCTATAAACCAAATAATATCACATGATTAAGACGTACTGAACAGATGTTCATTGCTTAGAATGATAGGACAGTGATAAAAAATGGATTATTTTTCATATTTGCATCAAATAAAATAATCTCTGCGAGATAACAATAAAACAAAGTTTAGTAACATGCTTAAATAATCATAATAAAACATGGCTCCAAATGGCAGGGAGCAGAAGGAATTGGTGCCTTTTCGAAATCATAACATTTGTTATTTTACTGTTGACATATTATTATGATCGATGTTTTTCGGCCCTCCCAGAAAATCTAGAAATAAAAACGGATAGAAATATCATCTGTAAACATCTTTTAGTTTCTGTGTTTTTAGACTATTAAAAGCTCATTCAGTTTCATCACTGTCTGAATTATGAATTTTTGAAATGCGAATTTGCCTGTGATTCGTACACCTGGGTTACAGAGATAAAAGACAGCCTTCGGAGGGAAGGCTCCCATATACTGGCACAGAGTGCATCAGATACATTGCCCTTGGTGATTGCAACATATCAAATATGCCGAGCTCTTTCCGTCGATGCAAGAAGATACGATCTGACACGGAAGCCAAATTACAAATCACGGGTGGGCCCGTGTCACAGAATAGTGATCACGCGATACACACAACTGTGCGTGCTGACATGACGCACTTGTTGAAGCAATTTGATATACCTGCTGTGGTGTTCCTGCAGTACATATCCGCTATAATCTCCAAGCAGGTGTAGCTATGTTTTGAGTGTATTTAATTTTGGTGCATTTGTAGGTTTTTCTGTAGGTGTTTTGTGTTTTTTTCTGTAGGTTTTTTTGTAGTTTTTTGTAGGTCTGGTAGGCTTTTCTGGGGGGTGTTCTGTAGGTTTTACTGGCGGGATTTTGTGCCTTTTTTCTGTAGGTGTGTTGTACATTTTTTCTGTGTTTTCTATGATTTTTTGGAGTGTTTTGTATTTTTTCTAGAGTCTTTTGTGCGTTTTTCTGGAGGTATTTTGAACGTTTTTCCTGACTTTTTACAGTGCCAGTCGAATATCTGTAAAATGCGTACACCTCCAGACGTACAAAACACCTCCATGAAACGTACAAAACATATCCAGTTAAACGGACAAAACCGCCAAATCCACTGAAAACAAGCACGACTGCTACATGTGCTTGTCCGCTATTGCCTCGTAACATGACACCCTAGTACCTTTTCTCAGTATTGTAACTGGTTACAAATCACGACTAGAAAGTAATTCTATCTGCATTGGCAGGCTATTCAATGTACAATGTTGTTTGACGCTCCCTTTGCCTTTCCACACGTGCTCTATGATTTTAGGTAACTTTGGAACAACCATTTCTGACTTTTCAGGTCTAAGATAGGTTCTAGCTTGTAGCAAAATCCATATAAATGTAGCTTATTCTAGTTAAAGCAATGACGGGTCTTTTGTTCCTCTAGAACGTTACGTAGATGTCGATATGTCCTATCGCTTTAAATCAGCTGACGAAGTAAAAGTGCTTCGAAAACTCTGGCTGCTTTGCCCTTTTTACGAAAGGATCGCCAAAAGGTTCCCTACCCTTTACTGCACAATAGAAAAAGATCGGGCCCTTCAACACAATAGACAATGACTGAGTGCAGCGGGTGCCCTCGAGAAATGCAGCCTATTTGCACGGCGCCAAACCACAATCTTCTCTAATTTTCTCTCCCGTCCCATTTCCTAAACTTCCCCGAAGTTCGCTAGGGGTGCTTCCTCTTCATTATGGTCTGTGCGATTCTACGTTCTTTTTTCAGAGACTGTAGTGTTGTAATTTTTTCAAAAGTCATCATACGAAATTCGTAGACAAGACAGACTTGAGTTATAACTTATATCCTCGCTGAAACGTGCACAGCACGAAAAAAATAACGCAGAACATGCAAAAGGTTGAAAATTAGTAGATAGAAAAGTTGAGCTGTTTAAGCGAAAGTCTAGATTCCACACACGAAGGATAAGAAGATCAAGAAATAACTAAGCATGGTTCGTTCTCATGACGTAATCTTGGGCTAACATGATTTTTCAGTTGACAGGAAGGAACTACCACGCAGGATTAAAAGTTTAGTATTACATTGTAGATTTCATTACTAATGTCAGTGAATATGATAGATTCATATCATGTCATATATCTATATTTTCTAGTATTAAACTGTTGTATATGAGCCACACTATCATTTTCATTCTAGTTCAGTTCACAAACTATCATCAGCCTGTCTCACAAGTCCCCACTGCAATACTTACAACGTTAAGAAGAAAATTGTGTCCCTCTCTAAACTTGGTGGGAACATACAGACCGTCAAGGTTTGAGCGTATTTGAACGTTTACTTTTGTGGTCTTGTAAAGAGAGTCAAGAGACACATGTCATAGCCGTATGGTAATCCGATAAAACTTGGCTTAGATCTAACTGAAACAACTGAAAACACATTGGCGTGACAGTACGAATGTCTGCAAATATCATCTCTGACGCCATGGGTGCTATCATAAATCATCTTTCTTTCTTTGTGTGCCAAATATAATGATTTTGATTTGTATCATACATAACCACGTTTTCTGCCAACTAAAATGCTTATATTTTTTCAACATTAACTTCACACTTATACGGTTTGATGTACCGAAATATATAATGATATTTGGGCTAGTCACGCGAGTTTTACAGGATTAAACAGCCGTTTAGACGACCGTGACATTTTTGCCTCATACTTTGTTATGGAGTTTAGATCAGCCAAGTGTACACAGCGGGTAAGGCTACAACAAAGTCAAAATGATGAAAGATGAAAGTCAAAGGGCCTGCCATTCTGACTATTTTGTGAACCCGAAGACAAAACCCACGAAGATACATTGACTGGATATTGCATTCGTACCATGCAGACTATTTCACATTTAGTAGAGGGCAAAGTTTGAGCGCAGTATTTTTCCGTACTTTGATATTTCAAGATTCAAGATGTACTTATTGAAATGTCGCAGTGAAACACTGAATTGCATGCACTTTACAAATGTTAAAATCATCAACAAGGGCTTATAGTGCTCACCATTATTGCACATTAAGAATGGTAAAATGAATGTACGATATTGCACCCTATATAAAGCTTGCTCACAATAATCAAAATAATCAAAATAATCATATATACATACACATTTATGAAAATTATCCAAACGCTGGGAACAACTTTTAAGACCCTTTCAGGGATTGCAATTTTTCAAGTGTCAAGAGGGACGACACTGTTCTCCCTCCACTTCTATACAAGTCTGTAGACCTGCCACCTTCCCTACATCTATATCTACATGACGAGAAATATGAAGTATAATGATTGATTGATGATTTTTAAAAAAAAGATAAATATTCAGGAGCAAAGTTAGGTCGTTTAAGATGTCAAGCTTTCCAAAAGCTTATTCTTATAAGCTGACAACATGAATGTCTTTTAATGTGATCTCTTCTTCACGTTCGTCTATGAAATATTACACTCTTTATGATATCATTACACTTACATTCCGCAGACGTTAAGAATGATTTCGTGCTGACATGACAATTTATCGTGTCAATCGTTGACTAAAAGTAGGTCACACACCAATACCCCATACATCAAAATATTAATATGATGTTCCCCTGTGTTAAAGCTGCCACAGAACTGTCAACTCTGATCACGATACGAAACCTTCTACTACATTGATTTCTTTGTGCACTTGCTATTGAATGGCATACTACATAATGGTATCCCTTGCAGATTCAGTGGTGCATGTATCAGCATCCGTTGGTTGGCCATTAGGACACGCTGAACCCAACTCCGTTCCCATTACTTCCTTCATTTTGTTATATCCTCGTGGGGGCTTACCTACCCATACGCTAGGGACTTTCGTCATCTTCTCAAATCTCGCCAGATTCCGCGAGATTTCACGGTACCTTGGTGCATCGATATCGGATATGATTAAGTCTGTATTTCCAAGGCTATGTTAGAAGGCTACGGCTGTCGCCTCCCATTTCTTATCACAATGTAATGGCGTTAGAAGATTAATCAGTATACCTATTTAAATGCATGTAACATTGCAGGATGGTATTTTTCGTGTGAAAAGTATTTGAATTCTGTGACAGTTGATCTTCAACCTTTTCTAATTGTGTTTTAATTATTTTTCCAAACCATAGATATCGATTGCTATATGAAAAGGCGTTTTGCCCATAACTTAGAAAATGAATAACGAAACAGCGGGTCGAATGACTCGCCCCGAAACTTTCTTGTAATCCGAACGCCCGTCTTATATTCTACGGCTCCTCTGAAAGTCATGTTTAACGACCACTATGCGCAGTTTGTTAGCATCGTCACGTCTGAAAATTTTCTGGATTTGCTCCAATCGTCACGAGAAACCGCCATCAAATCCCCGCCCTTCCCCCCAAGGCCCTGCCGTTATGCCGCGGGGCTTTAGAACTACGATCCATCGTCAGAGAGATTGCCGCGAAGTAGGAACACCAATCAACTAAAAATGAGCATTGATTTTTTTTCTTCTCTTGTTGTTGGCCAAGTTTTTACACGTCCGTACAACATCTAACATTCTTTGACGCGCCTTTGATTTTTGTGTGTGTCTCAGATTTTCACGGTTATTGACGATATGTTTCTCTCTGATGGCAGAAAAAGGCTAATCAACTAAGAATGAGCATTGGTTTTATTCATTTTTCTTCTTTTGGCCAAGTTTTCACACGTCCGGGCAACACATAACGATCGTTGACGCGCCTCTGATTTTTTGTGTTGAGTTTTGAGGGGTACATTCAGCAAACTTCAAATTGCACGGGTAATGACGATATGTCTCTCGGATGGCTGAAAGATTTGCAATTTGGCGCTGAAATTGACATGACTGGCTGGTACATTGCAATGTTCCAAGGAGGCCTTGTTTTGATTATTCGCCATTACCTATCACGTGCTCTTCTTACTTACGTCGTATTGAACAGACGAGACTATAGTTCCGAACTGACAGTCTCTTTTTCTTTGTAGATGGACCAAAATTACTATTAATTAATGTCTACAAGTATGATGCAACAAAGCGTTATCAATGTATAGGTAACCTTTAGATGTAGGTAGTTCTGGAGAATTTGGCAGAATTCTGTGAAAGTCAGTCAGAATTCTGGGAACGTCAGTCAGAATTCTGCAGAAATCTTCGATCCTCAGATAGAATTTGGGGAAACTGTATATTATATTAGAATAAGCAGCACGATGTAACATCAGCAGTATCAGATAAGGTTATTGACTTCCCAAAATAATTTCTGAAAGTTCTCCGGAATTAGATCGGAATTATAGCGACGCTTGCTATTTGCATTTGGTATATTTAGGCGTTTTCTTTTGAATTCGTTCATTGTATATTTTTCTACAATTCTCGTTTCACCACCCGTCTTTCTCATTCTAGTCTACTTTCCTCCAAGTTGAAATATGCCAAGAGTCTGTGATGAGATTTATTACAAGGTGCTTCTCCGTATTAATCAGAAACTGGGGCAATAAAATTTCTCCACTTTCACAGTTCTAGGCAAATCAAAATCGACCGCGAAAATCAATGGGTCTATTCCATTAGTCCGCAATAATTCAATAAATCTAAATGCTTCTGGTTCTCGACTTGCCGCTGCTCGTATCACGATCTATATTGACGACATCACGCCGTTGTAATGAATATTTGCCGAGGGCGCGTGTCACCTCCACACGTTACGTGGGTGTGTGGCGTGCCCCTGGGTAGATATTCCTTCCTGTGTCGTGTAATATCTCTGACATGTATATATATATATGACATTCATAACGTGACAGCACGGTCTTATTTGTCGACATGCTAGTATTGCAGAACCAGCAGTGCTCCCCTAGAGCGGGTATCTCAGTGCACTGCGGTACGTTGGCGACCTCGCTGCGACCTAAGTTGGATTTGTGTTACCCTTAACTTTTGTAACTAATGGCATATCGTGGAAAGTGTACAAGTATGACTATACAGACAACAAAACACACAAAGCGTAAAAAAATATTTTTTTTCGATGAAATTCGCTGAGTGCTCTGTCGAATCGCAGCGAGGACGCCAAAGTGCCGCAGGTTCAGTGAGATACCCGCTTAAAGAAGCGGAACTATCTATTTATTGTATATCGATTAGTTGCTCTGTTTCTATTATATTCTTCCGAATAATCTTTTCATGTGTACTTTTCAATTAATATTGTACCTTTGTCGAAGCTATTTCCTATGGTATTGTGAATGGTGAATACCCTATGATTTACTATATAAACTTGATATAAAGTTGAAGTTTATGACTTTTGGGGGAGGGGGGTCAAACGCCACTAGAGTTCACATAAACTTTGAAAATAACTCAGGGAATCGTATTGTGATGTACGCATAGCATAACTGTAAAAATGTAACGACTTATTGATTTATCATACGATAACGTTTATAGTCATGAATAGGCGACTCGGCTCGAACTTGCACATTTGATAGTACGTTGTAGCGTTTATTTCCCGAGTGTTTTTTTAATCTATCAGTCTGTTTTTTTTTGTCCATACACGGAAGAACTCGAAAATATGCCTAGTGTAGGGATATGCATGTCCTCGACCGATAGCAGCCTCACAGTTGAGCTATTGGTTCCAATTAGTTGGTAAATTTATATTAGTTTGTAAAGTTAGGTTAGTTGGTAAACTTGAATTAGTTTGGAGACCGTACATTTGTAGTTCAAATTCTAGGAAGGGCATTTCCGGTTGGGGCTGCGCCCGTCTTTCGGAAATGACGTAAAATGGGTGTCCTGTGTTTGAGCACGTTAAATGGGAAATGCTAGCAACCCCTCCCTGTACAAATATACTCTTCTACTAGGCACTACATGTGAACAACAAGTAGATGAATAGGAACTTATCACAGACAGTCAGATAATTGCAATTTACAAAACATTTTTGAATATGAAACTATTCGTCCTGCAAATGTCCTAGTGTCTTCTTACTTTGACACAAGAAGACTTGCATCTTGGGTTTCAAAGTGCGCATCAATGAAACATCCTGAGGGATGATGTATATTGACAACGTGCTCAGATGTTAGAAAACGCAGCCGATAAGTCCATGTGACAAATAGTCTGTCTCCGCCTTCAGACTACGGAAACTATTTTTAGAAACCTCACGTCCTTTGTCACCATTTGTATGTCGTAACAGAGACGTATGTGTTCCTTCCGGACATTTTTTTTTTCTGCGCAGCGATTTCTGATAGTTTGAGTAGATCCCGTGCAAGATTAGTCAGCAGAATAAGTTTTCTTCGAGGACACACCCAGCTTGTACGACTTTGCCTAGTTCTTACAACTCAACAGTTTCCACTTTGTATCCGCTCTCTTTATATATTACAACTTATTTCTTTTGCCTGTATCCTGAGTAGGGATATGACTGTGAGAATCAGTGGTCGCATGGAGTTTGCATATGAAAAATATGCTCTGTACATCTCTGGGGTCCGGTGTGACGCCAAATGTCTGCCCGACAGATTTCTACTTCGCGTGGTAGTGCGCGTGCGTGGAGTTAGGGTTAGGGTTGTGGATATGTTTAGGGTTTAGGGCTAGCGATTAGGGTTAGGGTTAGGGTCTAGTTAGGTTTAAGGTTAGCCTCTGCTTGAAAATTACCACGCCACAATTACAAGAATGTTACACACTTCTATTACATCATGTTTACTGAACCCCTATCAGTGTTGGAGCATTTGTTTGGTAGGGGCAGAAATCTGGCTTTACACTGGGTTCTCCCGAACTCCTACCAACCTGGAATGGGTCATGAGGAATCACTGACAGTGGAGGGGATTTGAATCGATATATTTAAAAACCTGCCCATGCTACATTAGATTGCTTTCCAAGCTTGCTTACTTAATGGAATGCCTCATCACCATATCTTACAACACTTCACAGAAAATCATTTTTATTTTCACACTCATTCACACACTCACTAGCCTGGTTACCACAAGGCACTCCACACACCGGACGCACTTGTGATGATTGTTTAAGCGGTCTCATGTTGGAAGTGCTCACGCGGTGTATCGACAGTCAGAAATATACAGCCCAGTATAGCTGGAACGGCGCCTAAGATAGCCATGTACAAGTAACAGTTGGTTTATAACTTGTAAGGTTAGGGATGTAAACTGAAAACAGAATACGAAACTATAACTTTACCTTTTGCATGCTGGAAAAGGATGAATTTCAGTCCGCGATAAATAAAAGTTTTATCCAAATATATTTTCTACCGAAATACATGTATTAGATTCAAAAGATCCAATTGAAAGAGCCAAATGTATTTCATTAGCTATCCTGGCATTCTGCTACATCTAGAATCATTCATGCATATTATTCGGTATAGCACAGTTTTGTTTTATCATTACGAAAAGACAACATGACTACTAGCAGAATGAAGAGCAAACACAATACAGATAGGTTAGTAGGAGGCTTTAGTAGGAATTTTATAGAAGGTGATTTCTAGTGTTTCATTTATTCGACAGATGTTCAGGTGGTTCTTTTGCTTTCCAGAGTTAAGGGCATTGTCGTTGCAATCTTCATTTACCAACAAAATTCCGGGCTATCATGTTCTTTGCTGTACAGTACCCGGTCATCTTATCTCAGTCCTAACACCACACCATACGACACTACGCCACACCACACCACACTACACTATACCACACCACACCACACCACACTACACTATGCCACACCACACGTACCACACTACACTACGCCACACCACACGCACCACACTACACTACACCACACCACACTACCCCACAGAACACCACACCAAACTACACTACGCCACACCGCAGTACACCACACCACACTACGCCACACCACACACACCACACTACACTATGCCAGACTACACTACGTCACACCACGTACACTACACTCCACTCCACACTACAAAACAACACACGATAAAAGACAGTTGCCTGGTCGGACGGTTTACAAGGTGTGATCTGTCTTATGTTAGACCGCTGAAAGCTTGGTCGTGAATCGACCAAAAAGCGTCAATAGCAGTAATGTAATGAACGACTTTCAGCTTGACTCCCCGCGCCCGATTTCCGACCTACAGGAATCCATCGATCTTCTGCGTCAATCTAAAAGGTCAGAGGTCGCCTCACGCAACCCCTTCAACTGCAATGTGGACGTTCCGAACCGCACGATTTGTCCCACATGGACTCAGCAACATGTGTAGTGGGAGGGCAGAAACTCTGTGGCAAGTTGTCCCGGGGTTATGGTGACGACAGCATGCGTGTGGGGTGCACAAACAGCCGCATTCCTCCGGGAATCGTAACGCCCGTATACCAGATTCTCCCATCACTTCTCCCATTACTATACATTAACTCATTAGGCGAACATTGTCACCGGCTTCTCTTAACGGATTCCTTCCACGTGAGTGCCTTCAGTCAGCGGATGGCCCGATGGGAGCTCCGCTGGCAGGTTTAACCAAACAATAGTCTGATAATTGCGATGGAAGCATGTGCCAGGTGCTGATTGGTATGCATGTGCGCCGTCCCCCTGTCAGGTGATGTGAACAGATGTAGCCGTGACCTGTATGTGACGGCAGTGGCGTTGGTCCTTCCCGTGATGGACGATGCGGACGTGAGCGGGGTTTCCCGCCCGTAATTTCCACCGGCCCGCCTGCTTATTCCAGGCGGCAACGTATGTGCCCGTCACAGGAGATTTATGCACTTGGCATTTGGACAGCTAAACTAAAGTCGGAGATGTGAAGCGTTGTCGTTGGTTTTGAAATGAGGTTGCAAAACGAAAGTGTTCAATGTCGTAACACTTCGTTCTGGAGAGACCCAGCCTTCATCAATTATGAACGTGTGGCAGGACAACCGTACATCTCTAGTGACGTCTAATGGGCTGATGTCAAATTGGTTTATTGTCCAATGTGAGACGTATCTGTATCTTTATCTGTATAGCCGGTATAACCGCCCTTCGGCGTAACACTCCAGCTTCGCAGGCACGCGGCGCGACAGCAGCTGTTTATTATAACACTGAACGGCCTGTCACACCTAACTTTTGCACATCTGACTGCAATCGTTCTTTGAAGCTATTTAGTGAAGGTGTTCCTACAGCATCTGATGACAACGAGTTCCATTCTACATGGTTCTCGGGAAATACGAATTTTTGGACACATCAATCCTTGGTTGATAACTCTGGTACTTAAAGGCATGACTATTTCTTGTCCTTTTCTGGGCTGGTATTAGATAATTATCAGTCGGTACATCCACAAGTCTATTAGTCATTTTGTACATCATGCAAAGCCTGGATAATTTTCTTCTGGAATCAGTTGGTCACATTTTCAATGTTTAGACGGACCCCAGGGACTAAAGTGATCAGAATATCAATTTCATATACGTAACTTTCTTGGAAATAAATATTCACGTAAACGACTAAGAAACTGCACAATATTCATCTCGCTTTCCGTAATGCTAGGATGCTTGGTGCTCTATTGTGTTCATGTTAAGGGCGTAATTGGTCATCTTTTGGACTCGATATTCACCAGGTAATAAGGCCCAAATGCCACAAAGACTACATTGTATACTAACTCAATGGGAGAACCAGGGGTTACGAAGGCTGTACGAGAAAATTCTCTTCCCCATGTGACGTGATTCGACTGTTTAACACAGCCAGGAGCACACATTCCACATCTGTACAACGGTGACATATCGGTCGGAGTTGGAGCTTCGGGCTTCATGTGAGTGATCGCCCGATCTTAAGGTTACTTAAGGTTAAGGAAGACGACTCGATGAAGTACACTCATGAGATTTGCCTCTGACAAGATCTTAGTGTGATAGGCAAGGTTCTCCATCAAATATATCCAAAGTCATAACGTTATGCTCTAGATTAAAGCAAGAAGTCTTTGCCTGTCTGAAATTTATCTACCATCTTCTTCTTGGTATGTCAAAGTCTAAGTGGTTGAGACAGCAGCTGGGTCGTAAAGATGTGTTGAGATTTTGCAATGGTGACATACAGATAGTAACACATTCAGAGATGACACCCACTCTGGAACATTGTATTTCGACTTCAATATGAGGTAATGGCATTAGTCACTAATGGTTTCTATTGCAGCATCAAATCACATGATGGGTTGATATGAAATGAACTCTAGCTCCGCAAACTTACTTCGGTGTCACTGGCCAACCTTTTTATAGTTTACGCGAGCCTTATGCGGTCAACGTGAAATTTCATCATGTACCCTGGCCACTGATTTTGGCTTTATTACTTTTTGACAGGGGCGTACTCTTGTTTCATATTTGTGGACGAACCAAATCTACTTTCTCGGCGAGGTAATCCATGGGGATTTACAGGGTTAAGCCCCGAGTTCAGCCAGTCCAACCGTAGATCTTCATTTCTCTTAAGCCAGATCTACAGCTGACGCCTGATGATTATAAACACGCGGCAATCGGTATGCTTCTGCCGTGAAACTATCAGTCATTGGTTAAAGCAGCTAGCGTAGTTCTACAAATCTACACAACTTATCAAAGCCTGCTAAAGAAACATACGCACATCGAATGATCTATTAAATATTTCATCTTAAAAGTCGATACGGCACGGGAGTGAGTTTGTTTTCCAATTATGAAAGGGAGGATTGGGTATGAAAACTTTAACACGGGGAGAGAGTGATTGAATTGAAGTAGGGGGTGTGTGAAAATGAGATTCATGCCCACCCTCCTCTGCTTTTCAATGACCTAGCCGTCGCTTGGTTTTACGTGATTTATTTTTGAAGTTGTTCAATCTGTATACCACCTTCGTTACAAGAGCTTTGCTTACTTAGCATGTAAAACTTCCCGCTGACACCAGGTTTATACCCATGTTCTTAACCCGATTTGATGCCACTTGTGAGTCTCCACACGTCAATGAAGTTTAGTCAAGGCAATACTTAGTTCCTACAACCGCCCACGAGTGAACCATAGGGGTCGTACATGTGACATATACGTCAAGAACGAAGGTGATGGTCGAATCCTACCCAGCCCTACAATGCACGAAATCTAATCTTCAAGAATGCCTTAAAGGATACATAAAGATGCGTTTAAAAAAAAATAAAAGTAATCATTTACGTATGTTTTAGGAATGCCTTTCGTGTTCTGAAAGATCGGATTTTGTGTAGTGCTATCTTCCACATAACAGTGAAATATAGATAAGGAATTAGTAGTACCCACATACATGGTTTGAGATCTTGGACCAAAATCAAGGTGTCTTCAATACAACAAATTGATGCGCTATTGAACCCCGTGTTCGTTGATTGCGTATATTCCAGGCGTGATGCAGCATGTGATCACATTCTGTTATCGCAGAGTGTTTCCTGATCTAGGGCGATATCGCCTCCCGTTGAAGTGATAGATCGCCATGGATGATGCTCTTTATCCCCAGTCAGCAGGAATTCACGTGGCAAGTTTGAAGGTCAACGGTAACAAGTGTTCGTGTCACGAAGCTCTCTTAAAAATCTAACTTACTCTTGATACAAGGGTTGATAAATATCCATTCAAAGTGCACAGTACAGTTGGCGATGGCAGTCTAGTGAGAACACGTTAGAACAAATGGACCAAAATTAAATGACCAAAATGTATCATTGGAATTCGTTTCTGCATTTTTGTACGGTTTGGACCGATGTGTTGATTAAGGTCAGACATCCAGGAAATAAGATAGTATTAGTATCAAATAGTACGAAGAAGCAGCCATCATCATCATCATCATCAGTATCAAATAGTATTAGTAATAGTAGTATAGTTTACAAAAGGAAACATATTACAAATCGGCCATGCAGCAAAAGCAGTTGATTACAATGACAACCAATACAGTTACAGCTATAAAGCATTGAAAGCCATATGATAAAAGGAATCACAAAACGAGTGACAATGCTAAAATAAATCTATAACTTGTAGAATTTACATAATGTGGAATTTACATCATGTGACATCATTGAGTAGCCGAGTCATTTTCATCATGTGCAGTTACTCAAACAACTGATGAAATTTTGAATTTTCCTAATTTTATCCAGTTGCTTGAGTAACTGTCATTTGGTGCATTCAAGATGTTCCGAACAAATGCATTTAAGATTCTGAACAAACACTACCGAGTAAGCCATGTCTTTCACTAAAGCTGCGAATATCTCGTACATAATCCAACACGTCCCAAAGCCTTCCCTCTTCCAACGGTAGTTCACGAACCTCACGTTTCTAAGATTTTGTACGTTTGTCACGACGTCTGTGGAAAGATTATTATCTGGGGCTCTGAGAAAGGTTTTTGCTGTCAGTGTATGTAGCAATCCCATTGTACCTAAATAAGCTGCTAGTTTCTCTGTTCTACTTGCCAATTATTAGTGTTTTCGGTTTGATTTCTCCAGTGTTGTAGGCATCTCACGGGAGGGGATTTTGCAGTAGTCTTTGATGAAGTACTCCCACCCTGAAAGTGAGACACATACTCCACGGGATTACCTATGCGCTACGGAGAACATTGACATTGATAGATTTACCTCCAACGTTACTAAAATCACTCTTGTAAACAACTTCACAATAACAGCCTGCTTTTTGATTTAATTGATAACTCAGTTGAATTAAATGCATATTCAGCTCGATTACAAAATATATACATCAGGCTTAGAGACTTCAAATATGCCACAAGACTGTAGTAATACCTTTTTCTGTATAAATGTCACTGGTTAGATTACTGTCGTAGATTGAACATCCATTTCTCGCTAATTGCAAATTGTTACTGAAAGGTGAACGTCCCTTTTAGGTACAGAGAAATTGGGCCAATGGATTCACTTTTGCCGTGTCGGAGAATCAATGATCAGACTACCTAGATGCGCGTCAGTAATTGAATAACGGCACTTGCATTAAAGGCAGTTTGACACGATTCAGGCAATTTGGTTACGTTGAGAAGCTACTGTCAGTCGCTCTAAATTCAAATCCTATAAGATAAAACATTAGAATTGTAGGCACATTTCTAGGTATTGCAGTGACGTTTAAATTGATAGATATGCATTAGGAATATACATATTACTGTTAAGGTTATATATGATGTACGACCCCCAATCAGCCGCCATATTGGTTTTCTTGTCTGCGCATGCGGGGTAAAATCTTTTACGGCCTGGTGCACCGTAGCATTGACAGAGGGGGTGTCATATATTGTGCACTGTACTCTATTAACTAGTTAACAACTTCCGAGATAGATATGATTGAAAGAAAAGCAATACGAATCGGGGGAATTGAGTAACTTAACTTTGCTACCTTTTTGTAAAATGAGAGTTTCTATTTTTGGAAATAAGATTTTGGAGAATTGATTTGTTGCTTGATGGAAAGTTGATTTCATAAAGAAAACGCTGCGTGAACAGAATGCTGTGGTTATCATGGAAGCACTTGTGTTGATGAAGAATACAGTTTTTGTATCCTCTAGCCTAGATGTTTGTATAAAAGATTCGTATCTTTGCCTTCTTATTGAAGAGCAATATACGTACATGTACCTCTGGCTAAAATTGAAGTCAGTTTTCATCTCCATGTAGCAAACATCCATTAGAAATTGGCAACAGAGACATACTGTCTGACCTTAGCGAGAACTGTTTGCTATTTTGCATTTCTGTGATGCCTGTGCTGTAACCTCTGTTCGGGAGGCAAGTTAGTGTTCACGGGGGTCCTCATTATCACCGTGTGGATGGCCTTCTCCTACTGCCGGGGGTTAGATCATCGTCAATGCAAATCACTGTGGCAGTCGACCTCTGTTCAGATGTGTTTCGGCTACATCTGCCGGGGGTATCTGTGGCTAGTGTGATGGCACGGCCCTGAGGTGCTCGAATCTACTTCGATCACTTCTCTTTTATGACCTTATTCATAAATATTATGGCTGGATATAATTCTGGCCTTATTCTTGGCCTTTGGCACACAATTAAGTTTGTGGTAGGGTTTTAAGAATCTGGTAAGATGTAAAAAAACAGATATCGCCCCAACGTTATTTTCACGGAAAGTAATAAAAGACGTAATAAATATTTTATCCAGGAAAGTTATGTGAATGTCTTCGAAAGATTCCGTGTGTACTTATCATAGATATGTAAAGAAATATAGATATATATGTTATATTTACAAAATGGCTGAAGTGAATTCTGAATAACAGCAATCTTTTTCGTGTGAAGAAGAAAGATTATGGAACGTTTTCAATATTAATTTTCTACTGCAGGTGTGACATGTTTTCATTAGAAATATTCGGACATTGACACTTCTAAATGTCTGGCAGTAACGTGCACAACAAACATACTTACATACGCAAATGTCTTAACAAATAGAACTTAAAAGTCTTAGTGAATTATGTTTCATTCTTTGGTCTTCGCCTGCATGGGACTGAATTTGGGTACCAATTTTGCACGGAGTTGCAATATTAAAATGTTAAATCTATTCATATTTTAGCGTTGCTTCGGGTTTGTTTGTTTGTTTATTGGTTAGTTGGTTGCATGGTTGCTTGGTAGTCGATCTCTAAATGATTCGTTCTAGTTTTTAATGCAACGTCAGAAAGAAATATCATAACAACCTACTACAGTAGCGTGTGTGGCCAATGTAAATATCCAGGACCCACTTTAATACATACCACCCATAGAGCCGATATAAATAACCACCTACAACGCTTTATACCTCAAATTACTACCACCCATGGAACCGATATGAATAATCACCTACAATGTCACACAATTTGAATAACCGACACACGGGACCGTTATGAATAATTACAGCCCAAGGCAACCTTTACATAACACCAGCCGCGGAGGCAGGTTGAATCATCGCCAATAGCAAACTGTCAAACGAAAAGGAGAGAAAAAGAGGTTTTCCTAACGTATCGAGTTTGTGTCCTCCCGGCACCTTATTGCTAACCATTCGGTGTTCCCTGCTAATTCTGCCGCCGAAGATATGGGATGCCCGCGGCGATTCTAGGAAGGAGTGTATAAATATTTCATCACCTTGCACACTCGTTTTAAGTCAAACGTGAGGAGCGGGAGAGTTCTTGAAGGTCTGTCGGCAGACCTGGAGGGTTAATTATTTCCCCGGCCCCGACAGTACGTCGCCAGCACGCTGACTGTGAGATCACGCCATGTAAAGAAGCCGTTAGAGTTAGGAAGGGGGAGGGGGGCAAGCCTCTACCAACAACAATCTTTATCAAACACAACAAAAGCGACTTTCGTAAGGTACATGCTAACAAACAGTTGTATGCAAATGCATTAACCTAGTACGTACAAGTATATGGATAATTCCACATGTTGAGTTTAACGTACCACTTACACTACTAGCTCTAAGGTCTAAACAGCCGTTGGTATATTTACCTATTTGTATACAGCAAGCCCGTCAGAAAGAATTGTCTCCTTCTAAAATATAGTTGAATTCATCTATATGATGGAATGTAAATAATTCTGTTGAGCAAGTGGAAAGAATAACAGTTTTGAGTGGTTATCATCATCGCCGGCGAGAGGGTGAGTACGTTGCAAGGGGAATTTGACCACCATAGGGTTTGACTGACTCTCCTGGTTAACTATTCCCCTTTTTGCCGAGTTCTACGATCCATATACCCCCTTGGGAAGGCTAGAGAGGGTGGGGGGGGGGGTGGCATTTACACCACGTAGTCCTCAATAATCACCTCCATCGGGATCTCCGAATCTGCTCGCCTCGTGCTCATTAGGCTCGTTTTAAATGCATTGTGTCCCTGTTAGAGCTTACTGACCTAATGGATACAGGTCCACAACCTAAACCCGCTCCAACATGCACGGGGTTACAGTCCGAACAGGTGCCGCACTCACCGCTGCAATCAGCGAAACAGATCCAAGGCCAACGTGTTGTAATCCACGTAGTACTGACATTTTATCAATACATTCGTAGATATGCATATACGTCATGAAACAAAGTGATAACATCTGCAGGTATACTGGGGATTTGTTTGTCGGGGGGGCTTGAGGATTTCAGGGGTTGCGGGGAGGCAATTCCCATGTAATTCCCGCCTAATGCATGTTGTGTGCTGGCAGAAAGATCGATTTTATACGTGAAACACTCGTTAGGACACAAGGGAAATGTGTAATTACCTCCGTGAAAACGGAGGTTTTGTTTTCTGCCTGTTTCTTTGCTTGTCTTGGTGTATGTTTACTTTGTTCTCGCTGGCCCGGGTCAAAGTTTGTTTCCGGGTTGAGTTGGGGTTGGAAACTGGCAGGATGTGAAGGTTAAGCCTTGGTACGGTTTAAGCTGGCCTTCGTTCAAAGTTCTTCGGTAGGCTGGCAGGATGTGAACGTTGGCACATGGCCAAAGGTCAGGAACCCTAGGATGGCATGTGCTGTGGAGTATTGTAATGTGTGAAATGGACATGGTTGTGCTATATTTTGTGAAGATATTTACAGTACAGAAACTTAATATTTTACCGAGGTGTATAAGATCTTCAGATTCTTTTTCTGAAGTGTTTGCAACTTTGATTTTTTAAGGTTGACATACAATGGTGAGTCAAAAAGTAATACAGATGGTTTTATAACTACAACATTTTTACATCGAATAAGTTTTTGGCACAAAGGTAAAGGTAAAGGCACATATTTTCTAGAGACTGAAATATCTCAATTTGTCGTTCAGATTTTTTATATGAATTTAGAATTTATCTATATGCAGGAAGAGAGAGATGATGTGCAGAAAGAAAACACCAAGTTGAAGGAAGAAAACACCAAGTTGGAAGGTATAAGTGCCGGAAGGTATAATTCTGCAGATTTCTGGCTCCATTTCCCAGAATTCTGCGGAATTCTTCAGAATTGGGCTAATCCCCAGGAGGCCATCAATAGCTGCTACATATTTTAAACTTCATTTGTACCTACCAGATGTGATATTAATCCATTTGGGTTTAAGATTGCTGAAATGTGGGAAGTCCTAAATTAAACTGGAATTCCCAAATTAAACTGGAGGCTGTTCTGATCGAGTTAAGATACACCCACCCTCGTATTTGTGTAGGCTGTCGAATTATGACTGATTGATGAGTGAAAAAAATCCATACATCTCCGTTTTCGGTGTATTCTCTCTCCCATCTTTATGTCTAGGTCTGTAGAGGGCAAAAAAGTCTATTGTCGTGATACGTTATAGACCTTGCTGTATAATCGCGCTAAAATTGAAAACCATTCGCATGTGTCATGTGTATTTGTTAATATTACCAGTCAATGGTACTGCGTACCAAAAGTAGTCCAAAGGGTTTTAAGAAAACAGAACGAAATCTACAAAATTCTGGAAAATGTCCGTTGAGAAAACCATTTGTACTGTGTGTTCTTTATTAGAAGCACGGTACACAAAGACATGGACATAATGGCAATGCACTCAAGTACAATGATTTATATTGCAGCGCCACAGAAAAGCTACATGAAAATAGACAAAGACAGACTTAAGGAAATTTCTTGAAAAAGCATTTGCCCTTGTTGGGTATGTCTGCATCCACAGACAACACTCCATCTTCTGTATTCAAACAGTTCGCTCTAGGGATCCAAAGTCCTCGTCTCCAATAACGTCTGTCTCGTATCCGTCTGTGCTGCAGCCACAAGATGAATAATATCGTCCCAACCTCCTGCCCTTGCCCCCCTCCCACCCCATCCTTTTCCTAGCAGTCTCTGATGATTAACTATCCCAAGGAAAAAACTCAATTACCCCGACCGAGCGCCGGTGCATTTTGCATATGTCGATACTTGGCTCTCAACTCGTCTCAATGTTTCTACGATTAGTCTAAACTTTCCCCAGGCCGAGCGAATGAGGCAAGAAAATTGGATCGACTTCAAACAGTGGAGGTTCTTTATCAGTTTAACCACTGAGTGCAAGTCGCCGCCGTGGCTGAGTAGATACGACTTGTTGTCATCAGTGGTTGTTATCATAGAGTGCTGCTGCAGTCCTAGTTAAGCCTAAGCTGTCTGCACAAGCGTGGGGGGAAAATGGACGTATCTTTGCTCGACTGCCAAAAGTTTGTGTCTTCATATTCCCAGCAAATTGGAAAAGGGCATTCGGGGTCACATGTTCAAATCGGGGCCCGACCGGGCTGTTTGTGGGAACGGAAAATAAAAGTGTAGATCTCCAGAAATATACACAAACTAGAGTTCCACGACCTCATATCTCCGCCAAATAATATGAATTGTACCGACAGATGCAAGGACCAAATTCCCGCCATTTACCAATATGGCATTACATAGCCGTTTTTCTAAACAATAATTAAATTCTAGTCTTTAGTTGCTTAAATAATATCTATCAATGTCCCCCTCTTTCTCAGTGGCTTGATATGCCACAGGTATGAAAGTCCTCTCATGGAATGTTAATGACGGATAGACATCCAGGTAATAAGATACGCAATCAAACTGGATGGATTTTTGAAACGTAGTGAAGTAGTATAACTCTATCAAATATTAGACCCTGTATTGCATAATCAGCATCTTATTGTTTAACTTGGCTTGGCTATGTCAATTATCAGATTCAGCTATCTTAAATGCCCAACATGAATACAAAAAGTCCTGTCATTTACGAGCATAGTGTTATTATCTTAGTATAATCTCAGCAATAATTCAAATGAGATAATTTGAAGAATTGATATTTCGATTATAATCGATAATTACTAGCCTCTTTTTCTCAGTGAAGAATGACACAGTTTTCAAAGGTGATTTGTTTTTATTTGTTTTTATTAGTTTTTTCGGCTGTAGATAAGTACAGCCAGGGCTACCAAAGGCTAAGGCTATTACAAAGGGTTAGCCCTGGTAACTGAACAATATGCAGACCTTGATACAAGCTTTCACAAAGACTAGAATACGACTAAAATGCATATAAATGGGCACAAACATAGAACTCAGCGCATTTCAAAACAGTTCATTAATCATGCAAATTAAATCATGTTTAGCATAATTACCATGTTATGTCAATCGTAAGATCCACTTTTAAATCTTCATACCAAACATAACAGATACATTTTAGTCCTGTTTTTTCAATTGCCCAGCTAGTAAGCTAGCTGTTGACCTAGATTCAGGACGCCAGCTGTTGACCTAGATTCTGGACGCCAGACGTGTACTAACACATGCCGCGTACTATGATGAGGCAGTCCTATATATGCCAATTATTACGTAAAGTAGGTCATGATCTGTATAATGAGCATATCATTATGCTGATCATCACCTATAAGGAACATATATACCGAATACAAGAATAATCCATCAACCCCTGCTTGAGTTATCCTCCTCAAAAGTTACAAACGAATAGGCCCACTGCAGTTTAAGGCAAGCCGCAAGGGGGCCCAAACTTACATCACCTACTCTCTGCCCCAAGATCTATCTACCACTCAAAAAATCATTACCCTAGTACCTGCAAAAAACTAGACCACAAACTTTAAGCGGATTAATAAACTTTCTTCATTTATTATGCAAATCAGTTCCCGGTTTTCATAATATGTATTTGATTATGTAAAACATTACCCAAGCTATTTACATACCAAAAATCATGACGATCCGTCAACCCCTTCTGTAGTTATTAGCCTCCAAAGGTTTCAACAAAAACGCCAACTGCAGGTCCAAACAAGCCGCTAGGGGGGCCAAACTTACACCACCCATTCCCTGTTCCAGACCCTATGTATTGGTGAAAAATCATGAACCTGGCACTTCCAGAAAACTCGACCACAAAATTTAAAACTCAGCTGCAGTACCTTAATTATCTGCTAGGAGGCCCATTATCGAACTTGACCTTCCTCTTTAACACTCCTACCTACCAACTGAATATCATGCACAGCCGTCAACAGCACCTTGAGTTATGCTGGCGACATACAAATTCACACACATATAAAGCCCGCTGCAGTACCAACAGAAAATGCCAGGGAAACCATTTTTGACCTTGACCTCCGTTTTTACAACATCTACACACCTGCAAAAAATCATGAAGATCTATCAACGTTTCCGTCACTTTTTTTGCCTACATACAAACACAAAAAAATGCAAAGTCTGCTGCAGTACTGTTGGAAAACGCCAGGTAAACCATTTTTGAACTTGACCTTCCTTTGCACAACCACGACACACCTACCAAAAATCATAAAGATTTATTGAAGCTTTCTTGAGTTATGCTCCTGACATACATAAAGACCCACCCAACAGATTTTTCAACCGAAAACATAATCTTCTCCGAGTACAAGTACTCGGCGAAGATAATTATGCTCATGACTATCTTTAACGCTTTATATCATACTTCGTTCCCACAAAGCGCCTGGGCGGGCACCGGTTGGGAAATATAGTCTACTAGCATTGGAGGAGGAGGGGGGGGGGGCGATGATCCGAAAAAGAGTCATAGAAATCCTCCTCTCCATCTGCTTGAATATCATAATCTAGCGTCGTGTCGTCTCCATTTTGGTTGACGCCATTATAGCTATCAATAGTGTTCAACCAGAGGTGACGTTACGCTTGTAATATAACCTTTATCGCGATGTGACTAACCGTTCTTCTGGGAGTGTTAGATAACACGACTTGGCAACAGATCAAGCATGGTCGTCTGTTCGTACTCCTACAGTCTGTAGGGGTCCCTATGTATTCATACGAATTTTACGGTATCCATACGACTTTTACAGAATTCATACAATCCACTACTTAGAAATATACGAATTTTACGGAAATCATACGATCCACTTCTAAGAAACTTACAAATTTTACGTAATTCATACCATCCACTACTAAGAAATGTACGAATTTTACAGAATTCATACGATCCACTACTATGAAACATACGAATTTTACGGAAATCGTGCGAGCTCGTGTTTTACTAATAGTAGGGATCCTATGCATTCCGTAAAACTCGTATATGAGTTTCGTAATATTCGTATGTTTCTTAGCAGTGGATCAAATGAATTCCGGAACATTATTATGTATTCCGTAAATCTTGAAAGAATTTCGTAAATTTCGTATGAACGCTTAGGCGCCCAAATTATTTTTCAGTTCTTTTCAAACATATGGCATACATGCTTGTTCAGCAAAAAGAAACTGGTGGTGGGTCAATATGCATGGCATCGACGTTTGCTTCTCAAAATGGTCGGTTGAGGATACGATGGGACCGATATGATAAATGTAACGTAGAAACGTTATGTTGGAGAGAGATTTTGGACTTTGAATGCTGTTAAAATTCACACCTCAAGGGATAGAACTCTTTACTAGTTCCTTCTGCTCAGTTTGTTCTCATGTTTTAGTCAGCAATTGCAAGCAACTGTCTAGCTAGACTTTGTATACTTTTAAAGTAGCGTTTTTAAGTGAGGATCCTCCTACGTACTTCGAAATCACTGCTATCTCTCTCCTTAACTGTTACCAAATACCAAATACAAAGTTTATATCGCGTATATTTCCGCCATGACATATAAACATTTCGCTGCGCACAGACACCGAGCTCTTTTCAAAGCCCTTATACATACTAATATCTGTCCGCTTCGATCAGGAAAAGAGAGTGGTTTGAAAACGGTGATGAAACGACCTAAAACCCGATAAAGGGCCTGAGGCGTCAGCCTCCTCTGAGTCTTTACCAACCGGAGCGTAAGATTATGGACCGCGCCATTTTGTAAAAGGCCGTTTACGACAATATGACAGGTGTGGAACAGCGCGCATGCCAGTTCCATTCTGCGGCAACAATCATGTACTTGTGAAGGAGAGGGGAGCAGGATCCACGTTTCTACTTATATATTCTGCATACAAAGTACAGGGTATACAAAATGTATTTACAGTAGAATCCGCTTAACTGCACCACCCATTTGTCAGCGTTTTTGGTGCAATTATCCGGCTGGTGCGATTATGCGAAATGCCCAGCTGGACCGCACCACCATGGGCGAGGGCGTGTATTAATAGTCAGAAACACTAGCACAAAGAAAACAGACGAAATTATTCAGTTATTAACTTTATTTATTGACCCTTTGCTGAAAATAAAGAAATGACTACGAACCTGTTTTGATTTTGCATTCTTTCATTTTTCCATGCGATCTACCGCATTACAACACACGTAGTGTTACAGGGGAGACATTCTGAAACATCGTCATGCCACTCATGGGATAACAGTTTCTGTGTTACACTACGTAGAGTGCAGTTGTCGATTTACGTAAATCATGTACCGACATGAAACTATGAATTGAAACTAAAACTTGGTTACTGATTACGGGTGACCCGCCCGGGACCTCCCATACGATTCCTATCAACGTAACTGTCAATGGAGACCGCCTTCTTTTGCTACTCAAAACAGTTTTGAACATATTGGCGGTATTGCGCCTTAACACCGGCAGGTATCGGCTCATTTGTACCGCGTTTGCCGATTTGAGCGCACCTTTTCAGTTAACTTGTCGAGGATTTTTGAAAAAAAATGGTGCAGTTATCCGGCATTGGTGACCATGTGCGGTGCAGATATGCGGAGTCACTAACAATGCAGTGAATGGGAACCGGTTTTGGATATTGGGATTCGGTGCAATTAAATGGAAGGTGCGTTTATCCGAGGTGCAATTAAGTGGCTTCGTCTGTATATTAACGGGAGCATATGATGAATGCATTGGCAGCCATTAATTTTCCGTCGGTATTGCCACACAGTAACGTTAACATGGCTTTGTTTTAGAGCTGCTTTCAGGGGAAATGTCTAATTTTACACCGTCACGTTCCTTTTGATACTATTTATGAGAATGATAATCTGTACAGAATTGAATAGGAATGCATAGTGTACGTGTACCTTAGACAGCAGGCAGTGAATGTATTCTACCCTTCTCGAAACTACCCTACTCGAAACTTCTCAAATTTCAATGGTAAAAACAGTGGCCCTGGCAAAACAACAGACACCGGTATAACTTCCATTCGGCGTAACACACCAGCTCTGTAGTTTGCGAGGCAGCAGTTGGTTATATTACACTAAACGACCCGTCACACTTAACCTTTGCACATCTACCTGTAGCGGCGTTCTTTAAAGCTATCTAATAAGGGTGCCTCTGCTGTACTTGGTGGTAACGGGTCCCACTCTACAATAGTTCTAGAAAAATGTGTCACACCTTAATCCAATCCTAGGTTTATAACTCTGGTACTTGAGGGTATGGATAGTTCTCGCTCTTTCCGTGCTTAAGATTGCATCAAGTACTTAGTACAGTAGTTTGTACGTCCACCAGTCCACTAGTACCAAATCCTACAATACCATTGGACAAAAGTGTACCTCCAGAAATATCTTGCCATCTTCAGCACGTTTAACCGGATGTCCGGAGGGCACACTTAAGTAAGGATTGCTCTTTTCCTTGCACCTTTTGGTATTCAAATCCAGAATTCCTTCAAAGAAAGAACATCTTTCGTTCAAGTGCTTTGTAATGTTTTATCTTACCATCATACCACCATAATAGCCAAGCCATTGATCTATAGTCAAAGGGAAGTAGTCGCAAGTAGAATATTAACACATCATCTTGACATTGAGCATCACTTAAGCAAAACGCCCTCCCACTATTTCTCACAGTAACGATGCCCCTAAGCCCAAGGTAACTATGATGGATATGTGTTAGGACTAAAATATATGGGATGTTCGTCCCTGTCCTTGGATGAACCTTCCAAAAACGTCATTCCGATGATTTGCGATATGAGCCTCACGTACATATAGCCGTCTATTGATGGAACGTTATGATATGTTCTAACGACCGCGCATAACCATAAATAGATGGAACATCATTGTTTGCAGTCGAAACTGATTCATGTATTCCTATGCACCCATCAGTCCCTGTAGCTTTAGTCTGCCGTAGGGGAAGCACAGCATTCAACAAAATTCCTTCATATACTGTAAAAGCGGAAATGTTCGCGGGGATTTGATATCGCGGTAGGAAGAAAATGGTGTGTTCGTGGTGGTTTTTGGTTCGCGTTTGAAGCAAGGGGGTAGGCGGAGAGAAGACGGGACAAACCATTTCGCGGTGGTTTTAAGTTCGCGGTGAAGACATCACCATAAAACCACGAACATAAAACACCGCGAATATTTGACCTTTTACGGTCAATATATTTGCGGAGCTCTAAAGTATCTACATGGATAAAGCTGGAAAATGTTTCCAACATATTTTAATTTATTGGTTGACATGTTAGAAATGGTAACAGTCAGTATGTACAGCAAACAAAAATACACACACACTTCAACACACAGTACATAATGAATATCTTTCAAATAAATAAATAAACAAATATACTATTAGTAGTAGGAATGCAAATGTAGGCTAGGTGCAGGTAGGCATCAGAAATACCTACTGAATGCCCTTTTTATTTTGATGTATTTTTTATCCCTGTCGTTTCACGTATTTCAGCCCATTTTTTTCACGTCTTCTCTCACCTAAGAAAGACGCTAGTAGAGACAAATCTGTCATCTTGTAAATTTGAAGACCCGTGCTATTAACTACTTGTAATTTTCTGGGTAATAACTAAGCGGTCGAGGATTTTTATGGCTCCGTCAATTTCATGGTTAGCGTAATGGGCGCCCTATGGGCCGGACTATCATTGTGCTTCGTTCACTTTTCCCGTACTTAATTGTTTCTTCGCCCGAAATCTGCAGAGAGGGTCACTATTGAACTCCTCGGCCCCAAATTACCCGTTATTGAATACCCGGAAGGTAGGGATACGTTGCCATAATTGGACATTAGAGGTACAAGAGGAACAGTCGATTGAAATTCCACCCTGGGACCTCCTGTAACACCTTCCAATTATTTCTGGCATTGATTCCAGCGGCTAGGTAGCTCTTTCACCACTTTCCCGGCCCCTGTAGCTGGACATAGTGTGGGGGTTACCGTTCTAGGAGTCATGTTTTAGCTACTGTGTGAATTTAGATGACACAGGCACAATATCGGTCAGTAATCTAGCGTTTGATTATACTCAGTTTTATTGTAAACGTGTCTGAGCATAGTGAGTCATGATGTTCTGTTGTAACTGTAGCTGGATAGGATTTGTGAGCGGTCTTGATATTGGGAGGGGGGCACACACAAAGAGGCAGACAATCCATAAATCGTATACATCACTGAACCATTTTCGTACGCAGAACCTCGTATGCGGCCCATACAGTATATCCTGTGGAGGCTCTGCTAAACCGGGCTGAGGCTTCCACTTTGGTGGGCGTGGCCTGTAACCAACTGTCAGCCAATCAGAGAATAAGCTCTGCCTAAAGAAAACGTTTAGACGATTCCCCGATTGGCTGGCTGCTGGTTATAGGCCACGCCCACAAAGGTGGAATTAAACCTCAGCATGGTTTACCAGAGCCTCCCCACGGTATATTGTTTAGGCCACGGGTGAGGCTCTGCGTAGGAGGATGTAACAGTGTGGGAACTGTATTTTCAGATATATACATATTATCTCACCTAGTCAAATGATGATTAATACAATACGTACAAGCTCGATACATACGTGATTGTTGTTTTCGTTTTAAACCCATTGAATTGAACCAGAATCAATTAATGTTACAGGACACCTGAGTGTATTTGACCTTCGCCAATAAATGATTCTTACAAGTCAACCACAGGAAAGAAATTAAGATTTTGTGATAGGAAAATTCATTAGATTATCATAAGAACGACCAAATACACAGAAAGAATGCACTGTATCTCACATAGCAATACCATAATGTTTAACAGGAGCTTAGGATATGTGTTTAGTGATTTTGTAGGCTTGGTCTGAATCGAAGGATTACAACTGAGTGCCTAACTCAGCAGAGCGTTTCGAATTTGGGCGCGAAATCGTACTTCCTTACTCTTTCGTCACACCAGAGTACCGGAATAAGACTGTTTGTCCGCTTTTTGGTCCGAGGCGATACTGTAAAAAAGACATGGCAGGGGTGCTTGTCAAATCTTCCTTCCAGCTTCGTTGTTTCGTAACGGTCTCAAATTACATGTAAATTCACCGACGTTACTGGCTTTCCATTGCCATAAGACGTTCTGTTATACCGGTAGATAGTCCCGGAGTTATGGAATAACAAGGATTGCGATTTCCCGCCAAAATATGAGACGCCCAGCTGAGTAAGGCACCCAGTTGCGATCCTTCGATTCGGGGCAACAAAAGAAGGTAAACCTCGCTTCAAAAGGAAACAGCTCTTTGTAATGTAATTTGGGTTCCCCCAGTGACTTGCTTTGGTACTGCAGGGGGACCTATTTTTGTATCTCATGTACTGGACAAGCTATGGTCATAGTTTTTCTGTAGTAACGTTAGATATCACTTCTGCTCGGAAAAAAGTGACACAAGCTTGGGCCCTCTAACAGCTTTTTTTTTAACTGCAGAGGCATTTCAGTTGCAGACTTTAAAACAGGACAAGTCAGTAAGAAATGAACGAATGAATTTTTATGATTTCATGACCTGAATATGAATTTGTTTTCGACCATGGGATGACGCCCTCTATGATTCACCCTTGTTTCTGTTACAAGTTTCATTTACGGCTTAGACATTTGAGAATCAAATACAAACATAGAAAATATCTTCCAGCGCAAAAATAGACCTATCATCCATAGCCGGTATACCCATTCTTTAGAGACCTGCAGGGTCACATAACAAGAAACACGCTTGCAGCAAGATTGTAGATAACATGCTCTACATAACCTCCTTCTTGCCTACATGTATACGTAGATGGGTCCAAAGGAGCATGCCTCTACAGGCTATTGCCGTCTACATTCAAGCCTATCATTTTATTGAAGACTTGACTGCGAATGTACCTTGTTGAATAACGATGCGCAGTGTGTGTTGATGTCAGTGGATAGCAGGCGGTAAAAGCAACAACGCGTCCACCGTCCACCGCTATGAGGAGCTTTCCGTATATGAGAAGCTTTCCGAAATGTCTTTGAATATTACTTCGGATTCTGTTCCTATGATAATTTCGGCTGGAAGTGGTTTAGGATACGACCTAGACGTGTTGTTGCGTGCCGTTGTAGCTAAATGACCTTTGAAACGATAACACAGACATTTTATCAAATGTGATCTCCGTGATGCGTTCTGAAACTAGGAACGTTGCCAGCATATGATAGCTAAGGTGCCCGACTATTCCCAGGTTCTACATAGGCCAGCTCTTCGGCTTTAGGGTCTATATGCCCCCAAGGAAATTTTACCACAGACCCCCAGAGTTTTCTCACCTCAGCTGGGCCTTTGGTGAAATATCATTGGGGTAACATTGGCCCTGGAGCCGATGGGCTATCCTTTGTAGGCCCTGGGACCAGTCTGGCATCCCAGCTAGAATATCGCAGAGGCGAGTTAGCTGTGACAGTTCTTCCACACCAGAAGGGAAACTTTCTAGGTCAACGTCTCAAGTCACTGCTGATTCGGGACCCAAGAAATCTCGATTGTACTCGAGATCTCCTCTTCCCTGTAATTACCTTCTGGCTCGGTCAAGCGTTTTTTTTATATTACCAGCTTGGTTAGATATAACCTACATTAAATTAATCCGTCGGGTTACAAAAATCCGCCACTTTGAAAAACACTGGATTTGAGTGATCTCTACTGCATCACCTCCCAGGTATGCACCGTTTAGATACATAAAGTGCATTATACTTGGGGACGTTCGGTTGGAGATCTGTTTGGACGTATCTTTTCAGGGTGGCGGAATTATGTACCCTGGTGGAATAATGTTAGTAGATGTTAGACAGTAGGAGATAAGATCATCACATGATCATCTGTGGATGTCAACCATGTTCCATTTATCTTTCATCACAATTTGAGTTGCCTCTGAAATTGCAGAATTTCTTGATACTTGATTCCCAAAAAAATTGATTGCGCATAACAGTTAACTACTGTAAATATCTCTACTGGCGTTGAGCATACTCTCGTATGTTGACCACGCAGTTGGAACACCAAAAAAAAAACAGGTGAAGAACTAGAATAAAAACAGTCCTCACTTTAAAGCACTTGTTAGATATTTCAAATTCTCATTAACACATCTTCGCACAGCCCCTTTAACGCGAATCGTCAGCAACAAACAGATGGCTATGTTTCCTGTAACGGTTCACTTGGCGCATAAGCCTGCAAAACATAACTAGTGAAATGGATTTTTTTCTATGCTAGGAAGTCTCAGTTTTGTTCGTAAGATTCCAGCATCACCGTGCCCCCTAGGATCCTAGGATACCACCTTTCCAATGTAAAACAATTTCAATACATTAATGAACCGATACTGCTGGTAAAAACGAGTCGTATGGACATAGTTACATCGTCTAAATCCAACTGCTCATTAAGAAACATATGAATGATTGTATGTCCGTATCACAGCGTACAATGTTGACATTCACTAGTTGTACCTGTATTTTCTGCACAGAATGAACAATAAAGTTTTACTTTTGACAAATATTTAATCATTACAAACAACATAAAGTTTTAATTTTTTTTTTAAATCACCGTGTCCTCTCCGGTGGATAAGACGTTGATGCTGAGCACACTTTTGGGTTCTGAGGAATAATACCCCCACACGTCGCTTGGCGGGACGCACCAGTGATTAATGGTAAAACCGGAGTACTTTTGGGTTCAAATGGTGCATGCGGCGTGAATGGGTGATGTAATGTAGATCGGTGAGTTGTCAGATCAAAAGGGATCAACCTCGCCGCATGCCTTCTAACGCGTAGGCCATACTAAGATGATTGTATGGATGATATCCCTTGGGCACCCAAAACTGATGCGAGCGTGCAAAAAAAAAAGTTGGACAGAAATCAAAGTTCCATTGATTATGACATCTAAGTAGTTAGGAAGGTTTTGCAAATGACTGAACACACGGAACATGCTAACATGATATTCTTTATTTCTGTTCTTTCACATCTTGTTTGACTTAGGAAGACTTCGTTCAGGGGTCAAAATACATTTTTCGCAATGAATTTGCGACAAAATCAGAACGTTTTTCGATAAGAGAAAAGCATCGTAAGACATACCTCTTCCAATATTTTTTTTTCAATTTACGGCATGTATTTGTTTGTCTGTAGCTTCTTTGTACGATTTACAGTATGGCCGCAAACGTTTTGTTTGGAAAATGGACGAAAATTGATGCGCGCGTTGATGCCATCCATATAATTCTGTGACATTAGGGAGACACGAAGAATAGATGCATTTCTGATCCAGCCTCTCGGGGGGGGGGGCGTGAACTGAGTTGTTAATGTGTCTTTTTAAAGATAATCATTGACATTGTATAACTTTCATTGACATTGACGCAACTGATAACAAATATGATTTCCGAATGATTTTACACATAACTGCATATCGTTTAATATCTACGGTTTTGAAATATTGATATATTTTTCTTATTTATTCATTTGAGCTTCACAGAAATGTTTGTATATGTTTGTTTTCTTTTTGTTAATTTGTTTGCTTATGTTGTTTGTTTGTGAGGTGAGAGATCGTAGGAAGGGATAATAAAATATGCACACAAAGAATCATGATAACTGATTAAAAATTATACTAACCAGTGAAATCATAACTTATTACAATAATCAAGAAAACATTTCTCTCTCCAGTAGTTAATTGTATATATGAAAAATAATGAGAATCTGTGCATTAAGGAAATCGGTACAGAATATGATATTTCCCGTGATCCAGCTGCATGCAACGGCGTCGATAAAACATTTCATTTGACCTAGATGGAAAATGACGTGCGAAGTTATAATGTGCACTGTGAATGTGAAAGCTAACTCAGCTGTCCTTACAGATACGGCCACACTGACTCGATTATATGGATGACATCCCCGCGCGTGCATCAATTTTCGTTCGTTTCCAAAACAAAGTTCCACATACATGAAGAAAAATACATTCTTGTAAAACACGTTTTTTATAGAATTAGATGGGATCAAAATGATATGAAAATTGATCATTGAGGTCAGAAATCGGTGTTTTCTTTTTTCTGATGTAACTTTCTCCCAGTTTGACGTCATTGGGACAAGTAATACGCACCTTATGCGGGCATATTTGCTTAATTTACATAAATTTGCATGGATTTGAAACCAAGCCCTAGATCTATGATAACCCACTTGACTACTGGTACTGGACTAATTGTGTACAGAGTAGGCTACGTTTTTCATTTTCTTAGGCCTCTTCTGAAAATATCCTCCTAGACCATCTATTGATAACAGCAGTTCTGGCTCCGGTCCGACCACACGGGCATTCGGAAGCCACAGACATAAAAATAATCTTTTAAAAATCTATTTGAAACTTTTGGAAACCACGCTTTTTATAAAATGAAAAATTCTAATTTGTGACTAATGGTTGTTTCTTTTCTTTCTGATGTGACATTATTGATAACAGCAGTCCTGACTCGATCCGGTCACGAGGGCATTCTGAAGGACATCTTCATTTGACTTGGCTGTCTTGATTAACGAGTCTGTAGTCACCCCACAGGCTTGGCATTTCGGCTCGCCCCTCGCGACACCCGGGGTCAACTGCGTGATTAATTGACGTATGTTGATATTTACCAAGACTTCATACCTCATGATCTTCACGTTCGTTGTTTGAATTGATTGCTGAAGTTGGTATTGTTAGTTTGTTCGTGCTACGGTCACAATTGGAAAAGGGGGCCCTACCGGGTAGTATGCAGGCTGTTTTTTTTCTGTGCACTTTTGGACGTTACCCCTACCTGGCCCGGCCCTGTAGGGCAACCCTGTGGCTACTGGGCTATTTTGGGGCACGGCCGAGGAGTAAAAATCAACCCGGGACCCAGTAAAAATAGGCGCCGTGAACTAATCGTGAGAACACCGAGAGGTACCCTTCCGGTGTCCGGCAGTCCATCGGGGTCTTCGGGGCCTTCGGGGCCCGGCCGGGGCTACTCTCCCTACGGGCACCGGTGCAAATGTGACCATAGCATAGGCAGTGGTACTCTATCGAGACAAAACATAATGCCATTTATAAGCCTGAAGGTGCACTGTGGCTTGATATTCTTTTATTCTTTTATCCTTTGAATTGTCGAATTGAAGAAAAAAATGTTATGTTTCCGTTCACCGAACCTAGAAACCTACAGCCTTTTTGTCTTGGTCGCTGGCAGGGGACACAAAATTTTCTGAGTGATGAAATTTAAAACATGACTTGCTTGTACAAATTATATCTGTTTAATTACAATATAATGTTCAAAATACCAGTTTCCAGATGCATTCCATCTTACATTGTTAAACTGTATTTGTTTGATCACTTCGGGCGAAATCCAAATAAAAAAAAAAATTTAAAAAAAACATAATCGGAATACAACATACTTTTCTTATACCCGGCCTACCCGTGTAGAAACACTATCGTTTTCTATTGAGGTTGTTTGTTGACACTCTTGGTTCTACCTCAGGTCTTTATTCATATTTTTCAACAGGCGTATTTTTCTTGTTTCTCGCCTTACGTCATATGTCAGCACTGTTAACGATACAGTTGACATTTCCCAGCAGCCTAACCTGTGTTGATATCGCGCCGTGCCGTGCAAGTACAAATCCTCCCTCGGCACGCCTAGGCACGTGCGCCGCCGTTAATTTCTCCTCTCTTCCGATTGATCTATTGTCTTGACTTCCTCTAGCGTGGCGGCCGGAATAGAATCTGACATAAATATTTGATTTCTAATTAAAGAAAACGGATACGCCGGGCTATCCTTCTTTCCTTTACCGCCTTTGCGGGTGCACGTTAACGCTTACAGTTGGCAGATTTACAAAACGATAATATCATACGCATTTGAACAAATTATGTAGGAGTTTGCTTCCCTTGATTCGAATTTTGTGGTCACCCAGCCACCGATTTAATGCGAGTTTATGGCAAACATTACACCGAAGCCTAATTCACAAAGCTGTATTTGCCGCTCATACATCGATAGTTCAAGGTCGGTCACCCACAAGCAAGACATAAATCTCCAAGGTCAAAGTCATTGTATCAAGTCACATGGGCAAGGGCGTTGTCACCCATAAAAATTAAAATGGCGACGTCCGTGTTTTTACGACTAGCGAATTCGCACGAACGTTAATTGTTTGAGAGTGGGACCCATTATCAGCATAGCTGTATCTGCCCATTGAATACCACTATCTGTATGTGTGTGGCGTTATGAAAGTAGCATAATGCATGTCTTTATTAATAGATTATATGCATAGAGTCGCTGCTGAAATAAAAATGTGTAGGCAAACGCAGTAGTGTTGCTTCCCCATGTATTAGACCAGACATTAATGGCCAAATTTGGGTACTTTTACAAGCAGGTGTGTTATAGTCAACTCCACGGGTGGCGTTTTTATTGCTTCCGGTTGCTGAATTTTATGTCAGGGGAGAAAAAGTGATTAAGATTTGTTTCAGTGACACTTGTGCGGATGTTAAACTTCAGATTAGGTCAATGCGACTGTTTTTGTTGGTTTGTGTTTGTTTTTGTCATGAAAATAATCATTTTTCAAGTGATGCCATCTTTATGTACTGTACATATTGATACGTATGTAAAATGTTCAAATATGGCTGGTTTTATAGCTTTGATAGCAGCCTCACAGTTGAGCTCCTGGTTCCAATCAGTTGGTAATTTGGAGACCCTGGTTTAATCTTGGGTATGACATTTCGGTTGGGGCTGCACTTGTCTTTCGGAAGGGTCGACGTAAAATGGGGGTCCCGTGTTCGAGCACGTCAAATGGTTAGAGCTAGGAACCCCTCCCTGTAAAAATTATACCCTGCTACAGAAACATCAAGGAGGCTACAAGGGTCTGACTAGCTTGAGTTGGAAGGCAAGTGTGTTCCTGAGCATTACGACGCAGTCTCGTTGGGTAAAAACCGCGTAGAATCGATTATTGTAATCTTGGCTGCTGGAAGCTCGTACTGTAGTTTTACGGTCTCTTTTTAGTCCTCCTTTCCTCGGAAAGAAAATTAGGTTTGGTTCTGGGTTTTCTTTACCGTGTGCTGTTAGTGTTACCTTTAATTTTCCTTGGTGATAAGGAAGCGTGCGCGATAGACCTTTAAGTGTGAAGATCTTAAACTATGCTTTTAAACATCCAGTAACGCACTGTATGGGCTGTAGTGTTTGCTACATGCCTGCCATTATGAATAGTATAATCTATGCCTCAAATGATCAGATTTAGCTTCGAAACTACTCAACTAAACCATTTTTGCCATTGAATTAGTTTTCACAGATGTAAGTGACATTTTCCTTCTTCCATTAATCGATCCCAACTATATTCCACCCATTGAATTCGTCTGGTGGTCGGCTGACTACTTGTCAATGTGCTGTACAACACTACTGCCAGGAAGGGGGTGTATGTAATGGTGCAGTACCTGAAAATACTGCTAGCCCCCCCCCCCCCAAATCAGCACCGCCGTCGGAGGTGAACCTCCTTCCCTGAGGTAAATATCCGTTATACCCAGTTTAACAGACAAGTCTTAAGTACGACCATATACGGTCCTCTCCTTTTGTGAAATGTGGCACACAAACACAACTCAAAACACAACCAAAAACAGTACCTCCGTTTGAGGTAAACACCCTTCTTTGAGGTAAATATCCGTTATACCCAGTTTACTAGACTTTAGTACGACCATATACGGTCCTCTCCCCGAGTGAAATGTGACGGCAGGCTTCCCACAGAGCAGTTATTACTGTCAATCCAGATTGGGAGGCAGGGAACTGATGCAACCGCAACAGGGCCATAGGATCTCGGTAACAGCGAACATCGATTCGTACATTTTATCCGTCAGGAGAAGCATGGGCAACGCGTGGGGGAGACTTCAGAAGTGGTTTCTGGATGCCGAGCTATGGCCAGGCTTATGCTTAGGTCCCATTTCCAATCCGGGGCCCGGCCGGACTGTTTGCGAAAACGAACAATTGAAAAATGGATATCAAGAAAATACACAATATATTTGGTTTGGAGTAGTTTTTTACGTTTTGTGTCTTTTGTTGTCTTTCATATCAATCAAATTTTTCGTTCCCACGAGCTGCCCGGCCGGGCCCCGCTTTGGAAATGAGACCAAAGCATTAGTCGGTGCACTATTCTACGGCAGCGGGTGTTTTATCATTATTTTTCATTTTACATGTATTAATAAACAAGAGAAGGTACAGGACATAGAGGTGATGCACTCCAGAAAACAGCTAATATTAATATTACCTCTGACATGAAAATTCAAACTGACGAAGACAAATACAGTACAGATACAGTAACATACAGTACACAGCATTTGGGTAGGATAGTCCAGGATAGAGTATATAAAGTTTAAGTCAGGGTCATATTTGGAATGTTAAATTGTATATTGAAGGGTTAAGTAGTAAGTAAGTAAGTAAGTAGGTAAGTAAGTAAGTAAGTAAGTCAGACAAATGTAAAGCGTTTGGTGTCTTCAATGTATGCTTGGGTTAAAATCTGAACATTTCTTTTAGTTTCTTGGGACAAGAAGGTTGGACCCTTTAGTATCAGGTCGATGCAATCTTGTTCAGGTACATTGTTTAAATCGAAGGTAGAGCCTACAAAGTAGATTGCTGAGAATGTTTAGTCTTTTCTTTTTGTAGGTAGGACAGTGTGATAGAAAATGTACAATGCTTTTATTTCGCATTGACACCCGCAGGTACAATGCGTGGCTTAGAAAACATTATGCCTGACTATGTTTGCGTACTCCGTGCAAAAGGCAGCGATACATCCATATCTAACCACTTGTTCCAGTAGAACGATGTTTTGGCAGTAGGTATTTTGATTAATTTAATATGAAGAAAATGGAGATGTATTGGTACAAAATTTCTAATTATTCAGAGAAATGATTAATCACAATGATTTCTTCTCATTATTGTGATATATTGAATCTCCTTTGTTAATTTGTAGACAAACGTTAGCTAATCAACGTCTGTTGTTTGTGCTGTATTCACATCAAGCAAATGCTTTGATTACATGAAGTATTAGACGGTAATACTTTGAAATCCAGTTTTAAGAGTTGTTAGCTTGAGGCTTCATTAGCGCGACAAGAAGACGCTAAAATATCCGGGGGAATGTTGCCAACTTTTAGTGCAATCGAGTAGAGTGCAATCGAGAAGAATCGCAGAAATGTCAATATAGTCGCCGCAACAATGTAACGCCTCTCCACGGTGAGTTTGAAAGTTCGATTCCCGTCTAGGATTCGATTAGAATTCCTCGTGTTTACCTGCCTCGGGCAGGTCCCTGAACTTCTGGCGAGAGCAATCACTCACAACCAGTAGAGACGTCCTTTGCTTCGGGGTAGACATCAACTATTGGGACATTCTTGAATCTTTCTCTCCCGTTAGTCAATGATGATGGCGATACGTGGTGACCTAGCCGGTAATAATCGTCCTGCCGGTCACCAGGAGTTAGAGATTCCCCGATAGATCCTCCCAGACACTGCTTGTTAGCCCCCGGACGGGTGACTTGAAATGGACGTGATCTAGAACCTGCGTTCGGCAGCTTTACGGCCCCCTAAGGCTCTCCAAGCGCAGAGCTCTGTGAACGAAAAAGGCGCCAGTGGATCGTTCTCTGGCGTGCCATTCCGGGATAGACGTTACACGCAAACTGATGGATGGAAAGATCTAGAGGGAAGCAGAGGTGAAACTTATAAAGTGCAATCGTCTCCAGTCGTCTTTATTCCATTTCCATTAGCAGTCCGGCGGCAGAGCTGCGTGTAGAGCGGAGTGATACGTTATCTTGCACAGACACAAGGGCATCTAACGGGCACACTGCCGTTTTCTACTTGCACCGTTTGACACTTTCACGTACAAAATTAGGACCTCCTGCACTGAAGTCAACTCTAGGCTTTTATTACATGTCCTGACTGTCACGGATGTGCACAGTGCCAGCGGTACCTGATACATCCTAACAAAAATCGGTTTCGTAAAGAGATCCCCCGGGTTCTCTGAGACGACAGGGTCAGGGCTTCTAACCCAAAGTCATTGCAGAAATCGAATCTTGCTGTTGTCATCCTGACCAAATGACGTCTGTTGAAATAGTAGAGAGCTCCGGTCCACTGCTTACATAGATAAGGGTTTGTATGCATCAAAACGCAGTTTGAATGCAAAGACCGTTAAAGAAAGGTCTGGCTGTCCAATATGTTCAGAGTAAAATTTACGGTAAATGTTGACATATTCGCAATGCACTAATGCGGACTTAAAAACACCGCAAAAACGATTGTTCTGTCTTTTGCCAGCCTGCCACCTTGCGTTAACTAGGAACTAAAAAAACACAGAAAAATTGAATCCCCGCAAAGTTAAGGCATTTACAGTACAATCTGTTGGGAAGGAAGTATTATTTGCTGCGGTAGAACGACATTTAGGTCCTTACAATATCTGATCATTCAACAATTCTTCACAAAAGCCATTGTATATCTGTCCACTTTACAACATCATCCACGTAATCTTTACAGTTCTTCTGCATAACCAATACTATTTATACTGTGACTTGCTCAATACAGAAACATATCACAAAGCAGCTTGAATGAAATCGGATGCCTTACGCAGGCGATTCGTATGAGCCAGCTCACAAGTGTGATCTTAGATTGGAAACATAGACAGGAATAAACCCCGTTGTTGTTAGACAATACCTTGTTGGAAAAACATAATAAATAAATGAATAAATCCCATAGAGCACCTTTAGTTTGCTTGTGCCCGTTGTATGTATTTTGAACGCATCGCCCCTATTCTCCAAAAGGACGTTTACAGCCTTGCCTTTTTGGTTGAAGCTTCTTTATTTTCTTTGATCCCGTTGTATGTATTTTGCACGCGATTTGCTTACTTTCCCCAAGGACGCCTACAGCCTTGTCCTTTATTCTGTTTAATCCCGTGGTCTGTAGCTTTAATGTAGTCCTCACTCTCCATAAGGACGTCTGCAATCTTGCCCTTTTGTTCAAGGTAACGGTGTGTGGGGACCTCTTGCGGATTCCTTTTTAAGTGCAGAAATGTTTTGGTGAAAAGATTTGAAGGAATATACGTGTGGTGTTGTTCGGAATGGAGGGACCCGTTCTGTGTTCAATTATTTGGCAACCTCCGTTATCACTAAGATTTCAAATAATAATCGCTTTGTATTAAGCCATTTTTTTAATATTTCACTCCATACCACAAGTATGATGAAATATATTTTTTGATGCTTCTTCTTCGCCCCCCCCTTCCGCCTCCTTGTTATCCAGTAAAATTTTCAAATCGATTAATCTCTGTCAGATTTTGCACAAATTTGGCACAAAGGTAGAGTGGACAAATACCCACGGATTGTGTTTCCGATTTTCGTTATACAGGCCTGTAAAACTAGTTTATATATTTTTTTGCCATTATTAATAACGTATACCTATCTTGTTTTTCCCTCTTTCTGTTTTTTGTGCACGTTTAAATCAGCCTGAAGGCGTCCAGCGACGATATGAATATTGGCATTTCGGTCCTGACAACTCCATTTAAAAATAATGACGGAATAAACTACAGAGTAGCATATGGCATGAACGTTATTTCCGTTGTGCATTATTAAGACGGTCTGTCACGCTGCCGGACCATCCAGTACAGAAGGCGACTCCGGCTGCATTCAGGCAAAAAATAGGACACGTTTCCCCATACACCGCATGACCTAGAAAGAGATTGTAGTTCCCGGATGGATAGAGACATTGATTTTTGTCGTGGGTTCTTCGGTCATGTTTAATAGGCGAAAAAGGGCACGAATTCCTGGCCTCTAACTCAGAGATACACCGTAGTTTCATATGCAAAAGGTTGACGCAATGTTGAAATAACAGACAAGGAAAAACTGTGCCGTCGAACTTCGAAATTATGAAGAGGTTGTAATATGTATGTAGATTTTCTTTGATGTACGTGTAGATATTGATCATAATCCTTACATGCATATGGTTTTTGAACTCGCCTTCCATGCCCAAGTTTTGGGGCAACAATTTAGTGCAATAATCGGAAGCACCTGACCGTTAATTAACCGATTTTACGCTTGAATCCGACCGAGTAGCGTCGTCCATATTTGTGGGGTGTTTTCGTTCTCCATATATAATGGCGAGGCTTCCATTGAGGTTGTTCCGTTCGGTAACAAGCTAGACAGAAACGCTGTATAAAAGGTTGCCAATGTCGTACATTTGTAGTCTGAATGTCTGAATTCTAAGTTCTATTTTGATCCGAATTCGTTGTCGAATATGAGCACAGAGAATGATCTGAAAATTACATCTCTTCTATCGCAGCCTGTTACTCGATATTTAACTGCATTTGATAATGTTGGTTTTGATTGTCATTTTCCAGTGGTAGTGATGATATCAGCAGTTTTCTAGAGTTCATCATCACTGTGTCTTGTACGTTTTACTTTTGTTGATCCATAAACGAACTCCGAAAATCGTATGGATCTCTCACCTTGGTGCTGAACTCAATGATGTTAGTTTACTTCCTGGTCCTTCGGTGCCAGTATACGTCGGGAAATCTCTACAGACTGATATACTTTCAGTACTTGTCAATTGTTTTTGCCTTTGAAATAAGTCGATATGGATAGACGGGAGAGTAAACTCTCGATTTCCATTCCAAAGCGACAGTTCCTACTTGAGTCCATTGGAATGTTACCCCCTGCCTCCTACGAAGGGCAAGAGCCACCATGCGATGTCATGACGTACTGCAGACTAGGAGGTCTGTCCACCTCTTAGCCAGTCAATTCCTTTCCGTTGACTCAATAATGCCGATTACGTCATATTGTCTAATTAACTAGTGCCTGACAACGGCCAACTGCGCCCCCTTGCAGTTTATAAATGTAATGCAACACTACCTATCAATATTCTCTGATGCGTCCACGAAATCGTGCTACTGTTTTAGCATTGCTGGTTCAACATTCTAGCTTTAAATACAACGCTTAAAATATCTTTACGAAATCAAGGCATCCTGTGATAGCCTGTGATGGTCTTTCATCTGATGCTGTTTCAACTAACCAATCATATTGTATTCCGCGATCACGTGCTCAACACAGTATCGCCGCCCTGCAGTTTAAGTCTGCATCGCTAGGCTCCCTTTTCATTACTTGACTATTAATATTGTGCAGGGATACGTAGGATGTAACCTAGATTCTAGATGAAGTCTATTTCAGATACCATCAATTCAGTCACCTTCAATACGTTCTTAATTGCACTGTGCAACATAGTCCCTCTGAGCAAAAACTGGCCGACACAGAAGCCCACTAGTGATCTCTGTTACAACTAATTAAGTTACCAATCAACCAATGAAATCAACGAATCATCAACTCTTTTCTTCATTGATTGATTGATATGATAACAACTACTATAGCTGATCAAGTAGCTAGACTTGTCTGTCAAGAGGTGCAGCCCTAAGAGATATGTGAAACAGATAGGAAAAACCAAATACAAAATCTGCCGACCTACAAGCTTTGTCCGAATTGTGGCCATCGTATTAAAACAAAGCAAATTTACAGGATTGAAATCAAATGGCATTTAAATATTTGTTGCGTTCGACAAAATACAATCATCCTTCCTGTCAGAATTTGAATAAAACATAACATTTTAATGAGATTACTGCAAAGTACACATTCTTGCAATTTACCGATTTGTTACTCATTACAACTAGTAAAACGTCTTTTATACCATCCATACAACGACAATAAATTGCAATACCTAAGAACGTAGCTTTTCTTGCACTCTTGTACTTTATTGCTCTCATAAGGTTTCATATTGATGTATGCATGGAGTTACAGTCCGCAATAACACGTAAAGTTTAAGTCTGTTCCATTAATATACATTTTTAATAACCATTCTATAAATGAGATCATTTGCTCCTGTAGAGCTATGCATGATTGCGGGGGTTGAACCTTCTAAATTTTCATACCGCCTGAAGGGTTGTCTTTGATACTGTTATTTGGGTACACCGACTACTCTTTCTTCGCAGCCAGGGGCTGAATTGTGAGGAGCTGTACAATTGAATTGACGGGGATAGACCGCAAAGGGTCTGGAGCGACTGCCATTCGGCGTTAACTCAGGTGACCTCAATACGACAATTGCCCTATGTGCGGCCATAGGACCGTAGATTTTGAACCACTCATGATCGCATCGGAAAGGACCCCTACTCTTTTTGATAAGTGCTGTGGATTCTTTAACGTGCTCGAGGTGTGGCTCTCTTCAAACAAGCTCTTTCTCGAATCTATCCTCACCCTGTGTTATTTCCAGCGCAACGTCAGTTGCTAGCGAGTTTGATAACGCGATTTCACCGCACCGCTTTTACATAAACCGCATGAAAACTGCTGTTTTTCCGTGTAATCATGTTAAAGCTCGTACAATTGTCAGAAACACAGTGGTTGAGCAATGATGCATGGACGAATTTTGGGCCGGGAAGGATCATCTTCCGCCCGCCATCACCTAGGGGGCGCCTCGCCGGACCTGTGCAGATGATGAAAGATCACCTCCTGATCGCTGGAGGTTGATCTCAAGATGGGGGCATTAAGCATCAGGGCTTTCTGATAAGTGATTAGGACGTAGTTCGGCTACCTCCCCCCCTCCTGGGCTCTCTGATCTAACACACAGAGGTACGGTCAATCCGATGATAAATAGCTCGCTAGCAACCATCCATTTTCAAGGTCCTACCCGGTTATATCTGTGGTACGGTAACAAAATACTAGTCTCCGGATGACACAATATGTTTTTTGATAGTCTTTTTGAGAGAGTACGCGAGAAACTCCAAGACGAGAAGTTTCGTCAGCAGCAACCCTCGTGGTTCAAGGATGTCACAATTGTTACCTCTATAAAAATGGAGGTATTGTTTTTTGTGTGTCTGTGTGCGTGTATGTGTTTCCGGATATTTGTGTTCAGCATAACTTTAGAATCTCTGGATGGATTGTAATCATGGTGTTTGGTATGTGGGTAGATATTGGAAAGACGAAGGTCAATGGCGATTTTGGGCCTCCTGGTGTATGGCTTTGGTATTGCAGCAGAACTTCCGGTTTTGTGTCTTTTGTCCTGCACATGCTATGGTCGTCGTTTTTTGGTGGCAGATGAAGAACTTTATTGCACAGTACAATCATACACGGTAGAATTTATGACAACATGAAACATACTGTACGTGAAAAGTGGTGTAAATTTGGGACCCCAAGCAGCTTGTTTTTATAGTTTTATTTTCTGTTCTGTTATTCTGTCCTTGTACTCAGAAAAATTGCGAGGCGAGAAGTTTCGCGAACGCTACCCCTCGCGGCTCCAGGGAAGTGACATTCCCGATGAACGGTGCACTGCTCAACGTCGCCCGCCCAGCCGAGCTGCTGACCTGACGAAGACGGATTACCGTTCCGCTGAGCTCGCTTGTCGCTAAACCCTTCCACGGGATGATCCTGAACAGGATAAGGACAACCCTGAACCCGGGGATCAACTCTAACCGTCTTAGGGAGGGGAGGGCGACTTATGCCTGCGGCGTCTCAATAAGTAGGATGAATTGAGGGAGTTCGGGTCAAAGGTTGAGCTGTGAAGGCGAGCTCCATCGATTTCGGGAAGGCCTTTGAATCCGAGCGGTGTGCAAAATGACCCAGATCTTCGGAAGGGGCTCGGTATGGTCGGTGGAGCCAATCATCGACGGCTAGAAACGAGACAGAGAAGATGAAAGATCTCAACACTTCACTCTCAGAATGGCGCGCTCTAGTTCTCTACTGCTTCACCCTTGTACTCAGTTTCGCGTCACTGCAGACGATATGATACGGTACATGAGGAAAGGCTGGTATAGCGTTGTACTTTCTTTGCGAACCACAAACAGGGTAGATACAGAAAACGATAGATCTTATATCAGTATAGCCTACATGGATGCCAGGCTGTTTCCAGGGCCCGCACAGACCAACTCTTCGGCTCAAGGGCCAACATGCCCCAAGGAAATTCTACAACAGGTCCGCCCAGAGTTAATAGCCTTAAACGTGGCAAACTGTATCTATCGGCTGGCCAACTCCTCCATTTCGCAGATTTCCACTCTTTCCAGCCACGCCTGGAGCCTGGTAGAGGCTACAGAGCTATACCCCGAGAAACGATAGATATCATAGCGATCGGAGGTCTGGCATCCAGGCTAATGACAGAAACACTCCTATGAACAACATAACAGAGACCATACACACAACAGACTTCTTGCAGTGTGACCACTACCAAACCATCTGTTTGCACATTTCCCGCAGGTCCTTTATTAAGGCAGGAAATCTATTGTTTACAAAGAGTGGTAGAACTTACGCTCCAGGGATGCTAGTAGTTTGGATGGTCTGCTTTAAGTTGTCATCAACTTATTTCAAGTCTGAAAAAGGCGTTTAGCTCTAGGAGGTCTAGTTCTATAGGATTGACAGATAACTTTGAGTCCGGACCACCGTGACTGTCAGCACTGGAAGATAGCCAATTGCCTGAAGGACTACTACATACAGTGGCCTGATCGATATACCTGACCTATCAGTAGCTGCAGGGGGCATTTTCGTGGGAAGTTCAAAGAAGGGTAACTTTCGGGTCACGGCCAAGGACGCACTCAAGGGAGCGTGGCTTGCAGACTTTTAAATTTCTTTGGGACCCTCCCTCACAGTCAACGCCCAAACGAGCAGTGAAGTGTCTTTTCCCGGATCCCTGGCTCTTTTGCGCTTGAGGCATACCTTGATTTATTTGTAGCGTGCGTAGTCCAGTGGTCAGTGACTAGCCTCCACCAGGCCCTCCTACAGGCGTATGGATCGTACAATTCGTCATAAAAAGGAAAAATTAGCCAGTAGAGTCAATCCATGGTGAAGATCACATTTCGCCCGCGTAACAGAGCCTGCAAATGAAACCCTGGCAAATATTCTCCCTATAGCCGGCGTAGTTAGTCCGGTAGAGACTAGTCAGTGACCATGCCTCTGGACAAAGATGTCATGAGTTCGAATCCCAGTCGTTGTTGTTGCTCACCCGATATGCTCGTTACTGGCAGTCCTTAGGGCGAGACGTTTAGCCGTGGTCCGCTGTTCATTTGTAAAGAGCTACCTACTAGGCTAGGGGAATTTCACAGGGACAATGAACCTGTAATTACGGTGCATAGCATCTGCCTTATCTGTCGCTACCGGCTCTTCAGTGATCTAAACTGGCTCGAAATTACTTTCACTTACTTTCACTCTGTTTCCTGGCGCTTCTTTGTATGATTTACACATGTAAGCTATAGAGGTATATACAGTTTTATGCAGTTAGTGTATGTCTACATGTAGAATCTTGCGTGAAAGTCAGATTGGGCTATGAGACCTTTCTTCATTGCATCACGTTTCTTGCAGTCAAGGTTGATAAAGTTTTATCCAAAGTTACCGCGAGTGAATCGAGAGTGTGTCTGACCATGTTGTAGTGTTGCGGTGATTGATTAAGCACTTCACACCGGCACTGCACTCCTGTAATGTGTTGTGATAAGCTTTCCGCCCGGTTAAAACATACCCGTGCGCCCGAGACATTTTCGTTCTGCGCACGCCGAATTTCAAGGTGAAAAGAGCTTTTAGAGGCTTTTGTCGAAGTAAAGGTCTGACCTTTTCATCATATCAACGCCGCTGTGGAAGCCAGATTATTCCCATTTCATTCTGAAAAGCTAAAACGCTTGTAACCATGAAAGAGGTATGGTATGGTACAGTGTTGTAAATAACGTCGAAGCATCTAGCCTACATAGAAGGCACCGTCGCTGTATTTGTTGGGGGGGGGGGGGTGTTATTACCTCCGTGAAGCTGGAGGTATTGTTTCAGCTGCGTCAAAGTGTCTGTGTTTCAACACTTATTTTCCCATGCTAGGTACGTCGGGGACACTGACATAAAGTTAGGTCAAAGGTCCCAAAAAGGTCCCAGAATAGATCACCAAAGGTTATCTCATTATCTCTGTTTCTTGCTATATTCATGTCGGCTGCCTTATGGGAGCCAGTGGGAAAATGCATGAAGGAATCAGCGAGAAAACAAAAAAACTTAGAAAATCCACAAAAACTTAAGATAATTCAATGTTATGTGCTGTTTTCTGATCGAACTAGTATATCCGTTTTCTGGATCGATACTCATTTTCTGGTGACAGCGCAAAGCGTTCAAAATGATAGCAGTAACTAAACCTGCTATACAACCAGAAAACGATGGGTAAACCGCACATTGTAAGCCTCCAAAACGCCGGCGACTAAGTCTGTTATACAGGCTACAGACCTCGACGTTGTAAGCATAATAAGCTCTGTGAAAGTGCCCTTGCCCTTGAAATAGCCTTTGCTAGACCGCCCAGAAGCCATGTGACATGACCCCCGAATTACAATTGTCTTTATCGGCTTTCGGCAAAGTTCAGAACGGTTTGATTCGAAACGCTCTAATTCACACTCTGTGTGTTACGCATTTTATTACCTTTTTTTTTAGCCGGGGTTCTGATCGTTTTTTCGGGTAACCCCACAGACAGCTTTGAGTAAAAAAAAAACGATAAAAAACAAAACACGATTTATAAGTGCATTCTCCATTTCTCAGACAAAACTAGTGTCATGATTCCGTCTGGCTTTAGTTGAAAATAAATACATACTGTAAATGCATTTAGGTTCGCGTGGTTTTTAATTTCACGCTTAGACGAAAATGGAGTGTTCGCGGTGGTTTTAATTTTGCGGCAGCGCTATAGTCACATGCTGCTAAGTTCGTTGGATTTAAGTTCGCGGTGAAACGGTCGCCGCGAAAACCACGAACATAAAACCACCGCGAACATTTCTGCATTTACAATAATACTCTATCAGAGAACGGTTCTACGTGGTTCAAAACACATGTCGTTGTGATGGTACTAAGAGAGATGCATGATTAAGTTGAGTCACTAAAGCGAATATATCACTGGACTGAGTTTGATCATTGCGGCAACTGTGCGAAGATTTTTCTTTCCGGTTAAGTACGTGACTTCCAGAAGCAAAATGGCGACGCCCGGAATGTCACATTCTCAGTTTTGGCTCTAAATCAGATAGAATCTAACTTTATTCAAAATTGCAGCGTTGGCACTGAATTAAAAACCAATGTACACTGATTAGAATTCATCAAAAAGGGATTTTCAGCATTTGGGCCGTTTTGAGCCATTTTGTGCCCATTTGCGCCATTTGGCCAATTTTTGAAAAGTTAAAAATACATCGCAATTTCAGGCGACAAATTGGCGCCATTTTGCGAACGTCTGTCGCAATGTGACGTAATTAGGCGCATCCCAGTGAGGTACCACAGTGCGATCGGTGACCATAAATGCATAATACTCGAGTTTCCCCTGCGTATCTTCAAAATTAGTTTGCGAACAAAGCAGAACGCGTACCGCTCTATCTTTCATCAGCCGCCCAATCAATCCATCCCAAAGGTCACCGGATCAATCCGGTGTTTGTCATCACGAGCAAGACTTGTCTACCTCCTGTCTGCTCTCTACCCAACCGTGACTGTTTCCCCAATTGATTAAGGACCGTTCGCCCGTCACCGCAGTTTCAGTTGAACCGTTTTATGTATACGTCCGTTGTTACTTCGATAGTCTTGGACTGTGCAGCGTGCTACACCGTAAGTTTTGCTTCCGAAAATAATTTCATCAGGTTGGTAGAATCAAGGAGGTTAGAATAAATCCTATTTTAACCTCCTTGGTAGAATATAGGATATAGGAGGTTCTTTGTACACAACCAGGTATTGTTCTCACCTGATAGACATCGAAACGTTAGCAGGTGAGAACAATACCTGGTTGTGTACAAGAATCTCCTATATCGTAAGTTTTGCTTTTTATGACTATAAAGCCAATATAAACGTACCGTTTTCAAGTAAGGGGTGTTTCTTGATTTTAGTGTTTGTGTGTTTGTTTGTTTTGCATACCCTTTAAGCCACCTCATGTCGTAACTCACGAGGATTGTACTGAAGAGACCAGGTTGCATATCCGGACAGATTTGTTTGATCCACTCACACTGGGATGGACCCCTACTCTTCGATAAGCGTGGTGGATTCTCAAACGTACTCAAGGCGTGGCTCTCCTCAAACACGGGACCGCCATTTAACGTCCTATCCGAGGGACGTCCCTAGCCGAAACTAGGAACTCATTTCTATCAAAGTCGAGTGAGAAAATTGGTGTAAAGTGCCATTATTTATGCTTTATGAAAAAGCAATGGTGAGGGTCAAGTTTATTGATGTTAAATCCATATGGATATCTTTTGCTTTAAGCGTGACATTGGAAGGTTTTAGCTAACGCTATGTCGCCACTCAGTGGTACAATATCATATACCGAGTGCGGAATGTAAGATATACTGTGCGTTTTATACACAGTGGTTACTCTGCTTAGGGCCAATATTGGAGGATTCAAGTTGGATAGAAATGTTACAATCCATATCATGCTCCGGGCGGCACTTTATATTGCCTATTTTACGTTCTGAAGTCTAACCGCCGTTTCCTCATGCAACATTTTGCTAGCTACAGTGATACAGCAATGTCAAAACACCACCCCCAGTCAGGTATGGCGAAGTTGGGACGATTTCTATATTCGGAATTCAAATTAGAACCCCCCCCCCACTCGTGAAAACAGCATAACTGCATAACTTTCTTTTATTTTCATGGGTTCCAGAAACGCAATATTTATGATACATGAGCATATATTCTAAACTGCCGGCGGTCTAGTCTTTTGTTGGCAATTATTTGTAAGAAGAAACGAGAAATGGTCTATTACCGGAGTTCCTTTGAGCCACCGCCCTGTAGGGCTCCCGGCGCAACAACGCCCGTTAAGGGTATACAGGATCATTCGCTTCTCACAATCCTTTATCAAACTCACTTATATAACGTTGTAAATCAACGGTGGAATCTTGAAACTTTCCACATCGCCACACGGAAGCATGAGGGGCGCCATTTCGATCTAAATGCAGTAGATGTAAAAAGGGGCATAAGTGCTTAAGGTGGCATATTTTCCAGATTAGTTGAATGTATGTGTAATCTAGCTAGCATCTATAAAAGGTGCGCTTTTCTTGGCTGTTTTTCAACAACGTATATTTCCCCTTCCGCCATTTCACTGATATCTTTTACAGAAATATGTTGTATTATTGTATGAATTTGAAAACCGGTTAACGGCAGTCGCTTAAGGTATTACTTTTAAATTTTTTGATAATCAAATTAGTTGTAAATAGTGCATACAACTAGAAATAGTGGATCTTAGATCAAGCTATTTCTAGGGCAATCTTTCTTTCTCAAAAAGTACTCCTTGGAAATCAAAAGCATCTTTTTTTCAAAACTACATCACAAACCGTATCTAAAGACTTGTGCGGATAAATAGCTGTTTCATCTCAGAAGGCCTTTAAACACAGCGCAGTATACTGGCGTTACTCTAATCCCAGAGAGCCTTGGTTTCCATGGAAACCGGACTTCTCTTAAAGCCGTAGAGGATAAGCCTGAGCGGTTGGATCAGAGCTCTGCTAGGGGGTCTGCTGCAAAAATTGGACGCGCCCAGGAATATGTCACCACAACTCTTCCGTAAAATAGGACCTGACAACAATTCATCTCCGTCTATGAGTGATAACAAAGTTAACGTTCGCTGTAAGTGTAACAAAAGAGGTGTACATGTGTTTTTCCTCAGGCATTTTGCCTCGGCATGGACAGGAAGTGCATGATAGGGTGCGCTCGCTTACCCGCTAACCGAGGCTGAGCGATCAGTGGTCACTCCAGACCATTACAGATATCCCGTCAAACCCAGGCACTGAAAAGGTGATCTGTGCGCGGCGGGCGCTTCAATCCCCCCCGCTCAATCAGACAGTCCTTCCCCCGGGTTAAAACCCGCCATGCTGACGGTACCAGGCTGCCTCCTACGCGAGAGTTGATTTTAGGAAGCTCGCTGTCTGTCTGTTATCTTTCCTGGAGGACGAGAAGAGGTGAGACTGCCGGGGCTTGTTCACACCGGTAGGTAGCTCTTCCATCTGAACGTCATTGTTCCCTCCGCGCATATATTATGTTAATGAGCAAGTATCAGGTAATCTGCATGGCAGGAATTCGCGGCGATGTGGTCCTGTGTGTCGGCACCTTTGATAAACGATTGGATCGTGGAGAGTCGTTCACCTCACGTTTTTTTTTTCTCCCCGGGCAATTTTGGTCCCAAATTGTCGGCTCGCGTGCGTGGAAGCTGGTTTGTGTGTTACGGTGACACGCTCTGAGTTAAAGGTGGGGCTTGTGTGAGGAGCCACTGTGTTAAACGCGGGGCAGTCAGATCGCTCTTGTTCCAGCGGACCGAAAACCTGCGCCGCTCTCCTCCGGCAGGCTCTCCGCTACTACAGCCGCTCGTGCCCGCTATCTCTGCTCGTTGTTCAAAGGTAACTATCCTCTCATTCATCGGCGTGTTGTTTATCTCTTGTCCTTAAGACTACTAGGGTTGTCCCTGCCTGTGTGTAAACATGAGAGAAGGCAGAAAACTCGTACAGCGTTAAGGGGGCTCCTATACAAACCGCACAGATATCATATACGTACGGCAAACCAACTTGCGTCGCTTCATTTTACGAACGTCGTGGTCTTCTTCCTTGGATGACGGAATTTTTTATTTGTTATACTGGTGATTTCTCGATAAACTAACGTATCCAGTGAAGGGAGGAAGGTTTGCGGGATGTGTTCCGTTCTAACGTTGCTTCCGCACATAATTCCCTTCCGAGGTGGGCGGTAACTCTTGACGCCCGGCCTACGCCGCGGGTTCAGGCCCGCATAAGGAGAGCGTCTTTAAAAAAAACCCTCCCGTCTCTTAAGACAAAAAAAAATCACGGCACGTCGTGTGATAAAGTCGTGGAAAATCTGCCGCAAATTGATTGTTTACAAGTCGTTTCAGAAACCATTCGGTTGTCAGCGTCCCCGGATCTCCATTTATTTTGATCACGTGTGGCGAATAAATCCGATACACGCACGTTCCAGTGGTACTGCGCCGCTTCGCTACCACAGTCGATAATATATCCAATATGAAATTTACTGACCCCATGGGTAGGTAAAGGCAATTCTGACTCTAGGATACGACGGCGAGAGATTTATTCTACAGTGATGAATCTGACGTATTGGAGCCAATTCCAGGTTGTATAACCGTTCCTCCGTATTCACCACCCTTAACAACAGCCTGACCCTTCCCGCCAGCACATAGCGTGTGTGACACCACATCCCCACTCTGCAGAGATTGTAATAGCTTCTGAAAAATTGATGATGTTGGATTTCCTGTAGGTATGGGCTGCGACAGCCATACTGAATAGTACTGTATCAAAAGGGAGGGTCCACAACCTATAACATGGGTGGGGCTTATTTTACATCAATGCTATGTGTTCCCTTTAAAATCCTGGTATGCAGAAGTTGTGTAAAGAAGAATAATCTATGATAATAATTCCGTTCAGAAAAGGTATTACAGCATGGTTTTGTAGCTGTAAATAGCTTTGTTAAACTCCAAACATCTCGTAGTGAGAAGTACTGTGTTGTGTCAGATACAGCAGGTGTGATTGACACGTTACATTGTCGGAGAGGAAACTGATTGACGTAATAATGACTAAGAACTTGCCGCAGACGGAGCACCTTTCAGGGGTTTGTTAGCAATCTTTTTTTGTGCCTTATTGAATAAAGGAAGGGTGTAGTGTTGTTGTTTTGTTGTGGGAAGTTGGGGAGGGTGTGTGCGGGGGTTGACACAGTTTTGTGTGCCTGCCTGTTTAAACTGTGTAAGCAGGGTGCAGGTTAAATAAATACTGCTACAGGCATGTTTGTCCAGAATGCCACTCCGGCATGTCCTTTCACTACCTTAGGTATGTGCTTGTCATAGCGCTGAGAAAAACATGGAAGTACAATCAAATTTAACTCTAACTTTAGATACTATAACATAGCATTTTTGAGGCAGTAGGGGTCGTTATCCACGGTATTGGAAGGTGAAGCCCAACCCTCTCCTTCCACCTCCTTTAGTTTTGAGGAAAGGCATGTAAAGTGCACTACATCGGTGGCATGTCCGGGGATGCAAACATATGATTTTAATCCAAACATCCTTACCATTATGCCAACACGACGAAATCACAACGTGAAAATAAGTGACAAAACATATACGAAATAAAAACGCAGTTTGGAAACAAACTCCTTTTTTTTTCGCAGTCACAATCAGAGACCCGCGAACAAAATCTTTGAAAATTTCATTAATAATTTCTGTTGAAAGACTTGCACTGTATTTCTTCCATTATGGGATCAGTGGTTTGATCTCATTAGCAAAGTGTGAATTTGCGTCAGTCTCTCGGATTACGCATCGTCCAGATTGTATCATCGATCGATTCTATGGTCGCTAGTATGCCCCCCTTTCTCTAGATCTGTTAGCACAAGGGACCCACAGTGGTTTAAGCAGCATTTCTCCTCTTGCAATCATTGAACAATTATAGTCTTTCTATTTGGAACTGGTTGACTTTCGACGTGGTTTGATCATAACAGCACATAACCTTTCCCTGACGTTTACAATGTAGTGTCATCTATTGAATGCATGTTTATTCTACAACAATGAAGAGCGTAGTAGAAAGTACTTAACTCACATTTATGACCTCAAGGGTTTTGACATCCTATAAGAAGCATGCTCGAGCTTGTTGCCAATTGGATCAAGGAAAATAGGTCGCAAAAATTGGTGTTTCAATTTGGGAGGCTTAGAAATTATGGTGAAAGGGCAGTAGAGAGGTCCTAGCTATTGCAGTCTCTGTATCCTCACAATACCCTAGCGCCATTAACAATTTATCTCCGGCATGAATAATCTATTAATAATATTTGTGTTACGTGTCCATCTGTTTTCATAATTTGTCATTGTGCATCAAAAGCTCTGTATTTTAGTGGACAGTTGAGCATTGGGTGTGAAATCTTGCACAATGGGCACTGTAGAATTTTACTTATTACCTTTGTGTAAAGGGATTTGGTGTAGGGTTTGAATTGTTGACTGTAGTATGCTATACACTGTGCATGCATGTAGCAGTATATGTTTTTTTCTCACTTTTAGTAATAAAACTAAAAATTCTGTTGCAAGATTTTCAAAAAGGAGAGAATAATTTGTAACTTAGTGACCATGGAATCTATTCAGCTCCAATTTGATTTTTGTTTGCACAATTACTAACATTGCTTATTAAGGTCATGTCAATATATGTGAAAAGTAGTTTTCCATGATCAATCAAATCTTTTTAATCCATATGCGACAGAAGGGATGTCAAGGAAATTAAAATGATAAGTATATAGGAGTGCTTGGCAAATATTATCTCAGCCTTTCAGTTTGAAGCAGTTCCTATATGCTGAAATAGACAAATTCATGGAAGGTTTATCAAAATGTAATTTTGGTGGTTGATTTTGTTCCCTTTGGGTTTGAGGACACTGCTTTTGAGTAATTTTACTAAGAGTAGTTTTGAAATTTGTAATTTTAGTCTTGTCAGGGATAAGATTTTTTCTGATGCCTACAATATGGATGTAGGACTGGAATTGTGACAGGAATTTAACATAAATGCAGATCTAGATGGAAGTTGTGTGCTCTTCTTTGAAACTAAAATAATCTATATCTTATATTTTCTTAATTTGAAATTTTGAAAATTTTACATCATATTTCCATTTCACATGATGCATTGTGCGACTTTGCAGCCATGCAAGTGTTTGTCAAAGCTAATACCCTTTTTGTGCCAAAACAAGGAAAGAGGAACGATAAAGTTAAACGTGTAGAGCACTGATTAATGTCCCCCGGAAAAGCCTCCTACGCAGCTTAACACTGCCTGAACCTTCCACGGACTCTAGGGAGGGGTGTGGCAAGGACGTGCAGATTTCTGAGAAATAAAGAGGTGTGTCACGTCAGGGTGTGGCTTTGTGGCCACAGACTTCCGGTCCGCAATTGCAATCAATCACGCAAACTCTCTCAACTGTTCCACAATATTAGGAGAAAAGTTCCGCTCAGAAGGGACGGACCACGGATGATTGTGAGGAGGGGTGGGGGGTCGGATGTAAGATAAAGGTAGTCTCATAGCCTTTTTGAGGCAGTAGGGGCAGTGGGTTGCTATCCACTGTATCAAGGGCACATCTCCTCTCCTTTCACTGCCGTTTACCTCCCCAACTGAAGCCAAGTACCCAGTTTTACCCCTGGGTGAAGTGAGGAAAGTCATATTAAGTGCCTTTCCTAAGGACACAACATCTAGTCAGGAACAGTGGAATTGCCAGGAATCAAACCCGTAACATCTTGATCTGGCATCCGCTAGGCTAGCTACTCAGCCATTCAATGCCTCGGTTTGATGTAGGGGTGTTTTTGAATGGTCGACATGCCATGAGGTCAAAATGTCACATGGACAATTGCTTGTGAGCGCACAGAATGTCAGGTGACAAAAAAATGGTTGCTCAGCCAAGTCAAAAGCAAATAATGAGGCGTGAAATTTGAGACTTGTTAAAATTGTTGGCATGATTGTAATATTTGGGGGAAAAATGTCGGCTATTTCTGTAACTTGAAGTTGGTATTTTTGCAAAAATGTACAAATTGCACACTTATTCAAGCTTCGGGAGATTGAGATTGTAACTTACAGTTTTTGACAGAGCATGGATTCATCAACAGTAGGGGGCTTTCTTAAAGAAAAGGGTCACGTTTTATCTTTTTTACAAGCCATTAATCACCCAAGAAAGGATAGCAATTGTTCCAAAGACTACAAAAAGAGGATTAAGAGAATTCCGTGACCAAACTAAAGACTCTGAGGTGTTATAGGCACCATCGAGGTACAACTGTTTCTGTTCCCTTCCGGTCCTTTTCTCTTTGTGGGACTAATCCCCTTGACATTATATTATTGCTCAAAGAATATTACAATGGCCTTCAAGTCAGAATGATAAATTACTTATATCTCAAAGCCAAGGTGTAGAAAAGTTTGAATCATAAAACCTTACTAACAGTCCTCTTTACTCCATTTATAGCCACAGAGAATATAGAATGTTGTCATTGAATTTTTCCTTTTGAAAGACAAAAGAACCGTTTGGTATTCATGTCACTGGGAGCTGAAATCCCCACTCCAATTAGGTAACCTGTTTCATTAAAGAATTGCCCTATCATCAGTGCACGGTATATCTATGACTCAATTACAAGCACAAGCATGTATACAAACCGTTGATAATTCATGATTAAAACCCAATCCGCACCTCAGCATTGAAAACTACATTGTTCGTTATCTTTGTTTGTAAATTTGTTTTCATTTGGACACTGAGTAAAATGAGAGAATCTGCAAATGAAACTGTCATCTCTGGATTTTTCTCTGATGTTACTATCGATGGCGGTATTCAACATTGGTTTTTAAATTTTTACCTCCATTAAAAATGGAGGTGTAGCTTTTGGGCACTGTTTGTGTATCATAGATTTTGTCCTGGTCATGCTGTGGTCTAACTTGATTTTTCGGTGACAGGTTATGAGCTTTTGACGTAAGGAAAAAAGTGGTGTAGGTTTGGGTTCCCTAGCAGCTTGCTAGGGGCATTTTTGTTAAAACATTTCAATGAGGATAACTGACCTAATAAGGGACGACAGATTCTTGACTTTGCTGATATTTCTGCACAATGGTTGACATACAGTTTGGAGGTTTGTTGACATCTAACACATGCATTGTCCTTAATGATGTGTGTGAGATTGGACCAGGTGTGAACAGCGTACCTTTGTGTCTTCGCATTCCTTATCAATCCCGTTTTAATTCAATTACTTATTTCCAATGAAAGCAAGACATTAGTCATTCGTTTGTAAGAACCCTTTATTTCTGCTATTTCACCAGTCTTTGTGTACCTGCCAGCTACAACTCATTGTGTTAGACAAAGGTGAAGATTACTTGATTTGTCAGTTGCCCTGGTAACCAAGCCCTGTTTTTAGATTGGGACAAGTTCTGTGTCTGCCACGGTGGTAGTGTTTGGCAAAAAAGTGATCAAAGGGTTTCGAGGGTCCAAGTTTGACATTGAACACTACCGTATTTCTTCTAATAAAGGACGCACTTTTTTGACATTTCAACCTTCAAGATGAGGCTTCAGGTCAAGGCCAAAGTCGGGGTGCGCACTTTATTTAGGTTTTCTCTCGAGAAAAGTCGCGACGTAAGTCAGGAAGTCACCGATTATTACCCCAGCAGGCTAGCCCCGTCACTTCGCCGACACGCAACGATAATTTATGCATGTTCTGTTCTTATTCATGTTCTTATGTTTACAAGATAACGATGCTACATCATACGTATATTTTTGATAAGGTATTCTAGATATAAAAATAATTGATTTAGCGATATTAAATATCATGGCTGAAAAGCATTAAGAAGTGATGTGTTTTTTGTGAAAATTGATTTTGGACTTGAACCTTACTTCTGGGTATGCTTCAGCTTTGAATGTGATGCACCTCTTTGTCCCAGATTGACCTTAAGTGTAATATGTTCTGTGGCCGGTGTTGATAATTTTGCTTCACGCAACGGGTTCTAGTGAATATCTCAGAATTTCAATTGTCATTGGCTTGATCATACCAAATGGCTTTCTCTTTCCAACAGTATCAGTCATTTTTTGTGTCTAAACTGATGGGTTTAATTCTATTTAATGCTATTTTTTACAGCACAAAATGTATCAAATAATAGCAACCAATCTTTAACAGTGGTCATAATCCTACCTTTCATTCCCCATTGGGCATCTTTTCCCCTAAGAGCATTTAAATTATCTCTATCTGAACTGAACATACCATTATATGATAATTGTATGCTTAATGAATGTCCCCAGGTTCCAAAATATCATAATTGTATAGTGACGTAGATTATACCAGATGAACCTCCCTGGTAGATTTCCGTGTCTGTTTATTCATGTAAGCCCCGTACCATGTGTTTATGGGCACTGAAGCTGAATCCAAGGGATGTCCGTTATAGCATCTGTAATAACCCCATTAGCCATTGCAAGGTCAATGATTTCAGTCAAAACTGTTTTGCATATTCGGGAAGCTTTAAGTGTGAAGCAGGTGACCTTAGGCTGAGTGTGCTACTAAGTGCACTGCTAAGTTAATACAGGAAATGACACATTGACTGCATATCAACATATTAAGATGATTATTCTATTATGTGTGAAGAGACTAATGTATATGCTGCGTGTAGGATGTGACTGATCATACATGTATGAGTCATATGATATGATAATAACAAAATTTGTTTGAATAAGGGATGGTTTGGCAGATAGCTTTGTTGGTTTTACAAAGAAAAAGTAAAACTTAAAACCAGATGATATCATTCGTAGCTCTGGGACAAAGACAGCGCTGAGACGAAATTCGACCGGTTTCGACTTTATTCGTCTGTATCAAGAAACAAAAGATGGTAGTTTCCACAGAAATTAGCCCTACCAATATCATAATGGAAAGAAATCGCCAGGGGAAAGCTACTTTTGTGGGATCATTTCTATTCATAATCTCTCCAAAATGCAATTTCCCAGAATCGAAAAGTAACGTTACAGAGGGAAGAATATTGATTATTATTCTTTACATAATTGTGATGATGTATTCAGTCTTTCAACTTGGTACAGAGATGCATGTTTGCAAACTGCATCTTTGCAAATTTGCTGGTCAGCGTTTGTGTGATGAAGAGATTAAATCCTTTGGCACGTTAATGTTGCCTGTTTGGAAGGTTGGTACTTGTAGTCTATGTAATTCGGAACTTGCTCCATTGATGGTGTATTTCGGATGTTCATCAGACAGGATCTGACGATCTGCGGCTCCTCCTCAGGCTTTCAGCCAGCCTCTAATCAGGACGGGAAGTAAAGCTCAATTGCCCGCAGGGTTATCAATATTTGATGAGACAGAGCTCTCGGATTTTAGCAATTTGTGCGAGAGGACGGATAACATCCTTCACGGCCCCGTCCCGCGTAGCCATTGGTACGCAAAACGTGACGACAGTTTGCCTGCTCCCTCGGTTCACCGAGAACGTCAATCAAAATTCATGTTTCTTTCCCCACTGACCAGTCTTGACTTCTCAAATGTGCAAACTTTGTTTCAATTTTCTTCCCATTTCTGAATTTCTGTGCATTTTGTCACTTTTGGTGATCATTTTTGTCTTGAAGTTCCGGTTTGTGCTACCACTTTTTTCTGGCTCAAGCTGTGGTTTTACCTTTCAGGCAGACCAGTTCCAATTTCTGCCTGAGATGAGGTCTGAGACTCACAGAAGCTAGTGAGAGCGCTGACCTACGACCTTGATTCGGGAGCCTGGGGATGACTAATGGTACAGAGGTGATAAGCATGTTCCTTTTCGGAAAATTGCTTTGGGACAAGCTGCGGGTCATTTGTGGCACAGTTCTGTCAAACAGGGATAAAGGAACGAGACTCACTTGAAATGATGCCATTGTGTGCCGTAGAGAAAATAGGACAATGATTTCCCTGCCTGTTGTATTTGATAATAGACTTTGCCTAGGTATAGGTGGGTAGGACTGTGGTGAGCATGATTTATACATAGGATGAGGTAATGATTATCTGTCTATATACCTGTCCATGTTTAATGTAAACCACAAGTGTAGCCAGAGTAAAGACTTTGAGATTGTTATATGGTACATATGTTACATGTTGTTTTCTTGATAAGATATGCAAATCTGTTTGATAATGATTGTCATGTTAATTGTATGACAGGTTTGGGGTATACACTATGTACAGGATTGAATCTGTGTAATGTGAATTACGTGATGTATTCTTATTCTCTTCAAGATGGCTGCACGGATACTTGCGTTTCTCGGATTCGTGCTGCTAAAGTTGGCCCTCGGACTTGACTTCGATGGCTCAAAAAACTCCCACGCTCGCTACTCCAACTGGAATGCCAGCAGTAAGGGAACTCTCAGCTTTGAGTTTAGGACCACCCAGGACAGAGCTCTGCTCATGTACATGGACGATGGTGGTCAACACGACTTTATTGAGCTGATTCTCTTAGATGGTAAATTGCGACTCAGAAATAAGATTGAGGACGACAACCCGGTCAAAATTGATCTAGATACTGGAAGCAAACTGAACGATAACCAGTGGCACTCTGTAGAAATTGTGAGAAACTATAAAATGACAACCCTTTCTGTGGACGGGAAAACAAAAACGGGAACGTCAGACGGGAAGAAGAACACCTTAGTCAGCGAGAGCGACGTGTTCTTCGGGGGTATACCCCTAGAGGTCGATCTGAACGACCTCTCCCTACCCTCCGCCATGTTTGAACCACGTTTCACGGGCTCGATTCGAAACATTCGGTTTGGAAACGATGAGCCCAAGCTGATTTCCAGCCAGGGAACGAAGGAGGTTCGTTACATGTGTGCAGATAGCAGTCCCTGTAAGAATGGTGGGAAGTGCATAGATGGGAATACAAAACTGACCTGTGATTGTACAGGGACAGGGTATGAGGGAGACACCTGCAGCAAAGGTAAGTGTGCCCGCTTCTGTGTCCTTATTTGACTTTTTCAAGTATTTCCTGTTCCATCTGTAAATTATAGCTTACCGGGCAAAATATGTGTGGGGCCTTGTCGACATGAATGCCAATGAAACTGTGCTGTGTCACGAAGGTGCCGAACTCGTTCCATGCGCCACCTGTGAGAATGCTAAGGAAAGAGGCACAACGAAGGCTATGAAACTGTTTTGCACCCAACAACTCCCTGCTTTTGATCCAGATAGGCTCTAAGCCTTGCAGCAAAAAGAAATTCAATCATAGGCGTTTGCGACAGCACCAACGATATCAGTATGTACAAGCTGAAAAATAGAAGATGCAATGATAGGGCTACCTGGGTAAGGTCCTGGTGACATAGAAGAATGGGACCTCATGCATATAACTGATATGCTTTGGGCTATTCTAGGCACAAGCAAAGCCCTATAGAATTTTCTTCCATCACCAACACTTTCATATTCCTGGGCATTCCTGATAATGTCCCTGTTTTATTTATGAATTCTTTGCCTTCCCTGTTGTGTTCTATAATGTCTTAAAAATCACTTCTTCAAATTATGGTCAATTTGAGCAAAAGACTGTATATTCAGGAGAAATTCTGATATCTTATATTTCTGAGGCCAATTTTTATGTACTAAAATGTCCCTATCAGCAAAAACAGTTATTTTGAAGGTCTGCTTTTTCTTATCCCTTGGCTTGCAAAAAGCTAAAATCATAGTCCCTTGGTTAAACCATAATTCCAAGGCTGTCATCAGTTTTCAGGTTTTAAGCTCAGATTCCCCCCCATGCTGAAATCCTATCCTATCCTCTTCGCTCCGCTCACAAGCTGCATTGGCATTCAGGGTCTCCCCTACACACCATGAAATCCTTCTTTCTGTCACCATACCTTTGTGCACGATCAGATTTTAATTTATACGAGCCTCCGTGCAGAAATGAGTTGGCAGCTCGACCCGTGGGCAGCGTAAGACGAATGTTCCCTCCATGCCCCATTGGTCGTGATGGAACCTGAAATGAGATATGATATCTGTTAATTGAATATCTATATGAATTTTTGTTGTGCTTTCCATGAAAAGCTATAACCGTTCTCACGTTATCAATTTTAACTATTTTGCTCTCTAGAAAGCCTCCAGGGTAATGGTTTCATTCATTTTCTTATCATGATGTTGTATCCCTTGTGAATATTAGATGAAGCTAGTCCACTGTACATATAGTTATGACTTCTTTTGAGACAAATCTTTGGTCGTAATTGCCACCCGGCAACTCTTTGTCTTGGTGCTTATTCACTGCTAAAACTGCCTCTCTCTTCTCTTGTCTCCTCAGAGATCAAAGCAATTGACGTGGAAGGTATGTACCCCCTTGTTTCCCACACTTACACCCACTGGCGATCTGACACCATGTTCATTTCACATTGTGATTGTTTCCACGGGTATCTGGGTACTGTGTGGAGACGGGTGTTGTGTAGGTCGGGGTGGGAAGGCATCAGACATTTTGCATTCCTACCTCCTAGTAGCCTCTCTACATTTAGTACAATGTAGAAGATTCTCCAGTTTGGTTTGCCGACTTTAAAAGCCAATACACATATTTTAATGTTTAATTTGTTTTCTTTCCCCAAGCCGTCATGTTAGCTGATGGAGGTATGCAGGCCAATGTTTGCGTGTTTGCTTTTGTCTTCCACTGATTAATGAAGTGACATTATTAGAGGCACCAGCAGCTGTTAAATAACTCTCCTAAAAACATGGCTGCAATGTAGGGCCTTCGCTGTTCAAGATCCTGGGACTTACAGACCTTTACATGTTTCCGTTTCTTGTTTCTTATTTCCGTGCCTCAGTTTTGTTGCACATCCTGTTATTTGCAAACCATGGTAACGCTTCCATTCACTTTCACCACACCAATGTTCCCGACTATTTAAAGTCCTGGCAGTCATCCCTCCTTCTGTCTTTACCACCTCTTAGTTCTTAGCGCTTTCCTATTTCTTAAGCACAACCCACTGTTTATAAAATTATAGCTAAGGCACAGAAAAAAAATCGTAGAGAACTTTAGCCTGAAAACTTTTGGAAACTCTTTTGCTGCTTTTGAATTCCCGATGAGTAAGTAGATACTTAGCATTCCTCGAGGAAGGCTCGGGAAAGATGAAGTATCGATTCCCAATCTGGTTTGAAATGACGAGAAAATGTCTTGGCGTAGAAGAGTTACTGTCCTACATTGCGTTGCATGATTGATGCTATGCTAATGCATGAGTAATGTTCTGATGTGTGCTCTCCCCTCCCCATTTTTCCTAATGATAAAGCATACTATCAGCCCATGCCAGGTATGTAGCATGTCTAAACCTTTTGCTTCATTCTCACAATTTTGCTTTTGCTTTGGTGAGATTACACGGCTTGTGCTTTTGCTGATTTATTGACTGTGATTATATTATACTAATGTTCTATTCAGTGATGTTTCTTGATTCTTTCAATATTGTCAATATTTCCTGATTCCACCTTGGGAAATGAATGTCGGGGATAACTTTTTTTTTCCACACACTGGGTTACAACAAGCCCTAAATGCGCCTGTGTCTGACATATTTGACACTTTCCACTTGAGTCTGAACACTCCTTCATTCACGCACTGTGGTCCCAAAGATAATGGAACGTCCAGCGAACAAATGGCGTTGGGAAGGAAGCCCATTTACAATATTGAATATCCTATCTGGAGAGGGAAATGGTTTTAGGACTAAATTGTTCCATAAATGCTTTTTCAGTAATATCCATTGGTACATATTATAACTCTGACAAATACTGATGGTGGTATTAAGCATTTGTAGGATCTGTCCATACTTGGTTAAGTTGGCCTTCAAACTAAATAGCACTTGAAATACCACCAATATATCTGTCAACGTGTACAATATTACAAGAACGCATTACAAGAAATCACATAAAAGTTTTAGACGGCTGTACATGTAATAAAAGTAGGTTGAGTAATAGTTTAGAGGACAGTCATTTTATAATTATTGTCTTAGGCCACACCAATCTAATTTCTTGGTCAACGGATTTTTATTTGCCCCAAAAAAAATCAAAAAAAAAAAATCATGAAAACAGAAGGCTGCCCGTTAACCAAGAAATTAAATTGGTGTGGCCTTAAGATGTAAAGACATTCTTCATATCAAAGTCTTCACCATTGTTCAAATTATTTTAGTTGATGACAAAGAACTATCGGAATTAGTTGATATTTCTAATCTAGAACGACTTTTATTTGATATGTATCATTGTAGTTAGGAATGTGCGTTAGCAGAATTAGAAGTGTAACGTCAAAGATGAGCTTTTCAATACTTTCAAACATAGATATATAACGTGACATGGAGCTTTAGCCAGTGTTGTCTACATCTTTGTCAGGAAGGTAATTGAAGTTGTCTGAGTTTAGACAGTCTGATGTGAAAAGTCATGGTCAGTTCAGCTAGCAGACTGGCTTATTTCACAGCTTTGGGATTCAAGCATTGGGCCAGTATTCAAACTTGGGGTTTTACTTGTCTAGTAATAAGTATGGCAGATATACACTCAGGAACGGGAAGCATGTTGGGAATAAACCTGTAATGGTCTCAATCTTCAAAAAGTTGTAAGAATGGGCGAAAGGGTTGAGGTGGTAGATGTGTTTTAATGATATAAGATGATTATGGGTGAGCTTAGAAATAAGACACTGGCATAGATTTTAAAATTCTTTTAACGTTTTTATTACGGTAAGTTTTACGGAATACACGAGTGAATCATCCAGCTTTATATGGGTTAAAGTAATGTATGAGATTGACATACATGTTGATTAAAGCACAATTTGCATTCTTAACATGAGTGATTATGTAGCAATAGATTCAGCACTAAGGACAGGACCAGTGATAGAACTTTGAGTGATTGATCAAGTGATATACATAATTATTCAATTCCTCTTTTAAACAGAAGCTATTAGTTACAATCAAGATTATCTTTTAGTCTGTTAACTTTTATGGCACAGCATGCACCATGAGGTAGCCAAGCATATGTACATAACAACATCACAGAGCTATATTCCACATTTTCATAGCAGGACATCAGGCATTCTGAATGCTTCTTGTATCGGCACCAAGCATAAAATTGAGTGGTCGCCATCTTGAGCTTCACATAGTTCGTAAATCATGATGAAGTGTCTGTATAGAGTAGAGTGAGCTGAGATCAATGTAGTCTTACCTCAGTAGTGACGTCAGCATAAAGCTAGCCCGAGGCACCCACCCCGCATCTCAAGGCCCCTCCTCGGAGAACGCACGTACGACAGATACATGTGTATGCTGGTGAAATCCTCATTATCGATCCAAGGAGAACACATCCATCATCTTAGCAAGATCAATTCGAGCACAGTCCACCTACTTCTTTCAGGAATTCCACATTTCGATGACCACTCCCTCCCCTCGATTGAGAAAAGAATGAAATTTGTCATCAGCTGATTAGTTTTTGATGAGCAAAAGGGGCGATGTTGTTGTTGCTTATTGAGAAAAGTGACCCACTCTTGATTGAAGGCTCACAGGATAGGATTATTTGTCGGCGGAAAAGAAATCATAATGGGTTTAAAGATTTTCTACTCCAATTGCTGTTGAAACTGAAACAAAATGAATCTGTTGAAAATGAGAAATAGAAAAAGTTAACATTCAAGATATGAGGTCTGTATCTGGGTGGTATGATATATCGTATATGTCCTGAGTTTATCTTCATAGAATGGTTGAAGGTGCTTTTTTTAGATTGCTATAAATCTTTAGTTGCAAAGAAGTAGATAGCTCCTTGAAGTGTAAAAGTTTGGAACAATCTTACTTTCTATCTTCTGCAAGTTAGTCCTGATAGGAGTTTTTACGCCAGTATTTTGGATCAGAAACATTTCTTATGATTGAAATCCTGTTGCAGAGGCTAAAGTTAGTTGTGGACAAAATCTGATAACACATATTCCTATTTTAGTAGTAGAGATAAAATCCCCAGAATTGTTATGATCAATTGGGCTTCAGAAACTCCTTTGTGTGGAGCATTGTTTTCCGATAACTTACTATTCTAGACAGGAATCATAGCAGGCTTACTCTAGATTATGCCAAAAATATGTCTATAAAAACAATTTTTCAAGGGGAATGACATGGGGGAGGGTCACTACATACCTACCTGGTTCTCACAACTTGTACAAGACTTTCTTATAATAAACCACCTAGTATGGGGTGGGTGGGTGTGAAAACATTACCTTGGTATAGAATATCTCTGTATGGTTTAAAGTGTTGTAGTTAGCAATTGACGACATGGGCCTGAGGCATTGATATTTTATCTCATAGTAAAGATTGATCTAGAAAATGATATCTAGTCCCCAAGGCTTTTCATGATAATGGAAAAGCGATCATAATCGCTGTGCTTGAAACATTTGAAAATTGAACTGAAAGTTTGTGCATAAGTCTTATAACATTACAGATACTTATCATTAATAAGTAATAATGACAGCTATGTCATTTGATGGGGAGCAAGGGTTGTGTAGGTACCAAAATACCCAGTTCTCTATGATTTCACTTTCAATGTAAGATTTATTAAAAATGTATCTTTTGATGCTTTGTCAATGTTATCAATTGAAACTAATTCAATCCATTTTCACTTCTCGACAGATGCTCCCCTAGACTACCAAGGTAACAAACAACAAGACATCCGAAAAATTTCTGTTTTCATTGATTTCAAGTTGTAGTTTCAGCTGATTTGCATTATTCAAATTTCAACTAAATGTCTGTTCTATCTGCTTTTCATTCTTGAAATCTGCCTTTTTTCCAAACAGAAAGTATCCGACTGTGACTGAAATTTATTGGTATTGATATTACAGATTGAAGGAAGATTGAGAATTTTTTGCATAACTTTACTAACTCCGTCTTTTTTACTCTTAACAGATGACTCCGTAGACAATTATAGATATCAAGGTAATAATAACGGACAATACAAGTTGTTCTTCTTTACATAGTTCTAATTGCGTACAAAGCCAGCCCGATTGTATTTTTCTTATAGCCATAAAGTCTAGTACTATACACATTTTACTATGCTTTAGGAGGATGGACACCATGTTTAAATGTTATACCCTATTGTTGCCCTTGTCGGCATTACATTGCAATACTGGTACAATTTTAAGGATAGTCGCTTGCTCCTCTTAACTTCCATCAACATAACACTATACTATCATGATACAAATGTTGGAAAGATTTCTTTTTAATTAAGTTTTTCCTTCATTCTTTTTCTACTGTCGACTGAATCCCACATCTACACATCTTATAAATTTGCTCGCTATTAATAGACTGAACATACCTCTGGGACTGAGGATCAATAGATGTTAAAATCATTATTTCAGGAGTGAATTGCCCACCTAGGGTGAGGTTTTCTTGAGGGTATTGTTTTTCTCTACAGATTGACTCTTGAAGTTTGTTTTTTATGGCCAGTAGGGGTTGTTAGAACTATCTTTGCTTCAGGCGTGTCATAATTTCAATGTTAAGTTGCAGCATGAGGTGAACTTGTATTCGAATAGATGTTTGGCTGATCATCTTTAGCTAGTGTGCATCACATCTTCAACGGCTGGTAGGAAAAAATCAAATAACCTGATCAAATGACCATTGGCTTTGTTGACATCAAGCTGATCAAAGAGCTTTCACTTTATGTAGCATTACACACATACCAACTCAAATGTTATATTGGAAACCAGAACATCAGCTACTCTCAGATCCAGGAGCGCAATCATTGTTGTAGATATCAGCATCAACCGCTGGATGTACTGAACTTATTTTATCTGATGGACATGACCTGAAAAGCTTTCACTTTGGTTTCAGCACCAAGGACAGTGCTTGTAGTTGACACCAGCTATCAAATTTTGATATCTAAATTAATGGCAAAATTCCAAACCTTTTGTTTCATTATAGTGTCTCTCTCAGTAGCAATTAATATTTCAGCACCGAGGACAGTGCCAGCAATTTTTAACCGCACTAAAAAGATTATAGCGATTTGATGTTTAAAGTTAGCTAAAAAATATCAAACTCTTTGGCATATGATGTGCTTGCAGGAGACCTCACTGTGGACACAAACAAACAGGCACAGTTTTGTGTTGCAGCAGCCACCTTTGATGGTTATTCCCATGGACATGTCCTTGAGGGACACTAACCATTCCTGAAGGCAGTGGTTGGAACACCAGGAATAATAGAAATTCACTATTTCTGTATCATCATATATATCTGGTCCTTCCAAATTATTCCGAACTGTTGCTATTGGCATGAAAGTGACGTGCTGATGCTCTCCGAAGTGTCAGTTCGAAGATAGCGTATTAATTCTTCAATAAAATTCATCCCAACCAATGGAAAGGTGACAACATTTCACTTGTAAGTGATAGCCTTTCAGACTAAATAATTCAATAATCACTGAGCGATAAATTATTCATTGGATAATAAAGCTGTTGAATGCTAATTCCTATCAGCAGGAATTTCGATCTCTTATGGCTTCCTTCAGTCAATACAAACTGATTTTTCTCCATGAGTTGCGTTATCAATTGCGACGTGGTTGTCTGAAGTGTGGCAGCATGATCTTTTTAAGTCTTAGTCTCTAGGCTATGGTCTACTCAACTTGACAAGGAGAACTACAACATCTTCAACTGTTCTTAAGTTTTAGATGGTTATGATAGTGAATGATGTCTTTGAAACACAACAATCCTGTCACTATCACCAATGTTACAAGCCGTTTTATGGAGAGCAATAAAAATAATAGGTTTGACCTTCAGTAATGGATGTGGTCAGGCTGCAGTTATAAGAAAAGTAAACTATCATCTATACTCAAAACATTTTGATAAATCTGCTTACTTATTAATTCATAAGACTGAATTTTTTAGTCAGGTGAAGAAAATTTGCAAGCCAGCCTGAAATAACTCGGAAAGCAAATTTCTAAAGTAAAGAAACACTATCAATGATTTTGGAGAACCAAATTATTCTTAAAAGACTGGATGCAGCACTTCTCATGCAGAGCTAAACTTAAGACCTGTTCTAACAATATCTTGAGCTGGGCAGACCCCTGTGTATATGTAGGAGATGTGTTATTCATCAGGTTTCGGAGATCTGCCAGGTTTTTGTGTAAAAGATCGTGACTTGTCAAACAGGGGGAGGACATAGACCCTGAGTTTATCTCGCCCTCTGTGACCTTCGCGATCGCTATAAAGTTGCATTTATTCTCCGACTGTTCATTACGCAGCTTTCATGCGATGGAGAGTGTTGACCTTTGCAGAGGTTAATGCTGTTACACAGTACATAGCCCTCACCTAGGTCAATGACCTTAAGTCTACATGTAGGTTTACTATTAGAACAGACACAGCACCTCTAGAGGCTTGAAGTGTGTATTTCGCACATTGAAAATGATGAAGAAAAACTGAGTTCAGGAAGATCATCAGAAATTCATAACTGTTGGGTCCAGAGAGCAACTTCATTGAACATAGCTTCATATTGTAACTGGCTTGTAGCAAGTTTTGACTCATAATCATGATTATGGTCCACATTAGTATGGGATTTCAAAGAATAGTGGCAGGTCAACAGGCGGACAATAGAAAAATGTTTTTTTTCTTCTGTTTTTCAATGACAATATGATTTTGGACTTCATATATTCCTTGTGGAACTGATAATGACAATCGTTTTATTCCTAGATACACAAACATGATTATTGCATAATCGCATAATTGACCAAGGGGGTAGTTTGGACTCAAATAGTGCTGCTGCAACAGAACTAGTATCTTGCACTTATATGTGTTACAAAAAGGGTTTCCAATAGATGGTTATCTGTTAGTACCCAGGTTTTTTTACATATATTGAAGATTGTAACAATATACAAAAGCGAGTCTTGACTATTCTTCGAAATTAGAATTCCTTGTTGTAGGCTTTGTAGTTTGTTACACAGGTGAAGGTAGATTACATGTACTAAATTTAGATAGTTCCTTGTGAATGTTAAGTCTATTGAAGAGTGGATGGATGTGTTACAGCAGTGTATGATTTTATATACATGTGATAATAATCCAGATAACTTAGTTCTTGCATTTTTAAAGTTTATGTGTTTGTATGTGTATTTGTTATTCTGTAGATTTCACTAGGTCTTAGCCAAATATAGGTATCATCCCAATACAGATTACCTAGGCATTGTTAGATACCATTAAGAACACATGTCGAGATGTAATTAGCATATTGCTATTGTTATCACCTGGTCACTGATAATCTGTTGGTGGGGATGATATCCTATTGTCACAAACAGATAACTGGTAATTTAATTACATTGAACAACAATAACCCAAGCACTTTTTGCCCTCCCAGATTTTTGTGCATGCATGTCAAGATGTTTTTTGACTGTGAAAAAGATGATTGATGCCAATGTCTGCATGCTACCTGTGCGCCCCGTGTGCGTTCATTAACCACTCCTCAAGTCGTCTTTAATCCATTTGTCACAGGCATCACAGCATGTTAAGGTTCGATCCTGTAAGTCTTTCATTACGTGTGTAGAACAGATGAAAAGCCTTGAAGAGCACCTCTGAATAAGATCAGATGTTGTCATGCCCTTTTTCTTTCTTTTCCCAGCCATGTCCCAGAAGAAGAAATGTGAGTCCTCCATTTTCTTGTCTCTATAACGCCAGACCTGCCCTTCTCTCGCTGGTTACTGTGTGGAAGTGGGAGGTGTGGAGATGTGCGTGTGTCTTGAGTGATGACATCACTGCTGTCCTGGGCTGACCGCCTGCCAGCCTGGCACAGTTTCAGGGTCAACCAGTGGACACTGCCATTCACTTGCTAACAGCTACACTTCCCTATTTGAAAAGAAAGAAAAAAAGATAAGAAAGGAAGAGAGAAAAAGAGAGGAAGAGAGTTAGAAAGAAAGAAAGAAAGAAAGAAAGGAAGAGAGAAAGAAAGAAAGAAAGAAAGAAAGAAAGAGAGAAAAGAAGAGAGAAAAAGAGAAAGAAAAATAAAAGAAAAAGAATAGTAAGAAAGAGATTTTTTGTGATGCTACTTAGGGTACCATAACATTACCCAAAATTGTGAAGAAATGTTATTGGCTTGTTAATCTATTAGACTGTATAAATTTATAATTATACTGTTTACAAATTAAATCACACTTAACAAAGATGTGAATTTGCTTCTGCCAAATTGGGATCGCAAGAATCCAACTGAATTAAATATTGTATCAGAAAATCACATAAGTTTCATAATTAGACCAGTGCATTGAATCATTAGATTTTTGCCAAAGTTTGAAATTTATCAGAGTGTAACCAATGTATAATGCTAAATTGAAATTTGGCAAGTTTTTGTCTTTAGTTAATAATTTTCAGTCACCTATTTGACACAGGATGACCATTAGACTGCTAACATTTTAATGAGATATCTTGATGTGACCTTGAAGAATGTCATTGCCAGATTAATCACTCCTTGGCCACGCCCACTTTGCAGCAGACAGCTGAGTGAGCGTGGCTATGGAATCAAAGAAGTGCTGTGATTATATTAGGAAAAAATGGAAATATTTCAGGATTCAATATTTGGATAAGGTTTGGTTCAATTTATCAGTGCATCAGTTAAGCACTTTGGTATTTATCAAATTCTCTGATTTTGAACCATTCCATTAAAATTTGATTAAAAACAGGCATCTACCTGTAAAATTAGAGCTTGGATATGAAACAGTGTGGTCGTATCATAACTAATTCTTAGACACAAACTTGGAAACAAAAAAAGAGCAAAAACAAAGCAGTAAAAAATGTGAGGCGTTTTGAGGCATCTTCACTATGCTAAAATATTGTTATCATTTGACCAAAATCGAAGTTGTAGATGTATATATCTCAACAGCAACAGCAAAGGTGAAGGTTAAGAACAAATTTCATTTCATTCCTTCGAAAATCACATCCTAATGGTAGGTACCATTGTTGACGTGTAATATTCAGTATACCCATTAAAACTGCAAAGAAAATTGGTAATATCAGCAGTACGAGGGAGTTAATGACTGTAGTAACAGTCAATGGTAGTGTGATCCACAGGCAATTTGGCTAATCTTGTCACAGCAAAATGACTCCCTCTAGCATTATCAATTAAAGCATTTACCAGATACAACAGCTTTCTAATCTTAAAATTTGATTCAGTCAACTCAAAGCAGAAGCTAACAAGCACCATTCATTTTCATGCAATAAGCAAAGGGAAAACGAAAATCAGGCACTTATGTCAATTCATGATCATGAATAACAAGGGGTAGGTAGATTCGAATCAATGGCGAATCAGATCCTTATCGAGTCAGTATTTATCACCTAACATTAGAGGGATGTTGTCTCAAGTTACAAAACCTGCCATGATGATCTTGTACTTTCAAATGTGCAACGAAATTCTTTCTCACCAATTGTAATTTACCTGTAACATGCAATGTTGGAAACTGTTAAAAGAATTTTGAGAATTGCCACATTCACAGTGTTAGGGTACAGTGAATTTCATTGCTTTCTTACCAATTGTAATTTACCTGTAACATGCAATGTTGGAAACTGTTAAAAGAATTTTGAGATTTGCCATATTCACAGTGTTGTGGTACAGTGAATTTCATTGCTTTCTTACCGATTGTAATTTACCTGTAACATGCAATGTTGGAAACTGTTAAAAGAATTTTGAAAATTACCATATTCACAGTGTTATGGTCCAGTGAACTTCATTGCTTGAAGGGACCCTGTGGGGAAATACTCTTAAACTGCATCAGTCATGTTCCTATTTAAACTTCTCCCTGCTGAGAAATGGTAGCCAAATTGCTACTTCAGTGTGCTAAAAGTTAACTTAACCTTGAGTTCTCTCTACTGCTTAACCCTGTAACCAATAGAGAACTAGTAGCCAAATTGCTACTTCAGTGTGCTAAAAGTTAACTTAACCTTCTCCCTGCTGCCTAACCCTGTAACCAATAGAGAACTAGTAGCCAAATTGCTACTTCAGTGTGCTAAAAGTTAACTTAACCTTCTCTCTGTAGCCTAAATCTGTAACCAATAGAGAACTAGTAGCCAAATTGCTACTTCAGTGTGCTAAAAGTTAACTTAACCTTCTCCCTGCTGCCTAACCCTGTAACCAATAGAGAACTAGTAGCCAAATTGCTACTTCAGTGTGCTAAAAGTTAACTTAACCTTGAGTTCTCTCTACTGCCTAACCCTGTAACCAATAGAGAACTAGTAGCCAAATTGCTACTTCAGTTTGCTAAAAGTTAACTTAACCTTCTCCCTGCTGCCTAACCCTTGTAGCCAGCAGAGAATTAGTAGCCAAATGTGCTAAATGTTAAAGTGGTGCCAGGCTGGCAGATACTGGTCCTGAGGTAAGCTGTGATGTCATCAGTATAACAGAATCTGATGATGAATACATGGAGGGTAGTCATCATAATAACCACTGACTGTGTGTGTGTGTAGTATCAATTTTTTGCCACCGATAAAAAGTATGAAGTGTGTGACAAGTAGTATTATTTCAAATCTTCTTTTTGGATTTTTTCTTGCATGGAAAATCCTATTCATTTTGTGCAATCATGTTGAATTTTTGTATATGTGCCACATTTTGTACATTCAGCATTGCTTTAGGGTTATTTCAAGTTAAGCAAAGTTCCCTTCTAGTCGTGTGTTCATGAAGTTGTTAATGTTCAATTGAATCGTAAAAAATACTGTTTTTACTTATCTAATTTTAATGTAAGATAACTGGGGTGATAATGTAATATGACGGAATAGATTCCATGGATCCATTTCAGAGAGTTGGTATCCAGGTTAATGAAATATCAATGCTTCGCTCCAAAAATTAATTGTCTACAACCATACATTATCTCTTCAAAAGGTGACCCCATTCAAACTGAATTAGTTTTTCTATCATAAAGTTTGGTTGATTGCTATCGCAAACCTGTAGCTCAACATACCTCATTAACATAATTTATGTATGTTAACTTGATCAAAAGATTTAGGTTAATAGAAACAAGATTTGTTGAAATTATGTATGTTTTCAGTAGCAAAATTAGCTTTTGTTGTGTAATATGGATATGGGGATTGATATCAAGAAGTAGTTATGATAAATGAAAAAGCCTATAGATAACATGATTAGAGCCATGTTAAGGCTTTAGTCTATTTTGCTTGCTGTTGATTTACCCAGGGAAATATATATTTGAGTATATAGTTAGTGAAAATCTGTGAGTGGGCAATGTGGAAGTGCTAACAAAAAAATTTCTAAATTTCAAAATACAGACAAGGCTTAACATTGATCCAGCTCAAAAAACGTCAAATTCAGTTAGGACCAAGTTGTGAACTTTTACATTTTCACGAAGTAAAAAAATGTCTTCAGCTACAGTACATCTATATGCTAACAGGATCCTTATCAGTCAGGCCACAGGCCTTCATTTTTGAAACCTACTGTAAACGATCTTTTTCTAGATAATGGTAAGCCCTATGGTTGGGCTACAGCAAACGATTTCTATGAATGACATCCATCTTAAGATTGCTGATAGGATCACTTGAGAACAAAACGTGAGGTATTTGAAGTTGTTTTACATGGGATACATATTCATGATCAGTATTACGTTGCATACAGTTTTTTTTAGAGAATATATGCTATAAGTAATGAGACTTTGTAACAAATTTAACAACAGTTACAAGTATTTTATGTCACTCCACTGACAGTAGTTTAGAGCCAATTCCAATTTTGTGTTAATATCACCCGAAAGCATAGCACATGCAACTGTGATATTAAACTTGACAAGCGTTCATATCACATAGCAGCAATATCAATACGTAATTTACACAAGTTCTTTGGGTGGTAGCAAGATTCCAGAATTATCTGTCCCTAGTTACTGTTGTTGTTACCCAGATGCATTGCACGCTACAATTTGACTGACAGGCAAATGCAGTTAATCCCGTTCTACAGTTACATGGCAAAAGTGCCGAAACATTATTTGCAGGTAAATATAGAATACAACACGGGGTATTCCGTATCACCCGAGGTACCTTTTGATTATTAGATTGTTATTCAAAATGGAATATAGTCTTTTAGACCTATGAAATGAAAGACAATCGTTTCAGCAATATCATTATATTATAAAGCATCAGTAGAATGGATGCATCAGCTCGGAATACCCAGTATTTGGGGAAATGTTTCCTTGTCAGCTTGCCAAGGTGATGCAGAAATGGATGTCATGTAATGGGAGCCGGTTGGCTCTGCTCCACTAATTGTGTTAGATGCAGCGCACTCCCGTCCATCAGGCACATCGCTTACGCACAGCTTCACAGCACGCTCCGATACACACCCCTGTGCCATTTTCTTGGCCCGGACCAAAACTTGTTAAGGGAAAAGGCGATGACTCTTGCAAGTAGACTTTTCATTCAGCTCTTCTTAATCGGTGCACAACGATCTAAGATCCTTCTGTGTTAATAAGGGTCATAGTCGGTAGCAGGTATAAAAAGTAGGCAACATAACAAGAAGTATTCAGAACGAGAAGCCGTAATCGCAGTTTTGAAAAGGTAGCAGCATTCTGTTACAAAATAAAGTAATTTTTGATATCTGTCAGTCCTTGTTGACAACACCACTAATCATGTCTGAAAAATTAGACGCAGTGCAATCTCTCAAGTTTTGAGGTAGTTGTGGAGCGATTTTGCAGTTAATAAATCAGTGTTATTACATGTCCTTGATGTGTAATATCTCTCTCCCTAGTATAGATGATGTATCATGTATCATGTCTGAACAGTTGTTCCTTAATTGATGCATTTAAAGTACATGTAGGCACCAGCAAGATCTGACTTGAAATAATGTCGACTTCACAATTTGCTCTCTACAAACTAATGACTAGTTTTATGAATGTTGTTCAGGGCCTGTTTTACAATGTTTTATATTGTAATTGAGCACCTGCTCCCAAAATAGCAAGTAAATTATGCTGACAGCAAACAGTAAAATGATAGAGCAGTAATCAGATAGCAAGTACCCTGTAGATATCATGCATGTCTTGATTTATATGGAATTCGACACTGCGTACACATATTTCTTCCCTTTTTCCAAATCGCACAGACGCTGTTAGTTGTTTACTCATTTTTTAACCACATTTAATTTACTTGAAGTTCACGTTGGCCACTTAGGGGAAAATTTGCCAAGTTTATGTCTTTGAAGTCGAGCTCACTAGGAAAAAGGCCATTTGAAAATCTTGGACCAAACCAATACAAACTAATCTCAGAACAATCTTCAGATTCTTTGAAACAATCTTCTGATTCTTTGAAACAATCTTTAGATTTTCCAGAAGGTCTGAAGATTTTTCCATTTACAATGATGCATGATGCCTCGTGCAGGGGGTCATTATGATCCATATTTATCATACCGGTAAGTGACATGGAAGTTTTTCACAAAATATCAACTTTGTAAGTATAAGCTGTAGAGGGCTACAAACATTTGTCCAAAGTGCAATATTTAGTCCAAAATTAATCTGGACGGTCTTTCTAGTAAAAGACAATAGGTCAGCCTGGAACAATTCTTCACCACAGACCCCAGTTTAAACCAAGTTTGAATGGCATTACACAGGCGAAAAAAAAGTTACAGACCATTCATAATTATTTTTTGTGGTAGAGCTGAGTTTTCTTCCCATGGGTTAGACTTTTCGATCCATCTACATGTATGCTTTTTAGAGGAAAATAGCATTTTGAACAAATTGGACGAGAGGCGAATTACATCTAAACAGAAGTAAAAGTGATCAAAATAGTCGGTGTCTCAAAAAAAATTTTCATTTCAGTGCCAGTCTAAATTTTGTTTCATGTTCCTTAGATCTAAAACTTACAAATATTCAAGGAAACATTTCTATAGAATATGCATATATTACCTCCCATGGCCAATTTTTCTGAAGCAGCCCCAGGTACTAAACCTATCATATTCTCATTATCTTGTTACTCTATACACGTCATCCTTATCTCACATTGTCAACTGCACGCCCACACTCGTACTTGTGGTGGTAAGACTGAATAATCCTCCGGAATAATTTTCACGTCAACCTGTAAATTACCAGGAAATAAAACGTGCCCAAATAGAGAGCATGCAGCTATGCGAGTGACGTGTGTTCTGTCAATGTCTGATGCCGTGAAATCATTCGTAGATTACTTTCTTTGATGTTGTATGCAGGGATTTTTCCACGTCTTAAAGAGCTATACGACTTAGTACTTAGACTCAGGCACTCCAGTGACATATCAGGTACTCAAAGTGTGCCAGTGTTTCAGTTAGAAGTCAGTAACATGCAGTACTGCAAAAGGGGAAATATTTGTGCAGATTTAATTTCGCAGTGGTCAGAAAAAATGGAGTGTTTGCGGTGGTTTTAAGTTTGTTATAAAAACTGCCATGTAGGGTTTTACGGTAAAAGGGAAAAAGTTTGTTGTAATTTCAAGTTTACGGTGAAAAGGTCACAATGATACAAGTCTAGTTCTTTCCTCGTATTCATATTCAGTTCCAGCAGATTGCTATAGGCTCTACTTTATGTAACAGTTTCACCTTTAAAAGAATTGCTGCCTCCACTCAGAATGTTTATGTATGTTACAAAACTCATTCTTCTCTTCCTTTATGAAGAGACACCGTGATTGAAGATGGCAGTCGGACCAAAGCCGATAGATAAACCCCTCTGAAGACAAATGATACTATCTGCTCGGATCTGAAATTAAAATTTTGACAAAGGGAAACTGGGTCAGTCTATAAACCCACTACTTTGTCAAAGACACGCAGAGTTACACGCAGAATATCCAATCCCAGAAACGGTCTGAGGAAAACATTTTTCACTTTGACATTTTGATGTATGTTTACATGGCTCCATTATCATATCAAATACTGCTTCTGGCTTGTTTCTGATTATGAAGCTACCAGATTTCAATAAATCACCTTGATGATGAATATCAAGATGGAAGGATCATAAAAAAATGCATTTTGAGATATGGGAAATCAGTACTTCTACTATTATGTGTGTCGTGTTATCAAAATAAGTTTTAGTTTCTGTCTTTAGATAACTTTGCTTACAACAACTTTTCTTTGGTTATGAACAAATTACAACATGCCTAGTTTGCAGATAGATTTGAATCTGCGGGGTTTCGCAAAGATGCCCAGTCAGGGATACATTGTAGAGATAGCATGATAACACATTCCTATTCAATAGACATAATTATCTATTGCAGAGAACATATCACACTAATAAGTCATCACATAAAAGATTGTATCACCATTACAATCTCTCTGTGGTGATAGAGGTGAAGCACTAATGGGGGAAGCTATTGAAATTTACAAGTTCTATTGACTGGAGTTATATAGAGAAAGATCAATGTTCATTGATTAAAGAGACAAGTTATGGAGGAAACTGACTCTGATACATAAACTTTATCCATGCAAAGTGTTTTTTAATGAAAATCAAGATGATAATTCATCTGTTATACCAAATCTTTGTTGTTCAAACAGGAAAAGGATTATAAGTAACCAGTATCTGCTTAAAAAGGTTAACATGCACAAAGGTGATGTCATTTGTATGCGCATATTGAACGTGCTCGGATTTATCGCCACTATTTGGAGACATTAAATGCATTTCTAAGCAAACTGATAAAAAATTCATTTTGATTTTAATTTTCAGTTTCCCAGCTATTTCAGTAATTCTACCAATCATCCATTGAATCAAGGAGATTATATCCAAAGGATTAATGATAATGGTATTTTGTTAATAGCATTCTGTACTGCGACATAACTTGAGGAATTCTTCTTTTTTCCTATCTAAAATTGAATTTAGGGTTAATGTGAGTTCCCAGATTTGTAAAAAAAATGTAGCTTACTTTATTTGAAAAGCTCTAAGATCAATGCTATTTGAAATGTAAATTTGTAAATTTAACTGCCAAATATTTTTCAGGATGATAATGATTGTTAAATCAGAAACCTCCATTAACATTTATCCGCCCGGTAACATACATGTAAATCCGCCACTTTCAAAAACAGTGGGTTTTATAAATCCCTAGTGCAGCACTCCCAGGTATATGCAAAGTTAAGACGTATATTTTCAGGTTGGCAGAGTTATGTATCCCAGGCTGGTGGAATTATATATGTTAGTAGATGTAAATTTGAAAAAGACAAAAATCATTAACCATCAATTAACGAATTGTTATTCTCTACGGGGCCAAAGTCCCATTCTTAAGTCTCGTCTTGCCTCATAGCATCTTGAGACACCTGAAGGTCAGGTGAAAAATTGGGAGGATGTGTGTGGGGAGTGCAGATAGGCAGGTGCTAGCCTGTGTACGCAAAGATGAATATTTAATGAGCATTGGGTTCAGGGGAATTCCGAAGCTTCGCTTTTGCTGGGGCGTAGAAGGTTATAAATTGCTGCAGGGGCATGATTGTATTTGAATGTGATAAAGTCTCATTTCATATGTATGATAGTATCTGGAGTGAAAGGTAATAATAACATTTAGAGAGGAATAAAGGGCCAGAGTTAGTGGGAGTGTGGAGGGTCCTGCTAAGTCGGATGATACCTAGGGCACCTTGGGATACATCTATGTAGAGGATCGATAATAGTGACAGGCAGTGGCTTGGATGTTGAATGAAAAAATCATAACACATTAAAATATTAGCGACAGGACCTTTTTCAAAATGTACCTTTTTTCATGAGCATGCTATGCCGACAAAATTTTATCCACCTAAATAATCATATCCTTCTTTGCAAAGAAGTGCCTTATAGGGAAAAACATTGTTCTGTAATCATTGTACCTAGATACATAAAGTAAACACTCATTCAAATATGAATATCTAACATACAAAATATAACTGAAAGTGGTCTATTTTAATGAAGTCTGTTGCATGTTTTTCATGTAGCAAGTACTGTGAGAGTTATATATTACTCGGTATATGAACATAATTATGATGATACATAATATTTTCCATGCAATTAGCAACACATGATGATAATCATATCAGTTTCATCGCATGGGGGACTCATTACAGAAATAACTTTAACATGGTGTGTGATAGTGATGTGCATTCAAATTCATAGATTTACATATTGAATAGGATGGGTGTATAATTGTATGGTCTTGACAATGATGTGAAAGTGTGTCTGTTCCACTGTGTTTTCCATATAGCAACCGTAGTACACATGACCATAAGATTTAAGTCACAATTACGGCAACATTGGGACTTAGTTTTAATATTAAGTAATGTACAACTTTGTTGTTTGAATGAATACAATAATATAGTAAAGGGAAGGTTGAAATTGCGAATGTTACATTTATAGATGCGATGAAAGTGTTTGAGTGCTGTTTTTTTTTCATGAACATGTCCACATCTACTGTATGCCTTGGAAACACCATTTTTTGTATCACCTTCAGATCTCCACCATTGTATAGAGATGTAACAATAACGAACTAACTTTCCTGCATGGTTTTCACCCTGCTTGTACTTCTAAGTTGTTTGATAAATGGCCACCTACCACTTTGCCAGTGTATGGGATTGTGAAGACCACACTCTAACTCTCTCCATGCAGCATTTCCCACATCTCAACCTTTCACTTTCCTTTTTTCTTCTTCCCTTTTTTGCATGCATGCAACTTCCCATTGACTAAACAGACAAAGGTATGTCACTGTACAGTTGTAACTCCATCTGGTTTTTTCCTCCACAACTTTGCCACTAACTGCATTTTTTCATGACTGCTAACTTTATGAAAAAAAAGAAGATCCTCCTGTCTTTGTGATGTGCAATATATGTGTCAGAAAGTGGTGAACTCCTTCGAGATGCTTATTGGAATCCCAGCCTTTTTTGCTCCACTCATAACCGTTGAAGGTCACTCTGCTCTCCCCTGCCTCTTCAAGAGTTTCCCAACGTGTGGCGTAAAATCCTGTGAGGTCTCCCGTTAATGAGTTTGTGAGCCTCAGAACAATATTGTTTTTTCCAAGGTCGCTCTCAATCAGCTCTATACAGTACATCCGCTGAATCAGCAAGAGCCGAGTGGTTGCCGCCGTGGAATGAATATTATCTCGGAATCACACTCGCACACTTGTATTGTTTTTTTCACTGCCTGTTCAGAAACTCTTAAGAAGAGAGAGGGAATGTAGGACTTAACAACTGACATGTTGGAGTTGTAGATAACCGTAAACAGGAAGTTTGTCCTCTCTAAGGAGTTTGTCAATTTCTCTCTGAACGTGGCGTGCTAACTTAAGTTTTGATGGGTGTGGTGGTGTATGTTTTTTTTTCGATAACTGACGGTTCTTAAGCTTTGTTTATAGACAAGTAGACTGTCTGACTGGAATCATTTTTTCATCCATCTGAAAAACAAAATACATACTGTTAAGAACATGAACCAAGTGCTCCCTATAATTGATTTCCTGTGGGATTTGACATTTTTCATTTGTGCCCTCTATATTATGCTTCTTTTTCCACAGGAGTTAACTTACCTTTTGAATTAGTTCTCATATCAGGATGAAAGATGCCTGGTTCCTTCACAGTAGCAGAATTTTTTCTTGTTAGTCTCTGTCCGATGTATGTTTGCAGATTAGCCACTCCTTTTCAGAAACACACCTGTCACACATCTATGAGTGCACATTTGTAATGTACAGATAGACAGATCTGTAGGTACAAGTCTGTTCCACATCTGTAGGTACAGGTCTGTTTCACATCTGTAGGTACAGGTCTGTTGCCCAGCAGTTTCATAGCTGTACAAAGGCACAGGCCTGAAACACTTGCAGATGTGTATGTCTAGATTAATACATACAGGTCTGTCTCAAACAATTACAGATATGTCACTCTCCTGTATGTAAGTCTGTCACTCCTCTGTAGGTACAGGCCTGATACAGATCCGTAGGTACAGACCTGTCACACATGTACATGCCTGTCATCTGTATGATTATCAGTGATGACAGTTGTGTCCCAAAAAGGGACAAATCTGTACATTACACTTATTCCATAGATTTTCATTCAAGAAGTCAACACTTTCATCTGGCTCAACAACTTAGATTTGTAAACAGCTGTCGAATACTTATTCCTTAAAATTCCGAATACTAAATTATCCAGATCTAGACATCTGTACAATATAAACTGTCTTCTTGAAATCGACCTTTGGCATTATATGAGTATCTGATAGATACTTGCTGCACTAATCACAACAAATGAGAGTGCGCAAGTCTATACCTTGCCCCTGTCTTCAACACAAGCTGGTTTCAGTTGTCTTAAGTTCTTCTTAAGTTATCTTACAGCTTGCTTCTCCCCTTTCTGGTCAGAATTTGGTCACAAATTGAGTAGCTCATCTTATGAACAGAATATAGTATGATTGATGTTTTTACGAAAAAAGAAAGAGAGAAGAGTTAGGGGTGTTGTATTGCAGATGTATTGCAGATGACTATCTTGACTTCAATTTGTTCTGAAACACCTGAATTCCTGGGTTCAGTTTCTTTTGCAAGCAGACCCAAAATTGTGTTGAGGAAAGGGAATTTTGGAGTCAACTGGTAGAAAAAGTGTTTAGAATTTTTGTATTCATAGTAAAACAAGAACCTGGAAATAATTAGCTTAAAGTTTTTAATACTAGTGCCATCCATGTTTCAACCAAACATTCCTAAATGATGAGCAGCAACTGTTGTACATTGTTTACTGCTCATGTGTCCCTCCCTCAAGTCCATGTTGGAACTAAACCATTAACCTTGTATTTCTTTTAACAGGTTGCCCAATTCTTCAGTGTTTTATAACGATGTTATCCTGTTGGTAGCGTTTGGCAGAGAGAAAGTTTTGACCCTCTTTTTCTCCTATTCTGTATACAGCACAAGAAGCTGTGACCGCCACGTTCCGAGGCTCAGAGTACTTCGTTTACGACCTGTCTGGCGATCCCATCTCGAGCAGCCACGACGAGATCACGCTCGGCTTCAAGACCCACCAACGCAGCGGCCTTCTTTTCCACACGGGGACCGGCCAGGACTATGTCAACCTTTCCCTGAAAAACGGCGCAGTTTCCCTGGTGGTGAATCTCGGTTCCGGCGCGTTCGAGACTCTGGTCGAACCCCTCGAGGGCACCTTCAACGACAACCGCTGGCACGACGTGAAGGTTACTCGGAATCTGCAGCAGGTAGTGTGCAGATTGCATTGTAACTCTGTGGTACTAATTCATTCCTGTAGGCCAAAAGCTGGAACACGGAGCGGCCACGGCAACAGTAATGGAGAAACTTAATGCACTCGGTGGTGTAACAGATTGAAGCATTGCATAGTCGCTAACACATAATCTGGAGTGTTAAGACCTGAATTTGTTACGCTTTTGTTTTCAACTTTTGTTTCAACTGCAGAGTTTTAGAGGGCACTTCCCTAGCAGGAATGTGCCAGAGTCAGTATGGTCAGTGTGGTCAACTTGTTAGATGTAACACTAACGGTAAAAATTAAGGACCTTTCAAGTTCTGCTGAACACATTGAATACGCATTACTAAATCTGAATTTTTACCTTCTCCACCCACTTTCCTCGCATAGCAGTCGAACATAGGATCCGCTATGGTAAAAACCTGTCTTCTGTGGTACATAACAATAAAATGTAATGTTTCTATGGACTGTCTATCTATGGATAAACAAGTCAAAAGCAATGCTAACAACAGTCTTTTGCATTCTAGCATAACTGTTGCACAGAGTGTGGCAATAAGTGTGTAATGCACTCATCTTTAATGGCTAAGACAAGTTTCAAACTGTGTGTTTTTTATATATTAACTAATGGTGTCTCCTTTTCTTTCTGTAACTTGTTCATAGCAGCTAATGGTGTGTGGACTCGATTGTTTTCAACCTGTGGTCTAATCCAAAAAGTCCTCTGTTTGCTCCGCCACAAGGGCATACCTTTCTAAAAAGCACAATGTGGCGGCCCCTTGTGCAGGTTACGATTTCAGTAGATGAAATCTTCACGGAGACGGGCTTCACGCAAGACGACTTCACCATGCTGGGGACGGACGACTACATCTATGTGGGGGGGAGCCCAAGCGACGCCGACCTGCCGGGGTCAACCATCACCAACAACTTCATGGGATGTCTCAAGCAGGTAAGCACAGTTTGAACAAATTTACATGGACGGTGTTTCTGCACACAAAGTTAAGCGCTTACCAACAAGCTTTCGACGGTCTATCTCAAGTTGGTTTGAGCAGCTAAGCACACTGTTCATAAGTACTGCACAAAAATCGAGATTTACCAATGGTGGTAAATGTCAGGTAAGTCTATTTATGGTTGCTTTTTGCAACATTCACCAGTCATTTTGGTAAATCCTGATTTTCCTGCAGTTGTTGTTGAACAATTCTCAACAGTGATACCGTAAATTTGCTTACTTTTGCGGTGGTTTGATTTTGTGGTAAGAGAGAGAGTTTTTTCGTGTGTTTTCAATTTCAATGGCGAAGTCGCATTGCACTACCACTAGCTACTTGAAAAAGCATCATGCTTCACCTCAATTGAGGATGCCTGCTTTACCTTACCTTACTTTACCTTTTTTTTCAATTTGCGGTATGTTGACAGATTGAAGTGGTTCTGCAGCACTGTTGTAAATATGTTGGAAATGCATATTTGTGGGGTCTTGAGTTTACATTTAGGAAGTCGTTGGAAAAACATGAAAATAAAACCACCGCAAATAAGGTTTCAAGATTTACAGTAGCGTACAATGTAAGAAGCTCTATAAGTCACGACATAGTTTCAAGTGCAACTGAGGATGCTGATTTTCACATTTCTGCTTAGTTGACACATCTGCCAATTTGTTGTGGCATTGCTTTGTGGCATCCATTTGTTCCGGGGACATATACATGTATGTTGGTGCGTTTCCCTGCATTTGTTATTTGCAGTAGAAAAGGATACAGTACACATAAGTCCAAGTGCATCAAATGAATTACAGTTGCACTATACAGATTGGTGTAGTTGAGGACAGACTGTGAAAGCCCCTGGAGGGGAAGCTGTATGATCTTGAAAAAAGACTCCTGCTTAAATCAGACTAAACCAACAAAGAAAACCATGAATCTCGTGCCTTAAGTCTTGTCACTGAATAATGTTCCAGATTATTGGCTCAAGCTATCAGCCATCTCTGGTTTGTTCCAATAAAGTCTCAAAAATACATTACATGCCTCTAGAATATGCTGGGTTTGCCCAGAAATACATTATTTAATGCATTCTTTATTAGTTTGAAAAGAACAGGCGCTGATGCCAATTTCTAAGCTTAGCAGTGTTACATTTTACTGTTGTAACAAACACATTTTATGGGCCTTAAGGGGAAAATAAGTACTTGCACCTTAGCAGGCTTAATATGTGCATATTTGCATAGAGTCACATATCATTGCTGTGTGTAGCTACTGTGGCATATTAATCTGCATGTCACACCTTGCACTCCAATGCAAAGGTGATGAATACAAAGATGACAAAAAGGCCCTTCCTCAAAAGGCAACCATCCCTCGTATCTTCAGCAAGAAATTAACAACTAGTTGTTTAAAGCTAATCAATATACATTGATGAAGGTTAGACATCCAGGTATCAATAAGATAGACCAAAAAACAGTTACTCAAAGAACTTCATAAAATTTTGAAACAGTCAGACGTTGCAGACAACATCAGCTGTCTTTCGTCAGTAACTAATGGAAAGAACTGGAGAACCAGGTTTCATACCAAAATTCTGAATTGGAATGTTAATGAGGTGACGACAATTTAGGATTTGAATAGAAGACTAAGACAAGACAAAGTTGTATGCTGATAAGTCTATGCCATTAAAATCTAAAGGTTCTTGGTTCGGATCTCAGCAGACCTCAATGTTGTGCCCTTGGGAAAGGCACTTTACACCTATTTCCTTACTCGTCTCAGGTGAAAATGAGGATCTAGCCAGAGGTCCTGTGTTTGACAAAATCCACACTTCGAGCATGTTGTAAAACCCCACTGCACTTATCTAAAAGAGTAGGGGCCCTCTCTAGTGTGAGCGGATCAAGCCTTACAGTCTGGTCTTATGCAGCTTGTGTGTTATGCCTATAGGCGGTTTACAAGTTATGCAAAACAAACAAACAAACAAACAAATATGCACATTAGCATCACTGTCTCACATACAAATGATTGTATTCAAAGAAATATGATAAGGACACAAAATTCTTAGATTTGGTCAACTGGAGCATATTTGGTGCAGTAATCGATCAATGATTTCATCGCTGTGATGCTTCATACAACACTTCTCTCATTTGTCACATGACACATTTCCGCTACAGGCAAATCATGCATTACTAGTGAATCAGTAGATGTGCCTTCTTTTCTAAGGTAATGGATGGTTCATCATGTTATTATAACACGCTATACAGGCAAATCATGCATTACTAGTGAATCAGTAGATGTGCCTTCTTTTCTGAGGTAACGGATGGTTCATCACGTTATTATAACACGCTATACAGGCAAATCATGCATTACTAGTGAATCAGTAGATGTGCCTTCTTTTCTGAGGTAACGGATGGTTCATCACGTTATTATAACACGCTATACCCAGGCAAATCATGCATTACTAGTGAATCAGTAGATGTACATTCTTTTCTGAGGTAACGGATGGTTCATCACATTATTATAACACGCTATACCCAGGCAAATCATGCATTACTAGTGAATCAGTAGATGTACATTCTTTTCTGAGGTAACGGATGGTTCATCACATTATTATAACACGGTACAGGCAAATCATGCATTACTAGTGAATCAGTAGATGTACGTTCTTTTCTAAGGTAACGGATGGTTCATCACATTATTATAACACGCTATACCCAGTCAAATCATGCATTACTAGTGAATCAGTAGATGAACGTTCTTTTCTGAGGTAACGGATGGTTCATCACATTATTATAACACGCTATACCCAGGCAAATCATGCATTACTAGTGAATCAGTAGATGAACGTTCTTTTCTGAGGTAACGGATGGTTCATCACATTATTATAACACGCTATACCCAGGCAAATCATGCATTACTAGTGAATCAGTAGATGAACGTTCTTTTCTGAGGTAACGGATGGTTCATCACATTATTATAACACGGTACAGGCAAATCATGCATTACTAGTGAATCAGTAGATGTACATTCTTTTCTGAGGTAACGGATGGTTCATCACGTTATTATAACACGCTATACCCAGGCAAATCATGCATTACTAGTGAATCAGTAGATGAACGTTCTTTTCTGAGGTAACGGATGGTTCATCACATTATTATAACACGCTATACAGGCAAATCATGCATTACTAGTGAATCAGTAGATGTAATGTTACATTCTTTTCTGAAGTAACGGATGGTTCATCACGTTATGTGCATGTCCTTTCAGGGTTGACCCACATTAGAAAGTAATGGATACTTGCAATTAGCTCTTCTGCTGCAATCTCAGGAGCCGCTCTCTCTATTTGTCAACCGAGTTGTTCCAACAAATTACTTTGCTCCAGCAGAGCTGTTTCGCATCATTAGTTGCTTAGTCTCTCACCAAATCTCTTTCACAACAATTTGTTAAAACCACAAATATTTTAAAACAAACTCATTCGAGTAGGCATATCACTTAGATTTAGTATTAGTATCATCATTCAATATATAATGAGGCAATTAAAAATTTCTAGATAATTACTTGAGATGATATCGCAAATGAAATAATCTTTTAGAAGTCCTAATTTTAAGAACTTGAGACTTGAGGATGCAGTAAAAAAATCAGCATCATCTAATATTTACAAGTTAGGAAATATATTTGTTAAGTGTATTCATTTATATACATATATATTCATTCATGATCAAATTGTGACAGCTATTGCAGACACAGAGTTCTAATTTATACCTATTCCTTTCTAACTTGCCTTTTAAGAAAGATGCCTCAACAGAAATCTGATAATTACATCCTCTTTAAATGATGACTCTGCAATTTTATGCAACATATTCTGCCCTATATATCCTGGTTTAACACATACAGCAGGCCATTGGAAAAGAGTGATGCATAACAACATCAAGGCGGCTCCCATAGGATGCTTTTACATTTCATCAGGGGACACAATTTTGCGCCAGTCATCCATTCACTGCCGCATGTGTAAAGAACAGACTGGGCCTCGTATGCGAACGGCATACCAATGAGCCCGAAGATCCTTTTCTGCCATTTTGTCGGATTATCGTCATACAGAATATAATCTTTCCCTGAGTCAGCAATATTGCATTGTGGTCAGCCATCTTGTCCTCCACAGTCGCCCAAGGTCGTTGTACAACATGAGAATCTGCAGCGTAAAGAAAGAATAACAGCCTCCTGTTGGAAATAGATGACTTCATCAGTATCTTTTTCATATACTTTTCAAAAAAGCTTCAAAAATTGCTGCAGCCTGTGCTATGAGCTAGGAAGCCCTCTGGACTGTTGCAGATTATTTCTAGATAAAACGAAGAAGAAGAGGCCCTGGAGGGAGAAGGGCCGATACCATTTCCTCTCAACAAATGAGATAGCAAGCAGGATTACAGCGATCCTTGTCTAGCCCATTTCTCTAACACAGCAAAAGTTACATGGCAACGCTCTCCCTCATCAGTTTAAATCTTGGCAGTTAGTTCTTGGGAGGCAATGCAGACCACTCTCACAGATGCTTGTCGTCAGCTCCGGGGTCAAACAACCTATTTTGGGAGCTTCGGTCCATCAGTCTTGCATCAAGGTGTGCATCAGTGCAGATATACCTTGCTAGGGGCCCGTTCACTTGTTGAGGGTAAGGTTATGTGTGCGTCTTATCAGTTAGAATGATTTGTGGTTGGAAGTACACGTACACCAAACATGCATGATTTCATGGGTGGGTAACATTACTAATTAAAAAAAAATATATTTGGCAAAGGAGAAGTATAGAATTAGGAGATATGATTACTACTTGTGCACTTGAAGAATTAGATATTCATGGCATACAACATGTTATTAAAGATTGAGAGAATGTTAGGGTACATAGCTAATTACTATGCAAACGTACAAATCGAACAATATGTCTGCCCGGGGAATGATAACTTACACCGTTATAAGCATGATTGAATATTCCCAGAGAGGCTTGCTTTTCAAGAAGTGCTGGTGCAGACATGTTTGTCATCTCTGTAAGCTATGAACTTCGTGTTCTAGTAGGTACAACACTGGGCTGGTCTCAGTTGTACCATTGATGCATTAATTTTGATGCTGTAAAATTTCTAAGCAGGCTGTGACAGAACTAACTGCCAACAAGTATCTAAGACAGCCCTTTTCCATAATAAGCCACCTGAATTTTGGAGGAAACCTGCACAACTATATCCCAAGAAGTTCCTCAGTTTTTGATCGTACGACGGTCTCATGACGTATGTGTCTGGTCCTTAGACAACAGATTATGATTTAATGAATACATTATGTTTAACTGTAAAATAGCTGTTAAGGTATGAGGTGTATGATGTAAAGTGACTTTTGACCTTTACTGCAATATGCTGACATCTTAAAAGGGTGTGCACCTGTGCAGTTGTTTAAGTGTTAGATAGGTCAAGATTAAGGTCACAAATTTCTCAAACACTGCAGCTGCCTCTCATGATGTAATGATTATGTGGAACCTTCTCAGCCAATGGAAAACTTAAGCTTATAATCTACTCAGCCAATGGAAAGCTTCTGCTTATCTACTCAGCCAATGAAAAACTTCAGCTTATGATCTATTTATATACACCAATGGAAAACTTCAACTTATTATCTACTCAGCCAATGGAAAGCTTCAGCTTATGATCTACTCAGCCAATAAAAAGCTTCAGATTATGATCCACTCAGCCAATGGAAAACTTCAGCTTATAATCTAAAGGCACGGGTAGTTAGAATAAAAGAATGAAGCACCCATGTGCACCTGTCAGGTTAGATTGGAGATTGGAAGGTCAAAATGGTCTCTCCTGATTAAAGACCAATCCTTACACTGAACTTGTTCCAAATTGGTGCGAGCTGTCAGGTCAGTAATTCCAACGACCTTGAGCAAATCAATGTCTCATTAAACGCAGGTCCTGCCATCTGTTGTGTGCAAACTAGTCTTCTTTAACGAATCATGTTACACAGAGTTTGTAAATGCATGGCAGCAGGCAGCTTACTTCTGGAGTTAGCGGTGAAGTCAGATTTTGCTTATGCTTAAAGGTAGAAGATCTAGAACACAGTGTTGGTTATGGAGATTTTACATGGTTAAGGACCCCTTGAGTGAGAAGCCTTGATGCTTCAAAATTTATAGTAGGGTGGACAAGGAATGTACAAAAATCTAGTATCTTTGATTTCAGGGTACAATCTACAAAATATGTAAAAATAGACTTGTTCCCTTTTGACGTCCTCTTTTATATGACGCTCAGAGGAGGTCATGTGAATGATAACAGTATTCAGGTGTAAATTCACGCTGACTGAACAAACATAATGATCTACATGTAAGTCACACAGTCTCAAAACTGACTTATTCCTCCACTGGTCGGCACCATTTTACATGATATCACTCATGCACAGACCAATCTCTTTGGCAAGTACTGTGTCGCACTACTTTATTTGTCGACTGACTGTGGGGGTGGTGGATAAATACTTTGTTCTGCAACCTTAAGGCAACTTTCAATTTGTAGAGGCATAATAGTGGGTCAGAAATTTACATGTATCTGATGACATTCATCGCATTTTGAAGAGGCTTTATCCTTGGCAATGTAATTAGGTCATTACTTTCTTTCATCGTGGGCTTTGTTGGATGGAATATCAATAATTTCCTACTTTGTTGTGCCCGAAAGGTCTTTGGTTAATGGTGTATCAACCACAAGGAGATATTGTAAGTAGAGTTTTAGGGTATAAGGTCTGAAATGGGCAACAGCTGGTAACCCAATACACTAGTTTCTTATGCATGAAATCGGTGAACTGCAATGCAGATATCTTTTATTTCATGTTTTTTTGTTCTTTCATCATATAGGAAGTGGAATACGACATCTTCACATTCATAATTGAATGTTTGCCAATTAGAAACAAAAATGACTGAGTGCAAATTTAATGGGATTGAAGGTATTATACAGGAGGCTCTGAAGCACTCAGTGGCAGACAAGATCCTACACAAGACACCGATAGAATCAGAATAATACAATTTACCGGGTGCCTGTTACAGAACCGATGATGGTATCAGAATATCTGCTGTGCAAATGAAATGGCACTTGGCACCAATAGGTCTGTAGCGTTGATATAATAAAGATGAAGTCTGCTGGGATTGTGGAGGTGGACATGGTGAATACTAACCACTCTATTTGGAGGAGTGTTGGCTCCTGGTTTGACCTCGAGAAGGGGATTAAATGAGCCAAGATAATGCATAGTTACCTTTTGATTTAGAGTCACTTCAGTTGAGACATGACCGAAACTAAAAACAGTCAAACCTGGTTCCTGGGCAACAACCTGGCATAGGCAACTACCTCCAGTCACAACTCACATAAAAACAGTCCCGTCCATTTTTACCTAGTTAACCCCATCCTGTCCTCAGTAGCCACTTGTCCTCAGCAACAATTTTCCTCGATCCCGCTAGTGGTTGCTGAATCCAGGTTTGACTGTATACCCTTACAAGTTAGGTCCTTAAGCATTAATGCCGCCATCTCAAATGCTCTTGCAACTTTAACAATCCTTTTTATAGCTACATGTACATGCACATGTGATATGAAGCATACAATGTCATGTAGTTGAATAATTCAGTCCTTCAGTAATACACACTGCCTAGAGGTTGTATCCAAGCTCCTGATCAAGGTTTTTACAGCAAAGTGCTCACTGAAAAGTAGATCTGTAACAAATTAACCTTTAGCACACTGTGTATAGCTGTTTGGCTACCATTTCCAACTTGGTCACAGGGTTTAAGGCAGCAGAGAGAAGGTTAATATTATTCAAGGGCAAGGGCAAGCATCTAGTGTAACAGTTAAGAAGCATTTCCACCCTCAGCCTCGCATTTACTGTCATAGGTGGAATAATTTCACACATAATGTGAAGAAAAAGCTTCACCCCCCTCCCCCTCTTGGTGTGCATTCAGTGTGGCAGTGTTGCCCAAGGCGGGGTGACAGAGGTCACTCCCATATGTACCCTCTCAAGCGTCATCATGCAACTGGAACGGCTCTATGGTGTTACATGTCTTTCATGGCGTTAAGCCTTTAATATTGGCTTCTTTGGGTTTTTTTTAGTGGGGCCACCAAGAGAATCTTGATATCTGTGCTGTCTGCATATGTATACCCTGTATTCAATTTAAAAGGATGATACAAACATTTCAATCTAGTTGCTGAAACTACTTTAATTTAGGCTTTCTTTTTTTACTCTGGACATCTCTAACAGTTATTATATTTGAAAAATGTGGAAAAAACAATTCTGATATACAAATTGAATTCTGCACTAAGCTTTGAATTCATGTCCGTAATGGATGATCTTAAAACCAAATAGAAAGTGGAAAGTGGGATTTTTAACTGTACCTCTCCTCGGTGCTGAAATAGTGAAAGTTCTTAAATATACTACCTACCTATGGAAAACCTTCCTCCCTAACCTTAAACCTTAAGAGAAAACGACCACTATGCATTATCTGTTACTGCAGGAGATTGATATTTGTCTGAACAAGGTGTTCTGCATTGATAACACTACCTCGGGGGGCATTTTAAAGTTAACAACCATTAAATGGGCCACTTCGTTGGAGTAAGCCTAACATTTTGGCTATGGTCTGCTACAGGAACATTCAATAGGTTACATCAATTGAATACAAAAACAGAAATCAAAAGGACAAACTTCAAATAATTGTTGTGCAATTGTAATTTTTCAAAGATATCATACTTTTGTATAATCTACATGTATATCACTGTAGGTCTACTGTTGGCTTTTGCTGATATGTATATCTATGTTCAGCTCTTATAGTTTTGATTTACATGGAATTTGAATTTCTGTACACCAAGTTATCTTATATAACTTGACACCGTAGGCACCAGTAACCTTCAATGAATAAAACCCTTATTATTATTATTACTGTTACACATAAATGCTAATATACGTTATTGGTAATTTCATATGTACAGTACCATAAACTAAACTGCCATAAATGATACTAATGTAGACTACAGTGTGACTAGCTTGATAATGTATGGTAGGAACGGAATAGAGACATTTACAATGTGACACTTTGTTTCTTTACTAAGATAACACAAGTTTCAATGCAAGCAGTTTGCATGCACAGGCACATGCCAACAACCAAGAAAACGTCAGTCAGTGTTGCCTTTTCCATAGGTTTAGCCCTCTCAAAGTGGTATAAATTCCCAGCATGTAAATGACTCTACTAGCAAGCCTCCCTATCCATACACCGCAATACAGGAGATGACATAGCTTGATTAACGGTAAGTGCTCGCTTTCGGAAGTCCCACTCTAGATGACCCTGTCTTGGAGGAAATTAGCGAGGCCATTTCGTGTCAAGAAATGCGATTATCTAAAGATTTCCGACCACCGGATCATTATGATAATGACCTCTGTGGGTGTTGAGGGAATTCATTATTCAGATTTTGGCACTCTTTCAAAAACAACTGCCACAGGCATAAACATCTGGACAAATATTTCATATGTTAACAGTAACGTCATATTTTGTCACCAGTATTGTGCAATATTCATTGCTATAAAACTCACATGCAAGGGGCCTGCTATCTATCCTGGGAATGTAAAATTCGGCTTTATCAACAACATAAGCATTAAACAACTTGCAATCGGCAGAAACAATAGAATACAATACTTTAGGCAGTCCCTGAGGAGATTGTATTGTGTAATGTGGATATAAGCAAGAAAGTGATAAATTTGCATTAGTAATGATGTGCAAAGTGTTGTAACACAGGAAGGTTGTGCTCATGGGAATATAGTGGAAAATATTTCTGACCTCTTTTTGTGAAAACAGTCAACTCAGGCACCAAACTTGCTACCATTCTTTCTTTCAGTATGTCTGTTCAGTATTCTTCTGACCTATTTGATATATACACATTGCGGAAGTTTTACATAAACATAACACAGTTTTTACCATCATAAAATCTTAAAAGTATAGGCGCTCTAACCCTCCATTACGATCATCCTTGGGGAGAACTCTGAAAAGGACAGTTAGCGGTCACTCTTAGCTCCATGTACATATCGTAGCTCTGAGATCATGACGAGAGAATTGTACATTATACGACCACCCAGATTCAAAGCTTTCCTCCGTACTATGCCATCAATTGGAATCCGAATGAAAAACATCTTTTACAAGCTTTCCACTAGCTTGCCTCTCCTCCTTTCTTCATTTTAAGAGCTCAAGTCATGTAGCCGAACGCATCGGGGTGGATCCATAGTGCACCTGTTTTATTGCGTCGGGATTCCCGGAGCTTTCCCTCGATAATAACCACACCATCGCAGGCAAACCCTGACCAGACAGGTCCCAGCTGCTAGGTGCAGGCATGTCACCGCCTTAATTGCAAATTGCGGAAGTTGACGGGGAATGAAGCTGTTAATAAGGAAAATTTCCTCTCACTTACCTCTCGACGGCTTCAGATGAATTATGCGTACGTGGGAGCATTGTAGTGTGATAATAGGAACCGTGTTTAACAAGGAAAATAACATGTGAGAATGCAGAAATGCAATTGATGTAATTATTGCATAAGTGCTTTGGGATTACAGTAAATTCACACTGTACTGCAAAGTTTTATGACATAATTGCACTCTGCCTAGGGTATGACAAAATTCAGCCGATTTTTAGTAGACCAATCTGTAATAAATTTCTTCATTCAGCCACTCTTCCAACCCCACCCTCACATGTATTATATTCTGTTACTTACTTACAATATCTGCACCCTGATATGTCCCTAAACGTATGACAGTAGCACGTTTCCTGTTTATACTATACACTCGGGGCTGCACTTAGTAAGCATTGACCAAACTTTGGCTCAGCAAAGCCCTAAGGTATGTTATCAGGCAAAATAAAGCCCAGAGGCCCAATAAAAGGTCTTTTATCCCAAATTGCACCTCATAAATGGCTAAGAACGTATGTAAACACCTTTCCAGAGTACGGAGTTTTATGTTTAAGTTACGCTTGCTGTAGGTAATACTAAGGTTTGCCTGGCTTGACTCTCTTCCAGCCTACTTGGTTGAGTGTAATTTGTGCCCTTTATTCCCGGCTTGCTTTATTCGGCCCATTTTGCCTGGGAAAATTGCTCAGCTTGATGACTGTTGATGCTTGAGCTCCCATCCGGGTAGTACTCTACATCACCCCCCTCCCATGGCATGTTTACACCTACATACGGCCAGGTCATGTAATCGTCAACACATTTGGAGTGGGTACAATTTCAGCGCAAGGTTTATGAGCGCAAGGCTTGGCTTCTCTTGAGTTATCACTCTAATTTCCCAGCGTATTACAGATTGGATGGTCGGCTCAGCCCCTTGTTCATTGGTTGCATATGCGCCTGGAAACGATCCCTTATTACGAGTTATGGAGTATTCCAGTGGTTAATGATGAACACAGTTGGTTAAGGGTCCGACTGGAATGGGCCCGGTGGGATTGGGGAAATGTCTTATGGGTCAAATGTGCAGCTGGGTGTGGTCCCAACCTTCGCTAGAAGTGTCACCTTGGACACTCCCTCTTGGCTCAAAATCTCCCCAAATAGGTGGTCCGAGGTGGAAAGCCAGTAACGTTGACAGCACATCAGCCAACAATTCATCTCTGATAACATGTGCTGCCGCGGCCTTGTTTGATGCTTTTTGTGGGCAGGGATGTGCGCTGAATACTAAAGAACAAGCAATAAGACGGGGATTGATGAAGGTGGGGAGGGGGGAACGGGCCACAACATTTATTCATCTGGACGATCAGCCTTCATTTCCCCCCCAGAAAGATGGGCTGGAAATAATGAGAATCGGAGTGGATATCGGGAAGAAAAATGGAGCATGCAGCCGGCGCGTTTTCTAGCAAATCCTTCTCGAGTGCCTCCATTACGCTATTGAGCTGTTTTGGAGGTTGATGTATGGAATAATCGAAATGACATTGTGCAGGAAAGGCAAAGAGGCCTCGTGATGGGGCAGTCATAATCAGCGCCTCCTCTTTGCCAGGTGTAGCTTGGGAGTGGCGCGTTTAGCCGTTCTACGGTTATGAACACACATTACCCTTTATCGCAATATTCCCTGCCCTTTGCTTTTATTTCAGCCAAGTTTCTGTCTGCGTATTTTCCTTGGCAATCTGCCGTTTTCCATGTCTGTGGCTAGTTGATGTCCATGAAAGCCTGTGGTCAGGTCCTGCCCTCCAGGCATGTAATATTCATACTGCTGATTTAAGTGAGAGGGTGGAGAGAAGGTCAGTGATTCCCTGATGGCCGCAGGCATGTCGAAACCCCCACACATAATGTACAACGGCGAAAAGCTCGCCGTGCGATTAATTTGGAGATAATACATGCACCGTGATTATGAGGAAACAAGTCGATGGTAACCGAAGATGCATTGCGGAGTCGGCTTGCGAGCTTTCCAGGCGTGTGTAATTTTTTGCGCTCCCGAGCTGCGTACATATAAACCCGATGATAGATGATCCCCCGGCAACGCGAGATTGGTGGGATTCACTCGCATGATGTGTACAGCACACTTATGAGCCATAATGGCAGATTCTCCCATTGTTACCGCACTTACGGAGCCCCAAACAGCAGGGTAACGATATCCTCCTTCTGTGTATGATGTATATTTGGCAGCGGGAACATGATAGGTGTCATTATCACTGTTCATTGGAGCTCCCCTAATTTTGGCATCGAGGGACATGATTAATAATGTATGTAGTTACAGGAAATATGATCATACTTGTACATAGGGAAATATGCAATTCAATCCACTCTTAATAATTGGTATATTTTCAATCCAATCTTGGTAATTGGCTTTTGATATTGGGTATTTTTGTGTAGCAAATAGATAGGATCAATTGCCATGTGAACCAGGTGGGGATATCTGTGTAGTTCAAAGCTGATGTTACAGCCAATGCAATTGTCTGTTTCATGTACCAAACATATCTATAAGAACAGAATACAGCCACAAACAGGATGAAAATGTGAGTTATTCCAACTTTTAAAGTATGAACCCTATACATTTTCATGTAAATGAACATTTTTGTCCAGATTTCTGGAACTGTACACATAACCAAGGTTACACGACCTTGAGAGTTTAAAAGTCATGATATTATTTTGTAAACATTTTCATGTATCACACAATGTTAAAATGAAGAACATTGAGCAATCCCACTGTATCTTGTTACTATATTTGTAATAGCTAGCACAGACAACAAGTTCAAAATATTTTCATTAAAGTTCTAATAAATCTAAAATTGGTCAAAGCTGACATTGATAGATTCAAGTCATGTAGATAGTATGGCTTATATCTGGAAAAGGTGGATTATTTCAGTTTGCCAAGGTGACAACAGCAGTGTTGATGAACATCTGGTTCAAGTTTAATCTGTCAAAAAAGGTCAACGACCTTGTGTACTTCAAATGGTTATTGGGTGGGCTGACTACTCTCTCTTTGCAGCCTTGGGCTGAATTGCGAGGAGTTTACATTTGGGGGGGATGAATCGAAAGGGTCTGGAGCGACTTCCATTTGGCAATAACTCAGGTGACCTCAGTACAACAGTAATTGCCCCAGGTGCAGCCATAGGACTGTAGGTTTTGAACCAATAACACCAGGAAGGACCATAAGAGCAACGATTCTTTAACATGCTCAAGGTGTTTATCTCCAGCTTTACGTGCCATCCAAGAAAACGTCCGTAACCAAAGCTAGCTACTACTCATTTTTACCTGAGTCGAGTGAGGAAGTAGGTATAAAGTGCCTTTCCCAAGGACACGACATTGGGGCTTGCCAGGGATTTGAACTCAGAAAATTTAGATCCAAAGTCAACAACCCTTAACGCAAGGCTACTGTGCCACCTTTGATGTAAGGTGATCTTCATATACTACATCTTGTTTAACGAGCTATTGGCAAATTACATGTATATGTTATTCAGTCATGGCCTTTACTCATCAGCTTGATCATGCCAGCAGTGTTCATGGGACTTGACAGAAGAAAAGGTTTAGCAAAAATGTCAACTTGGACCAAAGGTACTCAACACAATCTGTAACACATCATCTTCATATACATCTTGACGAAAGACAGCGGATGCTGTCTGAAATGTCTGGCTGTTTCAAAATTTCATCCAATTGCTTGAGTAACTGTCATTTGGAACATCTTTACTGTATCCATTCATTATTTTCAAAGATGTTCTTGAAGTGCCCGCCACCCTCCCTTAAATGCACATCCAGAAAGTATGCAGATCAATTGTATATTGATACCATAATCAGATATGAAGATATCCTTAGAAGTGACAACTCTTACAGGGCAAAACTTTGTAAATGCATACTAAAAGATTGCCAGAGGGGTGCTCAGTTTGGCAAGAGATATTTTCAAACCACTCTGTTCAAAGGTAGTACCAGGTGAGGATGAATATAGAATGTACTAATTGATGTTGAGGTTTTTCTAGCTGCGACTGACAAAACATGAGTTTCAACACGCTCATTAAATATCAGTGATATACTTTATGCATAACCAATTTCGTGTTTCAGTCTTGCCAACTGCGACAACTGATACCTGTACAGTCTGCGAGGATAGGTCATACGACACTGTGGTGCACTATCTACAGTCAATTAGCGTAATTACATAGAGCATCAAATTGCCATCAAATTCCGTCTCCCCCGTGTTATGCCTCTGAGTTATTCTCACTTTAACATTAAAGCATGGCGGCTGATTCCTATCACATATGCTCCCAGCCTCCAGAGAAATGTAATTCCCATAACTATTTCATTACTGATTCATTGTACAATCGCCCTTGAATGCATTAGTAGCTGTGTAATGCGGGAAAAGCCTAACGTTGCGTACTACACCCTAGTCAGACAGACTTTGAAATGAAAGAAAAGGGCAAAGAATTTTACTTGTAGTCCGCTAACAGCATTTTACAGTTGTGATAAGAATCGTAGATCGTTTGCTCTTTGAAATATGCCAGCCTCCTTTCCTGACGAGCGATTGGTTGACCTTGGTAGAGGAGAGCGCTGCAAAACGCGGGGAGGGAGATAGGGTATTAAACCTGTCGGCTTAGTGCATACTGATGAAGGCATTAACTTTGTTCCAGCTCATGTTGACAAAATCACCTCAGGGCAGATCAATTTAATACCTCGCTTCTTTGAACTTTCCTTATTATCATTGGTTAAAAAATACTGTCATCGCATGTCGTTTGAACAGTTTTATGGTAGCAATAAATGGCAATTGTTTTTTTAGCACTTTTGCATGATATGAATTGAAGGAAATCAGACATGTATACATGAAGCATGTAATGTTTGGACATTCAGACTGTCCTGGTTTTAAGTACATTTACATACATGTCCTAAGGCTTGTAAACTTTGAAAAGATTTTTCATCATGTGATATTGATAGAAGTACCAACATTTCTTCTTTAGTTTTATCCTACTTATCTAAAATTTTGCATACATTGAAAATACAAGCTGATAATACATAAAACTTGGAGACCAAGGCTCACAGTTTCAAATTGCTCTCTGACTTGTAAGGATCTTTGAGGGGATGTACTTGGCACAAAGAACATTGCACGTTTCAAAAACATTTTTCCACCATCCATGTTCATTTTAATCAGTTGACACAATGTTTGGCAGAAATGTGCATTTCAATACGCCCCTAATGGTAATACATTACATGGTACTGGGTTTTACATCTTCATAACGATTGTTGCAGAGTCCGTCCAATTTAGGTTTCTTTGACCAGTACACCTTGTCATATTTCAACTGATGTACTGTACTTCTAATGCGTTACCATGGCCTGAGAATGATATTATTACCTTCGTCAAGAAGGTTATGCTTTTAGGCCTGTGCTTCTGTCAGTTTGTGTGTGTGTGAACAGCATAAATCGAGAAGATGACTGGATGGATCTTTATAATATTTTGTATGTTACTAGAGGTTGGCAAAAGAAAGATTGAAATGATTAGATATTGGGCCCCCTTGAGACTTTCTACGTTACTGCAGCAGACATTTTTAGTGCTGAATAGCTACATGTAGCTCTGGCTTAATGAATACCGGTATGTTACTTTCTATTGCATTGGCCACATACTAATTTACTCTCCATAGCCCATACCATAACCATCCAATGCTTCATTCAAAAAAGTTCTGCCTCAAAATAATCTTCCAAATAATCAGAGCGTGTGCATTTCTGTTGAGCTCGAGAGTTATGAAGTTTTCACTGTAAATCCTTGGCCTTACCAAGCGAACATGTTTTGATCTTGAAAGTGTCCATGAGCTTTGCAGCCAATGATGATGGATTTGGGAACTTCTGATGACATCCCAATGGGTCCTTTATAGTCTAGATTGCCTTGTTTTAAGATCAAAGTGGTGAACCCAACTCCCATTCTGTGTCTTAATAGTTCTCTCGAGAAAGCTATCCTAATTAGCCCGGAGATGACCCAAATGTAAGAGCTCCAGGGAAATCTGTCAGGTTCTTGTCAAATCCTAGTGGAACCCAGCGTGCTGAGTTTTTAACTGTGCCATATGTGAGGATTGATTGTACTGTACGGACAGTGACCCCAGTGTCTGTAGTGTGTGTGTTTTTAACCCATCTGTCTTTCATGACCACTGTGTGCACCGGCTCTACCCCTTGTGTGGTTGCCAAGTCAGTCAAGCAACTGTGTTCTTCAAGTCCCAACTCTTGGGAGAAATGAAGGAACATGTTTCATAATATCATTCGTTCCATAATACTTTTATCTTAAGTTTGTGGTATTTTTACATAGAACTGTAAGTTGAAGTTTCTTTGAAATGATGTCAAAAGCATTACAACTTAAGATTGGATCAGAAATATACTTCATGTTAATGAAAGCTTTGATGTTGACAAGAAGAATTGCATTTTGCATGCTTGATTCTACTTCAAATGTCCATAACTTTGAAGGAAGAATGACGACATAATAATGAGACATGTATCATTTGCACTCTGTTGAATGTAAAATGGTTTTTCGCTGTACAAGATTCTGTAACTGTCACTTATAATTATACCGGCAGTCACCGAGGGAGCAGTTACCTCGCAATGATGTTCCTTGATGAAAGCTTTGCCAATGAGATGTACCAAATGATTTATGACTTGAGAAGCACAGTTCAGTGCGGAACATTTTGCATTAGTAGGCATGGGAGCCCGTGCCGCGCAGTTACCGTTTAATGAGCTAATCCTATTTCCTGACAAGACCACAAACTCGTTAATGATTGTAGATTTCACAGTAAGATGTTGGCTTTGATCGGGACCATGACACGCCATGCATGGCATATTAGAATAAATTTGCATCAGATTTCTTCTTCGGAAATTTGCTTAGCCCTTTGTAGTTTTGTGTATGTATTATCAGTCTATAGTGTATTCAATACATTTTTAGAAAAAGGTCATGTTAGAAACAAGGGAATCTGTTTGAAATCCCTTAAATCTCTTGAGGAGGTGGAAGAAATCATGAAAATCTAATTTTCCCTTGTTAATCATCGTGCTCAAGAGGGTCTATATCGATTTTCATCTGCTTGAAATAGCTAGGAGTTGTTGGCTCTTTCTGGACCATTAGCCCAGAATTGCTTTGTGCCATTATTTTCCGACTATGGCAAATACATTTGCATAACACCTGCAAAGAAAAGAATGACTTTGGGGACTGTGCACAAACTTGATATCTGAGCATGCGTTTATTTTCTGCTGAGGTTTGCTTGTCCAGTAACTGTTACAGTTGAAGATATTCTATAGGGGATAGAAATGGTGTAGAGTCCAAGTAACCAAGCAAATGTCATGATAATGATTTACAAGTATGATAAACTTAGATAAGAAGGTAAGATATATAGAAGAACTTTCTTGCGCGACTATATATAAGGTCAGTTGTGGAAAAAAAGTCAAATTACTTAAAATTATTTTGTTCAAATCTTTGCAATCAGTAAAGTTTTAACACAAAATATACTAGAATTTCTGTCAAAACATAAATGGAGTTTGATTAGGGTTTTCCTTTGATGTCAAAGGTCAAAAGCTATTTGATGTATATTTTGGCTAGAAGAAAATATAGAAGACAAAACCATGTATCACACTAGGTATCAACCCGACCACGGGGCTGATTATCCAACGACCCATGTTTTACATAGTTACATTTTACAACACATGTTTGAACCAAAATGCAAAAATTGGTTTGGGCTAAGAGAAACTGCCACCAAGGGATGTTGGCCCCAGCGTTTGGTCTTCTACTCCGTTACTGAAGAAATACATAGATCTATAAATCAGCCAGGCCATACATGTATGGATATAGGCCACCTTTTTCTATTCAGGAGTTGCAGATACAGTCCAAAGATTTGCATTCCCGTATTGAGGAACCTATCCATATCTCAGGGACCGGGTAGTGATGAAGGCTGACCAGCTAATCTTTTGTTCAGTATGTCACGGAGCAAGCACAATGATCGCAGTCAATTAATCCTGCCAAAGCTCACCTCATTCATCAGGGTGATTGCCATCTAATTTTGCCGACCGCTATATAGACTCTCCAATCAGCGCTACGCGTACATGGGAAAATGAGGCGGGAAACGTGCACCTGCCATTGTTGGCACCTGTTTCAAGTAGAGTTGCTCAACCGGGTGTTTTTCGTGTGAGCATGTTGGGAATCATACTGTTTTTATTGTCCTGAATTATCACAAGGAACCGGCATGACAAAAGCCTGGGTGATGGGCTGTTTGTTTGACAAGACGGATAGACCCATTACTTGTGCGGGTGGGAATAGCCCGTGCATTCATTTATTTCAACATGATGCATGGAATGTACTGGATAATTGCCGGGGGTGAGGGGAAGCCAGATCGATCAAATAACAAATGAAAATGCAAATGCTTTGGAAGTGCTGGCCATTGTTCAAAGCGTTCCTGATGAGGTGAAAAACAGTAGTTTGACACTGATGTATGGATGGAACATCTTGACCTGTTCTTGCTGGAAGGAGAGGGGGGAGGGGGGTCACAGTTGCTTCCAGCAGTGTCATACATTGTATGTGCCTGATTACCCCTGCAGTCAGTAATTTTGAGATTGTAGCACACAGCACGCAACTATCGCCCCATTGGTCTATGGACAAGAATAGGTTAATACCCGGTGATGTCATGTTGTTATTCATGTTTATCATTAGTGGCTTGGAAATTGGATACTCCCTATGTTCTCAATCTTTGATAAGAGGATTAACTGTACATGTCTCTCTCAAATTACAAGATTTGAATTGCATTCTCTTCATTAACATATGAGATATGATTGGCTGGTTCCTATAAAAGCACAGTGTAAGATACACAGTTAAAAGTGGTTGGTCTAATAGCCTGAGTCTTTTGATTTGTATGTGTACTTCCCTTTCTTACTTACATGTAGAATGAACTATATACTGATGTTAATATTATACATACTGCAGATATCTACTGTACCATGATTTTATCAGGGTCAATACTGACCGACGGAGGCCATATATATGCTGCAGATATCTGCTGTAAAATGAATTTAACAATTGTGCAATGCATTTCCTGTCAGGACATAAGAATTAAAATGCTGTTACCGTTTTGAGCTTGATGCCAGTCAAAAGCTCCAGTTTGTCGACTCTATTTAATTTGCATAAGAACTCTCAAGATGACAACTGTACCACTTCCCTATGCAATTATAGTATCCATTGTCTTATTTCACCTGCATTTACTGTTATTCTGAAGGCATAGCCTTCATCTTGTCCAATCGTTATATTCTCTGACATGTCAAGTGTAAACTCATAGTTCAGTACAGACAAGGCACCATGGCTAGAGTTTTAGTTCAGTTGCATGTGTTTCAAGGTCATTAAGGACATGTTACAGACAAGGTCTGCACGGGCCCAGCAGGTGGTAGACATTGCCTTTTTTGTTGTACTCACACCTGTGATCATGCATTTTGACTGCAACATCAATAATTTCTAGGAATACAAGTCGATAGTTGTTATTCAGGCAGGTAGGATTGATACTTCATCCTTCAAGCTTAGACAAGCAATGACAGAACCAGAATATGAAAGCCAGTTGCCCTTATCAACATATTATATATTGCAGTACATGTACATTCTAACACTGTGTCAAATGCCTTCATGAAGTCAATACTGTAACTGCATGAATGTTTGCAGTGGTTTTATGTTTGCGATTTTTACTGTGAACTCTTTACCGCTTACTTAAAACCACCACGAAAAGTGTTGCATTATGTCACAGTAGCGCTACTATTGTTTCAAACGCCAACTTAAAACAATGACAAACACTCAATTTTCTCTCTACCGCTGAATTGAACCCCCGCGAATTTAAAATTCATTTACAGTAACTGAAGCTACTGCATCTGTTGAAATGAATACATTAAACTTCAAGGTCTTTGACAGTAACATGGTTGTACTTGCACCTAGATTTGTAGGTCTGTAAGATTGTCAGTTAAATGACTTGAAGTAATAGCTTGCTTCCATTTACAAGATGATTCCGGCTTGTTTGAAACAAAGACTGGTGAGAATGTTGCTGGGGGGGGGGGGGGCATTTATTTCACATGCAGAGCCTGTGGGGATCAAGAGAGACAGTTGTCTCGTTGCGCTTGATTGGTCTGAGCTGATGGCAAACCTTCTGCAATTGGACGTTTTGAAGCAAATACTGTACATGGGAAAAGTTATTCATCATTTAAAGGTGGCAAACGACTATGAGATGTGCATCAACTTCATATTTCTTGGAACTGGCTATAATGGCTTCAAAGGTATCAAAAATGCATGTGTTTTCAATTTACGGGACCAAAAAGCCGAAATTGTGCCATTAGCAATTATCAGTTATAAGCTGCAGACTGGAAGCTTTCCAAGCTCCTTATACAGCCTTACTGGCATACAGGTTGAACTCTTCTTCCTCTGTTTGGAGGTTTGCCAAGTGCACTTTAGTCTTTAGATGTCTGTTCTACCTTATCAACCTTTATCTGAGTTGTGTATGTTGATTAGAACATGTAGTCCTGTCTCGGTTACCCAAATGTCACTGAATGTTGATTAATTGAGTTAGATGTTGTGAATATTATCTTCGCAATATCGAGCGTACTCGTACACTGGATTGACTCGATTTGACACATGATGTTGTATTCAAATATTTTAGGAAGAACAATGTAGTTGACAGAGCTATTGATAACTATTCATGAATACAAAAGACAAACAAATAGCCAACATGGGGTGCAAGTTAAACATTCTGATGCATTTAATGTGTGGAGCTGTTGTTTTTCTTACTCATATTTACACATGCTCTATTTATTTCCAGGTGGTATACAGAACTATCGAGCCACAGGAGACAAACCTTGACCTCTCCTATCTGGCCAAGTCCAACAGCCCCAAGATGAAAGCCTACGGCAACCTGGAGTTCACCTGCAACGAGGTGTCTCCCCTCGACCCCGTGACTTTCCTCACGCCTGAGTCCTATCTCGAGCTACCCACATGGACGGCGAAGAAGACTGGGACGATATCCTTTGACTTCCGCACGAAGGAGGACAATGGCTTGTTGATGTACAACTTTGGTACTGTAGAACAACCCGACTTCTTTGCCTGCGAACTTTTAGACGGCCATCTTTATGTCATGTTTGACCTTGGGTCGGGGCCGGTCAAGGTGAAGGCCACGCAGAAACCTCTGAATGACGGCGAGTGGCATCACGTGGACATCCAGCGAGACGGCCTGAGCGGGATGGTCGTGGTGGACTCACGACTCAGCAAGTTTTCCGTTCCGGCCGGGAGCTCAAATCTAGGGCTCAACAGTAAGCTGTACGTTGGAGGATACGGCACCAGTTGGAGCGCCCTACAGCTTCCCAAAGAGATCTGGTCAGGGAAGCTGTACTACGGCTTTGTCGGGTGCATGAGGGACATCTACATGGATGGGCGCAGCCTGGATATTGCAGCGATTGCCAAGCAGCAGGGTGCGGTAGGGGTGGGGTCCTACTGCCGCCCCATGGTCGACCAGTGCAGCAGTAGGCCCTGTCAGCAGGGAGGGAAGTGCAAGGAGGGATGGAACCGCTACATCTGTGACTGCGCCAAGACAGTCTTCTCGGGCAAGAACTGCGAGAAAGGTCAGTGTTTTTCACTCTTTCATTCTTGTCATTCCATATGAAACTGAATGTTTGTTACGTCTGTCCAATATGTTGCAAGAAATACATACAAGGATACAAAAGACAATCTCTGTCCCTGGTGCTGAATAACAGTGGTAGTTATGCTGCCATTGTCACTGCCTTGAATTTATTGGTAGTTTGAAAGTCAACAAAATTTCAAACCTTTCATTCAACATTATGAAGGATATTTTCTTTCAGCAAAGACCAATCCCTGTCCCTGGTGCTGAATAAATAACTGCTGTCATTGCCATCCCTTTTAGTGATCCTACTACGGGTCACATGACCTACTGACGTAACTGTGATACGTCATCCTACCATCACAAATTTTGCACCTTCCGTGCAGTGCCCATCAGAGCAAATCATCCCTGCTCCTGTCAATCAATTAACCCAGAGGTAACCTGATTCACCTACAGCAGTGGAACGAGTGAATCAGTTTAGTGTGTAAATTAGCTTACATCAAGTGATGTGTGGAGTCATGTCGTGGGTGGAGGAGAGAGAACTGCTGTAACAATTATTATTTACTTTTCATTCTCTTCAAAACTTTTAAAAGCGTAAATATTGTGATGATTGGTAAGAAAATACCATGATTTTAGACCCATTTAATCCATGTTCAAATTTTGTTGTTGCTGTCCTTGCATGCATTTGAAACTTTTCATTCAATGTTTTGAAATATATTCTGCTGCATGCAGCATTTTAAGGACCAAGACCATGTGGTGTCTAGACACTTTCAAATTGTCAGTGAAAATGCTACAGGAGCATTTGCCTGTCTTCAACTGCTATTTCCAAGTACACTGACCTTCAGGAGAACGTAGCAGGAGCTGCCTCTCTATGCATTAGCAAGAAATTAGGGGCTTAGATGGAAGCTGGAATTATATCGGGGCGTGTGTGCCGGTGCATGGCTGCTGCGAGCCGATAAGCCTTGTAACATCAGGGCTGCGGGCAGATTACCCACGGTAACGACCGCCGAACAATCAATACCCACGTCCCGCTCACCTTAATGAGAATTGAATGAAATGCAAATGTTGTCACCTTTTTCTGCTGGTTTGTTACAAGTGCGATCCTTAGGCCACATGTAGGACAAGACAGGACTTCTGATGAATGACCGAGCCACAGTAATTGATCCGCATCATATGCTGGAGCCATGCAGCTTCGAGCTTCAATCTTTCATGAGCTGTCACTCAAACTCTGCGACAAACTTAGCATTTCAAATCATCCTTCTTTGACTGTCTGCATAGCCTAGGGCAGGAGCAGCACGAACTTGCTATATTGTCTATTGTTGTTAGGCATAGGGAGTTGAGACGAGATGCCTGATTAGTACATAATGACTCCCGATCATCATTCCCTGATGGAACAGTCTCTCACTAGTCTTAGCGGTTCTGCTTCTAACTCGTTCTGACAGCATCCATGGTCTTGCACATATGTGGTTTGACAGCCATTTCTATATCCACTCTTTGGGAGTATCAGAGAAGTCAAAGTTTGATGACTACAGGTCTCCTAGTTTGTTATTATTGTCCCATGGCCTTTTCCCTCTCTCCTATCTTTGCCATTAGAGAGTTACGTAGTATCAGTGCAAAGAACAGATGACAAATGGTTGTACCTATCATCCTCATGTTGGTGCCATCGCGGTGGTGTAGTGGTAGGGTTTTAGCCCCAGAACCCAGAGGTACCGGGTTTGAATCTGGGGTTCCCTGATTTGTCTCCTTGACGTTGTGCCCTTGGGAAAGGCACTTTACACGACTTTCCTCACTTCACTCAGGTGAAAATGAGTACCTAACTTCGGTTAGGGATGTCCCTCGGATAGGACGTTAAATGGCGGTCCCGTGTTTGAGGAGAACCACACCTTGAGCAGGTTAAAGAACCCACCACAATTATCAAAAAAAGTAGGGGTCCTTCACTGTGTGAGTGGATCATATAAATCTGTCCGGATATGCAGCTTCCTGTTGTTACGTCTTGAGGCGGTTTATTGATTACCGAGTATGCAATACAAACAAAACCAACAACAAACATGGCCTTTTCACTCTCCCCTATCTTTGCCATTAGAGTAATGTAGTAGCAGGGCAATGAACTGATGACCGATGGTTGTACCTATCATCATGGTGACTTTGCTTTTTTAAGTCCCATCTATCAGATAGGTTTATGGGTCACTGCACCTCTCTTGTTGGCAGTTATTCATGGTATTAGCATTATCAGTGATAAGAGAGACCAAGGACAATGTCATAAACAACATGATCATGTCCTAGGGATAGTGATAATGACATGATTTATAACAAAGCCTCTTAAAAAAAACACAGCTATAATCTGTGGATGACTAAATGATTAAAGATGATGTTTCTTACAGAACGACAGATATTTGCAGTTTGAAAGGAAGCTGTTAGGAGGCCAAAATCTTCTTCCTGAGCGCAGAGGAAGACCTACCCAGAAGCAAAATATTTGCTTGAAAGGGGGTCCAAAGCTTGCAACAACTTTCATTGTCCAATGTCTAGGCACAAACCAAAATTCATGAAAATATTTTCAGATGGTCTGGTTTTGTTTCTTTTCAATCTAACTGGCAAAAGATTTGAATGTGCTGTTACTGATTTGGATATCCTCTCGCTGATCTCTCAACTTTCATAATCATATTTACTTTTCATATCTGCTTTTTCCTTTGATTAGAAATACGATTTCCCTTTGACGTCAATCATAAATGAAATAAGATAATTGCCAGTGTAAAATACATTCCCAGAAGATAGGGGACACTTTCGAGTCACTTCATTCATTAGATCACTGAATGGTTCATACGTCATTGGTAACCAAATACGGTAATGTACTCTAAGAGGAGATACCTTTCCTACAGTTGATGGTGGCAAATGTGATTTGCACTGCAAACGCCCACACTAATAGATACTGGGTTCATTCCCCTTGTCCAATACATACTCAAAGTCAAACACAAACTGATGCATGATAGTCACCATTTAGAATATATGACTTCTTTTGGCAGAAGGTCGCATCTCTTTGACCCCAACATGGCTGATACAGCTCAGATAACGATAATCCAGCCAGCTCGGCGACAGCATCAACCTACATTCAAAACACTCCTCACACTCTGTAGCAAAAAGATTTCTAACTTATCGCTTCATCCAGCACAAATTTCCATGGGGCTGTACGTCTTGGGTTCTCAATGGATTGACGCATGTGCAAGTTGTGTGGTGCCGAGATAGAAAAGCAGTGTGATTCATGATGATATCTCTGTGCATTCAGGTCAATGTCCATGTGCTTTCATAGGGGATTACGCATTACGGGGATGGTTTGCTTGTACATGTATTAGTCGGCAGTAAAATCTTGTTAATGCACCCGCATGCATCCCCATTTGCATTCAGTTAAGGTAGTCGGCATACCTGCATGTTTTGTCAACTATCTCGATCAAAGATGTCGGTTTGTGTCTCTCAATCATTATAGCAGTGACATGTAACATGATGGCAGCTACTAGGGTCTGGCAAGTCACTCATAATGCATCATGACAGCCTAAAATATCTGAGCCACATCAATGAGATTATTCCCTCAGCAGGTTCTCAAAGAGCTCAGCGTCACCCCCTGATCAGAAGGGTCCCCCCAAGGACTGCTTGACGATGCTCTCACAAGGTTCCACTTCCCTTGCGAGGACCCTTCCTGGGATAGAGCAACAGGGTTCATCAGCATCCAGCAGACATGGTGTTCCCACCAGATGCCTCGTTTCATTTGTCTGAAGTTTCTTTCTGTCTACAATTGTCCACTAGAACTATCTTGGGCTGCAAAGATGGTTCAGAGGTAGAGGAGGACTGGCACCCGGCATATATACATGTCAAGTCACAATTGTCTACAGTTTTCAACTACGGTGTATGTCCTTCCTTTGTTGTTCAATAGACACCTGACACAGTCTATCCTTCTGAATTTTCTAGACCATACACATGTACATTTGCCTTTGACCTCCTTCATTTTCTCTTCAAAATGTTAGTCGGACATCTCCGAAAGAAGGAGACCTCTAGGTTCGAGATTCACAATGTAGTTATTGAAATTCTGCAGTGTAAGTGACACTGAACTGCATTATTGTTAAAAATATTCACAACGACAAACAATATATTCCAATGGTGATCTCTCATCTGGTGTTCAGGGAAGATGACACGCTTAATGCAGCCCTTTGTGTTGTTTGGTGGTTTTGATATATCCTTCATCGAAGCAATGTCAGTATAACATGGCATGTTTCGTTGCCTTGAACTGTAATTTCTACCAAAGTCTGCAACCAATCACTGCAGCACAAGTTGCTCCACTGCAGCACAGGTTGCTCCACTGCAGCACAGGTTGCTCCACTGCAGCACAGGTTGCTTCGCTGCAGCACAGGTTGCTTCACTGCAGAAGCTGCAGTTGTTGATCATCCTTACACCCGTGTACAATTTCTACCATACATGTGTACACATACCAGTGATGGGAATGGTGTTGAACGGTGTTCAGGGAAGATGACACGCTTAATGCAGCCCTTTGTGTTGTTTGGTGGTTTTGATATATCCTTCATCTGAGCAATGTAAGTATAACATGACATGTTTCATTGCCTTGAACTGTAATTTCTACCAAAGTCTACAACCAATCACTGCAGCACAGGTTGCTCCACTGCAGCACAGGTTGCTCCACTGCAGCACAGGTTGCTCCACTGCAGCACAGGTTGCTTTACTGCAGCACAGGTTGCTTCACTGCAGAAGCTGCAGTTGTTGATCATCCTTACACCCGTGTACAATTTCTACCATACATGTGTACACATACCAGTGATGGGAATGGTGTTGAACGGTGTTCAGGGAAGATGACACGCTTAATGCAGCCCTTTGTGTTGTTTGGTGGTTTTGATATATCCTTCATCTGAGCAATGTCAGTATAACATGACATGTTTCATTGCCTTGAACTGTAATTTCTACCAAAGTCTACAACCAATCACTGCAGCACAGGTTGCTCCACTGCAGCACAGGTTGCTCCACTGCAGCACAGGTTGCTCCACTGCAGCACAGGTTGCTCCACTGCAGCACAGGTTGCTTCACTGCAGAAGCTGCAGTTGTTGATCATCCTTACACCCGTGTACAATTTCTACCATACATGTGTACACATACCAGTGATGGGAATGGTGTTGACTTTGCAGCCATATCGTCCTATTCACAAGGCAAATGATCAGGTTTTTGATACATGACTGCGTCTCACATCTTGTCATGATGCCCTTTTCTAAATTCTGTCATGCCTTTCAAACTGAACATTACAAGTTTGGAAGGGGGAATCGTGCTAGTGCTGCAGCGATTTGCATTCTCTGTATGCTCTCTAGTTACTGTAAATGCAGAAATGTTTGCAGTGGTTTGATGTTAGCCATTTTTGTGTAAACTCTTTACTGCTAACTTAAAACCACTGCATAAAGCCGTTCCACTGTGTGACTATAACACTACTATTGTTTCAATCACGAACTCAAAACTCCCGTGAACACTCCATTTTCTCCCTACCACGAAATTAAATCCCCGCGAACATTTCTGCATTTACAGTTTAATCATCATGATGCATGTTGACATCCTTGATTGCATGCCAAGTTGCACTTCTAAGAGAAAGATTGAAACCCTGGAAAACTCGATAATCCCAGTTCCCGGCAGGATTATCAGCCCTTAATCCAGATTTGCAGCAAACCTGCAGATTAGATGCACGAAAGGTTTTTCTGCTAGCATCCAACAAGGATGCAACTGATTCTGCAAGGTCAACCATTTCCAGCTTAGCTCTAGATTTTGGTGAATGAAGAAATGCTAAATACTTTTGGAGGAGGTTGAATGGATGTCATAGCGACTGTGACAGGTGATGATTAAGCTGGGATGGGACTCTCAGGCGCAGGAAAAGCAATGCAAAGAAAGGTCCCGTCATTTCTACAAATGCCAGAGGAACGGGGAAACCTGCTGAGATTCCGTCTTACCAGAAGACAGAATGGCTCATTTGACAGTTGGAAATGGTAGCGGTAGTAAGATTGAATTTCTTGGCTGTGTTCCTTGCGGAGCCGGGTTTTAGCGCCGACGTCGAAGAGATCCCCGAAGTCATTTGCTGCCAGCAATGAGTGGAGCAGGGAAATCCTAACGTGACAGATCCATTTACTGCGGGGAGAATCCTAGCCGAGTTCTATTACTTGGGAACTTGAACCTAAGGAAAGATTGAGGTTTAGTGCAACTCTTGATGTTGTAATCATTCTTTATATGCAAGGCTTTTAGTATAAACCATCTCTATGCCTTATATGCAATCTTAGACAACAGTTAGTCACAGTATAGGGGCCCCAAGGTAATCCGCTTCAAGAATCTAACAGAAACTACGATCACTTCATAAAACGGTTGAAGAGCAGAATACATACAGCACTGTTTCAAGTTCAATGCCGACTGAGTTTTAGATCCATGTCGCAGACTGGCGAATGGTAATGCACGAAATTAATTACACTGACAAGGAGGCACCGCACACGTACGCGTATGTTCCGTACACGTAATGGTCTCGTTCATCACGAGGAGTAGAAAAAAAGTCACCCCACACAAACACAAAGGGAGGGTGAAGTATTTATGTAACTGTCGAGGAGGGGATTACATGCTGCAGTAGTTTTATGTGCACTGCAGACAGGGTTGGAGATCAGGGACTAGTACCGTTGATGCAAGAAGTAAATCACCAGGACTTCATACTTTAAATAAGGCACTGCACAATGCATGTTCTCCTATGTGTACATTTGTATTCATCTTGTGTGTCAGAAAAGGCCCCCCAGAAGCCGGGAAGCATGTCTAATCTTTACAAAGAAATTATTCAGTGATGCGGTTTACCCAACATAGGGAGATTAACTGCAGCTACAGCTACACCTTATAGCAGAAACACCTCGAGCAGTAATCCTGCACAGGATAGCCAGGTTTCAGAACATCAGTTCTGCAAAAACATTGAACAGAACTTTTTCATTAAAGAAAGTCTGTAAATTTAGTTTTGAAGGAGGTCATGTTTGCAACACAGCACAGTTCATTTTTCATATAGTACCCAGAACGAGGAACTAAACATGTAGTTGGATATACGCCGAAAATAGTAACTGGATAAAATTTTGAAATAGTCAGACGTTTCAGACAGCATCTGCTGTCTTTCGTCAGTGCCTAAAGGAAGGACTGGGAAACCAGGTGGTTGGATATACTTTGAACTTTCTTGCAATAGGGTCACTATACGCTCGTTCTCATTTAAATGTACACATTTTGTAATCTCTGTTACCGTTAGAAGTAAGACGTTCCTGACAGTAAGATATGTCACATATAAGGTACCAAACTGCCGTTTTCAAAAGCTAGAAAAGTTTTAAGTCGTCCTAAAAACTACAGTTTGACATCTTATATGTGGCATATCCTAATGCAAGGAACATCTTATTTCAATCGGTAACGGAGATTACAAAATGTGTACATTTAAATGAGAACGAGCGTATAGTGTAGACAGAAGTTTGGCAACCACAGCCCTTCTTGTGATGAGGACCCATTAGGGCCCCCAGAGAATAGTAACCATGACTTGGGGGGCTCTTTTGGGACAGTAGGGGAATAGAAAATGCGTATCTCATACCACATGCAGATCAGTACGGGTACAATCCAACAGTGATGAACTTTGATACTCCTCTAACCCTTTATCTTGCAATTACTTTTAGATAGGGAGAAAATAACATCTTCTATCAGCAGCTGGGATACAGGGGCTTAATTCTGTTTGAAGATGGGGAGCCGGTATGCAATTGCCGTTACAGATGAATACTAATGATCGGTCTGTGTGCACCAACAGAATTGTCGGGGATGTTTGGATGTAGAATATGTGCTAGAGTTATAATTTCAAAAAGTTTCAGTAGAATCGGTTTACGGATTTAATGTGGTAAGCCTTGAGTAAGAGTGGTTCAAACTGCCAAAAAGCATTTTTCTTTCTTCTGTTACAAATCAAGTCCATGTCGAACATTATATCTTGTCCAAGTTGAACATTATATCTGTATATAAGTGTTATGGTTTTCAAAATGTTTCAGTAGATTTGACATATGGAGTTTGTGTGGCAAGACTTGAGTAAGAGTGGTTCAAACTTCCAACAAGTATCTTCCTTTTTCTGTTGCATATCAAGTCAATGTCAAACATTATATCTGTATAAGTGTTAGGGTTTTCAGAACATTTCAGAAAATTTGGAGTTTGTGTGGCAAAACTGGAGTTTGTAAGTTGTAACAGTTGCTCAAACTGCCTAAAAGCATCTTTCTTCTTTCTCTTACATATCAAGTACACATCAAACATTATATCTTGTTGAACAGAAGAGCCATTTTCATGCCGATGCCCAAGGATTGCACACACTTCATGGCTGCTGCATTGAAAGTATTCCACAGTTTGAGGAAGTAATCTAGTGTGTAACAATGTAATGATGGTATAAGTACAAGATGTGATTAAACAGTTGCTGAGCTGGCTCCTGTGGTGTAGAGCTCCTGGGAATGGCTCCATTCATGGCCATTCAGCGAGTGGGATTGAGGAGAGAATGCGCTTGAAAGGAAGTTGTTTTGTCAGCATTGCTAGGTTCTGTGAAGGTGAATTGCAAAGGGTGCTCTGTGGTGCCCACTGATAAGATTGTGGGCAGGCACCATTGCTGTGAGAACGTGATGTTGTGTTGCATAATGTTTAGAGTGTTTGCCCCAGGAATCAAAAGGTCCTGGGTTCAAACTCCTGATAGGCTCTTGCCCTTGGGAAAGGCTATTTACATTGAATTTCCTCTCTTCACTGAAAATGAATACCTAGCTTTGGTTAGAGGTATCCCTTGGATAGGATGTTAAATGGAGGTCCCATGTTTGAGAGGAGCCACACCTCAAACGTTTATTGTGAGAAGAGCATGGGTCCATTCGGGTGTGAGTGGATCAAATCTTACAGCCTACATTGGATGTACTGTGCTTGTCTAAATTTCTGCTTGGAAGGTTTTCAAGGGAAAAGTTTGCATAGCAGATCATTTCACTGTATAGAATGCATCACCAAAAGTGTATTGTTTCCATGACTATCATTTATTCAGTGGTATAATTTCACTCTGGTAGATCTTCATCACTAAGGACTCAAAAGTCTGTGTTGCAGTCAAACTAGGTAAATTATAAGTAGATTCATTCCAGTGGTTTGGTAACCAAACAATATCTTTTTGTTGAAAAATGCTACAAACGAGAAATTAGATTGTTGTTGCACAGGCTTACTAGGTATTAAAACCCTCATATTTCTTGATATAACCAAAAGCACACACATATCGTTATCATTTATCATTTTGTCTCAGTCTTAGACAACACATAGTTTCTCCCAATCTTCTCAGCAATTATTATTTGAAAAGGCTAAGATTGTCCTTGACAGGTGTAACTGTATGTTGCACAGCTTTACTGTTTTATCGCATGACATTACTGTTGCCTCAGAAAGTGCCCCAAACTTGAGACTGGGAAGCGCAGACAAGGCGTTTGTCCCTAGAGAAGGTGTTGACAGATTGTAAAGTCCTTCTGCCACGTAGTTTCCCCTGTTCATCTCAACCATCTGCCTGTGAAGTAATACTCTACGACATGGCATATTGTCCCAGATGGCCGGGCGCTGTAAATCACCATTACGTAAAAAATTGTTGCCATTTGAGTTTAAAGGACAGCGTAGGTGGCCATTTTTCATGCCTTTTATGCTTATTTAGCAGCAGGTTGCGTAGCCGCTGCCTTGTCCTGTGTGTTGACATGGCGCCACAAGAGGGCTTATGTATAGAAGACGATGACAGATTATTGGCAGAACTTTCATCAGAAAAGAAGGGCTACTGGGAGCGATTACGTGACCTTTTTGTCCCCTAGTTTCTGAGCATGTCTTCCATTGATTTCCACGTCCTGACGACCAATTTCCACATGTCGATATTTTACCCACAATGACCAATCAGACCGCTGTAATGACCCATGTATAATCGTGATAAACAAGAAAACTGAACAAGGACTTCCAGTTGATCAATGGCAGACTATTTAAGGATTCCGAATCAATGAAGTGGAGGGGGGCTGCCGAGCTTGTTAGCCCGCATCCCGTGTTCTTTGCCAGTGGCGCTTGTTTAGGAGGAAAATTCCAGGCAGAAATCCAGGCGTACAGCAATCGATACTGATCGATATCCGCAGCAAGGCACGCCACTTGGACATGCAAGCCGGCGGACCCCAAGCCGGCCCAGCCAGAACTACTAGCTGCTGCCGCGCAGTGCATCAAATTGTTTAGTTCCTGGTTTCCACAATGAAGTGAATCGCAGCGTACATGCATTTTATCACATTATGAGGAAGTGAATCAAGAATGTCTGTAATAAAAAGCAATCCCTGGGCGCAGCGGGCCGTAATGACGGGACTTAATTTCAGGCCCGGCGTCAGCTTGCCTGGGAAGGTATAAATTTTTCAGGGGTGATAAAATATGCTTTAGGAGTGTACCACCCATGAGCTGCCTGGAATGCATGAAGTAGAGAAACTGCTGCGGACAATCCTTATGTTGTACAGAAAATGTTGAGCTAAAGTCCTTCATGATTGATTTAGTTCCTCTTGCGATAGTACATCATGTACATTCAAGATATCTAGCCTTTGGAAAACACCATATCTACACAGATGTTTATGGAGAAACGCTGGAGTTCAGACCAGGTCATACCTTCATGTGCAACTATACATCTTTGCCAGGCAGCTTTTGCTGCTCACAAGATATTCAGCAGCTTAGAATGGGTTTTCATGCAGATTGTAACACCACAAAAATGATACAGACTGTGTTCATCATATCATTTGAGTCATCAAATATTCTTCAGTATGGTGCCCTGGAATCTTGCGATACCTAGAAAGACTTAAAGCAGTGTCTAATTTTCCAAGAAATCATGACTTCTTGAAATGAAATCGTCAGGCATCCTTGATAGAAGCTAAAGAGTGGCACACATGTATAAGAAGCAAAATCTATAATTGTAAATTAGTGCATGATTTTATAGTTTATGCCTGCATGAGGCTTGATACATTTTCTATGATAGACCCATCAGGTTTGCATTGTAGGTAAAAGAAACTATCTGATTTACAAAATTTCAGATGAGTTTTAAGTTAATTTTCAGTGCTTAGAAATGGCCAATTGAAGAGATGAATCCATGTAACATGGTATTGAATTGAAATAGCATAACTGCCAGTCAAAAGGTTTTTGATTAATGGTCATGAAGCATGTTCAGTCTTTTGATCAACATGTAGCCGAAGTTATAGCTCAGCTTTTATTGGATGCAATATCAGTCTCGCAAATTTGACAAGTTGATATTAAAGCAATATTGGCGACTGACATATTCTTCCTATCTTGTCATAAATTTTGATGATATGTTGCAAAAAGGAGCAATTGTGCAGAACACTAGAAATAGCTTGTAAAGACGTGAAGCCTAAAATATCACTAGTGTGGAACTACAAAATGTCGCACGCCATATCGATGATGATTCACTCTTCTTTCTTTGTTTCTTTGTGGTCAATTATTCTCCCCGCCCAAGTTCAAACACGTTCAGACAGAGATCTCCCACATGGCTTTGTCGTGACTTCCGGTCTGTTTGACTTTCTTTTGAAGCCATATTAGAAGCGCACTTAGTCTTGACAATATCTGATGTAGACGTTGATGCATGACACTTTCAGACTGCATTCATGGGAAAATTCTCTAGAGGCAAATCCGTGTTGTATCTGCAGTATATCTCTCCTGCACTCACATATGCAAGGGGCACTGAGTCGTCTGAATGACACGGAATGTGCCTTAGCTCACTGGGCGGATGCAGCCAGATACATTTGTAAAAATTAAATTTGTATAGATTTGAATGCTTTAACAAATAATACATATTTGCAACCAAACTGTGTAGACAGCATGTTAGTTTGTTACAGAAGGAGACACGTTTTGATTTTATCAAATTTCTTCATTCTTTTTTACTTCCTTTGCATGAGCATGATTATTATTCTGATTTTTCTTTGATAAATCAATGTTTGCTGACTCCAAAGCCCTTTCTTTGGGGATATTTGTCTTACTGTTATAATCAGGTCAGTCTGAATTTCATCTTAGTTGATAAGACACCATTGCCTTTACTCGGTCTCAGTCTCAATCAACTCAAGAGATTGCAGACCTAGATATCCCATTCTGATTATTTAGATTACAGCTGCAAATGGGGTAGTCAGCTCCCCTCTTCAGTATGTGTTCTACATAGAGACTCATTCATATGCTTTAGTAGAATATCCAAATTACTTGCCACAGTGTTGATAAGGATGGCATCTATATCAGTCCAGCAGTTCTCTATGTGAAAAAGGTTTTGTGCTATAAAACTATCAGATGCATTACATTTTTTCTGTTGTGATGAGTTATCACTTTGCAATGTCAGTGATCAGTCGTAAAAGTTTGCTTGGAGTGCTGCATTCTTGAATTCTAAAATCAATGCATTACACAACCTTTAGTTTCTAAAATGTACTGTGCATTGTGCTGAAATCAAAGCTGAAATAAGTTTTGTTAATCTTCTGAGATGTTGTTGACCACGGTTTACATCATCCTTGGGTGTTGGTGTGTTGTTGTCCTTGGTGCTGAAACAGTTACTGTGAATGCATTTTCTTTAGTCCCGGAAAGCTTCTTTTATTGTACTGAAATCAAACTGTTTACAGATTTTATCCTGATATATACATGTAGTTGACAATTATTGGTCATCACAAAATGACAGCTTTAGTTTGAGGCAAATCATTTGCAATATCCTATATACATGGGGCATTGTGCAAAAGTATATTTTCGCAACATTTTTTTAGAAGTGTAATAAATAGTCAGTGATCCCATATCTTTTTAATGAATTCCAAGTCCAACAAGCTTTAAAAGTTATCGCATATGCCTTGATATCACATTGCATTTGAGTTACATAGGATTAACTGATACTTTAGCTAAGGTCTGTAAATAGAGGATAGATTTTGTCAGGATTCCCATCCTGTAGCATGCTGCAAGTGAAGCTCAAGTATAGCTTTAACCTTCATGGATGAAAGCGTCTGTACTGTGGCTTCAGGCCATGTTAGTTCATTCAGCGTCTAGACTTGTAATGCTGGTGGCTTAATGTACTGTAAAATGCTTTTTAAATTGGCATGGCGGAATATTAGCAAGTTTGGGAGTGGAGAGTAATTTCACAGAGCTTTATCTTTGGGAAACAAGTTTTCTCGGGCTAGCTGATGTGTATATTGTCATACATTCTGTGGGATGAATTTCAGTGATAAAAACTAGCTGTAATGAACACCAAATTTCGCCCTCTTGGTGTTAGTTAAAAAGTTAAAATCCTCCCACACCATGAGGTGTATAGGGCGGTGCCCATCTCCGTTTCATAGGCCTGGGCCACACTGTGGTGCAATTACTGCAGCAGGGGGCTAGTCCACTGGCAGTGGAGTGTGTTTAACTTCCATACTGTTTCAGAAGTATGTACCATTTTTATAAAGTCTTCGGTATGACTCAATGCGCCTCTTGTCCAGAGGTGTCCTACCCGGGGCTTGAACCCAGGCCTTCTGGTCCAAAATTGCAAGTAATTTGAACCAGATGTGGCTAGTAACAGAAGTGCAGACCACTACACCACAGGTACACCCACCCTCTTGGTGTACCTGCATGCAATCAGCTCTGAAAATGTTGTGTAGGGTTAAGGACTGATGCAGTACTTGCTCCCATCTGCAAAGAGTTGCCAGGAAAGGCTTTTAGCCTTTAACCTGCTAAGGAAGCTGTTTGGCACTGACTGGGTATTGGTTACCCATATTGGCAACAGGAAGAAGGTTAAACTACAAAAACAGTGACACAGAATACTTAAGATATTACAGGCTGACTACTGGAGCACTAACCTGCCGTATCATTTTCCTAAACTTTACATGCATGTAAACTAATTAGTCGTGAAAGAAAATACACAAGCCTCTCTCCTGCTGTCACCTCCAGTGTGAAACATACAATAGCATATCTCCATGTATTTTCAAAATACAAAGCAAGTCCTGTTGAGAATGACAAATTGTCCTTTCAATATTTCATAGCTCTCATTTCCCAAGTGGACACATGCAGAAGTCATGAACCTTTCTGTGGCCCCCTCCCATCTGTTCACATGCCCTTCATACATAGATTATTATGTGATAACTGTTCCTTTTATTTCTGGATGTATCTTCATGCTGAACTAGCATGCTGGGTGTACTTGGAGATACTAATATGCATTAGAAACTTGTTATTAATATGCTCTGCTATTTGTTTGTACTGCATACCTATTAAACCGCCTCATTGCATAGCACACCAGGTTTGTACTGAAGAGTACAAGCTGCTTATCCAAACAGATTTATTTGATCCACTCCCATGAGACGGACCTTAACTCTTTTTGATAGTGGTTCTTTTACGTGCTCGAGGTGTGGCCCTCCTCAAACACTGGACCTCCATTTAACGTCCTATCAGACGGGTGTCCCTAACCGAAACTTGTACTCATTTTCACCTGAGTGAAGTGAGGAAAGTACCTTTTCAAAGACACAATGTCAACGGGACAAATCAGGAGACCCGGGATTCAAACCCAGGACCTCTGTGTTCTGTGCTAAACACCCTGCCAATGTGCTACCACGACAACACCACTATTGTTAGAGAGGCTGAAAGAGAGGGTGTGATAAGACTACTGATCTGTCCTGATCTCAGAAGGATTGATGCCCAGGCGAAGGTCAGGTCTGTCATTAATAGAGCTCAAATTACAAAGATATATTACAGCGAGATCATATGGCTGTTAGGGCTTGTTCACAGTGTGCAAAATGGTGCTGCTGGTCTCAATCACAAGAAGAGTCCGTAGGACACAAGCTCTCGTGAAGTGATTATGGTGTTTTATGTTGTGGGGAATTGTGCGTTCTGTAACATTACATTACCTAGAAATACTACTAGGGTGTCTAAAACTGATACGTATCATCTCGCTCATACTAGCAGGCAACATGCAAAAAGTAGATAAAAATGCATCAAACAGATCTTGAGTTATAGCTACGAACACACAGACACAGTCAACCGCAATACCCCCGTAGGAGGTGAGCCTCCTTCAAGGAGGTAACAAGCCATTTGAACAGATTGAGATTTTATTTTGGTCATTGTTAGAAGGGTTCACCTCAAGGGTATTACTGAATGGACTTCTAGTTGAAACATTCACAGAGCTATACCTAAACTTTTAACCTTTAATACATTTAAGTAGCCATTTGGCACCCAATTTCCTATTGGTTACATGTACATTGAGTTAGGCAGCAGGGAGAAGGTTAAAGAAACAATTTTTTGTATGCTGTTGCTTGCGAGGCTTATAATTTCAATGTTGGCAACCAAGACTGTTGGATATAGGTACACTTTTGTCCTTACATTGTTTGATATCTTTCAGCAACATCTCATGACTTTAGATTAAAATTCAGAATGCTGCAGCAGGAACTGAAGATGATGACTTCATTCGTTACAGAAAACCATTATCTTGTACCACCTCTTATATTGAGGGCACATGTCATTCAGCAAAAAGACGTCCTTGTCACCTTGAGCTGAGGAGTTCAGCTCGCTTGGAAGTTACCAAGGTCAAATACTTATCGGGAGGGGGGGACTCTAATTGCCATCCAGGCCTTACAGTGACCTCATGTAGTGTAATCACCCGGTAGGGCAAGAAATCTGAAAGCTTGGTGTAATCACTCTGGGGACATGTCTTTATCCCTTTTTTATTAGGAGCATAGGCACATCATGAAAGAAAAGTTGCGTGATTAGAGTTTGAACATCTCCCTTACAAGCACAAATGGGCTCGGGTCTTAAAATGAAGTTTTTTTCATCTTCTTTTTAATCTAAAGTAAAACATTGCAAGGCTTAACATGTCAATTTGTAACAACGCCAAAGCTTTATTGAAAGTCTGACTGAGTTAAAATCTGGAGCAAGTTTAGTATTCTTTGTACCAATGTTATAGTTGGGTTGCTCTCCTCAAGCCCCGGCTCACTACAGTGTGAAATTTGTCTCTGAGTTTCTAACTTGGATGGACCATTACTTCGAAACAGTACATCATAACAACGTTGACTGAGTACCCAGACAAGCATGGGACATGTTCTGTTTCTTGTGATATTAAATACATTTATCAAAGCACGGAGAGTAAGGCGGTACAAAGTCCTCATATGTCAGCTACTCTATCAATATCAGGACTGTGCTCAAAGGACCACAATTACTTTAGCTTAACAGTGCACAAGTACAAATTTGGTGTCAGAACGTGAACGGTCCGCCTTTGAAGAGGGTGCGTGATTGGACGGAAAAAGATTACCTTCAGCAGCCTGTGGTGGACTTTGGTCTTTTATCTCATGTAGACTGATCTACATGTTCTCTGTTCCTGATGAAAACTCTCAGAAGATGCCAGTTTTTTAGGATATGTGACATGTATTTGACCAGACAGAAGGGGAAGCTAATGGTTGGGCTAATCCCTGATGAAAATACAAATTTCTCAGCGTGGCTTCCGTCGGGATTTCTGAGATATTCCCATGTGTCACTTGAAAAAGGGTTTTTCGGAGTCACATCCTGTCCAATGTGCAAATGTCTAATGTCATTAATGTTTAAGCATCCTGTGATTCTCTTATTCAAGGCCAGTAGCAGACGAGTAGTTCATGCAGAACAGTTAAGAATTGTAGGATTGACAACTCTTAAGCACTTTTTTATGTTTTACATGTTGGTTACACAAAGTTGATTCTTCAGTTTGGGAATGTAGCAGTTGCTGTTTCGAATTGTCTATTGCTGTTTTTTGTAGGGAAATTTGAATACATGTGCATGCTGGTATTGCAAGGAACTGCAGTTTTAAGATCTTCTGCTAGATGGCTCTGGACACTTTGGATATGCCTTCTTACGTTGAGTATTCTTCAAGCTTTTTATTTTCTGTTACCATATTATCTGTTTTCAGAAAATCATTGGGTTGGTTGCTCTACAATTTTGAGTCCAGTTGTTTTATTCCAATTCTCTACTTTCAAAAAAGATTCCGAAAATTACATTGAGGGGTCGTTGAAAGAAAAGCGTGGGGTGCTCGGAGCCACATGGCCATAAAAAGAGCGATGGAGATTGGCTGCTTGACCTCGTCCATTCCCTCATCACATGAGGCCCTACAGGGGCTGGTGGGAACTGTTCCGCAATTTGTGTCAATCACCGGGGCTTTGGAGCCTTATGCCTGATCAGTACTGCCTCAGGGGCCAGGACCACTGGATTCCTTGGTTCTTAAATGTTTCTGTCTTTTCTTTTTAAAAGAGAGACCAGCAATCCCTAAGCAGGTGTTTTTTTGTAAATATTATCAACACTGTTTGCAGTTAATCTGATTATGAAAACGACTTTATATTATTAATTACCATAAGTGTACATATATATAGGAAGAGGTCCCTTTTTATATTTTGACCCAATTTACTCATTAGCAGCTTATATGTATTACTTACATGTAGATATGGCACAGTGTTTATAGTTTGTGTATATCTATAAACAATGCCTTCTTATAATATTTTCCTCTGTCTGAACTGACTTACATGTACATGTACATGTACATGTACTGCATACTGTGACAGTTGTGAAATACCATCATCAAGATTTTTTTTGGTTTGAAACATTTATGTCCAAGCCATGCTTATAACCAAAAAAGCTTTCAATTAGGTGTCTACAAATATGTGACTCAAACATTTGAAAAATCTGGGGTTCCCAATATTGGATGTTTTTTTCAGCCAAGCCATGTTTTCTTTTGGACCAGTTCGTATTTTTTTCTGTCCTATCAGTGATTGATTGGTTAGTGTCCTGATGGAGTACAGGTGCCAACATGGCGCAACTCGTGGACAGAACTGAATCAGAGTCTGGTGCCTACAGGGCAGACATTATTCCAGGAGCTGTCAGCAGCTCACAGCCAGGTAACAACATCTGAAGGATCAAAAATTGGTTGCAAGCCTCAGAGCCCTTTGCTTTTATTTCACGTACGAGTATGTGTTAGACTCTGCATACCCATTGGTTTGCAATGATCCATAATAGATGCCAATACCTATTATGATGTCGAGGAATGTCCCTATAGCTCAACTGGTAGCAGGTTCACAGTTGAGCTCCTGATTCCAATTAGTTGTTAACTGGGAGACCCCGGTTCAATCCTGGGAAGGGCATGTAGGTTGGGACTGCACCCGTCTTTTGGAAGGGCTGTAAAATTGGGGTCCCATGTTTGAGCAGGTGCCTCGAGCACATTAAAGGGGAAGGGCTAGCAACTCCTCCATGTAAAATATATCCTACTACACTACAACAAAGAAACCTGCAGCCCTATGGGCCACTAGACACTACAAGGATCTGAAGGAATTATGACATCAAACCTTAATTTTCTGTTTGACTTAATCCATATCATGTTCCTGGTACAGTATTGAACAAATGTGGTTATGTAAAGATGATGTTACACATGACGCACAATTGGTATTTTAGTTCTATCAGTCTCCAGTCATGAGTTATACATATATATACCCGAATACCTTTATCCATATGCAATTGGATGGAACAAGAAAGCTATATGGATGGCATCCCTGCCCAGTATAATGAGGTTTGGATGAAATCAACATACCATCCAGGCTGGTTATAAATCAGAAGCTCCTTACTGTGACACCACAAGACATTTACAGACAACAGACACAGGCTACATACAGCCTTCTCATCTGTCATAATGTAGGGCTGCCAAACTCTGGGACAGCCTTATGTTCCAGTGGGCGTGTCCCTGCAGCTCAACTGGTAGCAGGCTCACAGTTGAGCTCCTGGTTCCAATTAGTTGCTAACTGGGAGACTCCTGGACATGGCATCTTGGTTGGGGCTGCAACTGTTTTTTGGAAGGGACATAAAATGGGGGTCCCGTGTTCGAGGAGGTGCCTCGAGCATGTAACAGGATAAGAGCTAACAGCCCCTCCCTGTTAAAATATACATTGCTACAGAAACAGAGAGGAAACTTGCTGACCTATATACCAAGAGGCTCTACAAGGGTCTCAATGAGAATGCACCAACTTATGTTTATTTTGTATGTTTGTCAGAAGGGTTTGTGGCCTGATTTATAGAAAGTTAGTAACCATCCAAGTAGTCATCCTAGATAGATCAACATGCTAGATATGATATTGATGCATAAAAGGATTAAATAAAATGATAAATATAAGTACAGAATGTTTTGACAGTCAACTCCTGCCGTGGACATTTTGTCCAAAATCTAAAATACACAAAACGTTGGACTGATTGATAAATGATGTGTCGTACCAGCACCAGGCACAACATTCATCAACGATCAGTACACCACAAGGAAAATTAGGAAACCCTTTCAAGACTCTTGCGTGTTGCCGGATGAAATTGGGTCAGATCAATAGAACTGAGCAGGATTAATGAGGATATGCAAATATCTAGCCTCCCCGTATCACATTACCGTTGCCGAATGTAATAGTTCGTCCATCTGTGCTTGGCACATGTCATTAACACCATTGTTACCAACTGTAAGCTTGATGCTGTGTGCACATATAGAATAGAAACACAATACAGAATTTACCACTTGTTAGGGTTTCTTGAGTAAGCAAGTCCTAGGGGATGGGCTTATAAGTGATAAGCATTGTGATGATTGTCATTTTGGAATGGAGGAATATTTCATTATTATGAAATGTTATCCTGCTGCTTGAGTAACTTTTGTATTGAGTGTCTCTTTACCTGGATGTCTATCCTATGACTTATAATAGGCCATGTTGATTTGATTATATGGATGACATCCGCGCGTGCATCATTTTTCGTCCATATCCAAAAAGAAAAAAAGTTTTCTATCATACTGTAAATCGTGCAAAAGAGCTACATAATGAGCAAATATATGACGCAAATTGCAAAATGATATTTCGGAAAACGAATACTAAAATTAATGTAGAATGCCATAGGTCAAAGAAGAAGATGTGAAAGAAGAATCCAGTATTTTGTATACCATTCTCTGTGTGTTTAGTCATTTGTTCCTGACCACATAGATTTCAACTTTTTTTTTATTCGCACGCTCGCTTCAGTTTTGGGGTTCGCAGAGGATGGCATCTATATGATCAAATCAACATGGCCTTACATGATGTCCTGTATCTTCTGTTGAATTAAATGTTGAAAGTCTTCCCACAGAATCGACCATGCTGACATTCGCTGACGGACAGTACCTGACGGTGTCGCTCCTGGGGCCAGTGCAGACGGAAGCGGAGGACATCACGCTGCGGTTCAGAACAGCCTCGTCGTATGGACTTCTCCTGGCCGTCACCTACGAGGGGGGTCCGCAGGAGAACGTACTGATGATGGAGATAGAGGCAGGGAGGCTGAAGCTCACCTTCAATCCTGGTGATTTGACTTTATCTGGATCCACAATAGACGAATTTGAATGACATGTGGTCATGGAGGGGATTTTACTCACAAACTGTCTGTATATATATGTAATTGTGCATGTCCGTTAAGAATAGAACACGTTCGAACGACATTGCCAAACCACGACCAGTGTCACGGAGCCCGGATGACATGGCAGTTTGTGAGTAAAATCCCCCCTATGAGGACATCAGCTTGAACAGTTGTTCAAATTCGTCTATTACCTACACTCACCATGACGAGATTTGGGGGTTCCAATTCTACCCAACCAAAGTTCTAATGACTGATATACAACATTATGCTACCGGACAGGTAGAGACTGCAATTCTGAAGAAGCATGTGAAGCCAACGGCCCCATATTAAATCACACTTTCTTTACAAGAGCAGGGATGTGCCCTACTGTCAGTGTATCGTAAACCTACAGTCTTACGGCTTCAACTGAAGCAATTACTGTCATATTGAGGTCACCCACACTGGTGCCAAGCGGCAGCCACTTCTTCCCACTCTGCCTCAGTTTCATCAATTGCGTGCTCTTTTCAATCCAACTGCATGGCTGTAAGGAGAGTAGTCAGCCCCGACGCAATGTATCCTGATAAATGAATTTTCAATCAATAGTGCTGCAAAGTGATCCTAAAATCAATAGAAAAAGGGACTAAATATGATTGATTCACAACTTAACGATCATGATGAATCGTTATACACCATTCAACAATTGTTCAATAATTGATCTGTACTTGAGGGATAAACAACTTACAGAATAAAGTATCATTGATAAAACAGGAAATCTTTACATATTTGATTGTAAGAAGAAAACAATGTAAATCTTTGTCACATGCATGCTACTGGCTGGAAAGGGTCAAGGTTCTTAGGACAGGATGTTAAGCCACAGTCCACTGTTCATTCTGCTTGTCGAAAAGAGCTAGGGAATTTCCCTGGTACAATGAACCTGTAAATACTCTACTTATCGTCTGTCTCCTCTGTTGAAAATTATCTTTCCCTGGCACAATGAACCTGTAAATACTGTACATAGTGCTTGTCTTCTCTGTCACAACCAATACAAGATTAGTTCTTCAGTGAGATAAACAGGTTCTAGATCACTTTCACTCATGACGATTTATGTTGTTCCTCACAGGCCCTGGTCCAGACTTCTTGTACGGTGGGGAAGGTCTGGACGACAACAACTGGCACACCGTGCAACTCAGGCGCCGCGGTCGGCAACTTAATCTTCGGGTGGACGATTTAGATGTACCCGGTAATGCAAGTTTCCTTGTCTTCTGTCTGTGGAACTTACTCTTCCTCCCCCCTCCAGGCTTTAGGTGGTGGACTATTCCTCTCGCTCCGGCGGACCCTCCGTAGAGTCTCCATAGTACGCTCTCTCGCTGAAGAAAGTCTTCCTCATGGGTGAAGGACCGCTCTCCAGCCTACCGAGCAAACCTCTCAGTCTGCTTTCCTATTTCTCTCTCGATATGTAAAGAAGAATTTAGTTTAACTTCGTATTAAGTCTTTACGTTTACCTCTTATTGTCTTAAAAGTTCTGGACCCGTCCTTGCCAAAAGGCAAGTTTACGGTTTATTACCTACGATTGTAAAGAAAAGAAAAATTGTTGTAAAAATCAAAGAATCATCACGATGGATCCCTGTATTGGTAGTTTCCTGATTAACGGTGTGCATTTTCTCTTTTTTAATGCTTACAGCTATATATCCTTTCCCATTGGGGTCAGGTTTGTTCGTAAACAGTTTCATGTGCTTCACTCCTATGTGTTGTAGAATACATACCTTATATATCGATATACCCCATAAGTTCATCATACTGTGCTTGCATGTGCTGTGTTACCCTTGTGCTGTGATGTGTCGTAAAATAACCAATTGCGCCTTATAGCTTCTTGCATGGTATCTACTACTAACCATTGTAGCCTTAGCGCATCTTCCAAAGGAGATCTTAGCTAGTGGCACAAACACCATTGAGTAAGATACAGCACATTCCAGTTAATTGCAGTCTTTATTTCTTACTTCTTACTTCTTCCAACATCTGAGTATTCCAAATGAATCGAGAAGAATATCTGATGGCAGAAAACAAGAAAACAGCTTCACAAAGAGGACTTTCAAACATTTTGTTTCCTACATTTTAAGAAAACAAAGAAACTGTCTATGCACCAATATTGTTTTTTTTATTGATATCTATGAAAATACTCACTGCCTAGGCCTGGTTACTATAAATCTAGTAGCTGTGGCGAGATCACAAGTTAAGAAATGATGTCAATTTTTGGAAACGTGTTGCAAAAAGACAACTGCCAAGTGTGTGGAAAACAACCAAAATGTCTTCCCTAATCCAGAAAGGGCTATCAACCATGACAAGTGAGTATCATTTCGAAATTTCTACCAGACAGTGTTTTTTGGTTGTTTCTCCTTAAAACTATTGTGTTCGTATAATTTTGTCTATTATTTAGTATTGTGTAACTGTTCTATTAGTCAATATCGAACAGTAAACCGTAAATCAAAACTACATATGCCAAGTGATTCATGAAGTCAACCAAGCTTGGTCCACCGTATATTTCCTTGTGACAGCAAAATGAATGAAGTCTAAGATTTTCTGTGCAAGATCATCTTTTATGGTGATATCAGAAACCACTTTTCAGTTAAAATTTTGTTTGCTTTGTGCAATCCTAAAAGCTATCAATGACTGTTTTTGTAAGATCATCAGGTGTTGCTAATCAACAACTTGGTTGAACCAAAGATGGCGTACATGTATACACCGCCAGAAATTAGAAATCTGATGCTAAGTAGCAATGAACTAACAAAGGATATAATGAAAATGACTGTTAGGTACAACTTTGAAGTGTTTGTATTATTATTTTTGTGCAATTAACTGGGATGTATTGTATCTTGACTGTCATACAAATCAGCTATATGCTGCCTTTGCAATTGACAAAGTACAGATTAAATACAGTTGCCATTTCAAACCCCAAATTTTGTATCGGATATAGCGAATGGACAGAACCTATCCTCCTGCCCTGTAACATCACAGCAAACCAATAGAAGGCATGCGTAGCCGCCTCATATAGACCCCGTAGCGTATGAAACCCCGGTGATGTAAATGTTCACTTTAAAGTGAAATCTTCCCCAGGCCTAGGAGTGGTGAGGGTACGTAGTTCCGCTATATAGATATAGCACGTTTCACAAACAATGTACCCCCATGAACTGCAAGAAATATACAATGTCAGCAACGAAAGAAAAAAAACAAAAAAGCTGACCCGGCGGTCATGACGTGCGAGATCGTCGCGCCGTTCTGGACGAAGTCTCTCGGGGAACCAGTCCCTACCTGTGAGCTGTAGGGATCGATGCTGTAGATGACAGGTTGTTGGGAATGGTGCAAGAATTTCTCCAGTTTCAGGTTTTCTCCCTCCACCAAGGGTATGCTTTCCTCAGCCTTCCCTGGCTGGGGGTACCCTTGGTGGTGACAATGCCTTTTGTAATGCCTCCAGGTTTCTTTGGTGAAAGCTTCCAAATGTTACAATACCCGGAACCTGGTGAGCTATGCCCCTGGACATCTAGCATACTGTTCATCATTCGAACTTGATAAGCATGGAAACCATGTTATATTATTATACACATACATCTGTGCTCGTGTTTGCCATAAAAAAAAAAACCTGCCCATGAGAGCTTCTGTTAGCATGCCGCATTGAATGTGCAAGTGTCGTGTGTTGTTGTGTATGTGTGTGTGATACCCAGTGAGTTTTCTATAGGTGGTGGAATGCCATGTGTATGTGGTGTTGCTAACATTAGTGTGGTGTTGTGTTGTGTTGTAGTGGTGTGGTGTTACATATCATTGCTGGTGTTGTCTTGGTGCTGTGTTGTGCTGTGTGGTGTCGTCTTGTGTTGTAGTAGGCTGTAACGTGTCGTGGTGTAACGTTGGTGTCGTCTTGTGCTGTGTCGTCTGGTGTTGTGCTGTGTTGTAAGTGGTGTAAACTTGTCTTGCTTAGGTGTAAATTGGTGGATGTAGACCATAGTTGTGACCATTTGTCCATATTCTGTCCACAGTTCACTTGGTGTACACGTATTGTTCATTGTCCGGTGTACAATGCAAATGTCATGGAAATCTTTGTACGTACTTGGAATATTGCTTCCCATGTCTAATTACATCTTCAGTGTTGTGTCAAATATTTGGCGTCGTGACTAGCATTTTATACAGTTTGCAAATACGGCTAAATTGTTGATGTGAACAATCAAATAGCAGATTTCTTGGTTGAAGGAGGCAGCAATATTTGCGTTGCATGTACAAAGATCTACTGACTTCCCTGCTAGATTGTAAACTGGGGTTGTGGCCAGTTCACTTGGGGAGGGAGTGCTGGAGGGTTCAGAAGTGAACTGTCCACAAACCTCTAGTCAAGTGATGAAATCGCAAATTTTCATTAAGACCTTTAAAAACTATTCAAATTCACGAGCTTGGTGTGTCAGAAGCTACCAATTTTTTAATAGCACACAGATTTAAAGGATCATCAGTTTTTAAACGACGTGACTAAGAATCTAGCAGGGACGATGTCTGGGTGACGAGGATTCTAATGTCCGCCGTGCTAACTTTGTCCTGTCCTGACGTCCCCGTCTGTAGGTACCGTCTCCAAGTCGAGCGCTGTCCTGGACTTCAACTCCATAGCCATCGGCAGTCTCCAGAAGGCCAAACCCGACGGCACCTCGCCGCCCAGCTTTGAGGGTCAGATGCAGAACTTTGTGTTCAATGGGAACCCCTTTATCGAGATGGCCATGTCGGGAGGGGTGGACATGATCCAGACGAACGCCCAGTTCGGCAAGGGCACCAAGGTCATCGGCAACCCCATCACCTTCCGAGACCAGGCCAGCTACGTGAAACTCCAGACTCTGGAGGCGTACTCCAGCATGAACCTGGTCTTCAAGTTCAAGACCACTCAGCCTGACGGGCTCATCATGTACAACGGCGGCGACGGGAATGACTTCTTAGCCCTGGAACTGGTGAAGGGGTACTTACAGTACGCGTTCAATCTGGGCGATGGGGCAACCATGATGAAGGGGAAGTCGGACATGTTGAACGACAACGAGTGGCACGAAGTCAAGATCACTCGCGACGAGAACTTGAACCACCGGCTGACCATCGATGACTTGGCGGTTCAGAAGACGACCAAGGGTTCCAAGAACTTGGACCTGAAGGGTGAGATGTATGTGGGAGGGTACCCGGAGCAGAAGTACAAGGAACTGCCGCTCATGGTGGAGGCACGGGCCAAACAGCTGGGCTACCAGGGCTGCCTGGCGTCCATCAACCTCGATGGGAAATATCCAGATCTACTGAAGGACAACAAGCGGCTGAGCGGATCCATAGTAGCTGGATGTGAAGGTAAGGATCATGTAACATTGACAGTGACTTATGTGTGTATTTGAAAAATTAGGAAGATTGTCTTTAGTAGTAGAGAAGGTGGGTAAAGGAACAGCTGTAGCAACCAAGAGCAGAATCACGCAACAACGGGCAAATGTGAAGAGTGATAAATGTGACAACACCCTACACAATGAACTAAAGTCTTACTGAAATGCTCGATAATCTGCTGGATGGCCTCAGATTCAATTGTAGAAATGCTGTAAAGCGACAGATTTAAATGAACTGTTGTAACCACACAAGCAAGTCTCCTATAACTTTTTTTGTTTATCAAGTGGTTCAGTTTCAGTCATTGCAATTCCACATCTTGTGAACCACACTTGTCTCACATCCTTTGCAGTTTAACCTACAGCTACATACAATGGCCTTTGCTTTCTGGTAACAAAGCAAAATTGTTATACACTACATTGTACAGGAATGCTAAACTTTATTTGTTCAAACAAAACTTCACACTTCGGGCAGCTACTTGTAGCTTTAGTGCAGAGGGAATTTCAAACAGCAGCCTTATTCCCGTTTTAACAAGTAGAAACATGCCTGCATTTTTACATGTAAAAAAGACCATATCAGAGTTGTTCTTTGTGAAACACAAGACTGAACATTTTATTGATCGCCCCGGGTGTACAGTAGCCATTTTCACAGTCACACTGTTTCACACAAATCCCAAACTGAACATGAAGTTCTCAAGATAGCACACAGCTGTAATACCAGCCTTATTTTCCATTTCGATACGGATTTCAAACAAGGCAATTGTCTGCCAGATCCAACAGATATATCTGAGTTCCAGACATCTCCCTAGGGTACCCTTTGCGTCCATACTGGCAGAGGTAGACATATATTTCAGTGTATTCATGACTTTTTGATGGCCAATTTGGCTGATAAGTCTATTTATAGTGGTCCAGAATTGCCTTAGATTTGAAATATGTCAAAACTGACCTGCTCCTTGCGACAGTCTCCCATATTTTTCATTTGATGAGGTCAGCCCTTCCCAACGTTCTATGTACAGGTAGTTATAGGTTTATGGTTATGACAGTATCCTGGATTTTAGGAAGATTTTCGCTAAAACACTTGGGTGTGGCAGGTCTACACTTAGTGGTGATTATTCTCATCCTCTTGATCATCGTACCAGTAAAGATAGATACCGCAACCACATAGTCTTTTTTTATTCAAAACAAATACAAAGGATAAATTATCATTAGATGATATAACACTTTATGCTTTGTCTTTTATTCTGAAATTCAGGTAATGAAAGATTGGCAATGTATTAAACTGTATTTAGATTTGTACATGATGGTGCCATGAGATTAAACATTGTGTAAGTAGCAGAACCAGCTAATCTTTTTGAACAGACATAGCACAAAAGCACCCCCTATCAGAAATGTTTGACACTGCAGCTTGTTTCCGTATAGAAATGGTGCCTTCACATGAGGGAGATATCATCTTTTCTTCTCTTATCAGCAATTATCAATTATCTTTTGGCAGATAAAGATGTGATTATGTCTTTTCCAGTTTATGCCAAAGTCAATGGAAAGTCAAAATTCTCTGTAATAACTTGGATTTGGGCCAAGAGCCTAAGGCAAATGAATGAAATAAAGATTATTACTGAACAACATTATGGTACATATACCATGCTCCATGTGATGTAGAAACTTTAAGATAAATCAAGGTAATCAAGACTGGCTATTCAATGTATTAATGATACCTCAAAACTGCACCAAAAAGACTGATGTATGGAATTATAGACTTGATGTGCATGTACCATTATATAGAAAGTGTGCTGGCCCTCTCCAACACAGTTGTTAATCAAAGCATACCACCTTTTTTTCAATTTTTGGCCCATAGTATATTAAAACTGAAAGACAAGATAATTGTCAACCAGAATCTTTTATACATTTGTCCAGTGTGCTTCAATCTTATGACAGGTATCTGGTTTCAAATGTTGCAACACCTGCAGTTCTGACTTGAACAGATAGGGGGAGCTTTTGCTCCATACATGTGTGATGATCCAAACTTTTGACAAATGCCAAGATCATGGAAGGAGTTAGGACACAAACTGCTACTGTTGAGCAAATCAAAGCAATGTGTGCTTTGTGTTCACTGACTGGCAGCTGAGTTTTTTGATAGGTTGTTTATTACATTAAACACATTATTGTGATACAACATAGGGACTGAGAACCTCTTTACTCAACAACCCTAACTACAATGCCAATTGGGATGGCAGTTGTCAATGGTTGTATCACTAAAAGAAATAGAGTGGCAAGTTTGAAATGAACCTTAATAAAAGCTTCAAAAAAGTCAATTTTTGTTCTTCTGAAACAGCTTTACATGCTAACAATCTTTTTCTTATATCATGTGCATGTGAAGCCCATGTAGAAGAGACATCTGCCTGTCCTATCAAAAACTGCAAGCAAAATAAATGGCTTATTATGACTGGGCTATTAGAATGTTGATTCGATTAAATGGATGACGTATTTACAAAAGTATTTACAAACCCCGCTGCCTCTCAAGAACTTCAATCTGAAATTCTATAGCTAACTTCAAACTTCTAAGTAGTATATACATCATACACATGCAGTACAACAAAGGTTTGATAGCTTTTTCTGATACTTATTCACCATTAATCATAGATCTCTAGCTCTAATTCAACATTAAGCATTGTTGGTAAATTGTTTGTGAAGCATAATTGGTTGCTTAAATGATACATAGCATGTCATTTTTAATCCTGAATTCATCATTAAGAGTCATTGCATGAGAAAGCCAGGCAGAGGTGGGAAGATGGGGGTCGGCCAAATCGGCCCAAACTTTGTATGTGTGATAGGTATGTGGAACTATGAACAGCCATATAATCAAAACCCTCCAGCTATTTTTTGTTATGACGTTCTGGGACCCCCCTGCAAGACCCTCAAAAATCCAACAATTTATGGCTGAAAATAACTAGAATTGCAATGGCTACCCTAACAATTCTGATGACAATACGATTATAAGTGTTATATTTCCATATAGCATGGATTCCTTAGTTTTATGTACCAAAAGTTGAAGGTGAAGCATTGAAATTAAGAGGGTGTACTAGGGGGTTACCAGAACGAATGAAAGCAGAATTTTCATCTCTTTGAATTTTAGTCATTTTTAACTTGATAATTATGTACTGCTACAATGAATTTGAATTTATGTCTAATATAATTTAATGTACATTTTTTAGTGTCTCTTACTTCTGTTGGTTAAAACATGACAAGCTAGTGTTGCCAATTCTTTTGAGGTCTCGACCTTTGCAAAACAAGAACAATTTCTCAATGTTGTAGCTGAGTTGGGCAATACAGCTACATTTCAAACGGTTATTGGTCTCATATGTTCTAATTTGTATTCTGTAACAGCAGTAAGTTTCAAATGGTACATGAGAGAGAGGGTCGACCCCCAGTTATAGATTTTCTGAATATGTCATTACTCATGTATGCAGATAACACATTCTAACACATTAGGACCTGATTCGGTAGACCTAAAGTACCATATCTTAGGCATGCCCTTTCACCTGCTTAAACTTACAAAAGGAAACAGCACAACTTTTTCAAACTGTAATAGAGTGTAACATTCCAACTCCATCATACACATCAAGGCAATAAATGACAAATCGAACACTCTACAACTTGCATTTTTCAAAAACTTTAATGAAATCTCTGTAAAGGCAAATGTACAGTTTCATTTTAAATTGAGGTTTTCAACTCCATGACAATTCTAACCTGTATACAAGGAAAATGTACTCGACTCCTATGTTGATATTACACAATGTCGTGATGATGCATATTAAGAGTTTGAATTGGAATATACGACGTATACACGGCAATTATTGTTGCTATGAGATACACATTATAATATTTATTATCAAATAATGTTTAGGTGTATATGTATACAGTTCACTACTTTTTTCTCCCTTCCATGTAATAACTATGCATTACAGTTCAGTGTGAAGTACAATTGAAATGAAAAAGTGGCACATGGTAATCATAAAGTAAATGTACCGGTAGTTGGAATTTGCAACCCCTACAATGCTGATCTATTTCCTCATCATCATCATCCGGGCGTGTTGCCTGGACCAAGTCCACCCTCTCTCTCCAGAAGTTTAGTATATTTAGTTTGCTGAAAACAAAATTGCATAGAATACCATTCATTGTGAAGGATTCAGAACAACTAACTGTATACTTACCTGTTGGTCAGTTTGGCTTGTATGTATGTCCTTTTTGAGATGTTGTTGACTGACCAGTTGCGTCCTTGTGGTTGCAGATCTGACCAACTCGTGTGCAGGCGATCCCTGCAATGGTGGGAAGTGTAGCCAGCAGTGGAACAGGTATGAGTGTGACTGCGGGATGACAACGTACACCGGACCAACTTGCGAAAACGGTGAGTACAGATGCTTTCTGGTTTCTTCTTTTTTTCCAAGAATTGTACCAAGCAACAAACATTTGTTGAATTCTCGGTGTTCTAGTTGACACTTTTATGAGGTACTTGATCATGAATTGGCATTCGAGTTTAACCTTCTCAAGTGCAAGGGCTGATTTACAAGTGGCAATTATAAATCAGCCCATGACACTTGGAGGGTTAATATGGCCAAAACACCTGCCCTCAGTTGTGGCAGAGCCCCCTGTCTGGATTGCTCTGCACTGCAGGAGGTCACAGAGTTGCCCTCTCCATTATTAATCATGGCGACTCTTGACTCCCTCAGGAATTATGCATGGCTACTTTCTCAATCCACTTTTCCGCCCAAAACAGGTTCACTGATCGTTCCGCAGAGATAAAGTAACACAGGATATGCATTGGCGCATATCTGCTAATGTTTCACTCAGATTGTAGTTCCGCCCATAAAGGGTTTACTTGATTATATCTTTGTTTGCAGTATTTGCACATATCTTTCCCATCTTCTACACAAATCAACACAGACCCATTATCTTATTAAGGAGAAATAATTTTTCCTGTAAGTTTTTATGTCTTCCGTTCGGTCTGAAGTTAAAGTAAGATTTCTTGATTTCAGAGTTTCCCAGTGTCCTGTATTATTGGAAAATGCACTGTGTTTGGTGCACATGCTGATATATATGCTACATGTACATGTCATTTTCTGATCACAATTCTGATCCTTTCACTGTGATCCACATTTTACACCATGGACCCCACAATAAAGGTGCAAATTGAGTTTGGCCTTTTTTGGGGTAAACTAGGCTTAGCATGAAAGAACATTGTATTGAAACTTCAATCAACTTGACAGCCAGTACTTAGAGTAAGCCCTGTGTGGGGCCCTACGTTGACAGTACTGGGACAGTGCTGTTACAGTAACATTACATAAAGTCAAACAATGCAGCAACCATCAATGTGAATTTCTGCTCACACAAAGAGCGGACTGAAAATGAAATGTTCAGGTAAGTTGACCTTCCGGCTTGCAAGAGACACACTTGCTATGCTGTCTGCTGTCTCATCAGATGGCAGACACTGAAAAACAAGACTGGAGACAGGCTCATTATCTTGTCGCTGATGGTACTTATAATTAAAGCAAGCGACATCTGCAAAATGTCATTGACCTAGCAAAGACTTATATGTGTACTATGTCAGACTCCCCACACTTACATGTATGTATTGTCTGTGCTTAATGTAAAGAGTTGAACATTGAAAGGTTTGTATGCAGTATACATGCCTCTGCATCTGTGAAGATGAACAAAAAAAGGCCAGAAAAAGAATTACATGATAATTAGATATCATATATATGCGTTGTACAATATTGTTAGAGAATATTGTCACTGAAGAACCATCAAGAAAAGGTGAGTGTACTTCTGTATTGTCTCTGTGGTGTGGAAGAAATTGTGCATTTGCACATTTGCTCATTCACACATAACCCGTAACTCTACAAGACAGATTGCCGCTCACGCAATGTGTCCGTTACACGTTACATTATCAAATCTGCAAAGTACGGGAGGACAAACGACGTAGATGTCAGACCGCACATTTAGCTACCATCTATCGACCCCACAGAGGGCGTTCAACATACAAAATATATGAATACACTTAGGGTATAGATTTATCAAATACTAACCGCTCCACGAAATCTACAAATCTTCCCATTGCTCATTGAGTTGAAGGCAAAAAATGTTTGGAAAGGGGGAAAATGAAGACACATTTAGTAGTATATATACAGCTTATATGTAGTTACTGGGTCTCTTAAACAACAGATAGGCTCTCCTTTATGTGTTGTGGTTTTCAAGACATCTGCCATTTTTTCCCAGCAAAATTTCTGCCCGCATCTGATCGGTTTTACAGCCAATGCTTACATTTAGCATACGCTCTAGGATTCCTCTCTTTTGCCAGTTTTGCAAAAGATATCCCTGCAAAAACTGAAAGATTTGAGTGGAATCAAGCTAAGTTGCGCTCAGTTCGGAATTCGACAACGTGATTACTCTAGCTGACAAGAGGAGGCTGAATTCCAATCAATAAACTTGAGGAGCTGTGCAAGTTCAGCGGAATGCGGGGGATTAGCGCTGACTTATCGCTAAATTAAGTGGTTCCGTTGCCGGTTACTGTCACCTTGCCAGGGAGGGTCCTCTCCAGACATTTAAGGAGTACTAATATCTCCATCAATTTATCACCTTACAGAGTCTTTGTTGTAATATGATCGCATTGTCCCAGTTGGTCAGGGGTGTTTGGCAAGTGTCCCAACAGTTGGGTGGTTATTCTGACATTGATGGGCTAACAACGTGGTGTGAAGTAGAACTGATTGGCTTGGGTGGATGTTCTACTTCATCACTATGGAGTTAGCCCGTAATGCCGATGAATACCACAAACTGTTTCGCAGTTAAAAGAAAAATAGGAAAAAAACATTTTCCCCTATCATCAAAAGTATATTTTCTCCTATCAGTATAAGTGTAGTACTTAAAAAAGCATTTAGTTAGAAGTTACCCGTATTCAAAAGGGGGTATAACCAGGCCTTCAGTTACTCTCGGTTGTACAATTAACAAAACTTGTTTCTTTCTTTTTGTTCACCTATTGTCATTGAGAAAATCCGGGTCTCAAATTTTGCTGGAAAAACCTTGGCAGAGTCTTGGTAGATTCCTTTACTGTACAATGTAAACAAAACAGAACGCAAATGAACATAAACTTAGCAATGTTACACACTGTTCTTCCTACGTAAGTTGCTCCATAATGCGCTTTAAGGCAAGACGATTGAAAGTGGATTTGAATGTAACATTACAAAGTGCCTATCAGCTTACCAGTTATACCCCTCTTCCTACCTGAAACCCGAGCAGGCTTGTCCTCAGGGTTAGCCGCAAAAATGGCGACGTCTTCCCACAAGAGCGTTAAGTCGTCATGACAACTTCTTATTCCTCTGTAGTATCCCCCGCTGGATTCGGTTTGCCTTTTGTTGGCTGTGTTCACGTCGACGTCTTGCGCTGTGCATCCAGCCGCCGCGTCTGGCTGATCCTTTTTCCTCCCCTTCATTTTGTGTAGTGCTGCTCGCCATCTGTTGTAGTCCATTAATTTGAGCTGGAAGTCTGCAAAATTGCGTACGATGCATGTAAATCCGTCAATCATGTCCCGTATTCACAAGCCCATATCCACGCTGGGTCACCTTGAGAGAGTACTGGACGGCTCACCAAGTTTCCCCCGCGCCGAGATTAGCGTTTCTGTCGCCTTGTCTCACTCGGGCTGGGATTTTCAGGAGTATCACTCTGCAAATCCAAAGTGGATTGCATCTGCTAATGAAGCCACTTGACGCAATATTGCGTAGTGGAAGATTAATCCGTGATGATGTCTTCTTGGTTCTGCCCATGCATGCACCGTGGTTGTCAGCCCGCTGTTCGATAATGATGGATGCGAGTGTTTGCCACGCTAGGAGTCACCTGGGTGTAGACCCAACTTCCATATTTTCCAATTTTCCCTCCATACTGCAAATCGACGACCCATTTCCAGATGAAATGGATTTCCAATGTAGGCCAGGAAAATTATGGGCTTGCATCTCTTCCTACCCATTTGCTACAAATGGTGTGCATACCAAAATCCCGCGCAGATGGATTCGCGACAATGTCGCTCATGTCTGTGGTAATGGGTGTGCACTGATTGGGCTTAACAAGAAGATACATGGCGGAACAGATTCAAAGTGTGCGGTCATTCCTTTGTGGATCTGTCAACTCAAAAGCAATCATAGAACGAGCACCCAGAATGTCGTGAAAGCCCTGAAAGTTTTTAATCAACTCTCTTCTTGCATCAATCTGCACTAAATCCAACTTTCCAACAGTATGGAGAATTGTTTTCCCATCCTGTGTAATGGTAGCGAATTTAGTTGAATTTCACTTTGACTGGTGGCCTTATGATATTGTGGCAATTTTAGGTTCACATCAAGATTGTAAATATCTCGAACTCATCTTTTTTTGTGGTCCATACAACTCAATGCCTACAGCTAGGGTAAACAGTTTAAAAATGAAAGAACTTCATCCAAACTGTTTGTGATGATGTTTATAATAGGACCTTCTTCATGAAGTGAATATTTTGATTGGGAATTATAAGGTAGAATTATGGCGGCAGAAATATGATTTGGAGAATCCCAGAAACTTGCAATTCCTTCAGTGTTTCAGAGCAAAAGTTGGGCTCTGTCCCTGGTGCTGATTTCTCTCGCCTTTGTCTTGTTTTGTATCAGCATGCTCAAGCGTGGACTCCCTTTTTAGACACTCCCTGTCATACATGCTGATTCACATGGTTGTTAGGTCAGACTGAGCCTCAGGCTGTGAGTGACCACTTGCTATGCTATAGGGGTGTCAAATTCAAGTAAAGCATGCGAAATATGTTAACATGTGTGGTGGGACTGATTTAGCTCATCCAGTGCAACTTGGTAGTTCGTTGCTGTGGTAAATAAGGTGGTTCCTACATCTGACTACACTATGTGGCTAGAATGCTTGATTTTTAGGCATGTTTTTGGCAGTTACATGTAGTTTGCTTTGTCCAATTATCCAATGCATTGCATGAATTGTTTGAAAATAAGAATTTTGAATTGAACTGACAGAAAAGGCTGGAATTTAGAGCTGTTTGCATGTTGTGCAAACATCCTGCATTCATAATTACAAAAATAGATATAATGATAACCTTTATTGCGCATTCATGCCCTATCCGGCTAAGCACAGGCATACGAGTACAATGAAGTAATTTTGTACACATTGTGACAGGGTTTACTAATCAAAAACATGGATTCTAAAACATACTCTAATACATATAGGTTTGGCTTCCCTTTGTCCCTTGGTGATGATAAATATATTAGGTTGAGATGGGTTTGTTTAAAACAGGATGGTGAAAACACATGAGAAAAATTAAATTTTCAGTACTAGTCATAGATTTAAAGTGGTGTAACTTGATACAATATGGTTGCTAATAGCAAGTGTAGAAGGATCCCCTGTGACAAGTGCTGCGGGGTAGCCTCCCAGCTGGGCCTATCCTGCGGTGGGACGCGCTGATCCAGCGCAGGCGGTAATGTCGTGATCAGACACCATTTGTGCGCTGATGGCTCAACCAGCTCTGCGGACACCACTCCCGGCTATGAACACGGCCCTGAATTATTTATCACCCCAGTGGAGGAGATTATTCTCCTTCAGCGGGAGGTAGAACCTCTCCCCGGTGGCTCGTGACTGAGGATTCTTCCAGGAAAAATACCAAGGACGAACCAATTAGAGTTGTTGGATTTGTTTCTGTAAGTTAAACTGAAGGTAATCTCCAAGCAGATGTTGCAGTAGTCAGGCTATTTATGTTTTTCTGGAGGAAAATATCATGTGATGGAGGATTGTTCTCAGGAAAAATAGCAAGGACGGAGCAATTAGAGTTCTTGGATTTTTTTTTTTTTTAAGTTAAACTGAAGGTTATCTCCAAGCAGATGTTGTAGTCGGGCTTGTTTTGAGCGTACAGTATTTGGTGGTGGTTATGTTTTTCTGGAGGAAAATATGCCCCTGATGGAGGATTCCTCTCGGGAAAAATACCAAGGACGGAACGATTATTGTTTCTTAAAGTTGATCCGAAGGTAATCTCCAAGCAGATGTAGCAGTCAGGCTTGTTTGACAATAATGGTTTATTGAATAAAACCAAAAGTATGTCGTGTCCAACAGTGGCAAACAACAGACCGGATTGGTGCTAGGACATTATACAGTGTCCAGCTGAACAAATAATAGTCATCAAAACAGCATATGTTCAGTATAACATTAAAATCTACATATGTATGAACATTAAAATCACAGTTTGAGTAATCAAAGTTTTGAGCATATTTCTTGAGGAAAATATGCCCAAAACATGTCTAACTGCTAAATCTGCTTGGAGATTATACTGAAGGGTTCCATCCAGGAAATGAAATTAAATCTCATGATCATACCACCACATCACACATGATGGAGAATTCCTGATAAGGTAATCGGGGATGCATCCACATTTTATGGCACCTACTGAATACTAACTATTAATTAGTATATGGATGAAGAAACTGATGTTACAACAGGGACCCAGCATTGCCCTGGAACCAGCTTTAGCTCCTATATCAAAACAATAGGAGCTATTGTCTCTTTTACATCAACATTGTCTTAACCTTGTCTAATTTGGTTTCCTATTAGACTTTCTAGAATTGTCCTCTTTTTCTTTGCATGTCAATTCATAGTTTGTCGTTAAAACCTGTTGTTTGACAAATTTTGCTCAGAGTCACTGACGAAAAGTAGTGGATGCTACTTGAAACCTCTGACCGTTTACAAAATCATATCCAGTTGCTTGAGTAACTGCTATTTGGCGTGATGTTACATCAGCATGGCCTACAATGTTGCATAAAATGAAGGGAAAATTGGTCATTTTGTCATATTAGAATACTTCCTGACTTCCCTTCAAAATGATCAGGCATTGTTGAGAAGAGCAACAGAGCTAGTTATGTGGGTGGTTTGCAAGTGAAAAGAGTCCACATTTGTTTGCTTTCCAGTGATATTTGACAAAAATGATTAAGGAACAATTGAGATATGATTGACCTAAGTCAAGTTTCTTAGCATTTTCTGCCAAATTAATATACATGTACTAGACTGAATTTTAAAGAAATGTACTGTCATTTTGAAGGACAAGAATCTGGTTTGTAGTGTAGACAAAAGTTGGGCTCTGTCCCTGGTGCTGAAAGTACAGTGTGGAAATCCATTAAACTTTTAGATGATAAGGACATCTATGAAAGTCTGTTAAATTCCAGACGATATTGACTAGTATGAAATCTGTTGAATTCTAGATGATATAGACAGCTATGAAAATCTATTAAATTCCAGATGATATGGACAGGTTGAAAGGTAAAACACTGAGTTTTCTGGATACATGATCATGCAAACAAAAACTGATTTGTATAATCTGATCCCAGTTATCAAAAGTTTGCTTTGCTTTTTTTAACATGCTACAACGACTAGTCAGATGTTCTCCAAGTTTGAACACCCTGGCTTATTCTTTTGAAGATGACTTAACTACTAGTTCACAATTTCACTAATTTTGGCTGAGACCCACAAACCAATTAGAAGTTGATTAGCAGGTTTAAAGATCCCCCCTTCTTGGATCCTGCATAAAAAGATTAGGAGCAATCAAAAATTATTCTGATGAATTTGAAAAAAATATTTTCCTTCATCAGTGATGTTGCTTGACCTTGGAGATCAGAAGCCAATGTCATTCCTAGGACAGAAACTGGCAACCCGTCAATTTGCTTTGGAGATTGAATGATCGAGAGCCAATGGGGTCGATGGGTTTGACAAAGGATTGGGGGCAAGCTCTTCACAATTATGAGAATGTTGCCAAAGGGATAGTAAAAATGGTAATAAAAGCAGTCATCCTTTGATATCCAACATATTTTGTTCTTTCGCTTTGGCTTTGCTACAGGTTCTGTATAATGATAATTATGTAGATTGGAACAGCATCAAAGACAGAATTATGTATGTTAGAACAGCATCAGAGACAGAAAAGAAGAATGAGGTTTATTGGAAAGTCGATGACCTCTATGGAAGGTCTGGGGAATTCTGATTATCAATACTCTAGCTTATGGTACTGAAAATACACCAAGAAGCTCTTCTTCCAGGAAAAATTAATGTTCCCAAAAAGTGCTTTCAGTCACTTAATGTTTGTTTGCTTTTAACATTCCTCTAACTGGTTATTGATAACGTCTAAACATTGTTATTCTGGATGATACACTCCTCTCTGTTTCACATGCATCATAGTTCATGTTGTTGAATGATGATCTGAAATATCTAGATTGAAGGGTTCAAGACAGCTGGGAGTAGAAGGCCGTTTGCCAGACCCTCTGGGAGGGCACAATGTGTGCAATATTTGCCTAGTACCATTCCTTTTTAAGCATGACAGGGTTAGATATTGGAGATTAATGTTTGAAACAATGATTACCCCGGAGCATTTTTATTCGATATTTGGTTTCAATGCTTTGTTTTGTCCAAGAAGTAGATCACGTTTATCGGTTCATCAATCTTTGCTGTGTACCAAGTATAATTTTCACTCTTTGACAAGAAATTTCATTAAGCGTTTATCAGAATGTTTTGATATTTACTCTGTGCTGTACTTAGGAAGAGGGTGTAAGATCTATAGCGAGTTGTACAACATCATGCCCTGTTTTATACAACTTGAAGTTTAGAAAAAAGCATCGTCTTGATTCAGTTTGTGTCAAAAAATGGGGGCTTTCTATTGCTGCACTGGTTGCAGACGGTACATTGTGGACAGAACTTGTGATCGACTGCTCCGCAGCCAACTGATCATGATGGCTTTCTTTATACCATATTTTGTACCGTACCCAAGCATTAGGAACATTCTTCATTTTATATGTCCCCACTGGAATGTCTCTGATTATCTTTTTAAATCGTACCTAGTTAGCTAACTCATTTAAGTTATGCATGGTGCATACATGTATGGCAAAGCCCATCCCTGTTTCAGTAACCCTTGGGTCATCACACAAGTTTGTACAATCACTGCAACTAATAAGTGTTGAACTATCATGTAGCTTAAGACCATGGGTCTGTAATGTAAAACACACATATATTACTACCATGATGGTACTATTTCCCAAATGTTGAGTGCTATGTTAAGATAGTTATGTACCATTTCTTGATTAAGCCTTTGGTATGATGGGGATGTTACCTACATGTACCGTGTGGTACAAGCACTCTACTCACTTGACTATTCCACAGCTCTAAGTCATTGATTAACCCTACATTTGATATTTTGGAATGTCTTCTCATTTGCAAACATTTGCTTCTGCATAACCCAGGTAGGGATTTACTCAGTTTGACTAAAGTTTAGCTAGAGTTACATCTTACCGCAGCGGTCTACAACATTATAGGACTCAGTTATGGAGCACTCTCTCACTGAAACAACGAAGTGTACTTTTTTCCCTGTATAAGGCCACACCAATTTTCTTTGTTGATTCTCGGATTCTATCAGAAAAAAATTGGAGCGACATGGCGAAAAAAACAATATACAATTTTTTGCAAATAGTCTGGGGTGAAGATAAGGGTTTACATAAGGGCTATTGAGTTTTCCAACTGAACAAATAGTAAAACTGTGAGTAAAAATTTGTGAATGGGAATAGTGACCCAATTTGTTTTTTTTTTTAAATGGGAAAAACAGGAGAGGCGATTACAAAGAAGAAGTACAAAAACAATTGGTGTAGCCAAAATAGAAATAAAGATCTGAAATAAAAAGTTCACATCAGCCCAGACAGCGAGGCTTCTCTGTAAGAAAGTTGAGAGCCTGAAGACATGCGGCAGATTGCAGCGGACTGGGCGGGTTGGGAAGGGTCAGCTGAAGCCGGTTTATCTGTGTCCCCGGTCCAACTCTATTACTCCGTCCCTCCATCTCTGTCACGCCGCGGTCCATCGTGCCATATTTCAGGACCATAAGTCTCACAAGTCATCTCTTGGAGGAAGTGATTTTCCCCAGCTCTTCTTTCACGATAGCAGGGCAGTGTGTTAACCGACCCGGCAAATATGTGTGCTGGGGGCGGTGGGGACTGGATGCATGTGCTGTAAATGCGAATCATCATATTTTACTTTTGTAGGCCATCTATGATTTGACTATGGAATGTAACTTACTAGTATAACAAGAATTATCAACAGTTACTATTTTGTGTAAAATATTCGAGTCATAACTATCTGCAATGCAACACGCTTTTGAAAAAAAAAAGGATAGCAGATGTTTGAAAGAATGTCAGTTTAAATTTTTGCAGCTGCAAAACAAGTATCTATGCTGATATTTTGCAGTCTTTAGGTAGTCCTGTGTACATGGTTGTCAACACAGTGGACAATCCTGGCACAACCTTGGAAAAAAGGCACTTTACACAACTTTCCTCACTCCACCCAAGACTTGTAAAAACGGGTATATTATGTGTGGGGGTCACGACACCAGCAATAGCTGCCTCTGCCTCACGTGTATAGCGCTGTAACAGTTGCAATTCTAATAAAATCAAAGATCAAAATCAAAACCCTTCTGCAGAGATGTCAGGAATGGAATCGAAATGGCAGGATTTTTGCTTCTCTTTTACCACTAAAAAAACACTAGGGAGAGGTGAAGAGGGCTTTTATGTGTGGCTTTATAGAAGTTGGGTCAAACGTGATAAAAGTTTCATGAAGGAGTAATGAATATCATTACTGATTCTAACAAGTTGTGGTGATGAAAAAGTGATGAGCTGCTATAGCTTTAAGCTGGTTAGTTTGCTTACTCAAGACCAGTAAGTTACCAATTTGAAAGTGACCACAAAGTCAACTTTACTGTTTCAACCTTTCCAAAAATTAGTTTAGAACTAGAGCTAAAGGCCTACTTTGAATTACACAAAGAGAGATAACCACAATCAACATTAATTCGCTGGGTTACATAAATCTGCTACTTTGATAAACAGTGGGTTTGAGAGATCTGGTATGCACAGTTTAGTAGTATACAGGAGTATACATTATACTGGGGGACATTGGGTTGGAGATCCGTTTGGACCTATATTTTCAGGGTGGCATAATTATGTACCCTGGTGGAATTATGTTAGTACATGTTGCAATGTATAAGGTGATGAATTTGCATAAGGTTACAAAATAAAATAAAGTTATCTGGCTGTTGATTTGCACAGTATCTTTCATCCCTATGCCGACGTTGTTTCTCATTATTCCACGGTCTTTAGAAGCAAACCGTAAAGCAATGATTGAGTCCTACCATGATAATTATCGCAGTCAAAGGCCTGGCTGTTCAATACGATTGACAGACCGCTTTAATGATTAATCGAATGATATCCCAACCCCCCCAAGGCCAAGTACGTAGGGGCCCTGCCTTCACCCAGGTGGCCTTTCACATTGACCTTTATCACTTAACAGAGACAAAATGCCCTCATTATGCAGGTTTTATTGCTGTACTGGGTACATTAAAGTTTAAAACATCTTGCCGTTAGGGTCAGTTTTCCAGTCCGTAATAACACTTAATATCTGAATGAAAACGCTTAAGGTAACGGCTTTATTGGCATAAATCACAGCTGCATTATTCTGGTAAGTTTATCAAAATAAAGCAGATCTTAGAACTGTATTAGAACTCTGACTAGCTGGCGAAAATCCCTGGGAGACTTTCCAATGCTCTGCTCACCATCCATTTAATGTGGAGACCCCCGGTTATTGTCCGTGGTGCTGAATGGCGTTGACTTTGAATGGAGATGATTTCTGCCCATCTGCCTTGGCCGGAGTTGATGTGGAGATAGCGGTGATTATTCCCTACCTGTGAAATTGGATGACTTTATATTATTGGCAAAAATGAAGGGGACCTCAATTTCCCAGCTGGTTTCATCCTCTGCATTCAAATTTGACGGATCTCGCTGTGTGCATTTTGCTCACTTTTCTCAATATTTTTTTCTACATCTCTTATGAATTTGGCATTTTCTGACTCATTCATGATAAGAGAAAGTGAAATTTCCTGTTATTTCAGGACTTTTTAGTTATGCCTTGTATGTATCATGATGATATATACAATCTGATGGTATGAGTTGTTTAAGTTTTGACTGTTGTGAAGTTATAACAAGGAGGAGGTTATAGGCAAATAGCAGATCTGCCTATAACCTCCTTGGTTATAATGATTACCTTTGGGAAGGAGGTTTACCTCCGATGGGGGTACTGTTTTTGGATCGGTGTGTTTGTGTGTTCCCACTATAACTCAAGATCCTTCGGATGAATTCGCATGGATTTTGTCATGTGATTACTTATTGGGGTCCTGAAAAAACATGGTGATTTTTGGCCCCCCTGCAGTAATTTCAGTTACTGCGTCAGAACAGGAAGACACCCGCTTCTTGAAAGTAGTGTGTTATATTCCATGGACAGCTGTTCAATGAATGACCCCTTGTGGGAGGGAGATATAGCTAGAATCGAGTAAGGGAAGGAGAGGATCACTAACATCTGTGATGGCTTCATGTAACATTAGGGCTAGGCATTACAAAATTCACAAAAAAACTCTTAATATTTCATGGAGGTATAAGATCTTTGGTTATTTGTTTTTGCCATTTCTGCTTTCTTGATACACTTCATGAGCTGTCTCACGTATGGAAAACTATGCTTTGTTTTACCTTGCTAAGATTTTTAATCAAAGGCTCATTTGTTTCAACAGAAAACTTTGTAGTAAGTTAGCTTTGACAGACAATACTCACAATTTTATGACAAGTCAAATGTCAAGTGCGTCTTGAGTGATAGGCTAATCCATCGTGTTAATTGTTTTGGTGTATCTTTGCCTCTTCCAAACTTTATCGCTCAGAGCAGGCTCACCCATGCCATGCCATCTCATCTATGTTGTCTAGATCTTCAATAAGTTTTGACATTGTCAAGGTCATTGTAAGATAGGACGAAGGAAAGAACAGGAGCTGTATCAATGTGAATTGGAAAAAGTTGTCATCATTATGTTTTTGTGAAATTACAGCCCCAAGTTGGCAAGAAAGTACTTGTACCATCATATTGAAAAGTTGTCATTATTGTTTGCTTTTTGTGAAATAACAGCACCATGTTGGAAAGAACATACATGTACATGTCCCATCATGTTGAAGAGTTGTCATTATAAGTTTTTGTGTGCAATCATAGCAGCAAGCTTGTTAGAAAATACATGCACCGTCATATTAGTACCAAATTAGCTCTTGTACATATACATGTTGCCTTGCGTACCACTTAAGTTGAGCTTTCCAGTGGTCTTAACAGCCTTTGTCACCTCGGGATGTGTCTCAGAGCTCAGCGGGTCACACAAAATAGAGGGTTGATGACAGGAGTATAGCTGCTTTCTTAGACATTAAGGAAGTCATCTCCAGAAATGTCACCAAGAGGTAGTATCTTTACCATTATCTGCCCATCAGTTTTCACTTTTGTTCCCAAGTGAGAAGTTTTCCCATCGTTTTTGTGCCATAGAAGATGACTTGCATGTATAGGGACTGGGATCTTCTGGTTTCCACTAGTTTGCAACTTCAGTCTAGGAAAGACAGGTAAATGTATGTCAAATTCTTAGGAAATATGCATGTGACACAGTTTAGTAACTCTGTGTTTTCTTTAAACATCAAGATTAGTTGGTATGATCCTCAATTAACTCTTCTATGTTCTTAATATGTGTATATATTGTTTAAATATGGGCCAGTGAGTGCCTGAAACAAATAAATAAAGATTATCATAGATAAATTAAGACCAAAATCTGTTGGTTAGCAATTCAATACGGAAGTGTGCTTTTTTCAGTATTGAAAGAGAAAGACAAAATCCATCTTCAGAATTTACATAAATAAAAAATGCAAAAATGTCCATACAAAAGAACAAGTGCACTCTAAAGTCTCCTACCCCAAAGCTCATTTATGTGTGATGCATTGCTTTCAACAGCTAGTCTGAGAGCTATTCCAGATACCTGAAAGGAAAACATGTATCGGAATACAAATGTGTCACAAAAAAGTGTTTCAAAAGAGGAACCAGAACGTCAGAATGCTCACTGCATCCATCATTAGGCTCCGTCTACATGCACACGAAGGACCAATGCTGAAAGATAATGTTTTTTTAAAGAATAGTCCAGACAATGTGGTGCCGCACTATCCTAGAAGATGGCACCAAGTGTCATGTATGGATGTCGGAATGAAAGAACTGAAAGTCAAAGGTGACAAAAAGTCATTCTCGGAGTGCACTATCTTTCTGTAAGATGACGTGCACATAAATACTTACATGTAGGATATAGTCAAAAGACTTTTCTAGCAAGGTTCTTATTATATAATAAGTTCTTAGCAGTTTTCTCATCTTTGCAAGAGGCATAGGTTTACCAGTATTATAATATTTTCCCTAGCATCTATTCCAAACTTTGTTCTACCAGTCTGTGCATTAGACTGTGCATTACCGGTAATTACATTGTACAAATGCTTAACCCATTCCTACCTACATGCCCTGTAAGCCTATATATGTCTAGCACATTGATGATCTGTTAGCAGGGACAAGGTTAATCAAGTGTCATGGAAATGTAATATTAATGGAAATCCAGGTATTTGCATAAGTGTGTCATATAATGGCAGCAAATGATGAAAGTTACCCGTGGGACAGATCATGGTAATCCTGTCAGGGTACAACCCTACATTGAATTAAATTGACCTTCTTTAGGCAGTTCTAGTGATGATACTAAATTATGAAGGAACAAGTAAACAGAGTCTTTGAGAATTATTAGAAATGTAGCATATATTGTCTTGTTATTTACACCAAGAGGGTTATGTTTTCTTCAGTGTGTGTGTGTGTGTGTGTGTGTGTGTGTGTGTGTGTGTGTGCGTGTGTGTGTGTGTGTGAGTCAGTCAGCACGATAACTAAAGAATGCCTTGACAGGTTGTCTTGATACCTATTCTGTGGGTAGGTCTTTGTGACACCTCGAAATGATTAGATTTTGGGACCCCTAGTTTTCCTTTTTTTTAAATCATTTCTATGGTTTCCAGTTGTAAACATGCCAGGGAGAGTTCAATAGTTCCACTTTTAAAGTAATCTGACCTCTGGGAATTTGAATCACTCTGTGTCTGTTTGATACCATCCAGCAAACCTACCTTATGCAAGGAAGTTACTCAAGGGTGTTCTATACTACTCTTCATGCAGTCACTGACGAAAGGTAGTGGATGCTACCTGAAACATCTGACTGTCTCCAAAATCTATCCAGTTGCTTGAGCGTTTCCTTGCAAATATTATGTCTAGCCTGGATGTCTAGCCTTCATTGACATTCCAAACCTTTCGGTTTAACAGTTGTTGTCTAAATTTCATACCTTTCTCACAAATTGGGTGTGGTCCAATTTGATGGATGTTTCCAAGCTTCCCAGAAGCCTTGGTTTCCACGGGATGCACATATGTGTACAGTCTTTGAAAAATTGCATTTTTATGCATTGGCACTGATCCCCTTAATCTTGGAAGGACAAAACTGTTTTTACTTTCGGTGGCTTAGAAGCTGTTTGCTGTTTGAACCGTTTGGCGACCAATTCTCTATTTAGTATTGGTTACAGAATTAGGTAGCAGGGAGAAGGTTAAGTGATGTAGACTATGTTCACTTGAAAAAATCACTAGGTGATGACTGAGACTTACTTGTGAACATTAACATGTTGGAACATGTCTTTGTATGGCATATTTGTGACAAAGGCTGCTGAATATAGCTGTATGTTGAATATTTGTGGATTTTGTGAAAACATGTGACTATCTGAATGACAAAAGGTGGGTCTAATGATGCAAGATTGTGAGACTATCAAATTGTAAGCTTATCTGCAGAGAATTGTTTTGCAATAATGCTGCTGCTTACACATGAAAGAACAATATTATTAGTGTGCAGATTTTGTGCAGATATTAGCATTTACTTGTCACATTGAATTATAATGTAAGTCATGTTATCCATATATGGCAGGACAGAAGGCAACCCAAGTGTCTATAATTTTCATTTATCACCCACTTAATTGCATAGGTGTTCCACTTTCTCTATTGATAACGTTTCTACTAAATTCAAAGTTACCTTCCTGGAGCTTTGATGCTTTAGGAGGTCATTACGTGTCTGGGAAATCAAAAGAGGTCATGATGTCTGAAAAATAAGCTTGGTTGGGAAAATATGGATATTTGTTGTCAAGGTTTTGTGTGGGTACATGTATCTCAGTCAGTGCTACTGTATGCCTTTCTTCAGCTGCTGTCAGTGGACAGTTCAAACAAATGTGACACACTTTTGTACCGCTGTCCCAGGGGTACAGAGTAGAGTATCGTTGGGATGTCCATTCCACAATGGCCCTCATTGATCTTAATTTCCATGTAGCCACCATCAATGCTTCACACGCAGCTATGGGTCTCCTGGCACATGATAAGGGCTGAGCAATTGTTCAATTTGCTCCAGCCAATGTGATTTATTCAACGCTTTCCCCAAACATTTCTGTCTTTCTTTTAAACAGTGCGTCTGGGTGTACTATAACAGGGGTGAGGTATTGTCTGATGGTAGCGACCCATAGGGTGTTAGACCTTTGGCTACACTGGCCTTAAGTCAAGGACAAATGTATAGACTTCAGGGCTCGAAATAGTGGGTGCATGTGCACCCAGTGCACCCAAAATTTGAGCTGTGCACCTAATTTTTGACTGTGGGTGCACCAGTGCACCTAGATATTTTTGTAGGCTATAGGGTAAAGGTACTATTGTACACTAGTATACAGAATATTCTTGAAATGTAAGTATAAAAAACAGCATGATAACTTTTTGCTGTACTTTATTTAATGTATTATTTGTTTGAAATTTTAAAGTTAGCTATAGAATTACAGATTGAAGTTCTTAAGAAAGGCAGCAGCGTTAAACTTTGTAATTATGTTCTGAAGAATATTCAACTTTATTTTATCTGGTGCACCCAAAATTCTTTCTGTGCACCCAATTTTTTGAGTTGGGTGCACCAGTGCACCTATTCCCAAAGATGAATTTCGAGCCCTGGACTTGATCTGTTATAAATGGAATGTGGTATGCCCGCTTATGTGGCCTGTGGTATGTTACACCATCATGGCTGTGTCAAGATTTAATATTCTTTCTGTCCCACTCATTATTTGGGAGCTCATTTTGTTGATTTTCATTGATAAATCTGCCATTTACAAAAATATATTTTCATTAGTTTCATTTCATGGAGTTTAGATGTCTTGGATGGACAAGGCAAATTTTTGTCTGCCCCATTTTTTAAGAAATAGCTCAATTTTTGTGGATAGGACTGTACTGGACAACTAAAACATTCTTTTGAAAGAAGACTTCCAAAGGGAACCACTTCTCTCTCCAACAGCATGTAGAACATCTGCTGTTTCAGCACAGAGGTCAGGCATAATAAATGGGCAAGATGGATGAAATTGGCAATCCAAACTAGCCCACACTGTCCAAATAAAACAAAGTTCCAATTGTATCATTCTTTAGGTACAGAATAGTTTCTGCCATTTTTCTGATAAATAGCAGCTATGTTATAAAGGCTATTCATATTTGCACATTTTTTGTTGATAGGACTGTGTCCTGGATAACTAAAACATTCTTTTGAAAGAAGATTTCCAAATGTTTCCAAAGCGAACCACTTCTCTCTCCAACAGCATGTAGAACATCTGCTGTTTCAGCACCGAGGTCAGGCATAATCAGTGGGCAAGATGGATGAAATGGGCAATCCAAAACAAACGTACCGTAGTAATTGCTCTTAGATTCTGTTAGTGCCGGTAAGTTTATGAAATAAAGTCGTCCAGTCAGGCAGAGATAATCCTATTTATCTGCTGTCTACTCGCAACAAAGACATCGGAATGGCGGAAAGTCTCGGGACAATAGTGGGGGAGATATGAAAATGACAGCTGTTGTTACCAATTATTGTATTCAGTTTGGCTATAATGAAAATTACAAACAGTGATAATTTCGCTTGTGAAGAATATTCTTTGTTGTCGATTTATATGTGATAGTTGTGTACACACAAATTTTAGATCTGTTATTTTCTAAAGATAATGCCACAAATGTTTCTGTTTGTAATCGTGACAGGAACAATGCTACATAAACCCTCTGAAAATCCAATTACACGCCATTATCGACTTGCTAAGACTTTCACCATACCTCCACGTAAAACAAGGGCCATCCATCAATTAGCTTCTTTAGAGAAACTGTAACAGGATCATCCAACGTTCCCCCGAGAAGCCAAACCCCCCCTTCTATTGACACAACGTAGCTCCGGGCACCGACGTACAAACAATAGGTTATTGAGCTGTAGTGCCATGCTATTTTAACCTGAGACTACACCTTTAATCTGGTGTCAAACCGCACGCAACTTAGGTCCTGATTGATGGTGGATATCCCCTTACACTTTCCAATTACATCCACTTTGCTATGGCATCGTTCAATTGGTCCATTCCCATGGTATCCTCCCGAGTGTATGGTGCTTCTGACAGAGGGTTCTACATGGATTAATTGAAAGACATACATGTATTTGCTATCTTAACTTATTAATGTGCTTTTAAGACAGCACCTACAAAATCGGTTGTTTATTTCCAACATCGTAATGTTAGAACATTTGTGAAAATTGATTATCTCTATGTTAAGTAGTAGACCGGATTGCCAGCTTTTGACAATGCTGACAGAAAAATTAGTACATTGTTTCTGAAGGATGGTGCTGGCTATTGGTACCCCATTCAAAAGCATAGATTTTGTAAGGCTTTGTGCTTTTCAATTTCTTGTTTTAATACCTGACCAATACCTTATCACAGTTCAAGCATTGCTTAATCAATGGACTTTTATGTATCTGTGGATTAAATCAAGTTAAAATCCATTTTAGAAGAGTTACACCTGCTAGACAAATGAGTGTACCAGGTATGTGGCTTTGATGCTTAATACTGTAAACCTTTGTCATAAAGTATCTCCCAATCGGTCTTATATATAGAGAGAGAGTAGAGGTGGGAAAACCAATTCCTCACTGACAATACTGGGCAGTATTTGGAAAGTTACCACAGTCTCTGGGTCCCATGCACCTAACAAAACTTTTAACATCCTTTGTAGGTACCGTTTAGGGATTTCTTCCCTATGCGTTAAACTTTGATAGCCACCAAATTGCCACCTTAGCCAGGCCTTATGTCAAGGTTCTGTAGTCTTAGAAGTTTGCCCTCATTGCATCAATTTGTAACCTGTGGACTAAGCTGGTTCTACCTGGAAGATTCTCGTAGTGACTTTGTTTTACCCTCATTTCTCACTTCTGACTACTTTCCTTTGAGAAGAACAGTTGGAAGACGATAACTCTTGAAGAACAACATGTTTATCACAAACAAGGAAATTTTCTTCATAACTAAGGGGGATTATGTCGTTAAGATAGTAGATGCTGCAAATTTAGCTGTTCCCACAACTGTCCCTCTTCCTAGACTTGATTCTAGCTGCCGGCGGTGTCTCAGAGCCGAGTACAGCCCACATTCAACTGAGTCATTAGCCTGCATCAACCCCATGAATTTTTCATGACTGGACCTGTGGCAACTCCACCAGGAAACTTCTACAGATAAATGTGTATTGATCCGTGATTTCTTCAGGGCCACAAAAGCACCATCTGTCCACCAAACACCATTTTCACCTTGCACATTATCCCAAATCTCTCTCCCGCTTGGTAACTCGGGCAGGGGAAACTGATGGGGGTGATAATCAGGTGGCCTGGCAATGAAATCAGGTGCATGCAGGTGCTGGGCGTGTGCATGTGGCGCAACCTGCCGTGAATAAATTATGCCTGGTGGTAATTGAGGTTTGCAGGTGGGGTGTTTTGGCAGGAAACTTGGGCAATTGCCCATAGGGGCAGCCCATTTGGTGCGGCTGTCACATGAGTGTTTCTAGCCAGACCCCCCGGGACCTACAGTAATCCCAGTTTATGTAGATCATGGAATGGGGCTATTGAGTGCAATTCAGGTCTGATTAGTATCATCCGAGCCATACGGTGTGCTTGGATAGGTCTATACAATTTCCTTCATTTGCATATCAGTGTTGGCATGTGGAACTAAAATTGCAATGGTCAAAGATATGTAAAAGAACACAACCCGCATGTGCAGACTATTTCATTGAATTAGCAGAACCTGACAGCCAGAGCAGCTAGGGAATGCGTATGCCCGGGGCCGCTGACTTGTTGAATTATGAATAATCGTTATCAAATTATTGTTGAGATTATTCAGTTATTTTATGCATTATTGACCATCCAAATATCTAAATCTCTATTTCCTGCTAGTGGACCTATTACATTGTTGGGCAAGTTGTAGGTTGGAGAGAGTGGCTGGCCTGGCTTGTGAGGATATCCCAGCAGCTGGCAAAAGCAGGATGCGTGGATAAAATGTTGCCTTTTGTCTTGTTCTTCCTGAGTGAGATTTTGTCCTCCCACCAGGCGTGCTCGCAGAGGGATGACTCACTTGGTAGGTACCCTACTGTGATCTTAACTGCATGCCCCCAAGTGCGTAGGAGTAAGAGTCCACGGGACAGAAATGGCTGATGCCCATTCCCCTCTGTGATTATGTCAATATCTCCTGTTCTTTCATAATCGGGACATTGAAACTGCATGAAAGCAGTTCAAACAGGCACAATTACGGGGCAGTCAATATTGATGGGCCACATGTCGTCGTTTCATTCCATTCCCTCCCGTATATATAGACAAAATGGATCGTGGGCTACGATTTCGGGAAGGTTTTTCATAACTTTTAATGATGTCAATTATTAAGAACGATTCTTGGCCATTGTTTGAGTGAGACAGGTATACTGTGATGGCAGTGATTTCAAAACACATTTTTCATGCATGGCTGCACCCTTGTGGAAGCTTTTAGCTTCGGCTTTCTTCATGTCCATTGTTAGGAAGAATATGGAATACATCAGCGGCAAGCTGACGTATTCCCCAAAAAGCAGGACAGAGGAGTGGTGTGTAAATTTGCATGAAATCATCTGTGTACTTGAACTACCAGAATCATAAATAACACTTTGTATGGGTTTTATGTTTGCACATAATTCCATCAAGACAGTTCTTAGGGCAGCTAATTTTTCATCCCGTGCTGCAAAGAAAGGAATGAAATTGAATTACCCGATGAATTTTATCTGTGGCGATCAGCTGAAAAGAGAATGGTGCCGCCAGTGCAGGGATTTAGAGACAGTTTGGTAATGGCGCCAGGACTCTTTCATGTGCGTTAGATGAATGACTTATGGCACAGATAACCCCTACTTTCTGGAGGTGATTTTTCTGTGGGTGTGTCTGCTTGATATCCCTTGCATGGTCGCATGAACTTGATTGGTCCATCACTTCGGGCGATGTTCTTTTTTCTCCAGTTATCAGCTTTGGCTGGAAAGATAGAGGTTTTTTGGTCTATTATACTGATTAGAATCTTATATAATGCTGCAGAGATAACTCACTTCCTGTGGATGGGACAGTCTGTGGGCCTAATCTGATAAAACTTAATTTTGTAATTACTCAAAAGATGAGGCTAGATTAGACCTCAGGCATATTCATAAGTCATGCCAGAAAATCTGATACAGTCTAAGCTGTAGGAAGGACTTTTTTCTTTATAATTTAATGGCCATATTGATAACATGAAAGGCTAGAATAACACAGCTTCAAATCAAACGAGTAAATTGTCCATTGCAGAGGGTGATGAGAGTTTTCTGGTCATAACAACATCAATCGTTGAGAGTAGCATTTAGACTGTGTGACGCAAACTCTAACTGTCCAGGACAATCACAGAATAAGGATGTAATTCTGCTACCTATAAAAGGAACGTAGAGAAACCACTTGACTTTTCATTTTATGAGTTTACCCATCATTGTGTAAAAAAAAGAATACTTTGTACTGGTTGAGTAAAAACTCTCAGCAAAATGTAGAACTTGTCATCTTATAAGGACAACATTTTGTGTCATATTCTTTAAAGAAAACAAAAGATAAAAAGAAATAGAATTCAGCATTTTGTCTTTAAAGGCCAGTTATTGTAAGCACCTTAAAGCTATAGAAATCTGAATCCTAGCAACATCCTTCATGTGTCAGTTACATGTAACAGAAGGTTACTTCATAAAGTTTCATGTCCATTCTATTTGTGCAAAATAATCATATTCCTTCATCCACTTTATATCAATAATTTTGTCCCACCACCTTCTTATGAAATGGCCGGATATAACCATGGATTGTCATTTGATATCTGTGCTTTTGTGCAGTCATGCATTTGTAATTCCCTTTTGCGTTGTTTATTAGCAGCATTTTCAACTTGATCCAATGGAATGTTGTATTTAACATTACTTAACATTACCGCTCTGTTGAGATACACTCTTCTCTGACATCTATGTTAAGGATAGCTTGTAAACTGAATGAGTTCAACGCACAAATTTGACATCTCGTCTCATAATCCAAGCGCATCTTATCCCAGTATGTAAAATGTTAAGCAGCTTAAGGTTGAAACTAAGACCCTGTCAGATTGAAAGAAAACAGAAGCACATAATCTAAACTTAAGTCTACAAAATGACAGTTAAAACACACTGATTCATGTTACAAAGAGGGTGGTTCACCTACTGATTTGCATTAGGGCTGATAATGACCAAAAATGATGGATCTGCAACTGAAATATCACAAGATTGATGTGTATTATACTGTTATTATTCAAAGTTGTAGTTGGAACACTGGCAGTATAACATTGAGCAAGATAGAGAGTGCATTTTAATAATCAAAATAACAAGTAGTGCTGGTTAAGTGATTTGTCAGACAAATTGAGACTACATTTTGTATCTCTTTGTTGTTTTTTTCCACCTTTGTTTAACCCTGAGTTCACTCTTTGGCCAAGACAGCTTTTCGTGGATTCAAGGAAGAGTTTTAAATTAGCTAGATTCCACTACAAAAACTTAAAATGTTTATAATTGAAAGGCTAGTAAGGCATTCATTCATTTCTGTTTTTTTACCAAGGTGGCTCTCAGTGGCTGAGCATTGCTTTTAAGATAGGCCCTGGGTACATACATACAACCAATACAACTGTTACTGTATATGTGCAGGGCAAAAACAGATTTGTGCAGTTAATTCGAAATCATTATCCATGCCAAGTTTTTTATTGAATTGACTGTGAAAGAAACTATTCCTGCCATATTGCACAATGACACTCAAAATGGCTGCCTGAATTTAGAGTAATACAATGTAAGCCAACTTTAAACAGCTTGCACAGACATACTGTTAGCATGGCATGCTGTTCTCATTAACTGGGCCATCAACTGCCATGTGCATTCATTATCATAAACTAGCATATATATGTGGTGCTCAGAGAAAATTCCAGCACATTTTAGATTTCAACTCAGGGTCAAACATACTGTCACTCAGGTGTGTGTACTGACCCTCTCATGGCCCATCTGTTAACCACAGTAAATTTTATGCTAACTGAATGGTGATTGTAAATGATAGGTCTTGCTTGGTGCCATCAATAAACCCCAGATTGATACCAAAAGGCCATGATATTATCATATAGATTTGGGACTCACTGTGCAAAGTCATAGGCTGTCCCCTGAGTGGACGCTGAAGAAAACGGTTGGCTAAGGTCTGTTGAGCAAGGCCTTTATGATAAAATGGTCGCTACCTTACATTAACCCATGGGGAGGTATGTATTTTTGTGTGTTTTAAGTCAGACTTGTCTACGAGATAAAACTAAATATTATTTCAAGTGATTAGCAGAAATCTTGTTTCATCAGACAAATGGATGCATAATGGTAATCATTCAGAGAGCAGCCAGTTCGATTTGACTGATGGTAACCTGCATGGATTGGATAGTTATGTCAATCAAACATTGAAAAATTGAGACAAACTTTGGTATATCTGCTTAGAAGGCATTTCTGTCACAAATTTTGTGATGGAGATACGTGACAAAAATCATTTGGTATAACCATTTATTACCAGGCTTAAAGACTAATTTTGCAGAATGTACCATTATTCATTATCTGTTAAACCAGTGCAATGGCTAAGTGAGTAGAGAGTTTGACTTGCTTCCTTTAGGTTGCGAGTTTGATCCCCGGCTGAGTCATACTAAAATAGTACATACTGATTTCTTGGCTTAGCCCTCAGCATTTGGGAAAGAATATAGGAGTTGTACACCCTGCTGTAGTGATTGCTCAAAACTGTGTGGCCCAAGGGCTTTTGAAACGTTGAGTTGGGCACTTCCCTATGCACCATCTGGTTCAGGAAAGACTTTAACTGACTAACTAACAACCAACCATTCTTTGAGACAAGTTATCTACCAGCCTACACTGTTGATCCTGAACAAGACGGCATTGGTCGTTGAAAATTTGATCCGCGTATACCTTAGTGTTTATAAGAAAGTTTAGCCTTGTACTATATGATTACTACCAACACAGATGAGCTTCCATGATGATTACAGCATACATGTACATGGTACAGTCTAAACCAACACATTTATTTCCAATTCCCTAAACGGTGCTGCCATTATTGCTGCAAATTCAAAATGTTATACCTAAATTAGTCTTATTTCCAGGGAAACTATCAGACCGTCCTTCAGTTCAAATGAAAGCACAGGTTGCATTGATAAAGCACAGTCTGATTAGACAGTGATTAAGCCGGGAGGACCGACTGTCTCTGCTATAATCCAACAGATGTGCACGCTTACAGAAACATCCGGACTCGTGATGTAGGTACAGTAGGTGACTCTGCCGGCACCAATTTAATTCATTGTTTCCCCCAAATTTTTTCCTGGAAAATTAAATAATTTGCTCAGACACTTACATTTTCCTGGAAAATAGAATAATTGTTATCTCAGACATGGCTGGCTAATTACCATGTTTAGGAATTCTGCTGGTGATATCCACTAATTGTTTACCTTACATTTTCCTGGAAAATGAAAAATTTACACAGACATGACCGGCTAATTACAAAGTTTAGTCATTCTGCTGTTGTTGTACGCTATAGTCTTTGATAAATGTATATGTAATGAATGGAAACGTAATTATATATAACATGTCATCATATCTAATTGCCATAACAATCATAACTGAGTTCCTAGCAGCGATGCATCTAAATTCAATTTTGTATCACATCATTGCCCAAAAGTTGATTACAAACAAACAAAGCAGCCTACACTTGGTGGATTTACATGAAGGGACAAAGAAATTAGCATGATGTAACAATACTGCTGTAAATTGTACGTCAGCTGTTGTTGAGTCTAAATTCTTCTGTCAGGTCTGGGGAATATGAAATACCCTGTATTGTATGAAATGAGTGAGTTGGAAAAGATGTAGTTGTATCCGTTTCTTACCTCATGAAATGTAACCTCCATTAACATCCACCGGGTTACATAAATCCGCCACTTTGAAAAACAGTGGGTTTGAGAGATCTCTAGTGCAGCACCCCCAGGTATGCACAGTATAGATATACAGGAGTGCATCATATACTAGGGGACGTTGGGTTGGAGATATGTTTGGGCTGGGTTTCAGGGTGGCGGAATTATGTACCCTGATGTTACAAAGAATAGTACTGTTGTAGTACTGCATTAGATGAACATGTGCAAATTGTACGTTAGGAAAGACGTATAAACAATGTTTATGTGCATGCAGAGAACTTGTCCATGACTTTTATGTGGCTATGAATTGCAGCTAAAGACTAGAACATAGGTGTCCAACAAAGCAATTCATGAGTATAATGAAACATTTCATTCTAAGTATATTAGGATCCAGTAGGCTATTGCATTCCTTCACATTACGAACTGGGTCAATTCAGAAGCGTATAATGCAAATGAGCGGTCTGGTCGTAAACAGGCGGAGTTTATTGACTCTCGGCTAGGTGTTAATTACTATGCTAATCCCCACAGCACACACTGCCAGCCCTGAGCTACACCTCCCATTATGTTCAACAAATCTCCCTATAACATGTATAAGTCGAATTTAGACTATTTAAGTCTTTCCCCAACTGAGCTAGACATACCGTTATGTTTGAAACACACGTCCGCTAATTGTGGTATTCAGTCTCCCTATAAGTTGAGTTTCCTCAACAGGGCTCACCAAATCCATTCTTGAGCTAAACCTACCGTTATGATTGAAACACACGTCCGCTTATTGTGGTATTCAGTCTCCCTTTAAGTTGAGTTTCCTCAACAGGGCTCACTAAATCCATTCTTGAGCTAGACCTACCGTTATAATTGTGGTATTCAGTCTCCCTATAAGTTGAGTTTCCTCAACAGGGCTCACTAAATCCATTCTTGAGCTAAACCTACCGTTATGTTTCAAACACACGACCGCTAATTGTGGTATTCAGTCTCCCTATAAGTTGAGTTTCCTCAACAGGGCTCACTAAATCCATTCTTGAGCTAGACCTACCGTTATAATTGTGGTATTCAGTCTCCCTATAAGTTGAGTTTTCTCAACAGGGCTCACTAAATCCATTCTTGAGCTAAACCTACCGTTATGTTTCAAACACACGTCCGCTGATTGTGGTATTCAGTCTCCCTATAAGTTGAGTTTCCTCAACAGGGCTCACTAAATCCATTCTTGAGCTAAACCTACCGTTATGTTTCAAACACACGACCGCCAATTGTGGTATTCAGTCTCCCTATAAGTTGAGTTTCCTCAACAGGGCTCACTAAATCCATTCTTGAGCTAGACCTACCGTTATAATTGTGGTATTCAGTCTCCCTATAAGTTGAGTTTCCTCAACAGGGCTCACTAAATCCATTCTTGAGCTAAACCTACCGTTATGATTGAAACACACGACCGCTAATTGCGGTATTCAGTCTCCCTATAAGTTGAGTTTCCTCAACAGGGCTCACTAAATCCATTCTTGAGCTAAACCTACCGTTATGTTTCAAACACACGACCGCTAATTGTGGTATTCAGTCTCCCTATAAGTTGAGTTTCCTCAACAGGGCTCACTAAATCCATTCTTGAGCTAGACCTACCGTTATAATTGTGGTATTCAGTCTCCCTATAAGTTGAGTTTCCTCAACAGGGCTCACTAAATCCATTCTTGAGCTAAACCTACCGTTATGTTTCAAACACACGACCGCCAATTGTGGTATTCAGTCTCCCTATAAGTTGAGTTTCCTCAACAGGGCTCACTAAATCCATTCTTGAGCTAGACCTACCGTTATAATTGTGGTATTCAGTCTCCCTATAAGTTGAGTTTCCTCAACAGGGCTCACTAAATCCATTCTTGAGCTAAACCTACCGTTATGTTTCAAACACACGTCCGCTGATTGTGGTATTCAGTCTCCCTATAAGTTGAGTTTCCTCAACAGGGCTCACTAAATCCATTCTTGAGCTAAACCTACCGTTATGATTGAAACACACGACCGCTAATTGTGGTGTTCAGTCTCCCTATAAGATGAGTTCAGACAATGAAAGTCTTTCCCCAACAGGGCTCACTGAGGCCGACCCTGAGCCAGTCTTAGCTCGAACTTTGGCAACACAAATACCATGGTTGACGTAAAGATAGAAAGAAACCATGACAATGTAGAAAGCCCGACAAAAACGCCTAAAAACACGTCAAAAACCTGCCGGACCCACTCCTCTGCTTGGAGAGTAGTTGATTCCTGCCATGGGGCTAGGACGATCCGCGTGTGTGGCCAACACCGCTTCCCACGCTAAAGTGACCACTCTGAGACAGATGGCCCGTGATATCTACGTCACAGGAAAGGACGTCACAGGAAAGGAGAGAGCTGATTGGCTTCACTATTGAAGCGAAATTCCGTCACCGAACTGTGAAGGAAGACCATTGTTTAACTCTCTAATGAACGCATGTGAATACAGGAGACCGCTTTACTAATCTTCAAGCATCCACTGTTCCCAAATCAGCCAGCTAGAGAAGCTCCAGTCAACCAGAGAACCTACGGGATTGTAGCACACTTCGTAATGATTAATTCAAGGATACAAAGCATTGGTATTTGGTGTCTTTGGTCTAGAGTCAAGCTACCACACGGTTATTTGCTAGCGCCAAGGTGCCAATAGCACTCCGCACAGCGGGGGAGCCGCAGAAACTGCGGTTTTCCATAATACGCTTCTGAATTGGCTCAGTTCGTAATGAAGTGTAGCAGTACCATATTCTGACCACGCCCTGTTGACCATCCCAGTTCAGCTGTGCATGCGTGGGTGTGGCCGCAGAACCCCAGTTTGCTTGCTAATTACCTTCGGTAGTTCTCCTGTGTGTGTGTGTGTGTGTGTGTGTGTGTGTGTGTGTGTGTGTGTGTGTGTGTCTGTGTGTGTGTGTGTGTGTGTGCTATCACGTTAACTTTAGAAGGCTGAGACAGATTGACTTGATACTTGGTATGGTCTTGAGCCCCCTAGCAGCTTGTTCTGGTTCAGAATTAGTGTGCCTTACATATTAAATACACTGTCTAAAACATCATGGAAGAGGGAGTAGATATATCATTGTAAACTGGACTGCAGGCAAGCTTGGATGAATGGGAGTAAAGCATCTTTTGTTACCCAATCTTAACCTTCTTTCTGCTGCCTAACCCCATAACCAATACAAATTTGCTGCCAAATGGCTACCTTAGCAGGTTGAAGGTTAACTAACACTGACATAGCCTAAGTGGTATCATGATGAGTTGTTAGAAGGCCATGTTGTAAAATCACTTCAGTCACATTCAAGACAAAGTGACCTTTTCAAGGCTCATTATACCTGATACTTTTAGCTTGTAAGCTGTAAGGTTGTAAACTGAAACATGAGACCTATATGATATACAACTAGGAGTGGATTCAATCAAAATTTTATGGGGGAACAAATTAAGAGTGTTTCTTTTAATTTCATCCTCTACCTACAGTTTTGGAATTATGCAAGACAAGCAGGGATGCTTGCTTTATCACTAAGAAAACTTTATAAACAAAATTTATAATTCAGACATTTATTCGGCAATTTTTGCTTTTAAATAGTGAGGGAGTAAATTTGAAGGGCAGTTTATGATATGAGCATGTGGCTCCCAATACAGCACCGCCCATCTTATTGTTCGGTTCCTAGATTCTCTTAGCACAATGTGCACAAAGTTTCCTTAATTACAAATATTAATTTGTGCTAAAACTAGTTAATTAATTTTAACTTACAACTTTTGATCATAGATGCACTTGTATTCTCAGAAACTTCTGTCAGCAATATCAAAGGCTGTGTGTCACAACTGCAAATGATTTCTCGTTTTTAGTTTTCTCAGAGTTGACTTTTCTGAACAGTGGGTGGGTAGAAATTTTCGCACAAGGCGACACCAATGATTTAAATTGTTCAGTCTTGGTTCTTTTGAAAATATATGCTTATCTGCGGACAAATATGAAAAAAGCCTGCCTTGGTGCAGGCTCAGTTATATGAAGTTATATTCAAGTTTTCCTCCCTGCCCTCTGTTTTTCTGCTATCTGCTTCCTCTATTTTCACCTCAAATTGTCTGAGAACTTATGAAATGAATTACTGTGGCCTGAACAGCTTTAGGAAACCAAGCAAGGTAATGATAGGTGTGGTCCTTCCTTGCATGAAAGACACACCTTGTCATTGAGATTTGTAGCTTTGACCCCTCTCATATATTATGTATAACGGTAGAATAGTGTGCCTTGACCTATGCTATATACTGTATGACTTTCATCTTGACATTTAATGCCTGGTGTAGTTAAAGGTATCAATGTATTCTTGAAATTCACTGTTTTAGTTTTATTATTGCAGATATTATATTCATAAGTACATAATGATTGTTTTATGGCCTTTTACTAATTGTTTTATGCAGATCGATGACAAAATGGGAACCAGCAAAAAAGCAAAGTGATTTCAGCTTTGATACATTCTGATTGAGGCATTAATATAATTTTTTCAGGCTTTTTCAAAACTAAGCCAAAAAAATACACCAAGTGTTTTACAATTCCCTTGCCTTGATAGAATCATTGTATATCTACATGTATTATGAAATTGCAATGATTCTTAAGGTTCCAATTTCCATGTGAGATGAGACTTTAGATCAAATGATTTGCGTCCTACCTTAACATTTGGGACTTCTTTCAATGAACACATATTACCTTACAATGAATGTGCATTACCTTATAATGGCCCCACCAATACCTCCTCCCTCTTAAACCCCATTAGTCTATTCCATAGTTAGTATCGGTCACTAACTGTCATTACCAGGATATGAGCATGAGAATTTAGTTTGTAGATGGAAGGGAATAAAAGCCTTTTATTTCATTGTTAGATAATCATTCTGATAACTTTTAAATGTGCTTATGATACAGTATAAAGATACTGTTATTTTAAAGCCTCACGTAGTATTCAAGGACAGTAAGTTCTGTTCATTAACATAGCTATAATGTGGCAAGATTCAATCAAGAAAAAATACTCTGTGCAAGGGAAGATGTATATCTCATGAAGCTAACTTAAGAAATTGCCTTGTGTCATTAAGGTATTGTATCTGTTACGAGAGTTAGCAGAACGATGTTGCCTGTTCGTAAGTGGCTTACAGGCTTATGCCTTGCCTGATGGCTCTCTGTCGAGTAGCTGTATTGGTTATGAGCATCATTTCTACATACGGCCATTAGCACAGTTAAGACAAATGTTTCTAAACTTGAATGCCCTTTACGGCCGTCAGCATAGGCTTGATTTTGAATTGGCAACAAACTAGATGTAATAGGTTCTATATTGCGTAAGTGGAGGGACAGGAAAAGTCCATTATAGCTAAAATGTCTACCAGATGCATCTGTACCCATTAGTGGCCATCTCATGAATACTTCAGTCACAGAAAGACTCCTGAAGTGCTCTACTTTGCAATAATTGATATCTATGGAAGTAAGTTCACTCAGATGAGATGAGATGTACATATGGTATTCCGTGCAATCAGGCTTTTGTATGCCTGAAAATTTTCTTGGTTTTGCTCAAAGAATGAGCTGTTCAAACATCTGTTTACAAAGATAAGGAAACAAACGAGAGAACTAGAAATACCAGTATCAATGAAATGGGGCAATAGGAGGGACAGCTAATATACAAAATAGTTTCAATGAAGGGAAATTTCACAATGTAATGAAAGGTTTCACTCTTGTTCCAGTTTGTTTTGAAATTAGATGTTCAATCTTTGCAAACTTTGTTGTTGAGACTGTTAACTTGCCACTTGCTTTAGGGAGACAATGTTACGGGATATTTCTAAGATTTATGACAATGAGTGAGTTTACAACTGTTCTTTTTCTTTATATTCTTCATAGAGAATGATTTTGAAAGCAACCACTGACCCGATGGTCACCTTGGACAGGATGTTCCAATTTAGGGAAGATCTGACAGCCTTAAAAAGGAAGAGGGTCAGGCCATAAATTTGTACCTCTCACCTTTGCCCCACTAGCTTCTGCTTTAATCAATACAAATTCAATTAATAAAGAAGCCAATCGCAGGGAGGAGGTCAAGAAAGAAAAGATGCATCTCTGGCTTTTAAACATTTAGCAAGGACAAGATGGCTTTGTTCTGAACTAAATTGACTTCAGTTTAGCTGCTCTAGATTGACTTTAGCTGATTTAGGGATCAACTGAAACCTTAACTATAAGAACTATTCCTGTATTGATATGTACTGTAATAAAATGACTTTAAGAAGTAGGAAGGGTGGATTGGTGATAGAAATAAACATGTAAAATTCTACCCTCATTAAATACGGTGATGATTTTTATCGCACCCTGTTGTAATTCATTAGTGGCTAGGCAAGTCACTTCAAAGACAACTCTGCCAGCATTCAAATTATCTAGTATATGCATTTGTATGACTAGGAGGCAACAGAACTAATTTGCATTTAGAGGGGAATAAAGGGCCTAATTCTCCACCTTGTGGAACCCCACCTCGATTGATATTCCTGCATTTCACTGTTTGCACTTGTTAGAAAGGAAGCAGGTAATCCAGAGAAGTAATAAGATAGGATTAGCTACATTAAAGCTTGTAAAAGCCTTGTTAAACTTCTAACATAGAAATTTGGTGCCTACATGTGAAAAAAGGTGTCAACATTAAAGTATCATACTTGATTTGTTTCTGGGCTATTGGGCTGCTCATTATTTCAGAAGCTGAATAATACAAAACTGGTTTGTTATTTTCGTTACTGTATTTCTGGTGAATTACCTTTGATATGAATTGGTTTCAATTTTAACACATCTTGTTTCTTTTCTAGTAGGAATTTTCTCTTCATAAGTCCCTATATATTTTTCAATAACAAGCTGTGAAGGTGAATTTAAAACGACTTAGGTCTAGACTAAAGCACCTAGAAATTCAGCAAAGCAGAAAAAATCATTTTCTTAACAGACAGGCGGTCGGAGATATGGGCCAAGTGATCAATATGTGGCTTGAAGAGCTATAATTACAATGTCATTCATGGTTGTCCATCTATGGGATAATAGTGGTGATCAATTGATGTTTAATTCCGATGTTGCTAACTGCTACACTTTCAGCACCAAGGACAAGTAAACAATTTTTCAGCACCATGGATGGTTGAATATGTGGCTGTTATGGATTAACAGACAGGACCTAACAGATGAGGGAGATCATCTCGTTCAAAAAGAGTCACGGCTTATCACTCTTCAACATCAAGAAATAGGTCATTCAATCAGTAATCTGGAAAAAATATACAAAGGGTCGTATATGATGTTAGTATGCCATGACGTTGGGTCTCTAGCGAGCCTTGAGTGCATGTCTGCATTGATCAATTTATAAATGCACCTGATAGGAATGTTAGCTAGGATACATTGTGCGGTACATTGTGTGTTTGTATCTGTAAACAAATTTTCAGTAGCAGCATGACAAGTAGCCAAGACTTAATATCTACACCTGAATTGACATTGTTAATTGATGTTAAAGCGGATGATTACAAAAGTGGCATATTGATCTTAAGATATTGATTGTCTTGTGAAAGCACTACTACTCAAGGGGGAGGTTGAGAATATCTTATGTTAAGAATTTATAGGCCAGGTAGGGGCAATAGAAAAAGTGTTTACCAGTAATAGGCACCAGTGAGATTTGCAAAAGGAAGGGTATGGGACTTTTTAATGACCTACCATTAATAGAGGGCATGGAGAGACAGGGTTGGAGTTTTTGCATCTTGCTTTGTCTGTAGACAGTTCTTTTAAGAGCATTACAACTCGAAACCAAAACATGTCAGACTCTATGATTTTGTACCTGGGCTATACTTGTCCCCTGCACCTCTTAATCATTTCTCTGTATCTATGATATTTTTGTAGTGGAATGCAAATCATGTGTTCTTTATACGGACAGGCAACAATGAGTTGTCATAAAAAGTGTTGCCTCATCTTGAGGGACAGCAACAACAGCAGCAGTTGTACCTCAAGGTAGCATACTAGGACCTCCTATTTTCCTAGTATACTTGATTGATTTGATAGTCATTTGTGAGCCTGCATAGAACTGACACAGAGAACAACAACAGCAGTTGTACCTCAATGCATACTACGACCTCTTCTTTTCCATGTATACCTGAATGACCTGATAGTCATTTGTTAGCCTGTGTAGAACGGATGCAGAGAACTTTATCATGCTTCTTTGTTTGGTGCCAAATAGCCACACCCATTGTAGTGTCACAGGCTGATTACAAAACCTGTTCTTAATCAGCCCTGACACTGGGAGGGATAGACCATGTGCAATTTGATTATGAGTTTGTGTTGGCTCATCTCCAAGAATCTGGGCACTAACAATAACTAATCACAATCAGCCAACACAGCATGTTGGGAGGGTACAGACTGCCCACACGTAAACCCATACTGCTTTGAAGTTCTCCTAGCAGTGAAAATACCGTAAAATGAAATGTATGCGGCTGTTTTATGTTCACATTTTTCACGGTCCTCTACTTCACTGCGAACTTAAAACCACCACAAAGATTTCCCCTTTAACAGTAAAACCCTGCAAGCAGTTTTAACTGTGAACTTAAGATCACAGTGAATTTTCTGCCTATCATGAAATTAAATCCCTGTAAACATTTTCCCATTCACAGTAATTTTCAGTCAGCCTTGGAGTAACATGACATTACTGCCTTTCTCATCTACATGCATATATTTCTAAAGAGAGAGGGAAAATTGTGTATCTCAGAGTACTAAAGATTATCTTTACAATGAACCAGAAAAGATTTCATAACCTGATTATTTTATGACTTCAAATTAAGATGGGTCTATCGATTTACTAGTTGTCATTTGTACTGCCCTGCTATATACTGTAGATAGCTCCCTGCTGGGGGCCATATGTAGAGTACCCCCTTGTAAACACCCAGTTTACGGCTGAAAGTAGCACCCTGTTGGGAGCCGCAGGTACGTCCTACCGGGGCTGTGACACTTTATTGGAGACGGTTACTGGTGCCCTGTGGAGCTGTTACTGGGAGTTTGTGGAGAGCATTTGGCAGGCTTAAGTCAAAGGGATTAGTTTGTTTGTGGGGCCGTGTGGTGCAACGGCAGCATGTTCGACTCAGAATCAAGTGGTTCCGGGTTCGAATCCTGCCGTGTCACTGATCTTGTGCCCTTTGGAATGGCACTTTACACGACTTTCCCAACATGCCAGAATGGTCATCAACAAGACCGTGGGCATTAAAGGAAGAAAGAAAGAAAGGTTATTGATGTTAAACATGGGGAAGCATTGGGAAACATGGTAGAATAGGAGGAAAGTGTAAGACAGGGATCGTCAGGCTTTTTCCAACGACTGTAAATTCATTTAAGTTTGCGGTGGTTGAATGTTCACAGTTTTTGAGGTGACCTCTACATCGCATATGTATATATGTTCTTTTTGATACTGCAATCTGTATGACGTATTAACTAGTATAAAGAACCATGTAAGATTAGACGTGATACGACTAAAGAATATCTTGATAAACAAATAAATGCATGAATCGCAAACTAAAATCACCATGAAAAAGCTTGCTTCATCTTCTGCCTGAATTCCCCATTGTTTCAACCGCAAACTTAAAACCACCGTGAACACTCTATTTTCTACCTACTGCAAAATTCAATCACCGCAAACTTAAATGCATTTACAGCATTTGCAGTGTACCTTTCTTTGAGTGGTTTTACAGCTTTGTTTTGTGGGAGGGGGGCTGAATATGGTAGTGACCTGCTAAGGAATAGTCGTACGTCCTGTAGGTCATCGATGATGCCCTTTGAGCTGACCTGCTAGGGACTGGCTGCCTGAAAGCAGATTGCTTGCATGACACTGACTCTTTAATCTGTCACAAACGATAACTGTGGGATCACGATTCGCGTTCTTTTCTTTACACACGCACACCACAACTGCCATGCCAACCCCCACCCTGCGGCCCTCTCTTGCCATGAAACTGCCATAGCCTGTCATGTTCATTCGTGTTCATTCATGCTTGTCTGATCTTTTTGTACTGCACTTTTAACGTAACTGTTAATTGCTATGAACATATTCTGTTCCTTGTATTCTGTCTCTTGTGTTAAGTTTTGTGATATGTGTAAAAGTATGTATGGTTAAATCCAACCCATCAAAACATTGAAACAAAGTCACTGTTTTTCATCTTTTTCCTGCATCATACCTTTAAATTTAATACACTACACAGTGTTATTCACAACATACATGCGTATGAATACAACTGTTATGTTGTGAGAATGTCTTGAAATATGCACACTTACCACTACTGCTTGACTTGTCAGCCATTTTGTCTAATTGAGGAGTTTTCGGTAGCCTACGGAAAACTAGGGGACTTGGGATGGCTTGCTTTCATATCCTTGTTTACCAATGCTGGGAATGAAAGAAAATTATGCCAATATGTTGAAAATTAGTTGCAAATGTCAATCTGCATGTGATTTTTAAGACCCTGTCAGGAGCTGTTCTGGAATGATTGGTATAGGGCTCCTTGCAATGAGGTCTCATAGCAGAGTTCCACTGGGGGTTGTTACAAGTGCCTCATCTAAGGTTATTGATGGAGTTGTGTTAGAGAGTTGTTCCTTAGTGCCTCATTGGGAACCCATGATTGTGTCATTCTTTTAGCTAATACATGCTGAACTGTTAGGGTCACTGTTAAGGGTTGTCGTACACTGTTCATACCAGGTAATGTGCGGTAGGCATCTGTTAGCGCTGTCTGTGGAACAGGTACACTCTCCTGTCTGAAGAAAAAGACTGGTCCCGAGATTTGTTTGTTTGTTTGTTTGTTTGTTTGTATGTATGTATTGCATACCAACCAGGTTAAGTGCCTCATGGCATAATACACCAGGTTTGTACTGAAGTACATGTATATAAGCTGCGAGCTGCATATCCAGACTTCACCACTCACACCGGCAAGAACCCCTACTCTTTTCAATAAGCGTGGTGGGTTCCTTTACATGCTGGAGGTGTGGCTCTCCTCAAACGGGACCTCCATTTAACGTCCTGTCCGAGGGCCGTCCCTTACTGAAGCTAGGTACTCATTTTCACCTGAGTGAGCTGAGGAACTTCGTGTATCGGGGTCTGTCAAGGGATTCAAAACCTGGGTTCTGAGCCAAACACCCTGCCATTACGCCACACAAAGCTCATTAGCATCAATGTTAACAATGTGTGTAGGCTATGGTTTTGTAAGTTGACACTTGTGTAATGGTAGGCTGTGACCAAACCCATCTTGGGGTGAACTGAAATCAAGTACAGTGAAGTGAAGGAGGTCAAACTACAGCGTCTACTGGAGGACAGAGGTCAAACTACATGGAATCAATGAATCCAATCATGGTGCAAAATCACACACTCATGCTTAGAATGCATAAATGTTCAGGGTACAAAATACTGGGTGCATATGCACTTTTGTGTACCCAAAATCGGAGCTGGTGCACCTAGGTATACATGTATGTATTTGTGTTGGGTTATACAAATGTTTTATGTAAAGGTATGATTGTACAATACGTATACAGCATATTCTTGATAAATAATCTTCAGAAAAATAATAGAAATTCTGAAGTTAGCCACAGAATTTCAGATTCAAGCTGAGAGGCCAGGCCGTAATGTTTGTAGTTAAGCTTTGCTGACATATGTGCACCCAAATTTTTTTCCATGGACTTAGATCTTTAGATGAAGCAGTGCATTTATTCCCCGACATGAATTTTGAACCCTGATCTTGGTTGCAATAGCGGGAGGTTGAACATAGTGTCAGAGTTTCTCTTGTATATAGGGATTACTTGGAGAATTGGTACATGTACTTTTGCAATGCTGCACCTATAATTTTCATCTCTTGGTTCTCCGCAATGGCTGATCCTAAATTCTGTTGTTCAATGCAACAACAACAAAAGGTACATACTTTATTCTTGTCACTGTAACTTGAACAGAACATTTATTATAAAAGTGGATACCTGCCATTATTTCAATGTGGGATTATTTCATCTTAGATGAGAAAGGCCAGTATAAGTGGCAGTGACATTTCATATTGCCTTTATTACATTTCCTCAAGTATCAATACAAATTTGGTCACCTTATCGCATCTTTCATCAGTTACGTTTTATTTCCCGGTTGGTTCAAAATTTCTTCTGAAAAATATCTGTAGTCCAATGAATTGACCTGCACTTGACTTGCTTTACATAATAAAATTTTTCCATTCCTTTCCATTCACTTCTTTCTGCTTTGGTGTTGAAAAATAATTCATAGAAGAGAAATGCCACCACGTTTTATTTCCCTGTTCATTCAAATTTTTTTCTAAAAAATATCTTCAGTCCGACGAATTGAACAATTTGGCTTTTCCTTGCCTTGCTTTACATAGTAAAATTTCCTCGCTCTATGTATCCTCTTCCCTTTGTTTCCGTATTGAAAAATAATTCAAAGAAGATGAATTGAATAATTTGGCTTTACCTGATTTGCTTTAGGTAGTAAAATTTCCCTTAGTGTGTTCTTTCCCTTCTCTTCCCTTTGTTTCCATGTTGAAAAACAATACAAAGAAGAGTAATGCCACCACGTGCCATGGAGACATTTTGCTGCATTTCTGACCCCCCTCTCTGTCTGATAGTCTTAATGCGGGGCTCAATCCTGTACCAGGAAAATCAATTACCGTCGGGCGTAGCGGCAGATGCGGATATCTGATTAATGACACGTCTTCCTCTCGCTCTCCTGATGGGGTGATGGGACGTACATTAGCAGATTGGAACACGCTGTAAGAGCTTTGCCGAGTGTCTGGACAGGGACTTAGGTCTTGAACTTACATTTACGTCTTGAGGGGACGACTTCTTGGCGAGAAAGTAACTCATCTGCTTTGCTGATTGATGGAATCAGGCTGCGGTGGCGGGGGTAGGAGACGCAAATTAAAGGTTCTGCGGTGTATGGCAAGTTCGGATCCTGCACCTGTGGCATGTTGTGAATTCTGATAAGTTCACCTTGAGGAAATTTTAGCCATGACCTTTTGCATGCATAGATTTTTCACCTGTTTGCATACCAATTTAGAACGGAAAACGATACACTGGTCTTGGACAGTCTACCGCTGTTTAGTGGAGGGTGATACCAAAGCCAGGCATACATTGAAGCAGCAGACTGCTCTGTAGAAGACAACATTTTCCCAATCTTGAATGTTCTTGATGGGCTACAAACCACAATGAAAAACAATGTTTTAACGGCTCCTGGTCAGATACAGTCACCATCTTTTCCAAATTTTGCTATCTAAACATTTTGTCAAGATGGCATAATATATAAAAAAGGTCATATCTAAGGTGGAAGCACACTGATGTCAAACTTTTTAGCCTACACTAAAAACTTTGCTTGTCCTCCACAGCTTTTTGTTGCTTTCATTCTCTTTAATTTGCAAATGCCAAGTGGTGCCAAGTGGAAATATTAGTCTGGAAGTCTGCCAATTGCCAGAATTGCTGGCGTGGTCGAAATGATTATCACATCATTGAAGGAATAGGTATGATCCCTATAAGTACTTCTAATTTCTTATAAGGCCACGTCAGCTAACTTTCATTGATTCTTTTCTTAGTTTAGGCCACACCAGTTTTGATTGCTTCTGCACTGATTTGAAATGATAGTTGAAAAAAATTTTAAATTTCTGTGCACCTTGAAAAAACACTGTTGTAGCCTTAACTGCAGTACTATAAGTATTGTAATAGTTATGTGTAATATATTAGGTAAATATTTGATGTAAGGTATTGAATTGTAAGGGTTATGTGTGCATGGTAGGCTCCAAATCCTGATGTGGCCAGTTCAACTTGGCACACTTGAAAATTTGCTTCTTTGTTGCATGAGTTTAGAAATATACACTGGTTACATGTGCTTAAGTTGTCCTTTTTTCATTATTTTGTCATTCAATCCATTCTAACATTATACAAACTCTTAGAACAGACCTCAACTACACAACTAGCTTTTAACTTGAACATCATTCCAACGTGATTCCTAAGTCTGATTATCAACACAATGTACCTCAAACACCCCCAACATATGTTATCTGAGATATGATAAGGCTGTCATGAGCGATAGGGTCACAGTGTCCATTTTTTTAATGGTTTGACAGAAGGCCACTGAGATAACTATCTGTAATGAGTTGGAAGTCTCCAGGGGAAGTAGGTTAATTGGTCATTGTGTCCAGGGGAAAGACAGTAATGTATTCCAGTTAGACCTTTATCGTATGGTTCACAAAGTGTCCTTCAAAAGTGGAGAGCTCTTAGACTTTGCAAAATAAGTACAGTCTTACGATTTATGCAAAGAGATTCAGCTTTGTCTGTGCAGCATATTTAAGTTCCACGGTTGTGTTGTTGCACTGTGCAACCTCCATGCACTGTGCAACCGGATCCATTTTTGTGCAACCTTCCTACGATACACGATACGATGTCACTGAGATACATGTATCTTTATGTACATTGCAAGAAATTACCCATTCTATAATAGATTTCGCACTTCATTTGTAAGTTAAGGCCCAGAAAGTTATATTTTAACTGACTCAGAACACACTCTACCATCAAGTGTGGCTGCCTCATGATGTTCCTTTCACAAAGTTTCAACAGAGTGAGAACGAAGAAGAGCATCACTTGCTATTACATTGTATTTTACATTTCCTGTTCTGGTTGAACAGTATGTGTCCTATCAGTCCCAGTTTTTGGCGACGCCTCAGGGACTAGCTCAATAGTATATTGATCTTGTTATGTCCTAAACTTCTGTCCTACTGAATCAACATCTCCTCATTTATGTTCAGAAGCCTACTAAATAGTTAATGCAAAACTTAGCTTAGTTGCCGGCAGTTTAGGTTACATTTCGTAGTGATTGTAAACCCTAATGTTCTTGGGTACCATGATGACTTGAAGAATGCAGTCCAGGTAAGTGGGTTACCTTGTTGATAACAAGCTACTTTTGTTACAGCAGAGTTTGTGCAAAACTTCTCTCTAAGTTATGACATTTGGATATTATGCTATGCTGTTTTCCACATCTGTCTGTTATGTGCAAAAAAGGCTATATCTACAATTAATTTTAGACTTGAATTACAATTCTAGAACGGTAATTGCATTGTGATTCAAGGCAGAATGTTGTTACAGTAATGATCTTGATCCAAAGAGTGCCAAACCGGCTGGAATTCTGCCCAACTATTAATCATGACATTTTCTGTAAGGCCTGGGAAAATTGATGTAGTGTTTCTGGTTACAGTCCTAAAAAGTTAAATGTTACTACGTAGGGATTCTCTCTTTTTTTAGAATCAGATGTTGGCTGAGGTGATCCAACGAAAACTAAAATGCTTCAGAACTCTGGTATTTTCAACACCTTATACAGATATGCATCATTCAAGCACAATGTTTTATTGCAACAGAAATGAGGAGACCTTGCAAAACAATCCGCAACTTTTTCATCCCTCAGATCAGCCTGATCAAAAATTTGATATCCTTTTCAACCCCCTTCCCCCTGAAAAAGGCAATGGTCAGCAGATTCTTGCTACGGTCGGCCGGGTAACCAGAAACACAACATTTCTTTCCTTGACCTAAGGTTCTTGCTATTCTAATGAGCAAGGATTCCTGCAAAGTCCCGGTTACCAGCGTTGTTTTCCTGCCCCACAGTCAGCACCACGTATGAGTTTGGACCGGCGGGAGGCCTCATCACCTATGAGTTCCCTAACGAGGCGCGGCCCAACACCAGGATTGATATGCTGGCTGTTGGATTCACCACCAGGGTCACCCAGGCCGTCCTGGTTCGCATCGACTCTGCAACGTCAGACGACTTCATGGAGATCATGATTGTGAGTATAGATTTACGCCTTAACCCTTAAAGTGTCAAGAACCGATGAAAACAACCTCCAGTTTGATTTTGGAGTCACCAATTACGTAGGTAACATTGGACAAGGTCAGTTCTGCAGAGTTCTGTATTTGATTGCAGAATTCTACAACCCATATGCAGAATTCTGCAACCCAAATGCAGAATCCTGCAACTCATATGCAGAATTCTGAAACCCAAGTCCAGAATTCTGCACCCTAATGCAGAATTCTCCATCTATATGATCATAATTGTGAAACAATAGTCTGTACCAGTTTAATTCTGGAGTGACCAAAAATCCAAGAGGGTGGAACACTTATTAAAGCTGCAGTAGATATCACAATGAGTTATCAGTAAATGACAGTATCAACCTACCACAAGTTCCCCTAGCAGTTTACTCCTTTACAATAACAGACAAGAAGTAGGTATGAAAACCACTTCTCTCGTCACAAAGTTTACAACAGTGAAATTACCTGCACCAAGGAGGTTAACAGTTTACCAGCATCTGAAGTTTTATTGTTAGGAAGATTCCTAAAGTAATGAATGAGCAATTTTGTAGATTTTTTTTTTTTCATTCTGTTGGCACTAAATTGAATACAATGATATTCATTTCTAATAAAGCGATGGAATAAATCAGATCCACATGAGAGATGTTGGTTGGTTCTCGCCGAAATCGGGCAAAATGAGAGGTAATTAACCTTTGGCCTGCGTGCCACCTGGCTGTGGGAAACCATTTTCATGCATGGTCTCATCCAATTTCCCATCGCACAAAATCTTGTCAAGCTGACAAATCGCACAGAGCTGGGCCCACAGAGTTTTTGTGTGAAATATGTACTCACCGACAGTCATTCACAATCACATCATGAAAATCACCTATGGACATCAAAAGCCGCAAAATGGAAGTAAACTGTAGTAAATTTGAATTCAACTGATAACGAGGTAGGAGCTTCAGCCAGATTGGACATGGTCCGATGACATCCGTTTTGTTGATATGCCCCAAATGAATTGTGATATTAGCGATAATCATTATGATTGATGTTTTGTTTACTTCTCTACTGACCCAACACAAAAGTGATATCACCTGTACGATAAGGACAGTCTCAACATAACAGAAATGCACAATTTGATCAGTTATATATCATGATGATCTTCAAAAAGCACTGAATCACTTACTAATAGGCTTCAAATTTAATATCTAATGTTTAAGTTCCAAACGGCTCAATGTAGTGCGTGTATGCCCATGCTTCTAGCAATGCCAAAACTTAAGTGACCATAATCAGTTCACCGCAACACATTTAATGGTAGATTGAATGTTGAAACATTTTGTTCTTGATTTACATGAAGTTGCTTGAGGCATTTTGTAGTAACTGTTACAGTGACATAATGCTTCATTATTTTAATTATCATTTTACAGCAACTCACATTGTCCTTGAAGATATTTGTTTTTCTGTTGCAACTACAACTGTGCATTTGTAGTTTTGAAACTAGTTATTTAGTCCACCAAAGAGGACTGAAAAGAACATGCCAAAAGACCCCAAGGTTGCAGCATCATTGTGTTTCTTGTGCCCTCTGGCAGATTTTAGTAGAATTTCACCCACATTATGACTCCTTGCAAAATTGGTTGGCCTTTGTCGGCAAAAACAAAGAACATTGTGGACAACTCAGCATTGGTTACCATCCAAATGTCTACCTCATTTTCTTATTACCCAAAACTCTAGTGTCCCTCTATGTGTTTTCTTTTTATTTGCATGCCTGTTCATAGCTAGAAAGTAGCTGCTATGCAATAGAGTTGCCAAATGGTTTCATGACCTTTAGCCTTTCATGTTTCATCAATTGCAGTCATTAAAAGCTATCGTCCAGTAAATGCAGCTGATTCCCTCAGTATTTAATATGAAGTCTGTTTCTGCTTTCTGTAACCCAAAAGTTGCATGGTAAACACTTCATCTCAAATCAAACATTCAATGACTAATTTAATGACAAAATGATTGACATTTCGTGAAATGCAGACTCCACCTAAAACTTGTATGCTTGAACAGTTTGTTACTTCTGAGCGGTTGCAACAAGCCAGGAAAGCAAATATTGCGGGTCCACAATGGCCATAAAAGCATGAAATCCACATCTGTCTCATACTGTTAATATCAGTGGCAGGTTTGTAAATCATCTTAGATAGATGATCTTATAAAGTATTAAACTTCAAGTACTGCAGGGCTCTGAGTCCATGGTGAAAATAAGTTGAAATATGATGTGAAATGGGGAAAGAAAAGTTTTTTACGCTAAATCCAAATTGCTTTCTGTTTAAAACCATTTTGGAAGCCTGTCTCAGCCTTTGTTTATTGGTCACTCAGGTAAATAATTTTAAACAAAAATAATGTTATAAGAATAAAGTTATAATTAGAAACACATTTGTAGGCATATTAGCTAGAAAATATTCCTAATACATCGTATATCAGCTGTGACCTTGGCAAGTCCATGTAGTTCACCCAGCAATGGTACCTCTCACCACATTACATCATACAACACTTCATTGTCAGTGCAGCACCCCATCTGATTCTGGTAATTTGCTTCTAACAGTCCTAGAAGTACAGTCCATTCCTGTATGATCTTATTATTCCCTGGATGCACTGTATGTCACTTATTTTTGTCCCTGGTGTTAGATTTAGTGGATATGTTGGTCCATTTTTTTGGGGGGGGGGGGGTGGTGGTTCCGACACCCCTATGTTATGACCCCCCTCTGTTCTGATACTCCTACGTTTCAATAACCCTAGGTTAGGGTTAGGGATAGGGTCAGGTGGTCTCCAAACTTAGTAGTGTCGGAACATAGTCATAGGGCTGACGGAACACGGGGCTATCGGAACATTGTAGATCTATAACCGATCATGATACAGTGAGCATGCCTACAAATTTGGGTGGACATTTGATTTAACATTCCCTTTATCGTCTATGGTTTCCACCTTTTCCCTGGGGCCAGATCTTAGAGCTGACAGGAAATGTCGTGAGAAAGCCACAATCCCTCTGTTGTGTGCATGTCATCCCCAATCTTCTCTCATAATAAACAGGGATGACGTCTTCTGTTAATTCAATTTGCTCGGTAGTGTGCATGTGTGTATGACTACAGAATACAACCTTGACTTCTGTATTCACAACAATGACTGTGTGTATATAAGATATATGATGTGAAAATGATATACATCTGATTCAGTAATCTAGCAGCTTGTCGTAATTGTTGACATTAGAGTGGTACATTGGAAATGGTATTTCAATAACAATAAAAAACTCAAACATGAAGTTGATATCCGAACCTTCACAAGAAGTTTCATAGAATCTCCCTTAGCTCTCATATTTTCTCTTCCGTTAATGGAGGACCTCGTCCTTTGTGCTTGAGGTCTACCATATCAAGGAGTTATGATATGATTACACTTTGGTGTCTTTAACCTTTCATGACCTTTCCTCCATGCAGAATGATGGACTCCTTGTTGCCACGTATAACATGGGCACACAGGACCATCCCGTTTCCGAAAAATCCAAGAAAGTGAACGACGGAAGTTACCACATTGTACGGTTCTCCCGTATCGGAGCTAACGCGTCCCTACAGCTAGACAACCTCCCTCTTAACGAGAAGAAACCGCCAGGTGAGTGGGCCAATCCAAGATCCATCACAGACGCCATGTTTTCTTTTGTTTTTGGCGACACCACAGGGGCACAGCCCTTTATCCTATTTTTATGAGCAGTCATACAGTAGAGAGAGGCAGGTTTTAAATTCCTGGATGGCAATGTATACCATGATATTGTAAAGATCCGTTTACTTTTTGAGGTGCATGTTCAGTTACTATCATTTACTGTCACTTACTATGAAGTGTTACAGTAACTGTGAACAGGATTAGGAACAAATTCAAAAATAACTTTTGCGTGGTATAAAAAGTTATGAGTTTTCAGTTATCATTACAGAAAACTTGATATCAAACTTAATGATCAGTACAAGTTTCTTTGTGATGTGTTTGCTTTAGGGATGTGTTGGTTATCTATTGACCTGCTTTCTTAATCAATCGCAACAATCGCAAGAAATTTTCCGACACATATAATCCCTGGAAGGAATCAGACATGGAGATGTGCTTGGGTCTGTGATACTTGTCAGACTGTTTTTTTAATAACTCAACAGTGCTGCACCAACTGTCGATGACAACTTTTGTCTCTGCAAGCAACTTTTCCTCCGTACCACTCAGCCAAGCTCTGATCCACAGTCTGATTCTTTTAACAAAACTCGAATTCGCTAAAAGTCTGTTGAGAATTACTTATTGGTATTGAATGCTAAGACCAAATTACAACTCAAAGTAGGTCATTGAAGCTTTAACAGTTACATATTTCTTGTTTATGATGTGTTTGTCTTATTAACAGGGAAAGGTCTTTGATGAACAGGTCTTGTTCAATGTAGTCCGACCTTTGTGACTTTTTGTCTCCTCTCTGCTACTGTTGGCTGTGAGGACAACACCATGGATCTGGCAAAAAAAACATATTGAATTATCTCACAGATGGGAAGGTTCTAAGCAATTATAACTGCCATTGCACACTTACCAGTTGGTGGCAAACATTGTGCGCGTACAATGTATGTTCATCTTGTTGGAACATTTTCAAATTCTACATTTTAGTCATCACTCCCACGCTGAACAGTGAAGTATGAATATTTTACAGTACTTTGTCTTTCTGAACAATTGCAAAGTCTCTAAAATGAGAAAATTTGCGAGAATAGAGAACCCCCCCCCCCAAAAAAAGGGAAAAAAGGCCTGTTTAGGGTTTGTTAGGGGTTACATACTGGCCTCGGGGTTATGTATCGATTCCTTGATGTGATAGATATGTCCTACAAATGTATTCCTAACAGTTGTCAGCAGGGAAACCTCGGTAAAACCACCCCGATCAATACTAGGCCCGAGCGTAAGAGTACCTTTAGCTCCCCTATATCATTACCGGAAAGCCCTAGGTGGTCAATTTCAAGGTAAAGTGATCGTTTACATTCTAATGCCAGCTATCTAAGCCAGTAATGGAATCACTAGCCATATTTTGCAGGCCATCATTGGTTTTTGATAGCCGGAGCAAGCTGACCAAGAAGTAACATTGCTTTCATGTGCTCCCCAGCTGTGCAGGTCATTTACCAAATTGTTGGCGGGCCTTCTAGCTGGAGATGGGCATATCAATGCTAATTCCCTGGTAACAGTGGAATCAATACATCCCGGGCAGAGAAGAGCTTTTAGAAATTAGCAGCCCCCAATTTCATCCATTATTAAGCCAACACAGCTTGAAGTTGTCACTCAGTACTTTTTTACTCGGAAAAGGGTGATTGGCGTACATGCAGTGAAACTTACTTGATAGGACCTTCCCATCTATTCTAGGCCAAAATCCTTGGTAGTGTCCTAGCATCTTGTTTGTTTGTTTGTTTGTCTTATTTGCATGTGGTTTGTTAGTCTGCTATACAGGTAGTATTATGAGCATGTTAAATGTGTCCCAAGTCCAAATCTGTGTATAACTGTGTAACGTTAGGGACACCAACGTTACCAACTTCTGTTCCTGTCTACGTATGCATCTCACTGGTCTCACACAGACATCCCACCTTTCTTGTTGCATGCCCGACAGTGGACACTCTTAGTCCTCTATACCATCCTTGCATGACACACAAAGAAAGACTCTTTAACGTCAGTCGACACTTTTTGCATGCTAAACGTTTGCACAGCAACGTTTTTCCAACTTAGAACTCTCCCTTCTCCCTCCTTTCAATCTGACAAGAATCACTTTGTAAAGAAAGAAAATCACTTTTTGTGACATTTCCTTCTTGATAACACATCTTTGATGAAATGGCGGTAAACCATTGACTTTTTGTGCCTTGAATGAAGAGTTGATAACAGGAATTTTTGAAGTTGAAGAATTTTTGCTCTTTTTCTTCACCTTTTTCTGCTGCCATCTTGGATGCCATTGTTGTGCATGAGCAGTTCCTAGCTACTTATCTTCTGAGGACAGGAGTACGTCAAGTAACCCATTTTTTGCATACATTTTCCTACCATCACCTACCCTTGTTGACACAGTGTATGCCATGTTTTTGTACACCAAACAATAGTACTATGTATTCATAAAAGAAAAGGAATGAAACTTGCTGGATGTCGGGTAAGTGCATACAGACTGAATGAATGGACAGCAACTATCACTTTGCCATTTTTGTAAGGCATGACATCACAGGTTGAATGAATGGTATCATTGAAGTAACTTATGACTGAATTTTCTACTTCGTATACCAGATACATGTGTTTTTCACTACTTCTGCCTGACAGTTTTCAAGAAAATGCAACATTTGAAAACCTCATTTCTGACAACAATTGTTAAACTTTGTGCTAGTATCCAAATCTTTTTGTGACACCTCTGTGGTAGAATTGTTATTGTGTTGTTACACAAAGTCTGTGTCTTTATCTTTTGACTATGAGCATTGAGTGGCCACCAGGAAGTAGTGGCAAACATATGACAGGCAACTCTTCTTGAACAGTGTGCATGAAGTGCCATTGCATGCTGCTCTAATTAAAGCTAAATGCTACACGGTGTCCAGTCTATGTCTGCAACAGTTTTATGCAGTTTTACAAAATGTTGAATTCAAACCAAAGAAGGTTCAGTGCTTGTTCCCATTGACACAAACAACCACTGAATATATTTCCAGAACTGTAACATGAATGTTTTGTTTAGAACATCGCTGGACACTGTGTGAATGTAAATCAAACAGTTATGATTATCTTGTTAATTAATGATAGTGGTTAACTTTGATTGACATTGCAAGTCCAATCTCAAAAACTTTAAGTGCTTTAAGTGTAATGTTTGTTTACATCTTTTTCCACTTTTCTTACTCTTAACAGACTGGAATTGTTTTCATTTTTGCTCAATTTCTTCTCTTTTTCCAAATTAATGGTAAAAGTGGATGAAAGGTTTCTTTTATTGACAACTCCGTTGAAGAAGAAAGACAAAGTATTTTTCTAATCATTCAACTGAAACGATTTTATAATAAAGTTTCAATTTCAGTTCCAACTATTGTCACCCTATGATTGCATTGAAATCTATTTAACTAGTGAACAAAGAAGACAATACAGGTCATTCAAACCCTCCAGTAATGGTTCAAGCCTTCTTATTTCGCATCAAATATTAATTTTTATGATTGTATTGGAGATTATAGTTACCAAGTATCACATGACATCTTTCAGTGAGTTTTTTGCTCAAGTAAGTAGATCCACATTTTCTGGTAAAAATATCAGACTTTTAGAACATGTAAGTAAGAGATATAATTTGTTAATAAGTGCAGGGAAACTTAAATTTTGTACATTGAACTATAAAAGTCTGTTTTAAGGCTGTACCTGAGGACTTTTGCCTCAACAAAGGTTTATATGAGTCTGCTTGGTTGTGTCAGTCTTTGTCAGGATCTAACTGTATTTTTTTCTGCTTTCTGGGTAGATTCCGTCTTGCTATCCTGCAAAATATTTGAAAGCAAAGCAGAAAAAGTGTCAGCAGAATTATCTTTATCCCATATTTCTCTTTCAGGAGCTGCCGCACTATTGATTAAAATACATTACATTTTTAACAGACTGAATCATCTTTGTAGGATGAATCATTGGACTTGACAACTGGAAATGTCTGAATGTCTTCTTAACAGTTCCTGCAGTTAGATAACAGATTTCTCTATACAAAGCCAAGCGTTTTTATCTAATCCAACATTTTTGGTGACCGCCTGTCACCTTCCTCAGGACGATACTGACTCGCTATGTAAAAGATGACAGGCAGTCACCAAAACGTCAGCTTGGATAAAAAAAACATTTTTGTGGCATCGTGTGGCGCAATTGGTAGGGTATTTCGCCCAGAACCCAGAGGTCCCGGGTTCGAAACCACTGCTATGCCCCCGATGTTGTGTCCTTTGGAAAGGCACTTAACATGACTTTCCTCACTCCACCCAGGTGTAAATGGGTACCTGACCTCGGTTGGGGAAGGTCGTATTGAGGTCCCCTGCTGGCGCCGAATGGCAGCCTCCCAGACCCTTGCGACAGCTCCACAAAGTACAAGTGCGGAGCAAATATGTATCTGTTGTATCTTATGTGATTGTAAACCCTGAAGCAATTCAGCAATGGCTGCTATTGCACGGGTAATTTCTGACCAATAAACCATTATTATTATTATCATTTAAACCCTTTGTTGTGTATAAAGCATTTTTTGTCCAGTGACTTACCAACCCGATGAAACTATTCAGAGAATTCCTACAGTATATTACCTTATTTCCTTTTGTATGTTTCTGTCAACATTTTTAGTATGAAATCAGGTAGTTTTGTTGTCTTTTCTAGATATATGCCACATTCCCTGTGAATTTTTTCCCTCCCAGTTTGGCATATCAGCGTGTACATTATACCACCCAGGCGTGATGACTTGTTTAACAGATGAAGTTTGACAGAATGGGGGCAAGCAACTGAAAAATGAGCTGTATGATCTTTCCAGTGATAGACTACACCTCCAAACAGTAGTTCTTGCCTCCAGTGCCTCTTTGGACCCACAAAATTGGGCATTTTCAGAATCTTTGATTGACAATTTTGGCAGTTGTAGCTCAGGTCCGTTAAACTGAATTGTTTCCAATTTACCTACTTGTAGGCCAAGTATTAGTATTGAAGTGTGGTGTCTTTTATTTTAAGTTATGGTAAGAAGTCCCATTTCATCGTTTCAAGCAGATATTTAATTTCTGCCTGTTCAATCCTGTTGCTGAATTGCATATTTTACCTGCCTTCATTTATGTCCTTCTTCAATTGGTTTTATTTATGTGAACTTAGGAGGAAAAAGTCCAAAATATAGAAGAAAATAGTGAAACTAATAAGGAAACTGATGCAAGATAAAACAAGAAACAAAGAGATTATTGTATGATACAAGTGCTGTATTATGTCAATAGATGCACATAGAAGGAATGTATTAACATGCACTCCCCTATTCCAACCGAAGGCACGTTTTAGGGGCAGCATCCTTTGATTCACGCCCCGTCACACATCCAGGACCTTCCCATGACTTTGCTTCAGACCACTCCCAAACCAAGGTCGGCGCTGGGTTGGGAGTAGCCGGCAATCCATCTTATACTAGCCACAGTTCGTTGATATGAACACATTTATTAGAAGAATGTGACTTTCCTGAGTGTGATTTGTCAAAATTCATAGTTGGCTAGCACAGACGACTACAAGTTTACCTTGCTGACCAACTCCCAACCACAGATGACCTTGCTCACGACTTACTCCCAACCGTGGTCAGGAGGGGGTCGGGAGGCCATGGTCGGTTATGTATGGCGGGCTTTACTCCCAACCATGGTCTGGAGAAGGTCGGGAGGCCATGGGTGGTTGTGTGAGGCTTTACTGGCAGATTCTACATGGCATTTTTAACAAGACACTGACAGTTCATTATAATAAGTGAATCAATTTAATATCAAATTTGCAACAGGGATTATGACTGATCTATTTTGATGATCCTTTTTTCAGCTCATTTTGCAGAGTACGTTACCTTGTACAACTTGGGCATTTTTCATCTTTAGTGACTGCATACTTCATCAGTTTGATTGGATGTCTCCATTTCTTAATGTCTCTGAATAAATGCCAACTCACTCAGTTTCAATTTGTTGAATCCATCATATCAATCTGATACTTTAACTATGTTATAGTTGAGATGGGACTTGCAATGTAACTTACTGAAAGGAACTTGTTCCAGCTTGCACTTACTCTGTTTTCAACTAGATTTGAGAATGTAGGAAGCCTGTGAGATTCTCAAAAGCACTGTCATAACCAGTTAAATTTCCTTTCCTTAACCTTCTCCCTGCTGCCTAACTCTGTAACCAATAGGGTGCCATACAGTTACTTCAGAGTGCTAAAGGTTACTGTTTGTGTGAGTGTACAGTTGTGTTCAAGTTCCTTTTTGAAACGACGTAGTGATACGTAATACCTAACTACAGCTCCAATGCTGACCCCATTTCTCCAGCCAAATCTTGTGTACTGACGGCGCCCTCTCTCCCCGCCGCTCTGCACAGGTAAACAACTTAGCGTCTTCAACAGTCAGGCCTACATTAGGCTTGGAGGCCGCAGCAGTAACGGCCGGTCCAGACGAGGGGTCGATAAACCCTATTTCGTCGGCATGCTGTCGGGTTTCTACTACAACGACATCAAGGTCTTGGACCTGGCGCGTCAGAAGGATCCCCGAGTTAAAGTGGAGGGAGATGTGAAGGCTGTTAAGCCCCCATCCATGCCCACCCGTGTACCCCCCCTCCCCGTACCACCACAGCCTCGCAAACCTGTACCCGTAAGTAATCCATTGCAACAACACCTCAGTTATCATGAAGATTTTTATACGCTATTAATATATTTTTGTACAAAAGTAAATCACTTACCAATAAGCTTTCCATCCGTGCTCTTATCCTTCTGAAGTCGAAATGACACAAAGCCTATGTTGCATGGGTCAAAGGTGCCTGGTAGTCTGTATCAGCCCCTGTCTCGGTTGAGGGAGGGTCAGTGATGTAGATAGCAACTTAATTATTTGGGGGCAAGCCTTTCTTTAGATGGAATATGATGACTGCAAAGTTGTGGGAAAAGGAAATGAAAAATATGCACAGATAATCAATTTCATGGTAAAATAGTAGCATTAATATTAAGATATATGCTTCAACTAAAGGGTATACAGCCATTAAGTGTATGTGTACAAAGAGTATGATTATCTGATGGTAAAACGTTGGATGGTGTACGAGGCTAATTTCCATCTCATGTTGTTCCCTGCAGCCGTCAGACGAGGATGACATCCTGGTGATGTCAGGATCCGGCTGTCAGAGTGACGACGAGGATGACTGTGACCCGTCACTGGGCTCAGGTCAGACATACAGTTCTTGTTACATTTATTCATTCATTACCTTTGCCAAGAATATTATGTTTTGGGTGTGTTTTATTTTTGGGTGTGTGGCTGTGTATGTCTCCAACAAAACTCGACAAGTCATGGATAATATTTGGTAGATGGGTAGGATTTTACCAAAGCGTTGATTAAATCATATTTTGTCAAATAGAACTAAGTTAACCCAGGACTTATCAGCTCAGATTAGATAACACATCTGACAAGTTTGGACAAAATCGTTTGCCACAATGTCATATCTGCTTCTTCACGTTATCTCTCTCTAGACAGAGGAGTAGATAATTAGATAAACAGTGTGAAGAAGGAGTTGTCATCTTGACTTAGAGTCTTAAAGGGAAGACTACCAGGTGAAGTGTAATACTTGTCACAACACATTAGAAGTTGTGTTTGTTAGTTCCACATAACTAGTGAACTGCTCTTAGTGGGCATAGCAAACCAGTTTTGCATAATATTGGTACAAGCTGTGCAAAAACAGACTGTAATGTTTGATCCACTCACACTGAGATGAACCCCTACTCTATTGAATAAGCGAGCTCGATATGTGGCTCTCCTCAAACACATGACCTCTGGCTTTACATCCCATCCGAGAGGACATCCCTAACTGAAGTTATAGTTACTCATTTTCACCTAATTCAAGTGAGAAAATAGGAGTAAAGTGTAACCATTTATCCTTGGTTTCCAGAACATGTAGATTCAGAAGCTAACTGTTAGTTTTATCACTGACAGCAAAGTTTGGCCCCAATGCAGAGCAGATTGTTCGCACACCCAGATTCGGGCTCCCCGTGCGTGCTTGATGAGCCAAGCATGAAATTAAAGCCACCATCAATGCTCGGGGTGCGCGGGTCAGCCAGATAAAATGAAGTGTTATGGCAATGAGTCTTCCAGTGATAATTTGTTGGCAGGCAGATGGATTCTCCATGGGGTGTGATTGACACAGTCGGGCCTATTATTTCTGCCCTGTTAAACACAATCCTGCATGGTTGTCCCAGTTACATCGCTTGTGTTTGAGATAACAAAGCAAGGACTACTCTCTACAGCATGCTTTAAGCTTGGAAAGGAGCTCATTGAACAAACAATGATAAAGAGTAAAGTAGTAAAAACTGTAAAGAGTAAGAAGGGATAATGACTGAGATAACATTGATTTCAATCATTGACACTAGCAGTCACCCTACTCTCTGTCTCTTGAAATGTTTCAAGGGGCACTCAACAGCAGAAGCAGGTGTTATTTTCTGAATACGAAAGGAGGTGTTATTTTCTAAAAGACCACATTTTTATCAACAAATGTCTTGCATTTCAATGTTATTTGACATTTTTTTGTGGAAATTGTATCAAGTAACATCATTCTCATTTGATTTGTTCACCGTGAACACCATGTACAGAGTGAAGTCCATAAATTGATTTATAGAGGAATTGCATGGTATGGCATGCAATTAAATACAAAATTCAAGGCTTTCAATGCTAAGTGCCACAGTGCCAGACTCAGCATGTGCTGTTTTTAATTGGTAGCTCTACTAAACAGTAACTGAAATGTGTCCCAAATGAGGTCATTATTACAGATCATTGATTATGTGTGATTTGCTGTAAAAGATGTTAAATGATGGGAAGTCCAATAATTGGGAACCACCAAGTGTGTGATGGGTTTAGATTAACGGCACGAGGTGCGGGACTTGGCACATCGATGATGTCTTCTAATAGTGTGAAAATTGGATTCCTTAAGAATCCTCTACATCATGTCAACCTTGAGCATGGCACTTGTTTCCTGCATGAAAATGGGGGGGGGGGGTGCCTCGTTTTTGTGTTTTGGTCAGGTGTGATTGTTTGTATGATGCTGTCCTTGGTGCTGAATTGTCAGATGTTAGCCCTCTGGTTATCATTATGATTTCCTGACTTTTTCTTGTTTCCTCCGTGTTTGTTTGCTTGTCTTGGTGTGTGTCCGTAGTGATTTGAATAGTGTAGAGTGACAGGATGTGAGACGGAAGATGGTGTAACAGGAGACTGGCAGGATGGGGGGGTTAGCCGGGGTCCAAAGTATGTCCCCACACTTTTGAACTCAATAGCTCTTTCAGTCCAAGGGGTAAAAGATGTGGGGATCTGGCATTAGGCAATCTGGCATTAGGATTGTAGCTGCCAAGTCTCCTTCATCCTGTCCACAGATATTTCTAATGTTTTCAGAGAGGACTATAGAGTCTCAGCAGCTACATTTGTTTGTATAATAGGTTTGGATTTCAGGCTAGGTGAAAGCATATTCTGACTGTATTTCATAATGGCGTTGTGATGATTTTTGTGTGTATGTACTATGTCTTGCCACCATTCTTACTGAACTTATATCTATATTTCTGTCTGTTTCTCACAATGCTTACATGATACAGTGGGAGGGAAAGGTAAGGTTGAATGGTTTAAGCCATGAAGCCTTTTATAGAAGTGCATAAGAGTATATTGTGTTACTATAGTTGCTAGCTTTTGATGTATTCGTGGAAGGATCTATCATTATGATTTATATATATAACTGTGACCCTTTCTACTTTGTTATCAAATTGTCAGTGTTCTGACAGCATCGTAATGCATGTTTGCATGTCATCCATTGTCCTTGAAGTTGGCAGTCTTTGAGATTATGAATAGTGTTGTCCAGCACCAATATCAGTGCAATATCCAGATGTTACATATGTATGTTATTAGGTCCTAGGATATGCCGCTATCTCTCTAGATATGATAATCATACATTTTTCAATATACATGTATATATCAATCTGACTACTTTGTCCATTTTTACCTTCATAATGCTCCACTAACTTATTGTTACATACAATATACCAGCAGGGCTACACATATGCCTTATCTGTATCTATTTCAATTAATTGTTTGTTTGTTTGTTTGTTTGTTTATTCATAAAATCAAATTGGCCGCTTTTCATTGAGGTCATGAGAGAAGAGATAAGGGTTAGACCAAACCCTGACCTTTCTGCACCACTTTTACAGGAGAAGAGGGTATCATCACACCTATCATCAATGGGCAGCCCACACCGAAACCACCCAAACCGCCAAAGAGCACGCCCATTGTTCCCATCCCCTCGGACGGTCCCGGTCCCGACAGCTGTGACGACGAGGACGACCCAGACTGCGACGACGGCTCCGGCTCAGGGGACGGCTCCGGTACCACCACGGCGAGCACGGACGCCGTCAGGTTCTCCGTTACCACGACAACGGGCGGAAGGAAGCAGACGACGCCCCCCACGCTCCAGCCGTCTCCTCCGCTCCAGCCCGGCCTGACCCCCAACACGGTGGCGGGGCCCAGAGGTAACGGCCAGCAGATTCTGCCGACAAATGGCGTGTCGAACGTCATCCCGCCGCTGTTCCCCAAACAGCCGAACGGTAAACCATCCAACATTATCACGTTAGAACCCGGGAACGGGAAGAGCCCTGTCCAGAACCCTGTCCAGGAACAGCAAGTGGCGGACACGGCGAGCACGACAGGAATGGTGGTGGGCATCGTCGTCGCTGCAGCCATAGCCCTCCTCATCCTCCTCTATGCAATGTACAAGTATAGGAATAGAGACGAAGGCTCCTACCGGATAGATGAAAGTCGAAACTATAACTTCCACACGAGTGGATTACCAGCACAACAAAACGGCTCAGTCCCGAAAGAGAAACCACATAAACCAGTAAAAAAGAAAGATTCGAAAGAGTGGTACGTATGAGGTGCCAATGTAAAGATCTCCCCCCTCCCCGTCGACTCATAGGTCCCTTACTGTATCAGTTGTTGCAGTAGACCAGGAGTGAAAGTTGAAGGATCACACTATAGAAAACAGAATATTGAAACAACAGAAACGCATTGTTTGTTTGTCTTGCCAGAATGGAGAGAGGGGGCTGTTAGCTCGTAGGGAAAAATATTCGAAAAATTGACCAAAGTCAGCGAGAACTTTTGCCACATGTCACTGTAACGGTGTAGTCCTACTTCATTGTAGCAGGTTTGTAGTGTATGTCAGCATTTCATGTGTAGCCCTTCACAAATGGCTTTTATCCAAAAAAAGATATCATAAATAGCTATATGCAACATATCTTATTTAATATCAGTCTTTTGGTGTCCCACTAGGAGACTTAGTAATTTAATCAACATTTGTGTAAGGAAGGCCCATTTGGGATTTTACAATGCAAATATTATATTTTGTTTATTTAAAGCAGATTTTGATATTCTACCTAGGTATCGGACTGTAAACGTGTATCAGCTGTATACCATTAATTTATTCCACATCATCCATATTTTAAGTAGGAATACAGACGAGCTGAATTTGTAAACCGAAATTCAAAAGGAACTTGGACATGCAAGGTTTGATTGTTTTTGCTTCCCTGGAGGAAGTGAGGTGACATGTCAACATTCCACTATTCCCACTCGTCCTCTCAGGAACATGCAGACTCAAGCCTTGTGCCTTTTACACAGCTTTAAAAACAGATGCATATACCTAGCATCCTACTGGGAACAGTTCATGAATTTCATTCAATTTTGTGGGCTTCATCTCTAGAGTATATTGCTATAGCTGACAATCATTGAAAAAAGCCTCCAAAAGTTGTTTGATTTCGTCTCGACAATCTTAAGTAGGCGTTCCGGCATGTCACAATCACTCTGCAGTAAAGACAACGGTGCTACCATCCCCCGATGAAATTTGTTTACCGGCTCTGTTGTGTTCCTAGCTAGTTGTGTAAACAAACGCAATGCGATCTCCAGGGATAGTTTACTTCAGGCTTGTTCCTGCATGTTCCTCCAACTGATAAATCTTGTCTCCTGATGTGCCAGTTGTACTGTTGTCATGTGGAGGCCTAAATGGATCTAAATGACGTCCATTTCTAACCGTAGCCTCTCAGCCAGTACAGTAATGCGGAGCCCTCCTTCCGTGTAAGGTGTGCTTACATAGGTCTATAGCAATATTCCTTGTAGGAATAGCACAGGCAGAGGAAAGAAAAAAATTATCCTGCCCAATCTTGGACTGCTATAAGTACATGTACGTGATGTGACACATAAGTTCTCGTTACAAAAAAAGAAAAGACGAAGACAAAAAAAACTTCTGTAAGAAGCGACACAAACATGGGTTACTTTGAGAGAAAATGTATAAAAATTATCATGATTTGAGGTCCCCATTGCTAGCGCACCATGTATATATATATATTTGTATGCTCTATGATCTCTGTTGGTTGGAGCCTTAGGCTGTGAGCAGTGTTATATGGGGAACTAGCGATACCAAGAAAACCAGTACTATCGTGTGCAAGAATGATCAGTGTAATAAATAGCGTGTGTGGATCAATCCAAGCTTTATGTACTTAAAGAGCTATACAGAATTGCGTTATACCAACTGGATGTTTATATGGTGTCATTTTTTAAGTTAAGGGTCAAAGAACGATTATTTGTAGCTATGTACTGTGTTTTATAGAAGATTAAAATATGGAGATGTAGCAATAAAAGAGTCTAGAAGTCCTCAGTTGATATTTAGTTCCAAAATCTCCGGTCGAGTTTTGATGTCTAGATGCAGAAATCATCAATAAACTTGAAACAAAACTTTTCTGGGATTTTTTTCAAACCTTTAATGACAAAGCTATAAGTTCATAAGCAATATTATTAAGTTTCAGAAAAACTTGCTCCGAATGATGATATTTTTTTCTGTAGAGTTTTTTGATGATAATGTCAACTTCATAATTTTGACGGAAATGTTTTCTTTATTCCTTATACTACTTTGAAATACAAGTAAACATGAAAAAAAGAGCTCGATCTCACGTAAATAGATTACTTAGAATGTGATTTGATTCAAACACTTTCAACCGAAAAGGAGCTTCAACTTTTTGACGAAAGTGTACCAAGATATGCTTTCTGTTTTAATTGCTTCAATATCGTTTTATGGCATTGATTTGTTTTTGTATTTCTCAGCTGTTGACATATGAATCAAACCTGAGATACCAGGTGTCAATTTATCCAATAGAAAAGACAGATCCTTTCTGCTCTTCACAAGTATTACTTCAACCAATGAGAGCATGGCAATTAACGGGTCGACCAATGAGAGAGTGGCTGCATGTCTGTCAATTATTTGCATTGATATGTTTTTATTTTGCATTTCTACCTTTTGACGGAAATTGTGGAAGAAGACCAGCACAGAAATGCCAAGATGAGACAGATTTGATATGCGTTAGTCAGGTAGGTCTGTCTATATTTTGTGAGTATCAACTCTGAAAATGAGTGAGTACACAATAACAATTGATAGGTGGCGCTAGTAGCCTGCATCCTGCTGAAATTTGGCCATCCTTATACCCACGATGACTCAAGCTAGTCGGAAAAAAAAATCTGACTTTTCACTTCCAAAGAGTCTGAGGGGTAGCAGTAAAAGGCACAATCCTTGTTAAATTAGAAAAGACATGAATTTATTTTATTCATTTCAACTTGTGCATTCTGTGTCCATGCAAACATTTTCCCTTGAACATGCGTTCCTCTGTATGTGAGAAACCCTTTGCTTCCATATACGAGTCTTCTGGACCTTAACAATGACGTCACGTGATATAAACGCCGTGTTCACTAACTCATTTGTGCATGTACTGTACACAAAATGGAGAATTTTCTTGGCATTCATGTATTAGTACAGTAATACATGCCCCTCACTTGGAGGAAAACGTACAGCAAAACATCTCAGACACTCTCCATCTGTCCTAAGTTTTCTGCGACTTTTCAAGGTGGACAGAGGTTACTTCACCAACGCTTCGTGGAGTCTCGTATTCGTAAGGCTCTTTTTCGTTCATAACAATAGGAATCATGAACTAAGATTTGAACTAAAGGGTTCTTATACCTTATATATACATGTATTGTCACAAATTACTTTTCACTGTAATGCCAGTATAGATAATCTATAGATAATTTTCCATCGGATAATTTTTTTATTATTATGCAGAGTCCTCTATAACGTGAAGCTCCACTTCTTCTATATCCCCTGTGTCTACCTGAATGCTCTCCTCCTCAAACACATCTCCCTGACTTTCTTCCTCAAAAACCCCATCCTCCGACTCCTCAAAAACCCCATTCTCTCTATCCCGATCCCGCAAAACCCCATCCTCGCTCTCCTCCACGACTTCGTCTTCATTTACGTCTTCTTCTATGTTTTTGCCCTCTTGCTTATCTTCCATATTTTCACGGTCCATTTCCTTCAGTTTAAACACGATCACTTCAATAACGCAGACCGCCATCCCCAGAGCTGAGATCGCACCCAGAATCACAAACAAACCCAGAAGGTTTTCCATCCCCAACACTCCCTCATCGGTCTCGCGTTTGCTCTCTTTACAGCGCCCCCTATCGACGTCCAACCACTTCCTGCTCAACTCCTCAATGACGCCGACTAGTCGCATCTTCTCAATCTCTAAGGAAATCTTTATCTTGTGGGGAGAGCCAATGGGAATGGGGAAGGCGACATGATACTTGTAGAAGGGCTGTCCCACCATTTCAACCTCACACAGCTCGCTAATACGACGAAATTTCACCCCCGAGAAGGTGATGAAAGCATAGTTGCCTTTAGCCGCCCTCTTTATGCCTTCTTCGTTTGAATCCACTAACCAATCAGGGTTAGCGCTGATCCTCTCCCACATGTCCCGCAGGGGGAATGAGTCCGCCGTTTCGAACAGCCTCCTGATGGCGTAAGTCTTGATGAAGCCATACTCGAGTTTGTTCTGCCGCGCGAGGTCATCCATGCTCCGGATGGGGTTGACAGGTTTGACGGTGAGGAAGGCAGCCAGGTTGGCGGTGTAGGAAGCCATGACGACCAGCACGAAGAACCACCAGGAGCCGAGGATGATCCGTCCCCCGAAGGACATGGGCGGGTTCTCTGCGCCCTGTCCCACCGTGGAGGAAAAGACGTTCCACAGGCTGTTCCAGGCGTTGTAGTAACCCCCCTGCGATGGTTCCACCTGAAACCAGAAACTATATTTATTCTCTTGAGTTACAAAGGCAATGTCAGTCATGAATATAATCAAAAGTTTCCCTTTAACACTCAGGACTGTCCTTTCTTCCATTGATGTGTAAGAAATCCTGTTCCTCCATGATATTCACAAATTCCAGTCAAGTACAAAGTCTCTTTTAAAAGTCGCCAAATGCATTCTAGATATCGTTGATATTTCCATTTTCCCGAAACTTTTCTGTCGACAGGGATCACATGTTGTGAATGACTCCAACGAAAGTGTCTATTCATACCTGAAATATTTTACCTATGCAAATTACTAACACATTCACATAATCTATGCATGGTTATGTACAGCTTTAACAAACTTACACGTCACAAGTATGACATTTATATCATTTACCACTTATTTCTTAGATGGATTCTCGCATTGGTTATGCAAATTAAACCCACGTTTTCATAATTGGTATCTGCTAATGTTCCCCCTGCCAGAAATTACTGCTAAATGACTTTCGCGGTACGGTAACGGTACAGTACCGGTACACATCCCTACCTGGCCCCGTTTGGCCAGCCATCTCCACTCGTACGGGTTGACCTGGTTGACCAGCGTTAGGAAGAGGCTGACCACCACCATGGCCAGGGCGAAAAAGATCCACATCTGCGGGGACAGCGGAGTCATGAAGGACAACAAACCCGTCAGTTCCTAGAGTGGAAAAGAATATCAAAGTGGCGTCAAACAAACAGTTCGCTTTATTACTAATGTTCAACAATAAGACAAAGGATTGATAATGAGCAGAAGACAATGTCAAGACAATGTTGAAGCCATGTAATGAGTCAAGTAGCTGTTTTTGTAAGATACAGAAGCTAATGTTGCCTCTGAGGGTGGTAGGGTAGGGGCCAAAGTGCCAGGCAATTTGACGCGTAGGCCTCCTTTCCTGTTGACGGTGCATGGAATATAGATACATATGAGGTTGGGGAACCACTACCAGAATGTACACATAAGACCAGGGACAGGAAGCTATGGAAGAGACTCGGTTCCTTGATGCTAACGTGATCTCCGACACGCAAGTATAAAGATGGGACTAGTTAGAGGTAGAGGTACCTTCACGGGTTTGGGTGTGAAGATGGTGTAGCCGAACTCCACTAGCTCCGGACTGAGCTCGTAATACTTGCGTCTCATCTCCCGCATGGACTTCATCACCATGCCCAGGTGTACCTAAAATACACCACAAAACACTCGTACTACAGGTAAGATTTTTCCTCGTCTGATGCTGTTGAGAAAGTAATGTAAACATCTTGGAGAAAGCTTCTACTCATTCAAAGTCAAGTACAACCGACGCAAAATCACGAGGAATATAGGACCAATGTTAAAATTGTTCTCCAACTGAAAATATTGGACTCACTGGAATTTTCGACTGAATCAGCTATCTGGCGCAATAGTTCTGGACACGGGACTTAATGCACTTGTGACGTCTGCAATAGGTCAAATGTCGTTCGAAGTCCATATCGTGCCCCAGTTGAAAGAATGACGGCTCATTTTGTGGTGAGCAAACGTTTCAAAACTTAGTATGACGACTGTGTTTATACATTGATTGTTTACTGCGTATATTGCTTGTTTGTATTGGACTACCCAAAGGCTGTTACTTATTGTTATGTCTATTTGTCTATGTCAGTTGTAATTTTTATTTTCAGAGGTGATGTTTGATATAAGATACTGCTAGAGTGCATCGCCTCTGTGTCCTGTATATTCTTCAGTTGTTTAATTTGAAAAGATAGAAATCAAAAAAAAATGTCGTTGCGCCCTGATAAAGTAACGATTGGGTCAGATTGGATGAGGGCTGAGCGACTCTCTCAAAAATTCAGGTGAGTACAATTTCGCTAGTTGGTGAACAGTTTATAGACCATTGTATGCCCATAAACCTTGTGTAGTTTATGAATCAGGGCTTACCCCTTTGTCAAACTGCCGTTTGATTTCCTTGTCGTAAAGTTCACCGTCGTACACCTTCTCAACGTCAATGGTGAAGTTCAGCCTCTTTGACAGAACCTTCATCAGATCCACTAGAAAACCCTCGTACTTGTCGATGCCATGGAAGCTCTCACTGTCTATTTTTTTGGTCACCCAAGGTGGGCTCTAGAAACACAACAACAATCTTTATTAACACAACGAAAGTACAGCGACTTTCGTAAGGCCTGCTACATCTATACGTATATACATACATACATACATACATATATCCATCCATACAAACAAACAAATGGGTTTGTTTACCTAAAATCATATGGGATAGAACAACATATTGAAATTTAACATGTTGTATACTTATACATTGCTTGTTCTAATGCCCAAACATTCTTTGATGTATATACCTATTTGTACACAGTAAAGGATTATCACCTCCTAGTATGTAATTGAATCTATCAATAGAATGGAGCGTATTGAATTCACTTGGACAAGCGGAAATAAATGTGAATAGCTTTTAACACAAGAATGGTGTTACTGATATTACTGAAGTACCATAGCGTGTACAATATTGTAGAGGCAAAGAACAGAAATGATTTGACTGTTATGTGAACACCTGTATACGTAGTGCTAGTGAAATGTTTGTATCCCACCTGAGTGACCTGACCGATACTTTTGATGCCAGATGGTGTAAACTTTGCTACTCTTTTGTTTATCGACTTTTCCACTCATCCAGTACCATTATACAGGCTATGCTTTAAGTTGGATTCATCCTGCCACAACACCTACTTCAAAACCCCTGGAGGCGCCTTTGTATATAGATCGTTATGTTTCTCTGTGGCTATGTTGTATGTGTATGTTCTATTTTTACCATGGGCCAATTAGTGCCTACAATAAAGAATTATTGACGGCTGAATTTGTGCAGAGGTAGGATACAAGTGCCATCGCTCCGTCTAAGATTCCATGTACTCCTTGGCAGTAGCCGTTGTAGCTACCACCAAACCTTTTCAACTCCCCGCCGCCACCATGGACTTGGCGTACGTACCAGACGCGTTATAACGCGGAAAGGTTTGTTGCCGAACACGAAGGGTCCGTCTTTACCGGACTTCACCAGACCCAGAGTCCGATTCACCTCACTCCACGTCCCGGCCTGGGGAAGGCAGTAAGAGTACACGTCACTGTGGTTTAAGACAAGCGTATTGTAGATGCAGAAATGTTCGCGGTAGGTAGAAAATTAAATGTTCGCGGTGGTTTTGAGTTCGCTAGTCACACAATGGAACGGCTTTTCGCGGTGGTTTTCAGTTCGCGGTAAAGAGTTCACCGTAAAAACCGCGAACATTAAACCACCCCGAACATTTTTGCATTTACAGTAATTAACTCTATGTTGATTATTGTCGATGAAAGTTAGACGTCCAGGTTATGAGATACTCAACACAACAGTTGGATTATTTTATTTGTTATTTTATTTGTCTTCCATATCCGGTAAACCCCCTCATGGCATAATACGCCAAGTTACTGTTGGACTTCAAATTCCGTTCAGTCACTGACGAAAGACAGCGGATGCTGTCTGAAACGTCTGACCGTTTGAAAAATATCCACTTGCTTGAGTAATCTTTGTATTTAGTAACCAAGCTATCACTTCACTAACTTTCAAATAATACCTTGCTTAGCAAGTCACTAAAGACGTACAGAGAAACCAAGACTATTGGTAGCAAAAGTAACGTTACTTTAAACTGCTCGCGCCGTGCATGCCTGTCGGCCGTACCTTTGTAAGGTTCCCACTGTCGTTCTCTATGACGTCAACCGACACGTTTCTCCTGCTGCCGCCTTGGTTGAACGACACCCAACCGGTCTGTCCCTCAAAGGACACCTGTCGACGACGGGGGGAATTGCAACGGAAAAAATGATATTTGCTCTGGATTTTGAACAATTCTTACACAGCAATACAACGGTCTTCAATCAGTTAGCAAAAATTATTAAATTGTGAGTTACAGTTCGTCGTTGGGTATTTGTGGTCATGCATTTTTTTTTCATTAATTGAGGGACAGAATGTCTTGCACACACCCATAAACGAAATTCTTATGAAATAACAGAGCATGACACAACACATATAACACATGAGTGTAGCAGTGATTGTATAAAGTACCTGTTTAATGTGGTCTAGCAGGGTACCGTTTCGACTCCAGTCCTGGGACTGGAGGTCGTACCCCTGTCGGACACTTTCGTCCAGCGCAAGTGCGACTGTCGTGACTGCGTCAACCGCCAGAGCCTGCAGTACTGATGCGTTCCGCTGATCGGGTGACACCAAACTAAAGCTGGTCAACGTGACATGCGTGAACTCGTACACGGAGAGATCTATGGAACCGGCGTCCTGTCAAGGCGAGTATATAGAGATATTATTTGACAGACTTGACCATTAGATACCTGGATAAAAGTGTGAAGTCTTCCTATCTCAGTTAATGTTACGAAGTTATTTGAAATTGCAAGTTAGGCCATACTGATTTTATCATATGGATGACATCCTATGGGCATTCCAAAAAGAAATAAGTTGGTCAAGAAGTTGAACAAATGACTGAACACACGGAACATGGTATGGCAAACAGGTGTTCATGGTGCTATAACGCCACCTAGCGACAATGACGGAAATAACCGCTCACCAGGTTCGTTATGATCCAATGAGTCTCCTCTCGCAGTAGAACGAAATTTCTGGCCTGGAATATGAAAGGCAAGATATCACTCTAATGGAAGGCAAGATATCACGACTTCGTGTATGCCACGTCAAATCTGCTATTTTCGTGGCTTGTTTAATTATTCTACACAGATTATCTCCATTGCAACGTTTACACGTTTACGTGCCCGTATTTTTTGTCTGATTTGAAACATGCATATGATTCAGACGTCTGCCAAAGAACCTGGTTAACTACTGACATTTTTCTGACAAAATTAGTGGGACATTCTACATCCAAAGCTGGTTTAAAACCATTTACTATTGGCCACATACAAGAAGAAAGATCCTTGATGCAGGCAACTCAGACAAATGCCTTATTACCAAGTACAAATAAGTAATAAGTACAAGTACATACAAACATAAGACCCTGCCATGCATTGCTAACCACTTCTTTCCCGCAATCTTAAAATAAAAGCTGTTATTATTTTCTGAGGACTTCTATCAAAGTTGCTGAACACGGTATACTCACCTCGTCCAACACGTCCCTTGTGACAAATGTGTCGCAGTGAAGAATGATCGTCGGTTCGACAGTTTCCCGAACTCTGCCGAGCACCTCCCTCAACTGCGGCCGAATGGTGGATAAACCCCGGTTTGTTTTCACTTTCATGTACACCACCCTGTTCCCTGCAAACGCCGCGGCGTTTACGAACGGACCCAAGGTATCCAGACCTACACCGATGAAAACGTATCCGTGGTTAGCCTTTGAAGCTTCTGAAATCTAAAGCATCTCAGCACATCCACATTGAGTCCCCTGGACATTCGGTGTGTTTGTACAGTCAGAATGCTAGACACTGAGTGAAAGAGGCAATCTACATTATGGCCCATTGACCATCCCTCAACAGGGACGGGGGCCGATACAAACTTCCGGGCACCTCTGACCCTTTGCTGACGTCACACTTCCGCTCAGGTCAAGTGACGTAGGCTTCTCGTTGAATTGTACACATGAACACAATCAAATTCGTCGTACGGCCATCATACAATAACAATCTTAGGGCATTCCTGAGATAGTCGTGGATGTGTCGTACAGCTGTCTTGTTATCGAAGAGGCAGGCGTAGATCTTTGTCAGTGGTTGATTCTGTCACAGCCTGCTTGAAAATCCTACGACATCAACATCGTACGACGGGCCTACGACAAATGTAACGACCGCGCCCCAAACGAAGCTAGATCTACCAAGAACGCTTTACGACTTTTCTGGTTCATCATCTTACCATGAATGTCGTCGTAAACAACCACCATAGACTTCCAGCCGTACCCTTCCACGACGTCAGCCAGGAGGGTAGCTAACATGGCGTCCCCCGGGTACAGACTCACCCCCGTCGGGAGAGTCGTAGGGACCCCCGGGGACACGTACAGCCGAGGCACCCCGGGGGTAGAGCTCGCCTCCAGGTGTACCGGCTCACGGTGCCCGTCTAAGACTATGATCGCTGTCACGTTTGTGTCGTCCAACTCTTGTTCTACAAGTTAAAAGAAGTAAACAATGCAGCTAGGAACGTCACTGTTGATGGAGAAGGACTGCATGTACATTCGTAGTACGGTGCACACACATTGTAAGCTGCGGATACGGACATTAATTCTATTGAAGCATCTTTTCCTTAGCAACAGTTGCAATAGAAACGTTAACATGCCAAGCACTTTCAATGATCAGGAAATAAACACTCTCCTCCCGCTTGTTACTTTCACCAACATTGACGTGATTTGGACAAGTATTACACAAAGAACGTTGGTTTATTTTCAATTCGGGGTATATTTGCCTGATTTCCATAGACTTGCATATAAAGAGCCCTAAAACCACAATGTCCTACCTGGACCATAGAACATGGTACATAGAACTAATGATCGACATCAGGCTATAATTCTATGGTACTGGACTGAGTGTGTACAAGATGGGTCACGTTTTTTTTAATTTTCTAAGCCTCTTCTGAGACTCTCCCCCTGGATTATTTGCCTCTAAGATTCATTGAAATTAGAAAGGAAGGAATTAGATTGAGGGAATTGAAGAATGGAAAGTCATGGAAGGAAAGTGTCTAAGATTAGTTTCACTTAATTAGCTTAACCTCACTGAGACGTTGACGAAGTACAAGTAGCAAGAAAGGAATTTTAAGCTCACTTTTGAGGATCAGCTCGGTCAGGTCTGCGGACGGGAGGAGAACGTGGTCCGCCGTCAGCTGATGGTCCGGGAGAATGTCTCCTCGAGAATTGACGTCCTCAATAGCGCCATCTATCAGATCCTTGTAAGACGACAGGGCCGGGCTGTAGATCATCCCTGAGCAACAGTGTCACAGTTTTTAATGTTTTATATTCAGCTCTTTGCGATTTGAACACACTAACTCGTACTTTCTTGGCGAATATGTCGTTAAGGTTATAGATTAGCATTGTCGTCAATAGAGTTCAATTATTTGTCTTGCTTTCGGTAGCTATAGGAAGCTATTCCCCCATTCCACTAAGCCAGGGGGCGACCTCGCCGCGCTCTCTCTGCGACCTAAAACTGACCAGAGCACTCAACGAATTTCGTACATAAATAACAAATCTTTTTTACGCTTTGTGTGTTCTGTTGCGTTTTCAGTCATACTTTTACATTTTACATGATATTCCTATTATGAAATCAAGGGTTACACAAATCCAGCTTTGGTCGCAGCGAAGTCGCAGTGAGAGCGCCGTCTACTGGAATGGGAGCCTAAGCAACCGTGGACAAAATCGTATTTTGAAAGTCATCACAAAAGGTCGAACCTCCCCTGGGTCATTAGATTGATCGTCTGAATAGATTATATATTGGAACGTAAATGTGAGATCAGTTAGATAATACTTAATCCCCATGGAACACGATTAATTCAACCAAGGAGGTTTAAACCGCCTTGATTCAACTAGGTTCGATTCTAAAATTCCTTATTGAAGCTCGTATTCGGCAGGCAGCGTCTGTATTTGATACACGGTGTAACCGCCTTTCGGCGTAACACATCAACTTCTGTATCTGTATCTATAAAGTCGGTTTAACCCACTAGCTTTTATATCTGTATCTGTATAGCCGGTATTACCGCCCTTCGGTGTAACATACCATATCCGCAGGCACGTTAGAAAGATCCATGAACTTAACTGCAATATTTCATCTTATTAAGCGATGACATAATTTGGAAAAAGTATTTTTATTTCACTGTTTATTGCCAAGTTCAAAGGGGACCTCTAAATGATTACATTAATTTTGCAGAGATCGGATGGCTCTGTATTGCTTATTTGATTATGAAACAGATTACCATGATTATTCTGTTTCATGTTCAAGATCATACCGACGGGGGAATAGGAAAATGAAGGAATAGAGCTAGCGTGTCTCAGTGCCTCTAGAGATGATATGAACAAACACGAGTTACAACAATGATAATATCGACCACACAAGCCTTCGAGCACACGACATGCCATAAAATAGACTAATGAAATCCCTCTTTTTTTGTTCTATTTGCAGGACTAAAACAGACGTGTTTAACAGATATCGTTGGGCATAGTTGTGCTTTGTTTCAACAATTAGAGCCAATCACATTTTGAAATAGGACGTGTAATCTATGTCGCCATCCCAGGCCTCTAATAGACAATGTACTAACTCGCTTTCTCTGTGTAGTTGAATACAGTTCATCGTGATATTCCCTGTTACATTAGTATATAGCTGTCCTTCGGGGAATTAGAGAAAAGCTTCGTCAGTACTATTATTCAGGCACTACAGATCGAGACAGTTGATACACATTGGGCCAAACTGAAATCATTATATGGATTACATCCGCGCGCGCATCAATTTTTGACCTCCCCTCTCAAAATAGAACAATTTGCGACAATAGTTTCAATCGTATAAAGAAGCTGCAAACTGAGCAAATATATGCTTAAAATTCCAAACAAAAATATCGGAAAACAGATACATGTACTAATGAGCAAAATCTTTTAATGAAGAACTTATTGTTAGTATACCATCTTCTGTGTGTTCAGTCATTTGTTCCACCTTCCTATTTCATAATGAAGACACAACTTTTCCCACAACCTTTGTTTTGCACGCTCGCATCAGTTTAATGATGCCCGAGGATGTCATCCATATAATCAAATCTTTTTTGGTCTTAGGCTATGTTGATTCGATTATATGGATGACATCCTCTGGGATCCCTAAAACTGATGCGAGCGTGCGAATAAAAAAGAAGATTGGCAAAAAAAGTTGCCTTCATTATGAAATCTACGTGGTCAGGAAGGTTGCACAATCAAATGACTTATTACACTGAGAATGGCATACCAAATCATGGATTCTTCATTTTGGGTCTTTCACACCTTCTTCTTTGACTTTGACCTTCTACGACATTAGTATCCGTTTCCCGATATATCTGTTTGCAATCTAAAGAATATATTTGTTCATTCTGTAGCTGCTTTGCATGATTTATGGTAGAAAACTTTTTTTAAATTTTTAGAAATGAACAAAAATTGATGCGCGCGTGGATGTCATCCATATAATTAAATCAGTGTGGCCTTAGTATCTGCGGCTGTCCTACACGTTGAACTGTATTACTACAAATGCGATTGTCTTGTGGCTAATGGACTTATCATCAAATCTACCACCACATTACCGTAAAACACGGACCTTCAGACTTGCCCCGCATTACGCAATCGATTGTAATCGTTTTTCTTTTATGATTCAAGCATAGACGAAAATCTTTCAAAGTCATAAAAGTTGAGTCTTCGCAGATATTGAGGGACAAAGGTCTATTTTGATAGACCTGACAGCTCTACGCTCGGTTAAGCCTCTATCACACTTGTGCGTATATACATGTCCGCATGAGTTGCGTATGAACATAAACCCAAAAAAAAATTAATGCGCAACTCACGCGCACTTGCGTATACGCACAAGTGTGATAGGGCCCTAACACCGCATTTCCACAATGACGGCGGCCTCACTGCGATCTTACTGCGACGTAAAATTTGAGGGCGCTCAACGAGTTTCATAGATAAAAAAAAGAATCTTTTTACGCTTTGTGTATTTTGTTGCCTTTTCAGTCATACTTATACATCTTGTATGATATTTCAATGTAAAGTCAATTTCGGTCGCAGCGAGAGCGCAGCGCGATCGCCGTCAAGTGGAATCGGGGCCTAAGGAGTTACGAATTCTAATCAAAGATCTGATACTACAGAAAATATACTTTCCTCCGTTGGTAATGACGATCTAGACTTTCTAAACACTGATCAAGGGATTAGAATCTAAAAAAGGAACCGTTGCTCACAACGTGAGTTTAGAAAGATAGACTCTTATAATAGACTATCGTATTAGCTGACCAAAGCAAAATTTTTAAACGTAAAGATGTTGACCAAAGTACAATTACATAATAGTGAGACGTTCAAAAATCCTATGAAATGTCATGAAAACTGAGAGAGCAGGAGTATCATTTATATGGCGGCCACACGATGGCGAGATGAAACTTAGAATGGTGCGGGTTGTGTATGATCGTCACGTCCACCCACTCTGACTGTCTGAGGTTTTCCAGTTCCTTCAGATGATATCTTCATCATCATATCCTCATACCAAAACCACACGCTATGGAAATCGTCGTTAAAAATACTCCCCGTTGACAAATCAACCAAAATATCAACGTAGCAATGTTGTAGACCCGTATCTAAACGGAGGGTTATACATATGAAATATCAAACATGTAAACGAAGTTTTGGCGATACTACTACTTTGAACCACGTTATCCCTTCCTTTACTGATACATTAGATGTAGCTATCATTCAGCCGTTCTTTGTTCTACTTGGCCAGAGTCCTATTGTTTTAGCCATGTTCCCACGTCCCCGACGGTATATTTCCTATTGTATATACTCTGCGCTAGTCTGTATTCAAGTCTCTGACCTAGCGCGCGCTCCAATTCTACAAGTAATTTACCAGCGCAGCTGTCTTACCGATCTTGAAGACAGCGCCTTCGCCAGACGACGCTAGAAGGAGGATGACACACCACGACAACATCTTAACAGCTGACGGCAAGTAAAAATGGATCCGTTTTAAGTGATAAGCAGGGGGCGTGGACAAAAGTCTTCAGTGTCCTCCAGACATAGACGCCCTTGGTCTCCAACGTTCATTTGAATAAAGCGACATCTTGCGGTGGGTACGAAGATTGCAGAGGGTGGCATTCGTCAAGGACGCTTGCTGAGTGGTGCACTATAAAGAATTTCCAGTGTCCTCCAGAAATTGTACATTACAACTACATATGTATAGCTTAAATCTCAATAAGAGTTTAGGAATAAAATTTTTATGGTAGGAAAATTCTAGCTAATACCAAGGAGGTTGAAATAAGATACCCAGCCTCTACTAGGCTCCGTAGGTCATTGGAAAAATACGTAGAAATTGGCCAAATAAACAGATAACATGTAAGAGGAGTTAGCCAACCGGGGAGTACAGGTTGCAACCAATGGAGCGGGACAGGCTAGCTGATACCAAAAGGGCACGTAACTGGAATAAAAACTTAACCGGGCTAAACATGCCCTGGGGGTACTAGGTCTACTAGTATACTGGGCGTTATGACGTCAATAAGAAGCCAACCTAATCAAAGTGACACACGCGGTGTTCAAACGTACTAGTATTCAGGCGGATATGGAACGCTGGAAAGGCCGTGTAGCGCTGGTGACCGGCGCGTCTGTGGGCATCGGGAACGCCACAGCCCGGGCACTGGTCCAGCAGGGCATGCAGGTGGTGGGGTGTGCGAGGGACGTGGACAAAATACGGGTAAGTTTGACAGCAGTGTTGGATACATTGTACATAACAGTGGGTAGCTTGTAGTAGCGACCATTGCTATAGAGAGAGAGTCCCAACTGTTTTGGACTGGAGGCTATCGGTGTATTTAATAATCACTGTAGATGCTGGTAAAATTACAGTTTTAGCTACACCAACACGAGAAATAGTTCGGCATACTTTGTTCTAGAAACCGTCGATATACCCGGAAGCTGGAAATGGCAGCACTCGACGTCGGAACTAGAGGCCGTAGGCTATAGGGCGCACCTTTAAGTCTTGAAAACGACATAACTATGTTCAGTTTCACCTTTATATATACATATACGTAACGGGTCAACTGGCTAGATTCTTTGTATAACGTATTGAAGTTTTAGAAAACACGATCTAAATCTTGTTATAAAAACTAGAAATGGTGGACCGGTGAGAAGAAAAGATTAGTTCCAACCAGATAGCAGCTCGACCGGTCCTACAGCGATCGCGCGAGTTGTCTCCGTCTAAAATTGGAGTTCACATCAAGAAACAAACTCTTCAAAGATGCCAAATGATCCTCCGTTGGGAAGAAACGGATCCGGACCAAAGCTATATGCACGCCGCCTGGATACGAGTCTAGTGTAGGAAATGAATGAATGTTTTTTCAAGTTCTAAAGAATTTCTAAATGACTGATACCCAAGCTTTCGCTCAACGGGTAGCGGCCTCACAGTTGAGCTCCTGGTTCCAATTATTTGGTAACTTGGAGACCCCGGTTCAAGTCCCGAGGTGCGGACATCTTGGTTGGGGCTGCACAGTCTTTCGAAAAGACGCAAACTGTGGGTGGGTAGCTAGGGGTTCGTATTCGAGAAGGTGCCTCGAGCACATTAAAAAGGAAGGGCTAGCAACCATGTAAGAATATACCCTGCTAGCTAAGAAACAACACGGAAACTTGCTGGCCTATGTGCCACTAGGCACTTCAAGGGTCTGAGCGAACTGAACTATCCCAAACTTTCATTGAATATTTCCTGCAGGAAACTGCAGCTGAGCTGCAGCAGACAGGTGCTGCAGGACGGCTGTATCCTGTCAAATGTGACCTGACAGTGGAGGCTGAGATCAGAGCCATGTTTGACAACATCGAGTCCGAACATGGCGGCGTGGACGTCTGTATCAACAACGCCGGTGTGGCCACCAAAGATCGGATTCTGTCCGGGAGTATGGACGCGTTCAGGACCATGACAGACGTGAGTGTTGTAGTCATATTTTCGGCCAGAATACTCAAAAGTACTTCTGTTCGTTCTTTGAGCTGGCTATATGTAAGGTACGTTCCGAACGGCAGTATGTGCAAATGAGTACCTTGCAGTTTTTGTCTGTTCCGCTAGGTGAATATCCTGGCCCCGACCCTCTGTACCCAGCTGGCTGTACAGCAGATGAGGAAGCGAGGAGTGGACGATGGACACATCATCACCTTGAACAGGTCTTTAAGATTGACAAAATATGTCATCAGGTGCACGTGATGACGTCTAGAATTCTTAGAACTGCAATATGTTCTGTTTTCCTCTAGATGGTATGTATGCACGGGCCCTCGCGCAAATGAGCAGTTTAAACGTTAACTGTTTTGTTGGGAGGTCCCTATAGCTCAACAGGTAGCGGCCTCACAGTTGAGCTACTGGTTTCAATTAGTTGCTAACTCGGTTGGGACTGCACTCGTCTTTCGGAAAGGACGTAAAATGGGGGTCATGTGTTCGAGGGGGTGCAAGCCCTCCCTAGCCCTGTAAAAAATACACCCAGGCTTCTCAAACAGCAATGAAACTTGCTGCCCTGTGTGCCACTATATTGGCACTATACGGGTCTGAACAAATGAACTGTTATGTTCCATTCCATAGTATGAACAGCAAGATTTTCTCTGTTGATATTGTTGTACATATGTGTATAAGGTCAAAACATTGTGTTGATATGACAATGGATGATTCTTCTTATTCCAGCATGTCCGGCCATCGCGTCGGTGGGCTGACGTTCTATTCCATGACTAAGTTTGCCACCAAGGCTTTAAATGACGGTCTGAGAATGGAGTTAAAAGACATGAAGTCGCACATCAGGACTACGGTCAGCCTTACACATCTTAAGTCTGATTTTCTGGAATACAATCTTTATTGACACAACGAAACTACAGAGACCTTCGAAAGTTCTACCACATCTATACATACATACAAACATGCATACATACAAACATACATACATACATACAAACATACAAACATACATACATACTAGTACATACATACATACATACATACCACATCTACACATACATGCATACTAAGAAACAAACAAACAAGTGGATACGAATGGATTGACCTACGTACAAGGATATGAATAAATCAACATGAATTAACGAGAGATAAGTTAATGAAATGGTTTTATAAGAGGTATGTGTGTACCCAAGATTGTTTGATAAATGGAGGATTTCAAATCAAAAGTCTCGCTGTTCGATGGAAAAACAATTTGTGAACTCCTTGCACGCACACTTACATAGCCTAGACTGCCCAAAATCTCATTCAGTTTCCCAACCGCATTACGTGGCGTCATCAAGTGGGAACTGTTGACCTTCCTGATTTGCTATTATTTCTTTCCGTTGTCGACAGTGCATCTCTCCCGGACGAGTAGAAACTGAGTTCATTCCACGTATATATAAAGATGATCCCCAGAAGGCTATGGACTTGCACGCCGCGATGGAAGTAAGTTTGTTGTTTGTTTGTTTTCCTTCCTTGAAAACGGAGGTATTGTTTTCTGTCTGTTTGTCTGTTTTTTTGTTTGTTTGTTTGTCCTGGTGTGTTGTTCCCGCTGGCCAGTGTCCATGGTTGACATGGATGTCGGGAAATGGTGTAACGAGACTTGCAGGATGGGAAAGCTGGTTTGACCCGTTGTTTGATCAGGAAGGCAAAAAAAAATGCACATACAGAATAAGCGAGAAATTTTCAATAATGAATTTTTAAAAAGTCACAACAAAAATGTATTTCCCGGAGGTATGAGATTTTTGATTTCTGCCTTGATTTGGTTTGTTGTGAGAAGGCAGACATTTTGTTCATTGATATAAATAGATTAAAAAAAAGGTCAATAAACAATAAACCGTCAAACGGATGACGACAAGTTTAGCCTGTAAAAAATGAGCAGCTGAGAATAAGACGACTCGACGAGGACACAGAGTTAAGTACATTCGAGTTTGTACGGATTGTTCAAAGCAGTCTGGTTACAGAAAATACATTATAAATTTATAACCACAGTGTGAAAGAACATAGTAATAGATGTAAAACTGTTCTGTGTTGCTGTACATTTCAGTGTCTGCAAGCCAAGGACATTGCTGATTCAGTTCTGTACGTTTTGGGTGCCCCACCACACGTGGAGGTAAAGTATACATACTCCATGCTATTAATATTGTTCATGAACTTACCTCATATACAGTATAAGTGACCACCGCTGTATATAAGGACTACCTGGCCAAGTGACAACGTTGTGGTGATCCCTTATTAGATAATTCTTTTTTCACTTCGAAGCATTATTTTAGAATCCTGACTATAGTGATTACCTTTCACCAGCTTTTACACGTTCCCTTAGTGGTCTTCTTGGGCACTTTTGATTGTACTTACTTGTCAATATAAGTCGTACAAATAGTATTGAATGAAAAAAGACTGAAAAAACACTACGAGGATACGAAAACCACAACAATCGTTGTGAAAGAATGAAGGAAAATCAGTACAGTCCTAGAATAAGAACCATGATTAAGTGATTTTTACGTCTGAACTACAGGTCTGGGATATTGAACATTGTTGACTACATCTTTTCTGTAAAAAAAATTCAAAAACCCAATAACTAAAAACATCGACGAGGTGTCATAGGCTGTGGTTTCGTAAAGCTGTGGAGTTAGTCGTGTTATATATATATGTTTTTCAGGTTCATGATGTGATGGTACGGCCGACGGAGCAGAAATAGTATCGCTACTTCACCTAAATCCACAGGGTAACATATATCCGGGATTCTTTTTTTAAACGGAGTATTAACGGAAATATATGCAACATCAGTAATACCGCCAGAAATGAAAACTAACGTATTTAGAAACGGTTTGGTAACCCTGTATTCGAAGACGACAATGTCAACAACTTTTCACCCCAGAATGGAACAGACTAACCTCGTTATGGGGAGATTTAAACTACCGTGTTCGTTCACTGGAACAAATCGTGTGACAAAAGTGATCAATAACATCGCCATGTAACAGAAAGAAGTGGTGGTTTATTTTTTTGCCGGATTGGTGTCAATTAACTCTTACTGAAAAATGCATCGGATTTAGGTAAAATAGCGTTACAGTCGAATAAAGCGATGCTCACTTAGATATAAAGTGATTTTGACGTAGGTCTAGGAGAATGATGCACAATGTTGACTAATTCAATATTAACATCACAGAAGTGTGATTGGCTGTACATGTTGTTTTGTAAAGCTGTGTAGATCATGATCGTCTTGTTGATGTTTTCCAGGTCCACGATGTGCTGGTACGACCCACAGAGCAGGGATACTAGTAACAGAGGTGGCTCTTTAACATACACACTAGTAGCTACTGGATATATTGCATACTGAGATGAACCATAAACACCAATTTAGAATAAACCGAAGACAAGAAATGTGTGTACTACACATTTGTGAAAAATTAATCAACGTTAGTCCAGTAAAGTAATCAGGCACAAAAATGATCGTAAGTAAAGATAGTGATCAGTTTTACTATGACATTGCAATCATACTTTGTTCCAGTGTTGTTTTTACGATATTTAGAGGTTTTAGTCATGTAGAAATATTTCGGATTGTTTCAGATGCATGTATATTTTGCTCTTTGGTTAATTTCATCAGAGCTACCAAGAAGGACAATATGGACCGATATTATTGATGAAAAATGATCACAAAGAACAATAAGTGTGCTGCTACTCCTGGCCTGGCTTCGCTGGCGATGATTTCAAGACACAATAGGCGAAACCAAGGGTTTCCTTTGTTCTGCGAAAGTTCCATAATCCACCTTATTGGTATATGATAGGCATTTCAAATCTGTGACATGTGGGGGTCATTTGCATGATCGATATATTTCATGGAGGTAACATTATGAGGTCTCCGAACTCTTGTTTGTTTTAGTGGGACAATATACGATAGGCGTTTCATACTTGTGACATGTGTAAGTTAGTTAAGTTGTAACGTTGCATAACTGTGCATGAAATATATAAATGTAGGAATCATTTGCGTGATTAAAATATTTTAAGGAGGTATGAGGTCTCCGAACTCTTGTCTGTTTAATGTTAAGAAAAGTGGGACAACCTCGCACGAATAGAAAAGACAAGAAACGTTGAAGAGATGTCAAGGCATCGACCAGAAGTTCCCATCGCCGTTGCCATATTCATGAGAACTGCTAGATGTCGCTGTTGTGAGGTCAGCGGGTCACGACTTGTGTGTTAAGTCCAAATGTCGGATATGAAACGTTGGTGCGGCCGTGTGGCGCTGGTGACCGGTGCGTCTGTGGGCATCGGGAACGCCACAGCCCGGGCACTGGTCCAGCAGGGCATGCAGGTGGTGGGGTGTGCGAGGGACGTGGACAAAATACGGGTAAGTCAGGGACAACGTTAGATTCAAATTCAATGATTTAATACCGGTGTTTGGACCCCGGCCCCTACCGCGCATACCGCCCGGCCTTTGGTCTTGGATAACCCCGTTACTTAATAATTTTGGCACAGGATGGCTGTTCCGAGGAGGGGTTGTGGGGAAGGGATTGATTACAGCCCAATCAGGTTACCCCCTCTGTCCTGCTGTCCTGTCACAAACGCACCCCGCCCAAGAATCCAGTCCCCCCCCCCCCACACACACACACAATTATTTGTTACGCTTGGGACTATACTGGACTAAACCTTCTCCAAATTTTCTTGAAATTAGATTCCGAGTAAGCACAGTGATCCACGACAGGTGTTGCTAGCTTTCTTGTTCTTTGAGACATGCAGAGTTGACCTAGATTTTATAATATGGCGCCTGGCAAACTCAGTTGACGTCACCCATTCTTCTACCATTGACTGCCACGCACACTTCTGAACTTTTATGCATCAATGGTGCAAATGTAAAAACCCAAAGGGGCGAGTACGCCGAATGTTTATCCTGGCCAAGTGGACTTTATTGGCACGGGGACGGCCCTACTCCAACAGTGGGTTTGCGGAAAAAGCTGGCCTGTCTACCACGTCAGCCTTTTCCAATACCCCATTCATACCCCCCACAAACTTTCAAGAAGATGAGATGCAAACTTCGCAAACCCTCCAACAGTCCTGTTATCTGTTCTGACAGCCCTAGAGGACTGAGGGTTAGAGTTAGGTTTGAGGGTGTCGAAACAAGGGCAGCGGAAAATAGGGCTGTCAGAACAAAGCGCTGTAACCACTTGTACGATGTTAGGACTGAGTCTCTTTTTCTGTATGTACATTTAGTTCAGTTTTTCAAATAAGCCAAAGAGCATTGTGACACGTCCCAGGATCTTGCAAGACAAAAATAATCAGCTGCATCTGTTTTTTCCTGCAGGAAACTGCAGCAGAGCTGCAGCAGGCAGGTGCTGCAGGACGGCTGTATCCTGTCAAATGTGACCTGACAGTGGAGGCTGAGATCAGAGCCATGTTTGACAACATCGAGTCCGAACATGGCGGCGTGGACGTCTGTATCAACAACGCCGGTATGGCCGTGAAGGCTCCTCTGCTGACCGGTAGTTTTGAGGCATTCCGGACAATGACCGATGTGAGTCTTCTGTCTATATTCTCTGTATCTTTAGATAACTACTCTCATGCTTTTATTACCTCCATGTAAATGGAGGTATGGTTTTCAGTCTGTGTGTTTGGTGTGTGTCAGTAGTTATTTGAATATTGTAGAGTGACAGATGTAAGACAGAAGATGATACATGTATAAGCAGAGATATGGCAGGATGGGAGGTTTGGCTTGGCCTGGTTCCAAAGTTTGTCCAGCAAGTTGGCAGGAAAATGCATAGACAGAATCAGCAAGAAATTAATGGTAATGAATAATATACGAGATTTACAAAAAATCACATGGATATGAGATGATTTCTTGTTTACATGGAATTAATTAACTTCAAGATTTGTACTAAATCAGCCTTGTAACCTCCATTAACATTAATCCACCGGGCTTCATAGATCCGCCACTTTGAAAAAAGTTGGTTTTGAGAGCTCTCTAGTGCAGCACCCCCCAGATATGACAGTTTAGACATACAGGAGTGCATTATACTGGGAGATGTTGGGTTGGAGATCTGTTTGGATGTATCTTTTCAGGGTGACAGATCTCGCATAAAAAAAGCGAAGCTTATAATGATTGCATTTCAAATTTATGACATCAAGTAGGAAAAGGTTTAATGCTAATTGGATTTGACAGGGCTTTTAACTGATTATAGGTATAAATCACTATGTATCATTTCTACTGGTTCTACTTCTGTCTTCTACCACCTTTTCCAGGCTTCTACTTTGAGCAAGCAATGATAAGTCACACAGTGACAAAATTAGTAGCCTGCAGTTTTTGTCTGTTCCGCTAGGTGAACATCCTGGCCCCGACTCTCTGTACCCAGCTGGCTGTGCAGCAGATGAGGAAGCGAGGAGTGGACGATGGACACATCATCACCTTGAACAGGTCTGTTATGTATTTATGGAGATGTTATCGTTTGCTTCGTGTTGGCGGTTAGGGTGTTAAGCCCAGAACCCAAAGGTCCTGGATTCGAATCCCCCAACATGCCACCAATGTTGTAGACTTGGGAAAGGCACTTAACAGGAGTTTCCTCACTCCACCTAGGTGTAAAATGGGTACCTGACTTCAGTTGGGAAGCAAAAGACGTTGGAAGGAGAGGAATAGACTCCACCTTCCAATACCGTGCCCTAGACACCGAGTATAAAAACGCACCGCTCCTACGGCCTCAAAAATGCTTTGGGACTACCTTTACCTGTAATTGAGATTTACCAAAATTGTAGAAGGATTGACATACCAGGTGACTATCACCTATTTGAGATGTCAACCCGGAGACCGATCTGTAAGTTTTGATCCATTCTTTTAGATAAGTGTGGTGCGATCTTTGACATGCTTGAGGTGTGGGCTTTTCAAACACGGGACCTCCAGCTGTACCTATTTACTCAATCGACTTAGGTGTGTAAATGAGTACTTAGCTTCAGATAGGCACGTTCTCTTGGATGGGATGTAAAGCTGGAGCCTAGCCTAGAGGTCCTATGTTTGAAGAGAGCCACACCTCGGGAACGGGTTTTCTGCGCGTGAAAAATTTTCGCGTGAAAATTTTCGCGTGAAGAATTTTTGCGTGAAAAAATAAATTTCTTAAAATATGTCAGAAAATGTGTAGCATAATTTTCTTAGATAGAAAAATGTGATCTCATGATACAATTTTCCTTCTGTCACCTGAATTTTTTGTTTGAAAACTCCTGATTTTGAAGTCCCTTGGGAATAGGTCCCTTGGGAATAATCAAACTTTTTGGGGCTTGAAACTTAAACATTTGAAAATCCCTTAAATCTTTAAGAAATACATAGTTAACTTACTTATATAAGGTTTTGTATTGTAAAATGTAACTACCTGAAGCTTTTCTCCATTCTATTAGCTAAATTTAACCTTTTATCAAGCAGATTCTTTCACGCGCAAATTTCAAACTTTTTTGCGCGTGAAAACTTAACATTTGGAAATCACTTGAAAATCACTTGAAGATTGAAAGAAAGAGATTTTGAACTGTAGAATGCAACAATGAAATAATAAATTCCTTTGTGCGTCATCTTATTCCAAGTTTTAAGCTTAAAACCCCCCCAAAAGGTTTTAAATCCCTGGGTTAGCTAAGATATTCCTAAGGGACCTAAAATACAAACCCAAAATTCAGGAAACAGATCAAAAATCATATCAAGGTCTAACATTTTTCTGACTTAGCATTTTGTAGTGCACATTTTCTGACACATTTCTTGAACTTTATTTTTTCACGCGCAAATTCTTCACGCGCAAATTCTTCACGCGCAAATTTCTCACGCGCACAAAACCCCAACCCCACACCTCCAGCATGTTAAAGATCACACATAACACAAATCAAAAAGGGTACTAATAGTAGTAGGGGTGCATGCTGGTGTGAGTGGATCAAACCTTGTACAGTCTTGTCTTGTCTTGTCTTACGCAGCTTGTACTTAAAGTACGAAACTGATGTGTCATGCCTGAAGGCAGTTTATCAGTTATATCAAACAAGCAACAAACAAACTCTTTACTTACGCTGTGCTCAAGATATGAATATAAATAACGGTTACTATACTGTATCATTGCAGCATGTCCGGTCATCGTATTGCTGGCGTTGCGTTTTACTCCATGACGAAGTTTGCCATCACGGCCATGACTGAAGGGCTGAGGAGAGAGCTGAGGGAGATGAAGTCACACATCAGAGCCTCGGTCAGTCTTGTAGACTATGCTTCAACCACTGAGTTTTACAATTTCCTACGAAGGTAAACTTAAAAGGTATGGCTGTATAGGAATGATATGTAATGTGCCGGTAGATCACAGTGTTTTTCTCTCTCATTCATGAAGGTGCCTGGACTGCCATGGCAATGTTCCTGATTACATTCAACCATGATAAGTATTATTCATAGTCATTTGTCCAAAATATACACCCTTCCCAATGGCATGTTACCCAGTAGTGAACATTGAACCTTACGCATCATGCCACCAGGTAATCAAGTTAAATTTTGTCCCGACATCACAGTGAACATAGCAGCTGTTTCATAACCTGGCACCATGACTCACAAAAAAAAGTTTTTTTTCAGAGGCAAACAAGCATTATCATGGTGATTATATACAGTTACAATTTATTGTGATGTTTGCTTTATTTGCTTACGGAAAAGCACAAGCCTTAAACATCACCATCATTCCCCCGTTTTCCACAGTGCATCTCTCCTGGTGTAGTGGAGACAGAGTTTGCCACACGTATGAATAAAGATGACCCACAAAAGGGTCAAGATCTTTATGCCAGTATGGAAGTAAGTTTGTTTTTTTAGATTCATCCTCGTCTTGTAGTATAGTCTAATTGATTAGATCTTTCAATTTTGAACAAAAATGATAAAAATGTAGAATGTTAAAGTAACATGATGAGAGATTTAAAGAAATCCTCTGTGTTTTGATTTTTCCAGTGTTTACAGGCCAAGGACATTGCTGATGCAGTCCTGTATATCTTGGGTGCCCCACCACACGTGGAGGTAAGCTACATGTACTCCAGACTTACATCATCCATACATCCATCCATCCATCCATACATCCATACATACATACATACATACATACATACATACATATATCCATCCATCCATCCATCCATCCATCCATCCACTGGGGAATACTCTGCTAAAACGGCTAAGGGACATTGGCCACTAACCAGCTGTCATGCAGCCATTAATAGAATTGCCTAAATGTTTTCTCTTTGTAAAACTGATTGGCCTGTTTCAAATAAGTCAAGGTGATTAATATTCATAACCAAGACAAACAGCCCACAACGTTCGATGTGTCAGATCTGTGAGTGGAGAGCAACAACGACATTACAAAATTCTGGCCTAACATACGAAGATACTAGCTATCACCCTCTCGCAAAGCCAATAGGTTTTCTGTATACGCCAGGCTAAGTGGGTTGTGTCAAATTTGCCATCTGGGCATTGATTGGCTTGTGCAAAATCATCATCATCAGGTCGTGACAAGTTCACGAGCGTTCATGCAAAATAAAGCTCATTACTGTTTATTGAGTGTACCTCACCGGAGTAAATCCAGACGAATATGGATGATGAATGAATGTTTATAACCAAGGGGCTCTAACTAAGAACGGGCCTGTGAAGCCTGTTTAGCATAGTATTCCCTGGTATAGTTGCAACGACGGGAGAACCAAGACAGTTGCATAGGAAAACTCTGCATAGGAGAATGCATGGGCAGGTACTTGTCTTCATACTCATGTGTAGATCATAGTTCCACTGCATAACCAGAGAGTCACAACTGTCACGCTGATGCTGTGGTACTGCACTGTACGGAAGGAGAAGAACAATTATCGTATTTCAGTTGTAGTAAAACGTTTTTTTGTATATCAATCATGAAGCTGTTATAATGAACAGTAGGAAAAGTATTGTAGTTGTCATGAAGTGGATTTGAGAAATCATTTGTGTTTTTTTTCAGGTCAACGACATTTTGATGAGGCCAACGGAGCAGACCATGTAACATTCTCCCCGCTGCCTATTAAACCAAATGGCTACTTCAGTGTGCTAAAGGTTAACAAACAGGATCTTCAACAAAACTGTTATATATAGTGGAGCATGAACAAGAAAGGCAACATTTGCAAGCAAATGCATAATGTTTACCTTCACATGGTCAAGCCTAACAAACGATACTGCTCTGTTTATTCTTACTCATAAACATTCATATATATGGTGACCAGCCCCTCCCAAGCTCTGTCCTGCCACTTGCTACATTATGTAATCAAACACCACAGGGTGCCTGCTACACCTCCAATAACGATGGTGATAGCCCTCTAGTTCAGCTCATTGGCCTCATTTGGTTGGAGGAGAAAACTAAGAAAAGAAACATTTCCTTCCATGAAAGTAAGCATAAATTTGCAGTGAGTGAGATATTTCTGGAAGCTACCTGAATAATGTAATAAAATTATCATAGTTTCCACTCCATTCTGATTTGTTTCATTTTTGTATAACAAAATTGATAAATGCTGCCTGCTCATATCTTCATGATCAGTTCAAGAGTACACATCTCTGTCTTATATTAGAAAACTCTACCATTTATGGAGTTCAATGACAATGCATTTTGTATACCTCCAGGTACATAATGTTTGCAATTTTATTGATATCATATGAATATTGTCAATGAAATGAGACATATATGGGCTGAACGCTATCTTTACTGTCTTTTGAATTGGTCTTGTAATTGTAGTCTCACTTGTATCACTATCAGTTCCAGTTATGATTTCTTCCAACATCAATAACTACTAGTATGTTGGAAATACATGTACATACGATTTTCCAACATACTAACGTTCCATAGTAATAAATATATGATAATAGTAATAAAGATGATGATTAGTTTTACTATGTCAATGCTTCAGATGCATGTATCTTTTGCTCTTTGTTTCATTTCATCAGAGCTATCAAGAAGGACAATATGGACCAAAATTGTTGATGACACAATGATCACAGAGAACAATGTCTCAATACGTGTGCTTCTAGTAACAGCGCGAAAACAAATACAAACAAGGTATGCAAGAAAAACTATTGCCATGGCGGCGATTAAATATTTATCGTAAGTGGTGTTCACCAGTCGGATAATCTTCTGTTGGTCAAAGGGCCAAGACAGCGGCTTATGATCTGTCTGTACTGTGAACCGCCTTCTAGGTAATATCTGAACTAGCTCTATCGCAAAGACAATCCCATAGCTTTCTTTTACAGTTGTTGACCAGTGCTCAACGGTTAGGTCTCTCAACTGCGTGCTGTTCTTATACAAACTCCTTTAGGGCACCGCCTTAATTGTAAGCTAATTTTTGCCTTGATGGCTGTCACAGATACCCAAACAATCTATAATGGTCTATCCATAGTAGCTAAGCTTTGTGACCTTAGGCTAGCTGATCCGTTTTGCTGGGAGGGGTTTTGTCTTATCTTATAGCTTAATTGACCCGGGCCTGACAGTCTACGCGGAGGCCCAATGGGATGTCTAGATGGTAACTACGCGTGCGTGGAACATAACACAGAAAGATTCTCGGAATTCACGGAATATTTGTCAACTAGACACATAATGTACTGTTTGATGGGTTCCTGAAACACCGGCAAAAAGGAAAAGAAACGGTAAAGAGATGCCAATGCATTGACCCACATCGACCAGAAGTAATCATCGTCGTTGCAATATTTACAAGAACTGCTGGATGTCGCTGTTGTATACGTAATTGTGAGGTCAGCGGGTCGACTTGTGTGTAAGTCCAAATGTCGGATATGGAGCGTTGGCGCGGCCGTGTAGCGCTGGTGACCGGCGCGTCTGTGGGCATCGGGAACGCCACAGCCCGGGCACTGGTCCAGCAGGGCATGCAGGTGGTGGGGTGTGCGCGGGACGTGGATAAAATACGGGTAGGTCGATTAGGAACAATATTATGTAAGATCATATAAGATTCAAGTGTTCAGGACCGGAAACACAACATTTGTTCTATTAGGCCTTAAGAAAAATGAGCCACGATATCTGCTGCTGGCTTCTAGCTCTTTACAAAAGCAGAGTTTACCTATGTATCATAAATGGGGCCCCCGAACTTTTCATAAAGTTATAGCTAACGTTATACCCAGTCCCTCATTAATATTCTTCTATCAAGGACTGCCACGCCCCCTTTGAACTTTTACGCACCAATGGCAATGACAACGGACTTTGGCCCTATGTTCCAACAACCCTAGGGTAGGGTTTGCGTTAAAGGTCCGAACATAGGCGGTTGGGCCATAACATATATATATATATGGCCTCCGTCGGTCAGTATTGACCATGGTAAAATCCTACTTCACAACAGCTATGGCATAAGGCTACATAATTTGTAGGACAGTACGGTTTTTCGAAATCCAGGTTTTGAAAGTCTGTCCATTTCTGTCCACATTTTCGATTCTGCTCTACCTCGCTCTTCGGTAGATTGTGCATATTATATTATATTATAGATTATAGATTATATGTTAGCTAGTTCATGGCCGACCAATTACTGTGCTGTATAAATAGTACGTTTCAGCTGAATTTGGGGAAAAAAGAAGCAGGCAATTTTTAAAACAAATTGATTAAATTGCTGTGGCCCCATAGAGCATTCTGGTAAGATCTTGCAAGACTGAAATGTAAAAAGAGCCACCGCGTGTTTTTTTCCTGCAGGAAACTGCAGCAGAGCTGCAGCAGGCAGGTGCTGCAGGACGGCTCTATCCTGTCAAATGTGACCTGACAGTGGAGGCTGAGATCAGAGCCATGTTTGCCAACATCGAGTCCGAACATGGTGGCGTGGACGTCTGTATCAACAACGCCGGTCCATGAAGGACCCTCTGCTGACCGGTAGTTTCGAGGCATTCCGGACGATGACAGATGTGAGTCTTTCGTCCATAGCATATAGTCTCTGTATCTGTCAATAATTCTCATACAGTGTTTATGGCCTTCATGAAAACGGAGGTATTGTTTTTAGTCTGCATGTTTTTAAAACATTTTTCTTGGTGTGTGTCAGTAGTTATTTGAATATTGTAGACAGGATGCTTTTGTCTACTTATAGCATTTCAAAGCTACCTTGAGTAAGATATTATAAAAGTGTGCACAGTTAGTAGCTTGCAGTTTTTGTCTGTTCCGCTAGGTGAACATCCTGGCCCCGACCCTCTGTTCCCAGCTGGCTGTGCAGCAGATGAGGAAGCGAGGAGTGGACGATGGACACATCATCACCTTGAACAGGTCTGTTATTTATTTTGGCCATGTTGATTTGATTGTATGGATGTCATCCATGCGTGCATCAATTTTCGCTTGGTCTTGGGTTTGAATCCCTCGACATGCCACCAATGTTGTAAACTTAGGAAAGCCACTTTACACGATTTTCCTCACTCCACCCAGGTGTAAAAAATGGTACTTGTCTTTGGCTGGGGAGGTAAATAAAAGGCGGTGGAAGGAGAGCGATGGGCTCCGCTTTCCAATACTGTGCACACAGTGGATAAAAACCCACTGCCCCTACGGCCTCAAAAAACCCTGGGAGCTTTAATTGAGATTTGACAGATTTGGGGAAGGATTCAAACAACAGATGACTATCACGTTTTCTAGATGTCAAGTCAGAGAGCAGACTGCATAAATCTATCCATTCACTCTGGGAAGAACCCCTACTCTTTTCGATAAGTTTGGTGGGTTCTTTAACGTGGCTCGAAATGTGGCTCTTCTCAGATCAATTGGGTTCAAACCCATAGTAGTTCTCAATACTGTGCCCTTAGGAATGGCATTCTAGTAATATTTTACACCTATTTCCTCACTAGAATCAGGTCTTCTTCTTCTTCTCGTGTCACCGCTTCTGTCTGCTACACGCTCCCCCTCCAATATTCCGCTACTGCAATTCCTCTTGGGGTCAGGGCTTCAAGGTCCTCTCTGGTGCATGGCTCAGGTAGGAGGGGGCAGACAAGGAGGTGTTCCATGGTCTGCTCCTGCCCGCAGTCACATGGCGACTGTCCATCTGAACTGAGACCCCACTTGTTCATAAGGGTCTTGCACCTTCCTGTGCCTGTTCTGAGGCGGTTGAGGCATAACCAGGTTGGCCATGCCTCCCCCGCTCCTGGAGGAAGGGATTCCCTCGGGGGGATGGTGAGAATCAGGTGAAAATGAGTAACTAGCTTTGGTTAGGGACGTCCTCTTTGTTCAGACGTAAAGCTGGAAGTCCCGTGTTTGAGGAGAGCCGCACCTCGAGCACGTGAAAGATCCCACCACACTTATCAAAATGAGGGTCCATCATGTTGTGGGTGGATCAAACCTTACAGTCTGGTCTTAGTTTCTGTACAAAACTGGTGTGTTATGCCTAAAGGCTGCGTTTATCAGTTATGCCAAACAAACAAACTCTTTACCTACATATACGTATGTTGTGTTAGTAAATAATGATTGCTGTATTCTTGCATTGTTGCAGTATGTCCGGTCACCGTCATAGTGGCATATCGTTTTACTGCATGACGAAGTTTGCCATCACGGCCATGACTGAAGGGCTGAGGAGAGAGCTGAGGGAGATGAAGTCACACATCAGAGCCTCGGTCAGTCTTGTAGACGATTATGACTTCAACCACTGAGTTTTACAACTTGTTATGAAAAAAGCCCCCAGGGTCATTGATGTTAATGATGATGACCATCATTCCCCCTGTTTTCCACAGTGCATCTCTCCTGGAATTGTGGAGACAGAGTTTGCCACGCGTATGAATAAAGATGACCCGCAAAGGGGTCGAGATCTTTATGCCAGTATTGAAGTAAGTTAAACTTTGTTTCTATATTTATATTTCCCTCCCTTTACAGGTAAGAAATATATTGTTTTTGCTGGCTTGTTCTTCTTCTTCTTCTGCCCCAAACCAAGTAGATGTAGGGTGGTAGCTCTAATACTGGTATTGCAGAAAGGTATTTTTCCCTTATGGTACATGGTACATGCTACGGATGTCATATTTGACTTGTATGTACCTAAACAACACCTGGATATAAATTATGCTAATAATGACACCATTTGCATAATGTATGCCGAAACATGTATTTCCCTTACGGTAAATGCTACGCATGTCACGTTTGGGGTGTAGGTACCTTTAGGAAAGTTGAACACACCTGAATGTGCATTATGCTAATGAGGACCTCATTAGCATTATCTATGCAGAAAATTCATGTGTCTTTTTTAGCCAATGGTAGGGATTTTTTTATTCAAGACCTAGGTAGCTTTAGGAATGGTGAATACAATGGAATGTGTGTTATCCTAATGAGGACTATCTTTGCATTATGCAAAATCATCATTTTTTCATACTTCCTTTTTCGATGGGAGGAAAATATCCTGCATTTTCTCAAAAATGTTGTCTTTCTATCCAGTCATCCTTGTGTTGTATTTGATAATTGATATTCTCATTGATTAGACTAATATATTTAAATTACTTTAACAGAATAAGAGATAACAACAACCTCTGTGTTTTGATTTTTCAGTGCCTGCAAGCCAAGGACATTGCTGATTCAGTTCTGTATATCTTGGGTGCCCCACCATACATGGAGGTGAGCTATATACATGTATAGTCTAGATTTACTTTATACGTACATGCTACAAGGCCATGTATTTTCCTACACAGAGTCTATCGGGGACTATTCTTCACAGACACGTCTTAAGGGACATTGGGCATAAACCAGCTGTTAGCCACTCACCATTTGCGTACAGTATCAAATGTTTTCTCTATGTAAAACTGTACTTGTCATACCCATGCCTAGATCATAGTTTCACTCCCAGCCAGAGAGTTAAACTGATGCTGTGGTACGGTACTGTTCAAGAATATTAGATAATCCCTGCAGCTGTTGCAAAGAAGCTTTTATAATGAACAATAGGAAAAATATGATAGTGAAGAAGTTGATTTGAGAAATCATTTTTTTGCTTTCTTTCAGATTCACGACATATTGATGAGGCCAACGGAGCAGACATATTAACCTTCTCCCCGCTACCTGACTCTGTAACCGATAGGGAATTGGGTGCCAAATCGCTACTTCAGTGTGCTAAAGGTTTCAAAAAACAAGATTTTCAACAATAACTGCTAAGCATAGTGGAGCATTTAGCATGCATAATGGTTACCTTCACATGGTTTAGCCTCAAAAACTACTGCTCTGTTTATTCTTACTCTAAAATGGTCATGTCATGCAGACCAGCCCCTCCCAAGCTCTGTCCTGCCACTTGCTACATAATGCACCACAAGGTACACCTCTAGTACCATGGTGATAGCCGTCTGATCAAGGTCATTGACCTTATTTGTTTGGAGAAGAAGAAAATTAGGAAAAACATTATGTTTTCCTTTGTGGAAGGAAAACATAATGTTTTTTCTCAGTTTTGGCACACTGCATATTATGTTTTCCTTCGCGGAAGGAAAACATAAATATGCAGTGTGGCAAATATTTCTAAAGCTACCTGAATGATGTAATAAAATTATCATGATTTCCACTCTATATATCCTGTTTTGCTTCATTTATGTACAACAGAATTGATAAATGCTACCTGCTCAACACGTTCAATTCTCCATTCAAGAGTACAGTTCTGTCTTCTTTTAGAAGATTTACCATTCTATAGTGTCCTCTAGGGGCATATAATATTTGTGCTTTTATTGATATCATATGAATTTTCATCACAAAGAACAATGCAATAAGTGGGCTGCTAGTAACAGCAAAAACAAATACAAACTAGAAAGGCAACATTTGCGAGCAAATACAGCATGTTTAGCCATGCTCCTCGCCATGCAAAAAATGGACTCCCAAAATAACAATGGACCATTCTAAAATACTTCCACTAAAAAAATGGATCAAACTTGAGTTTAAAAACAATTATCAGTCTCTCCATACAGGAGTGGAGTCTTCCAGTAGCACCTCAACACAATATGGACCAGTCCAAAACCATATCCACTTATTAATTAACAAATACACTTCTGCTAACAAATGGACTTTTTCATAATCATTCCAGCTCAAAATTGAAAGAAATAATTACAGAATCCTCCCCTTGCAAGAATGGGATATTCCGTGCCATCTCTATGTAAACTAGACCAGTGGAAAAATATCCGCTGAAAATTACACTCTTGCGCATAATCAACCCAGTTCAAAATTGAATTAAAAAAGATCAACCCCAGGGAAGAATGAAGTTTTCCATAGTATACATAATGATATATATGAAGATTTGACAGGAGAAGAAGGAAATGACCAAAAATGGGTGAAATATAAAAATGTGACACCCCTTTGTTTGAATGCATGATTCAATAGTATACACTTTGGGTTGAAAATAACGAAACCAAAAAATTCTTTGTTTAAAAAATCGTTTTGAAAGGCTGTATGGCAAACATTTGAATGAGGGCCTGTGTACATGCCAAATTTCACATTATTTTGGTTTAATACATATATGAACTGGAGATGTGTATCTTTTAAAAAAAAAGAGTGAGCAAAGCCATGTACATGTAATCACATGTCCTAGGAATTCCCATACCATATTTGGCATGAATACTAGCCTACACCTGCGCCATGTAATTAGATTAACTCAATTGACCAATCAGGTGGTCGCAAGGCTCACAGGCATGCAAGGCCAGGTGCAAGGCACTTGGGGTCAATGACCTTTAGGTCATATGTAGTATTGAAAGTGACAGAAGTGGCAAATATTGTCAAGAAAGCCCAAAATAAATCGTTTTGAATATATGTATGCCAAAAATGGGAATGTAGTCCTTTAAATATTTGTTCAAGCCACATATACAGCAAATTTCAGGTCATTCGGTTGAAATACCAGGGCGTAGGAGGCCAAGATATGCTAAAAATAGCCCAAAAACCTCAATAAAATCACTTTCAAGGTCAATATCAAAAAAAGGAAAAGAACGCACATTGGTTTTTGCCTACATTACCTCTGTACCAAATTTCAGGTCATTTGGTCAAAAAATGACAGAGATGAATCGATTTGAAGATTTGACAGGAGGAGAAGAAGAAGAAGAAGAAGAAGAAGAAACATGAGTAAAAACAATATGTTTAGCCATACTAGGTATGGCTAAACATAACAAGGTATGCAATAAAGGCTATTGCTATGGCGGCGATTGAATATTCATTGTAAGTGGTGTTCACCAGTCGGATAATCTTCTGTTGGTCAGAGAGCCAAGACAGCGGCTTATGATCTGTCTGTACTGTGAACCGCCTTCTGTATAGGTAGTATCTGAACTAGCTCTATCGCAAAGACAATCCCATAGCTTTCTTTCACAGTTGTTGACCAGTGCTCAACGGTTGGGTCTCTCAATTGCGTGCTGTTCTTATACAAACTCCTTTAGGGTACCGCCTTAATTGTAAGACATTTTTGGCCTTGATGGCTGTCACAGATACCCAAATAATCTATAATGGACTATCTATAGCAATCAGATATCTTCGTAGCTAAGCTTTGTGACCTTAGACTAGCTGAGGAGGGGTCTGTCTTATCTTAATATACCCGGGCCTGATAGGTAACTACGCGTGCGTGGAACATAAGATACATTCGTGGAATTCTTGGAATATTTGTCAACTACACATAATGTACTGTTTGGCGGGTTCCTGAAACACCGCCAAAAAGGAAAAGAAACGGTAAAGAGATGCCAATGTAAAAATCGTATAAGCTAGCCAGAAATGATCCGTCAGGCACCGATGCCTGACGAACCTTCTCTGGCTAGCTTATACGATTTTTGCACCGGTGTAGATCTGCTTGGAGATTAGCATCGACCCACATCGACCAGAAGTATGATAATCGTCGTTGCAATATTCACAAGAACTGCTAGATGTCGCTGTTGTAATTGTGAGGTCACGACTTGAGTCCAAGTCCAAATGTCGGATATGGAGCGTTGGCGCGGCCGTGTAGCGCTGGTGACCGGCGCGTCTGTGGGCATCGGGAACGCCACAGCCCGGGCACTGGTGCAGCAGGGCATGCAGGTGGTGGGGTGTGCACGGGACGTCGACAAAATACGGGTAAGTCGATCAGAAACAATGCAAAATTCAAGTGTACAGAACCGGAAACACAACATTGGTTTTCTTAGGCCTAAGCAAAATGAGCCACGGCGTCTGCCGCTAGCTTCTAGTTCTTTACACAAGCTGAGTTTACCTACCTATGTATCATAAATGGGCACCTGGACTTTCCATAACGTTGTAGCTAACGTTACTCATGAGTGCCCCCACTCTTCTATCAAGGACTGCCACACCCACTTTGAACGTGTATGCATCAATGAGCTTGCAAATGTGAATCCTGGCCAAGTGGACTTTGCCTTCACGGGGACAGCCCTGTTATTTGTATACTCCAACTCCAACTTTTATTCGCAAGTTCATGCCCGTAAGGGTAACGTTACAAACAGTAGGAGCAACTTCCCACTGCAAGGGAGGGTATCAGGTTACAGGGGCCCGGCGCGGTCCACAGGGAGACTAACGCTCACTGTTACATCTTCTAAAAGATCATGATAGTTACAAAAACAATCTCTTGCAAGTGTCTCGACAAAATTGAATTAAATTAGCCAACCTAAAATCCTACTGTTCTACGCGTGTTACTTAATTTTGTCTGGATGTTTCAGAGAGGGTGTTCGGTGGACTAAAAATAAAATAACTGATTTAAGTTGGTCGTAAACGTGACCAAAAATCCCAATGTTTTGCATAGTTTGGATAAGAACAGTAATATTTAACTTTCCGTCTTAGGATTTTTGAAATAGTTCATTCAAATAATTTCGACGGCCGAAAAAAGGTCGAAAAATATGGCATCTGTACCATGTACCATAAGGGAAATATGAGGTTTCTGCATAAATTATGTAAATGAGGTCTTCATTAGCATAATACACATTCAGTTGTATTCACCTTCCTAAAGGTACATACACCTCCAATATGACATCCGTATGTCAGCAAAAATACTGTGCAAAGAGTGGTATGTATATGCGATAAAGTGGGTGGTGTGAGTGGATCAAACCTTACAGTCGGTATATAGGCCTCAGTATCTTCAGCAAGTTTAAGTTGGTAGCCACAAAAAGAAAAAAAGAAGAAGAAAAAGGCAGGATCTTGCAAGACTGAAAAGTAAGAAGAGCCGCTACATTTGTTTTTTCCTACAGGAAACTGCAGCAGAGCTGCAGCAGGCAGGTGCTGCAGGACGGCTGTATCCTGTCAAATGTGACCTGACAGTGGAGGCTGAGATCAGAGCTATGTTTGACAACATCGAGTCCGAACATGGCGGCGTGGACGTCTGTATTAACAACGCCGGTCTAGCGATGAAGGATCCTCTGCTGACCGGTAGTTTCGAGGCATTCCGGACGATGATAGATGTTAGTCTTCTGCCAATATTCTATGTATCTGTAGATAAATCTAATAGTGAAAAATTAGCATTGCAGCTTTTGCCTATGTTTTCTACCACCTTTTCAAGGCGTCTATCTCGAGTATCAAAGATATGATTAAAGTTCCAGGCGCACAGTGACAACATAAGTAGCCTGCAGTTTTTGTCTGTTCTGCTAGGTGAACATCCTGGCCCCGACCCTCTGTACCCAGCTGGCTGTGCAGCAGATGAGGAAGCGAGGAGTGGACGATGGACACATCATCACCTTGAACAGGTCTGTTATCTATCATCTCCATGAAAAATGGAGATACTGTTATGGTTGTGTCTGTGTTTCCGATTTTTTTAGTCAGCATAATTCAATAACCTATGGATGGATTATGATGATATTTGTTATGTGTTTAGGTGTTGGGAAGACGGAGGTCAATGTTGTTTGGGCCTTGGTACTGCAGCACAACGTACGTTTTTGTATGCTTTGATCATGGACGTGCTATGGTCTTCATTTTTCTATGGTAGATAGCTTGTGATGTAAGGAAGAAGTGGTGTAGTTTTGGGACCCCTAATAGCTTATTTATTTTAGATTTTATCGTTGGCGTTGTACATGTGTTGCCGTAATGGTTAGCGTGTATTGCCCAGAACCCAGAGGTCCTGGGTTCGAATCCCATGTACAAAACTGGAGTGTTATGCCTAAAGCCTGCTTATCAGTTATGCTAAACAAACAAACTCTTTACCTGTGTTGTGCTCAAGATATGAATGTGAGTAAATGACGATTGCTGTATCATTGCAGCATGGCTGGTCATCGTTTTGCTGTTGTTGCGTTTTACTCCATGACGAAGTTTGCCATCACGGCCATGACTGAAGGGCTGAGGAGAGAGCTGAGGGAGATGAAGTCACACATCAGAGCCTCGGTCAGTCTTGTAGAAACTACTGTAAGCAACTTTGAGTTTGCGGTGATTCAATTTCACAGCAAGAAGAAAATGGAGTGTTCCCGGTGGATATAAGTTTGCGATAGCGCTTTAGTCACACCCTGTACTGTAACGGAAACGCCGGTGGGTTTTAAGTTTGTGATGACGCGGTCACCGCGCGAAAATCGCAATCATAAAACCACCGCAAAGATTTCAAGAATTACAGAACTTCATTGAATTTCACAATTTATTACGAAAATGATAGCTACATTAAAGATAGATTATGTTTTTGCTCACATTGAAATTGTAGTTTGTGAATAGAACAATAACTTTTACTTGTTGAGGATGATGATGATATTATCCTTTCGTCCTGTTTCCACAGTGCATTTCTCCTGCAATTGTGGAGACACAGTTTGCCACACGTATGCATGAAGATGACCCACAAAGGGGTCGAGATCTTTATGCAAGCATTGAAGTAAGTTAAACTTTGTTTCTATATTCATCCTTGTGTTGTAGGATATTCTACTTGATTAGACCAATCAATAATGATAATGTAGAATGCTATTGTGTCAAGTACGATGTATAACAGAATAAGACATAACAAAATCCTCTTTTTTTTTAAATTCTTCCAGTGCTTACAGGCCAAGGACATTGCTGATTCGGTTCTATATATCTTAGGTGCCCCACCACACATGGAGGTAAGCTATATGTACTCCAGACTTGCATCATACATGCATAGAGAAATGCTACATGGCCTGCATTCTTCTACGCAGAGCTTTCTTGTGGCGGCTTACCGGGAAATACTCAGCTCAAAGAGCTTCACAGACCTGCTCTTAGGGACGTGGCCACAAGCCAGCTGTCAGCCACTCAGACAACTGCCTGTCAAATGTTTTCTCTAGGCATGTTTATATACTCATGCATAGTTTCCCTACTTAATCTAATTAGATCTGATGCTGTACTACTGTACTGTACAGATGGATTTAACAATCACAACAGTTGCAGTAAAGCAGTTATTTTGTTTATCAACGTAGAACAGTAGGAAAAGTATTGTAGTTGTCATGAAGCGGATTTGAGAAATCATTTCTTTTTTTTCAGATTCACGACATTTTGATGAGGCCAACAGAGCAGACCACCTAACAAAGAAGGATCTTCAACAATGATACTAGAAACTGCTAGATACGCGGTGGGGTATTTGGCATGAACTAGAAAGGCAACATTTGCAAGCGAATACATAATGTTACCTTCACATGGTTTAGAATAAGAAACTACTCTGTTTATTCTTACTCAAGTACATTCCTACATATGGTGACCAGCCCCTACAGCTCTGTCCTGCCACTTGCTACATAATGTAATTTAAAGGCATTCAGAGCATTTTATGAGGCTTGAAACTTGAATAAAAAAATTCTAATTTCTAGTCATTCCTACTCATGATAATTTTCAATAACACTATACCATTACATATCGACATTGAAGGAGCAAAGATACGATGTCGTTCTGTAGTGAGAACTGATGGAAAATCCAATCCCTATTAGACTGATCCTGACTGTCCGAGGGACTGCATGTCCGTCAAATATTTGCATTTTTATGTTTTCATTTTGCATTTCTACGTTTTGACAGATGTGGGCGGGGCTATGGTATCGGTCTATTTACACTAGGTGCGTGAAGCTAAAAGATCACCATATAGCTTATTTTTGGGCCGCTTTTGAGCACTTTTGATAAGAAATCCGCACGCACATGTGGTAAACAGTGGCATTAAATGTAAATGTCATAAAGATTATAACAACTAGAACATTTCCAGTTTTCAAGCCTCAGAAAATGCTCTGGGTACCTTTAACACCACAGGGTGTCTGCTAAACCTCCAGTAACCATAGTGACAACTAGCTGATCCAGGTCATTGAGCTCATTTGTTTGAAGAGGAAGAAACTGAGCGAGATCAATACAAGTGAGTATGTTTCCCTTCTGTGAAGATAAACATGAATATGAATATGCGGTTTGACAAATATTTCTAAAGCTACCTGAAAAGTGTAATGAAATTGGCATAATTTCCACTCTACCCTGCTTTGTTTCATTTCTGTACTACAAAATTGATAAATGCTACCTGCTCACATCTTCAGTTCTCCGGTCAAGAGTACAGATCTCTGTCTTATGTTAGAAAATTCTACCACTTTGGAAGATATGACTTAAAGCAATTTTGTATTGTTATGCTTGTGCTGTTATTGATATCATATGAATATTGAGCTGAATGCTATCTTCACTGTCTTTTGTATCGGTCTTGTAATTTTAGTCTCACTTGTATCACTATCAGTTCAATTTCAATTCAGTTCAGGCCCAATTACTATGTTGGAAATGCAAAACATTTTCCAACACACTGAATGCAAATGCAAATAAGATGCAAGTACAAATATTTAACAAGTTATCATACTTTAACCCCATGCCATGTTGTAAACATATCTACATTAAAAAGGTCATTTCTTGGGAAACTTGTCAGCTTTTGAAAATAAACTGGTCTCCGAAAAGTAGGAATGTCACTTTATCAATTATTTTCAACTTTGACCTACTTAAGTTGATCTTGTTGTATGACGTAACAAATGTAAGCTCCACGATTATGTAATTCCCTCCGATGTTGTTCAAGGAACGTTTTGCCAATCAGAGGCCAGAAAAAATGCCACATCACAAAGGCAAACGTTGATGTGTATGACGCAAGAAAAGTAAACTCCCTGATTGGCTCCCTACGAAGTTGTTCATAGAACTTTTGGCCAATCAGAGACCAGAAAAAAGATGACATCACATAGGCAAAAAAAAAACGGTCGCATTCGCTTGTTCAACTCTTGACTGTATCAAGACATCGTCGCCCCGCTCTTCCAATCAACTATTCTTACACGTAAGACTGACAGCCGCTCAAGATGTTTCCCCACGTCTTCAAGATGTCTTCCCGCGTGGTCTATCGGCAGTTCGTCCGGGGGGTGACGTTCTCCGATAAACACGCCGTCGTCAAGGGTCTTTCGGACGGACCTGTAAGTCCTGTGCCCTGTTTTCTTTTTCCATAGAACTACCAAAGAGTGGAACTCGTCGCCACAAAGTACAGTAGGAGTATCCTCGCTAGATAGCTTTAAATAATGCTTGCGGTTAGATGTGCAAAGGTTAGGTGTGACAGGTCGTTCGGTGTGATATAACCAGCTGCCACCACACCGCGTGCCTGCAAAGCTGATGTGTTGCATGCCCCGATGGGCGGTTATACTGGATATGTAGATACAGATGCTGTGAAATTTTGAGTCGAATTCCAGGAAAATAATAAGATACACCATAGATCCTCTTATCTTCATGGAACAGACTTGCTATTTGGGAGTTTTGCGGTATAGTTTTGGTCTAAAAATGAGTGCTGAAGCGACACTTTTCCATAGCTCTATTTGTAATTTTCCCTGTCTATTTGATCCATTCTAGAACGCCGGAAAACCTCTCACCACTGGAGAAGTGGTGATTGGCGTGTCGGCTTTCGGCTTGGTGCTGGTTGGTCCGCTGCTGTATTCGGTTTCCTCAATCGCCTCCAAGCGTTGGGGAGGCGCTACAAACGAAGATGGCGGCGATAATGAATAGAAACGCTAGGCGGCGCTACTGGACCATCCATCAATCCAGCAGACGCTGTCATCATTTTGTGACCTTGAGTCACCTCAATGAAGAACTTGTGCTATGTTGTTGACACCGATGTTTACCATAACCTGTATATACTATATATAATGACAAATATACACAATTGATACTGACAGTTTACCTGCATGTAAACGTCAAAATCAAACGCGTATCAGTTCACCATTGTGTTGTCAGTAAATGATAAAGTCTTCAAAGGTAATTTTGTTATGTTTGTTTATTTGTCAGTGTAACGTGTGTGAAGTTCAGCTAGAAGTGAGAGTTTTCATTCTCCACTCGACAAATGACGTTCTGGAACAAGTTTGAACTGTACTTGACAAAAACTGGAGCTTGGCATTCGAAAATTTGGGTAGGTCCAATTTTTGTGTTGGAAATTACAGTTCAAATTTGTGACTTCTACCAACACAGATGAACTTTCAAGCTAACAAATGAAGTTATTGATAGCCAACAGTAGTGCTGGTAACTGTGTGTTGTTTAGCTATGAAATCTTTCAAACACACAAAATTGCGCAGTTATACCCAGGCCTGTCTCTAAGGTTGGGAATTTTTCTGGGAGATTTTCCAACTCCCAATATACCTTTCATCACGCGACAGCCCTCGCTCTATCATTATAGGTTTTCCCTTTCGACATATTTCGCAGTTGCGGAACGTACATGTAAGTCCTTGCTCTGGACCGTATAGTCTGCCTTCTGCTTGGAAATGGGAAGTGAGCGAGACGTGAAATTTGAAGTATGAGTGGGGAGGAGAATGTGGGAATGAAACTTGCATTGACATTGGTGACAGTCAGGAAAGCCTGCGAAACGGCCTCCGTGGAGATATTGAATCAGACGTAGAATCTATGCAAAACGATTTAAATTTCTTCAATGTAAAAGACTCGCAAACTCTCATTTGTCCTTTACTATCATAATCCTATTTGTATTCTCATCAAAATAGCATACCTCTCGATTTATTGAGTTAGACGTAGAATTTATACAAAGAGATCTGGATATCCAAAAGACTCGCAAACAGCTCAAAATATTCCCCTTTGTCCTTGTCAATCATATTCATCTGATTGATCTAATTGAAATAGCATACCTGTTGCTTAACGATTGGGATATGGAAAAACGCATGCGCCTTAGATGGAAGGATAAACATGTGGTTTATTCAGTCGGGAGGGAGAGTAGTGGAGGCAGTTGGCTCTCTGTCCTCTCCGTCTCAGGAAGACAGAGTCATCCTTAGTCATCCTCGGTAAAGGATACGGTGGGCGCCAGGGTGAGCTGTGCAACCAAGGTGGTGCTAAGCTTTCCATGATGATACGAACCAATGCTAGCTGAACGTAAACTGTCACCAGAGCAAACCGGCTTCGTACGAAGGTAAGTCTGTTTCGTTGTTGTGTCACAGCTCTCTTATTATGATATTGTTGTTCTGTTAAATAGGAATTTGCTTGACAATCAACTCAAAATAGATAAGAGTTTTATAGTCCACTGGTTTAGGGGAAAAAAGGAGGCACACGTTTTGGGGTGGGTGTGTTGCGCTTTAAAAGACCATGGGATAGGAGAGTGTGCAAGTTGCTCAACAGATTTAGACTATATGCATCCTTCCTTGCCATCAATTCAAGGTTCGCAACGATGGCACTGAATTCATGCACTGTCTCATAGTCTGTGCGCGTACATTGTATCGCATTTGCCATAAAGTGCCAGGAACGCTAGTAAATTGGGCTTTCTAAAGGCGAATAAAAGTCATAAATAGGAAAATAAAAACGGAGGGGCAAGACGTGATTGTGAATAAGTTAGACTATGTATAGGGTTAAGTATGCAAGGCCACCACTGTGGACCGAACGTCAGACGTAATAGAAATACTATTCAGGTATTGAATTCCTTGGCAAGGCTACATTATGCGTGGTTAGGTTTTCTAAAATCACGTTCTCTCAGCAAGACCTTGAGGATGCCTGTGGCAATATTTTACGTAAATATGTCGATGTCACTCTAAAGAATACAGAAGCGAGGGTGTCTGAATTTATGGGAAGGCGCGCGTGTATTGTTTATTAGCGTGCAATGGGCTCTTGAGGAATCGTTTAAAGAAACACCAGTGTGTGATCCACGAAATCGTTTTCCTGGGGAACGTCTCAAATGTTGTTACACTTCTTCGGTCCACACGAAAAGATCCTCGCCATACCTAATCGTTTCTGTACCTACTTCATCATTTACCTTTGTCAAGAAGGTTATGTTTTCGAGAGCGTTCACGCGCGCGCATGTGAGTGAGTGTGTGTGTGTGTGTCTGTCAACACGATAACTCAAGAACACCTGGATGGATTTTCTTGATACTTTGCACGTGGGTAGGTGTTGACGAGACTTTGAAATGATATAGATTTTCAGCCCCCTAGCGGCTTGCTCAGGTACTGCAGCGGAATTTTTTTCATATCTCGTTCTCAATACAAAAGAAATGTTGGTTAGCTTCATTTTCTGCTGCCCAAGACAAGGGGAAATTTCGTGTTCAGTCGCTCCCGCGTTACAGTAGATGTATGGATGCATTGGGAGTAGGGGGAATGTGATTTTGCCAACAAGTTACCGTTAGCTACTGTGAGGAGGATATATATTGGTGTCTTGGGTTCCGACATCGTTAAATCCATGTCGTCAGCCGAATACCGCCTGCATGGAGATGTCGTCACGTACGAAAGAGGTCAGTGGCCTTTGAATCGTTATATGTCGTCTGATCTTCCCTCAGCCTTTTGCGTGGGCGGGAAATAAGACATCCCCTGTGAGACTAAGTGCGTCTGTGGCCCAACGGGGGCTGTGTTTTATTCGCCGGCGGTGCGAAGAATGATAAGTCGCGCCGAGCACTGAACGTTGACACGGCGCAAATGCCCACGTTAATTCTGGCTCAATGGTTTTAAGCAAAGATATTTCTTTGATGTACTCGCTTTAAGGCCGAGGTAGATAGATGGCAAAGAGATGATAGGGCAATGGAGGATGGTATACGTTCGTAGCTGCGTTTAAGTGAGACACCTCGAAAAAATCGTCTTTCAAGATTTCAAGCAAAATTGATAGTTTTTTGGTCATTGTAGTCACGCAGATGATTTTACATGTACCGACCAGGAAAAACATTCCTTACTCGTTAGATATTTCATGTTGATGTTGACGGGTTTGATTATTGTGTGACCATAACCCAAAATGATACTGACGAAAACGTTCTTACGTGAAAATTGATAGGATATAACAGCAGGAAAGCTGAATTGTGATTCATTGCATTGGGGATCACCATGACTATTTGAGAATATGATATGGGTAGGTGAAGGTTGGGAAAATACTAGCGGGTGCAATGTAGCGTTAAGGTACTGCACCCGGTGGTATTGTTTGTCACTTCTAGATACAAAACGTTACCTGAGTGGTGTCTATTGAGATTATCAGTCACTGCGGTTAAAGAATATTGTAGAATTTCGGCGCTAAAACTGCAAATATCTTAAATTTGAAAATATCCATTCTGATGGCCCTTTGCAACAAATTTTAAACTTATTTTCGTCATTTTCTTGAATTCACAGTGTTGCTAAACAACGCGAAATTAAACCGTTCGAAGTCCTTTAATTTTCGTTAACCTACCGAAAACTCTACACCCGCAGTACGTAAAGAAATAAACTACATTCTCACGACACTACAAAGTTGCGTTTATACGCTGTGAATATTGTTGTGTAGGGTAACAAGTTAGATTCAACTTTATGATGTAGAAAAATGACCTCAAAACAGTGACTCCGTTTTAATGTTTTCACCGGCCCGATTCTACAATTCGCACCTTTAAGGTGCCAGTGATGTTACAGCCTACGGGTACAAAATATGGCACCAAATATAAACAAAACGACAAAGACAGAGAGTGCTTCTGTTGAGTCTTTCTCTCCACGGACGAGTTTAAGAATGTTATTGATGGAAGTTTCATCAACGTCGCTTCCCGTACGGTTGTTTTGCATGCATGGCGCCAAATGTAAACGCCTTGTTCTTCTGAGTCAAAACGCAAGGGAGCGTCTCACTGTAATTATTGCCCCCCGGCGATCAAAGAAGAGACGATCCTGTGGTATTAAAAGGGTCGATTGCCGGAAGCCTTTTCAAGGAGAAGAGAATTTGATAAATGGGATCCAAACTTTCGTTTTTCTTTGATCACACCGCTTGAAAGACTAAATCACGACCCTGAGAATTGACTTTGATGTTCACGGGTATTGACACACAGGCGGTTTCAGTCATACAAGAGTCCACTAAAAGTCTTTCGGCGTTTCCTGCATTCAAATGAAGCATCCTCACTTCTTCTGTCGCAAGCAGTCTGGAAGGGTGATAAATTTTCCTTTGTTAAATGTTTAGGTTGGCCGTCTTCAGTATCCCACACCCTTTGACCCCAACGATCGTTGTTTGGTGAAACGAAAATCGATGAGAGTTTTAGGGGTTAGAAGCCCTGATACCAAAAAGGTGGCTGTCGGTGTTTGGTTGTGATGTCGCCACCCCATGCTAGACCTTAGCCATGTGTGCGTGCATGATAGTGGGCACCAAACGTACATCTTGCTGGGTAGCGGTTTCTCAAGACGTGAGGTTCGTAAGGAATGGTACATGAGGAGGTGTTGACTGAGGAATTTGCAAGGATTATGTGCAAGGTAGGTCTCATACACCGCGGCCTACATAGCTAAGCTACTTCAAATACCACCGCGTGGTTATAATATCTTATAAATGTCGTGTTTTATCCTGTGCCATTTTATATTTTGTTTCTCGGCCTAGAAAGGCTTTTTGACGGCTTAGATAAATTCCAGACACGCAGAACGCAGGTATGTACAGGTGGTTTTAAAATCTGCAACAACCGCAACGTATTTTCATATGCAAAAATGTCACAATGGATCTCTTTTTTCGAGTAGGTAAAAATATATTGAATTTCTCTTTGTTGGAGCAACGGTTATGGAAATGCCGCCGGCAGTGCTTTAAGTCAAGTGTGCTTGGAGTGTTGTACTTGTGATATGTCATGGCAACGTTAACGTTATATTGTACCTGTTGTTGTTCATCAGCTGTGTCCATGGGTGAATACACCAATGGCGCGCGGGGTATGTGATTAAATTAATTCAGTGGTGGGCAGATTGAACCAAACCCCTGTATCACATACTGTGTTTTGGCTGTTCTGACAAGCATATTGTCTAGAATATTGTCTTTGATATACAAAGCTTAATATGGTTTCCACATTATGAATAACAAATTGAAGAAATTGGTATACTTCTTGCAACATTTTTAAAATCAGCATCTCACTTTTTCCCCAATTTTTGCATTTGCTAGTGTGCCTATAAAACATGATCCTTGTGAAGTTGTGTTTTATTCTTTTGTAAAAAAAAAAAAAGTGTTATTCAGATTCGAAAGATACATAAACATCTGGTACATGGACATCAGCATTCAACATTAATGTAAGGAGGTTTCAATCAGTCAATGTCAATATGTAGTAGAGTCAATGGTATCAAATCCATTCATCCGAGTTTCTTTGATGTTCCCTTGCTTTTTAATTAATTCTTGCAGCTGTGTGAAGTTGAGTGTGTTTATTGGCTGAGTTTACACACAAGATTCGCCCTCGGAGTTGACTCAACAGCTCCAAATCGATTCCGAAAATGTATGTGTAAACTCAGCCATTGTTTTATGTTAATATCTTGTATTCAGGGCTTTCTCAGACTTGAGATGTGAGATGCATACACCACTGGTGAAACAGATGTTTGAACCGATAATGTTTTCATCACCTATATTTGGTTGCTTCCCTGATGTGTGTCCTCAAAACTCCCCTCTCAATCCTCAACACTACTGAGGGTATGTAAGGAGGTTCCCGACAATGCTTCACACTGAATTCAGAAGAACCCGCTTGGTATGACGCTAGAATGAAGGATTTAGGCAGTTACACAAAATTTGGTCGCCTTGCTACGAATTATGTGAAAAAGACCAAGCTTTCCCTAAAAATTACGGGAAATCAAAATAGACTGCGTACACCTTACGGGAAAGCACATGCTGTATCATCATCTAAAGCTTCCTCGGAGTGGACCATTTCAACTGATCCAAGTTATCATTCAAGGAATTACCTGCCAGTCAGTCTCCCTCAGGGAGATCGTTCTTATGGTCGGTCTTGAACTCAAACTCGACCTTCCTCTTGACTCCCGAACTCACCTTTGCCCTTCTCCTTGACCTTTCATCCCTTGTGAGAAGCTCTGAGGTGTGCTTTCTGGAAATTTACCATCCTAGTGGTAGGGTTAATTACCAGCAGGTCTTGTGATTGGTCAAAAGAGGTTCAAAGGAATCTACATCCAGTTAAAGGCAGCTTTCTGGAAATTTACCATGATAGTCCTAGTGGTTGAGTTAATTATCAGTATGCCGTATGATTGGTCAAAAGGGTTTCAAAGGAATCTTCAACTGGTAGGCCTAAATATGATTGGGCAGAAGGGTTTCAAAGGAATCTACAGTCTTTTGGTGGGTCATTGTTGTAATCTAGAAGTTAGCCATTGTCACTTAGTTGCTTAAGGGCAAATGTTCAATAATATATATGACACAAACATGAACAGTACATTGCATACAAAAAGGAGACATGGTCTTCAAAATAGTAAATAAATCTCATTTCTGTAGGCTTCACATGGATGCTACATAATAATTGTTTGGAGTTATTATTTTTGTAGATGACAAGTTTCAAGTGTATAAAAAGATACAAGGGTCTTGAAATACTGTATTTGGATATTACAGTTACTGTATCAATACAACAGGTGCAACAAATTTTTCACAAACAGACAACTTGCTTTTGCTTGGCCCGACGTTTATAGATGTTCCCAGAAATGCCTAGAATTATGCATGACACTATTTTATCTGTAAAACTCAGCTTAACTTTGTTTTATTAATAGCCTCTTTATATGTGTGGCAAGCCAGTAAGAAATTGATTTTTATTCTGATGATGTTCCATGGAAAATGTGAATATCATACTCATCTTTTGGGTAATCACATTGGATTCACCGTATTTGGGAGTCCTCATGAACATTCAGTCCGCAGTATAGTATTGGTTGCACCATAAAGCTACATAATTAGCCTTTACTATACATTTGCGGGGTCAGACATATTGGCATGAATTATGAATTGTTGTTATTCTCGACCAGACAGATTGAATTACGAAAATAAATTGGTATAACAGAGGCCTCAGTGACTGCTGTGCAAATTGTGCTCTACTGCTGGTACTAGCTTAACTTTGATGAAGCTGAATTTCTTCACTCTGGGTTGAAGTATTGGCAAGACTGTATTTTTGGCTTTAATTGTCTGACAGTGTACAAGTTATGCTATGCTATACTGCACACATTATGCTGTGATACTACTATGCTATACTGCTAGTGCTAAGCTACTTTGATGAACCTGAATTTCATCACTTTGGGTTGAAGTATCTGCACTCTATTCTTGGATATGATGGTTTTTGTCTGACAGTGTAGAAATCGATTGCTATACAGCAGCTGCTATGCTGTACCGCAAAAATCATGCTATACTGCTATAGTGCACAAATCATGTTACATAATACTGCTATGCTGCAAAAATCATGCCATAAATGAAGCTGGAATTCTTTACTTTTGGTTGAAGTATCGTATTCTTGTGTATGATGTGTTTTGTCTAACATAAACTGTTTTAACACTTGCAGGAGGAGAAGATTTCACCCTTGAAGGACAGATGACTTGATGCTGAAGATGTCTGGAGGTTCAGGAGGACCGTTGTCAGGACGTTACCATGGCGAATCGCACCAGCTGACGCCCGCGGAGGAGGAACAGCTCGCCCTGGAGCAGGGGTGGAGACAGACTCAACAACTCCTTGTCTGCGTCTTTACCTGCGGAGTCGTCATGGCGGCCTGGGTGCTCGGGAGCATGGGAGTTTCCGTGGCGTGGCTGATTGGCCTGTGTCTGCTTCTGCTGCTGGTGTGGAGGGGGAAGGTACAGCAGATTGTAGAGGAGTCGGTGAAAGAGGAAGAACTGCGCGTGCACAGGAAACGGGCGCTAAGGCAGAGCGAGACCGCGGAGTGGCTGAACTTCATCTTAAACAGATGGTACGGGACAGTTTCCTATTCTCTCTAATGCTTACGTTACAATTGTGCTAGGGGTCTAGTCCCAGCCAGGCCCAGAAGCCACAAATTTTTCCCAGTGGACTGCCGGGTACCAAGGTGTACCTCCTGGTGCTCACAGGATTAGCTCATGGTGTCTATTTGTTACTGGGTCCCCCGTCCATTTTAAGTCGAGTTAAAATCATGATTCGGGGTCCCGGCCGGGCCCAAAAATAGCCCGGCAGCTGCAGGGTGTCCCACTGCGCCACGTAGGGTTCATGCCCAAAAGTGAAAAAAAACCTCAGCTTGTGACCTCCCCAGCAGGGCCCTTTTTTGCGGTGAGTTCTATCCCGGCTATGTCGCTTGCTCATCCGACATGCATGTTACTGGAAAGGGTCGCAGTCCTTAAGACGGGACGGATCACAATTGATTCATTCCATTTTCAAGTTTGCAATGTTAATGTTTCATGCAGGCAAAATGTATACCATTGCAAACTTATCGTTTCGTACCAGATGTTGGTTATTGCATTATACTTCATCTTTATAGTGCAACATTTACTGCTTTTGCCTCATGTTGGATTGACTCACATTTAAAGTAGCACTTCCAGAAAGGTCTTTCCTGTCAAGACATTTGGTCACAAGACAGAAATACAGCTGTAGGGTTCTTGACTTCCTGTCAAGGATGGTCCTTATAACTTGCTAGCTGAAGGCTTCTAAGTGTTTTCTCTCTAGCATGATGGCATCTTAATTGTCTCAAAATGTTTCTTCATAATATGATTTAGCAATCTGAAGATAGCAATTTGCTTGATTTGAAAGAAATTGATGGTAAATGTACCGTCGTGAGCTAAAAGTACCCTACAATCTCCCTAATAGCTTTGACATTTGCAACACTGATTGACATATTGCTTCAACATTGTGAACCCAGTCTCTGACATTATAGTGAATACCAGGGAATACTATCAATATCAGCAAGGTCAGGCCTTAGTAGAACTCTCTTAAACTACAGTAATCACGTGGTGTGTCTTATCATCCATGCGGCCTTTAAGACTAATAGAGGGAAATTCAAACTGGTATGATCAGCTAATGTCTTATTATTACTACCTTCATCAAGAGAGTTGGGGCTGTGTGTGAGTCTGTGTTTGTAGATGTGTGTGTGTGTAACATTGTGTGTGTGTGTGTGTGTGTGTGAGTGTGCGTTTGTGTGTGTGTGTGTGTGTGTGTGTGTGTGTAACTTTGTGTGTGTGCGTGTGTGTGTGTGTGTGTTTGTGAACAGCATAACTCAAAAAGTTGTAAATGGATCTTCATGATATTTGGCATGTATGTAGATGTTGGCAACATGAAGAAATCTTGGCACCAAGAAAGGGATGGTACAGAATAGTACAGGATGGGGGAGGTGCTTCAGAACCAAGGAAAGGGATGGTACAGAAAAGTACAGGATGGGGGAGGTGCTTCAGAACTAAGGAAAGGGATGGTACACAATAGTACAGGGTGGGGAAGGTCCTTCAGCACCAAGGAAAGGGATGGTACAGAATAGTACAGGGTAGGGGAGGTGCTTCAGAACTAAGGAGAGGGATGGTACAGAATAGTACAGGGTAGGGGAGGTCCTTCAGCACCAAGGAAAGGGATGGTACAGAATAGTACAGGATGGGAGAGGTGCTTCAGAACTAAGGAAAGGGATGGTATAGAATAATACAGGATGGGGGAGGTGCTTCAGAACTAAGGAAAGGGATGGTACAGAATAGTACAGGATGGAGGAGGTGCTTTAGAACCAAGGAAAGGGATGGTACAGAATAGTACAGGATGGGGGAGGTCCTTCAGAACCAAGGAAAGGGAAATGGTACAGAATAGTACAGAAGGTTCTTCAGCACCTAGGAAAGGGATGGTACAGAATAGTACAGGATGGGGGAGGTGCTTCAGAACTAAGGAAAGGGATGGTACAGAATAGTACAGGATGGAGGAGGTGCTTCAGAACTAAGGAAAGGGATGGTACAGAATAGTACAGGATGGGGGCGGTGCTTCAGAACCAAGGAAAGGGATGGTACAGAATAGTACAGGATGGGGGAGGTCCTTCAGAACCAAGGAAAGGGATGGTACAGAATAGTACAGGGTAGGGGAGGTCCTTCAGAACCAAGGAAAGGGATGGTACAGGATAGTACAGAAGGCTAATATGAAGGATAAACAAAACTTAACACACAGAGTATAGTATACCAAAATATAGATTCCTCACTCTGTGACAATAGTATCTATTTCCAAAATATTTGGTTGCAATTCACAGCTTCTATTCTCTCCTTTTGAAGCTGCATTTTAGGATTTACAGTATGGCCATATGGTCATCCATATAATCAAATCAATATGGCCTTAACTGTAATGTTAGACATGTATCAGCAAGTCATCTTGCTGGCAGACAATAGATGGGGATGCCAACAGGTCAGGAAAGAATGTCCTCAAAACATCAATAAAATCCAGCTGTGGGGGAGATCCTGCCATCTCTAAAGATAAAATGTCACCAATAGAAAGATATATGAGGTGTGGGGTAGAATCTTAATGCCTTGAAAGGGTATCACCTTATGGGGTTGATTGCATTGAAAATCGTATTGGATTAAGGCTAATGGTGTAAAGTTCTTGCTCACTGAATTTTGAAAAGATCTTGAGTTTGGGAAAGTCTGAAGATAACCTTAATTGTACTTTACTTAGATCAAAGGGCATCCGTCTATTATTCATAAAGACAATGCCAAACATCTTCTTCAAATGTACTGCCAGGGGAAAACTCTCTTCGTCATCGTTAACTTAGATAATGTCGTGTCACTTTGGCCTTTATTAAAGGCCTTGTATTGTAACAGTTGTAAAAATCATCATCATCATATCTTTTTTTCATTATAATGTACTTTGATCTGATTTCTTTGTAAGTGGCATCTTGGTCTAAGCATACAAATACTTGGAGAAACTACTAGCATGGTTTAATTGTCATAAAATATCAGTTCTTGGTAAGGCAGGAATGCCAAGCTTTCCCCACACATCATAATGCAACATGCAACAAAGTTGAAAGGGGTATAGAGATTTTGAATGGCAAAATGTTGGCAGGTTTTGGAACAATTACAGAATTACATCCACAGTGCCTCCAATGTAAATGTTTTCTCATGCACGCACAGTACTACTCAGACTGAAATGTGAGATGTTGCCCACCGTACATTACGATGAACAGCTCATGAATAACCTAACAGCAGCCCCTGCATGAATATGCATGTGTGTGCTGAGAAAATCATTAATAACTGTTTATACCACATGAGAGTAAACATAACACCACATTCATCTAGATGTACGTCAGGGTATGTATACGTACACCTCTTGTAATTCAAAGTCTACAGTTTTTTTCTTGGTGCAGTGTGGTGCAATAAAGACCTGATGATACGATAGGGAATCTACTACCGCAACAGGAAGCAGCAATTTGCTATACTTTGTTCTCTGTAGCACATAAGCTGCGTAACTACTCACTTTTTCTGATCTATTCAACACTTCCTGTTTATTAATGGCGTCCTGTATCGGGGACAGAATGTCACTTTACCTTGCACGTTGTCACAAAACATTTCACGACACTCACCGAGTCATTAATCACTATGCACACTTCTTTGTACATCATATCTTCCCTGTGCCAAAATGCCCGACTTCAATGTATGGGATGAAATATTGATGGTGCTATGTAAAGGTATGCCCAGTGGCATTTTAAAGAGTGTTTCCCAGTTGTTCACAAAGGAGTTAATGAACTATGTTGTATGCGGAAGGACAGCTGCGTCTAAGCCAAGGACACCCTTGCATTTGAATTTCAATTCCGGTATATATACAGTGTGTCATATATGTATGTAGGGAGGTGCATGTAACAGCATACAAATGGGTGCTGGTAACATTACTGGCAAGGATATGTTAGAATTCATGTAGTTGAGATGTTTTAGATTCAATATTTCTCCATGTATGCCCATTCCGTGATTATTTTATTTGTCAGTATCTCATGTCATTGTTTTATATGTCTAGTGATGAAATTTTGTTGAAATATGGGAGGTAAACAAACAAACAAACAAGCAGAGTTTTCTGATTTCCAGAAGTTAAGGTATTACTGAGGAAATGCTTTGGAAATAAGATCGGTTAGGTCTAAAATACACTTCTTATCTAGATACATTCCAGAACTGCAGGTTGTTTTGTAAACCTCTGTCTTCAGTATCTTTTGGCATACACAGAATTAGTCAATCCAAACTGTCTGTGACTTTTTGAAACCATATAATTCCCTCATAGCTAAACACAAACTGCAGACAGACTCTAATAACATGTTATATAAAGTCACACAAACTTTCTGAAAATCATCAGTCACTCTTACCCCTGCTGTTGTGAAACTTGAGTTATGTAAACCTAAGCACCTTGATGATGCAGAGAAGTTATTGCTTCCCTCAAGGCAAACAACGTTGTGATTATCAAGAGGGAGCTTTCATCAAGGAGCCAGGAGTTTGTGTCTTACTGACAGTTTAATGAGCTGAGAGAACCTCAGGGAAATGTAAGGGAAGATACATTAAACCACCTCCTTGTAGAGTTGTAGCATATGTCAGGAAAAACAGCTAAGTGATGGATGGTTGCTGATATGCTTTGTGGCAAACAGTTGTTTTGAGAAAACTTTTGTAGATTAGGCCAAAAATAATTACTCAAGCAACTGGATAAGATTTTGAAACGTTGTAGATTAGGTCGATGGTTTTTTCAGTACCAAGGACAGAGCTACTGCAGCACTGCATATTAATCATTGTAACACTAAAACGTCTAGTTGCAGCATATGTCAGAAAAAACAGCAAAATGATGGATGCTTGCTGATATGCTTTGTGGCAAACAGACTCATTTTGAGAGAACTGTTGCTGATATTTTAGGTCAATGGCTTTTTCAGTACCGAGGACAAAGTTACTGCAGGACTGCACACTAATCATTGTAACACTTAAACGTCTAACTGTAGCATATGTCAGGAAAACAGCTAAGTGATGGATGCTTGTTGATATGCTTTGTGGCAAACAGACTTGTTTTAAGAGAACTGTTGCGGGTATTTTAGGTTGATGGCATTTTTAGCACCAATGACAAAGCTACTGCAGCACTGCATACTAATCACTGTAACACTAAAACGTCTAGTTGTGGCATATGTCAGGAAAAACAGCTAAGTGATGGATGCTTGCTGATATGCTTTGTGGCAAACAGACTCATTTTGAGAGAACTGTTGCTGATATTTTAGGTCAATGGCTTTTCAGTACCAAGGACAAAGGTACTGCAGGACTGCATACCAATCATAATGATTGTAACATTAAAACCTCGATTTGTAGCATATGTCAGGAAAAACAGTTTAAGTGATGGATGCTTGCTGATATGCTTCGTGGCAAACTGTCGTTTTAAGAGAACTGTCGCAGATATTTTAGGTCAATGGCTTTTTCAGCACCAACGACAAAGCTACTGCAGCACTGAACACTAATCTTTCTAACATTTAAGTCAAACATAAAACCACCTCCCTGTAGAGTTGTAGCATATGTCAGGAAAATGGCTAAGTAATAGATGATTGCTGATATCCTTTGTGGCAAACAGTCATTTTGAGAGAATGGTTGCGGACTAGGTCAATGGCTTTTTGATCACCAAGGACAGAGCTACTGCAATACTGCATACCAATCACTGTAGCACTAATTATATACTGGGTGCATAATATTGTGCACTTTTATGCACCTAAATTTGCAACTGTGCACCTAATTTTTGACTGTGGGTGCACCGATACACCCAGATATATTTGTGTAGGTTCTGGACATAAAGGTACTATTGTACACTAGTATACAGCATATTCTGGACATTTATTGTTGTGTTACTTGTTTGGAATTTTGAGGTTTGCTATAAAATTTACATTCATTTACCTTATGATCTGCAGTGTGCATTCTAAGATTTTGTTTGTGCACGTACCGTTTAAAGTTAGATGCACCTACAGTATTCCTAAAACTGAAATTCTACCCTGCATCAAATGAAAAGTAACATACCCTGTTGACAACCCCTATGCAAATGCCATTCCCTCAGTAAAGCTTCTACCATCTGGGGCTTTAATCCTCATGGTTAATGACTTGAAACTTTATCGATGGCACAAGCATACCCTGAGTGTGTTGCACATGTAATGTAGTGCAAGCCATTGATATCACACACTGCAGTAAGCCTATGCATTGAAGCTATTATTGTAAATGCAAAAATATTCGCAGTGGCTTTATGTTCGCAGTTTTCATAGTGAACTCTTTATAGCGCGAACTTAAAACCACAGGGAAAGGCCGTTCCATTGTGTGAATGTAGTGCTACTATTGTTTTGAACGCGAACTCAAATAAAACGCGAACATTCCATTTTTCTCCCTAACGCAAAATTAAATCTCTGCAAACATTTCTACATATACAGTATTAGAGATGACAGGCATTAACCATGTCTAAGCCTACTGCCATTGACTTGCAACAGTTAAAACCTGTTTTCCTGCACCAACATATGGCTGCTATGAATAAAAGATGTAATATCTGCAGTTACTATATATTCCTCTGGCACATAAATGTAAGAAACTGTTGCGTGTTATTCATGATAATTCCTTCACTTCTTGCATCATGAAGACATTGCTAGACAACATTGCATTGTATGGATTTTTATTCATGTACTATAAAGCCATTTAATATCGCAGTTGGTAGTATTAGCCGTTAGGGAAAAGGGAGTAGTTCACGGCATGTAATTTTAACGGTGGGGAGAAACATCACTTTCTGAGATATTAGGTATCAAATAGTTGCAATGATTACATTTTAGCTTTCGACTAGTGACCGATAAACAAGCTAAAATTAAGCTACGATTAACAAATGAAAAATTACAGTACTTTCATCACAATAGCTGATTGGAGATGTTAGGTTTCATTGTATGGACTCAAAGCTTTTGGAAAACATAAAAAAATACATATTCTAGTGTAGAGACGTTCACATTCAACTCAGTGAGCGTTCAGTGATTAATTGCAGGTGAAACTGGGTCAGTTACCATGGGGGCCACAGGAATATTATGGTCTGCCACAAGTCTAACCTCTAAGTACTCCCCATTGGTTACAGATGTGTTATTTGCTAGACATGGATTACTTTCCAGTATGGCTGGTTTCAGTCAGCATCAGAGGCTTTAGATGTTTGCAGTTGATAATGCAGAATATAGAAATCTAGTTATCAGAAAAATGAAAAAGACATGAAAAGGAAAATCACAGATTCTGAACTTAAAGAAAAGCAACACAATACCTTAATGTAAATGCACATGCACATGCACATGCACATAAATATATGCGCATACACACTCAGGCAAACACACAAAAGCACAAACACATTAACACTCAGACAGAAACACACAAACACACACATACACAAACACACACTCAGAAACACACACATAAACACACACATACACAAACACACATACACAAAACTCAAGCACAAACACACACTCAGAATCACACACACTCAAAATCGCACACACACACACTCAGAATCATACACACACACTCAGAATCACACACACACACACTCAAAATCATACACACACACTCAGAATCACACACACTCAGAATCATACACACACACTCAGAATCATACACACACACTCAGAATCACACACACACATATATGAACACACACATACAGACACACACACACACAGGTCACACACATCCCGCTTGAAGAATACAAGCACGACAAGGACATAACTTGAAACCCTTGAGGCTTTAACTTTTCTACATTCTGCTGTCACATGCAAAGGAAAAGTTGAGTCTCACGTCCTTGCCCTTGCATCTGTCTGTCAGGAAATCTTTATGAATGCAACAGATGATAGTAATACATGCTAAAAGCACATTTTGCACTTATAAAATACAGAGTTGACATTAAATTTTGTCAGTACATGCTGGCAGCCTATAACATGTCATTCTGACAAACAGTAATCAGAATGAAATGTCATAGGCTGCTAACATTCTGCTATAGTTCTCTTCATGTGTTGTAACTCCTGGTTAGACATCAGTCGCTTGAAGTACAAAAATATAAAATCACAAGGAATTACAGTTGTTATTGTAGTCTCCAAGTAGAATCTATCATTCGCTTTAAAAGCTCTAATTTTTTTCTTCCAGCCCCTTGCTGAGGTGACCTCTAATTTGAAAGAGATCCCTGCATTTCTTGTGGCAAACTCAACACTTTGTTCGCTTAAGTGCGTTCATCCTGTCTGGCTGCCAGGTGTAGTTAAATGTAATCTCGTGGCGTGGTGGCTCCCTTTTCTCTGCCTCAATCTCAAATTTGTCTGATTCTTTTCTAGTCTCCAAGGGTGCTCTAGGGAGTAGTCTAAGAAGGCTCTTTGCTTATCAACAGGCTAGGAGGATGTTGTAGTCTCTTTAAACTCGGCAGCATGCCAGCAAGATATGAAGTTTGGCAGATAGAGGTCTTCTGAGGCATCCCTTGGAAATGCCGTGGGGTTTTCAACTTTGTGCATCAGAGCGCTCTGCTTAAATCAAGCTGTCAAAGCAGGCATGTTATGCAGCCGTGGGGCAATAACCCAGCCTTTTTGCAATACATCAGAGGCAGTACCTAATAACGGCTGATGTGGGTGGTGTCGTGGGCTCAATCGTTTGCATTGTAACCAGTGGTTAAGAGGCATGGAACAGTTTGAGATGTCAGAATGATGGAATATTGTATTGTGGTGCTGTGCCCTTTTGGAAGCGCAGTTTGCGTGGGTGGTTACTTTTCTTAGAATTGATTGCAATGTGCGGAGATATTTTCTGCTTTGTGATAGATTTTATACATGCATTCTACAGTTACTTGTAACGCATACCTAAACCATTTCAGTGTAGTTAAACAACCTCACTTTGAGAGGCCTATTGTGATGTTTTAAATCCTTCCAAAAAAACCCAACTGCATAATACCAGAGCTTGTGATAATTGTCTTATATACTGTGTGATAATTGTCTTATATACTGTATGATAAATGTCTGATATACTGTGTGATAATTGTAAATAATAACGGTGTTATAATTTTCTGATACATGTATTCTATGTGATAATTCATATACTGTGTGATAATTCTCTGATATACTGTGTGATATTTTTTTTGATACACTATGATAATTGTCTGTTATACTGTGTGATAACTGTCTGATATACTGTGTGATAATTATCTGATACACTGTGTGATACATGTAATCGTCTGATAAACTGCTGATTTGGAAGAACACATCTTTACCTGTGATTTCTCTAGCTGGTCAGTTCAGCAGTCACCACAGGTGGGTAGGAAGCACATTGGGGGGGGGGTTGTTTATCAGAGCTGAGCAGAGCCAACAATTTGTAACTAATGGGACTCAGGGGAATAAATCAGTAGAACCACAAGTAACTTTCTCTGGTAATGATACATGTGGTGAAAACTACACTGTATGAAGACTTTCTTTAAGAAGCAATGGGTCTGAGAATATTTCCAGTTGCTTGATTCATTTTGTACCATTCAGTAGGATTGAGATAACAGAAGTTTTGAGATGTTACTGCTAATGGCTTAACAAGGAAAACAGGCTATATTATTCAATATTGATATGTTCAGGAACAGAAGAAGAAAAAATGCATTTTGTGTTTTAATGGTGTCAGCAGCCCATTTTGAAATATGCATCTTCAAAACTTCCAAAATCATATGATGCTGTCCCTGGTGCTGATTTGTCAGCTGTTAGCCATCTGATTAGCACCTTTTTTCCTGACCTGTTGTTGGGAGGCATTGTTCTTAGCCCATGTGTTTGTTTGTCTTGATGTGTGCCCATCATAAGTTATTTGAATGTTGTAGAGTGACAGAATGTGAGGTGGAAGATGGTGTAACTGAGGACCGGCAGGAAGGGAAGGTTGGCTTGGCGCTGGTCCAAAGTTCTCCAGGCTGGCAGAAAAATGCATGCACAGGATTAGTGAGAAATCCACAATAATGTACAAAACAAGAAACTTACTAAAACTCATTCATGAAGGTATGAGATGTTTGATTTCTTTTTGCCATCATTCATCCTAGGCTTGTTTTATTATGTTTGGTTGCTTTTTGCCATAAGAGGTGTTTCTTATGCAAAGATAATATGGTTTAAGAAACTCATGCAAACTAAATCAATGGCGTACAATGCATGGTAGCATATAGCTGTTGATGGATTCTGTTTAAAACTCCCGTTGTCAGAAGTGCTGTTATTGAACAAATTCTGTTGGACATGAAACATTTGGAAGGATTTTAGGATTTCAGGATCTCCCGAAGTTCAGAAAACATTTGCAAAGGCAGTTTAGCAGAACTGGCACTGATGAAGTGTTTGTGTCGTGTGAAACGACGGAATATCTGCCGGTACAGCAAGCCTACATAAAGATAAAGGATTTTAGCAGCCACCAGAGTCTCATACCAAATCCGACAGGAAGTTTGTCTTGTCGCCATGGCAGTGAAAGACACTCCTACCGGGGGCAACAGGCTAAAATTAGAAACTACTTTACAGCACATTTATCCCCTACAATCCTGCTATCATTATAGATTAAGGATTTTAGCAGCCTCCCGACTACCGTAACAAATCCCAGTCCTAACAAACAGGTCACCTTGTCAATCTTACTGCAACTTCAAACTTTTCTACCACCCTTGAAAATTGCTGAAGAATAGCCCTAGTGTGTGCACGGAATAGAATTACAAAACGACCCATTCATTCTGCTGTGCCATAAAGCTTGCCTGTGTGTTTCTCAACATGTGCTATTTTTAGGCTAGGTGATCAAGCATGGATTGGCTGTAATCAAAACACTATTCCGCCCTCTTAGTTGTAGGTGTCCTTAAGACTGACAACAAAGTGCTTGAAATTAGACAAGTGTTAAGTCCTGAAATGAAGAGCAAGTCGGTAATTAGCTCGTCTGTCTTAATGGAAGGTCAATCCTCAGACAGTCAACAAGCTATCAACAGGTTATTTTCTAATCTACATCACAACCTGGATAGCCTGTAGATGGCAAAGTTGCTGCAAAGTCAGTGACAAGTCTGTCTAGATTTAACAACTGTGTTCAATGTGACTAGCAAACTATAGCAGATAACAATTTTTTTTCTAAATCTTGGTCAATGCGTAGGCCACAGCCAAGAAATCTTATGGATGACAATAGAGCATGCATTTATTTCTACCTGATTTGAAAAGAAAAAATTAGAGATGCTCAACACGACAAGAAAATACCAAAAAGGGGAAATTATGTCACGTGGTAGCCTTGAGAGTGGTTGTAGAAGAGACGCTACTGAGGTAGCCATGAGTGTAGTTGTAGAAGGGATGCTAGTAGCACGTCGGCAGAACGTAATGCATATACGGTGATTAGCCTGCTATTTAAACCTATCATAGCTACTAAATTTCTTTTGTTCTCTTTGGTCAACATTGCATCGGAGTGACAGCCAATATGTCTTTGAACACTGTACAGTTAATAAACCTATATACGAGATATCAACCTTAAATACGTGATCACGACTTTAAAAGCTTATATTCTGCTGACATGCTGATGTTAGTGAGGTAGTAATTAGTGTACTTCTGGAAGGGAACTAATTCTGTAGTTTTAGTGTAGTTGTAGCCTTGAGTGTGACGTGTTGCCAACTTGGTAAGTGATACTACATGTGGCTATAGGCTACCACACTGGTGTCACTTTCTGTGCTACTGGAATACAGGAAAAAATACTTTTTTAGTTTTTTTGCACTGACTGCATTTTTTTTTGCTTCCCTTTTTGTTACAAGGTTAATGGTATCTATTTTGAGGATTTAGGCATATTTTTTTACTTATCTTGTTTTTTTCATGCTCTCGTATCATATTTGGAGTCTGCAGAGGATGCCAAATTTGCACATTGCTATAAGCTATCTTCAAGACCACCCCATGACAGAGATGATGGAATTATTCTTTTATAAAAGGGAAGCTCATTTGACGGATAACATGCAGACTTTATTGTGGTGATAAGCACAATGCACATTTGTCAAACATAAAAGTTACTCCTCCTTGTTTATAATCTATAAACTATGTTTCTGAAAAGCCACCTTAGGCAATTGTAAAAACTTAAATGTGCAAAAGATTTATGTTACCATGCCACATTGTAGATTGTTGGGCAGAAAGCAGAATTTGCTATACATGTTAGCGCTCAATACTACTGAAATGCATTAAGTTCACATTGTTTTAATGTACACAGTTTGGCGTTAACCTCTTCACCGCACCACGAAAAAGCTTGTCCTATCTTCTGCCTGCCTACTACTGTTTAGACCTTGAACTTCTCCCATCTGCGAACTTAAATGCATTTACAGCAAGTCACATCCACAGGTACATGTTTATGACATGTGTTAGTTATTTAAGGACAGTAGCTCAACTTCAACTTATTCTTCCTATATCTTTGATCTAAATGGAGTGCCAAGTTGAACGACATTCTTTCCATGATATCTTTACCTTTCATTTTGTTCAGTCCTTACACTTTGTTTGTGAATTATATATGACTGCTTGTGGCATTTCCATAGGCAACTTTGAGACCTCTTCGTCTACAAAGAGAGAGGAATGTAAAGATCAGTATCAAGTGTGAAGGCCCAGGGGTAGATAAATGGGTACTTTTGTAGTCTGACACTGACTAACTGTGCCCACTTGAACGAACACAAAGGGGACACTGAATGTTGTGGAGAAGACGGTGTACTGTCTAATGATCTTGTAACACATCGGTCACCAATCTTTGCTGCAGGAGTTGTGACAATGATAAATTTAAAGCAATTTGCTTCTTCGGGTAAAAGTTAGCCAAATAGATGAAAGGGTTAACCCATGGATTGAGATCTAACACAGTTACAAGTATTGCCTACTGTAGGCAAAACATCAGGCAGCATGTTCAAGTTAAATGATAAGTTTGTAACTAAAGAATTTCCTTTTTACTTATTTTCTTTTCAGCTTAGACAGGCAAATGAAGTAAATTTGAGTTGCGCAATTCAATAGAAAATCAGAAGATAAGAGGCTTATAGGGATGTCCCTGTAGCTCAATTGGTACTGTAATTCACTTTATCTTCAAAGTAGCAAAACTTCACGGTGTAAAGAAAATGGACATTTTCACTGAACTTTAACTTTTAAGTTCACGGTGGCGGCAAGTAATTTACAGAAGGAATGTGTGAAAAAATCATAGAAAATAACAAAAGTTTTTTTTTCACGATGATGAAGGTAACAAAGGTGACCGTGAAAACAGTGAACATAAAGTTACAGTGAAAGAAACAAGAATTACAGTAGTGTCTTCACAGTTCCAATTAGTTTCAAATTGTAACTGGGAGACCTCAGTTCGAATCAGGGTATCCTAGTTGGAGCTGCACTGTCTTTCCGAAGAGACATAAAATGGGGTCCCTTGTTCGAGGAGGTGCCTCGAGCACGTTACAACAGCCTCATTACTCAGATGGGCACGCACTGGCTGTAATAATACAACATGGTGAATTATTATTATCATACTGTATTATGTATGATGGACATCAGTATCACATAATGAGCATCACTTGTTGACTAATGGCTTCCATTTGATCAATAATTTGTCATTTATTATTCATGACTCTTGTCTTTATCTATTGCTGAGATAAATTGGATGCCGTGGTAGGCATGGTAAAAAAAGTAACTTGTAAGTTGCAAGTCTGGAAGTTTCCCTCATAAGTGTGGACTCTCATGTATCTTTTAGATGCAAAAACTTGATCGCATCCTGTTTAAGATGGGCACAAGTTTCTTATAACTAAGACTAAACTGTCTTGATCTTTTCCAAGGATCACATTTCACTTGAAGTAAATTTCAGCAACCTTTCAGTAAGTCCCCTCTCTAGAGATGCCTCCATACTCCTAATGATCCTCACTGGAGATGCAACTTATTGGTTTTTAAGGACCCCATCCATCAAATATGTCAATCATACAAATGAGGACAAAGGCTGCAAACCTGAGGCTGTACATGAGTGGTACCATGCAGTGTAGTGGGTTTGCACAATGCCAAGTAATTGAGTGACATAATCATATTCATATCATACCCGGGCTGCGATAACCTTCGATACGGGTGTTTGAAATGGTCCGTACTTTACGGAACAGCCCGGGCTTCCCTAGTACAATTCAAACAATTTGAGCTTGCTTTGAGTGTGCTGGTTGTGTCATATTAAGCTCAGCAGGGAAATCTTGTAAACACTGACTTTAGGCCACATCAATTTAATTTCTTGGTTAACAGATTTTTTGGGTAAAATTTTAGCACGTGGACATCATTTAAACAGAAGGCTGGCCCTGACCTTGTTCACTCCCTGAAGTTGTGTGCACCAAAGTACAAACTTTCCTCTGGGATTCTGTTTGATGTTGATTTTCCAATCTAGCATTTTTTTTTAAATTCTGTTTACCAAGAAATTAAATTGGTGTGGCCTTATGCCATGCCACAGTATGATGCTCTTTGCCCACTGACATCATCTCATTTGTAATGAGTAAGTCACAAAATCAGGATGTTCAAACAAGTCATCAGAATTCTTTTTCAGTTCAACTTCTTATCACACACACACACACACACACACACACACACACACACACACACACACACACATACACTAACACACACGCACACACACACTTGAATCACAATCACAAACATAGATACACAGACACACACACAGACACACACACACACACAGACACTGTAATACAAAATCACACACACACCTGCACACATATCAAAAACTTTTTGAGGCAGAGCCCTGAGCATCAACACTGTAAAGCTTTGCTGAAGATCCGTACTAAATACAACCCCAGGTGGTCACCCCTGATAAGTCGATCCTCTCACTGTAGCCTAGAATCCACCAGGGTGCCCGCGTAGTTACTGTGAAATTGCTCCGTGAAATTATGCCCCAAGGACTCATAGCAGAACTGATTGGCTATTAGCCTGATGTCTGACGGAACGCCAAGGGGGTGGGGTTTCTACACACAAGGCATCATGTTCTTAGAGCTCTCCATCTGCAATAGCTATAGTAGGGATCCTTCTATCTTGTCAGATGATGGTAGCACTCAGGAGTTAGTGCCGTTGGCAGCTATTCTGTAAAACATATCAGAAGGCAGCCAGGAGAAAGAAGTTGCTTTGAGCAATGGCTGTAAGTAAATGGATTGACAGGAATACACTATGTGTAGCCCATTCTATCTCAACCTCCACAGGCATGAGACATGTATCTTCCCAGTTGATACAGTTTTAGTTTTACTTCTATGTGAAAGTAATTTGTGATTTTTTTAAGTCTAAGGATTAGTCTAAATGCTCCTGCCTGCAATGAAGGAAGTAGTCTAGTTAACATGCATAGTATGGACTGTGAACTTTGGCTTAATGTCCATATTGCTATGGTCAGAGCTCAGACTAAGTATCATGCATACGAAATGAAAATTGTGTACTTGAGTTAAGGTCACTGATAAAGTGTGATTGGATCACCTGTGTGAGGGTTGGCATGAATTTGTATATTACATATACATGTAGTCGTACACTTTCACCAACTACAGGTTTTAAGTATGATAGTTCTTACACTATAACTGATGCATTGTCATGCATATAGCACAAATCTATAAAACGTTTTTTTCTGTAACAGTGTATACCATAAGCAAAATCTGAGTCAGATATTCTTCAAACGTAGAGGCTATAAATGCCCCCTTCCTCCAGGGGGACAGTAAGTTAGGCAGGCTTATAAAAGTGTGGAGTAAGTCAGGCTACAGTAAAGCATTGCATGTAAGAATTGCAGTCAAAAAGGCATGATTCCAAAATCATGATCAAAGCTCAGACCCCGAAGTGTTGTGCTCTGATGTCTACTGATGCTTGATTTAGATGTCAGATTCAAGTATGATAGACATGGCTAGTAAGAGTGACTCCCATGTTTATTCTTGTATCCTACATTTGTAGAAGGCACGCTAGGCGGAGTGATCTGTTTCCCTAGTGGTGCTTAGTCTAAAGTAGCCCGGAAGTACTGTAAATGCATTTAAGTTCGCATGGTTTTTATTTCGCGCTAAGGCGAAAATGGAGTGTTCGCGGTGGTTTTATGTTTGCGGCAGCGCTATAGTCACATTATGATATATATACTACTACAGCATGGACAAAAATGTGTGCGGTGGTTTTAAGTTCGCTGCGAAACGTCGCCGCAAAAACCGCAAACATAAAACCACCGCAAACATTTCTGCATTTACAGTAATGGGGTCAAGGCCCTCTAGCTGAAATCCTTCTGCCTGGTGATTGTGTACATGAATATTTAGCACAAAGCCTTCAAAAGAACTTCAGGGATCTGTAGAGAGGAGGGTTTTCCACTTCTTTTTTTTCATACACGAAAGCAACAGTGTGAAAATTGACATTTTTCCAGTCATTGATACCATGACAACAATTTTCCAAAGACTGTTTTTACCATCTGTTGCCTGACGACACACCCTCCTTGTGGCAATGCGGATCAAATTTCTGGGCAGTTTGCCAATACACATTTATGACCAATCATGCAGCTCGACAGGCGGACATGACATTCATGAGCTAACGATGCATCGATAATTGAAATGGCACGACTTCTACACTGTCCACCTTTCAATCACCGGAGCATGGTTTTTGATAATCCCACCACTAAAGGTATGAATGTCTCAGATGGTACAATGGAAAATAATGTATTAAGTCTTACATTCAGTCCTGTAGCTTACACACATAGGGGCAGCATATGAATACAAAAGTAAAGCAGTTGAGGTGGAGTATGATGCTTTTTCAAGTAGCTAGTGGCAGTGCAATGTGGCTTTACTACAGCTTGACGTGTTTTTGGCAAAGCACACTGGGTTACCCCTACTCTTCTTGATAATTGTCTTGGGTTCTTTTGTGTGCAGGGTTTTGATGCTTGAGGCTTATGTCTGAAGCTCCCAGTCATACACAGGGCCACTGGCTTTATGTCACCATCCGAAATGACGATGGCAATTCCTTATGTAGAATTTGATCCAGATGGCGAAGCAGCGGGGTTGCGTTACCACTTATGCCATTGGAACATGTCATTATAAGGTTCAATAATTTTGGAATTCTGGCAGTTCTCTGCCAGTCTGACCAACTGGTTTGTTGAAGAGAAAGTTTGTAGAATTGAAATACATTAATGTCAAGAAAGGTTAGCATCAACCTTGCCATGACTTTCAATTGAACGGTCTAGCAACTTGTCACCACAAAAACTGAGAACATAATACCACCGCAAACCTGTCAAGATTTATAGCATAAGGATTCGATTTGCTAAGAATGACTTATCATAGGATCATATTCACCTTTGTCATAGGTAAGCCTGGGGTAGCTAGGATGATGGCACAACAGAGCTGCAGTATTCACTTGATCTGAGCTTTTCTGAAATGCATGGATGTACATGGAATAACAAAGGCACATTCGGGAGCAATTTTTATGGTATCATAACGTGTGATGTGGCTAGAATACCTCCAATTTAATTTCAAGACTTCCTGTCAGAACATGTGTCGAAAACCTGGTAGGATTAGAGACCCATGCCTCGTGGACACACCTCTCGGTTTGGTTTATTAGACACAGGAAATTAGATCTTCTCTGTAGCTGTAGGATTACCGACAGGGTTGCCATGGTGTTTAATCACGTTAACAGTCTGGCTGACTTATCACAGCTTGCACACTTCACCAAGAAATGCTCAGTTGTATACGTTATGAATGCAGTTAGCACTGGTTGTTCATGTGTCTCCATGGCAGATGAAAATCCAGATAATGAGTTTTACTTGCATGTTCTTGCCCGAGGGCTAATTGCAACATGAAGCAGTAAATGGAAAAAGTTTTTTCACAGAGGTAGGCTAAGGCCATAGTTACTGTCATGTACTAGACAAAATCTCCAAACTCTGCCAAAAAGAAACTCTGACAGTTTAACTCAACAGTACTGTCAAGAATTTATTAAAGATTTAAAAATCATAACTTCCTGACATAGATAGTACCCAATGACAATGTACAATGTTTCCTTCTTGATCCTACAAATAATGTCACCTACAATGTACTTGCAATATTACCCTGACATAAAATTACACTAAAATGCAAATCTGTCCATACTTGCTGATGCAGATTACATATTTCTCGTTAAATGTGCAGGGATAACATTCATATCCTGCCTGTGAAAAGTCACTATGCAGTCCAACTGTGCAGGCAAATGTTAATGGAGCATGAGGCTTGATATTCATAGTGGCTTGGGACAAACATACCTGGCCGACCCTAGCAAACTCCTGTCAACCGCTGGCAAAAAGTTTTTGATCTGAGTGATGGAAATGTCAATAGAATTATTTTCCAACATGTTTTCCTCATTCCTACTGAAAATTGTGCTTGACTGTACAATATGTTGTTGAAAATGATAGTGTCTTGAATGAGTTTTACATGATTGAAAAACAGTATAACGGTATGATGGATCACTTCAGCTAAAATCTAAAGGAAAGAAAAAGAATCTGTGCCTACCAAATCTTTCCAAGACCGTAATCGGAAACACAACATTACATTTCCTAGGCCTAATGCAGACAAGATGTCTCAAAATGACTACTGGTTTGTCAGGAATATGGTAAACGAGAGGCTAGTCACTCTGTATGTAAAACTGCACTTGGTCCATTTTGTGATCACCGCATCATTACTGCAGCTATGTGTGCAGATATCTGTAAGTTACAGCTTTACCAGGCTAAATTGTAACTGAACTGCAACATACTCCCATCAATTTATGGACCACAAGCTATTATTAGGCTTCAACCAATCACCAATCTATTCTTTTTCTCCTAATTTTTTAAAACCATATTTTGGACTGTCAGTGTAAAACATCCAGTGTCAAGTCGATGCCAATGTATACTACTAATTGATGCTCACATGCAATCAATGCATTTAAAATGCATCTAAGTTTGCATGGTTTTTAATTCGTTTTTAAAAGGAAAAAAATGGAGTTTAAGCTGTCGTTTTAAGTTTGCGGCAGCACTATAGTCATACACTCCTACAGTGTTGGATAAAAGTGTTTGCGGTGGTTTTAAGTTTGCGGTGAAACGGTAGCCGCAAAAAACAATGTCCAATGTATACTTATCGATGCTCACATTTATTATCTCTATTTGATTTATGATCCTTATATCTTTTTGGGAGGAGACTCACAGGGAATTATGTTTTATAGCAAATTATGTCGATGACTCAAGAATAAATCACCATGGCCATAGTAAAGATTTTCCACGATATGGCATTAAATTTTCATCAGCATAATACTGTAAGTCAAGCCACAGTTGGTTTTCCAATATTTAATGGGTGCTTGCTGGATTTCTGGTTAATAGCATGCTCAATCTCTGTTTTCAGGGATCGCAAACCATCAAGTATATGGCTGGCTTGGTATAGATGGTGCACTGTATTGAGGAATAAATTGCAAGCCAAATGTAACGTGGTACATCATGGCTATTTGAGCCAGCTGATTGGTTTGGGTCATGTGTAGTTCACAACCGTTAGAACATTTTGTGACCAAAAATGTTTCAGACTAAGCCTAGCATGGTACGGGAAAAAAACAGTATTTCTTGCTGGACCAGTCAAGAAAACTCATTGTTAGATAACCACAAATGAAATCTCGACTGTTACCAGTCTCCTGTTACATCATCTTCTGCCTCACATCCTGTCACTCTGCAATAATGAAATGACTATGGACACACACCAAGACAAACAAACATACACACACCAAAAATATATCTATTTTCAAGGATTTAATAAACTCAAATAACATCTACTGAAATTTAGACTATACCAAGTACCTTGCTGTTATATGACATGGAAAAGACAGCAGCTCTCCAGGGTGCTGAAACTAAAGCTGCTGTCACACTTTGTCTTCCCTCGACAGTTCGCCAATTATGTAGCTTTCACACTAGAAAATGAGACTCTGGACTTCATCACACAATAGAAACAATCAATATGATTAAAGCTGCACTTTGTATAACACCTGTCAGCAAGTTCAGTGTATCGTTACATCCCATTTCAAATCAATCAATGGTCTTGCAAATTATAATTATCTCACTTGACTTGCTAATATCCCCCCTGGGGTTTCTTTAAGCTGGCTGAAAATTGCTCTGCTGGTTGTTATTGATCTTTATCCATTGATTCTTTTGTAATTGAAGGACGCTATTGGCATCTTTGGATGTACCTTTCTACAATTTCTGCAATTAAACTTCATTACTCCAAGAGGACAAAGTAAGAATAGACATCTTAAAGCAGACTTGGAGGTGGGGCGGAAATCAATTTCTTGTTCCCTGTGTGGCATTTCAAACTTTTCCTAATTGAATCAATAGTAATGATACCAGGGGTTTAGCAAGCAAGTGCCTGCCAAGACTTTTAACAATCGAAATCGACATATTGGAAACCTTTCTCGAAAGACCAATAGTGTCAAAGAACAAAAAAATCTATGCCATCGGCCATTATAGTTACGAAGCATATACTGCTGCTACTGGTATTGTTTCACATATAATATATACCAGTGTTCCATAAGGTCATTTTTATGTCACGTATGTGCAAGGCTGATATCTTGTACACCTCCAGACATGACTGTTTACAATCTATTCCTGACATTCCTTATCTAAGAAGCCTTGTGTTTCTAAAGATTACATCTTTTGCTGTTATCTAGTCATGAGGACGGCACTTGTCAAGGACATTGAAATAAAGATTTGAGATGCTATCTCTACTGAATTGGGCTTTTGTCACCAAGCTTGGGATTCAATATCATGTTCTACACAACTCAAGGGACCTCCAGTAAAGTAGAACATGCAATGCAAATGTGGATAACAAAGTCCTTTGTACACAACCCAGCCAGGGTTTTACCAACCTGATGAAACTTTTCATGAATAAGAATTTGCATACCCACTTTCCTGAAATAGAATAGCTGACTATCTGATTCGGAACATAACACAAATAATGTTATATACCAACTGAGGTCATGAGGTTTCATCTGATTATTAAGTGTCTCTTTATATATCTAGGTGACCTGAAGATGAAAATCAATAAGGATGGACAACAATTTGACAAAACATATTGAAAAAGTTTGTGTCTGCATATGTGTCTGCAGATGATATCCAATCTACAGTTTCCAAATGTTGTGTCAGATGCCGTATGTGATGGACAAAATTCTGATGCATTGTTGACCAACATAAACTGTGTGAAATCTTAAAGTAACTACAAGACAGCAACTACTGTTCATGCCTGATAACACATTGCAACTGAGGTACCATGCTGGTCAAGGGTTAAAAGTTGTCTAGTTATTGTTGATTTTTCCACTGTTTTATTGATGAATACAAACAATTCTCCAGCCAGGCTGATTACCCCTCTATACATAATACAGTTTTGGGACTTCTCTAAGATCAGGGGATTGGATGAAAGCCATTTGAATAGCATTGTGTGTCAATAATTTAATATTTATCCACAAAGATAATCTAATCATTCATCTTTTAGGCCATTTAAAGGCATTTTAGAGTTTTCCATAATTCAATCATGTGTACCCCTTTGGGGATTGATAACCAGGTCAAATGAATTTACATATTTTCTTCCTCATGGAAATCATAAGAGTGTATTGATTTATGACATCTAAAGCAGCCATTTCCAGTAAACTAAGGACTGTGGTTTGCATTTGCCACTGCGGCTACATTTTCAAACTTAAGTTAAAGAAGGTGGCTTCAAAGTGTTTTTGAGGCCATATATATATAGGGACAGTGGGTTGTTAATCCACTGTGTCTAGGGCACAGTATTGGAAGGTGAAGTTGAGTAAAGTGCCTTTCCCAAGGACACAACGTCTAGCCAGGAATGCCATAATCTAGGATTAAAACCATGACCTTTTGACCTCATGTCCACTAGCCTTGCTAATTGCTCATTTGACGCCACTGGTACTCTGTACATTTTCACAAAGTTTAGATGGCAAAACTTTGACTTCAGTTGATATGCTCTGTCAACTTTATCTTGGCTCACATACTTTTCCAATTTCACCAAGAGGGGATGTGCTAACTTCTTGATATAAATACATTACAGTGCCAATAGACTTTCCCACAAGTTTGTTGACTGCAAGGCATTGATCAATTATTCAAGGTAAGATAAATTGACCAGAAAATCCCAACAGCACACTTCTATCTACAGTTTTTTGGGTGTTTTATCCAAAGGCCATGTTGATTCAATTAGGCCATACCATCTTAATTTTATGGATGACATCCTCTGGAGTCCCCAAAACTAATGCGAGAGGGCGAAAAAAAAAATATAGCAAAAAAAAAAAGATGATAAACCGGAGGACTACATACTATTATTAGCTGGTATTGCTAATTAAACCACAGAACATAGTGTAACAAACAAACAAGTCTTTATTTGTTGGCATTAGCTCATATTTAAGTGCTTTTAACATGGATGATGCCTGGTTTAAAGACCCATATGTAACATTTGGCCGTTCAAAGAAAAAAAAATGTGTTCGGCTGTGTACACAACATCACGCCTTCAGTCAGAGCAAAACATCAAACTCTGTAGGCAACCCGGCCAGAGATAATATCATTCAGTTTGATACAGACATGTACAATGATAAGTATTGTCATATCATGAACAAAATACTACTGGGCTCATGAGGGGCGGCGCCCTTTTCAAATCGCTCCTAGTCACATACATAACAGTTGTGTTGGACAATGTGGGTGGTTATACATATAGTGTATTACGACAAGCCGGCTCAATGCTGCCCCTTTGCAGCAATATGAGTGCAAGTTTCGGAGCCTGTTCGGAGGTGTTTTTTTTTTGGAGAACAGGGGAAAATCAATGCGCGCGCGGATGTCATCCATAAAATTAAGGTGGTGTGGCCTTATATGGATGACATCCTCTTAGATCTCCAAAACTGATGCGGGCATGCAATGAAAAAAAAAAGTTTGGCAAAAAAAAGTTACCTTCCTTATGAAATCTACGTGGTCAGGAAGGTTGGCTGAAGATACAGAACACGGTATACCGAATGATAGATTCCTCAATTTTGTTTTTCTCTTCTTCTTTTTTTTATTGCATTTCAACAAAAGAACAACACATAATACAAACAAGAGAAAAAACAAAGTACAGGAAAATAAACCATAAACTACAGATCCAAAACAATAAGTAAAGGTGGAAACTGAATTTAACTAATGTGTAGATATAAGAATATCCATAAAGGCAATAATAACAGTATCATTGGCAAATGAATATAACAAAATCAATATCAATCAAATATTCTTCTTCTTTGACTTTGGAATTGACTTTGGCATTATACAACATTAGTATCCGTTTTCCCAAAATATTTTTTTTGCAATTGACAGCATATATTCTTTCATTTTGAAGCTGCTTTTTATGATTTACAGTATGGCCAAAAACTGTTGTTGGAAACAGATGAAGATTCATGCGTGCGTGGATGTCATCCATATAATCAAATCACTATGGCCTAAGCTAAGATAAGTGGAACAGTAAAGCCAACAGCACATTGCAATCTGTAGTTTTGGCGGTGTTTCATCCTAAGTGCAGCTGTACTTAGTCCTACTGGCTGAATGCCAGTCCAGACAACTTGTTAGATCTCACCTACTCAGCCATAAATCATCCACAAGTTCTTACAAACTTTGCTGGTAACTTAGAATTCAAACCGTATAAAGTAGAGTGGATTCATTCCTCAAGCTAACCGACATCTTTCACACCACAGTCATCCCTCTGGAGCCACATAGTTCCCGTTTAAATCTTTAATGCAGTCTAGTACCACGCCTGGTTTCGCTGTGACAGCTTTTTCAAGTGCACATACTAAATACAGCGTGTGTACGGTTGGCTTGAGCTTGCCCACTACTTTGCCCTTAGAATTCAAACCGTGTTTTGCAAAGGCTAATAAACTTCAGCACTTTATAGTTCTCCTTTTCATGCCTCAATGGCCAAGAGACTCAATAATTTGCCTGGCATTAGGAAGATTATGAGTTCGATTCCTGGCTAAGTCATACAAAAAACTTTCAATCAATCGATATCCTTTATTTTAACTGGAATGCCTGTAAAGGCTTCTACCAGAATCAGTTGCCACTGCTACATCTTAGTTGGGGCATATAGGTCAAGAGTACGAGGTAGCATTCGATCAATTTTGATATACAGTTTTATTCATATTTCGATAATCCTCCAAGCTATGCATTTCAAACAAAGGATAAATTTTGCAAAGGTCAGTTTTGACGTCAGTGGTTCAGGCTCTTTAATCTGAGGAAATTACTGCGTGAACACCACTAATCTAAAGACGACAGTTCAAACAGTGGACGTCAAATTGAGCGATGAGTTGATCACTGTTGCAAAGCAGGACATGACATAACTAGGGCATGGCTCCATCAGAACTGACTTCGATGGTTAGTCAAAGTCAATAACCTTGTGGTCAACGACCTTCAGTTACTTCAGTCTCCTCTTCTGATGTAGTGTACACTTGATGAAATGTAACTTTGGAAGTGTATTTTGAGGAGATGCCAAGGGTGATCTTAAAACCTAATCATATAGTTTTAACTTTAAGAACAAGATGTTATAGTTTTTTTAACGACTTTTCCTCGCTGGATACTTGGAGAGCTTTTAGGAAATATTTGAAATTTACTTTGTGTCAATACAGTATCACCCATTCAGCACAAAATTGATTGATGCATGTGACTCATTTCATAGCATACTCAATTCAACATGGAACATGGTTCTTGTCGGTGGAACATTTAAAGGCTTACAGCTTATACTAAGATCATAATTAAGATATTGAAAAGCTGTGAAAACAGAGGTATGATTTTCGTTTTGTTCGTTTGTCTCACTGTGTGTACAAGTTTACTCTTGCTGGCCCAGGTCTGAGGTCAACTGTAAAATGCATACTATACAGAATTAGCTCATATTTTTCATGGATGTATGAGGTCTTTGATTCCTTATTCAATTGAGGCCATAATTGGTGCACAGAGGGCATCTTGGAAGCAAATAGGTCAGCATTCTTATATGTGTTGATCCATTAGATGGATAGCCTTCAAGAATGTCTCACTGCCCTGTAACCCACTGGCAGGGAATACACGAGGCATGAAGCTTTTCACTTATCCCACTTATGTCAGCTTTTCCCAAAGCTCTCTCTGCAACTTGCAAATAGTGGTTCAGAATGAAGAATGAGGATTCAAGATTTTTGTGCCTCTCTAGTCTGTGAAAACCAAGAAAACAAATGACTTTGCCTTTAGCAGAAAGTAGAAAGGCACAAAACTGTTGAATACTGGCATTCTTCATTTTGGCTTTTTCTATACTCTAAAGGCAAAGACTTAATTGGTTTCTCTTGGTTTTCATTTAAATTGCTGAATCCTGACTTCGTTGTTGAAATCGTTCCTGTGGTGAATTTTGCTGTGCTTTTTCTCTGTTTTCAAACATGTGTCGAAAAACTGTAGTATGATTTCTTAAATGTCTGTTCAGTGATTGAGTATATACTTTACTTTGGAGGAAATAGCAGTCCTCTGGGTGACTGCCTAATGTTACAACATACTGGAACAAATGTCAATCTAGGAAAATGGTTCTTGAAGGCTTAGCCAGAGTGCTGGTGAAGAATTGTATTAGTCAAAGCCAAATAGGACTTTTCTTTGGCTGATACACAAATCACCACAGCAGAATGACAACATTGTTACCAATACAAGTGTCCCTCTGCAATGATTAAGCATTGTTGCAAACTCATAAGAGTTCTCCAGAGTAGCTGACAGGACCTCATTGAAAAACAAAATGTTTTTTGTGCTTTTTTTTGCTTTGTTTTGCTTTGTTTTGTTCAAAGCATAACTGGTAAACTTCCTTTGGTTTTATACACAAGGTACATTGCTGTGCATGACCAAAATGAAAGGTTTGATCCACTCACACTGAGATGGACCACCACTCTTTTTGATAAGTGTGATGATTTCTTTGATATTCTTGAGGTGTGGTTCTTCTCAGACAGCTCACATCCTAATTTATCATCTCCATTCATAGTCCTGCTTACAACATGATAAGTGTGAAAGTGGTGTAACAGACTCTTTGACCACCAACAGCTTTGCCCTTCTATAAACTCCCCCAGAGGTGTACAGAAAGTGCAAAATGGAACAAAATGGACCGAAATTTCCTTCCATTTTGTTTCATTTCTCAATTCAGTACACCCCTCCCACAGAGGGCTAGAAAAGGTTTACTGACTGATGACCCCTTTCATTGACTGCTTGTCCAATACCATTGATGCACCTGGAAATCCTTCCTTTACCATTCCTCTAGATGTTTAATGTTTCTTTTGACGAAGCATTTTGTTCAATGGTTGCATCAGCCTCAACTCTCATAATTTTTCTTGGTACCATATAAGACTGCCATATTTAAAAAGATATTAATTTAAAAAGATTTATTAATGCAGCATCAGCAATCCTCAAGGTATGAATATGTCAGATATCTAATGATATATAAGGTGTTACAAGACATTATTGAGAAGGCCTTCAAGCAAATATGCCAGTATTGTACAAATGAAAAGGTGCTTAGAGCACTTATCATATGGGAGGGCAACTTGTAAAGATGCTTGTGCACCTGTTTTGCCCTCCCTCTCACATTGTTTGTGATCAGTTCAAATAAAACAATGAAAAACACTTTTTTTACTGTTGTGGTCTTAAGGTAAAATTGTGAGAGTTGACTTTTAACTTACATCTTATAAAAACTTGTTGATTTTGCCGACTGTTATCTGTTGACACGAATCTCTTTCTTTTGCTTACAGGTGGGTGTTCAGTGCCCCATCCATCTTTGCTAAGCTGAAGCTCCACCTGGACCCCATGCTCAACGAGATGAAACCAGGCTTCCTCGGTGAGTTGAACCACGAGTCTGTATTTGTATATAGCTGGTATAACGGCCATTTGGCAAAACACGCAGGTACGCAGACAGCAGCTTGTTATATATAGAGAATACAACACGTTGTATTCGGTATCGTCCAAGGTCCTGGACGACAGCTGGAAGACATTTTCGTAAACTAAAAGTGACAGTTATAAAGATAAAAATTAGCAACATGGGCTTCCATGTTCTATTTGACTTCCCCTCCCCATTGCCTGACAGCCAGAAGGTGATGCAACCCACGGGAGGGCTGGGACCGAGGATGATGCGGAATACCGTGTTGTATCTTATTTATGTCATACCCACCCGAAAAAACACACATATCAAATTGAATGCAAGATGTGCCTGAAGTTTAGCAGGTTTTGTGTCCTTGAACAAAAAACTGTAACAACATCTGAATCTGGTATTCAAATTTTCAACAGTGGCACAACCAGCGCACTCGAAGTGAGCTCAAATTGAGCTAAAGGGAAGCCCGGGCCGTACTATAAAGTATGGATCTTTTCGAACACCCGTATCGAATGTTATCACGGCCTGGGGATGATCTAATACACCAAGCGGCCTGACAACACCTAAACTTTGCACAGCTAGCTGTAAGCATTGTTTAAAGCTTTCTAGTGAGGATCCAATACAGCAGTTCTATGGAAAAACAAAGTTTCGAACACATCAATTCTGGATTGATAACTCTGGTACTTGATAGCATGAGTTGAGGCCCAGGGCTGTCTCCAAGACCCGTCCCTTCATCTTAAGACAGAAATTTGCTTGTGAGGATGGACAAAGATTTTGCCTGACCATCCCTGTGGACAGACCTAAAACATGAAATGCCATGAAAAGACATTTTCGTAGACTTAAAGTGACAGATTTAAAGACGAAAATTAACAACATGGGCTTCCATCTATTTGACTTAATATATGTGTTAGTATTTAGACTAGAAAAGTCACATGCTGCATTGTTATATATTGTCTGTCCGTCCTTTCATGTTACATGTAGGCAATTAGCCTACGGGCAAGAACTTGCAATAAACTTAATTTATGCCTCATCCCCTCCCCAATGCCCCAATCATTTATCATTGTTTATGCCTTCCAAAGTTTCGAGGCCTGTGATAGATTAATGTTGCCTTAGGTCCTAGCTCAAAAATTTAAAGCTGTAGACAGCGCTGATCACGACTCTCCTTACAGCCTCCAGAAAGTCCTTAGAGACATAAGTTCGTTAGAGGTCAAAGAAACAACAACTCATTAAAAGAAACAACACAGACAAGTTCCTACAGGCTGTATTTCTAGCCTGGAGGAGCACTGCATCTCCAGCTATATGGTTTCATTTGAAATTCAGCATGGCAAAGCTTAAATGCACGTCTTAAGTTGCTTTGTTCAAGTGTTATTGATCATGTAACAGTTAATGATGCTGTGGTTTTGAATGCCTAGTATACTGACGTAAAACTGTAGAATTAGACAAACATGTAGCATTCTACAGCTAATGATATACCAGTCTGTGATCTTTTTGAATAGGGATTTTTGCACTAAGATTGCATCAAGTCATGTCAGACTGTCTGTTCTTCCACTAAAAGTGCAAGCTCTTAGTGCTTTTAAAGTTGTACAGTCCTGGCATATTCAATTACTAATAAGGTTAAATTGTATGACCTTTCTAATTACATGAAAGAATGGGGGAAGAATATCAAGTAACTCAAGGTAATTTTTCTCAGAAGTTTTTTTACTTATTTACCTAATATCAACTCTAATATAAGTCAGTGCCTTTAAAACTCAGTTTTAATAATATATATCATTCTATTTACATAACCAGCAAAAGTAAGCAGGTAAAGTATGGCTTTATATGATACCCGGGCTGCAATAACCTTTGATACGCGCGTTCAGACCGGTCTGTACTCTACGGTACAGCCCGGGCCTTCCTTGGGCCTTTGGCCGTCGGCCGAACAGACCTGCGGTCGGGCTGGTACCTCGGGTGATACGAAATACACCGTATTGTACTCTATATACAGCAATATATGTAAGTCAGGCCACAATTTAGGTTGTTTCATCATCATGATTGATGAATACAACATACTGCCAAAAATGACTTCTTAAGCATTGATATGTTCTCTCCATGAATAAGGCCTCGCACTGAATCCTGGGCAATTGGCTATTTGTTTCAATCAGAGAAGAGTGCATGCCCTGCCAGTCCGTACTGATATTCATCAGTCAATCAATAGTGTTTAGGCTGGAAGAGAACCCGGGTACCATGGTTGGGTACAGGCCATCGCTTCTTGTCCATTAACAATGACTAAAGGCAATTACCGTAGGGGGAGGAGTCTATGAGATGTTCCATAGTCCTGGTATATGATGTATGATAGTTGAATTATGCCAACAGCAGACATAGATAATTTGGAGACAGTCCTATGTTCCGACAGCCCTATGTTCTGACAGCCATAGGGTTTGGGTTAAGTTTATTGGAACATAGGGGCGTGAGAAAATAGGGGTGTGTCGGAACATATAGGCACATAGGAACATATGGCTGTCGGAACATAATAATGTAGGGCTACAAGCAATAATTCTCCCCTGGCTCACCCTTCCAAGTCTAGTCAAGTCAAAGTTTACTGCACAACGATTGTAACAGGTACAATGTATGGCAAAATACTACTGGCTACTCATATTGACATAAGTACACGAAACATCTCTGTTTTCCACTGAGGTTGTGAAAGACACATCAGAAAGCTGACAATACCAGGGTATTGACAAATCATCACAGTTACCCAAATTGCCCAATATAAGCTGGCAGGGCAAACCTGGACCTGGACCCTCGCACAGGGCACATGATATAAGCTTCAGTATAAAGCATCCTGCTTTGGGAATCAACATCAGCGCTTCAGCACTATTTTCCTTGTATCAATCATTTGTAGCTCCTCCCTAAAGGCTGTTCAACCTCATACTGAATAGAAAATTACGATTCTCCTTGTGCCTTATTGGCATTACTAACTATGACAAATTTGCTTAACACATAACTCCCTGCACAGTGTCCTGCAGGGTAATTTCATTGAAACAGCCATAATATCTCATCTGTAATTTCCCTAATGCTTGCCTCCAAGAAATTTAAGCCCCGTTCTGAGACATGCTGTTCCCATGTTGTACATTGCTGGGTGAATGACGGGGCTGGAATGACTGTGTCTTGATGCGAGAGATACCCAGACAGTGGTCTGTATCTGGTCATGAATGAATGGGATGGGGATCAGCTGTGACCGTCTAAACAGGATGTATCGTGTTTCGCATTGCGGTTATTGAGGTCAGGTCACCTCTCTGCTCGATAGTTGCAAAGTAGAGCACAGGTAATTATGATAGGACAGTAAGTCATCATTCGGGGTGCGAGAGATACCCCACTTTCAGGGTCAAGAATACCTCCAAGGTGAAAGAAAATATATGGAAACTAACATCTACTAACATAATTCCACCAGGGTACATGATTCCGCCACCCTGAAAAGATATGTCCAAACAGATAACCAACCCAACATCCCCCAGCATGTTGCACTCCTGTATATCTAAACTCTACATACCTGGGGGATGCTGCACTAGAGATCTCTCAAACTCACTGTTTTTCAAAGTGGCGGATTTATGTAACCCTGCAGATTAATGTTAATGAAGGTTACATTGCATAATCCGGACCATTCTTACCTGTCGTACAATCGTAGTGTGACCACAAACTGAAGGCATACTTGGAATAGTCGTGCATTCCTAGTCAGTTGTTGGTTAGGTCCCAGCATGCTTGAGATCTCTACATTATCAAAATCATACAATGGTCTATGATAACTAGAACTGCATATAGTTAGCCAAGTATGTACCTACTGATTTCAGCAGTAGCAGAGGACTATTGAGAAGTATTATGCACAACTAGATGGCCTATATTATAAGAACCTAGTAACAGAACAATGTTCTTAATAGCTGACAACAACTTTGAGTAGATCTTTGCTGCCATGATCATGGAATGTCTTGGAATCTTTTCCTACTATCTGGATACCTAATTAACATGAATTTGTTTTTCTTCTTGACGCAATATTTGGTGATAGCTATCATTACCATTCCATGGTTCCATTGGCGAGACTTTATATCTATGATATATGATATCAAAGCAATCTTACGTTATTACTGACATAAATGATGATAAAGTTAAGGACCTATCTTTACCTTCATCCTCTGGGCCCCATCTTTGCACACACACTGAACATTACTCATGGCCATAATCCTAACCTTTGAGCTTATCTGATGACCTTAAGCAACCATGCTGACATTAAACCTGATATGGTGGGAACAAACTGAGACCTTTTGCTTAAGCCCCCTCACACTTAAGCTTGTGCGTCAATGCAAGTCTGCATGAGTTGCTTGTTAAAATTTTGTTGGTTTAGCTAAAGTTTGCAGCCAAAAAAGTCACTTCTTTGGTTCAATAACCAGGCTGAACAACGGTGCATTAAATTTCTTCCCCGCAAACTGTACCTAAAGCAAACAAATGTTGATACACAACTTATGCACACATGAATACAGTCAAACCTGCCTATAGCGGTCACTCAAGGGACTGGCAAAAATCGACCGCTATGGACAGGTGGCCGCTCTATAGAAACGGTTGATTGACCACGAGTAATAAGTGGCACATGTTTTCTGTACCCACTGAGAAACATTTATTCACAAACATGTACAGTCAAACTTGGTCTACCGACCACTTCCACAAGACGACCATCGGCTCAAGATGACTGCTTTCGGTAACGTTAGGTCCGGATTTTTCCACAAGCAAATTTAGTCCAAGTCGATCCATCGATCCGCCCCCAATCCGGAGCACATGCGACCAAAATGTTGCCAAAGACAACCGTGTCATTTTCAATTGCGCGGCGAGATCATTTATCAGCAAATAATTGCGGAATTTCACGGCAAAATCAGCCTGTTTGGGTCGGATTCCTTGCCGGGAGAAAAAACAACAGCTGCAAGATGAGAGGTCATAGGGTCATTGGGATAGTCTACTGTAATGTGGGTGCAGCTGCAATGTGTGAGTTATGATTTTACTCTACATGAAATAGTACAAAATGTAAACTTATATCGTCAAAGAATTTCTTTGAAGAAGAGAACAGAATAAACAAAGAATGGATGACTTTATAACCTTTTTTTAGAGGATAAAAGGCATCTGTCTTTGTTTTAACAAACTGTTCTCCCATGGTACAACTAGTGAAGTAACCCAAGTAAACAAAACGTCCCGCTAGGACCGCGCACCAAGAGGGTCTGTTTGTCTCAAATTTCTGGCGCCTTGGCGGTTTTGGAAATTCAAAACCAACACCAGGAGCAAAATAAAACCATGTACAGCATTTTCATGGGTAACACTGCAGCTATAATAACATTTTTTTTCTGCGGGGATTTGAAAGAAGGCTCCCGAATCTTGCGGCGACCATGCGCCGTGACCGTTATCGGCAGTGTTTCCAGACCCGCGGGACCGAAAATCGAGTGGCCGCGACCGCGTTGGACAGGTGACCGCTATAGCCTAATTCTTAATGCTTATGTCAATGGGAAAAATCCAAGGGACCGACAAAAAGTGACCACTATGGGCAGGTGGCCGCTATGCAAAGGTGACCGCTAATACAGGTTTGACTGTATATGTGTGTGAAGGGGTCCTAAGATCTTTGATATGTTTTTTCATGGTCAAACTCATTATTTTCCATTTTGCAGCCACTTGAAGAAGCTTCAAAACAAAATATAATGGAACCTCATTTGTAATGTCCTTGAATTTGTAATGTAACTGATACTTTTGATTCTTGTGAATAACAGGTGGGATTTTTACCAGCACAGCGTGGACATTTGCTCCGGTAGAAAATCCTTCAGATTTAAGTAATAGCTTCTCAGATGTAATCTTTCAGGTTTTAGCATGCAGTGTAGGAAGTAATTTAAATGCAACCACTGATGAATCACCATCTGCTTGTACAATAGTGAAATAGTACCAGACTATGTCTTTTGAATATTTTGTAAACATACATGAACATTTCATTTCATATGGAACAATTGCATTAGTGTGCAGTATAAGAAGTAATTAAGAAGCAACCTCTGATGAATCACCATCTGCAGGTACAATAGTGAAATGATATCCGACTATGTTTTTCAAATATTTTGTAAACATACATGAATATCTTATTTTATATGGAAAATTGAATGAATGAAATTGCTGTCTTGAAAATACCTTAGTTTATATATTCTTAAAGTGTCCTACAAAATAGAAAATGTTCAAAATATGCTCCTGACCAAAAAATGATCAAAGGCATTTCCACTGTATACTCTCTCTCACTCACTCCGTTGAGCATGCTCAAAGTCAATTTGCTACTATCATTATTGAGAGTTCAAATGGAACAAATTGTTGAAACCATTTTTAGAACACTGACTCAGATCAAGGAGATATTTCTTAACCTTCTTGCTCAGAGGTTACTGCTTGGAAATTGGCACACCTACTTTTGCCCCACAGGTTTTAAAAGCATGATTTATTTGGTTGTAAGTTGTAACTGTTATCAACCATATTCTCCTTCAGCCTTTTAAACAAAGGATATATACAATTAACACTGAATTCAAGTTGATTGTTAGCTAGAAGGTAATTTCAAATGATTACAGTACCTGAAACAAAGAATGCAGTTGATAATTATCACAATAGGTTGTGCACAAAAGTTTGATGTGAACCATAAACCGGGTTTGTTATACCCTAGAAACATGCCAATGGGGTGAATTAAAAATGATCTATTTCCCTTGCTTTCTCTTTGAAGTTATGCCCACAGGACTTGAACGCATGTGCATGTGCAAGTATGAAGATCAAATCAACGCCTGAAAGCCTTGAAGTGTTGATATGAAAAACTGTTTTTTCTCGTGATGATGGACATTTTCCCCATATCAACATATCTCATCTCTATAAACAGTACTTACGCTGAAGCTAAAAGAGACTTGAGTTGTAAATTGGGGGTAATCTGAGCACTTAATCTGCAGGATGAGTGACAGGTGTGATGTTGTCAGCAGTATCACTATGAACTTGGAGTTGAAGAATGCAAATTACCAAGTTCCCCTAACATTAGAGATGTTTTAGAGTCTTGATTAGAATGAAATCAGCACTTTACTTTGTTACCATGCGACGGGCGATGCAACCCGAGGGAGGACCGGGACAGAGGGTGATGCGGAATACAAATTGTGTTGTGTTTTATTCATGTCACCCGAGGAAACACGAATCTCAATGTGAAATGTGCCAGAAGTTGAGAAAGTCCTCGAACAAAAATATAACATCCGCAATTCCAATGACTGAATGCAGTATTCAAATTTTCGACAGCAGCACACTTTAAATGCATTCTGAATATTCTACGAAAGCCTGTGTGATAAAGGTAGAACCCTGTGTGATATGGTAAATCATCACACGATGGGGAACACCCGTATCAAACGTTTTCGCAGTCGAGGTATGACATAAATGTACCTATAAGGAACCGTGTTGGGTAAGGTGAGATAAGAAAGTAAATTGTTTCCATTTCAGGCCTTAAATCTACATAATGCATCGGACTGGAAAGTATCTGACCCCTTCTGCCATCCTGTATCTTTACAAGAGACAGACAGAAATGGAGTATTGTTGTCACGTCTGGTCTAGAGCTGCCTCGAGCTCCCCAATCCGTCTCAGCAGAGTTAAAAACCATTTATGAAATCTGTGTGGGAGCGACCTGTTCACCACCTTTCCACCCCTCTCTCAAACTTTCTAAGGCGTGAGTAAATGTAGCAATTGCAGCATGTTGCCAGAACGTAAGCATTTAAGGTCGTGTTCGCGTATTTAAGGTTAATATCTTGAATATACAATGTAGGTTAATTTTGTCCAAAGACATATTTTATGCAACTGCTGTTACTCGGATGCAATGTTGACCAAAGAGAACAAAAGAGATTCGGCAGTTATAATAGGTTTGAATAGCTGGCTATTTGCCGTATACCCCTTACATTCTGGCAACGTCCTAGCAATCACAACTTTAGCTTCACTCTATCGCTATTTCCATGGCAAGCGCTCTGCTGAGCTTTGATCACTTGAACCACCACTGCTAACCTTTACAGAAAGGACAGAAAATTTGCCATTTACATAGAAGAAAATCATCCTTTCTTCTTAAACATTCCAAATCTCAGGTGTACGCTTGTGCTAAAAGCTTCTTTGCTAGTACATCTGTCATCATAATCCAGTTAGTTCCCCCCCAAACATTTTAGTGCCTCATAATGAGCATTGTTTTGTGGTGGACTGAAGTAAATGATAAAGAATTATCATTGATGATAAGTCAATCAACCATTGGCAGTCCAAACATTTTCTTCTTTAATGTCATCACAGAAGGTTTCAAGTGAAATACAGCATCTCCATCTCTCTTTACTATAATCACTATAATCATTTTCCTGCAACCAAACACTTTTCTAATCTATTCACTACACCATCTGTATTCATCCTTTTCTAATGTCACATTTCTAATCATTTTGAGAGCTCAATTTTCTCTACAACATCTTCGATCATTTTTATCACAGGAAACGTCAGGGTTTTTTTCACTAAGCAAATGAGTAAATGTCAAAATGTATTCCCTATTTACACCTGTTATCATATTTTTCTGTAACTGATAAGTTTTCAAATCATAAGTCGCTGTGCCTTACCTCAGTTTTTTTACAAGAATCACTTTGATTGGTGGTTTGTATCATTACATAATTGCCATCGCACTGGAAAATTTGTAATTCTAAAACTATGCAACAGCTACAATCATTTCAGTACTAAGGACAGGAAAATTATGTCTCCTCATCCCTGTATGGATTTTTTAATGGTCCCAAAGTGAAGAGTTTCATCATTTTTCTTTATTAGTCTTTTTTAGATGAAATGTGAACTGTTAGTGTCTATTTCTTACCTATCAACGGGATACAACATGAAACGGTACTGTATTTCTTGATTTGGTAACGGTAACTTAATTCTAGCTACTTAACGGTCACGATTCAACCGTTAAAATTTCATCATTGAAAATATTTGATTACTAACATTTGAGACAGTGATGTTTGTTTACATCATTAAAATTAAATGCTGTTAACTATTTCCTCCCCCCTCCCCCACCGCTAAAATTGCCAGCTGCAATATCAAATGGATTTACAGTACATTATGTCTCCTTGATTCTAGGAGACATGAGCCAGGTGTGGTGGCATTGACTTCATTTCTTCCTGGCGTTACAAAAAAACAAAACCCCTTGAAACAATTGTCCACAGAGGCAACTATAACTATGCGCAACTGCTACCAATTGCTGTATTAGGGCCTCAACAGTACAAAAAAGTGGGAGAGGCAGCAAACTATTTGGACTATTCCATACTGTAATTCACTTTTATCTTCGTGGTAGCAAAATTTCATGATGTAAAGAAAATTGACATTTTCACTGAAGTTTAACTTCACAGTGGAAGCAGGTGATTTACAGAACAGATGTGTGAATTTCAAGGAATCATAGATAATTACAACAGGTTTTTCACAATGATGATAAGTTCATGGTACAGAGGTGACCATGAAAACAGTGAACATAAAGTTACAGTGAAAGAAACAAGAACTACAGTATTCAGACTATTTGAATTTTTCCATATTCAGACCACACATGCATGAGACACATCTGCTTTTCTTGGATCCCTATGTTGTAATTGTAGCCTTAGATAGAGATAGATTTGCAACATAAAGGTCTATGCATTGACAGTTCCTGCAGTATGATATTATTAACCTGCAGTTAGAAGCTACATGGGTTGTTGAATGGCCAATGATTTAGACTAGTACATGTTTCTGTGTGAGTGTGTGGTGGGGCTGCTGCAATGAAACTGCACTTGGAGCTGTAGCTGGTGCATTATATGGCTAGTATTATATATCCAGTAGTTAAAGGAGAAGCATAAAGTGATGGTGTCACTATGTTCCCCTAGAACTATTTTGTAATTTGTAGTTGACAGTACGAAAGTTAATGTACATGTACATGTACTCTTGATCCACTAATAAAGCTTCAGTCTATGCATAACGTTGTATATATAACAAAAGTTGAGGAGGTTGAAGAAATGACATTGGAATGTACATAGTATTCAATTGGAGTTGGATATCCCAACATTGTGTAGCCTACACTTTAAGAAATGGCATAATTGTTTTTTTCTTTAATGAAGAAAAGTTATCTTCCAGGAAGAAAACTAAGCTGTGTGCAGGAATATGAAAAAGTCAGGACCTTATTTTTTTCTTAGAATATTTTTCTCCAACCAACCTGTTTTTTCTCACACTAGAATCCTCTAGAATCTGATGAAATTTCTTGTTGTTATAATTCTTCTAGAATTTACATCTATAAAAGGAGTATCTCATTTCAATCTTTGTTTACTTTGATTTTTGTCAGAAACATAGATCAGGAGCTAACAGATGTGACATTGCTAATCAGTTTGGTCTGCTCATCCGTGTAATTGTGTATCGACCCCAAATAAATGCCGTAATTTCCCAAGAGTTTGTGGCGAGTTTGTTACATCAAGATCTATGATCTGTCATTAGGTGGAAGCACTGTGTAAACTATTCCATTTGTATGGCAGTAGGTCAAAGTTACTAAGCGTACATGAAAAATGTTATGAAGGGAAATGTTTTGCATTTGCTTTCAAATGTTTACTTTTCAGCTTTTCTGTCTCCTTTTTGGCACACATGCATCATAAACGTTTATAAGAATAAAAAAATCCATGATAACAGTAAATTTGTATTGGTCTAGCCTAGGGTAAGGTTTGCGATGCTAAGATTCAAATGTTTTGAAAGATTCAAATGAGTTTGAGTTTGAGTTTATTGACTCGTTTATGATACTCGTTTATTCAAAAACCTATTTTTGATATGTTGAATGCCTTTTAGGAAAATGGGAATTTTCCAAGTACACATTTCATTAGCAAATTTGTGGTGAAAATTGACTTTGTTCCAGTTTAGCTGTATATTAAACAGTCATTTTAGAACCAATATTCCTTTAATGGAAGTAGGATTAAGAATGCATTAGCAGGAAGCATTCACAAGAGTTAGACATATTCCGATTTTAATCATTCCATTGTTTACTGCTTGACAGTTTTATATGTGTTACACTCCAGTACATTTGGGACCACATTGTGGATGCTGTTCCCTGTAACAGTGTATATATGTAAATACTTTGCGTTTGGGATTGCATCTATGAGCAGTGACACCTGTGCTGCAGTGCCATGTGAACCAGTCAGAATTGCCCTGAGGAAGGTGACAGATGGTCACCGAAACGTTGATTGAATAAATCTCTTGGTTGTGTAAAAAGAGTATCTTTATTCAGTGACTTAACAACCTGTCACAGATTCATATTTTAAGTTTTACAAAATCCCTCTAAAATCAATGAGAGGAATAAAGGAAGGAGTAGATAGTAGCTTCATAACTATAAGCCCTATGTTGCTCATCTGTACATAGTCATTTTTCAGATCACTCAACATTGTCTCTTACTTCACAATCTGTATTACCATATGCTGCCCCGCTTTTGTTGCTTACTTGAGGTTAGTAATGGATTAATCACGCTAAATGCTTTTCTAAAACCATAACAAAGCATTAAAGGTGAGCTAACGTTAAATTCCATGAGTAAAATATATCACAATTATACAAAAGTTTATTGCAAGTACATGCCCAAGGGCTAATTGCAAGTACAAGCAACACACATATCAATGAAAAATACCATCATGATGATATCAGTGTCCTGTATAGTGAACATTATTGCACTGCTGCTGAGGTCATGGAAACAGCATCTATTATTATAAGATGAAAGTTAGAAATTACAAAAAAATGGATCCAATGTTTTACTGTGAAAGCAGAAATGTTTGCGGTGGTTTTATGTTCGCGGTTTTTGCGGCGGTCCTTCCACCGCAAAGTTAAAACTACCGCACACTGTAGGAGTATGTGACTAGCGCTGCTGCAAACTTAAAACCACCGCGAACACTCCATTTTCACCTTAGCGCGAAATAAAAACCACGCAAACTTACATGTATTTACAGTTCTGTACTACATTATAAGATATACAAACTAATGCTTGTAACTATTTTGTCAAAACCCTTATATCTGATACAATGTTCAAGTTTAAAAGAGAGCACAAGATCCTTGTATGTCCTTGTCCATGAACAGGGGTGCCAAAGAATACATACGAATTTTACGGAATACATACGAATTTTACGGAATACATACGATCCATTACTAGAAACATACGATCCGTACGGAATACATACGATCCATTACGCAGAAACATACGATCCGTACGGAATACATACGATCCATTACGCGGAATACATACGATCCTTACTAATTTGCTGGCCATCGCGCTAGCACCGAATCTAGCTTTGTCTTGTCCTCCTAGTTGGTCTAAGCCTACATCAGTCTTGATTTAGTACAGTTTGAGATTCTTAGAGTTTAGCCGGATGAGATACGCCATTATTAAGCTCTTGAAACCAAGATATCGTACGAAGAACTGGTTATCCCGAGTCCGCCATGTTGAATTTGCCGCCGGTGTCACGTGATCCAGGCACATTTCTAAATTAGTAAGGATCGTATGTATTCCGCGTAATGGATCGTATGTATTCCTTACGGATCGTATGTTTCTGCGTAATGGATCGTATGTATTCTGTACGGATCGTATGTTTCTAGTAATGGATCGTATGTATTCCGTAAAATTCGTATGTATTCCGTAAAATTCGTATGTATTCTTTGGCACCCCTGATGAATGTACAGTATGCTAAGGTGGAATGAGTTGAGGGAGTAAATCATTCATCATTGCTTCATGTGTCATCTTTCTGATAGAGTCCGTTAGCACACCCATCCATCTCTGAGACTTATTTTCAAGGATGCTGTTTTTCATTTAGAGTACCTGGCATTTGAGTTCACTTTGGCAGTAAATGCAGCTATGTTGTAAAGATCTGATTGATATCACAGCCAAGATTTGTCATCACTTTGACGGGTGCAATTTCTTACAAGTCTCAAAACCAAATTTTCACAATCAAGTACCTTGCCGCTCCCAAATCATTGTTAAACTGTAAATGTAAAGGTAGTCCCATAGCCTCCATTTTTTTTTTGTTGAGTTGTTAATCCATTGCGTCTAGAGCATGGCATTGAAGGGCGGAGCCGATCCCTCTCCTTTCACCGCCTTTTACTCAGTCAGGTTTCACGCCTGGGTGGAGTGAGGAAGTCGTGTTAAGTGACTTTCCTAAGGACACAACGTCAAGCCAGGAATGCCATTATTCAAACCGGTGCCCTCTCGATCTTGTATCCACTAGTCTAGCCGTTTCACGCCACATGAAATTACATTTATTCACATGATAAAAACATTTCACAAATTTTCCTCAAGCAGCCCTCACATTTACATTTAGCTGTAGAGTTGTGCAAAGCCATCAGCTGTTATTCAAATAGTTCTAAGCACTTTTTTCTTTCAGCTTCTGGAAGACCGCTTGATATGCCACAAGTGGAGTGAAACTAATCAAACAAGGTGCCTGTATGAAAAAGTCATGTTTGAATATCACAGAAAGGAAGATCCCTGGGCAAGCCTGGCAGCTTGGCACACTGTTTTGGCCATCATCCAAAACTGGCAGGAAATTGTTGAGGTGCCAAAATATTTCACAGAGTAAGCATTTGTGTTTGGGAAGTTGGCTTGAGGAACTGCCAATTGAACTGTAAGACAGAGGACATGGAATGTTTCATCATCAGTTGTGTCTGCAAAAAGTGCCATGTACAGACAAGCAAGGAATGACCAAGCAGTCAGCAATCAATTCATCTTTCTATAGTAGTCTCAACCAGGCTACTGTAAATCAATTATCTTCACGGTAGCAAAATTTCATGGTGTAAAGAATATGGACATTTTCATTGAACTGTAACTTCACGGTGTTGGCAAGTGATTTACAGAACGGATGTGTGAAGGAATCATAAATGATAACAACAGGTTTTTTTTCATGTTGATGATAAGTTCCCGGTACAGATGTGACAGGGAAAACAGTGAACATAAAGTTACAGTGAAAGAAACAAGAATTACAGTATGCTGGCCAGAGAGAGAATATTTGCCTGGGGGTTTGGCCATCATAGGGTAACATTTGCCTGCAAAGGGGGGAATGTGACTTCCCACAGACTGACTTTCCTGTCCCATTATTTGCCATATCTTTGCCAAATTCTACTCTCCATACCCCTGTTGGAAAGTCTGTCGGAGGCTAGTCTTTCTACTAATGATTTCTTGGCAACTCCTAGCCCAACAAAAATTGGTAAAATATAACTGTCAGAATATTGTCTGACCATGATATACCTAGTTCAAATAAGCTACAGTCCAAAATCTGAGATAATACACTCAAACTGGAAATTCCCTTTTGAGATTTAAGGTTGTTGAGAAGACTAAATTTGGCCCTCCATGAGCATACATGTTCTGAATAAGGTCCTTGAATAAATGCTCTCTTTATCTTACTGCTATACCCTTGAAATTATAATGCTAGTGGTGTTTTTGCTGTGAATTACCTTGACTCCTTTGACACGGCCACTGCATCACCATTTCATTGGTAAACTGCTCGAGTCTTGAAACATCTGGACATATCAGACTATAGTGGATACAGGATAGGAACAATATATTTTCCAGCAGTATAATTTTCTGTTCTGCTTTATATTCTTGTTGAAAGCATTTTATGGTCCTATCAAAAAAAGCTAATAAAAGTAAAATGCTACATAAGATTAATAGAGTTGTATAGCTACGTACATGAACTAGATGATCATTCATTTACTGCATCTTCTTCCTGACCTTTGTGACTTATCATAGGCCCTGTCCATCCAATGTCAATGAGGATCTTTTTGGCTCTGGTCCATTTCTATCCTGCCAATGATATATCACTGAGTCGTCTAAATGCTGTTGACAATGATCTATTGCTGACTTATCTAAACTGCTGTTCACAATGATATATTGCTGAGTTATCTAAACTGCTGTTCACAATGATATATTGCTGAGTTATCTAAACTGTTGTTGACAATGATATATTGCTGAGTTATCTAAACTGCTGTTGACAATGATATATTGCTGAGTTATCTAAACTGCTGTTGACAATGATATATTGCTGAGTTATCTAAACTGCTGTTGACAATGATATATCTCTGAGTTATCTAAACTGCTGTTGACAATGATATATTGCTGAGTTATCTAAACTGCTGTTGACAATGATATATTGCTGAGTTATCTAAACTGCTGTTGACAATGATATATTGCTGAGTTATCTAAACTGCTGTTGAAAATGATCTATCTCTAAGTTATCTAAACTGTTGTTGACAATGATCTATCTCTAAGTTATCTAAACTTATTACTGTTGACAATGATCAAACTACACTTTTTTGTGACCAGCGCTTACTCAGTGAGCATACAGGTACAATAAAGGTATTCATTCATGTCTTCCTACAGACAGTATTGAGTTGACCTGTTTCACCCTCGGAGATCAGACACCACGGTTCCACCTGGTCAAAGCGTACGAGTACTCTGACATGATGACCAACCCGAGAGTGGCGACTCCAGAGAACATCAGCACGCCCCCGTTGGACATGGCGAAAGTGAGCGACTACCAGCTGGTACTGGAGGCTGACGTGGGGCTCTGCTGCTCCGACTTCAAGATGATCTACACGGCAAGATTAGGGGGAAAAATGTAAGGATCTTATCAAAATCTTTCATAAATCTGTTGGGTACCCCAAGAAAAACAAAGAAACAAATAAGAAATAAATATAAAGAGATCTACTGTAGACTGTAAATAGACAGAGAGACTCACTTCGTGTCCTATCCTGACTGTCAATCACAATTAGCCGTTCAACCAATGAGAGAGTAGCAATCAGCGGTTTAACCAATGAGAAGGTAGCAATTAGTGGTTCAACCAAATTCAGCATCTGTAAACTCTGAGGTATGCACACTTCAGATATCCAGGTGTTCAAGACATTCTTGATAAGGTCTTGGCCTCAATGATACCATTTTGTTATAATGTGGTGATTATAGGGTACCTACCAAAATTATGAGAGTTGATGTTAATCTTTCTTTTCTTCAGATTTAAATCAAATAGTTTAAGGAACTGGTAACTAATGTTGCTGACACATGAACATATGTTAGCAAACGGAACAAAATTGTTTTTTTGTATGTATAAGGGCCTAAATCAAAGCTACATTTCACCAAGATGTTTTGCTTTATTCAAGTGTGATATATTTTCACCTGTAGAAGAATCACAACACCCTTAAAAGAACCACAACACAGCAACACATGTTAGCAAAAGGAACAAAATTGTTTTATTTGTGTATAAGGGTCTAAATCACCAAGATGTTTGCCACATATGTAAGTGTGAAATATTGTCACCTGTAACACACAGAAGTGACAGAACACACAGATAATTTGCTCTTGGAACTACTTTATGAACCGACCCAGCCTGGTTTGAAGCACAAAAACAGATTTAACTTTGTTCAAATTAGTCATCCAGGGATTTCCTAGGGTTAGAATATTGCCAACTTCTGCTGGCAATCTGCCAAAGGAGCAAACTGTGCTGACGTCAATGCTGTCAGACAAACACTTTCAACTGCATAAATCACCACCTAGACTTATTTCCGTGTCACAAACGTGCCTTGCAAGATACACAGGAGACCCTCTTAGTAAAACTTGTTTGATTTTGGCTGATAAGACAGCTTATCTAAAAAATCTTCAGGGATTTCAAAAACTACATTTAGGTGCCTTATGTCACTCTAGCTGTTACTTCTAAATAACTTAGTTATGAGCACTGCTAATCAATCACTGTACAGGATGTACAACTATTAAGATAATGGAATGTGTGAATTGGTAATATTTTACCCTACAACATCCTGTACTAGATCATCTAAACTTTCATCATGTCCTCAAATGGTAATTTCCTGTTTCTTTCCGACATGAATCATCATTAGCGCTATCACTAGACATCAGGAAATTAGACATAGCCACAGGAAGAAGATAACACCGGAAGCAGAGATTAGGCACAAGTTGATGAATGTACATGCTGAGTTTCAAAAAGTTCTGGCTGCACAAGATAAATGTTTGTCTGGCAAAACTGCCTGGAAAATGAGAGAAGAAGTCTTTAAAGAAGGAAAGTGTGAGGAAGGCTTACATGTTTGTATTTCATTATGCATACAAAGTTCATATTGTCAAGTCTGTTGCAGTGTGTTGTATTCTGCTGGAATTTGATGCTGCAAAGTGTTGTCAATCAGCATAATTGATTGCTCCACTTTCTAGAATTTTTACTGGGACTTGGCTGACCAAGTTCTAAGCTAAGTACATGATGGATATGTCCAATTTTCTGCAGCATACAAAGGTACCAACGCTCTAAAGATTAATACGTCTGAAATTCAGAGTCTTCCAGTCTGAGAGATGAAAAAGGCTGGTGACCTGGTCTAGCTATACTATGAGTCTTCCAGCATGTAACATATGCTCTTGCAATTTGTAATGGCAAGCAGAGCATGAAAAAAAATCTGTGAGTTGAATCATGGCTGTGTCACTCACCTGATATGTATGATATGTTTGGCGGCTCTAGCATAAGCCATTTTAGAGTTGGCGCGGTCCTCAAGAGCCCCCCCCCCCCCCAGTCTGAAAAGGTTTTTTTTCCAGTACTACAATCCTGTAAATATTATATAACAGTATATAGTATCTGTCTAGTTACAACCAGTGGAAAATTAGCTCAATGAGTTCATTTGAGCTAAACTAGGTTGAGATCACTTACACTTTTATCTTTTTTAACAAAAGTCAGTAGGTCTTCATAGGGGTCTATGGCTTGCCTGATTTTACTCTTCATTCGGAAAGTGGTCTTTTCAGGTGATCCCCAAGTGTCTGGTCAATGTCAAAATGCTATTGCTGACTTAACATGATCTAGAATCCTAAAAACAAATAATTCATAGTGTAAAAATTGCTTCTATGTGCCCCCCTCCCCATAAGAAGTGCCTAACATTGCTGTGTGTCCTTTGCTTCAGGATGGGAGCCAACATCGATGTAGCTGTGGAGAAGTTAAACATCTCCGGAAAGATGCAGTTCGTGCTCCACATGGACAACGTGACCAAGTTTCCTCACATTGCCAGGGCAACCATCTGCTTCATAGAGAAGTATGCACTCATTTATTTAATCAAAATCAATAATGGTTTATTATTCAACAGAAATGGCAGCACTACATGTAGGCTGAATTGCGCCCATTGTTGCATTGCCATCATACGTACATATCTTACGAAACTATTGCAATTAATTCTTAATGGCATTAGCTTTTTAAAAGTCTGCTCCATTTAGAATCCAAGAAATACATGTACAACATTAATTTTATTAATTGTAACATAAAACCAAATGGTCAGTAGTGTCATTTTGTTTCATCGATCTTCTTCAGTAGTGACGGTACTGCACTATTACTGAACCTTGTAGTGCGAGTAGTCGGTAAAGACAATGTCTTTGAGTTCCTCAGCTTACGTCCATGTGACGCTAGTCGGGTTGGGGGCAACAGGTCTACAGTTCTCTCTGACTTTTACATGCTGACAGCGAATCTATGGCAGAGGTTGTTTCTCCTTTCCCCCAAGGTCATAACTGAAGTAATGATCAATATACAGTTGGATGAAGTGATTGCAAGGGGAAAGAAACTCTGAACTTGAATCTTAATCATGAACAATGTATACATATACATTAAACATATATACATAAATATTAACATATGGACAGAATCTTAAAGTATGAATGGGAACTTATACTATTTCATCCTCTCAACAAACGAACTTCAAGCACATCTCATATTTCAGCACTAAGGAGATAAGCACCTTTTAGTTACGATATATCTACTAATAATGACTTCTGCCTTTTACTCATTGAATGATTCTTGACTTTCATAGATCTTTGTGATAGTACTCACTAAAGGAGATAGCCAACTAATGGACAGTCTGCCATCACTGTGCCCTTTGGCACTGACAAAGGAGGATCCAATCCTCTTTCCAAGACTGCAACCATTAGATTGCATGTCCAGTTGCCTCTTCTGAATTTTTTTACTTACTCTCCTGCCCAAAGTGACATTATGTTGATACTTCCCACAAAGCAAATTGTATCACCGTCTTATACTGAATTTTGATGCTTTAAGAATTTCAGACGTATTAATCTTTGAGTATTAAAGCATTTGTACCTTTGTACGCTGCAGAAAAAACGACTTATACATCATGGATTTAGCTTTGAACTTGGTCAGCCAATTGATGGTCAAAATTCCAATCAATTATGCTGATTGACAATACTTTGCAGTATAGAAATCATGCAAAAGCCTCAGATATAGATATGTTGTACATTCAAGAAGTATCCACATAATGTCACTTTGTTTTGGGACGGTAAGAGAGGAATTGATTGCTCCACTTTTTAGAATTTTGACCGTCAATAGGATGACCAAGTTCTAAGGTAAATCCATGATGGATAAGTCCAATATTCTGCAGTGTACAAAGGTACCAATGCTTCAATACTCTAAGATTAATACGTCTGAAATTCAGAGTCTTGCAGTCTGAGAGATGAAAAAGGCTGGTGACCTGGTCTAGCTATACTATAAGTCTTCCAACATGTGAGCTTTGTTCCTACTATTCCTTCTTCATCTATCTTGCTTGGCATGCCCAGAAGACAGTTTTCTAGTAGCTCCATGATCATGGGATGAGGAAAACTCATAACAAATGCAAAGCAACTCATGGGATACAAGTGTGTACAAATCCTTTCATCACAGGCAATCAATAGAAAGGAACAATTGTAATCATCAATCAGAGAAGGCAGACTTCACCCCCTCACCCATACTGCTTTGTAACTATTTCTGTCCGACAGACAATAGCACTGAGAATGTGTGGCAACACTGCATAGTGTTTATTGGGAATTGCAGAAACATATACACACACACACACACATACACACACACACACACACACACACACACACACACACACACACAAACACACATTTACACACACACATATACACACACACACATACACACACACACACATACACACACACACACATACACATAATTTATTACACGCACATGCACATGCACACACACATACACATACACACACACACACACACACACACATTTAAACATCCTTGAATAGTTTCATCAGGCTAGTAAGTCACTGGAAAAACAAAGTACTATTCTGTGCACACAACCACGTGTTTTTACAATGATGCTGTGTCAGTGACTGTCTGTCACCCTCCTTAGGGCAGAGAATTTAAACAAGTCAGCAGTGACAGATCTTATTGCAAGAGACAATTGTGTGATCTGATAGACTGGCAGGGGGCCAAGGTGATAGACAGAGAAGAAAACAGATGTACTCGTTGGAATTATGAGGCTGTATTGATCAGAAAATCAATTCTAGTCATAAACCGGGATGCATGAGGGAGGATATAGACTCTGAGTTACATTTGGGACCTCACTCTTAACACTGCAAGAGCAACACTTGTGCAAAGTAGAACACTTGTGCAAAGTAGAACACTCGTGCAAAGCAGAATTGCCCTGAGGAGAATGACAGATGGTCACCAAAATATTGCATTGTTTGTTTGTTTGAACCTTTCTTTATTCATGAGAAAATTCAAATTGGCATGCAAGCCGTTTAATTTTCATTGAGGTCATGAGGGAAGAGGGAAGGGTCAGATAAGATATAACAGAGATACAAATTACATCATTCAAGTCATAATATAACTCTATCAATATATATCATTACATATACATGGTACAACATACAACATATAGTAGAGCGAAAGCTGGTTCATGGTCCGTGTCCATTGTACACTTGGTTGTTCTTTTAAATGTTGTACGCTTTCATGGTTGTGAACAAAGAAGTATGTTATCCACACAGTTTGACAGTAAAGAATTTGAAGCTTAACTATGAATACAATTCTAACAGTGTGGTTTACTTTCAGACCAGAAGTGTGGTTCTCCATCCGGATGATGAAGGCTGTGAAACTGATGGACGTTCCGGTCCTGAAGACATGGCTGCACTCACTACTCATGGACGGCCTCATCACCTGTGAGAGTCTCACTTCTTGTCCTATCCTGATTGTCAATCACAATTAGCAGTTCAACCAATGAGAGGATGGCAATTAGTGGTTCAACCAATGACAGAGTGGCTGCATGTCTGTCAAATATTTGAATTTTCATATGTTGATGGAGGTGACCTAGTATTTAGTGTCAAACTTGGTTCTTGCAATGCAGCATTATTTATCGTTACTGACATTTCATGTCTAGATTAATACTGAATGCTCTTTTTGATATTGACAAAGATCTATGCCAGGATTAACAATGTTAATAAAATTGCTGATTACAACTGTCATGTAGATTTGAGGTTGTCGTTTACCATGAAATCCTGCACAAACATCAATAAAGTTATCCTTAATCCATGTTGTATTAGACTTGTTTGGTGTGACTGAATTTACATAAAAGTAGGAATCAATCATTGTAAGATTTGTAGACACAACAAAACAGATTTTGACTTCATTAGAACTTGTTTTTCATGAAAGCTCAAATTTAAGGACTTTTAAAAACAACTCATCATAACAATATATGTTTGAGGATTTTTATCTGATTTTTCTGCCGTTCATCCTCCTGCAGATTTTCTTGTAGCGACTGTACAGTTATAAACCTTGACTAAAGTACGGATCCTTTTCTCCTACAGCATTAGTGGACCCCGGTAAGATGGAAATCAAGTTGGCATCTCCAGATTCTGATCAAGAGTTCAGGCCAGAGCTGTCCCGGAGAGATTCCAAAGGTTTGTTCATGTCTATTATATATAGTGTATCATGCAAGTTGCAATATGAGGCATCATCAAATAGATCTGAGTTAAAACATGCAACTATATATAAAAACATTTCATCCTAACCATTCATTTTTTCTTGCTGCACATAGTGCTTTAACCATCTCCCTGCTGCCTAACCCATAACCAATAGACAATTGGTAGCCAAACAGCTACTTCAGTATGTTAAAGGTTAATCCTGTCGAAGGTCATGATCATGACCTCAATGTCAAAATGAATTGTTATTATGTTTTACAATCCATAAATGTCTACTAAATCTAAATACATAAGTGTGTAAAGTGTAAATTTTCTAAGCATTGTCCAGATGATACCTCAGCAAAGCATCACATCTTAAGCTTCTTAAACCCCTACAGTAACAGTGGGATAAAAGCACTGTAAAAACACTGACCTTTTTGCTACGACTTCCCATAAAATTGACAGGAAATTGCTTTCATTTCAGGTAAGCAGCTTAAGGGGTCAATTCTATGACACCATTTGGGCAGACACTATAATTCTGTTTAATACTTTAATACCTCTGGTGTTTAATTTTTCATGAAAAATGCCGAAATGTAGTCCTTCTAGATTTCATACCTTAACATGGATATGAAATCTGAAAAGTGTTTTTGTTCAGGGCACTCGGATACTTATCTTATTCTATCTCGTCTTGAATGTTTCATGAATCTTCATAGCTCCAGGCAATCCTTCCAAATTTCAGCATGCATCCTCACGCAGTTGATGAATTTTAAGCTTAATTACAGCATGGTATCAAATAAGAAAATATTCCCCTGTCCTACATGTAACTATATACATGTGGCTGATGCTTCCATTCCTCTGCAACCAGGGCTGCAAAACAACTTTTGGAAGTCGTGCTAGATTTTTTATATACTAACAGAGAACATTTGTGATTAGTTTCATCAGGTTGGTAAGTCACTGAATGAAAAGACTCTTTGTACAAAACCAAGTGTTCTATTCATACAACATTTCAGTGACCCTTCATTCCTCGGGGCAACTTTTCCACAAACATTATTCCTCAAACGTTCTGCCGCTGGTAATATAAAACCCAATGTATTCTGTTTCATCTGTATGTGAAGCACTTTCAAGGGCTTAAAAGCTCTATACCAGGTAATTTGGTAGTTCTGCCATATTGTGACCTCTCACATAGACCAGTGCATGTAGATAAGTCCTCATCCATAGACAGAAAGGTTCAAAGCTGTGGGTCAATGTTTTCAGTGGTCTATATATATGGCTGTACATCATTGTGGAGGGTAATACTGTAAATGCATTGAAGTTTTCACGGTTTTAATTTCGCGCTAAGGGAAAAATTGAGTGTTTGCGGTAGTTTTAAGTTCACGGCAGCTACAGTATTGGACATAAATGTTTGCTGTGGTTTTGTGTTTGCAGTGAAACGGTCGCCGTGAAAACCGCGAACATAAAACCACAGCAAACTTTACTGCATTTACAGTAGCTTTACCCATTACCTAAAAACTTGTTTTGCATGTGCCAAAGCTGTGATAACGTGGCACAACCTTTTATCTCTTCTGTAGTAAAGTAAAGAGTGGTATGATTGAAGGCCAGGTGGCTTGTGAGACAGTTTGTGATGCGTGGAAGATGGCAGACGGACGCAGCATCCATTTTCATCAAGCAACTTAAAAGAGAACTTCATCTCAACAGCATAGCCTGTGACTAATGCATCTAAAACATGTCTAACCTTGACGACCAATGCATTTTTCAGTCTAGAACTTGTTCTTTTAAATCTTTTCCATACGATGCATATGTTCAACATTTTACAGGACCTACAGATCAATTCCGTTCATGACATTATTCCTACAAAATAGAATGGAAAATGATATTTTCTTTTTTGATCAACAACGACTTGGATCACTGGAAAAAAATCATTGTCTAGAATGGCCTGATTGCCTTTGGGGAACTGCCTTGCTATTGGCTGTAACCATTGCGACAAGGTGTCCTGTTTAGTACATAGTAGAAGTATATTGAGCATTTCTGGTGCAGTGCAATAAATTCGTCAGAATTTATTGCACTGCACCAGAAATGCTCAATATACTGATGACTTAGATCTTGGCAATATGTAGTTTGGACCTGACAGTGTGTTGTACAACCTTCAGTAGAAGGCTGATCATACGTAGAATGAAGCTATCAAACAGATAATTGACAACCAAGGACTATCTAAGAATCTTAGCAGGTGAATATGTGGTAATTTGGGCATAATTTCCAGAGTTGTCACATGTCATCCAATGAAGTTTTGATTATTTCAGACTGTAAATAATCATTAATTTTCTACCCTGGAGTCCATTGCAGGCCACTTGCATGTTGTTGTGCATAGCTTCATAAGTATGGTTTGTTTTCTGTTCAATTTGATTCATCTTCATTGTTTCAGAGCATACATTTCCATATCATGATATCACTCCAGCAGAAAATCAACTTTCAGGTATTCTATTTGTTGTATTAAATGTTTTCGTGGTGTTTTCAAAGTCACCTTCAGTTCCCCTTAAGTTCTGCTCTCTGTTCATGTGCAAGATAGGGCATGGATCACCATTACTAGTAAGTTAGATGATACAACATAATGTGCTTTTCAATGAAAAGGACCACTGTGAAATCAAATTGGTTATGCATACAGCCTCTGGCAGCCAGAGCAATTCTTATGAAAAAAATCTTTACAGACTCACTCCATTACGGTGTGCATGGCAGAACAAATTCCCCACAATTGTCAATTCATATTCCAATGTGTCTTTCCCTCTCAATAGACAAATTTGAAACGCACAAGCTAGTTTCATCACGGGGGGATTTTGCTCATGGACTGTCTATGTCATTGCGCACATCTGTATATTATAGAACACGTTCGAGCAAAATTCCCAAAACCCCCGGCCAGTGTGATAGAGCCTGGCGTCTCGTGGATATTCACTTCCCATGGGCTGCACAGCGCCAGCACACATACCATCAAACATTTTGGATATCTCTATACATTTTCAATGGCTATTCCTCTTCCTCACTTGCGTAAAATACAGAGAAAAACGGCTTAATTTGTTCTTATCTGCCCTAAATAAGTCTGATTTTAATCGAACACCTGCTTACTCCGGGATTGAGGAATGTCGCTTGAACGTGTTCTGTTCTTTCCAGACGTGCGCGATGACCTAGACAGTTCGTGAGCAAATTCCCCCCTATGACCAAACCAGTTTGTGTGGTTCAAATTCGACTCTTCAGTTTATTACTTCATGCATACTCTTGTCATAAATTCATCTCGACTCATACTGAAAGTAGCCCGAGGAAGTCATTATCACATCCTTTTCATTTCCTGTGTTCAGTGGAGCAAACAGCGGAGCCAGATCAGTCCTTGACCCCTGCTTAATCCATACCGTTTCTAATCAGGCCTAGGCCTTGACATCTGTTCACCCTCATGCCATCTCTAATCAGGCCTAGAAAAAAAGTTATAACAACTCTAATGGTTTCAGCACTAAGGGCAGGAGTGTTGTTTTTTTCTTTTTTTAGATAAAACACTCATCTTTAGGCCCTGAAAAAATGTTGTGTTTCTGGTTACCTGACTGAATCTTGCAAAAACTTGCCGTCCTAGCCTTTTTTTAGGGGTCGATCACTGGCAAAGAAACATGAAATTTTCAATCTGACATCTGAGAGACGAAAACAATGTAGAATTGTTTACCGACATGCTCTCATCAATTCTGTTACGATAACAAAATTTGATGAAATAAACAGACCCGCCAAACCTACATGTAGGTCCTTTTATATTGACACCCTGTCATTTTGACCGTTGAAATCTAGATTGATTTAAAGAGAATCCCTACCTAATGACCCTAATCTTTTTTAGGACTGTAATCCAAAACAAAACATAAATTTTTCTATGCCGCACTCTAAAGTTTTAATGATATTTAGCATGAAGCCTTGTGAGAACAGATTGTATACAATTGGGCATGTAACAATACAATATCATCAGAGATGGTTTAAATGTTTTTAATGATCGTTACGGATATATGACAACCAGGGTTTTGGGCCTGCAAATCTCAGACATTTTTGCATACAGTACATGTTTCTCTGTGTTGTGGTCACATACATGGTAGATGGTGTGATTTTCTTTCTGTTGCATCTACATGGTAGACGGTGTGATTTTCTTTGTGTTGCATCTACTGTATTACTACGAAAACATAGGCCTGATTGACACGCACATTTTCTGAGTCGACTCAATTAGTTGGTTTCAATTGTCAATTTGGAGTTGACTTGGATTTGACTCAAAAACGTGTAAATCGGGCCATACTGTGTGCTGTGGTGTTTGGTGTCAATATGCAGATCACAGCTTCTTTTTCTTAACACACTCAATGTCTCTGGTTGATAAATCTATTAGGAGCATAGTACATAAAACCTGATAGTGTGTTTTCTGTTTTGTAAGTTTGCTTAGTGAATACAACCGAGTCACACACCTTGCCTTCCTTTGCTGCTTATGATTTTTGTTTGAATAAATTTGAATTCATTTTTGTTAGTTTGTTTCAGCGTGGGGAAAATGGTGAAATGATAATTGTTAAGTGGTCTATCTTAATGTGACACCCAGTGTGTAATAAAACAGAGTCAGCATAAGCGACAGTTCTACCTTCAAAACCAATGTAGAGACCTTTAGAAATATGAGTTTAATTTTGATAAGTACTCCTCGACAGATGCCCAGTCTTGATAAGGCAAATATGAAATTTTGTTTTTGGATGGTGATTGCATTTTCTTACATCGTAATTTTCGCTGTCCTTATATAATTAAGAACTTCATATACTTCTGGAAGGAATGGAAAATGATACATTCCTGAGATACAAGCCTGTTTACCATATATATTAAAGAACATAATTTTACAGCCCTTTGGCGGTGAGTTGCCTCATCAAAAGTTGAACATCTTAATAAAACTCTGTCCACTTTCAGATTTAATGACTTCCTTGACAGAAAGATGACATGTCTGATTTTATTTCTTAATTTCAGCCAAGGGCGTTCTTGCAGTCACCTTGAGCAGTGTTCCTCCCAAGCTGAACGAGTTTGCTCAAGGTTCGTCATCACTTTCTTTTCTTACACTAATGAAACTTGGAACTTGAAACTTTTAAAACGATTAACAAGAGAGAGTGAGAGAGAGAGAAAAAACAATGGAAGCTGTGATAGAGGTGTATCTGAAAATGACTCAAATGAAAAAGGAATTCATTAATTTAATTTGTTCTCATACATTTATATGAAAAATTGTAGCATGTGGATATCTTCTGACTCTGTTCACTCACTGCCCATGCCAACAGTGCATTCCAGTCTAGATAAGGATTGATTGAGTATACCAAAGTACAGACCTACTCAGCTTCTATTTTCAAATGGTGATATTTATTTTTCTTAGGATCCAAGAAACCAAGAAATTAAATTGGTACGGCCTGAGTGCTGAATTTTAATGAAAAAAATCTAATTTCTACCTGTAGTACATGGTGCCTTTTAGTCTATTATTGAACTTGCCTTTAGGCTAATATTTCTGCCAGTAGGGGGTTGTATATGGTGTTTTGAGTAAATGCACTCATGGAGACTTGAAAAGCCTTGTGATCTACTGAGTTTATTGTCAACTAAGTGTTTAGCAAATACAAATTCCTTCTAAAGTGATGAAACTTTTATTACAAACTAGTAAAGGTGCAGAATATGAGGAAAGAATGTCAAAAGGAACAAATTTGAAATCAGTTGACAGATGTAGTGTACATTACGTCCAGGAGATAGTATTACCTTGCCCTCTGAACCGAGAAGTTGAGTTCAAATCCCTGCTGTACATGTGTCACTCACCTGACATTCAAGCTACTTGAAAGGGTTGCAGTTCTCATAGAATGGGGTGTTTAGCTGTGGTCTACTCTTCATTGTACCTGATGAAAAGAGCTAGGGAAATATACCATTTTACAATGAACCTAAATACTGTACATGTACATGTACATGTAGCAGCTGTCTTCTCTGTTATGAGCAGTGAAAGAATACAAGGTCCATGATGCAAAATGACGACGTTGTTGTTGTGATGTAAGAACTCACTGAAAATCGTGGCCGGAGCTTTTGTAGGCTAGCAAAACTAAGGCCGGGGATCATCGTACGACACAATTTTATGCGGTTTTCAAATCCTAAAAGTGAAAAGTTATTACGCAAATGTGCTAAGTGCTAAACACTGTTAGTATGTCACTCAGCATTTTTATCTTTCCATTTTTTGGCCCTAATATTGCGTTGGTTACCTTTAAGGATTGAGATCACTTTCGTAGAATATAGATTTTACAACTGCTTTATTTCCTCAACAATACTGCAGTATTTATGGAGGAGACCAGGTGGTGTGTGCTGAAGCTGGGTGAGCAGAAGGAAGTGACGCAGCAGACCCTGGCGACGGCCAAGTGGCAGGACACCTGCGCGTTCCTCATAGACGACTTGGAGAAGGACAAGGTTGGTTTCTTCATCCGTCTTCAAGATCCCCATCTATTTTCATTGCTTTTCCCTCACATTATATTTTCTTTGAAAATTAGATGGCGCCAAAAGGGACTTTACGGTAGTGTTTTCAGGCTGATTGAAATTGCAGCAAGCTGCGTGTTGCATTTTTGAACTGGTATGATGGGGCACAAAGTTCTGATTAAAGTGCTACAAATGGCTTCACAAAGTAGAGACTGCTGTTATCGGCCCAAAATAGACTGCAAACATATTGGGGTCAAGCCATGTGCCATGCACTGACAAAAAAATCCGCTTCTCTTTGTGATTTATGGTAATGCCTCTCTGTCCTGTGTCAAGCCCTACAGAAATCAGTTGGCAGACTGGTGTCTGAAGCATGTATCCAGAATGTATCTGCATTAGCATGTATCTGCATTAGCGTACGTAAGGTCATGTTCCCATATGTAAGGATGATATCTCAAAACTATAGCTTCCAAAAACTTGGAAAAAATTAATATGCAACAGACGAAATTCTGACGCAACAATGACCAAACATCCAACAGGTACCTTGATGAATTCTATTGTAACTGACACTAGACAAAAACTTCTTGACATATCTGCAAATTACCAAATTATCATGGTTAAATGTTGAAATACCACTGATCATTGATTAATACATTCATTGACAAGCAATTCACCAGCCAGGCTCATTGCCCGGAGTCCTGCATATGTGTTCTGGGACATTGCTTGTGTCTGAAATATATCTGTAAACACACAAGCATCTTTTTGTCTTAGTCAAAGCACGATGTTCCAAGAATAGTTGTCGGCAGGAGCTGGAATTCAATTCTGTAGAATAATCAGGATGTCGTGTAAAGTAAAATCCCCTGGTTATGAAGGGATGACTGCCTTCTGAAAACTTCCTAAACTAAGTTCTTTTCTTTTGTGTGCTAACGTCATACTTCAAGAGAAACGTTAAAAAAAACTATGAAATCAAAGAGACAGACCCAACAACTGCACAGAGGTAATACTTCAACGTAATGAATTGAGGGGAAATTTCCTGTAGCACCTTTTCATTAATTATCAATCCTGTGTCATGCAAAGTCACAAAGGGATTTATGCAAATTTCTTGAACTTTCTGACAATGAAATACTGTAAATGCATTTAAGTTTGTGTGGTTTTAATTTCGTGGTAGGGAGAAAATGGAGTGTTTGCGGTAAATTTAAGTTTGCGTTGGAGACAATAGTAGACAAGGGGGTAGGAGGGCAAATAATTTTGCGGTGGTTTTAAGTTTGCGACAACAAAACCGTGAACATAAAACCTTCGCGAACATTTCTAACTTTACAGTATGTCTTTGTGGTGTGTACTCACAGTGTCAGGATTGTGTTAGAACAAATAACTCACTTAGGGAGTGGTTCATTAACTTCCGCCGCACTGTTTCTCATGCATTTTGATAAGGTGAAGAAATCCCTTGAAATTATTTGCTGACACCTTACTGCGGTTTGACAAATATCCAGGACTTTGAATTTTTAGGTCAGCAATTATGTAGGTCGCTGGAGGCCCAATCGCATTACATCTTTCATGCAAAGATGAATAGAAAATGCTTTGAAAATTTTCTATGTGTATACAAAACCAGGTCACTGTGATTAGGCACCGTTTATATTTCCGTGGATCATGTATCACACAAACGTCCCAAATGGCACCCCTGCCACTGGAATTGGTCTGCCCCATTTGTCTTATGCCTTAGACCATACTGGCTTCATTATATGGATGGCATACATGCACACATCAATTCTTTCCTGCCTCCCCCAAAAGGTTTGCCACCATACAAAGAAGCCGCAAAATGAACAAATATGCCGTAAATTGCAAAAAAAAGATATTGGAAAACGGATGGTACTGAACGAAATCTTCCAAAGTCGAAGAAGAATAAAAGTAAAGAATATGTTTTGCATACTTGTACCATGTTATGTGTATTTAGTCCTTTGTTCAACATTCCTGACCACTTAGATTTTATAATGAAAGCAACCTTGCTTTTGCCCTTCTTTTTAGTCCGCTTGCTTAGATCAATTTTGGTGTGCCCAGAGGATGCCATCCATATAATCAAATGTATGGTCTTAAACTAAAAAGCTCCATTATCATATTCCAACTACACCATTCCCTCTGTCTTGGTTTCAATCTTCAATCTTTATTAGTTTAGATCAACATGGCCAGCAGAAATACACATAATTGATACAATATACATGTACTCCTGAATTGTGTTGACCTTACAAATCAAATCTATACACACAAAACAAGCACGAGGGAGAAAACTGTAACCATGAAACACAACACTATGACACAGTTTGCATTTGTCTGTTGTACAAATAGTTTTTGTAGTGGAGAAATGAATTATCTTTTAAGAGCAACTGACCTGATTGTCTGAAGATAAACCAGATGAAAGCTGTCAAAGGATTTTTAAAACATTGAGTAATACTGTTGGGTGTTGGCTTGTGACAGAGACAAGTTGACACGTCCAAACAAGTCTTTGATGGTTTCATCAAAAAAAGGATATTCAGGTAAATGATATCACTGAAACGGTACACAAGAGAACTTAAAGATGTATGGTACTGAGACAGGTGGTTTGTTCAGACCCTTGTAGTGCCTAGTGGCACATAGAGCAGCAAGTTTCCTTGCTGTTTCTGTAGCATGGTATATTTCACAGGGAGGGGTTACTAGCCCCTCCCCTATAACGTGCTCGAGGCACCTCCTCCTTGAACACAGGACCCCCATTTTACGTCACTTCCAAAAGACGGGTGCAGCCCCAAAAGAGATGTCCTGACCCATTTTACTTCACTTCCAAAACTAAAAAGACGGGTGCAGCCCCAAAAGAGATGTCCTGACCCCGAAGTTAGCAACTAATTGGAAACAGGAGGTCAACTGTGAGGCTGCTGCCACAGGGACTCCCCTCCTGCTGAGACAGTGCAGGTGATTTATTCGTGGCTTAAGAGAGGACTTCCCACAGGTTCTGACACAGCTTCCTAACTGCTTCGGGACAATTCTCAGCTTCACTTTCCTTCGCAAAGACACCTGATAAAAGATGGACAATGAAATTTGTGAGTGGTGTGAATATGAAGGAGTTTCTATGTTTTCATTGATGTCTGGGGACGGATGATGGAGATACGGATTGAAAGGGGTCTGTCAAGCAAAATATGCTGTCTAGTGTGTTGAAATTTTCAGCTGGATGAGATTGGTGTCAAGATATATATCCCTATCTTCTGGAAAAGTCTTAATCCCCATTGAAATTCATCCAACAGGTTACATAAATCTGCCACTTTGAAAAATAATGTCTTTTAGATATCTCTAGTGCAGCACCCACCCAGATACCTGTATGCACAGTTAAGCTGTACTGGAGGTCATTATACTGGGGGATGTTGCATTGGAGATCTCTTTAGTCAACCCAGAACTGACGTGTCATTTGCACCCACTAAAGTACATATATGATCTACCCATTAATGTCTAATGGGTGTTCAAAGATAATCTTAGCATTTCTAATGGAGGAATGCAATGATATGACTAATCTTTCACAATCACCACCTCTACTTTACCCTCAAAGCAAAAATCCCTCCGGCTATGTGTAATCTAAGCCCAGCAATAAAGGCACCACTTTCTCTTATCTTACAGCTGTCAATCAAGATGAAGGGGCGGGGCATGCTGGCGACGCACACCCTGGCTCAGTATGACCTCTCCCTAGGTAGCTACGGACTGGAGGAAAGCCATAAGTAAGACTTTTATCTTTATACATCTTTTCTGCTTATGATTGCTGCTGCATTTCTATATACACTGCCCAAAGTTTTCTCCCCTGTAAATTACAGCAAAAATGGCTTCTGGGGGCCTTTATTGATGACAGGTGACAAACATATTACACTGATGACAAAGATATACTAGCTGAAAAATAGCGAAGATATGCTTTTCCCTTAATGATCCTCCACTTACAGATTAGATAGAGTGTAGAGAAATGGATTGATCTTCTTATCGCACATTACATAGATGTTAGAGAAATAGACTTTCCCCTAAATGACTCTCTCTCACTTACGTTTTTACATTCATCTTCATTTCCCCAACAAGATTTAAAGTCAAGCTCCCTCCGGAATAACAATTCTTCCGAGTTGTCACCATTAATACAAGACTTATAGCTAAGGGAAACATTACAGCAGCAATGCATCCCAGGACACAGAAATCAATTTTGTAGCAATCGCATATTTCTTCTGTTTTGAAATACCATCCTTGTTGTTCACCAATATTTCCCAGCAGTGTCCAATAATAATTTCAAACCTTCATTCACAAAAGCAAGTAATGGACATCAAGAGTCAGATAATTAAAAGTGTCTGTTGTCATTCTTCAATCTCTATGGGCTGGTATCTATAGAATGACCAAAGGCTCCCATCTGGTTTCATTCAAGCATTTCAGTAGACTATTATATGATAATAGAGAGATTGTTCGAGGTACTAAAATATTGAAGACCTCAAGTTTCAGTACCTGAGAAGTACAATGCTCTTAATATAAAACTTAATATAAACAAGTAATGGAATAAATTTATTTAGTATGCCTCACCGGAGTTCCGAATGTAAGATGATGATGCTGTATATAAAACTGGTATTTATAACTGAGGAAGCGACAGCTCAGGTTTCAATGCCTTAAAGACTACAAAGCTAGTTAATCACTTTATGGCACAGCAAAGCTATGTCCAAGTAATATGATGCATGTAATTGCTTCTCTCTCTCGTTTTAAAAAATTATATAGCTGTTTATAGGGGCTTAACAGAATAGGCATTTTGCCAGCATAACTAAACTCATATAATTGTGACCAGAGCTAAATTTCTGTTGGTTTTTCACTCCTGTTTGATAGAGATATTGTTTGTTTGTTTGTGACAAAGGTGACAAAGGGTGACATATTGGTGCCCGGTGACAAAGGGTATTTTACTATTGTCAGATTGTATGGCTGGTGCAGTGCACAACACAGATCTGTGTGTCATGCACCTAACCCTAACCCTAACCCAAACCCTAACCCTATAGCACTCCTGTCGGGAAGAGTCACAATCATTTCAGCACCAGGGACAGGTTCAAATGCTGTTGTTATTGTTATTGTTACTGTGACAATGAATGAGTCATACAAGAACAGGGGCTTCAATGGATATTTGAGGACAATGTTAGCCCTCAGGTAAAGATTATGTATTCTTCTCAAGCATGTCATACAAAGGGCAAAAAAAGAAAGATAATTAGTTGGCAACTTGATCTTTCTGAAATTGTTTTAAAAGAGATCACAGAGTTGAACAGATGGTGCAGAGAAGAACAGCTATGGCCTCTCACCAATATACTCCTGAGCCAAGGCCGAAGGTTCAAGGAGGCAAGGTCTTGTAATCATTGGGGAATTCTGATGCTAAAGCCTCTGTGCTCTACCTCACCAGGCTCCAAATGGAATAGATACCAGGTTACAGCACTGGTGACTTCCAAACCTCATAGGTAATCAACAGCCTCCCCTCTGCGGCAAAGAGGCTGTTACTGTTTAAGTCAACGGGAGAAAACTAATCCTTAAGGGAGAAAACTAATCCTTAAGGAACGTGTCTTGAAAAACTGTTCAAGGACCTTAACTGGAAGTCTAAGTCAGTGTAATAACACTGTTAGCATTTCACCCAGAAAAGCCATCTTCTGAACAGAGTTAAGCCGGCCAGAATTAGGTTCAAGTCAGCATAAGAAAACTAATCCTGCAAGAACATACCTTAGAAAATAGTTAATTCTGAAAAGCCATGAAACCGACTTTCTATGAAATGTGTAAAGATTATCTAGTGTTACACTGAGTTAGTGTAACAAAAATTGGAAAGATTTTTGCTAGTTAGCATTCATGTCAAGAAGAGACAACTTTTCAAGAGTTGAGCTCGGGCCAGAATTAGGTAGAGTTTACACTTGGCAAAGTCTATGCGAATCAATTTTCTCAAAGGGCCTATTGTGGTTTTCTCAGGTCCTGTTTACACTTGGCAAAATCTATGCAAATCGATCATCACACTGGTGTCAACCATAAGATTCACTTACTGCGGCCAAAACAGCATGTCAGAAAGTTGCCAATGGCCAGGTTCCCGACAAAACATTATTCTGCCCAACTCCTTCATCTAATCGGTGACCTACAAAACCACAATTGGCCCCTTAAGCAATAATTGATTTGCATAGATTTTACCAAGTGTGAACAGGGCCTTCATCATTGCTTGTTCTTTTGCCCCTTTGGCATTATGATTCAATTTTCCAGTAAATCTTTTTCAAAACAATATCTAGGTTAAATGAAATATGTAACATCTACTAACATAAGTCCACCAGGGTACATAATCTCCAACCCAACATTCCCCAGTATACTGTACTCCTGTATACTGTAAATCCATTTAGTATTGCAGTTGGTTATCTTAGAGTTTGGGGAAAAGTGAGCAGTTCACTGCATTCAATTTCAACGGTGGGAACAAACATCACATTAAAGTAGCAAAAGTTGTAGTTAACATATCAAGAATTGTAGTAACTAAACTGTGCATACCTGGGGGATGCTGCACTAGAGACCTGTCAAACCCATTGTTTTTCAAAGTGCCGGATTTGTTTCTAGAGCATAGTATTGTAGGGTGAAGACCATCCCTCCCCTTCCACCACCTTTTACCTCCCCAGCTAAAGTCAGGTACCCATTTTTACACCTGGGAGGAGTGAGGAAAGTGGTGTTAAGTGCCATTCTCAAGGACACAACGTCTAGCCAAGAATGTCAGGAATTGAACCTGTGACCCTTAATCTAGTTCGCTAGCCTAGCCCTGCCACTTGGCCAATTGAAACCTTAGTCATACGTCCCCATGGACCATACCGTAGTTTAAAGCAAGAGCACTTTTTGCAAACCTGTTTGCAATAGATTATGGTTGCCCAATCTATCATATTCACGTGAAGATGACATAACACAAAAGCGGAGGCAACAAAACACTTTGATCACTTCAACAGGGATTGCTTTATGAAAGTTAGTTTCATCACTGTCACTTTTACAGGCTTAAGACCTTCATTGAGTAATTGCAAACAAAATCTGATGAAGCAGTTTGTATGTTGGAGGGTAATTCCTGACATTTACAGCAGGCGTGATGTTGATTCTATTCTAACTGCTGCGTTGAAAGGAATTGTTTTTGCCATACATTGCTGTCACTATCGGTGTCGGTGTAGCGTAACAGTTTGAGTGACGCCAACCGAGCCTCTTTGGCGAATCAAGTGTACAAAAAAACACGGATTTGTTGCGGCAATGTGCCAACATCTGCACATTAGCCACCAAGAGCCATAAATTGTCTGTCACTTTAGATACTTGATTTGAGCTTTTATCTTAACAGCAGATCTTTCCATATTGAATTTTAGAGAGGATATCGTTTATTATGTAGCATGTAACATATTGGGAGTTTCAACACTTGTTTTTATCTCCCTATAAGCAGCATGCTCTAAATAAAAACCTGCAACAAAGTTGCTCTGTTGAAACACTTCAGATATCCAACAGAAAAAAAGTCATTAGATCTGACAACCTAGCCTACAGGTATGGTAGCCTTCATCAGTGAGGGATTGGTTCAAAGGCAGTATCTGTATTCTTTCACCCATTTATCCCTGGGTAGCTGATGCAGTCCACTGTATCTGTTTCACAAGTATTGTTGGCCTGATTCCAATCCAGTATCTCAAGAGTTAAGAAAACAAATTCGGCAGACGTTAAAACTTTGTGGAATTTGCTTTCTCAACTCAATTCAGGTACACTGACTTGATTAAATGGATGGCATTTGTGCATGCATCTATTTTTGTAAAAGAAAAGGTTTGCAGCCATACTGCAATTTGTACAAAGAAGCTGCGAAATGAGCAAATATATACTGTATATTGCAACAAATATCTTGATTGATACTTAAGCTGTCGAATGCCTTTTTTATCATATTTTTTTGCCATGTGTATCAGTACAACTTATCCGAAAAAGGTATTTTGCGCCCTGAGCAATCTTCCCAAGTCAAAGAAGAAGATTTGAAAGACAGTGCCATCTTGCAGATTCAGGCTATTTTACTCAGGGGAAATAAACATTGTTTTGCCCTCACAGTTCAAGAAATGTCAAAGTCCTTGCAGCATGTAGACATGTCCATTTGCATGTAGACCAGGTCCACTGGGATAGAGCATGCCGTCAACCTAAATTGCTTCTCATTGCCTGACCTTGCCCTGAGGCCGTGTGCTTCCACTTAACAGTTTTTCCTAAAGCCTTGCCTGAAACTGCCAATTAAAGCAGGGATGAGAAGCGTAGACCTTCCCAAGTTATCATCCAACACAGGTGCTCGATTATAATATACTATTGAGCTGGCTGTCTGGCTGGGGATCAGCATTATTACTTATTGGCCCAGGAGTGAATCTGGCTGTGTTGGCTGTCTTGGATAGGGACAAGTTGGTGCAATTTGAGCTTATGGATGAAGCTGTTTGAGATAGTAGCACTCTGCATGTTCTCTGGAGGTGCTTTGGTCGTGATTTCTAAGTGGTGAATACATGAAGCTCTTTGGCAGGGAGCTAGTGGCGTACGTTTGGGCCCCCTAGCAGCTTGTTTGGAACTATAGTGGGTCTTTTTGTTGGCGTGAACAACTCAAGCAGGGATTGATGGATTTCCATTGTTTTGGGCATAAGGGTACCTTAGGTGATGATTAACATAATGAAATACATATCATGCAAATTGTGACTTATTTTACAGAATTTTTTCCGAAAACATGTAGCTCTGCTGCATTACATATTGTAACATGTAGCTTTCAACATGCATTAATCTAGGTTTATGGAGCTTTTACAAGCTGTAAAGAGTGGCAAGAATACTTCTCAATACTTACTTCTCAATACTTACTTTTCAGAAGGTTTAAGAGAGTCTACTGTGACTCAGTTGCTGCATGATCACTGTTGAGGCCATTGAAATACTTTCGTACTATAAGGATATTGGAAATCCGATGTCAGTGTGAGCATACAATTTCGAAGGCCCAAGAAGTAAGAATGAAGGATTGACTATTTTAATGCATTCAATGGTCCACATTCTGCCTTTTATGTGGGCAGCCAATGATTGCAGTGTTCATCATTCTTACTGATATCTCATGCCGAGTCACATCGAACTGTTATAGGGATTTCGATAATGTTGCAGCCAACCCAGTAAAGTCAATTGAAAGGTAAGGCTACTGTATAAAGATCAAGTAGAGTATCTACCTCAGGCAGTTTCTGCCTGTGCCTGAACGGGTTATTGGATTTGATCCTTTCTATCGTGAACAAAAGTGTGATAACGATTGGTACCAAAACTGTGAAGGGTATGAAATTTGTAAAGATTAGCTTCACAGACTCACCCCTACTAACTTGGTATCCAAACCTATCATAGTTGCCGAGTTTCTTTGTCCGCTGACGCAAATAGGATTTGTGTATTAACTAAGAGGACGAAGAGACTTGGCAGCTATAATAGGTTTGGATACCAGGCTGCACGCCTACAGAATTGAGGTTGAAACATGATCCCTGTAAACCTGTCTGAGAACTTAATAAGCTTAGTGTACTGGCTGCCTTTTTATCTCTGCATGAAAGTCCTAACACTCTAAATGCAGGAACTGTACCACAACAGACTCTAAGACTTTGACGGAAACTCAAAGTCTTGAATCTCTGTGTGATTGTTGTAACGTTAACAGTTGTATCGGTTGTTAGTTGCCAAAAGCCTTGGATACCTACATGTAACATCTGATGTTATGATGATTGATTGATATTCAGGAGCAAACTTGAACTGTCATTTCCATCACAAAAATTGGTCTTTGACTGTTCAGAAGTTTTTGATTGTTCAGTTCAAGCCACTGTCAAGGAATGAGAAATCCACCGCTTCTGTGACGTCACGTTATGTAGACAGAACACGTGACTTGGTGAGCAGTGGATCATGAGTTGCAGAAAAATGTATGATGCACACACCCCTCTCATCTCTATTTAGACGAAATTTCAAGCTATGATGTGATCATTCTTATTTGATTTCTACTCAATTCCACAAGGTACAAATGGTCCCTAACACTGACTTCACAGGAAATAAGTACTAAATTGAATCTAAGTGAGACTTGTAAGTAACCTATTGATGATGATGAAGCAGCTGTCTTAGTGAATGTCTTGCAGAGTAGTGTGAATGGCTTCAACAATTTACCATCAATACACAATATACCTCAGAGCCAGGGTCCTTGAGCTTATCAGTTGGCACCTGTACATGATCGCCTGCATAAATCAATACAGGGCTTTCAGGGGGTGCCAGTGGCACTGCCACTAAGTGCCCGAAATAATACAAAAGCCACATAATTGCTTAGTTGACAGAGAATAGTAAATCAGGCATTTAACAGCCATTGATGTAACAGCTTAGGTCAAAGCCTTTGGTATAGGAACCGTGATAGTTTGCAATGTTGACGGATATCATTAGGTATCTACTACAGTAAGGCCACACCAATTTGATCTGTTGGTTCTCAGATTTTTTCAGAAAAATGTGGAGCAACGGGGCAAAAGAAAAGAAAACAGAAAATTTTTCAAAAAGGGTCGGGTGAAGATAGGGGCTTACGTGTACATAGCATAAAGAATAATATAGGATTATTCAAGTTTTCAGCTTTAATAAAAATCTATGAAAGACAACCAACCATCATATTATATTGTACCATAGATGTACCTGTTCTTTGAGAATTTTTACAGCAATGAAAAATATACCCACATTGTAAGTTGCTTGTAAATGCAGTTACTAGTAGACCATTTTACTACACTGGAAATTTTTCGTAGTGAGTAAACGTTCCTGAATTAGAGGTGTGGAGATTTTTATTCAATTTGGGAAAACAGAAGCAGTCAATTCTGGGAACCAACAAATTACATTAGTTTGGCCAAAAGGTATACTTGATTCTCAAAGAAGAAGGTCGTAGGATAAATGAGGCAACTCTCTGAATTTTGATAGCTATTAGAGATGGATCCAGTTGTTCATATGATAGTGAGTGATATTGATTCCACATTGAGACGTCTACAGTTATGGTGGCTGGGCTTATAAAATGGATTGGTTTTAAAATCACCCAATGCACGCAGCTGTAGTTCCCCTACATCATGTACCGGTAACCGTTACGGTGGTGTTGCGATCCATAGATCTCTAAAATCCTTGGCACTTACTGGTTCCCATTCCCATGGCGTTCTGTATTTAAGCTAACACCTAATGTCACATCAATGTGACTGCAGTTAACAACTATGAAGAACTACTAACAGCACAGCTGTTGACAGGTCAAAGGATTTTCTGGCCCAGCTGAGTTACTAGAGTGTGATGTAAATCCTTTAACATTAATGAAACTTTCAAAAGGTCAAATGCACAGCTGTGTTTGCTGCAACTGTTCTACAGTCATTCAAGACTTCATGATATATGCATGCATCTATAAGCAGCAACACCTGTGCTGCAGTGTAGTGTGAACCAGGCAGAATTGCCCTGAAGAAGGTGATAGTTGGTCGCAAAACGTTGGTTGAATAAATCATGTGGTTGTGTACAGAGAGTCTTTTTATTCAGTCTTACCAACCTGATGAGACTATTTTACGGATTGGCAAGGAGTGACCATGGTCTAGGAATACTCCACTGTGGTCACGATGTGAGTTGTATATTAATAACAGAAGTATGGAACACTTTTCTTCCTGTTGTTTTTGCTGTCCATGTCCTTGGTGCTGAACAATTGCTGTTGTGAGAGTGAAATACAACTTTTGCAGCCTCCTTGGGATGCGAGCCAAAGGAATTACTTTAGCAGAAGACAAAGAATCTTCTTACCTTGGTATCTATTCCTTGTATTTGATTATCTTTGTCATCAAGTTTCATACTTAAAATGGAGCCAGAGACCAGGGTCGGTTATCATTGTCATCTTTCATTTTCTGAATCAAGTGAGAAAGTGTTATGTTATTACAAGCTGATGAAAAGCAAAGTAGGCACTCTATGTAGCTCTCCTAACATGATATGACATAAACTTCCAAAGCACTATGTTTTGAATCAATAAATAATACAATAATTGTTTATAACTAATGGGATGAACCCATAGCCAAGAGGGTTTGCAGGTTTGCGTGCTAAGCATGCAATGCTCAACGGGCGTATGTTTTTACCTCCGTCAGAACGGAGTTATCGTTTTCATGATCGTTCAGCGTATTTGTTTGTCTGTCTTGGCGTGTCTGCAGTTATCTGAATATTGTAGAGTGTACTGGCGATGTGAGGCCAGAAGATTTTGTAACCAGACATTGGCAAGATGGCAAGGTTGGCTTGGCCCGAGGTCCAAAGTTGCTCCCCCAGGATAGGAAGGTTGGCTTGGACCAGGTTCAAAGTTGTATAGGCAAGAAAATCCATCTGAATTAGTGACAATTTCAGAATAATAAGTGAAGCAAGAAATCCACAGAAATTCAAAATATTTCAAAGACGCCTGAGATCTTTCATTTGATCCTTTTTTTCTTAGGTACATGTAGCTAGCTGGTGCAATTTACTTTCTTCAAAGGTTAGGTGATTTTTTTTACTGATTTATATGTTATTGGTTTCCTTTCTTCATTCAGCAAATGCCCCACTTACTAACTGAATGGCTTACCACAAGTGAATCCAACCCTGAGTGATGCATACTAGAAAATCTTCGTTTGTTCAGCCTCGGTGAACCAGACTTTATTTCCATCAGATCAGTCAATGGCAACAGCAATTACCAAAAAGTATGGTGCAAGGGAATTGGTGCATACAAGTCCTAATCACGTCGTACCCATGAGAAACGTCCGTGGGGAATAAATCATTCGCCAGGGTCATTACCTCTGTTCTGCTAACTACTTAGTGCAACGAAGAGAAGGAAAGGGGCGAGGAGGATACAATACAGCCACCTGCTTCCCCCAGGCGCGATTCCGGACTTAATTTGCACCTAATGAACATCGCTTTCAGCTGATTGATACCGCTGAGCTCAACATCCATCACTCACTGACTGAGGACGAAAACTAATTTTCTCTGCCTGGAATGGCTGGCGCAAATCAACAGCTTGCTTGATCTTATTAGTGGTGAAAGTTTCATAACAAAATACATGTTGAAACAGCCAGATCTAACAGGCGTCACTTTAAATCCCACACAAACACTCTAATTCCAGACAATCTTTGATTTCTTCTGCTACTTTTAACAAGTACTAAGATATTTCTAAATATGACACACATGGTGATTACAGATATGTACTAGGTAACATAGGCAGGCCCTCAGGCACAAGGTCATTCTGCAGAATGCTGCACCAAATTTTGCTAATGTTTACCCAAATTTTGTTAATGTTGAAATAGCCAGGTCTAACGGGCGCCACTTGAAATCCCCCACAAAGACTCCAGTTCCAGACAACCTGTGATTTCTTCTGCTACTTTTCCTTTTCTAAATATGACAAACATAGTGATTGTAGATATGTACTAGGTAACATAGGTAGGCACCTGGGAACAAGGTCATTCTGCAGAATGCTGCACCAAATTCTACACAGAATTTTGCATAAGGTACAAAAACACACAATTCTGTGGCCATATGCAGATTTCTGTGCAGAAATTTCAGAGAAGTCTTAACTAGAGCAACAAAAGACTTCACTTTTGCACGTTCTCTGATGGCTGTGGTTCTGCAGTTAATGTTGCTTGATCGTTGAATCTTAGATTAACGTTAGACGGTAAATTACTTCTCATTTTTTTGCATTAGATTCTGAGCTTTAGATAACACAGATGTGCAAAGGTTAGGTGGGACAGGTCATTCAGTGTGATATAGCCAGCTGCCTCCAAGCTGCGTGCCTGCAAAGCTGGTGTGTTATACCAAATGTCCGTAAACTTGCTATATATATATAGGTACAGATCAGAGAGTTGAACTTGCTGCCACCAAGTACTGTAAGAGTGTCCTCACTAGTTTATACTGTAAAATGCACTTAAGTTTGCATGGTTTTTATTTTGCGGTAGGGAGAAAATGTGTTTTGTGTTAATTGGTTTTAAGTACGCGTTTGAAACAATAGTAGCGCTACAGTCATAGGTGGGTAAAAAGTTTCACGATTGTTTTAAGTTCGCTCTGAAAGTTCACCGCGAACATAAAACCATCGCAAATATTTCTGCATTTACAGTAACTGCATTGCCAAACTGATGAAAATTGCTCTGTGATAGTCCTGTGATGTGATCAGAGACATGTCACAGTTGTGCTCATAAAGTGAGCAGCATATTGAAGTCCACATTCCTTGAAGGTATCCAGTTACCTCCTCTGAGGATTTAATGTTTCACCAGAGAACAGAGCTGTTCAATATGATGAACTGTGAGAGCCGAGCATTAGGAGATGTCTTGGCGGCTGAAAAATCTAAAGGCAAGGTCACGCCTACAATTTCCATCACACATAATGGCTGAAGTTTGCTGTCTCTAAGTGCTTTTTCATTTTAGACTTATTTATGCTGGAGAGTTTTTGGTAGACTACCAAAGAGTTCTCTCCAGTAGAAAACTCATCCTCTTGCACGTAGTGCGTAGAGCCGACTAGGTTGACTAGGCCTAGAAAGAGTTCACACGGCTTCAATTGATACATCCACAGAAGGAACAAAAAGCATTGACATCATAAAATTTGGGGGGGGGAGGGCTTATGTGTTTTAATTTGAAGCAACTTGAAGTCAAGGCATTTTTGATACATTTGAAAAAATGAAAAGAAATTGGACTGACTCAATTCCTTTCCATTGATTGATCACTTTTCAAATAGATAGTTGACAACATACACAAACTTCTAGAGATACCTGTGCAAAAGAAATAGCTTTGGATAGCTTAGAAAGTCTTTTCCCATTGGATTCAGTTCAGGATTCCTACCTTGAGTGATGACAGAACCTGAAAGACCTCCACCTCAATTGTAGAGATGGAGCCTAGTTGCTGATTGCTTGCCATCATTGGTCCAGAGGAAACTGCAAGGTCAATTGAATCAATTCCATCAAAAGGTCTGCGCAAACCCAGCTAAAAGTCAACCCAAGGAAATTCATGATGCTTACTGTGACCTAAATGGGAAAGTCTCCTTCAACCATATACATCACTGGGGATAACCAGGTGGAGGAAAGTGAGGGAAAACAAGTCCCAAGGAACTTCATCAAAGTTGAACTACTTCCATCACCATATTTTGCATAGGGTGGCTCCGTTTTAAGAGCCCTTGGCCCTGACAGCTGTGTGCAATCACTACAGTAAGAGGCTAGTCCACCATACTCTATCTCAAATGAGTGCAAAGCAGAGAAAGTATAATACCATCATTGAAGTCTTTGGTTATCAAATTCGTGATCTACCAAATGCAAAGCAACTTTGGGCATTGCATAAATAATGAACTTCATTAGCTTTGGTCTAACTTCAAATAAGACACTCTGTTCACATCTTGATATCCAAGGCAAACTTCAAATGCCAACAACTCACAGTGAGAAGATTGAAAATGTTAAAGGTGACCCCAATCACTGACCTCGTTACAGTTTGCAGTGGGTAAACGAAAGACCAGTCCTGGACTACTGCATAACCTGATCTAGTACTTCACCCAGAACCTGAGACCATCAAAAGTCTCTGGAAATGTGCAGTTGCCTCATGATCCTTGGCTAAAAGTTCACAGACTGTTACTTGTGAAGCAGTCCTGCTGGGAACACTCGATGATAGAAGGTAGAATTTTGATGGTAAAGGTCAAGCACAATCTTGCCAAGGTCACAGCTAGAGTGTTCAGTCCAAAAGAGTTGCTCACTTGTTCTTCCCCTCACTAAACAAAATTAGGGATGGTAACTTAAGAAATAAATTCTGTAGTGTTGTTTATTTTCATGCATGCACAGAAACTCTTTTGCCACATGTCCAGTGCTGACATAGTATTAGATTTATGCTTTTAAGACATCATGATAGGAACTTTTGGAAAGAAGCATTATATATCATATGATATTTTTTGTGTGTGATCAAAATTTGTTTCTGATCATCAACTATATGGGGAATCTACCAATTTGTATTGTACCAAAATAGTCTCTGTGGAGTTTGTCTTTTCATACAACCTCATTTTGCATTTTGCCATATCTGTGTTGTTGCACCTTTAAAGTTTTGGGATGTCTTTCTCTTTTCAAAAACATGACCTTCCATGTGTTGTCTGCAGATGAAGAGATTAATGAATGATTGAAGACCTTTATTGTACATTTTTGCCAATCTTGGCTAATAAGTACAGCTCACAACAAAGCCATGTTTACAAACATGTACATGAGTACATAGTCTAGCATACATTTGTACAGGTTTAAATTCTTCTCGCTTCTTGGAAATGATGGAGAAAATGTAGGGTTGTCTAAGTTTAGTTTAAGTGCTAAAGTTGCAATGGGAGCCACAACAGAAGTCACATCTCCAGAGGCGCACAAATGCTTTCCTGAGACTGGCTGAAAGAAGAGGAAGATGGGTTTAGCTGCAGCTGGTTTTTAGAAACGCATGAGGAATACCAATTTTTCAGCACTACTCAATATAGTGTCTCATAAAATCTCAAGATCGTCTCATAAAATCTCAAGATTGTCTCATAAAATCTCAAGATTGTCTCATAGAATCTCAAGATTTACTACAAAATCTTGAGATTTTTAGAATAAATCTTGAGATTTTTAGAATAAATCTTGAGATTTTTAGAATAAATCTTGAGATTTTTTCGTTTTCAACGAAGAGTGAAGACTCCCGCTGGGGGTCATTATGATCCATTGTGTAACAGAGAAGTGTTTCACAAAATATTGGATATATATCTTTGAGCTGTAAACGGTCAGACGCATTAGTCCACAGTGCTGGTCTCATTTCAATAATAATCTGCTTGCTGATTTTATCAATTTCTCTCCACTGCCACAGAGTGGAAGAAGTGTTGCAGAAGAGAGGCGTGAACTCGCAACTGTTCCTGCACATGGAGTACACCCCCCTCCCACCCATCAATCTCACCAACACAACTGGGCTGGATGGATTGATGGAGGGTACTGCCCTGAAGGAGGAGCCCGATCAAGGTGATAAAAACCATTAATGGAAATTTGGGGTGCCTCACTAACAAGCTCAAAATGAGATCTCCCAGGCAGTGTCAGTTACAGCACATTACCCTCCGGCATTTCTAGTTCATCTAATAAAAGTAAAGACTATTTTTGGCATCAGGTGTCCTGTAGCAGAGCTGAAAGGCAATCAGATAGCAGTTTACTGTTGAACGGTCTCCTTGCGGTCCATACATGTCCATACACCAGCTTTGTATTGATTATAGGATGTCAAATTTAAAGCTTGAGATATGGTTGCCCACAATTTGATGATTGACAGTCTGTCAAAGATTGTCAGATGAAGATCTATCATGATCATCATTGTGGCCATCATCCTCCTTCTATCAGTGACAAATGATGGGAATCATATTGCTAGTCTGACGCTGATGGACACTTAAGGGAATGTTTGGCTGAACATTTTTCAGCCTACAAGTAAAGTAGTAGACTCTTAGGTTATCTTAGCCTTTTTGTATTGTCAGATTGGAAAGTTTAGTTTAAACCGAACTCTCAAAGCCTACCTACAATGCACTGGTGCAGATGTAGTTGCATGAAAGGTCTAGTGACATATATAATCATGTTCCAAGGATTCTGGATCAAATCAATGTTTGTCAATTTCTTTGTTGAAACATTAAAAAAAATGTTTCTTCTTCATGTAGTGGCTGGAGTGTTGTACGTGCACATCCACAGTGGAATGGACCTGGTGTCCATGGACAGGAATGGCTTGTCAGACCCCTACTGTATCGTCTTCTGCAACAAGAGGAAGGTGAGAGCCTCAACACAGTTGTCCAGTTTAAAGGAGCATTCCACTCCAGAAGCAGGAATTGTATATTTTTGGGGGATACAAATGTACCAGACTTTTGCCTGAATTATCTGAGCTGAAATAATCATTTTCTAAATCCATGTACCCCCATACGGACCCGCTTTTATGTACATGCATGGCCAACTTAGGGCACAATTTCTTATTAACAATAGACGCAATGATTACTGACTACTAGTATCACATATTCCGGAAGATACACAGGAAGGTGGAGTCTTGGAATACAGAGAACAGCGAGCAGATCATTATTGGAATGAGCAGAGCACTTTGGACTAATGCTTCTGACTGTTTACAGCTTAAAGGTATATATCCAATATTTTGTGAAACACTTCTCTGATACACAACGGATCACAATGACCCCCAGCGTTGAAAATGAAAAAATCTCAATATTCATTCTGAAAATCTTAAGATTTTATGAGACAATCTTGAGATTTTATGAGACAATCTTGAGATTTAATGAGACAATCTTAAGATCTTTGAAAAGGTCTCAAGTCTTTTCCAAGATGGTTTCAAAGAATCTCAAGATTTTTTCATTGCTTCTCGAGAAATCTGGAGAAATCTTGAGACCTTTTTAGAGATCTCAAGATTGTCTCATAAAATCTCAAGATTGTCTCATAACATTTCAAGGTTGTCTCATAAAATCTCAAGATTGTCTCATAAAATCTCAAGATTGCCTCATAAAATCTTAAGATTCATCACAAAATCTTGAGATTTTCAGAATAAATCTGAATGAATTCTTTTTAATTTTCAACGAAGCGTGAAGACCCCCGCTTAGCATTAGTCCAAAGTGCTATGCTCATTCCAATAATAATCTGCTCACTGTTAGAGATTTTTCTACTTTTGTAAGAAACATTGAACTCTGGCATTGTAGGAAGGGTCCTCTGGGGAATTCAAGAACTTGATCGCTATAATGTCTGTCCTGCGTTCAGGCTTCAACTTATGGTAAATTTGACAATTTGAAAAACAAACTGGATTCAACCATAACAATTCAGTCTCTGATGAGTTAAAATACCCACCTCTGGAATGGAGTGCTCCTTTAACAGCCCAATCAGTGTATATTCTACCCCTTTACGCACTTCTTTTCAGAGATATGCTCTTGCAAAGCAAGATCAATGACCCAATCACCTGTTAAGTGTTGTAAAAAGCCAACTGTGGTCTTGGTGCCAAGATTTCTTACCATGGTTTACTCTAAGCAGTCTTTTAACCTGTTCTATAAATGGCAGAGGCCATGATTAATTCATAGTTGGATCGATACTGCCTAGCTGAGAAGAGTGCAGTGTGATAACTTCATCAGTGGCTATATTGATTATGACACTATTAGCAGGGCCTTGTTGATTTGTTTGCAACACATGCTTTGCATAATTGATGAGGTTGTAAAAGGGCCTAAGTGTTTGACTCTTCAGAAACTAAATTTAGTTCAAAGCTAGATCAATTTTGCCTGAGGAAGAATGCAGCATAAGAACTTCATCTGTTACTCCATTGATTGTGACATAATTAGTGAAGACTTGTAGATTTGTTTGAAACATATGCCATGCAAAATTGATGAGGTTGTGAAAGGGTGTAAGTGTTAGACTCTTCAGATTTGTTTTCAACACTATGCAAAATTGATGAGGTTGTAAAAGGCTTAAAGCGTTCAACTCTACAGAAACTAGTTCAAAGCTAGATCAGTATTGCCTGAGGAAGAATGTAGTGTAAGAACTTCATCTGTTGCCCCATTGATTATTGCACTATTAGGGAGGACTCGTAGATTTGTTTGAAACACAGGCCATGCAAAATTGATGAGGTTGTAAAAGGGTTTAAGCATTCGACTCTTCGGATATTCCCTGTAGTTCCATTAGAGTTTATTTTGGGAAAGATTTCCTGCCATCTATACTTACAGTCAATCAATTGCAAACCTTCATACCTACATTTTTAAGTCAAGAGTGGTACATTATTTTGTGTCTTAGTCATGTTTATAATTATAGTTATGTTATAGTACATTTAAAAATCAAAAACTCCATTTCTATAGGTTTGTTAGTCATTTAGTCAATGAAGGATTTAAAAAAAATCTTATCTATTCAATCCACTCAGGCAAGCCTGTTTGTGTTTGTGTTTGAAATTATGGAGCTTGAGAAATAAATGATTGATATAATTACATGATTTTAGATGATTAGCTGCTTTTTGATAGATTTGTAATATAATTATGAATAACACAGGACCAAAGGCTTTCAAGAAATCCTAACAAATGAGATTTGTAAGTAGATAATTGATGACCTTTTGCATTTAAAGGTACTAAATTTGTTTTGATTGAGCAACTTTAAGAAGTTGGGGTGATGAAATTTGTAGTGCCATTATGATGATAGATCTTTGAAAAGATTGAAACTCATCTGGATTGGCTAGAGTTATGTAACAATAATGCCTATATCTGTATCTGTACAGAAACAGATATATAGCCATTATCATTCAAAAGAATGCCTGAAAGATATGCTTGATGTATTACCCCGGTAGCACTGGTTGCTTGGGTGCCGGAAAAGGGCTTACAGCCATACAGTCTGGGTTTTCAACAAACCATTATACAGAAGGGTTTGACGTCATAGGGATTTTAAGACTCTGTTCCCTAAAGCTGTCAGACGGTCTCCATATATCAATCTCTCCCGGACCATGAGATCTGTTGTTATGTTACATTTTATCTCAGCAAAGTTTCCGATGCATAGCTTGCCATAGCCAAACGTGCTTTGAAAGCTGCATACATATACTCAACCTTGCTACCTAGTTTTTGACATCTGTTATAGTCCTTACAATAAGAATTTATTTCATGTTTTGATAGATTGTTATCGCCCTTATGTTTCATTTCATTTTATGTTTTGATTGTAAAAGCCCTTACAATGCAAATTTACTTTATGTTTTGGTTATTATCATAGCCCTTGCAATGCAAATTTATTTTGTTTTGATAGTTATATACCTTACAATGCAAATTTATTCTATGTTTTGACTGTTATAACTGTTATAATGATAACTGTTCTTCGAAAAAAACTTAATCCTAGTGAGTAAGACTGGACAGGTGTTACCTAAAGTTGTTTTAAAGCTGTTAGCTTTAAATATGATGCCTAGAAATATATGCTTGATATATAGCACTGCTTTTGTTTTGCTGCTGGAAAAGTGCTTACAGTAACCGGGTTTTTAGAAAAACAATCCTACAGAAGGGTTTGACGTGATTGGGCTTTTAAAACACAGTTTCCTTAAGCTGCAACATGGTCTCTTATCTATCAAAATCTCTCCACTGGTAAAGTTCCCAATTTATAGCTTGTTGTAGCCTAAAGCTGCATACAAGTTAAGGCTACCTCGTAGTCAAATCTGATATATCCCTTCCAACTAAGTTGGAAAACAATTGACTGAAAATGGTGGGTTGGATATCAATGACAGACATACTATTACTAAGGGGTGTAGTAAGAACAGCAATTGTCCAAGGTTTGATTCACTTGTACAATCTGGGGATGTATTGATGAAGGTTAGACATCCAGGGGATTAGATACGCAAGGGAACAGTAATTACTCAAGCAACTGGAGAAAATTTGGAAACGGACAGACGTTCTAGACAGCATTCGCTGACTTTCGTCAGTGACTGGACTAGGAAATGGAGTTACAAACATATCAAATCAGAGGTTAGGTTCAAGACATGGAAATTCCAATTCCTTGTCAAGTCACATCAACGAAAGACAGCGGATGCTGTCTGAAACGTCTGACCATTTACGAACTTTATCTAATCTGGGGATGTGTTCGTCAATGCTTCTTTCCTGTGCATCCACTCACTGACAGATTGATTTTGTTGTCACTCGAAGCATGTCAAGCAATTATTCTAGTATTCAAGAATCGGTTACACCCACTAGTGCTCATTTCCTTTTCCTGCCCTTCCTTGATTGTCGTTTACACTCCACTGTACCATTTCAAATTGATGGCAGAACTGCAAGAGTAGGGCGTACATCGGCAATTATGAAACACCAAGACATTGAAATGTGAGAGACAACGGTTTCAGCTCAGTTGAGACATGTTTATTACATCTCATGAGTAAGGATCTTGCCAATTTCCCTTTCCAGTCCTTCCTTGATTGTCATTTACACTTCACTGTTACCATTTCAAATTGATGACAGAACTGCAAGAGCAGGGCATACATTGGCAATTATGAAGCACCAAGACATTGAAATGTGACAGACAACTGAGTTTCAGCTCAGTGGAGACAAGTTTATTACATTCCAGGAGTAAATATAAAATTAGGGTTGCTTTAACCTTCTCCCTGCTGCCTAACTCTGTAACCAACAGGGAATGGGGTGCCAAACGCTACTTCAGAAAAAGTCTGGCAATTTTGTGAAAAGAACCATGCCTTCTTTGCTGCCATTTTCAGGTCAAGACCACGCATTATGTCTGCAGCACTCTGAATCCAAGCTGGGAGTCAAGTGTGGAGTTTTTTGTCGCAAACTACACAGAGGTAAGAGCTGTAACATTGCATGTTGCATTTGTGTAATTGAGTTTGAGCCGAAGCAGAGAAGATGTTTCTGTATCTAGACATTTGTGTATTGTTATTGGATGTTTTTTAGATGAATTATGACACACAATGTCTATCCATTTGGAAAAAATTCCTATCTTCACTTCTCTGCTATAAACTTGGAATAATTTCATGATCCAGAAAGCTTGAAAAGGATGACTTTCTGGACTGGTACTATTACGTAGTACATGCTTTCTACGCTAACACACTGTTGGCTTAGAAAAAGAATAAAAGAATGAAGCATGATATCACAATACATAGTTTTGAACTTTTAAGTTCAAAACTATGTATTAAAAGTTAAAAACTATATATGTAATGTTGATATTTCGCTTCATTATTTCATTCTTATAGCTTTTAAAAAAGCTTTATTTCTAATATCATAATTCAGTGTAATCCAATGTAGAACAAGAGTCTTAGGACCCAAAATCTCCATGAAACTTTGTTTTTTTATTAAACTAGTTCCCCCCATTCTATATCGCTCAATGGTATGACCCACACTGTTGGGCAAGGGGAGAAGTGACCCACTTTCGCTATAAATAGCTACTGACAGGTGGGGGTGCCACAATATGCAATGGACAACACTGCAAATATAGATTTTCCTCATCACTTATGCAATTTAAGACCAATTTGCATATATTGCAGTTAATTGTATACATCTCTGTCCAACCTACCTGTGTACCAAATGACATGACAATCTGTCGATCCTTTCTTCAGTTATTCTCCTTAGAAGATTTTTACAAATACGCCATTGCAGTTCCAGTGACACATACCAGGGGTCCCAAAATCGACCTTGATCTTTCTCCTCCTAACACCTACCCACATACCAAATATCATTACAATCCATGTACATGTTCTACAGTTATGCTGACTTTAAGCATCCGGTGACACAAACATACACACAAACGAGCCTGCACAAACACCAAACGCACGCAAAACAGTATCTCCATGAAAAAGCCTTTTTTCAGGGAGATAATGATATATGTGACTGTGTGATTGCCTACACGTGGCAGTGACTTTAATATGGCATCTAGCCATTTGACCTTAGTTGCCCTTTGAAGCACAACAACCTATTCCAACATCACAGACTTTCAAATCCTTCTCATTATGGCGACCTTGTGGTCAGCCATTAAAGGTTGTATAATCAGAACGTCTTCCATAGATCACGTTGTCCTTCCTGGTATACGACTGGGACGGAAGGAAGTTCTGCAATGACGACTTCTTGGGATCGTGCAGCCTATCTCTGGCCCAGGTCAGTAGCAAATTTTAATCTCTTTAAATCATGTCTGGCCATATTGATTTGATTACAGGGATGACATCCTCTGGGGACCCCAAAACTGATGTGTCCGTGCGAATAAAAAAAGGTTGCCTTCATTATGATATCTACATTCTCAGGAATGGTTAACAAAACTCAACACACAGGGTATAGTATACCAAACAATAATTTCTTCATTTTTTTTCTTTCACATCTTTTTCTTTGACTTTCTACAACATAGGTATAATCCATTTCGGAAAATATATTTTTTCAAATTTACAACATATATTTTTTCATTTTGCAGCTGCTTCGTTCAATTCACAGTATGTCCGAACACATTTTTCCTTAAAACATAGAATGATTGATGCGCATTTGGATGTCATCCAAATAATCAAATCAACATGATGGCCTTATGAGCAAGTTCAGGACATTTACACAATAATGCATATACATGAGGAACTGGAAGAAACTTACATCACCTGTACTGCAGCCAACTGATGATGATGGCACATATTTGAAACAGGCAGCAATTTACTTCCGCAAGGGCAATCTAATTCTGGACTCCAGCCAATATCTCCAAAATGCGTATTATTTACCCAATCAAGGTCACAATTTCTATTGAGCACATAACAAAGAGTAATGAATATGCAAAAAGAATAGATGAGTCCCTTGTGGTTGGTTCAATTATATATGATTACACTATAATTATACAGCAATTATATATAATTGTACAATAAATATACTATAATCATACTGAAATTAAACACTATAACAGGTATTGTATGGGAGTGTTTGGTTTCTTAGGGACTATGTGATGAAAGTTTTCCAAGACGAGGCGGCAGGTGATGATAAAATTTGGCCTCTTGATGCAACCATCAATTAGATCTGTGACTAGATCAGATCAGGAGTCGTCTAGAAAGAAAACCGACGCTCTAATAAAAGCTGTTTTGAAAATCGATGGCACAGCTGCCATAGGGATTTAAGTGTCTTGTAGCGGATAAGTCAGAGGCCTAATCTTTAATTGACCTCTTGTTAGCTTGGTAAAATTAACGATTTATGAGATTAAAGAAATTAGCATTTCCTGCTTGAGGGCAACTTGATTTCTTGCTGACCTATTTTGGCTAAGGCTGTGATGAACAGAAAAAGATCCAACAAAAGCTTCATTGGTTGATCTTATCATTTGTAACTCACTCTCTGGTTTTATCTAGAAAGTGCACCTTGCACTGAAGCGTAGGAACTAGAAAGACTCTGACAGTGAAGTAAGCAGTACGTTATGGTGTCCTTGAACATTCCTTCCTTTTGACTGGAACAGATGAGACTTCGTGTGCTCTAGGGGCTTGTGCACCTGTGGTGTTCACCTGAAATGACCCCTACGGGTGCATTTGGTTGGTGAAGGTAATGGGACGTGAAATGAAGCCATCATTTGTCAGCAAGTGTTCTGATAGTCAACCTTTCAATGGACCGTCTTTACTTCTTTACTCTCTCCAAACATAGTGTAAATCACAGTTCCCTCTTTTCTTCTTCTGTCAAATAGCCAAGTTTCTCAATTCAGAATCTCTTTCTTAGTTTTCATCCTATCTTTTCTGTGGGTAAATATGCTACAGTTGCTATGGCTATGACTTGCTTTTCATATCTTTTCTGTTTGGGGCCAGAGTACTAGTCCCTGCTTGTCTCTCTGAAAGAATTTAAATTTTAGACTTGTTCCTCCTAATATCATTATTATCAAAGACATATTTAGACATAGCTTGAAAGTTAATCTGTTTTTGACAGAAATCATTCCGAAGCAAAATTTAATCTGTAATTTCCAGTACAAAACTTGACCTTACACCGACTTTTCAGTCTTCGTCAATGTATGAGCAGTCAGGTGATTCTCACCCCGACCAATCGAATCACGTGAATCGCATTGAAACTCAGATTCGTATCAGCCATTTCCCGACAAATCGCTTTCTAACTTAACAACTACATCTGACCAAACAAACTCGCCAGTGAGATGGTGGAAGGTGTCAGCTTCCAAAAGACGTTTTCAGATTGACAATTTTGGCACTTTGGAAGTGATTGAGAGTGACCGCGATTTAACATCTAGTTTCCACTACTTTTCTCTAAACGTTAAATCGCGGTCACTTTGAATCACTTCCAAAGTGCCAAAATTGTCAATCTGAAAACGTCTTTTGGAAGCTGACACCTTCCACCATGTCACTGGCGAGTTTGTTTGGTCAGATGTAGTTGTTAACGCAAGTTAGAAAGCGATTTGTCGGGAAATGGCTGATACGAATCAATGCAATTCACGTGATTCGATTGGTCGGGTGATTCTGTGATGTTGCATATTTAGACATATTCCTTGTTGTCTAAAATTATCATCAAAGTCCACAGGTTGTTTCTTAGACCACACTAAGTTTATTATATGAATGACATCATCTTGGCACCTCAGAGTCTGTGCAAGCGTGTGAAAAAAGAAAGAAGTTAGGCGATAGCAAAAGAGGCATTGCATAACATCCAAGTGTCCGTTTCCTGATATTTTTCTACAATTTACGCCACGTTTTCTCATTTTCGCACAATTTACAGTATTGCTGCAAATATCCGGACAAAAACTGATGCAGGCCTGGATGTTACTCATATAATCGAGTCAACGTGGTCTAACTGTTGTTTTTGTGACCCCTTGCAGGCTCCATCCTGCACCCTGAGGAAGTTGATGCCTCTCGGGTACGGGGTGGGGGACAGGGTGGCAGATATGGGCTCCATCACTGTGTCGGTGGTCTTCAGGGCTGTGGGATCCGTGGCTAAGTGTGTTGGTAAGTAAACTCTTGTTTGTTTGTTTGTTTGTTTGTTTGTTTGTATGTATTGCTTACCCGATAGACTGCCTCATGGCATAACACACCAGGTTTTCTATTGAACAGTAAAAGATGGAATAATTTTAGATAAATTTAAGACAAAGGACATGGGTGAATGCCTGACATTAAGCAAAACCACATTCCTTTAGCATCTTGCGGACTCAGCCCAGCATTTTGCACCTGATGCATCTGAATCAACTAGACACAAAAGGGTATCTGCTGAAAGGATGTCAGCTGGCACGTTCTGGTGTATTCTAATAGTATTAAATGGCGTTGGGGGATGCTTCTAATCTAAGGGGATGCCTCCCAAATTCTACCATCACATGCAGATTTGGGGACATTTAAAGTTTGCTTACAGAATGATGATTAGAATTCTCTCAAGCTCATGACCAGTTTCTCTTGTAAAAACTTACAAGCGGGCTGTACAAAAACATCTGGCACTAATAAACTTTTGTAAGTCAGTAGTTTTAGATACACTTCTATCAATTTTCCACTGAAATGCGTTCCTACGGATTGCTCACTGAGCACAAAATTGATTTTCTTTATGGCTGACGGTAGATCTTGCGGTGCAAAGGACCACTCTTTAGTATGAATGTTTGATTGGTTTTCCCTCCACAAGATCTGAGGAAAGCTCTATGAAGAATAAATTCTCTGGTGCGACATGACATCTGAGCCATTACATGCAATGAATACCTTTCCACTGTACAAGTTTTACGTCCATCAAATCTTTATGGTCTCGTAATCGGCTATTTCTGGCGTCCCTTCACACAACCATTAATTTGAGTTCCAAATGTGTTCTTGTTCAATTTTTTTTACGTACGAAACTAACCTTAAGGCTCAGTGTCAAGATTTCAGACTGAAATGGAAAAAGCATGGGTAACCCCTAATGAAAGTACTTAAAGTAGAGGTCACAGTTAGTATTCATTTAGAAGGAAAGGTTATCACAGAAAGGGGGAACCTAGGAAATTACATTCCCATAGGAAATGGGGTATAGATTCACCTCCCTAATGGTCCTTTAAAGGACATCTGTGATACTATACATGTTGAGAGCTGATCAAAACTGGTTGAATGCAATTACTGAAAGGGTATTGAAAGGAACGAGGTTGAGGGTCCATGTTGGTAAGATCAATATGCTTTTTACAAAGTGGTAAAACAAAAGTTATTCCCAATGTTTAGAACTACTCTTTTAGTATCTGATAAAATGTTATTGATATATTGCTTATTCTAGTTAAGATATGTTAAGGAAAGAAGAAAAAAACACATGTTACTTAGACTGGTACAAATACAAATACAAGTTCAGTATTCATGATGGAAAATGCTCCCTTCCAAATGTAAACTTTAACAGTTGCCTATCTATTGTGTGGTCCTTTTGAAATTGCTTCATGTACAATCAGTCTATATGTTTGTCATTCAGTCTGCAGTTTAAAACTTCCTTAAAAAATATTGTGTCCTATAAACTGCTCTGTTTGAAATTACCCTATGGGTATGAAATAACCTTACCACCTATCTGCTGTTTATGACATGATTGTCAGTCTATATGTGACTTCATGATGAACATTTTACAGGAAATTTCTAGCAGGTCTGCTTTTATGAAATGTAGTAACACAGATTGTAAATCTATGTATAGAGAGAGTATTACCCTGCGTTACACGCCTGTTTCACACACTGCTCAGGTCCTATAATTGACAATGCTGTAAAGGTTACGATTCATCTGTCGGGATGACTTTACAAGCAGAATACAATTCTCCTGCTGCAAGGAGTCCATTGGAAACTGGTACTGTGACCACATAAATGTCTTCCTACGGCTGCTTCAATTTCATTAACTGCTTCTTGAGGTTTGTGTCCTACATAGTGCAATTGCAGTATCGTTTTTGCTCTGTGTTTTTGTTTGTCTTTGTGTGTGTATGTCATGACGTCATTATCTAACTACTGTAGAGACAGGATGTGAAGAGGAGGATTGTGTAATCGGAGACGGGCAGGATGGAAAGGTCGGCTTGGCCCAGGTTCAAAGTTGGTCCCACTGACTGGCAGGATGGGAAGGTTGGCTTGGCCCAGGTTCAAAGTTGGTCCCACTGACTGGCAGGATGGGAAGGTCGGCTTGGCCCAGGTTCAAAGTTGGACCCTCAGGCAGACAGGATGGGAAGGTTGGCATGTCTCGGGTTCAAAGTTGGTCCCTCAGGGTGGCAGGATGGGAAGGTTTGCGTGGCCCGGGTTCAAAGTTGGACCCTGGGCTGGCAGAAAAATGCATAGACAGACAACTGATTAACAAGAAATCAAAGATTCCATATTGCATGAATTTAAAAAAAGTTTGAGATGCCTTGAGGTATGAGATCTTTGATTTCTTGGGAATCAGTTGTTTTTGTCCACATGCTATTTATCATGTTGTAGTTTGTGCTCCAAACGATTGCTAGCGCTAATGATTTTGATTGTTTGGTCTTTTCAGACCGTCTAACCCAACGAGACAGTGAATCAGACATAGAGAATGCTGGCAGCTTTAACAAACAGAAAAGACGATTCATGGCATCCATGGTAAGATCTATATCTACATGCACATCTGTACTGATATTCCCATCTTACTCCTCCAGTAATAATAGTGTCTGCCCGAGCAGTGCCTAACTGATTATGTCTCCCTTGTGCGATGTCTTGTTTCATTGACAGCGTATTTACTAACTCCGAGACAGCTTTTTTTCATTTGCTCGACTGAATACTCCTTTTAACCCTTCGTTGTAATCATACAATCAATAACAACGTTTAGTTGACTATTCTTATGCAAGGGATTTTTCTGTTTGAAAAAAAGGTTTAACAGTTATGGAACACTTCAAAATTTGGCCAAGTCCACTTCTACTATGACTGTGAATATGAATAATCCGTTGCACACTGTTTCAAAATCATATTTTCTATGGTTTGTCATTGTGTTTCACAAGAGTAAGGACTGAACATTGACTAGCGAAGGAATACACTTGTCTGATCTGTGAAATCAGATTCGTGCATACAACTGTTATGGTTACTTGAACCTTGTTTCTTGCTTTTGCCCCTCCTGCTTATGATAAACTGCATCTCCTGCCTGCACCTGGACATCAGCTGTCTTTGGTAATCCAATCAATTTGTCGCATAACTCACTAACCCCTGATACCACAGGCCGACTAACCCCCCTTCACACACCACTAGAGGCGGCACTCAGAGGTTGTCTGTTCAGATGTCCATTGAAAATTCTGATGGTATTGATAGCAATGGTTCAGCACCAAGGACAGGGAAAGCAAAAATGAAGGGAGACAAAACATCCTTTACGTAGTGGTGGAGAAATCTGAATGTCTATGTCATTCTTTAATGCAATATCCATCGGAAGGTCTGCCAGTAACAACAGCTATGGTTCAGCACCAAGGACTGAGAAACCACAAACAAAGGGAGAGACACAGCCTTTTCATAGTGGTGAAGAAATCGAAACTTTCTATGTCGTTTTTCAATGCAATATTCACCGGATGGCCTGGTGGTCAAAACAGCAATGGTTCAGCACCAAGGACAGTGAAAGCAAAAATGAAGGGAGAAAAAGACATCCTTTACGTAGTGGCAAAGAAATCTGAACTTTGCATGTCATTTTTCAATACAATATACACCGGAAGGTCTTGTGGCAAAAACACCAATTGGTCAGCACCAAGGACAGGGAAAGCAAAAAGGGAGAAAAAACACCATTTCAACTCAACTAAGCAATATCTGAAAATTGTTAAATATCAGCACTTCACTTTCTTGTTGGAATGACATTATATAGTCTTACAATCTTCCTATAGAGCTGACACAAATTTAACCACGTTTCAATGAATGGATGAATGAATAAATGTCGATTTTTTCCCAGAATGTACAGACAATCTCTAAGGCAGTGCTCTAGTGATGTGTGCAGTACTTGACACAGTTGTCCATTGTTCTCTTGACAACGTGGTATGCCTTGTATGTTTTCTGTGACTGTATGTTAGCTACCCTGCCAAGCTGGGAATAAGCTTGACACCAAGAAGGTACTTTCTCTCTCTGTCCTTACTAACACTTTCCCTTCTTTACCTTCTCTGAGCAATACTTTTTCTTATTCTCTCTCTCCAACATTTTCTTCATTTGATATTTTTGTAGATCCTCTTAGTATTGAACAATACTCTTATTGCTTTAATCACAAATGCATCACTTTTTTTCTTCCTGCACTGCAACTTTCTCTTAGCCTGGAGTCCAGCCTTGTTAGCTTTGGGCCGCTCTTAACGTCACTAGCCGTGGGAATGGACCAAAGCTAACAAGGCTGGACTCTAGGCTAACTTTCTCTGACTTTCTTTCACCTTGTAACACCTGACACCATATTGATGTATAGATTAGCTGCAAATGCATGACATCCCATTGTACATATCTGCGCTTGCTGTTGCTGTTGCACCACCTACAGCCAAATCTATTCTTACCATTTTTGGCAAAAAAATGTTAGTCTTAGCTTGAAAGGTCATCTTTTGTTTGTAAAAATCATTCTGGAAATTTCAAAAATTGGACTTACTTATATTTTTGAATGTACAACACCAGTCTTTGTCAAGGAATGAGCAATCCACCGCTGGGATGACGTCACGTTATGCAGATAGCACACGTGACTCAGTGAGCAGTGGATCATAAGTTGCAGAAAGTCTGTGGCGCCCCCCGTCTCTTTCTGCAACTTTAATGATCCACTGCTCACCGAGTCACATGTGCTATTTGCATAGGGTAACATCATCCCAGCAGTGGATTACTCATTTCTTGACAAAGACCGGTGTTATACAGTTGAAAATTGTTGTGTTGGAAATTACAGTTAAAACTTGTTCCAAAATGTGAGACCTATTCTATTTTACCTTTTTCAATAAATTGCATTTTAACTGCATATATATGGTATGATTGGACTGTTATAAAAAACATCGGTCCAAGGATACTTTTGACCTTGAGCTAGTTCTACTGTCCCTAGATGCTATCTGTAGGTGTTGTGGTCGTTGGCATAGCAACTAGAAAACTGCAAAATGAAGCTGAGAAGCAGCACAATTATGGGAAGATTTTGTCAATGGTAAATATTTACTGAAAAATTGTGACTTTATTTTGCAGTCCAAGTTCAAGCAACCAGATGCACTCTCAGGGGTAAGTCAAGGTAAGTGTCCTTTTTCTACTTTCAGAAGCAACACCAGGTCTCCATTTCACTTAAAGGCAACCAAAGCAATATTAGGGTCCCAAAAATGGAAATAAAAAAATGCTGAAATCTTTATGGTAGTGACATATACTAATACTGTTTAGCACATTTGCATAATAACTTCTTCACACTTTGAGCATTTTAAAACCGTGCAAAAACAAGCTGTACAATGATTCCTTTAGTTTTGCGAGCCTACAAAAACCCCATGACAACTTTCAGTGAGTTCTCACACATTTTTTTTTCATCTTGGTTGTTGCTATACATTGTGATAGCGTTGTTCGAACTAATCATGTATAGAAATGACTAAATAAATTGACTTTCAAAATCCAATTTGCGGGCCCTAATATTACTTCGGTTTCCTTTGACAATAAGGGTAGATTATATGATTTGAATTCATACCTTGTGATCATGCATCATTTTGCTTTACTGTGAGGTTTTGTAGATTCACTTGCCGTACTTTAAAACGATTCAGATGTTGAATACTTAATATGTAATTTGATACTATTGCTATAACTTACAGTATAACATTTGCTATCTATTTCATCAGCCTTAAGTATTTTTTTTGACCCACCAGGCCATGGACTGATGGAGTTGAACATTTTGAAGGGGAAAGACTTGGAAGCCAAAGACATGAATGGTAGGGAACTTTTCTTTAAGGAAAGTGATCAAAACTTTCTTTATCAGTGATTCAGCAGTATAAAATTCAAAGATGTCATTGTAGACATTCACATTGTTTCACAAGCATTCCATATAGACACAAGCAATGGACATATATCTACTAAAATGGAGTTGAAAGGAGTTTTGGATGGTTTATCTGCAGTTTTGAAGAGCTATCTTGGGACTCATTTTGGAGTAACTCAAACCATTGCAGATCCTTTATAAATTCTAGTTAAGTCTCGAAGCAGTTGCAATGGGTTTTGAATGGGGCAAATGTATTATCAGCTCTGACTGTGGTGCAGAATAGATGCAGATTGGGACAAAGTTATGGCCTTAGTCTCTGGGGACATAGAGAATACCTACTAAGTAACTATAGTGCTGAAGAGCCATCTAGAGAGCTATTTTGGAATTGCAGATGTATGGAACACATGTACAGTCCATCTGCTACATTCAAACCATGGCAGAACATTTCATCTACTAGATCATGAAAGAAGAGATTCTAGCTTGAGTGTTCATCTTGATTGATTCAAATACAGATCAAACTGTATTTCCTTGGACAGTCAAAAATTTGGGTAAGTCTGTGCTGGAAATTACTGTTCAACTTTGCTTCAGAAAAGAAAAGATTTGCAATGATTTTCGATACTAACATTAGGCATTTTATGAGTTCAATTTTGGGCCTAAAATGCTATTTTTTTTACCCATTTCTACCCACTAAAATAATTTTTTGAGATCTCTATGACAAAAAATACCGAAGTGCAGTGCCTTATGTATTGACGTTCCAGCTTGCTGGATTTCACGTTCTTCCAAGCTCTGGTTGTGGAAATATCTATGGTTTTTCATTGTTTGGAGAAGAAGAGGAAGAAGAAACGGAGGAAAAACAATATGTTTACTTCTGTGAAGGTAAACATAAAAGAATTAATAATTCTTTAACTGTCTAACAGGTCTGAGTGATCCGTTCTGTGAAGTCAGGATCAAGAACGATCTCCTCTTCAAGTCAACGGTGATCAAGAAGAGTCTGAACCCCGTCTGGGACGAGTCTGTCACCATCAACATGCCTGCACAAACTGAGACACTGGACATTGTACGTTTGGAGAATTACATGTTTGTTTGTTTCTTCGGGCTTTTGTTTATTTCTAATCACGTACCAATCACTTATTGAGTCTTCTACTGACTATGATGTATGATGTTAACACAAATGGAAAATTCTGGCCAACTTTTCTTGAATTGCCAGGACTCACCCTTTGATGACCCCAGAGTCAATTTTCTGTCAGTCATCTTTCTGTTCTCCATGGTACTGAAATGCCATCTAGCAGTTGATGTGAAAAGTGCAGTTTCAAGTTAATGCCTGTTTTGGACATGTGTTTGCTCATACACAAAACCTTCATGGTACTCCATGGTACTGAGGTGCCTCACAAAGGGTTTATGGTCTCCATGCTTCAAAAATGCCATCTAGTAGTTTGGGTAAAAATTGCAGTCTGAAACCAATGATTGTTTTTGTGTAATACATGATGAACCAAATGTTGATATTTCTATCTTTCCCTGTGCAGACGGTGTGGGACAGAGATCCATTTTTCATGAAGGAGTTTATGGGGAGCATGTCATTCTCTCAGGAGGACATCCAGAGACTTTCAAAGGTGGGTAACGTTGGGTAACATAAATTCGGGATTTTTCCGATAATGGTTGACTGAAATCAATCTAGCAGAACAATAAACCATCCTTTTTTTCTATTATTCTGTCAGTATCATGTACTATCTTTGCACTAATCATATATATGGTAGATTTTGTCTCTAGTCGTGCTGACACCATAATATTTCAACTTGAAACTACCGTCCGCCGCACGCACAATGACGGCGCTGTCGGACAGGGGGGCACATTAATTCGGGAGAGAAGATTCGTCTTGAATATCTTACCGCTAATCACATTTTATACAGCAGCTATTCGTTCCATCCTTGGCTTGAGGAGAGTGCTATGGTTATAGACGTGTCCAAGTAAAAAAAATACACAAAAAAACGGCCGTACCGCACGCATCAGGCCTTCGGGAACAACCCGTGTGTTGAGTCGGTAGAACGTCACTCAAAGTTCACCCCCACCGTCATGGAAATTTGTACATTATTCATCGGGGCGTTAGCTGGATGCCGTAGAAATGGTAATACTACTATGTCCATGTGTTTCTGCTTGTGCTAAGAGCAAACTTTGAGGAAAATATCGCCATCAGTCCACTATCACACACTACATTTAGACAAAAAAGTGTTCCTCGCAAACGTTTGTCGTCTGCCGAATAGCAGGATTCTGGGTAACGAATATGGCGGCGGGAAAATTCACCGTAGTGCCGTAGCCATTGGTTGTAGCAACAAAGAGGCGTTTTGATGATTAATCACACTTAGAGTCCAGTTGTAGGTTAGCAAAAGAGATTCTAATAAGTTGTATTGTAGATAATTGTGTTTAGCAGGAAGCGGATGTGACATTTGTCTTATAAACCAGCGAACAACTATGTACATATAATTCTCCCACGAAGCCCTCAGACTGTGACAATAAGGGACGGAGAGTTTTTGACGTAGCCAACTTCTAATGCATGGTTATCGAAGCTTTTCAGACAGTGTTCTGAATGCGTTAGTCTGTCAAGTTTGCATTTCTAGCGGTATTACTGATGTTGCATCTAGCACATATCCCTAAACACCCCGTTTTCGAAAAATCCCGAATTTAAGTACCCCGCGAATTTATGTTACCCAACGTTACATGTCATACATGATACAGACTGATTTGCTGCATACAGAAAATCTTAAAACTTTCATCATAGTTTGTTTGTTTGTTTGTTATATACGGATCTCCCTTAATGTTCAATTATTACAAATCTTACACTATTCTTCCTGGAGTCCACATTAAATACATTAAGATAAAAATACATGGAACAAAACAGATACAAATAGACAGTCATGAACAAAGTCAAATGTGATATGTACAAGATATCTACAATGGAAAGACAGTAATGAACAAAATTGAATGTGATGCAATAAAAGTTTTATTTTTACATCGACCTCTCCACTTCAAATCTGTGACACCGCATATGTCTCCTTTGTATGACTACTGTTCCTTAGAATTTTTTATCGCAAATTAAAAGCACTGTGAAAATTTCATTTATCCTCTTACTATAAAATAAAGCATAATAAGAATAAAATATAACCATATTTTCTCCAGTAATTAGAAAAGTTGCTTTTGGGCTTGACATTATCTATACATGTAGGTCAAGACCCTAAATCCTGACCTTTCATTGTTTACCCAATGAAACATTGCAATCCTTTATCCTCTATACATTGTACATGTTTTTTACCGCAGTAAGAATTTCCCTGGAATATTGAATCTATTTTATTGGATTGAAAAAATGATTAACTCAAAACTTAATTTGTACCTCACCAGGAGGGTCCTACATGGTTCGAACTGCAGAGAATAAAGCAGGGCTCTATTCAACTCATGTTCAAAGTCATCTACAATCCTCAGGTAAGCTTTTATCAACATCTTTCAGGTGGCATTTTTCTGGTATTCTTAAAAAGTTTGATGCATGGATGTACTCCTAGTATGTAAAGTGTTTCTAGCGATGAAGGGAAAACTCAGTTTGACATCACTTTTTTTATAGTGCTTTGACATATCGTATCGAATAAGGTCTTGTTTGCATTTACAAGAATAATACCTTATCTATAGTTTCCAACTGTTATGTCGGCAAAGATATTGTGTGCAACAGAGAAAATTGCAACGTTGACCAAACATCCAACAGAAACCGCAACAAACTTTATTGTAACTTCCAGACAATTCCAGCACACGTCTGATAACACATTGCAACTGAGGCACCATATGCATGCTGGTCAAGGGTTAAAAGGTGTCTAGTTAGTGTTGACAGTTGACTTTGCCACTAATCATTGATAAATACAAAGAATTCTCCAGTTATACCAATTACTCAGAGTCCCATATATACACATTACAATCTGGGACAGTGCTATTTGTGACAAACCTAACTGTTGGACAACAGGCCACACTAGAGGTAGAAGCCACAAGCAGTGAGGGACTAGACATGGTTTCAGGGGAGTTGGTAGAGGAGGAGGAAGATGTGTTTGAGGAGAACAATGACAGCAGACGCTCCAGTCAGAGCTCCAGTATCCATCAATTGGCCAAATCCCCCAGTAAGGAGGGGTCACGCCAGCTGGAATCTGTTGCTGAGGTAATCTTGTCACTTGTACTCTGCATGGTGCTGAAATGCCATCTAGCAGTTGATGTGAAAAGTGCAGTTTCAAGTTAGTACGCTGGGATTGGACATGTCTTTGCTCATACACAAAACCTGCATGGTGAAGTGCTACCTAGGAGTTTGGGTGAAAAATGCAGTTGGATAGTAATGCTCATTTATAGATATACAGTACAATAAAGTCATAAGCTATGCACAAAGCTTTATGGTCTGCACGGTCCTAAAATGCCATGTAGCTGTTTGAATAAAAATTGCAGTCTCAAACCAGTGCTTGCTTTAGTGGTGTTATAAACTATATGCATAACTTGGTGGCATACATGATGCTGAAATTCATTCTAGCAATCAATGAAAAAGTACTGTACCGTTTATGCTAGTCCCTGGTTAGAGCTGAATTAGAATTAACAAATCTGTATGATTTTCCAATGCTCAGAAACACTTTCTATCACTTGGAGCAAGGATAGTTTGAAAGTATGTCATGCGAGGGTCATAAACTATGCCTGTTCCTTTCCTCAGTGCTGAAATGCCATCTAGCAGTTGAGGTGAAAAGTGCAGGGTGAAGTTAATTCTTAGACCATTGCATCATGAGCTTTGTCACTGTGCTTTTCTTGAGGATTTGTGCTCCTTTTGTTTAAAGTTAAGGTATTAAACAGAAGTCAGAGTGACTTATGACGAAGTGTCAGAAAAACAAATTTATAGTACCAAATGCAAAGTCAAGTTACATCTATGCAACATCAAAACCCTGACGAACTATTTTTGTCTCTAGTCCTCCCAATCAGAGTCTGACGTCCCACCAGAGAAGCCCAGGGTGGAGAGATTCTCCTCTCTGACAGGGATGTTCAGAAAAAAGAGCCTTCCTCGCATGAATGTGCTAAACACATCAACAGATGGGGCGACACCCAGCAAGAAATTTCCTGGGTTCCGCCTGAGGAAAAGGAGTAAGAGTTTCCAGAACCTAATTGTGGATACCAAGTAAGTAGTCTCTACCGTGTTAGTGTCAAGATAAACATACATCAAGCTAACCAAAACATTCACATTTCAGGCATGCATGCATTTTGAGATACAAAAATGCTTGACAAGCATCAATATGTAATTTCTTTATTTCTTTTGCTTTACAAGTCCATTGCTATTACGCTGAAAAAGAAATATAGCAGAGATGAATCCTAATTTACTGTTCAGACTCTTGTCCAACAATCTGACAAAAAAGACTGGTAACAAAGGGGTAAAAAAGACTGTATCATTGGAAGAAAGCTCAGAACTGTGCTCTCAAGTATACATGTAAGTCATTGCCTTCAAGCGGCACCAAAAGTAGCAGCAACGATTAGATGAAAGCCTCACATTTTGTTTTGTTTTTCTTTAAGTTGATATTATGTTTGAGCAGGGTTTGTCAAAGCTGTTTCTCCCCATGTTGTTGTGCAGTAATCCACGACCACCTCTCCATCTGTCCTCTTCCTTTGTGAATGTCTCCAGGGAAACCACCAGTGCCAACGGAACAGCCAGTCCCATCCCACCAGGTTGGTTGGTTTGTTCTGCATACTGTAAACTTTAATGCATTTAAGTTTCCGTGGTTTTTATTTCACGGTAGGGGGGAAACGGAGTGTTTGCGGTGGTTTTAACTTCGCGTTTGAAACAATAGTAGCGCTACAGTCATAGGTGGGCAGACAGTTTCATGGTTGTTTTAAGTTCTCGCTGAAAGTTCACCGCAAAAACTGCGAACATAAAACCAATGCAAACATTTCTCATTTACGGTAAAGGCGTGGTCACCTTTGTTGTAGGTCGTTGTACGATTTTGATGTCATAGTTTTCAAGCATGCTGTGACAGAACCAACCACAGACAACAATCTAGATGTCCTTTTAAGGAACAAGACAGTTGAATTTTTTACGACACATGCACAGCTATACCAAGAATGCCCTCAGTTTGCTATCAAATGGCGATCGTACAACAAATATGACCACTCAACCACCGTCAGGAATAACACACCAGTTTTGTACAGTAGGTACAAACTGCAAAAGACCAGACATAGGCTTGATCCACTCACACCGGGATGAACCTTTGCTCTTTTTGATAAGTGTGGTGGGTTTTTTAACGAGCTTGAGGTGGAGCCATCCTCAGATACGGGACCTCCAGCTTTGCATCCTATTTAAGGGATGTCCTCAACCAAAGATACGTACTCATGTTCATCTGAGTAGAGTTTCCCAAAGACACGACATTGGGGCCATCTGTAGCCTTTCTTAGGGCAATACTAACAGGTTCTATTTTTACTGCAGCTAGGTGTCGCTGCTAACAGATGCGGTCCCAAATGTATTTACACATAACATTATACATTAGGTAGTTCATGCGGTGTTATCCAGAGATGTTCATTTTGCTTCTTTGTCTGCAGTGTGGAGGTACTACAGTGTGAACGGTGCAGTGCTCAGGGCAAGGGGACTCAGGGGAGACATGCTGAAAAAAGAGCTGTACTGTAGACTACACTTTGTAAGGTAAGGCAAGCTTCAAACAGCCACAGTTGTCTCAGTCTATGACTAGGTTATCTGCTTGTTTGTCTTTCATACCTGGTAAACGGTTTCATGGCGTAACTGCCAGGTTTGTACTGAAGAGTACTAGCTGCACATCTGTCAGATTTATTTCATCTGTGAGACTGTCACCACTTCAAAAATGACTTCTTGCTTTGTTGCTTATGTCATATGTAAAAAAAAGATAAATATAGTACCTAAGAAGTAAGTCTTGCTTTGTATATGCCTTCATATGTGCTGTGTAACCACTTGTATTATTGCATACTGTTCACCAGCGGTGTCACTTTTCAAAGATGCTCAACAACTGATTTGTTTGAGGTTCCATCCACAGTTTTAATGCCAAAGGGCGGAGCTTCAAGGCCCAGCAGATCTGCAAAACAGACAAGGTCAAGGCCTCTCCTGCTCCGTACTTTGATGTCACATTTCAGGTATGGCTGTACCTGTTTTCTTTATGCCAGAATCAAAAGGATGACCACAAACTAGATCATGATCATTTCACTGCAATGTTTTTGTTTCAAATTGTTGCTTCTTTGCAAGATAATGTCTTATAGTCTCTCCTAGTCCCATCTTTTTGATCTCTATTTGTAGGCCTGATATGCAAATGATGCAGTTTGAAAAAATGGATGCTTTTATTTGTGAAGATGACATCAAATGTCTGTATCAAACTTATGATGTTATTGTTATTGTTTTGTTTTCGGATTCTTCCTACTTTGCTGCCTCATTGGCTCTAATCTGTTACTTTCATCCAAATTTGCCCACTGTTGTTTTGGGCAGTTCTCAGACGCACATGGTACAGTTTAAAAAAAAAAAAACATGTTTGTGTTTGCAGGTGCCATCAGATCTGACAGGTGCAGTGAACGGCAGCTGCATTCTACAGATGGACATCAAGAATATCGACAAACAGGTGGTGACCAGGGGGTCTGCGTCTATCAGTGAGATCCTTGGAGGTTAGCAAGGCAAAGAAGTCTGCCTCTTAGTATTGTCTATTATAATTGATATAGATGTTGAATTAAAATATACAAAGTATAATCCTGTACATGCACTTATTTCAAAAACAAAAAGCCTCTAAATCTTTAATAGAGCCTGAAATAGAGGCTTTTGATATAAGGAAACAGAGGTGCAGCCAGTCAAACTGTGTAGATATATCACAGTGGGGCAGTCGGGAAAGTAGCACCATGGACAGATACCACTCTCACAATGGTCTACCACCCCACACCAAATTTGCTCTATGTCACAGCTTTGTGGAAAAATCTGCTGATTTCTTTTTTCTCTTGTTTGTCTCACAGATTCTAGAGAAGTCCGCAAGTGGCTGAAAATGGATGATGGTAAGTGCAGGTACAATGGTTCTGGTTTACAGGTGTTGCAGCATATCAAAGGCTGAAAGTCCACAATTTGTTTTCTTCAGTTAAAAGTCTAAAATTGTGTTTTTTATAGTTAGACTTATAATCACAGAGTGGAACTTGTTGCCATAAAGTGCATCCTATCTAGATTAAGCTTTAAATGACGCTTACAGTTAGATTTTTGAATGTTAGGTGTGACAGGTCAATCAGTGTAATATAACCAGCTGCTGTCATGCCTGCAAAGCTGGCGTGCTACGCCAAAGGGCGGTTATACCTGCCATACAGATACAAATACATAAGTCATTTCATATTTGAACTGTAACATTTGGTGCCTACAGATGCGGAGGTAGAGATCCAGTTGTACAGCAGTCACCACACCAGTACTGCCGACCCCCCGGAGGTCCGACCCTCCACCCCAACCCGCTCCATCAGCAGTCCCAGCATGCAGAGGCTCAGCATGTCCGGACTGTCGCCAGACCTGTTAGCAGTGCCCCCTAGTGAAGATACAGTGCCAAACACCCCAGCCAAGCCTACAAGCTGAAACTCTACAGAGAAACCTGTCTATGTATAGATCACAAGGCAAAGGGATCAAAAATGATGACTGTTGTTATGGGAAGCATCTGACTTATTCCTGGCATCTTTTTGAACAGCATTCATTGCTCTTTCTGTAAAAGAAATTAGTAGCTACCAATTTTAGCAATCAGAAATTTGCTGTCATATCAGTTTTTCAGGACGTTTTGTCAAATGCAACTCATATAATCTACATGTATGTGTACAGAAATCTTCAAATTTTGTTGATGTCCAGGTATTGTAAATTTGACATTTCTGCTTCAGGTTTATGATAAAGAGTGAATGATATCATAGTATTAGAAACAGCAGAATAAACAACATTTAAGTCCAGAAAAAGCCGATGATGAGAATTTGTTCCTAGTGCCTGTGAAAGAGTATAGTAATGTTACGTCTGATGAAATTAGTGTCAAAGGTTTAATGCATAGGAGACACATACTATTAGATGGCTGTACATGCAAAGCTATGCCAACTTGAAGAAGAAAGCAAAACCCAAAATATCCCTTTCCTGCCAAAATAATTTTTCAGGGGCCTTTGTAGGAATATTTGACGCTGAAAATTCTGGGATAGGTCTGTAAAATAGGTCTACTAAGACAACGTTTTGCAACAATTCAGAATCAATTTGTCTTACTTCCTATTATTGCTCTCTCATTTGAAGTCTTGCTGTTATTTTGCATTCTTTTGGACATAGTGAGTCCATCAAAAGTGTGAAATGGAACAAAATGGAACAAACCCTCATGAACTATTAATGAATCTTATGTTTACATCTATGCTACTCGTACCTATCACCAACTTGCAATTTAGTTAATTTTCCTCTAGTTTTCACCTCCCACCCACTCAGTGTTTCTAGAAGTTGAGAAATGAAAACAGAAAAGGGTAGTAGTGAAATTGGTATAATTGCTTAATTTGCATGTAGGGCAAGGTAAGGAAGACAGTGCCTTCTCTTTGTACTTCCCTAAGAGCAACAATTAGCACTGTCGTTAATCAATTTTGTAAAAAAAAAAGAACAAGATAAATGGGTTTCTGGAAAAGGTGGGCAAGGCTAGGTGGGATGGGCCACCCTTTTTGGCCTATAGTCCACCTTTTCCGGTAAGCCCAAGATAAAGTGTGCACAACTAGTCTCCAGGGCAATGGTTACAGTGATTTACGTACAGCCAAAATTAGAACATTAGTATGCACACACAATTTTAGAAAATGTTACCGTGGCTTGTGAGCTTTCTCATTTGTCTTGAAAACATTTCTACTTGGGGCTGTAGAACAGCATCGATTTAGCTGATCAGCAGAGTACATATAACTATTATAACGGTAGTGTACGTGTTTGGGTCTACATGGGGTTGAATCAACTGTTGGTAGCAAAGCTCTGACTCCTTTTTGACGTGGCAAATGTTCAGCAATTCTTGTCCATTTTGAGCCTGTTAGGGCATTATGTAAACAGCAATTGTATGCTAAGCAGAAAACTATATTATTGTTATATTGCGTTGATTCAGTGTCTCATCTGTGTGTAAATATAGCAGCATGTAATATGTGTTATTGTATGCAAGAACTGCCTTTAATTGTCTGAGAAAAAATGTGCAGCTATTAAATTGTGATTCAAGCACTTGTACCTGTATTCTTAGATCAGCTATTGTATTGAGAAAAAAATAAAAATATAGGTCTATAACTTAAAGATGATATAACATCATACCATGAAAGATGATTTGTAGAGGTTGACAACACTTTAACATATTGATGATACTGTAGCATAATTGTTGAAATTCATTCTATGAGAGTGCCCAAGGTGCCCTGGACAAGGTAAAAAGTTTTTTTCTAAATAATTTTCAGAAAAAATGTCCTATTTTGTAGTGCCCTTTATGTATCTGGTATAACAATTGCTGATTGTATTATAATCTAATGATACCGTACTAGACGACATATAGTTTGTATCTCTGCTCTTTAGAAAAGACTTTATATTTGATTATGAGCTGTAAGATATTATATCTTTATATGCATTGGCAAGTATTGGCATTGATAATATAAACATTTGGTCCTTTTTTCCTGTAAATATGTACATGTACTAGTAACAAACGGCCTAAATGCCATGGATAGCTTTGTACAAAGGAATCTATGTACATGTGTAACTGTAACCAGTTTCATTTTCCAAGAATATGCGAGCAAATTTGTACCTGAATAAAAATAATGCATATTAGACAAGTACGTTACGCAGAAAGCTATCAGATGATATTTCATGTCCACAAGAATTTATTTAGCAAGCTATTAGAGTAATTCTTGACAGCTCGAAAGTTATTACCCCGCTCTTGACACTTTCTGCAACCTCTCGCGGAATGCAGGCTTCTTGTAAATATAAAATATTTCCATAATGAAATTTCGTGTCTGCCTGAATCACTGCTTCTTTGTGGCTACAAACTTGACCTCATTAACGTAAATAATTTCATCAGGTTGGCTCCTTGGTAGAACATAGGATATTGGAGATTTCTTTTTGGACAACCAGTAAATCTCTCCTGCTGACGTTTCGGTGTCTGTGAGACACCTTCAGAGCTTCTGACTGGAGTACTGGAGTGGATTGTGTTCTCGCCGCAAAAGCGCCACTTACTTCGGCTACTTCTAGCGGCGAGAAGCAGTACTCCAGTCAGAAGCTCTGAAGAAGGTGTCTGACAGACACCGAAACGTCAGCAGGTGAGATTTAATGGTTGTGTGAAAAGAAGTCTCCAATATCCTTGACCTCACGAGTCCATCGACGCTGAACCGATCGTCCGTCAGGATGAAAAGGAGAAGAAGAAGACCAGGTTCACAAAGTTTGAATAAGGCTATGCTGATATCCTTTAAAAATAGCATACATATAGTATACATCTAGCCAAGACACCATCCTCCTTAGTTACCACTGGCTCGCTCTTTTCCCTTGCTTAGGCCATGCTGATTTAGTTATATGGATTACATATTTTGGGAACCCTAAAACTAATGCGAGTGTGTGAATAAATGAAGTTTGGCAAAAAAAAAGTTGCCTTCATTATGAAATCTAAGTGGTCAGGAAGGTTGAACAGATGACTAAACACACAGAGTATGGTATAGCGAATAATAAATTATTCATTTTCATTTCTTCACATTTTCTTCTTTGACTTTGGAATTGATTTCAGCATTCTACGACATAAGTTATGGCTTTCCAGTATTTTTCTTTGCAATTTTTCTTTGCAATTTACACATATATGGCCCGAGGATAGAACCCTGTGGTACTCCGGCTAAGGGAGACTTCCAGTGTATGATGTGACTATTTAGACTTTGACAAATACATGTCTGTTTGTCAATCAATTGATTTTTTTTTCAATGGATCCTATTTTCCTTATAAATGTTAAGGTGTTTGGATTACTTAAAGGTGCAATATATTGTTGGGCGTCGGGAGAACCATTTAATGGGCTATACGTTTGTTACGCTGTTTTCTGCAACCAATGAAAGAAGGGTAATAAAGGGTTAAGTTACCTTCTTCAACAAAGGTATATTTTCTTCAGCAAGTGTGGCTTAGTTTGTGAACTAGCATAAGGCTACACCATCTTAATTTTATGGATGACATCCGCGCGCGCATTGATTTTCGTCCGTTCTCCAAAAAAAAAAAAAAATAACCTCCGAAGAGGCTCCGAAATTTTGTTCATGATATGACGATACTATCATTGTACATGTCTGTATTAAACTGAATGATATTATCTCTGGCGGGGTTGCTTACACAGTTTGATGTTTTGCTCTGATTGAAAGCGTGATGTTGTGTACACAGCCGAACACATTTTGTTTTTTTTCTTTGAACGGCCAAATGTTACATATAGGTCTTTAAACCAGGCATCATCCATGTTAAAAACACTTTGATATGAGCTAATTCTAACAAAGAAAGACTTGTTTGTTTGTTACACTGTGTTCTGCGGTTTAATTTGCAATACCAGCTATGTAGTCCTCCGGTTTATCATCTTTTTTTTTGCTAGATTTTTTTTTTCGCCCTCTCGCATTAGTTTTGGGGACTCCAGAGGATGTCATCCATAAAATTAAGATGGTATGGCCTAACTAGAAAAAAACATTGATGGATTGTTACGGCATTTGATATGAGTGTAGGTGTAAACAAAACAAAGGAGAACTTTGATGCTTGTAATGTATGTAATTTTAGAGGAGATGATAAGTTCATTTAACTTTAAAGTTATTTGCATGGTAACTGAACAATATATCAATGGTGAATGATGGGGACTTTATATTCATCATATGCAAGTTATATCATGCAAATTTGGTATTCGTAGTTAATGAGATCATGATAGTTGATAAATGTATGAGGGTTGTGAAACTTTTGTTCCATCACTCCGAAACTGGGCATCTTATTCCTCCTCGTTCATTAACACTAAGAACAAGAACATTCACAATAAGAGCGTGGACACTTGAAATGAGGATAGATTGTCATTTATTTCATTCGGTATCAGGACAACTCGGCACCAGGACAACTCGGCACCAAGACAACTCGGCACCAGGACAACTTGGCACCAGTTCAGTGAAATGTATATTTTCGGTCTAAATATCGCCCCAAACCCTAGAATTAAACATTTTGAAGCAATGTATGCCAAAAGTGCTCAATAATTTCTGTTGGTATATATCCTTGGCATCCTTGCGACAAATTTCAAGCCATTTGGTTGTAATTCCAGGGCACAGGAGACCTAAATATACACTTTTTTAAATCTAAAATGAAGAAAAAACTAAAACTAATAATTGTAAAGGCGTATATCGGTACATTGCATAGAATGCCGAATTGTTTGACATTCATTCTGTGTAAAAAAAAGATTAAGGTGCCGAATTGTCCTAGTGCCGATTTGTCCTGCCTGGTGCCGAGTTGTCCTGGTGCCGAGTTGTCCTGGTGCCGAGTTGTCCGACATTCATTTCATTCTACAGTTCAATCATTCATATATCTATAGTTCCGTTTTACAGGGAGACACTCTTATCTCTGTGTTACAACATGAATCAGTGGGATAGTACATTTACAGGACTACACTATATATCTGCAGCATTCAGGGCTCAAGTTGCGCTCTGCTGTCGCATCATCACACATCTACTTTTTTGTGGATCTCAAGGCTTCTTGGCCGGGGCTTCACCGTCCGAACCTGAAGGGGACAGTGTAACAGTCAGTGTTATCAGTTATGGACAGCCAAGAGAGAGAGCCTATATCAGGGTCCAGACATGGCTGGAATTGTAGAAATCGGCCAAATAGACAGATAACATACCAGAGGAGTTGGCCAGTCGATAGATACAGTTTGCCACGTCCTGAGCTTGGTAGAGGCTAAGCAATCAATTCACAAAGTCTAAATAATTGTATTGGAAAGAGGGTACCAAAAATGGGTTAAATGTTATATGTATTGTACTAACATCTGAGAGTAGTTTCATCAGGTTCGTAAATCACTGGGTATCAACGTTTTTTGTACACAACCACTAACAATACCCGCCAGTATTTCAGCAGTCTCTCTGCCACCTTCCTCAGGAAATATGACTGTAATTCAGCTTCCCACTGCTAGGTGGCGCTGCAGTTAGTAGAATGCGTCCTAGGCCTAAATGTGACCGAGCTCGTATCACCCCTCATCACAGTTGATGACAGGTGTAGATTACCGAAACGTTGGCAGATGATTGTTATTTGTTGTGTACAAAGAACCTTGATAACCTTAACCTTTAGCACCCATTAGTAGCCGTTTGGCACCCAATTCCCATTTTACAGAGTTAGGCAGCAGAGAGAAGGTTAAGCACGTACCAGCTTTATTTCTTTAGCTCTGACGTCCATTTTGGAATGTTGAAGGTGATCCAGGCAGGGATGGCACCGACCCCCACCACCAGGAAAAGTCCGCCTATGATCAGCTCCTACATGGACAACAAGAGTTCCAAGATGTCACCACTTTTCGAAAGTCATGTCCGTTGATGACTTCCTGTCACTTAACTGTAAACGTGACTAGCATATGGAAGATATACACGTATAACCGCAAAAAAAAAAAAACAACAGACAGACCCAAAACAGTACGTCCCCGTAGATCAGTAGCCTCTTCCATGACTTGGACTGTCATGTCTGATTGATGACTAGTTCTACCACCTCTTACCTGTACTTCCTGCCACTCCAGTAAGTCTGACCTTTGTGGTCATCTTCCCACTCATACATAATGACCACCTGGCTAATGTCACCACTTTGCGTTGGTCCCTTAGACAATTTTTGGACACAAGTATTAAGAATCTATGAGTCTATAGTGACCCCTTGTCCACATAAGCCTGAGTGGTCTTCTTAGGTACGTTTGACTGTATGTATAATGTATATGTATATGTACAGGACTGGTTCATTGTACTGGGGAAACTCCGAACCTTCAGGTCCAGGGCAACTAATCATTGTATACATGCACTTTGGTTATGGTTCATTTAAAATGTTAGAGGTACATTTCCAGTTTTTTTTTTCATTCCACTCCTACAGGATACACTATTTCGAAGCAACAGAAATACATAGACATTGCAGAATAATGTGCACATAATGTACATGACGCAATATCCTTAATCATTACTTGACACCACAGCACATAGGGTCACTCTTAACCTGACAAATGATGGACTAAGCCTAGCCTTTTGGGCGCAACCACAAGAATAATGTCAAGTCGAATTACACACAATGACAGTCTCGTACAATGTAAACATGATAAGAGTATATACAATGCATACAGGGGCTTTTGGCTTTTGCCCAGGGTCAAATAAGTATTGATCACAGTTCCCTCTCCCACATTGAACTTGAGGCGCATGTCTCCTTGAACTTCTTATCTTACCTCCCCAGCCAAGACAGCCTCTCTTCTCGGTAAGCTCAATTCTCTGGTGGTGGATACGTAATGCATCACCCTTCACTGTAGGGCTGCCGCACAGATGAGTGGCCTTAAAGGATCTCAACTTGAAGGCTCTTAAGGTGGCCATAGACGGCGTTACAGGTGCATACTGTTACAGAGATGTAGCCATTTTCTTTCACAGCAGACCAACTGGGACTTAAAGGGATGTATTAAAAACTACAGTATAGGAATGGCTAGGCCTTAGAAAAAATATGTTGTGTTTCTGGTTAAACGACTGACCCTAGCAAAAATCTGCAGACCCTAGACTTCTTTTGGTTCGATCACTAGAAAGGGACATAAAATTTGGCATCTGAGTGATGAAATTCAAAACAGACTTTCTGTATTTCACAATCTGTCAACAGATTGGGGCAGACAGTTGATGTAAGAATATGTAGTGAACATTGTACATCTTTTGTTCAGTAACATCTTCTTGTACAGCATACATCTGTATCATTACAATATGATGTTATTGTTAAAAATACCAATGTCCTGATGCATATCATTTCTAAAATGTTAAACTGTATTATTTTTTGCTGTATCACTTTGGTCAAAATCTATTTTAAAAAAAGAGGGGAAAAAAGAGAGTCCCTTCTGATTCTAAATTTTTCATGACTGTAATCGGAAACGTACAATTTTTTTCCTTAGCCCAATGTAAATCGCAGCTTTTTCATTACCCCTGGTAACAGTAGAGAACTTAAGGTTTTGTGGTTGTGAAAATTTTTATGTTACACAGTTGCCAGATGCCCTTTGATAGCTTTATACTTTTGTAGCAAATTTGACTTACATGTCTGACTTGAGCACTGATCAATGGTGAATACATCATTTCTTTATGTAACGTTATATCAAACCACTTATAATCCATGGGGGGGATGCCATATTTGATAAATAGGCCAGTTATATGTGAATATCTAACTAATGCTGAGGCAATTTAGATTCAACAATAAGATTTTAATGCTGCATTCGCCATGTCTTTTTGAATTTGTATACAGTCATCATATAAACAATATCAAAAAGCAGTTAACTGACAGGCAACCAATACTGAGAAATGTTACATATTGCATAAATTGTAATAAACAATAAACCAGTCGGAAAATTTTTTGGATATATCTAAAAATTATCGCTGGTCTAAGAGATTGATGTTCAAACTAATCCTTAAGAATCAGAGATACGTAAATGTTGTCATTTTTGCAGTGATTTAATGTTTGCGTTTTTTGTAGTGACCTCTTCACTGCACTTAAAAAATGCTTGTTTTGTCTTCTGCCCGCCTACCATCTTGTTTCAACGACTAAAAAAAAAACTGCAAACACTCCATTTCTCCCTACTGCTAAATTTAACCCCTGCAAACTTAAATATATTTACAGTCATCTTGTTGAAGTCTCAGAAGACAATTGGTCTGGCCCATCCCCTGGCAGACCTCTATCAGTCTCCTGGAACTAATCTGCAATGACTTAGTAAGACATAAACGCTGAGTGTCTAAAACACTTGCAGCGGTAAGCACTCCAAGGGGGGATGTTACATACCGTTACCATCAGCAGATAACATGATCTGAATTGTTACTGTGTTTTATAATGTCTGGTGACGCACTTTGCATGAGAATTGCAACTGCACTTGGGTCTACAGTAGCGGAAATAATGAGAAAAATCGAAGTAGTGCATCCGAAAATGGTTTCATCAGGTTTGTAGAACATGGTTGTGTAAAAAAGAAACTCCAAATATCCTCGAAGTGTGCAATCTTATCAGCTTAAATTCTATAGTTCCATCCCAGCCAAATTCTTGTTTTGTGGTTCACTTTATGCATTAAGAGGCTCTCTGATGTATTTTTAGACTTTGCAGACAGGTTTGAATTGTATTGTTCCAGGAACACAAGAACATTTTCAAATAATTTTATCACAAGATTTCTTAACATATGGTTATGCAAAAAGTAGCGCTCTCAAACCGAAACCAGTAATCTTCTTGTGCAGTCTGCAAGGCATGGAAATAAAAGATTGGGAGAGTATCCTCATACATTTTCTGCAAAGATTCAGCCACTGTAAGTTCACAAAATGAACTCGATCACTAGTCAACCGCTAAAAATATAAAATGGATTTACTTTTTCTGTGTAGACTCAGCAGAGAAACAGAGCAAGAATAAGATTGAGCCAAGATGTCAAATTTACTTTTCTTGTGCATTCAACCTTCAATTGTAACTCTGGAACCAACAGGGATGACATAATCACAAAGGCAATGTCAATGCTTCCTGTCAATTAGCCTGACAAGTTAATGGAATTTTCCCCAAGAGAGAGATCTGCAGATAACAATGTTATCTTGCTATTGTGAGGATGATACATGTATTGTCAAAAATAAAGTATGTAGTATCGCTACAGAATGTGAAATATTTCTACAACGAATGTCTTGTATGTCACTTCATTAACATTTTATTGATCACTTCCTGTCACTCAATGGTGAACGTGACAAGCATATGGAAAATGTATAACTGTGACAACACAAAAAGACAGACCAAAAACAACACCTCCCCATAACTTAGTGATCTCTTCCATTGACCCCATGACCTGGGATGTCTGTCATGTCTGATTAACGACTAGTTTTACTTTTACCACCTCCGATCACTACTTCCTGTCACTACTGCAACTCTGACCTTGGCAGTGACACTATATTCCCACTCACCTTCTGCCACTCAATTGACATCGTGTTCAAATAAATACAGATACACAAGAACACAGACATCCAGACAAACCGAAAACAAAACTTTCATACACAGAGGCAGAAGACTTGTCAGCAATTACAATATTATGTTTTCTCAGTGATGATGTTGCCTATAGGATATCATGCAAGAATCTTTTCTGCAAGAGAAAGTTTCATATTACATTCATGGAGCGTCCTGAAAGGTTGAATGTGGACAGGTGGGATTTGAGCACTCAATGCAATAATGGCAGACATCACACTTGAGAGGGTTGCTGAAGTGCTATTCCCTCCTGTTGATATGCAACAAGTACCTCGTGTACGTGTAGCGAAGTAGAAATCTATAACATCTTAGGATAGTCTCTTAAGATGGGGATGGGACAGTGAAGGATAGTCATTCAACGATGCAGACGGTGTCACCAAATGCATAGTATTATCAATGGTTGTGAATCAAGAAGATGCTTTAATGTTACAAATGATATTCAGTTTCTTTCTTCGAGGCAGATTTGTACTTCACCTCGCGGGTATGTTTCACCTTCATTTCAGCACAATCTCGTGATCCCGCGGGAATCAATCTCACAGCCATTAGAGAACAGAAAATAGAGGTGAGGTTTTGTGCTGGGGTCACATTCTATGTATTCCCCACTGCCTAGGGATAAAAGCAAATCTCGCCGACTATATATCCACCGACTAGCTTACCAGAATTTCAATTTATTTCTAAAATAGAAATTTCTGCTTCAAGTGGACTTGGGAAGATAGGCACCAGTCTTGTAAGGCTTCTTACCACCTAGCCTTTTCTATTATGCTACAATAGAGAAGCTGGGGTACTATTAAAGGCTGCGTGTTGAGACTAAGAGAAAAGGCTTTTTCAGCACGCACTGCTCAGTAGATGGTATCTTAGTTTATCTCAGTTGGAAGGTAGGTAAGATGTCGGCAATTACCACACAAGTACATGTGCTGCGAATGCTGAGCATGGTTCGGGATATTTTTAGATAAAGGTAATGTGTGAAGGCTTCACACGTGTGACGTACCATCGTAGATCACCCGCTTTGCTAGGGAGTGGTACGATTTAGTCAGAATTTTTCCACAGCTAGTACAATTATACCGTCCCTACATCTGATAGCAGTACAAACGCATACTTACAGACTTGGTGAGGACGTTCTTAGCCGGTCCTGACTGCATCCCCGCCTTCATGACAGGGAGTGCATTCGTAGTCATGAGGAGACGCGAGACACTGCCTCGGAGCACACCAGCCATCTTCTTTTCCTAGCCTTCCTTTTGAAGATCCTAGCAGAACCGTTAGCAGTTGGAGGGCGTATGTGGCCTTGCACTGTAGCTTTCTCTGATACAGGTTGAAGTCCAAACGGCTCCGAGTTAATGATTAAGTGGAGTGAAGCAACATTGGTGGGTTCTGGAGTGGGTTGATAGCTAATCTGTTACACGATTGGCTGTGGGGCATGTTTAACGTCACATGTGTGAGCCCTTGAACCCTGGAGGACCCTCCAAGTTGCGAGAAGGATGGTGGGTAAAATGCACTCCAGTAGCAGGTGTTTGTGACATTGATCTTGTTTCGTAGCTACAGATAGAACCAAAAAGATGCTGATTCGTCAACTCCATGTGGACACGAAAACAGGTATTTTCCTTCATTGTTAGAGACTGCATTAGAAAAATCATAAATGATAGCTTTGAACCAAGCCCTAGCTTGACAACAGAATTGTGCTTTGATGGCATTCGGTACAAAGGTCTTTTATAATGGAGCTTGGCAACCAACATGGCCACCGTTAGATCTTGCTAGTTGCAGTACAGCCTATTTGTACAAATTTGTCAAACCGTCAGTAACTGTCAAGAACGGGAGTCTCCTTCTTTGAAGTTATAGCCATTAAGAAAGTTCTGAAGACAGACCTTGCCCTCTGCCGTTTTATGTAGGAAACAGTTAATAAAAGAGGTAAGCGCTGATACTGTTTTAGATACAGAAGCTCCTTTTGATATCTTTATACCGCTTTTAAAGATAAATAGCAAGCGGCTGATACCAGCTAACATAGTACGTAACAAGGGAGATATGGCTAGGACGACGACTTCATAAGTCATTTTACCTGACAGATGCCTTTAGGAGTTTTTGATATTTGGACTTTGGGAGTAATATAAAAAAGCTATACACATGTACATGCAAAGAAGCTGAAACTCAAGTGTGTCATGATTGTAATTCTTGTCATGACAGTAGCCCCTGTCATACTTTACCATGATAAAAAAATACATTCTGGTATTTCGGTGCTGCTTTCTTTCATAGCTACGAATGAGGGGCTGGTTGCAGCCTTTAGGGCATGTATTTTCATACAAATATTGAACTAATAGTAATACAAGCCTGATGTATGCAAAAACCTTGTGGTAATCATAATCATGATAATGCGTACATTAGCTATTTCTGAAATGAACTGTACAGGATGACCGCACTTTGAAGAATACATGGCTCTTTTCCATAGTAAACTGACAGAATTCAACATGTCAAAAATATTCAAATTTCAATTCATATGTTAGATTTTCTGAACTGAATCCATTATATGATGTGACCTTTCTTCAAGTATTGAAGGCTTTTGGCATTCTTTACATCATTGATTTTGGTACATCAAATTTTTCATTTCCTGAATATCAAATAACTGCATTGGCCTTGGTTTAACATACCATTCACATTTGAGTTACCGCTGTACCTAAGTGCAGATCACATCATACTACTTATAAAGATGTACTCTGATCATATTCTGCTCAGTATGACACGCTACTTACAGTCAGTCTCTAAAGGTCCGAGCCCAAAGAGGTCTAGATGCACATGCAGGGGAAGTGGATCAAGTGCATGGCTGTATGGATTGTGCATATCCATTGATGTGATAATGTGACATTATGAAAGGGGCTCAGCATACCTGCCTTTGAATTGATGTGTAAAACTGAATTTACCACACATATTTAAGACGTCAACATATCTAGGGCAAGATGAATAATATCAATAAAAAGAGGTGCCAAACACTTAAGTGGAATGGAGGAAAAGAAATTGACAGACTGCAGTAAAGAGTGAATGGTTAAGAAAGAACTAGGGGAAAATTTCAAAGTTTACTTTTACCCTACCATCATTGCACTAATATAAATGAAGAATCTGTTCTGAGCTTTACTGTGCAGATGCACTGCATAACAATCCTCATAAATCATTGAATTCATAATAACAGACTAGACATTAGCTTCTAGGGACTGAGTATTGTTACTCAATGTTAGCAATTAGCATTATTCATAACAGTAATTAAAGTACTATGACTGGAATAGATGACCTCGGGCTCAGATAGTTCAGGATAGATACCACATTTATTCAATCAGAATCTAGAACACAATTACCTGCTTACAACACGACTTCCTATGAAATCCAGTCATATTTTTTTTTCTAAATCAGCCTGGGGAAAGGGCATCCAGTTGCAGGGACGATCAAAATGTCATATTACTTTACTTTTCGTGGACGTTGTTTGTACAGTGGATGATATACATGTATAACAGCAATGTAATGAAATAGAAGCCAATAAGATAATCTGACAACAAGCCTTTCATAGTATTGGGCGACAAATAGGTTCTTAGCAGCTATTTCAATGTCGATGAAATGAGCATTCTGCTCACGGTGTGCATAAAGCTTCTCTGGAATCAAGACCTTGATCATGTAACGCAGTCTGGCTCTATGTAATGCAGTCTGGCTCTATGTAATGTAGTGTGGCGATGTAACTTAGTTCAACTTGAAATAAATCAGGAATCCTACTCAGAACAGCATGGCTGCAGACAAAGCGGAGTGGTTTCCATTAGCGAGATGGCAAGTCGGTGACCCTAGCAAGTCCAAAGATGTATTTCTCAAGAGTTCTATACTGACATGTGTTGTCCAAGAATGGATGCTTGTCTCCCCCCCAGGCTGGTTGATGCTCTTCTTCTGGTCATCTCCTTCACTCCTTGCCCTGGTATCTCTTCAGGTTGCATAGGATCCAGACTGGGACGCCCATCACACCAGCCCCGATGACTACGGCACCAATGGCTCTGTCCTACATAGAAGAATAGCAGCAAGATCATAGAACATTACATAGAAGCATTATAGATACCAGTTACTATTCTCCAAGCAGAGGTTTCGAATGGGGGGGGGGGGGGGGGGATAGTAGTAGTGGCCGGGATTTTTAATGCTGCCCTCAAGTCACTCCACGTTAAAAATCCCGACCACTACTATCCCCCCCAAACAAACCACTGCTTGGAGAATAACCAGTTACTACTGTAAAACTGTTTATATCAAGTCATAAATGATTTGGAATTTAGAATTTGTAGAATATCAGCAGTGAAATTTGCAAGTAGCAAGGTTATGGTCTGTGGGTCCTTCTGGAGCCTTTATCTTGTCTGGGTTGTTTAAAAGTTGATCAATTCAACAAAGTGAAACTGTCTCTATACATGGACACCACTCCTAGACTGATCCAAAAAATTCTTTTTTTTATAGGTCAGATTTATCTTTCTGGTAACAATATAGATAGACAGTTTCTTTAGTACCTACAGCCACTGCTTTCTAGCAAGGTGTAGTTTGTACAGTTGCAGTTCTGCTTTTGGCAGATAGGAGGCAGCAATCAAGTCTTTGACAGTCCTTGGACAGACATGGTGAGGACTGAGGACTATAGAATATGGCAACATCATTCTTTACTTCTTCTTCGTTTATGGGTCCTTGATGATATATCAAATATGGAATTGATATTGATCCCAAATTTGTCAAATACTGGCTTTCAATATATTTCCTTTGCACTGTTTTTTAACCTTTGTGACTTTGATTAATTATGATACCGTCCCAGCTCTATTGAAATCTCTATCAAATACATTGATTTGTATGTTTATTGTTTGGAGCAAGAAGGTTATATAAGTAATAGAAATTGATGAAGCATTCAGGAATGTGGGTCTTTGACATACAGTATTTCTCTATATCTAGAGTTACAGTAATGGTAGATGTAGGTAAGGTAAAGTAGTCATCCTCAATTGAGGTGAAGCATGATGCTTTATCAAGTAGCTAGTGGTAGTGCAATGCGGCCTTGCCACGGCTCGCATTTTTGACAAAGCACACTGGGTCACCCCTACTCTTCTCAATAAGTGTGTTGGGTTCTTTTACGTGCAGAGGTTTGATTGAAAGATTTTGTTGTTTAAGTCATTTGATGTTTAACTTACTGCTTATCATCACCCCCCCCCCCCCCACTTAGTCGCTCTTCTCTCTCAAAATTCTTATTCCTAGGAAAAACCCTGCCATTCATAATAATTGATATGATTACTCATCAGTGTTTTCTAAGTCCTGTCAAAGGTGTAGCCAGTCTGGTGGGATCAATGTACAAATTAGTTTATGATGAAATATAATTGGTTAAGGACAATCTCGTTCATTGACTAGTAGTTGCAATTGACTGAGGTTATACTTGTTATATAATCTCGTGCGTAGCATATAAATACATTATTACATATCTTTACACACATGAAAAAAGTACTTCTATATGTACTATGTAGGGAAATTTTATCCACTGTCTAAGCTACCTGTTTAAGACTAGAATGGAGCAATGCCAAGTCAAAGCTCTTTCCTGAATTTAGGACATATATTTTCAGTCCTTTATCGGGCAAACTTTTACAGCAAGAACAATTTTATCCTCAGACCTAGAACAGTTTATATCATGACGTCTTACCGCGCTGGTCATTGGATTTTTGGCTTCTCCCGACGTGATCCCCGCTCTCTGTTGAATCTGGGTACGGGCGGTGAGCAGAGCCCGGCCGAGGCCACCACGTGCGATGATTGAACCGAGCATGTTGTCAAAGTTAAGGTCTTATTTGTTGTATTTTCTAGCGGATGCAAAGGTCGATGCTCTCTGTACTGAAGTGAAGGGCATCCAATATGGCGGCCACTAGATCCAAAACGAGGCTGCACACACTCGCCGTATCGTGTTATAAGGACTTATTTGATTGGCTCAGCCCAGACCAAAGGCTTTCTTACATTTTGTGAATATTGGCAATAATTGGCACATTGGTAGCACAATTTTGATATAACCATATTGAGATTACACCTATGATGAGAATACAAGGTCGAGAAAGAGTCATTATCTTGTCTTTTCTGTAACTTTTTGCATGTAGCGTTACCATTGTTTGCACCAATCAAAATAGGTTTGAGAGCGCTATTTTGGCTGACCTTCTCCGAAGGTTTCCGAATGCAACATCATCTTCCGGATAACCGGTAAACACGATTTAAAGATATTGTCCGGTTTTACGTACTACTTTCCGGATATCCCGTTGAAAATAACTTATCAGAGACATTATTTATAATCTCTGACCTTCCGTCAACATTTATTGTGTTTTCAAACTGCCCTTCCGGACTATCCCGAATATTTACGGCTTTTCACGAGCAAAACCGAGTATGCAAATTACCACCGCCGAGGGATTTTGTGTAGCTTCACTAGAGACGTCGAGCTTCCACCTTGCACTGCTACAAATTCGGTCTGGGAAGCTTTCTAGATCGTCACGGTACGTGTAATTTGTTGCTAGGATTTCTCTAGGGTTCCTCATGAGTTAGAATTCCTGTTGTGTACTGTCGTAAAGTGTCCCGAGACCTTTGTTTACGGGGGCTTGTTTGGCGAACGTGAGGTCTAGCTGGATGGGGGTGCAAACGTTCCTAGCCCAAAAAAATTCGGTAAGAAAACCCTAGTCAAGTGTTTTCTAAACAGGTTAGTAGCCGTTCTTTTACCAGGAAGGTACCCCGAAGTACTGGAAAATAGAAGTCCTCTATTTCTAAACTACAGGATTATGATTATTCATCGTTATAAGTTGGTACCGTGGACAAAAAAGTGTGTATTTCCGACATGGCTAGCTGTGCAGGTTGTTGTGACTTAGGTGCAAAAACCAGACTACACATTTCCAACCCATGGATAAACCTATTTTTCTTGGGTGGGGGAGGGGGGGTACATTTGTTTGCCAAAAAGTCTGTCCTACAAGTTCCCACGGTGCAGGTACACGTAGTAGATGCACAAATTAGAGTTCACTAAATTAGCACGTACCCGTGAAATGCTGAAACAATGACCACCCAAATTGTGTATTATAATGCCTACTGTGATCCCCTAGTGCTGTAGTGATTCACTTATTATAAAAAGATAATCAGCCTACAGTCTTCCTATTGTTGGAAATAAGTGTTGTATTGATGGACTGTATTCATTTATTAATTAATATGTAAAAACAACTTATCACTGGTATGTCTACTTCAACAATGAAAAGCAGAATTTGCAAAATATTTTGAATGTTTACAACCCAATTGTAGATGTTAGGATTTTGCACTCTCGGTTGCGGTTCCCGAACCGCTGTAAGCGGTTCCCGAACCGCTGTAAGAACCCAAAGTACGCTGCTCCCATGATTCGAACCCGCGCCAATCCTGATCCGCACAGTTTGGGAATCCAACGCACTAACCACTAGGCTAAAAGGTCCGGACCAGTTACAGGAGGTTGATCCCCACTGTTACACGGCGTTACTATACTAATTTTACATCTTATAATGTTAAAGTAAGACTACATGCCCCAAACACTTGTCAGTTTTGTTTCTGGCTTCCTGAGTGAAAGTCAGTCAGCTAGTCACTGTTCTTCAAGGCTACCTTGTACCATCTTAGAAAGATTTGATTATGCCCTTCATGGTATGCTAACAAATCAACTGTTTGTCAATATCTTCACCAAACATACAAACAAACAAACACAATGTATATTTCATGTAAGACTGTGACAGATCATTCTTTGGCTTACGGACAATGTAGATATAGTAGAATAGACTTGGCCAAGAAATATGCCCCTTCCTCAAAACAGCTTGACTTGATTATAAGTTATAACAGTTCCTCTAGTCTAGTCCAGACAAGGGTATGTGCCCATAGGTTACGCAGAAAGAGAAGAAGATACACAACTAGAAACTCAATGATATAGAATAGACCACCATGATGGTGTTATGATATTTGAGGAAAGTATCATCATCATCTTTATGAAAGTGGTATCACATTACAATATCATCTTCTATGGTCTGAAGGACATTAGCCTCTTGGCCCAAACACTTTTTGCCAGATACTGAGATAGTTGAGATTTCTTTGACTCTTAGGTAATATTTGCTAATCCTGTATTTACAGCTTTGTATTTAAAAGATTGATCATGAAAAAACACTAGACCAAAACATTCATGGTTAGGCTAAATTATCTAAAAATGTTTGTATTCTGTATGAAACTTACAGCAGACAACGTTATTGTAAGGAATTATGTGATAGATGGAACAGGAAACAAGGAATGATTTTGGAATGTGGTAATTTTTATCATCTTACCACATAAGACTCCCAGGCATGTAGAAATGTTTATGCATTTTTGCATACATCATAGTTTGTACAATATGCTGTCTGGGTCCTTGTACGTTTGATTTTACTGACAAGACGTGACATTCCTTGTGGCCTGTGAGGGACTTGGAACTGGTATGTTTATTCTCCAAAAGCTAATCATAATTTCACAGGGTCGCTAGAAGGGCTGATAATCATAATGAAGTAACCATTCTGACTACAGCCCTTCATTTGCCCATTTTCCTTCAGTGATCCTCGACAAAAAAAGGACGCACGCATCCCTGTTTGCATTTGGTTTGTGTGGGTTTACTGTTAGCCAGAAGAAACTAGACCGATTCCATGTCAAAGGCATCTTTGTTCGTCTGACACCAGAGTGTTGCTGTTCACATTGTTTCCAGCATTCCTACCATGTTTGCTGGGAAAGCAGACCCACGCACCATTGCAAGTGTACTCTGCCCATGAAATCAGCGGCAGCATGCCGTCATTTCCTTTGTGATTTATTCCACCATGGCAAGACTATGTGTGTTTGTGTATTAGGTTTATAACGTTAGAGACTTTGGGGGGATCCAGTCTTGAGACTGGGGAATTGACTTGCCGTGAACCCCTCTCTTGATGCATTGCTTGAATGAACTGACTGTGACCTATTATTCATAAGTGTCATATCAGGAGGGATTCCATCCCAAATAGTTATTAATGTTTGCCATAAGAGCAGGCAATGGTTGTGCAGCTGGTCTGATATGATAATTTAAAGTGGTCAAAGGCCGGCGCATCCAACATGCAGCCTGTATATACACAGTTGTGCAATCACCATCCTCTAGTCCATGTACAAGGGTAATTTCTACCCCCAACAAATGAGCCATATCTGTTGCTCACATTCATGAAGGGAATCCGTCACGGCGTTGTAAAATGTGTTCAGCTGGCAATGGAACAGATAATACTTTCAGTCATTTGTTTTGTAATTCTAATGCCTTTGCTCGTGCTCACAGTTGTCCCATGTTATTTGCAGGGATGGGACTGACGGATGTCTCCAGGGGCTATTAGGACTGAGTGATTCATCTCTACAAGATGTGGCATAGATCCAGGCTCTACACTCCAGGCGCGTTCTCGGCATCTACACAGTAGTAGCTATGGGTGCTAATGCATCGACTGGAGGCCCCAGCGAGAAGATCCCTAACCCACAGTACAGAACGTCGGCGCTGCTCCACAGGTACTCGTCTGTCGACACGCCGTTGGACCCCGATGTGGGGCACGGCCTGCCGCACACGCTGACGGCGACCCGGCACCATTCCGACAAGAAGAAGAAGTCATCGGCCTTCGCTACCGTCCGGAAGAAGCTGACGCGGAGGAAAAAGGGTAGCAAGTCGGCCGACCATGCAAAGGCCATCCGCGAGCTGACCTGTAACTGGGATGCTAGAGACATCAATGCTCTTGTGGAGGAATACGAGGCGGGGGCTGCGCTGAAAGAGCTCAGCATCCAGGCCGACCTGGCACGGCCCCCTTCCTCCCTCCTCCAACAGGACCTCTCAGACTTGTACGACTACAAGTACTGCACAGACGTAGACTTGATTTTTCAGGATGCGTGCTTCCCCGTTCACAGAGCGATCCTGGCCGCCCGCTGCCCGTTCTTCAGAGACTTGCTCTGTCGGGCGCCCGGCTACGGTCAGGAAGTCCTGGTCGATATTAAAACCGCGGGAATGGACATTCCAATGTTCTCGGCGTTACTGAGATATCTGTACACAGGAGAGTTCGACACAGAAGGATCAAGACTGGAAAACCTGGATGTTCTGGTGCATCTTGGCGACGAATTCGGTATTCCAAACGCTTTGGAACAAGACTTCAAAATTCTCCTGGAAACGGGAGACTACTACGACGCTATCTTAGTGTTCTCGTCAGAAGCGGTACCGCCAGACCCCAACGTGACGGAAGCATGCGCTAATGACTATTACTTTGACGACGAGTTGCGTTGTCACAAAGCAATCCTGTCAGCTCGCTCCCCCTTTTTCAGAAATATGCTGCAAAAGCGAGTGCGTACAGGGGAGGAGATGACAGACAGAACGTTACAAACGCCGACCAGGATAGTCCTGGACGAGACGGTTATACCGAGGAGATACGCTCGCGTGTTGCTGCAGGCCATATATCTGGATACGGTGGACATGTCCTTGATCATTCGCGAGAGTCCGAGTGCCACGAGTTTGAGTGAAGTACAGGCGATGGTGGCAGGGAGAGGGGAGCTGTCACAAGCAGAGGAGGCCATGGAACTCTTCCAGATAGCACAGTTCTTGGAACTCAGTGTGCTGGCACAAGGTAAGATTTGTAACATGTTTTTCACACAAGCCAAATGCTTAGATCTAGTAAAAGAAAAGAAAAAAGGCTTTTCAAGTTCTAAAAATAGATCTACTATTGAGTGATTACCACTTTTAGCAATCTCGGTCCATCTATATATAGCTAGATTTTTGCCTTGACCCATATTCATGTTAGCCTGGATGCCAGACCCCCAAACTAAAATATCTATCGTGCCCACACGATAGATATTTTGGTTTGGGGGTCTGGCATCCAGGCTATATTCATGTATAATCTACGCTGGTAAGTATTCACAATGTACATACCATGGAGATAGCATATATACTAGTACGGAGATATGTTATGGTATTTGTGTTTACACTGCTATATACCTAACTAGAAATTTTTCCTGAAGGCAAAGTATATTTTTAAAAACATTAGTTTGTTTGTGTACATTAATCCTGTGATGCACTTCGAACTTCAAAGATTGACAAACCAGATCTTACTTATAAGGTGTGGCAGAGACTATATACTGTAGCATCCAACCTTGACTGTGTAATTATAGTGTGCACATTATACTCATTATAATGTGGACATTATACTCAACCAATCAGGAACAGAAGATATAATTGTACTCAACCAATTACGAACAGGAAATAGAAAGTCAGACAAGGCATCAAATTTTGCACGTTGTAGATAAATAGATATGTAAGCCAGAAGGACAAAATATGTTATGTAGCCTCCCTGCATGTAACATGGCCTTGCTCTGGCTTTGTGTCAAGCTGATGCATCATCAATTTCATCCCATTGTTGTGCTGTCAGTGGAGGTGACTGACCTACAGCCCAGTGTTGTTGATGGCAGCAGGAGGTAGAAACAGCAAAGGCATATTTTTCCAGTGTGACAAGACAGATGCCCACACACTGGGTTCAACAACTTTATTTTCCCTCCCATAATCAGTAGGATTGAGTGTACAAATAAAAGTGGTTTTTTACAGGTCTGCCAATTCCCTTTTATCTAAAGCAGTTCTAGGGACTAGAGCAGCCATTTTCTCAGCTCTGTTTTCAACATGGCAGTTTTCCAAGCGACCTCCAGTCTAACTACATGTACATCTCAGCAACAACGCAAACAAAACTGGTTCAAAATGAACGTTCAATAATAGCAATTTCTATTTGTAGGGACAGCTGATCCCCCTAAATTATCATTGACTTGTGAATAGATGAGATATGTGATAAAATGTGTGCCATTCTAGATGGAAATCAAACCATAAAGAAGGATGGCACTTTGGCAGAAATTCTGTTTGTTTTGATTTAAACATGGGTTTACTGTTCTCATATCTACCTCAGTGGGGAGGAGATTATGGTAGTCTGCTTTGACAAGGCATTGCTGCAGTAAAATAAAGTGCTTGGATAAAGTTTACTTTGCAATAAAATTTCCAAGCTTACTCTATGCCGATAGAGCATAATAAGAGAGAAAGTAAATAAAACTACACAGGGTTAAATATGTAACCTTTCGAGGATTTTGGATGGAAACCAGAGACTCGCAAATGGGTCCAAATCAGCTCTTCTTACAATCACTGCCACCCCCGTGGGAGAGGGGTAATTCAAAGGGGAGTTACTAATTTTATTGCTGACATCTATTTTGTCCGCCAGCCCCTGTGGTAGAATAAATGTCCTTAATATTATTGGGAAGCCTTTATTTAACTTATCAGAGAAATGAAAGCAGTAACTTATAGTAAGAAGCAATTTCTGGGAGAATGTTATGTAGGTAGTACATGACAAGGATTTGTGTTAAAACAAGGAAGTATAGCCTCTTGTGCAAGCAGTGTACATGTTACGTATTCAAATTTGGCGAGCATTGAAGCAATGCGGAACATGGGAGCTGACCCAGTACCCATCTAGATTATAAGCTGCCTCCCTGGATACATTAGTTTCCAGGTATCTGTATAAATGGAGGGCAGGGAGGCGCTGTTAGCCAGCTGTTCATGTATTTTCTCAACGAAACCTAAGTGTACCACCATTTTTGTTTTGAAGGTATTACAGAAACAGGATTTTGTGCCAGGACGTGTATATGAAGATACTGTGGTTAGGTATACCAGTATCAGGGCTCAAATTACTGGGTGTATATGCCCTGTTGTGTACCCAAAATTGGAGTTGTGCACCTTTTTTTTTTAATATTAGATATGAGGTACTAATGTACTAGAATATAGTATATATTTGTAGCATGAAATATGATAAAACCTTTGTACTTGTTTCTTGTCACAAATTTTGAAGTTAGCTATAGAATCACAGACTCAAACTCTGAAGAGAGGTAGTAAGGTTTGTAAATAAGGTTTTTCTGATATTATTCTTTTATCTATTTCATGTTGCGGACCCCAAAAAATTTTCTGTGAACCTAAATTTTTAGGTCCGGTACACCTATTTCCAAAAATTAATTTCGAGCCCTGAGTAAAGGGTATACATAGGCACCAGATTAGCAGGGTACAGCTGGTAGGAGAATATACTCCCCATCCCCCTGGACTAGTCTAACTGATAGTAGGTAATAGGGGGAGGTAGCTAGGGGGTTGGATGGAGCCAGTCTGTAGATGTTATCTCAACAACCACTTCTCTACCACAAACATTGGCCCAATTTATCTGGCTGTTGTGGTTACTTACAGAGCCATCAGGAGCTGGGCTCTCTAACCATCCAGGGACATGTTGTCTCCCCCACTGTCCACACGCTGAACCAATTTGGACCTGTCAGTTGCCATTTTGTCTGGGGAAAAACAGGGCAGGGAGCAGGTACTGCATTATAGATAGGTGTCTCTCAAAGTCTGACAGCCACATTCCAAAGAGAACCTGTCCACAGTCATTGTAGGTTTCCACATTTGGGAGCTGAAAAAAATCTTAATTTGCTGCATTTGCAGGTGTGGTACAGTTTAGCTGGATACTGCAGCAGGTTACCGACCACATACACATTTGAATACTGTTATTGTTGAAATTTTCGCGGTGGTTTTATGTTGGAGGGGGGCGCTTCACTCCAAACTTAAATATATCTATAGCGCTATCGCAAACGTAAAAAACACTGGGATTACTCTATTTTCGCTAAGTACCCCGAAATTGAATCACGCAAACTTAATGGCATCTACAGTAGTCTGTAAGATATATGTAGCATGTCTCTTATCTGTTATCTCAAGAATGTTCTCCTGGCATAACTGAAATTTTCAGCCATGTTTTGGGGCCCACAAGGAACCCTTACATGTTGTAATGATTTACCAGGATGTGTGAGGGTTGTATCAAATCTGTCTCAAGGTTGCTTCAGTGGGTCACTGCCAAGGACCAAGGTTGCACCTTGCTGATGATTGCGATAGCTATCTTGTGGTTGGGAAGAAAGTTTGGATCTATACTTTTAGGTGACAAAACCAGCAAAACAGGTTTTCTTGCTGGTCATTTGGACCCGATACACACTGGGAAAATTTTCTGGATATACGGCAATCACGTAGTAAATGATGTACACTGCCTTTTTTCCTGGGTGTAAACCAGCCCTGCTTGACTTTCGTCATGCATTTTTATGGCTCGTACAACGACCCTCAATAGAACGTGCGACAAGGTCGTACGTGCCATAAAAATACTTTTGTCGTTAGTCATTGTCGTACGCCCAGAAAATTTTCCCAGTGTGTATCGGGTCTTTGTTGGTCATATCAGATAAATATGGTACTCCAGGCTATTTCAACTCTCTCTTTGTCAAAATGGGGAGGGCACTGTCTACCTAGGTACCTGTACATATAATCACTAAAACATGCAAAAGCATGTATATAAATAAAAAAATCTGGAAGAAACCCAGAACAAACTTTTGATAAATCATCTTCATAACTGATTTGAAATGATAACGATTAACTAGAAGTAGATGACTGGTGTGTCCGTGTGTATGTATCGTGGAAAATGAAACATGGCATATCTATTGTTATACTGTATCTTGAACATGCATATGAAAATAACTAATGGGTCAAAATTTGGGAGGCTATGTCATTGTACTACTTGTAGCAACATATATATCACTCAGTACCAGTTCAGTTCACCCTGGCCTATTGTGGCTGGTACACCCATCCCCTATGCATATGGAGCATGTTATTGCTCACTCCTGGTCTGAACCTCATGTAGGGACCTTCATGTATGACCATGGGCAGTAGGCCTCAGCTCCGCGGACTCAAAACAATAGCGAGTTTGTCTTCCCCGCTGAGCAGTTGCGTAAGACATCCTACCCCATAGTTATGCAAATACTCCCGACGGCCCCCCGTCGTCCAATGTGAGACAGCCGCTCGGAGGAGCTAACTTCAAAATATCTAAGGGTACGAAAACACCACTCCTGGTCTCCGTTACCAGAAGGGGTGTCTTCGATCTTTCGGGGGCCAATCCGGACCTATTACTGTCCATTGCAGTCCCCATTTTTCAACGTAACAAAGTAACAGGATGCTCACAAAAGATGTGTTACACTGAAGATACGTCATAGTCGTTTTAATGGAAGGTTTAGCACGTTTATAGATTTTAGCTGGTAAATCTGGCTAGAATTACGATATCTAGTGAGTACGTAAGAAGCAAATAGGAACTCATGTACAATGCTGGTAGACAAATATATGATGAATAAGATATCTATGTTCACAATCCTGGCATTTCCAACGCTTATCATAATGATAGCTTAGTTAATAGCGGTGTCGAAACCCCTTGCGTGCATGGCACCGGCCCGGTCCAATCTGCCGGCCATGATGTTATTGTTCCGTGAACAGCGGTGCCGTGCAAACTGCCGGTAACGGTCATGTAGGGAAAAGAAGGGTTTTTGGGCGTTACAAAATGCCTCGTATCGTCCTTTGTGATCGTTTTTTTATCAACTAGGTGTTTTCCGTGGGTAAATAGGACACCAAACATGAGAATCACCACCAAGCCAAGTGCCTGAGTCGAAGGAATTAGCAGAAAATTAGGTTGTTTGAAATGAGGTTTCGTACCTATCGCTCATTCCTCGCTTACGCGAGGAATTCGCTGGGCGCCATGGGGCGCCCTTCGGGCGCCCACCTACGAGCGCCCTTCGGGCGAGGTCGGCTTTCGGGTAAGTTCGGGATCCGCCCAGCCTATCACCCGATATCCCGGTATATATTCGGTAAAAATATAGACTCTCCTTCCGAGGCCTACAGCCTATGGTATGACAGTGATGAGTCTCTATTGTTGTCTGAACATCCTGCTTCCCTATTCTCCAGTGACATGTGTCTGGAGCCAGATTATTCCCTCTGGTCCCAATTTGCTGACTTCCAGACTAATTTTGGTCTGCAACAAGCTTACTTGCTGCCACTAAAAGGAATTAGGTATTCCTCTGTGACCAAATTTGTTTCTCTAGTGATTTGCTTTTCAATGACTTCAACACTAGATAGCTATCTGTTATAATATGTATGACTATGAGTAATAAGAGGATGTGTTTGCTGAGTACCCAGCTGTGATTGTACAGGTGGAATTGTAGACCCACCTGTGACAGGTGCATGCAGGTATCCAAAACAAGGGATTATGCACCTGGCATAGTAATCTGGTCAGGTATGCCAGGTGTAAGGGATTGTATTCAGAATTGTAGAAATACAAGAAAGTACCATTTTCCAACCTTTGTCTTCCATACTATATTTAGTATTACCCTGGCAAAATGCAATACAGCATGTCTGTCTTGGATTGTACATTCTAAACAGAGGTAACTCCTTTGTTCACGATGTGAAATACAGTTCTTTGTTGCAAGTGTGCCGCAGTCACGACATGTCAAAGACAAAAGCTGGGAAACAAAGAATCATGGCACACAGTTTCCATTGAAGCAAGGATTCACATTAGCATTGACACGCATGTCTGCATACTTGTCTTCATTAGACATTAATCCAATGGCGGTACAGGTTCGATGACTTAACGCAGGACAGACAACGGGGACGGGTCCTCGATAGACGTAGCTTCTCATCACCGGCTCCCAGATGGAACATTCCCGACATGTTATGAATTTAACCCTGGTTATGAATGCGGCATGAGGACCGCATCTGCATTGTTGCGATATTGGAACACGGCGTAATGTATGGTGGGAATCTAGCAGATGCTGATAGAAGCAGGGCCCCACACAGACAAAAACTCCCGACTCCAATCACACATATGGATCCACCGAACACTCTGACCTGACTCCTAAGATTTTCATTTGTTATAACCAGATATTTCCAGGAGTCTGGCATTCTTATCTTGCCGTTCTGGATGTGAATATTTCTTTCTGATAGCAGTGCTCATCCTTGTGGCCCTTTTTGATTACTTGCGGTTGAGATGCTGTGTTAATCATCCGCTTATCATCATTTTGCCTGTCTGTGTTCATTTGTCAATTTTGATGCGCATATTGGCGCCCAAATATTGTCATATTTTACCTACACTGTGGATCATATAAACAATTTCCATTTCCCAAATCGCAGGCTGATTTAGAATATTTACGCTTGGTTCACTGGGTATGCTTTAAGGTCTTAAAATCAAGATTTATCATCCAAATTAAGGTACATACAGATGTGATGTCAGCTACTGTGGTAATTTTGTGCTTTCAATTTTCATGGCAATGAGACATGAAATTTTCAAAAAAAAAATCATACTATTAATGGAATTGTTTTATGCCAGTGTCCAGGCTTGGCGTCTGTTATTATTATGATATTAGCTATCATGTTTTAACTGTTTGTAGCTCACAAAACAAGTCTGCTGAGGAAATTAGTTAACATACCTTTACTACCTGAGGAAAAATCTACACTTATGATTGAAATTTCCCATGCTTGTGTAGTTCTGATGTCTGAGGCAATATTGGCTGGCATCCTTCAATTTTTGATGGGTCGCAAAATATGTCCAAGAAGGGAAACTAGATTGTGTGTAACAGTATATTTTACTACCCAGGGAAGAATATATACTTATTAAACTTTGCATGCTCTTAGTCTTACAGTGTAGTATATTTTACCTTGGTAACAGAGACTACCGGTTGTTGGTTTCTGCAAATGTATAAATGTATATCTTTCGAGCTTTGGGCACTTTGTAGGGTACATCATGCATGTTTCACTCATATTTTGTTATCAATATATAATATAGTCATAATTTTGGTTGCATGGGATGCATGGTAGTCTATTTTAGTGTAAGAAAAAAATTCTTTTGGCTCTTCAAATCCTGTATCGACAAAGCTTTGCACGCCATTTCCATTATAGGCAATTGAGTTATAGCATATCTTATTCTCAGCAGTTGTGGTTATCGAACCCGCAAGAACTGTTGAACACAAGCCATTTATTCTACTTTGATTTTGCCACAAGTATTTCAGTCTGTCACAATCCCTGGTTCTTAACATAAGACAGGAGAGGAGTATGCCTTGAAGTTACCATGAATTCCATTACTCTTTATGTTTTTAGTGGAAATTGGATGATACATATGTAGCATAGTATCATGAATTTTAAACACACATATCCATGATAGCAGTAATTGCATGTACAGTCAAACCTGCCCAAGGCGACCACCCGGCGGACCGAGCAAAATCGGTCGCGATGGACAGGTGGTCGCCATGAAGAGGATTCCACTCACATGTTTCCAGTTCGAGGTTTTCAAATACAGTACCGTAAATGGATGGAAAATTATGTGAATTTAGACAGCATCTATTAGACAGAATTTAGAAAGATCCTACAAAAATTACATTTTCCGTTATCGTTGTATACCGCTAACGTTACATCGTGTACAAATTTTCGTCATAAAAGGTATAATTTTGACTACAAAACAATTGCAGCGCCCTCCCGCATTCACACGTTACATTAAACATGTTAAATAGTACAGACACACACGCACATTACCGAAGTTTTAAGGCCTAAGACAAATCCCTAGAAAACACCTGCTGGCCCCAGCCTTTTTTGGGGCGCCGACCGCTGGATAAAAGGGGCAAAAAGTTTTCGATCTGACAACTAAAGATGAAAACGGAACGGTGTGATTTCGTCGCGCCGCGCGGCCAAGCTCCGTGCGACCGCATCGAAAGGTATTAGTCAGTGCAGCAGAACGCACAGCGTCCAATAAAGGTTTTTGAGATTCATGGAAATAAAAAGAAAATAAGAATATTAATTTTCATCAATAATTAGAGTATTCGTAAATGTTCATACACAAAAGCATCGTGTTTTAGAAAGGGTCAGCGGTACGCCAAATCCGGGGCGCGCCAAATCCAAGATGGCGTCGGGACCAAGGAACAACATTTCGGTAACATTTCTCGCCCTATGTTTTGCCCGCCGCGAAGTCATTTTTCGGCGGAATTTAGTAAGACACAGACACATTTTTGTTGAAAATACAAGAAATAGATAGTAACTTCTGTGAAATCTGACTTTTTGACGCCATGCACTACGTATTCGTTTTGAAAATTGAGTTTAAACCGAACTGAGTTTGCGGTAAACTATAAGATTACGATAGGCACAACAACATCACAAACATTTGTCTTCACAATGTTTATAGGGGGAACGTTTTATCAAAACACTTCATGGAGGAATCGATGCTATAACATTGCTATTCCATATATTTTTGTCCTTATTTTTGTCCTTCAAAGTCTTGAAAACATTTCCGTGAAATCCGACCGCAAAATGATCCGATGTCACCACACGCTTGAAAATTAGGCGGCCGCCATGGGCAGGGATTGTGCTCTGTGCGGTCCCAATTCGTGGCGGTCGCGGTCGAATGGCTTTTAGTCTGTCCTAGGACAGATTGGAATTCCAATCTGTCCTAGGACAGTTCCAGATTGTACTGGATTCCAATCTGTCCTGTGACATATACATGTGTGTACATTAATTTGTATAGATTAGCCCGTAAATGCTACCTCTAGAAGCCTTATCTTACAACAGATGTATTAATGACTGATAATATTATATAAAATAGGCTTAGCTTGAGATTCGTGGTGCATGTAGTATGCATGGTACAAAACTAAGCTATGTCTGGGGGCTAGGTGATTTTTGTGAGTGATTGCACCGCTACAAGGCTGTAGCAATAACCCCTGTTCTGTAGGAATGGGAAGATCAGAGCCTATGCTGTCTAGAAAAAAAAAGACAAGACCTTGCAATACTGCTAGCAAGATGTCATAAATCTGAAAGGAAGGCCATGTAGGAGACGTCTAGAATTCGGAATGATAGATTCTATGGGGCGCCTGAGTTTTTACATATTTCATTGAAAGGACCTTTCCGTTGCCCTTGCCAATGCGGGTGAAGCCACGTCAGAATCATGCTTTTAGCTAACTCAACAATGAGGAAGAATTGAAACCTATATGCATTCATGCATGATACAAATGTAGAGATTGTCATCATTTTTTATCCATGCGAGCACAGTACTTACAAATGTACGTCGCAATTTGGCATAGAGCGAAGATTAAAGTCATACTGCCTTAAATTGATCGCCTTTTACGTCTAGGGTTTGTAATTTCTATTCATGAAGCTTAAATCCAGTATTAACACTAGAGGATTTTACCGCAATACATCAAAGTGATTGTGCTATCATCATTTTGGCAGGGTATGTGGCGGGATTATGCAGAAATGTTTTGAGTTACTGGGGGAATTAGGTTTACATACCGAGCAATTATATTTGGTGTACAAGATTATAAGTAATACTATAATAGCCAATGGTAGGGGAAAGGTACTATATCCCAATTTCCGACTCTCACATTTTTATAGGTATTTATATTATCATGTTGGGGGAAAGATGGCAATTAGCGTTTAGAATTTAAAGTGTTGCTAATGGAGGAATACCATCATATGATACTGTAAATGCAGAAATGTTTGTGGTGGTTTATGTTCGCTGTTTTCGCGGTGAACTCTTTACCGCAAACTTAGAACCACCGAGAAAAGACGTTCCATTGTGTGACTGTATTGCTACTAAACCTAGTACATGTAGTATTTATTTTATTTCATTCCTCCCTTGAGGGTATACGTATCTGGGACAATAGTGCAAACGGAAGTGCTAGTAAGTTGTAAAATATAGTAGAAATGTAAAAATATCTTTAGTCTAACTGCAAATTGACACTAGCTCAGTCCTTCTGAATAGTTGATGTTCTAACAACGTACAAAATGGAAAATGTAAGACGAATAAAAGCCTAATTTTGAGAACCTTGATCAATGGTTCTTTTTCTGTTTTATATTCATCCCTTAAGTCATTGACACATTGCAGGGATGACTTCAAAAACTGTTGCATAACAACAACTTAAAGTATTATTCTTGTTCTCTTCGTGGGTGGTTATCATCAGTCCACAGTTGGCCAGAATTCAGTTCAAAATGGAATTCAGTGAAAAAAGCAGTTATTTCAAGTGGTTGGGACACTTAAGTCTTAACGCTTGTCCAACTGCATGTTGCAAATACGTGTATTCATGCAGGAACACTAGTTATATAGTATTAGAGTACGTTATCGTTGAATCCATATGGACGGGGCTGTCTGTATGGTGGATTGTAGGCTCACATTGACACATACTCCGGATTAAGCCCAAAATCTGATATCAAATACATTTTGCCCCAGCCTGATCAGTCAGAAACCTTTGAAAATCGTGGTATCAAATGTGTCGGCTCAGAGGATAACACTGATCAATGAATCAATGACTGTTATCAAAGATGCGGCTTTGTTTAGGTGAAAAACCTCTATCGTATGCACATATAACTGCCTCCTATCTTGGCAGCGGTAATAAAATACTAGGTATATATCCGTGCCTCTTCATTTCTTCTTGACTTATCGTACTGGCAAAATTGTCATGTTGTGGTTGTGGCCTTTTGGGAAATTCCATTATGTGTCACATACTATTTTCATTGTGTGGAATGGCAGTCACTTTTTTTTTACAAACTATATTCTGTCAGTCGTTAAAAGACGTTGCCTTTCTTGAGTGTATACCCCGAGAAATAACAAGAATAAACTTTGCTTTGATAGTCCAATTACCATATACTATATAACATATAATTACCATATACTACATATTACAACGTATTTGCTATTTCTTTGAAGAATCGTGTCGAATGGCAGAGTAATAGTGGCTAGGCTAGTATACACGAGATTGAGAAGTCATTGGTTTGATTCCCGGCTAGATGCGGGGACAGGGTCCGTGGGAATGGTACTTAACACAACTTTCCTCACTCCGGCTAGGTGTAAAATGGGTACTTGCCTTTGGTTGGGGAGGTAATAAGTGATAAAAGGAGAGGGATGGGCTCCGCCTTCGAATACCGTGCCCTATACACACTTGGATTAACAAACCAATGTCCCTGCAGCCTTAATCTTCTCCCTGCTGCCTAACTCTGCAACCAGTAGGGAATTGGATGCCAAACAGCTACTTCAGAGTGCTAAAGGTTAAACTTAAAGGCTGTAGGACCTTTACCTTTAGCAGAGTCTTAAACAATACCTTTAAAATATTGACCTTTGTACCTGTATCCTCCAGGCTGTGAGGATATCATTGCGGAGAGCATCACGGTGGACATGCTGATCCCGACCCTCCAGTGGAGCAGACAGCCCCACGGCTCGGAGTGGGCCCACAGGCAGGCCCTGCTCTACCTGAAGGAGGAGTTCTCCCAGGTAGCCTCCTCACCTGTGCTGTGTGAGCTTGGCAAAGACTACTTGGGAGAGGCCCTACAGTCAGACTACCTCCAGGTACGTTGTAATGTTTAACCTTCTCCCTGCTGCCTAACTCTGTTACCAATAAGGAATTGGGTGCCAAATGGCTACTTTTAGAGTGCTAAAGGTTAAACGTGACATTTTAGCCCTTTTGGTTGCGTCAAGTGGCTAGACTAGCGGACACTAGATTTAGAGGTCACAGGTGTGATTCCTGGCTAGACATTCTGTCCTTGGGAAAGGCACTTGGTACGACTTTCCTCCCTCGGCACAGGTGTACAAATGGGTAACCTGAGTTCAGTTGGGGACAGGTAAATGGTGGTGGAAGGAGAGGGATAGGCTCCACCTTTCACTATCATGTCCTAGACACAGTAGACAAATACCCACTCCCCCTACGCCCTCAAAAAGGCTATGGGACTTCCTTTACTTACACCTTTTTTCAGCTCTTTGCCCTGATGTCAATTTTGCAATATCAGAAAGAGTTGTACTTTTGGTTGACCGTGCCAAAAACGTGAGCCAGCATGATAAAAGATAAGCCTACACAGATACCTTTTCTAGTCTGGGTGACTTTTATACATAATTGTGTAAGAGCAGATGGCACATCCAATATTTGCCTTCCTGCTGGGATTATGGTTTATATTACGTTAGTTCCGACATACAGCTGACTGAGCAGGAACCTTAAACCCTGTTCATACCAGGATTCGCCGTTGTAGGCACGGTATTGAACCCAATTCGTTTCGCCGAATCCTTCTCCCGAGGTGGAGGTTTGGTATTAACCCCCGTCGGAGCCAAATTTGGACAGGATTCGCAAATGAGGATCAATCCCGTGCCAGGATGAATTGAAATTCACAAATCCCAGTATGACTATGACTGAGCGGGGTCTTACATTTCCCTGTAAGCACTGATTATATGTCTGCCCTGTACCTGTGTCAGAATGAAAACCAATCATTCCATTATGAAAGTGAAATTGATGTAGAACCAGTTCAGCTCATTGAATAGCCACTCTTGAACTGTTTGTGACAAGAGAAGCCAGATGTACAGGTTTATTGTAATGGAGAAAGTCCCCTACATGTAGCTCTTTTCGACAAGTACAATGAACATTGGATCATGCATATGGGTTAACGTCCCCTCCTAAGGACTGCAACCCTTTCCAGTAGCTTGCATATTGGGTGAGTAAAAACAGCCGAGATTTGAACTCCCAACTTATTGGTCCAGAGGCAGGGTCGCTAAACACTGTTCACACACGCTACCCAAACATGAATGTATTATGATGTTCTGTGTTCCCATTCCCACAGGCCAGTGAGCTGGAGGTGCTGAAGGCTGTGTTGAAGTGGGGGGAGCACCAGCTGGTCCGCAGGATGGAGGAAAGAGGTGGGCTTACCACACATGTAATGTCAGCTGCCTGTGTGAAAGACTTTGATTTATGTTTACCATGTTGGGTATCAGTGGACCAGTTAACTGATGTCCAGTCAAGATGCTACTTGTGTAGAGTACCACACGGTTAGAATTAGAATCTAAATTCAATAAGGGCAGATCTCTGGTAACAAGTATCGTATCAATGTCTGTTTTAGGTGTACTACAGTCATTCGCATTACTTGAGATGAATTACCATTTACATCAGCAACAAAAAATTCTAAACATTATTAAAACTTAATGATAAATGTGTTGTTGGGCAGCATTGAGATTGGCAGACAGAGTTGTTCCATGTGATGTAAAGGTACTAAGACACAGACTGTATTCGCAGAGCCTAACTTGGTGAGCAACACTGCTCACAGTGTGAGCAAGAAGGGAGTGAAGAGGAGAGATCTGGACGACGTCGAGCTGCGAGAGATCCTGTCTGAGGTCCTGCCGTACGTCCGCGTGGACCACGTCCTTCCCGCCAGCCACGACGTCCTCTCCGGCGCCATCAAGCGCGGCCTGGTGAGCAGCCCGCCCTCCCACATGCTCGGGGGCGACACGGGGAAGGCCAACGCCTGGATCCCGGGGAAGAGCAGCGGCATGTACATCAAACCCAGGTTATTCCAGCCGTACATGGATGAAGCTAAGGTCAGTAAGGCCACCACTTACCCACTCTCTTCACGCCAACTGCAAAGTACGCACTTCTAAATTACATTACGTCTAAAGTGAAAGCGTCTACCGTCCTTGGACCAAGTTCCCGACTAAGTGCTGTAAAACTCAAACATTTCACGTTAGGATATTTTGACAGCTGTCAGTGCCAAGTTAGATCCTTCTTCACTGCGAGGATCGAGTTGTCCCGACAGATGATTTAATGCCAAACTAAAGTAATCCGACAAAGAAAAGTGCCACAAACCCGCCTGATGGATTGATTATATTTCACCGAGACCTGTAAAGTGCCTCCAATTACTTATGAGTATGTTACCCTAAGGCGTCGTTTCTTTCTTAAGGAGATGCGAGCAATTAAAGCTGACAGCTCCGCTTCCTGACAACTGTGCCGTAATGGAATTGTTCTTTGTTATCCACTTTGGGCTTTCATTTCCCCAAGTACACATACGTGACGCTCATCTTTATTTCCCAACTTCTTGTACGTGATGCCCATTCTTAGTTCCTTTTTGTCGAGTCCCTAAGTTTCATCGATTTTGAACTTTCCCAAGTTGAAAATAACTGCTGAGACTTTAAACTTGCTTTTCTGTCAGAGGTTTCAGTGTCATTGAAATGTCGTTTTTCTATAACCTTACTTTTGAAGTTTAATCCTGTTGAAGGCACCTTATACACGTCTGATAGAACACAGAAAGGTAATGTTAGCAACAACAACGACAACAACAACAAAAATTCTGCTGGAATATTTTGCATCCAAAAAGGATACTTAAAATTGACAAGTGTTACCTATCTAACAAGAGTCATGTCTATCATGCTTCAGTTAATTAATGTACACTTCCTGAACAACATACTTGCAGAAATAATGATGTAATGCTTTGCAGTTGTTTGCCAATTGTTCAGTTTGTCAATATATTTCGAGCAACAGACATGATTTTATTGCAACATTCACCAACAATCCAACATTATTTGCGTGAACTAAAAACTTATAACATAACGAACATGATGTACCAACGTATTGATAAATCCACGGATAGCCCCCTCCTCAACCCCCCTCCCACTGTCTTTTCAAATGTAAAGTGCAGATTTAACATTTGGTCTCATAGCTTTCAGAAATATTTCAAAATTCAGACTTTTGTGTGCCAAGTGTTCTTGCTTTTTAAGGAGATAGCAATGGGCACGGGTCTTAAAGTCTTTTAAGACTATAAGTTATATTTCATATGAATCATGTTCTTCGAACGAACGAACAAACATACCAGTTCATCTCCTCTCTCCCCACAGGCTATCCTGGAGGAACATCTGGATGCGGAGATTGAGCTGGTGCGCCTGCGTATGATGCGGATGTCGCACATCCCCGACACTCTCTACATGGTGGACGACAAGACCCCCTCCAGGGTCCGACACAGACCCAGTGCCAAACCTCCCGCCTTCATCGCAGGGGAAGTACCAGGTAAATCTATATTATTGGGATACACAATCAAAACTGCAAAAGAAGAACACTCAGGGGACTGATAAAATCTGGTCTATGTGGACAGGTGGTCACTATAGAAAGGATTCTTAATGTTGTGTCAATGGGAAAAGTTATATAAGGGAGCACTCTTACATAGGTGGTCAGTAGTAAAAGCTTGACTGTATATAATGTATATATTTTGGGATATAAAATCAAAACTGCCAAAGAAGACCACTCAGGGGACTGATAAAATTTGGTCTATGTGGACAGGTGGTCACTATAGACAGGATTCTTAATGGTTGTGTCAGTGGGAAAAGTTATATATTAATATAAGGAAGCACTCTTACATAGATGCTCACTAGTAGGAGTTTAACTGTATATGCTGTATATATTTTGGGATAGAAAGTCAAAACTGCCAAAGAAGACCACTCAGGAGACTGATAAAATCTGCTCTATGTGGACAGGTGGTCATTGTAGACAGGATCCTTAATGATTTGTCAATGAGAAAAATTATGGGACCACCTAAAAGTCAACATTGGCCAGGTGGTCACGCGTACAGGTTTGACTGTATATCAATGACTAGATGGTCCTTATGCATAGGTGGTCTCTAGTACAGGTTTGACTGTATATCATTGGCTATGTGGTCCTTATGCAGAGGTGGTCTCTAGTCCAATGTTTCTTCTTATATAGAGGTGGTCATCACTTGTACAGGTTTGACTGTATATCAATGGCTTGATAGTCAACTAGTATACATGTTTGACTGTATCCTTTGTGCAGAATGTGAATGAAAAGAGAGAATGTTAACTCCTCTCGTCAGATGTAAGCTACTGGCATCAGATTCCTGACAAAGGCAATCCGTATATTGTAACTGAGTAAAATGAATTTTCCATGTTATCTTTTCTCAAAAGACATTGGATGATCTATGCTCTGCAAATATGCCAGGAACCACTAATATGTGTCTTAGAATGGCTTTTGCTTTTAAGTCCGAAAGACAGCTGTGAGACAGAATAACTTATTCACAGCACTTCAAAGCAGTGAAAACATAGAGCGGTTGTGAAGGTAGGCACTAATGAGCAGAAAAGATCAGAGCCTTCATAATGACTGATTACCACTGCAACTGCATGAAACTCACTAAACCAATGACAGTTTGTCATTTTGTAAGTAATGTCGTCAGGACTGTCTTTCATCTCCATCCTGAAAAACGCCCACCGAAGCTACAGGTTGTAAGGCTGGACTTGACTCGACTGTCTTCCAAAACACGGAGGAATTGGTTATGAATGGTTGGCATCTGTTCACAGTAGCGGAAACTTGGCTTCAGTCCATTTTAGTCTTCCCAGCAAGGCCAGTTTAGTTTGTGGAGGGTGTTGGAGCTTGTTAGTGAAGGAGTGGGCTACCTCTAGGAGATGCGCCTACGTGTGCACCTTCCACCCACACGGGCTGACCTCTGTCAAAGTCTCCCGTTTCGCCAAATGGTACTCTGAAACGCATCTCTGATGAATGCTAATTTGGAAAATGTGTACCATTGTATTGTTAACCAAAGTTTGCAGTGTCTCAGCCATGAATGTAACCTTGTTTAAGGGGCAAAGACATGTGTCAAACTCTGAACACTAAAATGTAAATTCAGTTCAGTTTCGGTTTATTTGTTTCGCCAGAATATGCGTGTTGCTTACTGGTAGTTTTCAATGATTTGTGAGGGCAGAATCCCCAACATAACATAACATTATACTAGTATAAATGATCAAAGTGAAAACAAATTTTGATTAAATAAACCTTCATAATTGATTACTATGGAGTGGTTAAGTGAAAGCTATTGTCCTCAGGGTTGAAATGAAGAATACATTTTGGTACTCTTCCATTAAGATGTCTGCTCCTTTTTCCTAACATATTTTCCCTCCTGTTGTCCTGCAGTTCCGAATGTGGACAAGGTACGATCGATGTTGGGGAGAGAGAAGGAGCTACGCCGCATCCCGTTGGCGCAGCGGGCGTACGGCATCTGTCCTGACCGGGGCCTGGTCACGTACCAGATCCACCTGCGCGTGGTGCGTGAGTTCGGCCTGCCAGACGCAGCGGTAGAACTGTTGCAGTACCCAGGGGACTACTACCTCGAGCTGCTAGACGACATTCCAGGTGCGGGGGCGACTGCGGCCGTGGCGTTGGCGGTTCCTCCGATGTCGGCACCTGCCAGACACCTGGATGAGACCAGATTCTCCTTCACGCCCTCCCCGAGACCCCTGGGACCCAGACCTGCACCTGTACAACATGTGGATCCACTTGATGTAAGGGCTGTTCTCTCCCTCTTTGTGAAACTTTGTGCATTTTTTTTTTTGCTCAACTATATGGGAGGATAATTAATTTTGACTACTACTCCAAACAAGGTCACATACCAACGGGCCCAAAATCGACCTTGACCCTCATCTTCGCAACACCTACATACCTACACCCACATACCAAATATCATCACATATCGAGGTTCCTGAGTTATGCTGACTACAAAAATCTGGAAACACAGACAGACACACAGACAGACAGACACTCACTTACCCAAAACAATATCTCCATTTTTCTCTAGCACCAGACTAGTTTGGCAGCCCTGGCTGTGCAGCCTGAACAGCCAAACCCAGAAATGAATACTAAATGTTTCCTGGGTAATTTTTTTGAAGTGCATGTGGTTTCACTAAATAAATGCCTTGTTTTTGTACCTGGATGCAGGTAACTGAATGCACTCGGCGAGGTGTGATGCCTGACATCGCTGTTCCAGCTACTTCTGCTACCCCCTCTGTGGGACGGCAAATGCAGCGGAGCCCAGAGCTGGGCGATCGGGGCGGGGCCGCCTTCAGCAGGTCCTTCTCCTACAGCTGAGGAAACACCTGCAGACAGCTGTTTGTAAACAGGTGGCAGGCTGTACATCTGCACATCTGCACATCTGTTTGTAAGCAGGTGCTAGTCAGTACATCTGCACATCTGTTTGTAAGCAGGTGCTAGTCAGTACATCTGCACATCTGTTTGTAAGCAGGTGCTAGTCAGTACAGCTGCACAGCTGTTTGTAAGCTGGTGCTAGGCTGCACAGCTGTTAGCAGGTGCTAGTTTGCACAGCTGCTTGTAAGCAAGTGCTAGGCTGTACAGCTGCACAGCTGTTTGTAAGCAGGTGCTAGGCTGTACAGCTGTATGTTAGCTGTACAGTTGGACAGGCGACTGCTGGTCCATAATGGACTTAAGATGCAAAAGGGTTATTCCACTTCAGAAAGTGGATGGATGGGGATGCTGCTCCCCCTTGAAGCTTTTAAAATGAACTTGCCCTGATCTTCCTTCAATTATGTAAATGTAGGTATAAAGAATGTGTTCTAAACACTTTTATATTATTTCTTACCAATCTCTTCCTGAAGAAAATGCCACAGCAGTGTCATATGTTATATATATATATATGTATGTATGTATACTTATATATATGTGTATATTGCTGTTAGTATACTAGGTATAGTTAGGCTAGATGGTGAAAGTTTAAGTGATTTTTGATAAAGATTTAAAATCCTTTCATACTGTATTTGGACGCCCTATCTGGACTGTTGTTCAGTGGACATGAAGCACCATTTAGATATTTCTCTACAGTATGCATGTCCACACAGACAGTGGAGTTCAATTTTACTGTGGGAGGAACAGTGTTTAGCTGCAATAGATGGAGAATGGATTGAATGCTGTTGTATTTTGCTGTGTACACAATGTGCCACTGTTAATTTCATGCTTAAGATGTCACCAGCCATAATACAGCCTTTTTCTATCACAGTGCCAATAACAGAGCTGCTCATTTTAGATATAGCAAATCTCAACAATATCACAGCATACTAGAATATGAATATTTGCATATTTGACGAAAAATGCCCTGCTTGTAGAAAATGTTTTGATAAAAATTTGGGCAAAGAATGTACCGGTAGTGATTTAAGTTTACGTTTTATGATCTTGATACTTTTGAGATGAACTTCTTTTTGTCTCTTTTTCATTAAAATAATCATTTTGTACATATGTAGACATTAAAATGTATATGCAAGAACAGAAGTTTGAACTGATAGAATTGAAGTCTTCTTGTCAGTCCCCCCCCCCTGCATTGTGGTATACAGTATTTGTAAAAAAAAGGAAAAGATCTTGATTTTCTACATTTTCATAGCTTTGTTGGGAAATGATGTAGAAAACTTGCTTTCCAGCACTTGGTTAATTTTCTGAATTGAATGTGTTTACTGTCTGTGCATTGTAGATATTAGAAAGTTAATGCCTGCACATATTTTTGCTATTGACTTCCTATATTTGCTTTTCAAATGACTTATTATAATACAAAAAAGAACTTAAAACATATAAGAAGGTAATATCATATGAGCTATCATACCATTCTGGTGGAGAAATAGCTTTCAAGTAAAATGGTCAGACTGATATAAGTACCCATAACTCTCTTTATACGCTAGACTATCTGAAAGAAGTTTAGAATTTGTGTCAAACTGTCACTTTGTATTTGCTGGGCTTCCATAGAAAATATTTGACTTTTCCATGCACTGTAGATATTATGAATGAAGATATGTGTACATGTACCATAAAGTTTATGTGTAAAGAACTGCTAAGCGATAATCTATTTTCATTATGACATTTTCATTATTAGTATATCTGCATATGTTGACTAGTGTGTGTGGCTTTCCGGAAAAAATGAAATGAACTGGATCAAAAAGATTCTCTATGTTGAGGCCGATTGGTATTGTCATATACAAGAACTTGTGTCAGCCTTGCCCTCTGTCCCAAAAATGTATAGATCAATATTATTGCATCATATGTTTGTTGTAGAGAGTCCATTATATGTTTGATTATTTACTTATAACGACAATCATAGATATGTGTTCACCATTACACACTATATTATAAAGTCTTTGCTATGGCCACTGAAGTAGATAGTAGACTAGAATAGTAGATCCTGTGTATAAGTCTTCCATTTTTATCACACATTTTGTATGTATCATACCATTCAAAGTTACATAACCTATTTTACTATACAAATTATTGTCTGCGCTTTAAGTTAAGTCTCAGAGTAGGGACATGAATTATGGAAAATTATGAGTCAAGCAACAAACACAGATGAAAAACCTTGAAAATTGTACCTGTTGTATGTACATCAATGCGAAATAAGAGAAAAATCATTGAATCAACAGTGGACTGTAAAAAATTGACCCCACATGTTTTGAGTTGTCACCACATTTTGCCTTGTTCCAATTGTCATGGATGTAGTTGCTGATGTATATTTATCATACAACTGTGATATTCCATACCCATTATGCAACTAAAAATTCATGGAGGATTGACAAAAAAGGCCTCATTTTTTAGTCATCATGGATCATTAAAATCTCTATGACTTCTTTTCTTTGCTCATAGCTAAGGCAAATCTCAGATGTAATTTTTTCTAGTCATCAAATTAAGAGCAAAAAAGCATGGGATCATTGTTTATATCGACTGATTATATTTTTAATTCTCGATTTGGAAGTATTTGTGAACGAATGAAAGATGACTCCCCCTTGAACTGTACCCTGTTTGAAACAAACGTCAAAAATAGATGTTTGCTGTGGTGTTGTGTTCTGTGACAACGTGTATGTACCTGGATCGTGTAGAATGTCCAATGTATCCCCTGCAATTATTATTACCAAGCTGTCTGATCTCTACACACCAATGGAATTAATTTAACTACGTAGAATGTATTATGGTCTTCTGGAAAGGAAAACCTAAGATGTGTACAGCTGGTTTTATCACTTAGATATGAGCGTTATTTTCCTAGTTCTTCACTGTAAAGAGATGTCCATAGTAAGTAAGCTTTGTGTGGCCTAGTGGTACTATGGTGTACGTTCTGCTTGGCAATAAAGCTTCCCGTTTTACAAAAATTAACTTCTGGTGTTATTTTTTAATCGTAGGAACTTAAGGGAATGGCAGTATGCTTTGTTGATATTGTATCAAATCAACAATTCCTTATGAGTAGAAATACATAGATAAGAAAACTTGGAGTCTTTACAGTATAACACTATTCTTGTCTACAACATTCAGTATAACAACAATTGCCTTGGCTTCCCTGTCCTACAAAGATTCCAAGTGATGGTTTTACATTATATGTGATCGTTCGAATAACAAGCAGACGACCAATAGGCTGGCTGTCTTAACCTCTTTGCTGTTAGTAAATGAAGGAAATCACCAGAAAGTCACAATCTTCCCTTCCAACCTCTGCTTGGAGAGAAGGTACAGCATACAACACGTTGTGGCCCCTTTTTAAACAATGGTATGGTCGGGGTTAAAGGTTGCCCGTATCACTGGTGACCTGTCCAGCGTTTACACAAACATCGCCACGCCTCTTCCTTCTCAAACAAGTACCGTAATAGCCAATATTTGTTGATGTCCATAGATACACTACAATGTTTTTAAAGTTTCCTGGTCTAGGAAATGGCGTCGGAAGCTTGTATTAAGCTCAATTATTCTTACGTTCAAAACCATGGGTTGTGCGGCTAGTCATAATCATGATTCGGATCGAGGAGGTTCACGTAACGTTACAGACATGGAAAAAAAGCGTCTCGACTTGGACGCAGTTGCTGACATCGTCCGAGACTTGTGCACGGGTAAAAAGGAACTTCATCCAAGGACTAAACCGACAGATACCGACTCGAGCCGAGCGTGGACCGAAGTCCTTTCCGAACCCGTCTTCGGACGGCTGTGCTCCTGTCCGAGGGGAACGACTTCACCCGACCGGTTGTCTTCGCGGGACGGAAGGAAGTACGTTTTCTCCTTCGGTCCCGAGACTGTGTGTGGGACTCTACTGAGGTTGGAGCCATATGAGATGCTGGTTCAACTGGGACTAATCCCCCGATACATCTATTGGAAGGTGAAGTTTACATTTGCCTGTGTTTTCATAGTTAGGATACAGACATACATCTTGTCGCAAGGCGGCGTTCCTACCTTACTCATAGCTGGATATTGGCATTGGGTCCCTCACCCCTTTTCAGGTTGTTCCAGAAAAGAAAAGAAATATGAAACAAGTAAAGGAATTGCGTCTAAGAGGGTAAGACTTCCACTTTCACATATATTTTGAACTGTAATATAACAATAAAAGTATACAGTAAACCTATTTGAGCGCGCCTATATCCTGACACCCCCTGCTGTTAACGTTACAGGTGTATAAAGAAGAGCTGCCGTGTTTCTTGGTGTTGTTCCGGCCGGGCTTGGTACAACCGGAGCCCGCCACATGGGACGGAGTCATAGCCTTCATATCCCGGCATTACCCGCGCTGTGTGGACAAAGTGCGCAAACATTTACCTGAGGTAAGTTTAATATATGTTCATTTCTTTGTCTTATTACTGCAAGGATGTACACACTGATATGTTATATTTTGTTCGACTCATGTTTATGTTTGACTACTTTGCATCTGGTTTCATTGAGTTTCTGATTTGGATGGTTCACTTTTGTTACTTACTATTACTTACGTGTATGGCCACTGGTCACGTGACTCGATGAACACTGTGGATCATAAGTTTTAGAATTCGAAAGTTTATAGCACTCCCGTCTCTGTTAAGAGAACGGTTGCAAGGACCTGCTACTTATGACTGCTCATGCCTTGACAAAGGACAGTCGAAAATTTGGATAAGTTCAATTTTTGTGTTGAAAATTACAGTTCAACTTTGCTTCAAAATGATTTCTACCAACACAGTTGAACTTTCAATCTATGGCTGCTAACTTTTTGAAAAAAAAATCTCACTCCTATAGATCAAGACGAGATCTGTGGACGACTTTGAGAAAGACTGTAGCGTCCGTTTCATCGAGGCCTTGGAGAACCCCACCGGGCCCGACTACATGACGTACGACCGCTACATGGCTCTATCGGACCCGCAGCCCTGGCAGACCCGTCTGTTCCTCTACTGCGAGCTGCGCCTGTTTGAACTCTTTACGGGGGACGGTAGGACCAAACTTCACGACGGGAGTCTGGGGGAAATGGAATACCTGTGTGATAACGTCTCCCTGTCCGAGTTTGGGGAAGGGAACTATAGAATCATTCCCGTTGCGGTCACCATACCCGATGACGTCATTCAGAAATACGAGAACGAGGGGGAAAAGTAGCAAGGTGTTATTTCTCAATACACCTGCTATCCCAATAGCACTTGAACCAATGATAGCGTGGCAATTAGCGGTTCGACCAATGAGAGAGCGGCTGCAGAACCGCATTTTTAGAAATTCTACGTTTTGATGGACTTGGGCGGAGCTATGGGATCGGTCTATTGATACATTCCACGACATTGCTTTGTACGTGTATGAACATCACGTAAATAGGATGTGCATCGACAAGACAATCTACCTCTACTGTTAGAAGAACTAAGAAGTTCGTTACTATCATAAATCATTAGCTTACGCTGTTTACGAATGTGGCGTGTGTTGTTTCGAATATATTTTACTGGCTTTACTTTGTAGTCGATTTGTCAGGATGTTCTTTGTGAACAGATGGTTATATTGTAGCCTACTGGACAGGACATCCCGTTCTAGGATGTTATTTTTGTGTATGCTAAATATATATTTCATTCTTACAACGAACTATGAATTGGGCTAGCCGCGGCTACTGTTTGATGGCTTCTTTTAAGACTGTTTACAAGCAAAAGCCCTCCAACAGTCACCGCGACTTTATCATTCCTTTGCAACCAGAAATTTTCGTGTTTCTTTATACCATCTTACAATGCGCAGCGCCAATTCACCGCACATATGTTGAAGAAATATAGGAAATAAATAAGAATGAATACATGTGTAATGTGATATCACCTTTATTTTCCTTTCCAATCAGTCCCTTCCATTTGCGTGGTAGAAACAACCGCCATCCCTTCTCAATATTAACATGATATTGGTGATTAATCTCAGTATAACCAAGGAGGTTAATTTAACATCCTTGGTATAACGTGTAAGAGAGTAATGTACAGTGACAAAAAGATGTGCGTGACAATAATTTACTTTATTATTTACATGTCGACTATGTACAAAAAAACACTCAATCCATTGAGCCCTCATAAAGCAATAAGACACCATTCTACATTCGTTACATTCTTCAGTTTGTATCATGTTGCTGTTAACGTCTGGCGCCTGAAATGAGTTTAAATAAATGCCAATAACGATTCCAAGAATACGACGATTTTGGTTTACAAAAAATAACGCTGTACAATCCTAACCACGCCATGTTCATTTAAAACAACGGGTACTGCGTTAGGAAGTCTTTCAGTTCGTCCACTACATCATACATGTCCACAAGCGATGCTGGTGACGGTAAACTGGCAAAGTCTAGCGGTTCGCTTAGGTCAGACGTCGGCGTGGACGGGACGGAGCCTGGTCTCAATAAGGCTTCCATCGTCGGTAGACTGTCGTCTGGCTCGGAGATGGGGCTGTATGGTCCCGCACCGCTTGGGCGTGGGCACTGGATGGCCAGCTCTTTCACGGTACCGAAGTTGAGCGTGCTGAGAGCGGTGAACGGTGCTCTGATTCGCGGGCCTTGACTGAGGGAAGGGATGGAGATGCGGGCTCGGGACTCGTCGTGCATGGCGCCGAAGTCCTTCACTTCGTCATCGCTGCCGTTTTCCTCGATGTCGAGCAAGGCAGACGGTAGCGGTTTGCCGCGGAACTGTGTGGCGGACATGGTCGGCTGACAGTCGTAGAACCTCCCCGCTGACGACACGGTGAGGGTAGACCAGGTGGTGGCGGTGACGTCGCTAGTCGGTCGTGAGGACGCCCAGCGGCGGGACTGGGACGGTGCAGCCGGGAGGTTACAGCTGGGGTTGGCCGCGGGGAAGTGGTGCACGGTCTTGGGCCGCTGTAGCGCGCAGGAGGCGTACATGGTGGGGCACTGCGACTGACTGTATGGCTCGGGGTACGAGTAGGTCTGATCGGGAGATTTGTCCATGGGAGGATAGGCGGACGGGTTGGAGGGTGTGGGCTGGACGAGACGACCCTTGTCCTGACGACGACTACGAGCGCGTTTGTTCTGGAACCAAACCTGAACGGATAAAAACAACAAAATATGTATTAGATACTGCACCAAATCATATTGATTCCAAAACTATCATACCTATCCTTCTACGGTAATTTTGGTGGCCTAAAACACACACGAGTTCTTGCCAATAAAATGACAAAATTGAAACGGAAGAATGGTGATAAAACCGCAATGTACAAAGAACCAAATTGTATGGACGAATAATAATACTAGTAGTAGTAGTAGTACGTGCACAGGCCAGTAATACTAACAATGCCTAACTAACAATAACAAGAGCACAAGTTTACAATGATTCCAGAAATATATATCTTCCTTTGGTACTTTTGGTGGACAACAATTTTGGTAACAAAATGCCTAAATTGTGCGGACGAACCAAGAACAGAACTTACAATGACTCTGGACTCGGCGACTCCTAGCGACTGTGCGAGTCGGTCTCGTGTGTCGGCGTCTGGGTAGCGGTTCTGGGCGAACATCGCCTCCAGGGTGGACAGCTGCTGCGCCGAGAAGTTGATCCGGAGTCTCCGGCCTGTCACGTCTCCTGTCGACCTTTTGCTTCTGTCCCTGCGCTTGGCGCCTGGAGAGTAGCGAAAGATAAGTTGTCAACGCTACTCACAATGTACATCTTCACAAAGAAAACATTCTTCAGCATAACGAAGCATTCCGACGACGTAAAATTGCACTCTGACATAAACCGCATAAGTTCTCTACTGTTCCTCGAACACAAAACTAGGGGCAAATTTCCGTTAAATATCAAGGATTTGTGCTTTCTTCTAGATTTGTTTGGGACGTAGCCTGGATGCCAGACCCTCAAACCCCACAATATCTATCGTGTGATATTTTGGGGTTTGAGGGTCTGGCATCCCGGCTACTAACGTTATATGGATATATATTTTTTGAACGGTCGACACGTTTAGTTCCGAAGTACAACACAGACAGTATTGACAATCGTTAACACGTATCAAGGACATCGAAAAAGAACTCGATACATAAGATTTGAATAGGGTGTATAACCAGGAATATAACGTACCTTTCTTGGCTCCAGATTCCGCCGGTTTGGTCGCGTTGTTGTCGGGACATTGGTTCTCACTTTTCACGTCGTCCAACAGCGGGGAGAACGGAGGAAGATCCTGAACACAAGCAGTCGCCATGGTGGTAAAATTTCAATCGGAGGTAGTAAGATACGTTCAGTATGAAAGCACCAACAAGAATGAGTCCTGACGCTAGCGTTCCCGACTTTTTAATTCCATCGGCTTGATGTCAACCGTTTGACACCGCGGCCCGCTTATTGTTCCATGATCACAAGTGAGTATATCACTCACGGGGATGAGGTAATAAATAGGACGACAATACAGCACAGACCCGCACCGCGTCGCCGACAGAGGACGGCGGGGCTTTGAAGTGCCTTTGTTGTCGCCGGCGGCGGAGGGTCACGGTGATAAACACCTTAGACGTTATACAAACAGACTGTACGGGGAGGTTTCCGAGCTTAGGTCACTACCCTAGCCTTCCAGACAACTGGAACCGATTGTCTGAGCGGTATTGCTTTCCGTAAATGCATCAACAACAAACACTCAAAGATAAATAGAAGCGTCTTTTAATGGCACTGAAGACGATAACTCAAATAAAGTGTATTCTTCTCATATTTTACGTAATAGTTAGTAATAGCAAGAATCGTAGAATTGATAGTGTTATATGTGTTGTAACGAAGATACACATACGTGTTCTAGAAAATTTTACAGAGATTTTTGTTGGTTTGCTTGTTGAATCTAACTAGGCAATGTATTTTATGACCAGTCTTACCTATAATCGCACAAGAGTCTTTGATTCTATATATAACCAAAGAGGTTATATAACCTCCTTGTCCTTGATACAACAGTACACGTAGTTCTATGCTATTTCATAACATTACAATGATAACTGCATGGGCTGTATCGTGAAAATGTCTATCTATCTTTTGTAGACCCTTGTGGCCGTCTAAAACCCTGTGCAAATTTGTACTTTCCAGTCGTTTGAAAGTTTTTAACGGTTAAACCCTTCGCGTGAAATGCATTTGTCAGAGTTCTTGGAGCTGTAAACGTCAAACTGGCACAAAAGTTGACAGAGTTAACACACGATTGCCGGTCTATGCATACTCAACCGTTTGTCAAGTACCTGAAACACGCGCACATGTCTGAGCGTGGCGGTCGGCCTAAAACTTCAAACGGCCGAAAACGAGAAGGTGAGAAATACCTGTACAAGCGAAAAGCACCTCCAGCATTGTCATGCACATTATGTGCTTCAAAACTAGGAAACTGGCCATTCAGTTAAAGCCTGTTGTATATTCGCATGCATTCTTACTCGTTCACGTGTAAAGAATGAAATAGCTATAAAAGGGTGCAGCTGGAAAACTGTCAGTTTTTGCATTCTTTAGAACGTTAGAACATGGGGTCAAGATACTCGTCTTAAGTTATAACCAGAGGAAGCCGAAAGTACTTGTGTATAACCAAGGAGGTTTTATATAAAACCTCCTTGGTATAACTAGTAGACGTATGTACATTTATATGTATATGATTGTCAACATGTCACCTGTGCTTAGCCCAGTGCGGCAAGAATGTACAATAAAGGTCTTCATTCATTAATCTTATTTTTGGTTGAAGTGAAGTTTGCGGGGAAGAAGTTATTTTCTACTTTGACCCACTGTTGTGCAGCCTAGTTTAATATCGAACCAAAAAAAAAGACTTACTCCGCTGCAAACTTTAACCTAAACCAAAACATACGCAACTCATGCGGACTAGTATAATTCCTGCCAAGGAATACACTTCTATGAAAACGTTTCTTAGATAAATAGAATGTACTTTTGTAACAACGTAACGCTTCAACAATTCAGAACAAAGGTGTAACGTAAAAGGTTGTGTAAGTCTGTACCATCTAGACGAATAAGTAAAGAGAATTGATGAATAGTAAAATGACGATTTCAAACTGTTTTCTTTTCGTTCGCGTTGATTGTGAAAGTGTGAGTCGAGGATGGAGAAAAGAACTGGGGAACTTGTTGTTGTTTTAGTTGTACTTGTGTAGATGGGGAGTGTAGACTTCAATCACGTTGCCGACAGTTTTTTCCAGAACTTTCTTTTCATGCATCCGCCTGTACGACTAACTTGTAGACGTATCTGCGTTCGTTTCATCTACTTTTTGTCAATGACACATCCAAGGACAAATATTCTCAAGTCACCACGGAGAACCATTACTGACAATCCCTTCATGTGGCGAACTCTATTTTTTTCTAAATTCTAATTGCACACAAATCATATCTTCCGTTTTAATGGCTTCAAAACAGATACAGTTCGAAGTTATGTTTGAATTACCCATGTATACGACTTTGAAAATTAGGGGGAAAGTAACCCCGTCTGTCGTCTCCTATTATCTAAAGTTTCTGACAATGTTGAAGACATGCACTTTAAGATTCTTATTCCACTGCTGTCCTACATAAAGTTAAATAAGTTAGCGTGGTATTCGACTGTTGTCTACAAAACAGCGACACAGCCCTAAATTAAACGATTGTGTCTCAAAGTCTTCATCAAATCACTTCTCGTAAGTATTCAGTGATTGTACGTGTAATAACACCGCCAGCAGACTCATGTATTCTGATTTGACTGTAAGTGGGATTCGTCTGTGGAATTTACTATCACAAGTTCTAAGATACCAACCAAAACAATGGTACCCCCACCCACCCAATGTAGTAGTACACATTTTCTTTATTTCAACATCAGGCAATACTGACTTGAAATTTGATAGGTAAAGGGCAAAGTTGTCATTGGAAATCGGATGATGTCTCCAAGCAGATGTTGGGGCGAAAGATTGTAATGTTTTCTTAATTCTGAGTGACGACCTGGCTTCTCTGACAGTCTCTTACCGACATATATATATAAGCAGATGGGCAGTTGAGTAAAAGACCAAAGTTGTTAACGGAAATGGGTGATGTCCACATATATATTTAACCTACTTATAACGTACAACATATGATGTATACATGAATGTAGGTGGCGCTTCTACGAGTGGACATGGTGTTATATGTCCTCCTCGTGCGGCGCCTAAAATCGATCATTCTATGTCAACTAGTGTCTTAAAGATAATTCTGAATATATGTAGATATGACAGGACCTATTTGGAGAAGTTTTCACTGCAATTAAACCAAATGTCTTGTACGTTTTAACATTTTACAAGTCGGGACTACATACCATATCATAGCCTAATCTGCACTACCGCTCCCGGTCGCTTCCACAAAAGTTGCTTAAACGACCGTCAAATTGGCAAATTTCGGTCTTTTCGGGAATTGGGAAATCGTGAAAGGCTCGTAAAGGGTTTCAGTTTCGAAAGCTTGTTTAACCTTGCTTTAAAGACTGCGAGCATTAGAAATCAAGTATGACAAAGTCATTTCACGAACAAAGCGGGATATTAGGTTATAAATAAATTGGTTTCCTTGACAATTTACCAATTGAAGTACTCTGTGCGACACATGTAACTTAAAACGTTAAGTTGCCACAATGTAGTTTTGTGACATTGGGCTTAAAACCTCTGAACATTTTTCGAAAACAGGTCCAGACGTCTTTACATACATTTTGAATTACCTTTAAGACTTTTGAAAACAAGAGGTGGTATGAAATGGACAGGTTTTCAGGCGTCGCGCGAAGAGTCTAATTGACGCATTTGCCGCCATTTGCAGCGCGCCCTACGTTGTATATCCATGCACGCATTGCTTCTTTTTGTACGTAGTGAGTAGGTTAATGATATATGTGGACATCATCTGTTTTACCATAACAACTGTACATCTGCTTATATAGGGTAAAGGAACTGTCAGAAAAGCCCCGCTGTCACTGAGAAACATTACGATCTGCTTGACGATTAGGAAGGTTGCCTTGAGCTTGTTTCAGAAGACGGAGAAGAAAAATGACCTCTGATTTTTTTTTATTTCAGGAGATAGCTTCGTGATGTTGTGCAGTTTTAGACGATGGTGAAACAAACTGGCATAAGCTTTCTTCATCTTAGTATGTTTGGCCACCTGCTGCATAATCGCGCTCCTGCGCGCTACAGAAACGCCATCTTGCGAGCGTTAAAGGTACCTCAACCATGGAACGACTCAGCTGGTCCCGTTGGTCAACCACAGAAGACACACATTTCACAGTGTAAAATAAGTGCTACCTATCAGAACGATAGAACGAAACGTCATTGCAAAATATCCAACTCTTTGTACTAATTTTGTGTATTTTTCGTCTGTCATATCTAATCTCATATCCACCCGATTCGTTCATTGACTGAGGTATCGTCCATGCTCACTAGGCGGCGCTTTTGTACGGCGCATGAAGCGCGACCATCCAACAGGTGGCCAAACGTACCAAGGTGAAGGAAAGTTATGCCAGTGTGATATACAATACGTTCCAAAAGATGTTGCGGTGTAAGCGATGAATCAAAAGTCCCAAATACTAAGGTTTTATTATTTTGTCTAATAATTACATTAAAACGGGGGGGCCCTAACATCGCACGCGCTCTAACATCGCACGGATTTTTTACTGATCTTATTTTGCATACGTACGCCGTGTTTGTGTCCAATGACTATGCTGATAAGGAAGGTAAATAACCCAAGTTCATGCACATAATTGTCATTTACATTCAAAACATATGTGTACATATTCATTTCTTGTTTTGTCGAAAAGTAGTATTTTGACAATAATGATGGTAGCGCTAAGTACAGGGTCACTGCGTAGCTAGACGGCCCGGCACCTAAATATACGACCTGTGCCAAGCAGATACATAAGTCACACAGCTATCATACACATAAGAAAAATAACTTCATAAAACACTAAAAATTTGGGTCTTTAAGTGTTTGTTGAGAAGAAAACCGACCAAAGAAAAACAACGTAAACATTGCTGTCGTCTGACGACGTTGTTTTCCCGCCATTTTTTTGGGCCGCGATGGTGGCGGAACGATTCAACGCACAGTTTTGTTACGCGCTAACATGTGATTGGTACCGTCTATGAAAAGGAAACTGAATACAGAGATGGCGAAGATATTTCCCAATAAGTAGTATTGTTGATGTAAGTGGTGTCGTTTTGATGATTTTCGTAAGTCGGGCCGCATTCAATACGTACGTCGGGCCGCGTAGTAGCCTATTTCCCGTGGAAACATGAGCTGGGATGCGCTAGATATAGCCCTTCTCACATGACGTGAGAAGTGCACACAGTCAAAATTTTCCGGTCAAAAGAAAGCGTTGCTGTCGGGACATCGATTCTCAGTTTCCACGTCGTCCAACAGCGGGGAGAACGGAGGAAGATCCTGAACGCAAGCAGTGGCCATGGTGGTAAAATTTCACTCGGAGGTAGCAAGATACGTTCAGTATGAAAGCACCAACAAGAATGAGTCCTGACGCTAGCGTCCCGACTTTTTAATTCCATCGGCTTGATGTCAACCGTTTGACACTGCGGCCCGCTTATTGTTTCATGATCACAAGTGAGTATATCACTCACGGGGATGAGGTAATAAATAGGACGACAATACAGCACAGACCCGCACCGCGTCGCCGACAGAGGACGGCGGGGCTTTGAAGTGCCTTTGTTGTCGCCGGCGGCGGAGGGTCACGGTGATAAACACCTTAGACGTTATACAAACAAACTGTACGGGGAGGATTCAGTGCTTAGGTCACTACCTTCCTTCCAGACAACTAGAAACGATTGTCTGAGCGGTATTGCTTTCCGTAAATGCATCAACAACAAACACTCAAAGATAGATAGAAGCGTCTTGTAACGGCACTGAAGATGATAACTCAAATGAAGTATATTCTTCTCATATTTTACGTAATGGTTAGTAATAGCAAGAATCATTCGTAGAATTGATAGTGTTGTATGTGTTCTTGCGATACACACACGTGTTCTAGACAATTTTCTAGAGATTGTTTTTCGGTTTGCTTGTTGAATCTAACTAGGCAATGTATTTTATGACCAGTCTTAGCTATAAACGCACAAGATTCTTACAAATGTTATATACAATCAAGGAGGTTATATAACCTCCTTGATACAACAGTACACATTGTTTTATGCTATTTCATAACCATCCAGTGATAACTGCTGAAGGTGCTGAATCGCGATAATGTCTATCTATCTTTTGTAGACCCTTGTCCCGTCTAAAACCCTGTGCAAATTTGTACTTTCCAGTCGTTTGAAAGTTTTTAACGGTTAAACCCTTCGCGTGAAATGCATTTGTCAGAGTTCTTGGAGCTGTAAACGTCAAACTGCCCCAAAAGTTGACAGAGTTAACACACGATTGCCGGTCTATGCATACTCAACCGTTTGTCAAGTACTCGAAACACGCGCACATGTCTGAGTGTGGCGGTCGGCCTAAAACTTCAAACGGCCGAAAACGCGAAGGTGAGAAATACCTGTACAAGCGAAAAGCACCTCCGGCATTGTGATGCACATTATGTGCTTCAAAACTAGGAAACTGGCCATTCAGTTAAGCCTGATGTATATTCGCATGCATTCTTGCTCGTTCACGTATAAAGAATGAAATAGTTATAAAAGGGTGCAGCTGAAAAACTGTCAGTTTTTAGCATTCTTCAGAACGTTAGAACATGGGGTCAAGATACTCGTCTTACAAAGAGAGGAAGCCGAAAGTACTTGTGTATAAATACTAGACGTATGTACATTTAGATGTATATGATTGTCAACATGTGACCTGTACTTAGCCCAGTGGGGCAAGAATGTAAAGGTCTTCATTCATTAACAATTTTTGGTTGAAGTGAAGTTTGCGGGGAAGAAGTTATTTTCTACTTTGACCCACTGTTGTGCAGCCTAGTTTAATATCGAACCAAAAAAAAAGACTTACTCCGCTGCAAACTTAACCTAAACCAAAACATACGCAACTCATACGGACTAGTATAATTCCTGCCAAGGAATACACTTCTATGAAAACGTTTCTTAGATAAATAGAATGTACTTTTGTAACAACGTAACGCTTCAACAGTTCAGACTAAAGGTGTAACGTAATAGATTTTCTATGTCTGTACCATCTAGACGAATAAGTAAAGAGAATTGATGAATAGTAAAATGACGCTTTCAAACTGTTTTCTTTTCGTTTGCGCTGATTGTGAAAGTGTGAGTCGAGGATGGAGAAAAGAACTGGGGAACTTGTTGTTGTTTTAGTTGTACTTGTGTAGATGGGGAGTGTAGACTTCAATCACGTAGCCGACAGTTTTTTCCAGAACTTTCTTTTCATGCATCCGCCTGAACGACTGACTTGTAGACGTATCTGCAATCTACTTTTTTTTTTCAATGACACATCCAAGGAAAAATGTTCTCAAGTCACCACGGAGAACCATTACTGACAATCCCTTCATGTGGCGAACTCTATTTTTTTTTCTAAATTCCAATTGCACACAAATCATATCTTCCGTTTTAATGGCTTCAAAACAGATACAGTTCGAAGTTATGTTTGAATTACCCATATATACGACTTTGAAAATTAGGGGGAAAGTAACCCCGTCTGTCGTCTCCTATTATCTAAAGTTTCTGACAATGTTGAAGACATGCACTTTAAGATTCTTATTCCACTGCTGTCCTACATAAAGTTAAGTAAGTTAGCGTGGTATTCGACTGTTGTCTACAAAACAGCTAGCCACGGCCCAACATCTAAGGACTGTGTCTCAAATTCTCAATCAAATCACTTCTCGTAAGTATTCTGTGATTGGATGTGTAATAACACCGTCAACAGACTTATGTATTCTGATTTGACCGTAAGTGGGATTCGTCTGTGGAATTTACTATCACAAGTTCTAAGATACCGACCAAAACAATGGTCCCCCCACCCACCAAAGGTAGTAGTACACATTTGTCTTTACTTCAACATCAGGCAATACTGGCTTGAAATTTGATAGGTAAAGGGCAAAGTTGTCATAGGAAATCGGATAATGTCTCCAAGGAGATGTTGGGCGAAAGATCGTAATGTTTTCTGTTAAAGTGAAAACTGAGCTTGTCTGACAGTCCCTTACCGATATATATAAGCAAATGGGCAGTTGAGTAAAAGGCCAAAGGTGTTAACGGAAACGGTGATGTCCACATATATGTTTAACCTACTCATAACGTACAACATATGATGTATACATGAATGTAGGTGGCGCTTCTACGGGGGACATGGTGTTATATGGGCTCCTCGCGCGGCGCCTAAAATCGATCATCCTATGTCAACTAGTGTCCGTAAAGATAATTCTAAATATATGTAGATATGACAGGACCTATTTGGAGAAGTTTTCACTGCAATTAAACCATGTCTTGTACGTTTTAACATTTTACAAGTCAGGACTACATACCCTATCATAGCCTAATCTGCAGTACCGCTCCCGGTCGCTTCCACAAAAGTTAAATTGCCAAATTTCGGTCTTTTCGGGAATGGGGAAATCGTGAAAGGCTCGTAAAGGGTTTCAGTTTTGAAAGCTTGTTTAACCCTGTTTTAGAAAATGCGACCATTAGAAATCAAGTATGACAAAGACATTTCACGAACAAAGCGGGATATTAGGTTATAAATGACACGTTTCCTTGACAATTTACCAATAGAAGTACTCTGTGCGACACATGTAACTTAAAACGTTAAGTTGCCACACTGTAGTTTTGTGACATTGGGCTTAAAACCTGTGAACATTTTTCGAAAACAGGTCCAGACGTCTTTACATGCATTTCGAATTACCTTTAAGACTTTTGAAAACAAGAGGTGGTATGAAATGGACAGGTTTTCAGGCGTCACGCGAGGAGTCCAATTGACGCATTTGCCGCCATTTGAAGCGCACCCTACGTTGTATATCCATGCACGCATTGCTTCTTTTTGTACGTAATGAGTAGGTTAATGATATATCTGTTTTCCCATAACAACTGTACATCTGCTTATATAGGGTAAAGGAACTGTCAGAAAAGCCCCGCTGTCACTGAGAAAACATTACGATCTGATTGACGATTAAGCAGGTTTCCTTGTTTCAAAAAACGGAGAAGAAAAATGACCTCTGATTTCTTTTTCCTTTCAGGAGATAACTTCTTGATGTTGTGCAGTTTTCGACGATGGTGAAACAAACTGGCATAAGCTTTCTTCATCCTGTTATGCTTGGCCACCTGCTGAATAATCGCGCTCCTGCTGCGCGGTACAGAAGCGCCATCTTGCGAGCGTTAAAGGTACCTCAACCATGGAACGCCTCAGATCCAGTTGGTCAACCAGAGAAGACACACATTTTACAGTGTAAAATAAGTGCTACCTGACAGAACGAAACGTCATTGCAAAATATCCAACTCTTTGTACAAGTTTTGTGTATTTTTCGTCTGTCATATGCAATCTCATATCCACCCGATTCGTTCCTTGGCTGAGGTATCGTCCACGCTTACTAGGCGGCGCTTTTGTACCACGCATGAAGCGCGACCTTCCAACAGGTGGCCAAACGTACCAAGATGAAGGCAAGTTATGCCAGTGTGATATACAATACTTTGAATTTACTTTTCAAAAGATGATGCGGTGTAAGCGACGAATTGAAATTCCAAAATACGTACTAAGGTTTTAGCGTTTTGTCTAATGATTACATTATATGTTAGGTCACAGTTAGGAACATTATCAGAAGAATTATGGGCTAATATTTTTCAAGGCACAACACTTTTTTTCTGGAATTCATTCGGCCCTTTCTCCTTTTCTAATCATTTTGCGAGACTAAAACAGACGTGGACAGAGAGCGATATCGCAATGTTGTGTGTAAACGCATTTTGCGTAAACCAAAATGTCTCCACTGATTTCTTACCCGTCTCATTATCTTAAGAATTTTGAAAGTACCAGGCACATTGTCAAAACGGAAAATCACATCCCATTTGTCTTGCTTTTTTTACTGCACAGGGACCAGCGGGGACCTCCGTAGCCTGATCAACATCGCCAGAAGTTATTTCCCTTGACTTGTCGTATTTTACTTCGCCAAAAATGCGAGTCGTGGCTAAGCCACATTGCACTTACTGCTGGCTTCTTGAAAAAGTATCATGCTTCACCTCAATTGAGGATGACTGCCTTACTTACTTTATTCCTCCAGTGTATCCATGCTTTCAATCAATTAAGACATATGTTCATTTTAGGTGACATTATCCTTGCAGCTCAGACTTTAAGATAAATTCGTACTCCATATAACCTTAGCATAAACCTGTCTGTAATATTACTGGTCTTTCATCAAAGATATTGAAAGATGAATGCCAGACGATAAACTTTATTTGCAATACAAATGATTTGAACAATGATATGTAAAACTGTTTAATATAACAAAAAAACGACAGACTTCAACATCAAATTCAAAACTCCATAACAAGGGCTAGGTTTAAACTTCAACATCAAATTCAAGATTCCATAATTAGGACTTGGTTTGAACATTAATATAACAACTAAGCTAAAATTCCAGAGAGCAGTAACAACCCTTCTCCAAACAAGCACAAACAAATTCACTGTTTCTATTTTCATCACATCAAAGTCAAAACTATGACCCTAATACATACTACACGTATCTAGGTATTGAGCTGTTATCCCTGAGGTTTCTCTCCAGTGTGCATTTGCATATGTCGTTTCAGATCACCTGGCTGACGGAAATGTTTGTTGCATTCCTCACATCTGTAGGGTTTCTCCCCTGTGTGGATACGTATGTGAGTGTTCAGTTCATGCTGCCGAGTAAACTGCCTGTTGCACTCCTCACACCTGTACTGTTTCTCCCCAGTATGAGTCTTCATATGAGCCTGCATATTACCCAGAATACTAAACTGCCTGCTGCACTCCTCACACTTGTAGGGTTTCTCCCCTGTGTGGGAACGCATGTGAGCCTTTAACTGTTTTGGCCACATGAATGCCTTCCTGCACTCCTCACACTTGTGGGGTCTCAACCCCATGTGAGTCTTCTTTAAGTGAGCCTTCAGATTACCCAGAATACTGAACTGCTTGCCGCACTGCTCACACATATAGCGTTTCTCCCCAGTGTGGCTCCGCATGTGCATCTCCAGCCTACTCCGTATGCTGAAAGTCTTGCTGCACTTCTTACATTTGTGTACTTTTCCTCTCTTTCCTTTCTTGTTTTTCTTGTTGACGAAGGTGTCGGCAGTCCCCGCTACAGATCCCCTCCTGACTTCATCAGAATGCTGCACGCTGCTTGTTGATGCCATGTCGACAGCACAAATTCTGAAACGACAAGATGTATGACCATCTCTCAGTATGTGAAGTCCAGCTTAGTTCCAAGTACAGTGTATCATTACTCCCTGAACTCGATGCCTACACATAATACAGACAACTAGATACACTTAGAGTCATTATGTAAAGAACTACAAGGTCAGAATATGTGTCAAAGATGGTCAGGCCTAACAGCTAATGATAGAAAATGCTATACCAGTTAGACACCTTTTGTTGGAGGTCCATTATCTGTTGAAGTTGACTGGTGAACTTAGGTGAGAACATAGCCTTCAGAACTATGCATGCAGCTTTTATCAGGTATAATGTAAATGGCTATCTAATGTTAAAGCTTAGTTTTGACAGGTTTTAAAACATGGTTTTAATAAAAAAACTCATTGGTTTACATTTATTCATCTTTTGGATCCCCTACCAATACAGCTTGTAGGGCTATCACAAATTGAAAATTAGTACTGTAAAATATCTATTACACTGAGGTGCAGGGAGGGTTTTACAGTATACCATTTCACATGTTACATACTAGTATCAATTTCATTCTTCAAACAAACATTGCTGCTCATCCACACAAATACGATACATAGAAAAGAAATCTCATCACCCTTGTAAAACCAAGACAATGTTTCTAATGTACTAAGCTTCTTGAACAAGATCCATTCAACCCCCTCATTACCCTTCCTTTGATATTTTCCTCCCAAATGTTGCAAACCGGAGGACACCAAAACTGTTTTTCTCTATTTTACTACGCACCTAGCCTTCAAATATGGATGGAAATAAACATTACTTCTACGTTAACGTTTACATAACGTCATTGACAAACAGGCGTCAGTAAACAGCAACTTCGTAGAGGCGAAACCTGATGCTGGACTCTGAAGGCGGGAAAATCTTAGACCGTGGCGGAGGGAGGGTTTTACTGCATACCATTTTACATGTTACATATCGACTGTGATCCGTCAAACCGACGTTGCTGTTCACGCACATCAAGTATTTATGCATAACAGAAATCCTAACGCCCTTCATTGTAAAACCAAACACGATTGAGCGACAATTCTAATGACTTATGCTAATTAACAGGGCCCTCCTAACCTCCTCGTGACCCTCCGTTAGAATCCCCCGTCCAAATGTGGCAAAACGATGGATGGCAACTCTGTTTCCACTATTTTCCTAATCATCTATGACTTTGATCGTCGCCTTTTGGGCGCAAACCAACTAAATTCGTCAGTGATCATTTGAATAATTTCCTTGTCTCCTCCACACCATGGTAAAATTTTAATCGGTAAACATGTTTATTCACTTGACAGAAACAGAGCCTAGATTCTACCGGGCACATTCTGTCCGTTTCATAAAAAATGATTTCACAAAACCTCACATAGCATACACTTTGTCAAATCTTACAAATCTGTAGGATTTTAGTACTCATACGCACTGCAATTCTTACCTGAAAGTCACCTCACACGCGATCGCCTGTAGAGCCTCTTAAACTTTTGAATCCTTGGAAAAGTTGAGACACTTCGCTCCTCACACCTCTTCACTTCGAACAGGAAGGCGCGATGAGGTGAACCGGAAGTACTCTTTAATGATGGGTCAAATGCTATCTGATTACTCAATTGATATAACGTTATAATACATCATATAGTATTGACTAAGCCTGCAAAAAGATGTCATAACAATACTCGTAACAATATTTTTCTGACGTTGTCATCCTGTTGAAGTTGCAATGGACCTTGTAAAGTAAATCAAAATGTCATATTACTGACTGACAGGTAAAAGAAACACAGCATTAGACATTAATAGACACAAAAGTCCAAGAACACATTTTATTCTTGTATTCCAAAGAAAATTATCTTATTATGTCTCAGAGTATGGCGGTCTGCACGCTACTTTGAAAGAAGTAAAAAAAGTTTCTCCCCTATTATCATGCACATTATGTTCTTCTAAACTAGGAAACAGGCCTCTCAAATTTCCAATGTTGAACAAAGATCAATAGCTTAATTGATGCAAAACAAGTATAACTTTCATACAGTCAAATAAAGAAATTCAAAATAAATCTTGAAATTCTATTTACTACGGCCATGTTGATTTGATTATATGGATGACATCCTCCAGGACCCCAAAACTGATGCGAGAGTGCAAATAAATAAAAAAAGTTTGGCAAAAAAAAATTGACTTCATTATGATATCTATGTGGTCAGGAAAGATGAACAAAATACCAAATAATATATTCTTCACTTTTGTTCCTTCCATCTTCTTCTTTGACTTTGGACTCGACTTGGCATTCTACGACATCAGTAACCGTCTTCCGAAATATTTTTTTTCCATTTTTAGCATATATTTTCTTTTTTTTTGGAAACGGACGGAAATAGATGCGCGGCAGATGTCATCCATATAATTAAAACAACAATGGCCTTGCAGTGTGTGCACGCAGTAACACGCTCAGATGGCTTTCTACATGCTAGTGTGCATGTTTAATGAACTTGACAATGCTTTCGACTTGCAAGAAGAATGTCAGAGGTCCGAATCTCAACAAAGGGACTTTTTCGCTCAGGAATGTCAATAAGTCTTCCTTTTTGGGGGGATCACTGGATATTCCCCCTTTATTACTAACGACCAAAATAGGTTAACCAATTTCGATTTCCATAACAACTGTGCCGCCGTAATGTCAGTGTTTTCACAAGCACTTGTTTGTTCCTTGAATGTCTGGACTATACAGCACACAATAATATAATTATCAATGGCATCTACATTTGCAGTATACCATTTGAATCTAATTCATTAGTGATGACATAAATCTGCAAAACATATTCAAAAAGCAACTACGATAAAGGAATGCTACATGGAACGTGCAAGCATTATGGCACATAGTAACATCACTGTGCATAAGCTTGAAGAACTAAAATGTGACTTGAGGCTTTCTACGGTCTAATGCAGGGCAGGGCATTATACATCAGCAATACTTCAGTATTGTGATGCAGGAAGCAAAGTATAGCTCCTCAGCCATGGTTCCCACATGGCTGAGTGATTGGCTGTCTGGATCAAAGCACATGACATCTGCAGTTATATTATCAGCTCTTTCGTTAGAGCCCCCATAGATATAAAGCTTCCCCCTGAACACAGTCATTCCAAATGCATAGGGGGTTCGAATACTAGTATCTGTTGCAATCATACGCCAAAGACCGCCGTTTTCACCAGGTGTGAAACAGAGAAGTCGTGAACTTAGCCCAGTATAGATACTGCCGTTAAGGGCTGAGGCTGTAACATACCCAGGTGCTTCAGGCATGTCCCTCATTAATTGCCACTGGGAATCACCTTGGCTGAAGCGGCACATGGTGGGTGTTGCCACTGTTGGTTTATCATGATCATTAAACCCGCCCATCACATATATGCTGCTGTCCAACACTGCAACAGCATGACTCCACCTTGGCCGTGTGAGAGGAACACCTTCAGTCCACTTGTTCTGCCTTCGGTCATAGACCTCAACAGATGCTAGTGGTGTAGATCTGTCTACGTCTGTACCACCAATTGCATACACTTTACCATACAGCACTACTAGCCTGTAATTGTCTCGATCTAAGTTCATCTGAGCAAGCCTGGACCAGGAGTCCAGTTCTGTATGGTACAGCCACACGTCCTTGCCAACAGACATGACAATGTCACTTGTACCCAGAACAACCACATGACATGGACTGTAAAAGGTTTCAGTTGGTTTAGTCATTTCGATCCAACTTGAGGTTGTTGGCTCAGCATCGCAGGTCATTGTGATGGAGTTGGAGTAAAATCTACCTTCTAGTATCCCTCCAATGACCACTACTGCCTCCCTCAGACCGCTGGCATGGCGAGGACGGGTGCGAGGTGACTGGACCTCTCCTGGAAAATGCTGGCATCTGCGAGCTTCTGTCATGATATCCTGACAAGACTTGCGTACAGCCTCGTTGCTCTCAATATTCTCAAAGAAATACTGCTTGTCCATGAAGGGGAACCTGACCAGTTCCATCAGCTCTTTCATGTCGTTATTCCTCTCACCAGTGTCGTGGTTGATCCATGTCATCACTGCTGTGTACACGACTTCTTCTGTAGCATTGAGGTCGTCAGATGAGATAAGTGTGATGAGCTGGTCCTTAGTCAATGAAAGAAATTCGGGTGTTTTGCTGGCTGCTTCAAACTCCTTCAAGGCACGCAACCTCGCTTTCTTCTCCAGGTCTGGGCAGGACAGCATGTTGCCTATGTGCAGCATCTGCAGACAGTTTTTGGCACACAGATTGTTGGATATGAAAGTCACACAAGCATCACGCACAGGTAGGAGCCGGAAGAAGTTGGCCCCTTCTAGAAGTGTCACAGCATTGTCTTCTGTGATGGTGACTTTTGACGTGTACGCATAGTCAACGAGAAGCTGCAAGGCACCGGGGCTGACTTCATGTATGGTGACTTTGTGCTGTTTACTCTCACGATGTCCATTACAGTACATTGCACGAAAGTATTCGCTGCAGGCAGCCAGAACATTTCGATGACACGGAATCTCTTTTCCCGAGACACAAAGGACAACATCTGTCAATAGATTGTCAGATCGCAGTTTCTGTAAGCCCTGCAAGAGGGAGTCTGCATGTGGATTGTGGCAGAAGTCGAATGATGCCTGTGATCTCTGTGCCTCTGCCATCGTACTTCAATCCTGCAAAACAACAGGACTTATTGATCAGTTACATTTCCAGACAGAAGTTGTTGGTGGCTTTTAATTCAAATGTGGGTAGGTGCTGGCATTTAGCTAGTTAAGACAAGTTTTATTTGAAGGTCCAAGAGATACTGCACTTTTCTAGCAGATTGTAGCAGAAAATTATCAATGTAATCCACATTTTGTACTTTACATCATTGATAAGCTCTAGGCTATTGTTAATTCCACCTGAAGTCTAGAGTACCGGTAGTTGGGAAAAAACAGTGTGCATGAAAACTCCTCGAATTTCTTTGTCTTCAAAAACAACAAATACCGATCCAATAAGCCCATTCACGGTCGCCACTACGCAAGTGCAGTGTCAAAGGTAAAGGCCCCTGAGACGTAAGCAAAACCTGTCTGGGCGTTGTTATGCAAATCTAGACAATGTCGAGACGAGAACTGTTTACGAGCCAGGGGCCTTAACCTTTGACACTGCACATGCGTAGTGGCAACCGTGAATGGGCTTATGACATACGACTACTTGTCCTTTTTTTACCTCATGCCTATCAGCATGAACTTGAGTCCTAGTTATACTTCCATTTTGGTTCTGAATTTGACAAACAACAAGTAGGGTATTTACCACCCAACATACACAGGGGCGTAGGAATAAAATGTTATGTTTCTGGTCAACGTTACCCGAACCCCAGCAAAAACCTAGCCTTATTTTTGGTCAACCGCTGGCAAGAGATAGAATTTTCTATCTGACATTTGAGTAATAGAATTTTGAACACAGAATCCAAGTTGTCTGTTTTTGACGACACGCCCTCCCCCTAAAAGGCCTGCCAAACAGGCTAAACTCTGCTCCCTCGGTGCAGTGCACGTGATAAACATATGTCACATGGGCAAAAAAACTCAGCCAGAATTTCGGTTCAAACACGCGATAACCGTACAAATTATCACCGGTAATACATTCAGTAGTTTCTCTACACACCCTGAACAGTTTCTTGAAGACTTTACCTGGACTACTTTGATCAGGAAAACGAGCATTCAACGTTTCAAACACTCGCACAGTTTGGTCTGCCGGATGCGACGGACCGAATGAAAGGACGGGAAACTTTCAAGGAGTTCAAAGTTCATTTCTGGGATAGTCGAAAATATGAGAGGGGGGATTTATTTTACACCATGAAACCTAGAAATCATACGGAGGTTCTAACGCTATCCTTCCCCTTGGAGGGAATGAGACTGTTGATCCGTAGAGCTCGTCCAATTCTTATGGCATTTTTGACAGTAACAATATTTGATAGTTAATGAATTCCATGGATATACGGATGAAATTAGCAGGCGTCAACTTGCACGCGCATTGATTTTCGCTTTTAGAACAAGTGACTTTTAAGTGATTTTTCGGTAATAACGTTACCGAAAAATAAATTTTTGTTCACGTCTTCTTCTTTGACTTTGACATTCTACGACATTAGTATCCGTTTTCCCATATTTTTTTTGCAATTTACCGCATATATTTTCTAATTTTACGATTCACAGTACGGTCAAAAACTTTCTCTTTTTTTGGAAACGGGCGAATGTGAAAATATGACGAAGGACTTCCACATCTAAATGTCAAATTCTGACGGAACGAAAGAGCATTGCATTGTATTCACGCTCGTACCCAGCTAATCATGCTAGTTATGTTAAGATTAACCCCTTCTGCATTGCCAGAGAGGAGTCATGGAAGCGACTTTGCCACGGGAGGGAGTTTGGGTACCTTCAACGCTCACTAGGCGGCGCTTTTGTAGCGCGCAGCCTAAGAGCGACCATCCAACAGATGGCCAAACATACATCGGCGGCGACATCATTTATCAGCAAATAATTGCAGAATTTCACGGTAAAATCAGCCTGTTTGGGTCGGATTCCTTGCCGGGAGAAAAAACAACAGCTGCAAGATGAGAGGTCATAGGGTCATTGGGATAGTCTACTGTAATGTGGGTGCAGCTGCAATGTGTGCGTTATGATTTTACTCTACATTAAATGGTACAAAATGTAAACTTATTTCGTCAAAGAAGTTCTTTGAATAAAGAGAACAGAATATACAAAGAATGGATGACTTTATAACCTTTTTTAGAGGATAAAAGGCGTCTGTCTTTTTTTAACAAACTGCTCCCCCATGGTACTACTAGTGAAGTAACCCAAGTAAACAAAGCGTCCCACTAGGACCGCACAAAGAGGCTCTGTTTGTCTGCAAATTTCTGGCGTCTTAGCGGGTTTTGGAAATTCAAAACCAACACCAGGAGCAAAATAAAACCATGTACAGCATTTTCATGGGTAACACTGCAGCTATAATTACATTTTTTCTGCGGGGATTTGAAAGAAGGCTCCCGAATCTTGCGGCGACCATGCGCCGTGACCGTTATCGGCAGTGTTTCCAGACCCGCGGGACCGAAAATCGAGTGGCCGCGACCGCGTTGGACAGGTGACCGCTATAGCCTAATTCTTAATGCTTATGTCAATGGGAAAAATCCAAGGGACCGACAAAAAGTGACCACTATGGGCAGGTGGCCGCTATGCAAAGGTGACCGCTAATACAGGTTTGACTGTACTAAGCTTAAATCATGAAGTGCTTGTGTCACCAATGACTAACAATGACACTAAAATACAACGGTTCCTGATTACAAGCAATGATATAACACAAAGACTTTTGTACAAAATAAACATTCCTCTGATGTAAATATTTAACTTCAAATCTTACAAATCATCGCTCACAAAAACGTTTTTTTTATAGAATTAAACATTACATAATCGTCGCACATTACATGCAATTGCAATCATTATTTCTGTTTATCTTCCTGTTTATCAAAAGGACGTTTTTTGGCGAGTCGCGGTACCAGGCTCCGAAACAACTGCCGTGTTTACTATGACGTCATGAGCCGCTTGATCACCTGGCCTCAGGAATCAAGAACTAGCATGATTTGATGTTTAATAACATCAGAAGGGTGCATATTTTGTACAAACGTCTTTGTTCATTGAACAATACCTACGATCATTGGTTGCTTTCTTGAAAGCAGGAACTGTTGAGCTTTATTGTTTTCAGTGACAAGATTAAGGGAAGTTATGCATTCCAGTTTGTTACACAATACTTTCCAACGATGTTTCGGTGTAAGCAATTATAGTACATGTGTATATCAAGGTTTAAATAGAACCTCCTTGGTGTAAGCAAGGAACCGAACCTCCCTAATACTACGATGTTATTGTTAGATCTACCAAAGTGTATCCATGTTTACAAGAAGCATGGACATCTGCTGAATTTAAAGCAATACAAGTTCGTTTTGCTTGTATATCAGCTTTTACCCTAACCCATCCCATAGCGTAAACCTTTCTGTAGTGCAACTGTTTTTTGTGCAAAAATATTGGAAGTTGACTGCATATCAGAAAAGAAACTTTATTTGCAATAAAAAGAACTGAACAATCAAACGGAACATAACTCCATAAAGCCACACCAGAAAAAAAAAAACTTTTACCTGCAGGAACTTCATAATAACAAGGGTCTGGTTTTAAAATGATAACTAGGGTAACATTTTAGAAAACAGTAACAACACTAACATTTCTCCTAACAACTTCAAGTATAGCAACCTTCACTAATTCTATTGCTAAAACATCAAAATCAAAACTATGATCCAACTACATGGTCTACATATCAAACCATGCACTACATACATGTATAAGAGCAATATTCTATATCTATGACTTCAAATCCAAGCTTAATTGCGAATAATATTCTACATCTATGACCTTAAAACACAGGTCCTAGCTTGCTTGTGAACATTAGCCTACATCTATATATATACATCATCTATGCCTTCAAAACTAATATAATGAAAGCCCCAACTATAAACTATGGGAAGGAAAATTAATATGGAAATGAAACATATCCAAAAAAATCACTGCTCTCTTAGACATAGGGTGAAGTCAATGCTAGCACATATCTCCTTCATAAGTTTTACTTGGAGTGGCTTTACTTCCACAATTACATAGACATATGCACGCCAAGAAAAATTGATTTGCAAGTGATTTGAAGAAATGAATGGGAATATAACCAAACACAAAACATGCCTCTATTAAAATCTATGTCTCGAAAGTGGATACATTACTACAACATGGACATTTCCACATATAAACATAAAATAAGAAGCAACTCCAGCCTTACCCAACTAGTTATGGCTGCCTCCCCTAGTAGCAAGCGGAACTGTCAATTCTAACTCTAAATCTGCCTGTGAAATCGACTGGAAAAATTAGAAACATCCAAATGATCCAGTGTCCAGACCTGCCAGCTGCACTCCTCACACATGTCTAGTTCCTACAGTGTGGGTAACCACATATACATGTACTACACTGTCTGCTGCCCTTCTCACACCTTTAGGTTACTCATGTGTGGGTTCACATGCATGTAAAGCTTAAGATAACTAGTACACAGTGCACTGCTTTCCTTACACATGTAGGGTTTCTCCCGTGTGGGTTTGCATGTGTCTCTTTAGGACACCCAGCCTAATAAACTGCCTGCTGCACTCCTCACACATGTAGGGTTTCTCCCTAGTGTGTGTTCGCATGTGAGTCTTCAGGGAACTCAGAGCACTGAAATGTTTACTGAACTCCTCACACCTGAAGGTCTCTCCCCAGTGTGGACTTGCATGTGTTTCTTCAGCTTACTCAGTTGTCTAAACTGCTTACTGCACTCCTCACATGTGTAGGGTTTCTCCCCAGTGTGGGTAAGCATGTGAGTCTTCAGATTACCCAGCCGACTGAACTCCTTACTACACTCCTCACATGTATAGGGTTTCTCTCCTGTGTGTGTACGCATGTGAATCTTCAGATCACCCAGCCCAGTAAACTGCTTACCGCACTCCTCACACATGTAGGGTTTCTTCCCAGTGTGGGTTCGCATGTGAGTCTTCAGATTACCCAGCCGACTAAACTCCTTACTACACTCCTCACATGTGTAGGGTTTCTCTCCTGTGTGTGTACGCATGTGAATCTTCAGATCACCCAGCCCAGTAAACTGCTTACTGCAGTCCTCGCATGTGTAGGGTTTCTCTCCTGTGTGGGTTCGCATGTGAATCTTCAGATAACTCAGATCACTGAAATGCTTACTGCATTCCTCACAGGTGAAGGGTTTCTCCCCAGTGTGGACTTTCATGTGTCTCTTCAGCTTACCCAATGTGATGAACTGTTTACTGCACTCTTCACAGGTGAAGGGTTTCTCTCCTGTGTGGGTTCGCATGTGAGTCTTCAGGCAACTGAAAGCACTGAACTCCTTTCTACACTCCTCACATGTGAAGGGTTTCTCTCCTGTGTGTGTTCGCATGTGAATCTTCAGTGAACTCAGAGCACTGAAACGCTTTCTGCATTCCTCACACATGTAGGGTTTCTCCCCGGTGTGGGTTCGCATGTGAGTCTTCAGGGTACCCATGGCACTGAAATGCTTACTGCATTCCTCACACGTGTATTTTGTCTCCCCCGTGTGGACTTGCATGTGTCTCCTCAGATTACTCAATACACTGAACTGCTTACTGCACTCCTCACACGTGAAGGGTTTCTCTCCAGTGTGTGTTCGCATGTGACTCTTCAGATTACTCAGTGCAACAAACTGCCTGCTGCACTTCTCACATGTGTAGGGTTTCTCCCCTGTGTGGGTTCGCATGTGATACTTAATGGAATTTGGAGCACTAAACTGCTTACTGCACTCTTCACAACTGTAGGGTTTTTCTCCTGTATGGGTTTGCATGTGATACTTTAGAGACTTTGGAGCACTGAACTGCTTACTGCACTCTTCACACCTGTAGGGTTTTTTTCCTGTGTGAGTGTGCATGTGGGACTTCAGGTGACCTAGTGCCCTGAACTGCCTGCTGCACTCCTCACACTTGTAGGGTTTCTCTCCTGTGTGAGTACGCATGTGAATTTTCATTTGACTCAGATCACCGAACTGCCTGTTGCACTCCTCACACATGTGGGGTTTCTCCCCAGTATGAGTCTGCATGTGTCTCTTCAGATTACCCAGCTGGCTGAACTGCTTGCTGCACTCCACACACCTGTAGGGTTTATCCCTTGTGTGGGTTCGCATGTGCATTTTCAGGGAATTCACAAAACTGAACTGCTTGCTGCACTCCTTACACTTGTAAGGCTTTTCCCCTGTATGGGTTCGCATGTGTAACACCAGATTACTCTGCTGCCTGAACTGTCTGCTGCACTTCTCACATCTGTAGGGTTTCTCACCCGTGTGAGTACGCATGTGAATTTTCATTTGACTCTGCTGCCTGAACTGTCTGCTGCACTTCTCACATCTGTAGGGTTTCTCACCCGTGTGAGTACGCATGTGAATTTTCATTTGAATCAGATCACGGAACTGCCTGTTGCACTTCTCACAGGTGAAGGGCTTTTCCCCTGTGTGGGTCCGCATGTGTCTGTATAAATGAGACAGCGTCCTGAACTGCTTGCCACACTCATCACACCTGTAGGGTTTCTCCCCTGTGTGAGTGCGCATGTGAGTCTTTAGACTACTAAGTATCCTGAACTGCTTGCTACACTCCTCACATCTGTAGGGTTTCTCACCAGTGTGAGAACGCATGTGAGCCTTTAACTGTTTTGGCCACAAAAATGCCTTCTTGCACTCCTCACACTTGTGTGGTCTTAACTCCATGTGAGTCTTCTTCAAGTGAGCCTGCAGATTACCCAGCTGACTGAACTGTTTGCCACACTCCTCACACCTGAAGGGTTTTTCCCCAGTATGGCTCCGCATGTGTCTCTCCAGCCCACTCCGTACGCTGAAAGTCTTGCTGCACTTCTCACATATGTGTACTTTTCTACCTCTGCCTGATTGACTACTAGTAGACACTTTTCCACCCTCTCCCTTTCCTTTCTTGTTTTTCTTGTTGACGTTCACTTCAGACCCTCTCCTGACATCATCAGAATGCTGCAAGCTGCTTGTTGACGCCATGTTGACAGTATCCAGAACAACTTCTGAAATGACAAGATGAACAACCATCAGTATTTGTAGTCCAGCAAATGTTCTCACACCATTGCCCTATTTTCACAAGTTACATGTGTAGAAAGGTCCGTATTAAAGATCACTGGAACACACCAGATCTCAAGGAAAACACTTTATTTCCAGTCCTGGCCACACAATCAACTTATCAGATATCTCCAATAGTAGCTGCACTATTAGCTCCATGGAGCTGGCTCCATGGAGCTAGCTCCATGGAGCAGATTAGTGCAGCCTTGCGGCAAAGTTTTTCTACCTCCATGGAGCTAGCTGGCTCTATGCACTTTCAATGCAAAATCAGGGTTAACGTCACCCCTAAGAAAAGTGTAAAAATCTCTATTCGGAAATGCCGCTCTACCGCCAACATGCTCGATAGCTGCTATAACGTGTATCCCAATGCCTCTACGCACTTTCAATGCAAAATCAGGGTTAACGTCACCCCTAAGAAAAGTGTAAAAATCTCTATTCGGAAACGCCGCTCTACCGCCACCATGCTCGATAGCTGCTATAACGTGTATCCCAATGCCTCTACGCACTTTCAATGCAAAATCAGGGTTAATGTCACCCCTAAGAAAAGTGTAAAAATCTCTATTCGGAAACGCCGCTCTACCGCCACCATGCTCGATAGCTGCTATAACGTGTATCCCAATGCCTCTACGCACTTTCAATGCAAAATCAGGGTTAACGTCACCCCTAAGAAAAGTGTAAAAATCTCTATTCGGAAACGCCGCTCTACCGCCACCATGCTCGATAGCTGCTATAACGTGTATCCCAATGCCTCTACGCACTTTCAATGCAAAATCAGGGTTAACGTCACCCCTAAGAAAAGTGTAAAAATCTCTATTCGGAAACGCCGCTCTACCGCCACCATGCTCGATAGCTGCTATAACGTGTATCCCAATGCCTCTACGCACTTTCAATGCAAAATCAGGGTTAACGTCACCCCTAAGAAAAGTGTAAAAATCTCTATTCGGAAACGCCGCTCTACCGCCACCATGCTCGATAGCTGCTATAACGTGTATCCCAATGCCTCTACGCACTTTCAATGCAAAATCAGGGTTAACGTCACCCCTAAGAAAAGTGTAAAAATCTCTATTCGGAAACGCCGCTCTACCGCCACCATGCTCGATAGCTGCTATAACGTGTATCCCAAAGCCTCTACGCACTTTCAATGCAAAATCAGGGTTAACGTCACCCCTAAGAAAAGTGTAAAAATCTCTATTCGGAAACGCCGCTCTACCACCACCATGCTCGATAGCTGCTATAACGTGTATCCCAATGCCTCTACGCACTTTCAATGCAAAATCAGGGTTAACGTCACCCCTAAGAAAAGTGTAAAAATCTCTATTCGGAAACGCCGCTCTACCGCCACCATGCTCGATAGCTGCTATAACGTGTATCCCAATGCCTCTACGCACTTTCAATGCAAAATCGGGGTTAACGTCACCCCTAAGAAAAGTGTAAAAATCTCTATTCGGAAACGCCGCTCTAACGCCACCATGCTCGATAGCTGCTATAACGTGTATCCCAATGCCTCTACGCACTTTCAATGCAAAATCAGGGTTAACGTCACCCCGAGGAAAAATGTAAAAATCTCTATATGCCAACGCCACTCTACGGCCAACGATTCTTACAGCCTGCTCTAACGTGTTATCCAATGGCTCTACACACTTTCAATGCAAAATCATGGTTAACGTTACCGCTAAGAAAAATGTAAAAACATCTCTACGGAGAACGCTAGCGAACTTACAATGATTACAAGCTGTTGTCGCATGTATTTTCTACGGCTCCACGCACTTTCAATGCAAAATCAAAGCAATGCAACTAGAAAAATTGTATACTATATATTATAGCAAACACATGTTGCGGGGGTCAAAACTTTAACGTAACGTTCGGCAAAAAGTTGGCAAAGTTCAGATAATATTTATGTTATGTTCACTTGCAACATTTTACAAAGGCGCCGCGAGAAGGGTCTGTACTAATCGGCTCCATGGAGCCAGCTCCATGGAGCTAGCTCCATGGAGCCGATTAGTACAGCCCTGCGGCTATTTTTTCCACCTCCATGGAGCTAGCTCTACGCTATCTGAATGCATTTATATGGTTCACGTCACCTTCAAGAAAAATACATATGCATGGTTCACGTCACCTTGAAAAAAAATCTAACTAAAAAAAATCAAGCTTCATAGAGCTGGCTCTAGCACAATGAATGCAGACACATGGTTCACGTCACCCTAAAGAGCTAGCTCCATGGAGCTATTAGTCCAATCCACGGCAGCTTTTTCCAGCTTCGTAGAGCTGGCTCTTTTTCCAGTTTCGTAGAGTTGGCTCTACGCACTTTGAATGCATACTTATGGTTCGCGTCACCACAATTTTTTTTAATACTCCACCATGGATATACGCTCTGGTTAACGATAAACAAGCTTCATAGAGCTGGCTCCACACACAGTGAGTGCAGACTCATAGTTCACGTCTCCATCAAGAAAGTTTGTATCCCTTTTAGCTCCATAGAGCTAGCTCCATGGAGCTATTGATACAAGCCTTTTGCATTGAAATTTTTCCAGCTCCGTAGAGCTGGCTCTACGCACAATGAATGCAGACTCATGGTTAACGTCACCCTCAAGAAAAAAAAAAGAAAGGAAAAATACTCCGCATGTATATAGGTTCTGGCTCCACGAACAATGAATGCAGACTCATGGTTTTCGTCACCCTCAAGAAAATTTTTATATCGTTTGTTTTAGCCCCATAGATGGTTCACGTCACCTTGAAAAAAATAGGAATTACTCCTCCATGGAGGGGCTTTACATAACATAACTTAGCGGCTCCGCGAACAATGAATGCAATACACGGTTCACGTCACCTTGACAAAAATAGAAATTACTCCTCCACGGGGGCTTTACAGAACGATAAACATAACTTGGCGGCTCCACGCACAATGAATGCAATACATGGTTCAACGTCACCTTGACAAAAATAGAAATTACTCCTCCACGGGGGCTTTACAGAACGATAAACATAACTTGGCGGCTCCACGCACAATGAATGCAATACATGGTTCACGTCACCTTGAAAAAATCACTCATCCATGGAGGGGCTTTAACGAACGATAAAGATAACTTGGCGGCTCCACGCACAATGAATGCAATACATGGTTCACGTCACCTTGAAAAAATCACTCATCCATGGAGGGGCTTTACCGAACGATAAAGATAACTTGGCGGCTCCACGCACAATGAATGCAATACATGGTTCACGTCACCTTGACAAAAATAGAAATTACTCCTCCACGGGGGCTTTACAGAACGATAAACATAACTTGGCGGCTCCACGCACAATGAATGCAATACATGGTTCACGTCACCTTGACAAAAATAGAAATTACTCCTCCACGGGGGCTTTACAGAACGATAAACATAACTTGGCGGCTCCACGCACAATGAATGCAATACATGGTTCACGTCACCTTGAAAAAAATCACTCCTCCATGGAGGGCTACGAACCTTCAATGGAGGCCAGTGCTCGTAGAGTCCTGCTGCAGTCCCGTTAGAGACTACAGAAGACTAAGAAGGGACAACCGTGGCTGGTGTCACCATTTTATGCGGTGCTCATGGTGTTCGTAAGACCTTGGCGACCAGAACAAATACATGTAGGGAAATGTGTTCATTTGTTTCATATATATGATACGCTAAACATTTATTTCTTTGGTTGCGCCTTGGTAGAAGGAAAGTAGATTGAGCATTGGTGTCACCGCACGTTTGGTCGACGGGAGACTAAAGTTCCTGAAATCAAAGGGACACGAGGATACACCTACTGCACGAACATGCTTGTCGTGGACGTGCAAAGGAAAGGGTCGTCACGTGTTGTGTTGCATTGTTTTCAGGGCTGTTACTTCCCCAGATTATAGTGTTTGTGAATTATGCCACCCCGTGTGACGCTGATTGTGCGACCCGCCGGGCCGGAAATATAGACATTTAATCAAAATTACATGTAATTACAGTTGCTAACCCCCAGCCCCTGGTGAATGAGGATTGTCCGTTACTCCGCAAACAAGTCAAATTTATGGTTGGCGTCACGAAGTCATCTATTAGTAATCCCTTAGAGCTGAATGTGCATTTCAGACTAAAGCACTAGACCAACAGATGTCGGCATCTAAAAAGTCACTAGTTGCAGAGTCCACCGAAGTCCCTCCTCTGGACCTGCGCATCACGTGCGACGAAACCTCATCTACTAAAACCATAACGCGTCCTTCTCACCCTGTCGGGGTGGATGCTCAAGTCTGTGTCATGGGGGAAGATGTTATTCCAAACGGTACTGATTCCCGCGGATTTACGGCTGTTCGTGACCTCTCGGAGCGTCCTACTCGCGGAGTGTACACTCGGTCGATGTCAAGACCGTCGTCAAACTCTGTGGGCGAATAGCAGCCAGTGTCTAACGGAACAGCACAGACTCCTAGTACCGACAAAGCTTGTGTATCCTTCTGTTATTTGAACGCAAGGAGTCTATCTTCTGTGAACAGATCTCGGAACAAACTTGTACAGTTTCAGATCTTAGTCGGCTTGCTACAGCCCTCCATCATAGGCGTCACTGAGACCTGGTTGGGTCCACATGTTGATGACATTGAACTCCTTCCATTCAGTGACTACCAAATATTACGTAGGGACAGATACTCTATGAACCCTGGTAAAAGGGGTGGAGGTGTTCTTCTGGCGCTTTCTCATAATTTGAAAGCCCAGCGTCTGTCTGTGCTCGAGCCTTTATCCAGTGAAATTCTTGTATGCACTATTAGTGCTAGGTTTCACTCGAAAATTGCGATTATACTATGTTATAGAGCTCCCAATCATGATATCAATGTCTTTACAAGTGACCTGAAACTTACACTGGAAAATGTGTCCAGAAAAGCTCAGGATGTTATTGTAATGGGGGACTTCAACCTACCCGGGGTTGATTGGACGTCTTTGGATACTGGCAGAGATGGGTCGGTCAATAATTTCATTGACATTATTGGTGATTTTCACTTGACACAAGTTAACGAGGTTCCATCAAACAAACATGGCAACCTACTCGATCTCGTCTTTTGTAGTGTCCCAGAGAAAGTCTCTGCTGTATCCAAAGTGGACCTTGAATTTGACACTGATCACTCTATTATTGAGTTTAAAGTCAACATTCAACCACACCCCAAAGCTAAGATATCTCGACTTGTGTATGACTTTAAGAATGGTGACTTTGTTGGCTTGAATGCCTATCTAGAATCATTTCCATTGTCTGATACCATCGATCCCTGTCTTTGCTTAGACTCCGTCTGGGAAAGATGGCTAAATTCAGTCAAAGCAGCTGCGGACAAATTCATACCCAAAAAAGTCATCAAGGACATGACCGCACCACCGTGGATTGATTCGGAAGTAAGGCATTTAAAAAAATGCAAACGCACTGCCTGGGCTAAAGCCAAACGAACAGACAAACCAAATCACTGGGCCAAGTTCAGACGTCTCCGCAACAAATTGAAGAAAATGTTAAATGCTAAATATGCAAATCATTTGATTAATCTGGGAGACATCGTAATGAGTAACCCTAAAAGATTTTGGTCCTTCTTCCACTCTAAGACAAAGTCTAAAAATCTACCAGACAGAATGAAATTTCAGGATGAGTCTGCTGAGTCTGCTCAGGAGAAGGCAGAATTGTTCAATAACTTCTTTTACTCTGTTTTTAACTGTACCGATGGGGAAACCCCGTTGCCCGACTTGATTGATACTTCTAGTGTGCCAAAAATCTCTTCAGTTACATTTTCTGTCAGCACCATTGAATCTATTCTCAAAAACCTGGAAGTTACAAAGGCCACAGGGCCGGACGATCTCCCAGCGATGGTATTAAACAAGTGTGCAGCCCAATTAGCACCATCATTGGAAAAACTGTTTCAATTATGTGTGAGCAATGCAAAAATTCCGAGTATGTGGAAAAAAGCTAATATTACTCCTGTTTTTAAGAAGGGTGATAAGAGTGCCGTATCTAATTACAGACCTGTGTCGTTATTATGTATCACAAGCAAAGTTTTCGAAAGATGTATTTTCAACTCTCTTTATCCATTATTGTCAAACACTCTTTATCCCCTTCAACATGGTTTCGTCAAGGGAAAATCCACTACCACCCAACTTTTAGAAGTTTACGAGGAAATAGGTGAAGTACTGGATAAATCTGGGCAAGTTGACGTAATATTCTTGGATTTTTGCAAAGCATTTGATAGTGTCTCTCATAAACTCCTGGTGCACAAATTGAAATCTTTTGGGTTCTCCAGACAACTACTTGCTTTATTTAACGACTATCTTTCAGAACGTTTTCAAAGAACTGTCATAGAAGGCGAAATGTCTGATTACTTACCTGTGTTGTCAGGTGTCCCCCAGGGATCCATTTTAGGGCCATTCTTGTTTTTATTATTCGTTAATGATTTACCTGACTGTGTTGAATTTGGTAAAATGGCCATGTTTGCAGATGACGCTAAATGTTTTAGAAGAATTACCTCGATTTTTGATTGTTTTAAATTTCAGTCCGACTTAGATCGTCTTGTGGCTTGGGGGAAAACCTGGGAGATGGTATTTCATCCATCTAAGTGTTCAGTTGTTAGTATGACACGTAAAACTTCACCTGTTGAATACCCTTATAGCATGTCAGATTCTGTACTCAGTCGACAAGATAGTTATAATGACTTAGGAGTTCATGTACAACATAACTTATCCTGGAATTCTCATGTACGTAAGAAGATATCAACATGTAACTCAAGACTTGCAATGATCAAGAGATCAGTAGGCTTTAATGCCCCATTTACTGTTAAACTCAATTTGTATCGATCACTGGTGATACCACATTTAGACTACTGTTCTCAGGTATGGGCACCGCATACGAGATTGTATCAGCGCAAAGTAGAAGGTGTTCAAAGACGTGCTACCAAGTACATCTGTAATGATTACGAACTTAACTATAAGGACAGATTAACCCATACCAACCTTCTACCATTGTGTTACAGACGAGAACTTTTTGATATCTTATTTCTTTTCAAATGTTTCCGCAACGTGTACTGTACCAACATTTCTCATGTCCTCAATGTATCCAGACCTACTAGATCACTTCGCTCTACAGACCAATTCCAACTTGTACCACGGCCATGTAAAACTGAATCATTCTCATTCTCTTACTTTAGTCGTATTGCCGTCATCTGGAACAATTTACCACTAGACATTCGCCAACATATGTACTCAAACCTCACTCTACAGTCCGTTAAAAAACTCTTGATATCATATTATAGATCCCGATTAAGTGACACATTTTCTGTTGATAACTTATGTACTTGGACGACCACTTGTCGTTGCTCATCTTGCATAGTGACATAGCTTAACCGTTTACCCTGTTTTCCTTATCATTTGACCTTATTACTCTCATTTTTTTAATGTACTTCTTTCAGTATTTGATGTCTTTCATTTATTGTTTTTATCTCAACTTTGTAAATCTTCTGGGGGAGTCGGCCTCGTAGAGGAACTAGATTCCTGTTGCCGGCTCCCCTCAGATTGTACGCAATCTGTGAATTTGAATAAATAAATAAATAAACCACAGATGTAGATTACCTCCACAGTAGTACAGCGTGACGTTGGTTCTTCCGCCGTGAATTTTCAACAGCGAACCAGAAAATACAAAATCTATGTTTCCTGCTGTCTCCAACTATTCAACGTTTATATTATAGAGGGCATAACGGTTGCTCGTACCAAGGAGGTTTTAACCTCCTTGCTCGTACAGCCCTGTCGGCACAATGAAAGTATATACGTGGCCCACGTCACATTTACTTGAAAAAAAATTCTCTAGGGGCTCTACAGAACGACAAACATGTTTTGGCGACTCAACGCAAAATGAATGCATATACGTGGTTCACTTCACATTACTTTGAAGAAAAAAAGTCACTCCTCTACGGAAGGGGCTCTACAGAACGATAAACAAGACTTGGCGGCTCCACGCACAATGAATAAATATACATGGATCACGTCACCAAAAAAAGAAGAAGCAATAACTCCTCTACGGGGGGGGGGGGGGTCTCTACACAACGATAAACATGCTTTGGCGGCTCCACACACAATGAATACATCTATCGAGCATGGTGGCGGTAGAGTGGCGTTTCCGAATAGAGATTTTTACACTTTTCTTAGGGGTGACGTTAACCCTGATTTTGCATTGAAAGTGCGTAGAGGCATTGGAATACACGTTATAGCAGCTATCGAGCATGGTGGCGGTAGAGCGGCGTTTCCGAATAGAGATTTTTACACTTTTCTTAGGGGTGACGTTAACCCTGATTTTGCATTGAAAGTGCGTAGAGGCATTGGAACACACGCTATAGCAGCTATCGAGCATGGTGGCGGTAGAGTGGCGTTTCGGAATAGAGATTTTTACACTTTTCTTAGGGGTGACGTTAACCCTGATTTTGCATTGAAAGTGCGTAGAGGCATTGGAATACACGTTATAGCAGCTATCGAGCATGGTGGCGGTAGAGCGGCGTTTCCGAATAGAGATTTTTACACTTTTCTTAGGGGTGACGTTAACCATGATTTTGCATTGAAAGTGCGTAGAGGCATTGGAACACACGCTATAGCAGCTATCGAGCATGGTGGCGGTAGAGTGGCGTTTCGGAATAGAGATTTTTACACTTTTCTTAGGGGTGACGTTAACCCTGATTTTGCATTGAAAGTGCGTAGAGGCATTGGAACACACGCTATAGCAGCTATCGAGCATGGTGGCGGTAGAGTGGCGTTTCCGAATAGAGATTTTTACACTTTTCTTAGGGGTGACGTTAACCATGATTTTGCATTGAAAGTGCGTAGAGGCATTGGAACACACGCTATAGCAGCTATCGAGCATGGTGGCGGTAGAGTGGCGTTTCCGAATAGAGATTTTTACACTTTTCTTAGGGGTGACGTTAACCATGATTTTGCATTGAAAGTGCGTAGAGGCATTGGAACACACGCTATAGCAGCTATCGAGCATGGTGGCGGTAGAGTGGCGTTTCGGAATAGAGATTTTTACACTTTTCTTAGGGGTGACGTTAACCATGATTTTGCATTGAAAGTGCGTAGAGGCATTGGAACACACGCTATAGCAGCTATCGAGCATGGTGGCGGTAGAGTGGCGTTTCGGAATAGAGATTTTTACACTTTTCTTAGGGGTGACGTTAACCCTGATTTTGCATTGAAAGTGCGTAGAGGCATTGGAACACACGCTATAGCAGCTATCGAGCATGGTGGCGGTAGAGTGGCGTTTCCGAATAGAGATTTTTACACTTTTCTTAGGGGTGACGTTAACCCTGATTTTGCATTGAAAGTGCGTAGAGGCATTGGAATACACGTTATAGCAGCTATCGAGCATGGTGGCGGTAGAGCGGCGTTTCCGAATAGAGATTTTTACACTTTTCTTAGGGGTGACGTTAACCCTGATTTTGCATTGAAAGTGCGTAGAGGCATTGGAACACACGCTATAGCAGCTATCGAGCATGGTGGCGGTAGAGTGGCGTTTCGGAATAGAGATTTTTACACTTTTCTTAGGGGTGACGTTAACCCTGATTTTGCATTGAAAGTGCGTAGAGGCATTGGAACACACGCTATAGCAGCTATCGAGCATGGTGGCGGTAGAGTGGCGTTTCCGAATAGAGATTTTTACACTTTTCTTAGGGGTGACGTTAACCCTGATTTTGCATTGAAAGTGCGTAGAGGCATTGGAATACACGTTATAGCAGCTATCGAGCATGGTGGCGGTAGAGCGGCGTTTCCGAATAGAGATTTTTACACTTTTCTTAGGGGTGACGTTAACCCTGATTTTGCATTGAAAGTGCGTAGAGGCATTGGAACACACGCTATAGCAGCTATCGAGCATGGTGGCGGTAGAGCGGCGTTTCCGAATAGAGATTTTTACACTTTTCTTAGGGGTGACGTTAACCATGATTTTGCATTGAAAGTGCGTAGAGGCATTGGAACACACGCTATAGCAGCTATCGAGCATGGTGGCGGTAGAGCGGCGTTTCCGAATAGAGATTTTTACACTTTTCTTAGGGGTGACGTTAACCCTGATTTTGCATTGAAAGTGCGTAGAGGCATTGGAATACACGTTATAGCAGCTATCGAGCATGGTGGCGGTAGAGCGGCGTTTCCGAATAGAGATTTTTACACTTTTCTTAGGGGTGACGTTAACCATGATTTTGCATTGAAAGTGCGTAGAGGCATTGGAACACACGCTATAGCAGCTATCGAGCATGGTGGCGGTAGAGCGGCGTTTCCGAATAGAGATTTTTACACTTTTCTTAGGGGTGACGTTAACCCTGATTTTGCATTGAAAGTGCGTAGAGCCAGCCAGCTCCATGGAGGTAGAAAAACTTTGCCGCAAGGCTGCACTAATCTGCTCCATGGAGCTAGCTCCATGGAGCCAGCTCCATGGAGCTATTAGTGCAGCTACTATTGGGCGCCGCTCGCTTGGGTCGTTCCATGGTACTACTACTAGTAGTATAGTGGGTACCTTTTTTATTGTTCGATTTACGTTTTAACAATTATGTCAGCGTTTTAGATTTTTGTCTCCAATTTTATCGTACAAAACTAAAGGCGCATAATACTACTTTCGTCAAGTAGGCGTTATTTATAAAACCGTCTTGCTCTCGTTCGTTGTTGGTTTGTTTGTGTGCAAGGAGCCGACAAGTGCCTTTGATCTAACCGCCTTATGCGCCTATAAATAAGAACAATGAACTCGCGCGGCGGTCCCCTGTTGTCAACATACTACGGGCTGCATTTTGTTTACATCATTATATCCCGTAGAGACTTTCGGGGGCTATTACCATAGCAACAGCCAGGCGACACATTTTCACTCCCAGAGAGTACCGTGGGCGTGTCTCACAGCGGACCACCTATAACAGATAATTCGTGCTCTAATGTGTAAATCCAAGGTAAACCACATGGTTCATTTTCATTCAATTAAGACAGTGAAATTGTTGCTTTTACAGTCAGTTAAAAATTTAACTATAACAAACTACATATAGCCCTAATGCTTGTTTGTCAACGCACACGTACAGCATTGACAACAATTTATTTTTGATTTCTCTACACTGTAACGAAACTTGCATGCAATGATGTCCCTAGACCTTGCACCCAGAAATTGCAATATTCTGAAACTGTAATGGAAACTCCGACCCGTGTCACATGCCAGAAATCTAGCCTCCACCAGGCCCTCTTACGGGCGTATGAATCGTAGAATTCGGCAGGAAAAGGAATAATTAGCCAGTAGAGTCAGTCCACAGTGAATATCACATTTCGCCCGTTTAGGACGGAGCCTGCAAGTGAAACCCTGGCGTAGTTAGTCTGGTAGAGACTACCAGAAATCAAACTGCCTGTGTTATCTGGATAGTCGACGCGACAAAGTGGCGTCACTTTCCTCCTATCCGCTTTTTGAAAAAGTCCTGGTAAATGTTAGAGCTACGTCGGCTGCCTATGTCATAAAGTTTGCAACATTTTACCAAGGAGGTTAAAGGCGCCGCTCGCTTGGGTCGTTCCGTGGTACTACTAACGGTACTAGTGGGTACCTTTTTTATTGTTCGATTTAGATTTTAAGTTAACAATTATGTCAACATTTAAGATTTTTGTCTCCAATTTCATCGTACAAAAGATAAAGGCGCATGATATTATTCTCGTCAATGAGTTATTATTCATACATTTAGATCTAAAACCTTCTTGCTCTCGTTGGGTGTTTCTGTGTTTGCAAGGAGCCGACAAATGCCTCTGATCTAACCGCCTTCCGCGCCTCCAAATAAGAACAATGAACTCGCGCGGCGGTCCCGTGTATGCACGGCTGCATTTTGTTTACATTATTACATCCAGTAAAGACTTTCGGGGCCGTTACCATAGCAACAGCCGGGTGACACATTTTTCACTGGCAGAGAGTATCGTGGGCGTGTCTCACAGCAGACCACAGGTTTCATGGTGTGAAAGTTTCTTTTTCACGCCGGCCGCGTTCCGCCCCCGGGCCCTATAATGGGGGCTCTAATTTCTATTTAAACCTCCTTGGTAAACCACAGGGTTCATTTTTATTCAATGACAAAGGACAGTGAAGTTGTTGCTTTCAGTCAGTTAAACAATCAAACTATAACAAACTACATATATCCCTAATGTTTGTTTATCAACGCACACGTACAGCATCAACAACAATTTTAGTTTAGATCGAAATGGAACCTTACGTATAGCGGACCTACCCTGTATAGCGGAGTACCTCGGCTGATTTCTACTATTTTCCCAACGATAGGACGGAGCCTGGTAGAGGCTACTACTGTGGAGATATTCTACATCTGTGGTTTATATACTAGTGCTTTAGTCTGAAATGATTACTAATAGCTGATTTCGTGACGCCAACCATAAATTTGACTTGTTTGCAGAGTAACGGGCAATCCTCATTCACCAGGGGGTTAGCAACTGTAATTAGTTACAGGACTGTATTTCCGGCCCGGCGGGTTGTCTCTACCAGACTAACTACGCCAGGGTTTCACTTGCAGGCTCCGTTACAATGCAATACAATAGCCCTGGATACAATGCAACACAACACAACCCTTTCTTTTGCACGTTCACGACAGGCATGTTCGTGCAGGTCTATCCTCTTGTCCCTTTGATTTCAGCAACTTTAGTCTCCCGTCGACCAAACGTGCGGTGACAGGAATGCTCAATCTACCTTCCTTCTACCAAGGCACAACCAAAGAATTAAATATTCAGTGTATAAACAAATGAATACATTTTCCTACACGTATTTGTTCTGGTCGCCAAGGTCTTACGAACACCATGACCACCGCATAAAAATGGTGACACCAGCCACGGTAGTCCCTTCTTAGTCTTCTGTAGTCTCTAACGGGACTGCAGCAGGACTCTACGAGCACTGACCTCCAAGGAAGGGTCGCAAAAGAGCTCTAGGGAGTTCCTTCATAGGCTATATGGATTATGGACTAAGGAGACGTGAACCATGTATTGCATTCATTGTGTGTGGAGCCGCCAAGTTATGTTTATCGTTCGGTAAAGCCCTCCATGGGGGAGTGATTTTTGTCAAGGTGACGTGAACCATGTATTGCATTAATTGTGCGAGGAGCCGCCAAGTTATATTTATCGTTCTGTAAAGCCCGCCTTGGAGGAGTAATCTCTATTTTCGTAAAGGTGACGTGAACCATGTATTGCATTCATTGTGCGTGGAGCCGTCAAGTTACGTTATGTAAAATCCCTCCATGGAGGAGTAATTTCTATTTTTGTAAAGGTGACGTGAACCATATATACAAATTTTCTTGAGAGTGACGAAAACCATGAGTCTGCATTCATTGTGCGTGGAGCCAGCTCTATGAAGCCCGCTATCGTTAACCAGAACGTATATACATGCGGAGTATATTTTTTTTCTTGAGTGTGACGTTAACCATGAGTCTGCATTCATTTTGCGTAGAGCCAGCTCTACGGTGCTGGAAAAATGCCGAAGGGTTGTATCAATAGCTCCATGGAGCTAGCTCTATGGAGCTAAAAGGGATACAATCTTTCTTAAGGGTGACGTGAACCATGAGTCTGCATTCACTGTGCGTGGAGCCAGCTCTATAAAGCTTATTCAACATTAACCAGAGCTATCACTGGCAATACTCCATGGTGGAGTATTAAAAAAAATGGGGGGTGACGCAAACCATGAGTATGCAATCAAAGTGCGTAGAGCCAGCTCTACAAAGCTGGAAAAAGAGCCAGCTCTACGAAGCTGAAAAGCTGCCGTGGGGTTGTACTTTTAGCTCCATGGAGCTAGCTCTATGGAGCTAAAATGTACTACTATGCAAATTCTCTTTTGGGTGACGTGAACCATGTGTCTGCATTCATTGTGCTAGAGCCAGCACTATGAAGCTTGATTTTTTTAGTTAGATTTTTTTTCTTCAAGGTGACGTGAACCATGCATATGTATTTTTCTTGATGGTGACATGAACCATATGAATGCATTCATAGTGCGTAGAGCTGGCTCCATGGAGTTGGAAAAAAATTTGCCGCAGGGCTGTACTAATCGCCTCCATGGAGCTAGCTCCATGGAGCTGGCTCCATGGAGGCGATTAGTACAGCCCCTTCTCGATAACTCTCTACAGATGTAACTCGTCCCAGGATCTGGGCCTTCTGCTGACTCTTCCTGAGCCCTACCATTTATATAATAGTCTACTTGTGTGGGGGTGGGGTTGACCCACTTCAACATACAACATGATCAGTCTGTAGGGCATGTGACAATGAAATGTAATACAACACAAATCACAGCATGTGGCCTGAAGTTACATACAATTATATATGTGATTAGAGCAAGCTATATAATTAGAAAAGTCTGGCATCATATGTTTGCGAAAGAAGAACAGTATAAACTATAAGTGTAAATACACTGTAAATGTTACTTTGTATGCATTGGGACACTGAAGGTAACATATATTCAGAAATGACTTGGTAGTAATGTTGATCTTTAGACGTCCATCTTGAGTTATAGCGTTCAACTAAGATGCCAGTGACTGCTCCTTTTTTGTACTGTCAAATTACATGTAGTCAGTGTGAATCACTTCTGTTAGAACAAGAGTTTGTTTACCCCCACTAAATATTAAGAGCCTTCAAAGATTCAATTTTTAATGTTTTTTCAATGATTATGCAAATAAGGCTGTAATTAGCATAATGTGATTTTACTGATGGTCTTCTATACCAAAATTACATATATTGTATTGTGTAAAAGTACTTTCTTTGCTTTGGCAGAATTTCATATTAACAAACCAAGGAGGTTTAATATTACAGCTCCTTGCACAAACCGACATCAGCTAACCGCCACTTCCCATAAACGAAACCAGATGTCGACTCCAAGGCGGGAAAATCTCAGACCGAGGCGGAAGAAGGGTTTTACAGTATACCATTTTACAATAAATTACATCTTACATGTCGACTGGATTCTTCAATCTAACATTGTTGTACACAGTTATCAATAATATATGTATGGACAAAACCTTACTACCCTTAAATATAAAATCAAAGACAATGGAGTGACATTTCTAATATACTTATGCTCGCGCTAACCCCCTCAAGACCCTCCGTTAATATTAATCCCTCCAATTGTGAGGCAAGCCGGAGCTCGAGGACGCCAACACTGTTTCCCTCTATTTCCGTCTTCTGGGCACAAAGCTCGATTGTTCAGTGAGTATTTGAACAATTTTCTGATCTTCTACACACTATGCTACAATTCTAAATAATTCACGCGACAGAAACGAAGAGCCTCAAAGACTCTAGATTCTGACGGACACAGATGACACAGAGCAGATTCTGACCGTCATGAATTTTTCAAAACTTCAGATATATTTGGTACAATTTACCCTATATGCGGGCATTTAAGTACTCATACACGATGCCATTCTTAGCTTACACTTACCTGAAAGTCACTTCAGACGCAATTGCCTGTCAAGCCCCTAAAACTGTTGAATCCTAGGGAAAGTTGAGAGACGCTTCGGAATTTTGACGCTCTTCACACCTCTTCACTTCGGACAGGAAAGCGCGATTGCGTGAACCGGAAGTAGTCCCCAATCGTGGGTCAAATATTACCTGATTACCCGGTTGCTGTAACGTTACAACAAAATACATCACATTGCGAAACCTCCTATAAAGTCATTATACCCGTGTTGTGTTACCAACTATTTCCTGACTTAACCATCCTGTTCAAGTTGTACTGACCTTCTAAAGTAAAACAAAGTGCCCTATTCCTGACTGACAGTCAAAAGAAACACAGCATTAACAAGGGGGTTCGATAATAAACCTCCTTGATTCTAAAAACTTAAATAGATAGACTCAAAAGTCCAAGCAGCACATTTTATTTTCACATTCGAATTCCTCAGAGAATTGTCTCAAAATAGGTCCCAAAAGCAGCCGACAGCTAATCTCAATCATCAACATTTGATATTTTAGAATAAGAAATTACTATACATAATCACTTTTGTTCAAACATTGCACATAAAATATAATGTCTACTAGTACTTTCAGCATTGCAGTTTCACAAATAACATAGATCCTGAAATAATCTAGTATTATAAGAAATCTAATTATCAATTAATCACAGCAGATTCCAATAATTTATCAAATGATAATCAATAAGATATGGAATGTCTAATAAATCTGTCATTGATTTGGCATGATCACTGGCATTGCCCAGATTTTGAACAATTTAAAAAGTTATCAAATACAAGTAATAGATCAGAGGTGAAATGCAACACACTATGCAAAATCAAAATCAACTAATTATAAAAGATTTACCAGAATTAGCAATTTGTCAAAGTGTAATATATTTATCTGTCAGTCCCATAGCAGACTTTATATATATCACAATCACATCATAGATATTGTCATGCAAAGTCTCCATAGACTAGAAATTATCTAAATCTCTCTCAAACAAAAATAAACACAGTTATATGTCATAATGATATGCACAATTACATTAGAATCTGTAAGGTGTATAAGCACTTTGGCATAACACACTAAGCTCCACAGGCACGCGGTGCAGCAGCAGCAGGTTATATTACACTGAACAACCTGTCACACATCATCATCATGATATCAACATTATACACACCAATGTGACACTTTCACAAAAATATGTTCCTTTCGTTTTTGATTTAATTACAATTGGCACATTTTTGCTGAATGGGTATTTTTTTGGCACAGGGATACCCAAAATGCATGGTTTCCTATATAAGGAAACTGACAACATTGCATAGGACTATCACGGGTAGCTTGTAGCAATAATATCTTTCTTGACCTCAAAAATAACTCTTGACCTTAAAGTTACTTGAGACTTGTCAACTGTTTCAAGTTTTTCTTGATATGTTTTTATATGTTGATGATGAAAAAATGCATAATGTGGTTATGGATTCATGTCAATCACAAATACTAATGATTACGGTAACTTAAATTGTGGCCATTGGCTGAGTATACGGTATACTATACAGTACTGAAGTTCTTACACTAAATGTAGGCACTAGCCTGCTAGCTGCATCAGATATAACAAGCTGCATGATTCTGTGTATAACTTGAAGCCCATTGCATCCACCAGAAAGAGTTTGGTCAAGAATAGCCTGCAGAGTATCAAGTCCCTTAACTCTGAAAATTATGTGACAGCTTGTGTGGCTACTAGATAAGGTATGAATGCATCTTCTACAGCGGTTGCTGAAATTTCTCCAAGCCTGTGTTCATCCGTCTAGATCTGGTAGCAGCCACGTCACTTTCTTGGACGTGCCGACAGAGTCATCATCACTGTCACTCTCAGACAACAGATCTATGTCTTCAAACTGAAAGGTTGACAGAAAGGATTGCACATTGTCAGTGATGTGTATTTTGGGTAACGTAAAACATCCAACAGAGATAGGATATTGGAGATTTCTCTTTTCACAAACTGGACAAAATCAATGAGATGATTTGAAAACATGACCAAGAGCACACTGTTCACATGTCATGATTTTGTGACCATGAATACCAAAGAAGGAGGTTGCTTCTGTACACTTCTGCATATCTGTCATACTATTCTAAAATACATGAGAAACATTAGATGATTTTATACAAACAACTAGATAAAAGAAAACTTGAAATAAACATGCAATTGCAACATCACACTAAGACAGAGAGCAGCAAGCTTAGCAAAGAAGTCACACGTCTTGTACTTTCCACATCAATTTTAATTTTTTTTTCAATTTTCCTCTTCTTGCAGAATCACAGCTGAATCACAGGGGAGGGGGGTTAAATTTGCATAATGTTGCACCTGTACAGCACACCTGCCTGCTACCTGTGCATCAGGTGTATGATATGGCATGTTTATAGCAACCGTGGTTCCTCCCCAAAGCTGAAGCTGTAGAGTGCAGATAGGTAGCGCCCCTGGTGTAGGAACCACAGGTGAGATAAACACATCAACCATACATCTACGTTAGAATGCTTCCCTACAGTGGTAACATTCTATATGCCCCTGTCACACAGCACGAGAATCAATCAACCAACAAGTCTGCGAACACTGAATGATAACATTTTTTGATGTAATGCGCCCAGTGTTCTCTCAATTATCGTGCAATCTTTAGAGATTGGCTGATGTTCACAGGTTCCAGAGCCCCATCCAATGTGATGCGGTAAATTTTTGGTAATCTCCAAGCAGATTTCCCAGTGGCAATGACAGTATCCAAAGGGCAAAAGCAGTACTGTTGGCCACCAGTTACTGCTTTTGACCTTTGGATACTGCCTCCAGTAGATCTGCTTGGAGATTAGATTTTTTACACTTGAGTTTATGGCGACTTCTAAATTCGGTGACGTTCTGGCAATCCACATATTCGTCCGAAGCTCCTCAACTGTGTGACAGGGGTTTTTGCAGCACAAATTGATCAAAGTTGTGACAGATGACATTGAAACACACTAACTGTCCTTTCTGGTGAAAAATAGGTGCTTTGGGGTTTCAAAGAGCCTTTGTTTTGACCCTACCAGATTCACAATTGGTCTGTTAAGGTTTTGTGATGTGACAGTGGAACGTAGTATTACTGCCAAACACACCTAAACCAGACCAAACCAAACAAAGTCGGTATGGTAATTGTTGTATATTTGTGTGCTTTGAATTTGCAGTTACAATGAAAGGCCACCAAAAATTCTTAAGAATCCAATGCAATGTGCATGTTTTATTTCTTTAGCTACCATACCCTGTATCCACTGTAGGAAGCACTTAACAAGTCTTCCAGATGAAAAACGTCTAAGTCGACTCCTGCTGTTGCTCAAATACTATCCCAAAGTGCAGTATATACATGACACGTACATGATGTTAGTGGAATAAAGTACTGAATACAGCATAAGAGAAACTGATGTTACATTAGCCAAGCAAGCATTATTATATATAAAGTACACTCAGAAACATCTATCACAATGTAAAAAAACAATATTGTACTGTTCTTGGTGGCAAATGTGCTAGATGTTGGCACATTGGCGCACCAAATTCTTAAGTGTGTTTTGGCACAGTTTTAGACAGATTAGCCAAAGATACTCGGGGGCGTCATTCCAGTAGGGAAGGTCATGTAAACTGTCAGGGAATGGTGAGCATCGAGCCGGGACCTATTGGTTCTGAGTCCAACGCTCTATAACCATTGCGCCACACCAACGCCACAAGGCAATGTAAAACAATGTAAAGGAGTATCAAACATCTGATTTATTAAGAAAATCTGAAAAACCCTCACTGTACATGTATATGGATTTTGCTAGCTTGCAAAATGTAGTTCCAAGATCTCTTTATTTGTTTTCCTGTATCATAAACAAACTGTTTTCCTACCTTCCACTGTAACCCCTCACTAATGGAGAAACTGAAGGCGCTGATTCCAAACGTCTCCCGGTCCCCCTTGTCAGGCACTGTCATGTCGAGAGGGGGCAGCTTGGCAGACTTGAACTTCTCAAGACGTCGCTGTAGCAGCTTGTGAATGTGGGTCACTTAGAAAGTAGGAAAGAAAGTTAGCAGTGTTTAAGATTAATAAATATACAGCTGCAGGTGCCTTCATATTCATTAAAGGCTTCAAGTACAACATACAAACTATAGATGTTCATAGATACCCTGTTGTTGAAAATTTGGTGCCCTCTGTAAAAATAAAAATGCCTGAACGCCCCGAACGGCATTCGTTAAGCGTTCCCGTCGCTCCTGCTCGTTCAGCTCCCCTTTTCCCGTTCGAAGCTGTTCGCGTCATTTAGTTACTGCCCCAAATTTTACAAGAGGCTCTATGTATTATGTCCATTGAAGGAATTGTTGTGCATCTACATACAAATGTAAATGAAATAGTTGCCAATTCCCATACTGGGATAATGCTAGATATTATATTTACTGAGTTGTCAAAAGATCCATTATCTAAACAACAGATATGATTTGAATCTTCACCACATTACTTTAACTTTGGTCACAAAACTTATAGCTGACATAGCTAAGCTAAGCTAAGCTTATACAGTATCTCCATAGAAAAATAAACTAATTGACCAACCTGGCTTTCCCTTGCCGTCTGACTTGGGAGGTTCGTACTGCTTGTTAAAGCCAGCCCAGTAGGGTAACAGTTCGGCAAACACTGTCTTCTGGGACTCATCAAATAGGTCAGGGGAGTGGGCATCCTTTCCCTTGTTGTGCACATAGTTATACACTTTGTATTGCATTTTGGACACCTGGTCCAGAGGGATGTCAATCTGACAAGAAAAAGTAAGAGCAGGGTTTTAAGTTACTGTAAATGCAGAAATATTTGTGGTGGTTTTATGTTCGCGGTTTGCGCGGCGACCTTTTCATCGCAAACTTTAAGCCACCGCAAACATTTTATCCAATACTGTAGCAGTATGTGACCCCCATTTTTGCCTTATTCACGAAATAAAAAACACACAAACTTAAATACATTACAGTAAAGATAAAAGGAAGCCCTAGGTGAGATGAACCGACAAAAAACATGAGGATAAAAACATACTTTAAAGTTATCATGGTATTTATATGATGAGCTTCCATGATATTTTAAAGTTATTGTATACTTTTGCATGCCAGGCAAAACAAGAAAATTGTTATACTGCCCATACTGTAAAAGCAGTCCCAAGTGCTGATCGAAAATGTATTCACAAAATTTACACTTCATTGAGATTGCAGAAACACCAGAAGTTATTTCACATATTTGAAATCAAACTGTTGGCTAACCTGAAGCTGAGGCTCTGCCTGTGACTCGATGAAACACTGCATGATGACCTGCAGCTTCTGTTTGACCAGACTGTCTGCTGCAGACTCCTGTAGATGCTGCAGAGAAACATCGAACACTGGGTTTAACTTTTAGTAGATACTGTTCAATGCTTGCAGCTAGAACTGATTATATATCTAGACTATAGGCGTGACAGGCTTTTCAGTGGAATACAACCAGCTGCAACCACGCCACATGCCTGTAAATAAAGCTGGTGTGTTTTGCCAAAGGGCGGTTATACTAGCTATAGAGGCTATATATACTAGCTATATAGGTGAATGACCACTCCTAGTACGGAATGTAATATGGCACAGTATCATCTATACAGATACAGATAACTCACGATCAGAAAGAGTCTTAAGCATAAAGTCTAATCCCTGAATTTGCTTTTTATACAAAAAAGACTACATTTAGTACAAAGTTCACATAAATTTTGCTTATTGACCTCTATAAATGACAGTAGAAAGACATTGAAGAAAATGACCTTGAACTTCTGTGTCTCTATGTAGAACCAGCAGTCGTTGTAGAGGAAGGGGCAGGAGTCGGACTCCTTGTACTGCAGCAGGTAGTGCATGAAGTACAGCAGCTTGATGGGGATGGTTCCCTTGGCAACGACATCGAACAGTGCCAGGAGCTCCTCACGATCCTCCGTAGTGGGCTCCCCTCTGCCTGGTTGCTGGTAGGGCACAAAGAACAGGATGTTAGTATCAGCAGATTACATAATTGTAATATAAACACAATGTCATGTATTTCCGTCTATGCCACCTATATTTGTGTGGTCGTGTGGCGTAACGGTAGGGTTTTCGGCCCAGAACCCAAGGGTCTCGGGTTCGAATCCTCTGACGCCACCGATCTTGTGCCCTTGGGAAAAAGGCACTTTACACAACTTTCCCCACTCCAGCCAAGTGTAAAAAAATTACAAATTGTACAAACCTGTGCAGGACAGGTGTAGTTGTCTCTGCATCCCTCGTTGTCAGTCAGACTTATGACTGTAGGTGTAATCAAGCCTGACCACCCCCATGTGTCCTTATCTTGGTAGCTCCCAAGAAGAAAGAAGCTCCCCTAATCCCTTGCGTCGGCACGATCCTCAGTCTAACTGTTTATAGCTATCCCTGGCCGAAGTACACTCGGGAGGGCCTCACAGGAACAACTAAGTTCCATCTCCCTCAGGGTGGGCAGTCTGCCTGACAACGAGGGATGCAGAGACAACTACACCTGTCCTGCACAGGTTTGTACAATTTGTAATTGTCTTCTGCATCCTCTCGGTTGTCAGTCAGACTTATGACTGTAGGTGACTTAACAGCCTGAGGCCAGGTGATCCAACATGGAAGACGACAAAGAAGCCTACAAAAGCAGAGCCTGCTCTTCACTCTGTTGTCTCAGGTGAATTCCAAAGGAAAGACCGTTGCCCAGAGCTGTGAAGAATTCTGCAGCCATGTTCAAACTAAGTTGGATGTCCTGTAGTAGGAAGGCGCATTCTCGGCGTTAGTAGCTCACGAAGATAATGACTATGTGACTAAGCTGAAAGGAACCCTAGTCCGCTAGCTGACCAGGGAAGAGCACGTTCTCAGAACTTCTGATGCGAGAGGATCGAAGAGTGTAATCCTCTACAGCTGACAGCAGCACACTGATGACCTGACATGGATTGCTCTGGCTTGTCTTGGCAAGAGTTGAATGCTGCAATCCCGATGAAGTCCTGTCCCTCTTGCTGCGAGACCTGATGCCACCTAAGTGCAAAGGGTTGTAGATCCCAAGGCTGTAGACCCTGGGTCTGTGAGGACAAACCTGCACCATGACAGGACCCCAAAGTCGGACTTGAAGGCCGTAAAACAACCCGCTGGCTAGAGACCATTTTGGAGGATGGCGGTTATCCTACGGATGCTGAAGGAGTGACTACCACTGACAGGCAGCTGTCATAGCTCTCAATGTCTGCAAGGATGAGACAAACCTATCCGATGAGATGTGGAGACAGGAACATAACCAGTCCTCCTCTTAGCAGGCTACTGGAGGGCTGCAGAGAATCTGCTAGCTGCACTTCCTCTGAAAGTTGATGTCATGGCGGAAGAGATGCATCTTGTGAAGTACCGGTAGCCTCTAAGGCTGCAAGCATAGTCACCCTCCTAAGAGTGGTGAAAAGCTGCCCATGCCACTTGTGTCTTGATTGCCATCAGGATGCAAGCATGATCACCCTCTTAAGAGTCGTGAAAATGATGCATATGCCCCGTCATCATGGTAGTCGTATGCCGACTACCGTGGGCATCTTCCATGGTAGATGTATACCACCTACCCTGGGCATCTTCCTCCAGCAGTCACTGCATCGAAGAGACTGCCGTTGCCAATTCCACCCTGAGACTCAGTGAGAGCGATGTGGAACCCTGTCTTGATCTCTAATCTCTTGATCTGCAGTAATCCGCTGTCCATCTTGCCCCTGCAGATCGAATGGAGGTCTAGTCGTCATCCTCTACCTGCCATCTTCCCAAAGGAAAGTGGCAGGCGTCTTCTGCAGCAGAGGTTGGCAAATCCACCATACCTGCTGTAAGGCCATGGCTGAATCAGCACCACCTATAGCCGCATACCTGCTGCCATTGTCTGCCCGTCTTGCTGTAAGGCAGTGACTGATGAAGTCAGCCTCACCTGTAGCCCTGCACCTGCTGACGTAGTCCGCTGCACCTCCAGCAGTCGGGCATCTGCTGACAGAGTCTGCACCAGTTGTTGCAGGGCACCTGCTGCTGACGACTGCCCACCTGGCAGCTAGGTCACAGCGCATGCTGACGTAGGGTGCACCACCTGCTGCAGGATACCTGCTGCTGAAGACTGCCCACCTGGTTGCTAGGTCACAGCGCATGCTGATGTAGGGTGCACCACCTGCTGCAGGATACCTGCTGCTGAAGACTGCCCACCTGGTTGCTGGGCCACAGCGCATGCCGATGTAGGGTGCACCACCTGCAGCAGAGTACCTGCTGCTGAAGACTGCATCACTTCATGCCCTGCACCTGCCGAAGATGACAGCAACGACTGCTGCAGGCCACATGCTGATGGAGGCTGCACCACTTGTAGAACACCTACTGATGCAGGTGCAGCAGACTGTACCACCTGTTGTAGGGCGTCTGCTGAAGTAGTCTGCTCCGCCTGCTGTAGATCTCGGCAGGTTGAAGTAGCAGCTGGCGTAACCCTCTGGGAAAACCCTGAGAAAGGGAAATCCCTACAGATGGTAATCTGTATGGCAGGAGATGCTCTCAGCTGGAACCAACACCAGCCCTGCACTGTCTGCCATCTGCTGGGCCTAACTGCAAGCAGTTAGGGTGTGGTAGTCGATGAGGTCGTACATCGGCGATGGACCAGTCCTGAGATGACCGCAGTCAAGTCTCAGAAGTTGCAGGATTCTGCTTGATGACCATCTCTGTAGTCCCTTCACTTCTATGAAGCGATGATGCCAACTCTGTGTAAGGTGGCAGGGGTTGGTTGCAGATGCGGCTAAGTTGTCCAGCTGACCAATCACCAACCAGAGACGTCTGCTGCAACTTCTTAGAGCTCCCTGCTCAGAAGTCGGCCAGACCCCAGTTGTGCAGAAACCTCTGTTGAGGTCGAGAAGTCGCTGGCCTGATGTTCTTCCCTGGCCACTCCTCTGACACGAGCTGATTGTCGTAGGTATGGAAGCTGTGTGCTGACAGAGAAACTGTTAATAGTTTGTGCACCAAACTCGTCTCAATGACACAATGCAAGAGCTGAAGCTACTCTCGTGTTCAGGACTGACAAGTCTGTGAGGATATCCTGACTGGAACGAAGTTGCCCTCGCTCTCGAACCTAAGGAAGGTACGCGGACAACAATGCCCTTGGTACCACGAGTGGCTGCTGGTTTGCAGAACCTCGCCACTCTGGCCGTTGACTGGAGGCATCTACATGCTCAAAAACTCATGAACACATACAAGATACAAGAAAACCAACAACAAGGCTAACAATGTGAGCCTAGCTGATTGCAATAAGATGCTCTAAGGATAAGGTTACCCTAGCCTTCTGGTTGTGTGGAGCCCCCAGGAGTGGACGTTGACCCTGGCAGTTGGGCTGTGGAACAGCAGTTGACCTTCTGTCCATCATTCCGCCTGGATGAGATGTGAGCCGGATGACCACCTCCTTGGCTTTACCACCCTGCCAACAGCAAAGACTTTATTGTCGTCCTCGACAAAAGTGTAGTACTGTAGTACTACTGACGCTTGTGTGATGGCAGAGTCTCCGGAACACACGTGATGGAGCCGGAGATGAACCCACTGGGTCAAGCAGTAGAACTTCATGGCTGCCCGGACTCGAGTAGCAGCAGTAGTGGGTTGGGGATATCTAAATCCCCCCAATTCGCAGGTTGAACTGACAACAGTTGAGTGGTTCACCTGCCTGTGCCTCTGACAACAATCAAACAACAACAAACCCAGTGAAAGAAACTGGGAACTGTGACAAGCTAAAAATAATCCATAAATCAATGGACTAAAATCATGGTCTGTATACAGAATCATCAAGATAAACACAACTGTAAAGTTATGTACAGATAAAAAGCAACAATAGTATCCAGCATTCCACAAAAATGCATGTGAAAACAGCTATCGTTGAAGACACAGCTAAAACAATCCATAAATCACTGGACTAATCATGGTCTGTACTTCAGACAATACCATCAAGATAACACAATTGCAAAGGACCTGCTCAACTCCGCTTGTTGGAGCCGATGAGGTGGCGCTCGGATGTCGAAGACTCCGAAAAACCGCTGAAGTCTCGGCTGTTCGATGAGGACAGCCACACATCTTCTTCTCCAGCTGCCGGAGTCACGGAGGACGGAAGTCTCCCATGGACGCAGGCGAATCGCTGCGTCCCTCTCACTTCGTGAAGAAGCTGTCGACGTAGTTCGAAGCTTGCTGGAGTCGGAGATCTTCTGGACGCCAGCAAACGCCTCCGGGCGCAGCGAGGGCCAGTAAGAAGTCACCAACCCTAAAAAAGGGGAAAAAATGCGAGCCTCCGTCGGAGACATGCAGAACCCTGCAGTGCAGTGTGGAGAAGTCACGAACGCTGCCCTCCCCCACTCGCCGCTGAAGTCTCCCCGGACGAGCCGCTCCAAGGCCACAGGAACGCTGAAATCGGCGACTGGAAAGTCGAGCCGACCGCCAACTGGCCTCTAGAAGTTGGTGCGGCGCTGGCATCTCGGTAGAACCCCGCTGAGACGACTCTTCTTTTCTCTTGCGCTGCTTCTCCTGAAGACAGCAAGATGGCGGCGCATGGCCTCTGCCATGTGCGTGCGGCCGCGCCCTCTAGCGATACGCAATGGAATCGCAAGGGTCTGCGGTCCCGGCGCCATCTTCTCCCCGCCGCCGGCGCTGGCAAAGACGTCTCGTGTGTGGCTGGAACCACACTGCAAGCCCGCAGAACAGGCGGGCCGACGCGTAGAAACTCGTCTGAAGAAGCCATGGCGCGAGGAGAAAAACTAAGGGGAAGGAACACCAACTAACAGTTGGTTCCTGGCCGTTTTTACGGAGAAGGACACACGGAGGTGTGTTCACTAGCTTAAAAAATTTAGACTGAGGATCGTGCCGACGCAAGGGATTAGGGGAGCTTCTTTCTTCTTGGGAGCTACCAAGATAAGGACACATGGGGGTGGTCAGGCTTGATTACACCTACAGTCATAAGTCTGACTGACAACCGAGAGGATGCAGAAGACAATTGCTATATCATGTGTGTAGGTCACAATATCAGCAATAGCTGCCTGTGTCCCACATGTATTGCACTGTTGCAATTCCAATAAAATAACACCAAAAAATTGTTAAGTCTAGTTGGTTTAATCCATGGTAAGCTATAATTATATTACGTCACGGGTCACCCCATGACCCTGTCCGATATCCAGCTTCTGGTCTAGAACATTCTACTACACAGATTTCCACCTTTAGGGGAGTTGCCTCTAATCAGCTGTCAGTGAATTAGAGAATAGCCTAAAGTTTTTCTTAAGGTAAAGCTCATCTCATATTGGCTGACAGCTGGTTAGAGACCATGCCCACAAAAGAAACTTAGACAGCCCTGTTAAGCAGAGCCTGAGGTATATTGTATAGGCTCTGTGTGTGTAGGAAACAGAAATATTCTTGAAATATGAAAAGAAAATGTAAGGTACTGAAGAAATTAAGTTCTGTGAGCCTACCTTCTTCCTGTTTTTGTTCCAGCTGATCTTGGCGACCAGTTTGGCACTGATTCCCTTCCTGAGGGCCAGCTCAGCCTTCACATGGGCATCCAGCCGCACCTTACTGAGGTCCAAATTCTGCAGAAGACGATTCAACGAAAAGTAGGTTACAATGGGAAGAGAGTGTTTGTATTTCATATTCAACAGATACCTGAATTCCAAAGTCTGCTGGAAAGAAATCAGCCATTTTCATAACTATCCATAAGCTGTTACAGTATTTACTCTGATAGATAAATGTTACATTTATTTTATTTTCTATTTTCTGTCATCAATATTACAAGGCCACTCAATGGTATGACCACTACTTTACAGTGATTGTCTGGGTCACAACATATTTTGTTTAATAACCAATTTCAATGGACCTACATGTAATGTTGTCTTTAGTAAAAAAAATCAAGACTTGAATGCTGAGAATCTCTGTCACACAAATGAAAATTACTTCCTTGAATCCTGATGACACTAACATGCAAATTCTTAAAAGTATCTTAAGGTAGATGCCTTCATTATGAAATCTAAATGGTCAGGAAAGTTGAAGAAATGACTCCACACACAGAGTAGAGTTATAGATTCTTCATTTTCATTTCCTTACATCTTCTTCTTTGACTTTGGAATTGACTTTGGCATTCTGCACAGTCATTAGTATCATATTTTTCTGGCAATCTACGACAAATATTTGATCATTTTGCAGTTTCTTTGTATGATTTATAGTTTGGTCGAAAATTTTTTTTCTAGGAAACATACGAATGTCATCCATATAATGAAATCAACTAGCCTAAAATTATTAGAAGATTGTTGGTAATACTAACATCCCAGAACTTGCGGAAGCTGTCCTGTAACTCAGGTCGGATGTGTCGCTGGCACATCTGTAGCGTCCCTGCCCGTGGTACCTCGTTTTCCTTCAGCAGCCGATTGGTCACCTTGTCCGGCATCAGCAGGTACCGCGAGGAAAACGGGTCCAAAAACGATCTGAGGAGAGAAACATTGATATTGTACTCGTTGAAATGAATAAAAACACAATGGGCAGAGTTTTACAAAGATCATACATGTATGAAGCAATATATAATGTCTTCAGCAAACTACATTTAGTGGTAACTGTAATAGCCCTCTCAACAGCTGTTATACAACCAGGGAGGATAATCAGTGTGAATGTAAGTTCAGGGACAGGACCAGTGTGAAGTCAGTAGGAGGATAATCAGTGTGAATGTATGTTCAGCACCAGGGACAGGATAAGCATGAAGTCGGTAGGAGGATAGTCAGTGTGAATGTAAGTTCAGCACCAGGGACAGGACCTGCTATACCTTCTCAACAATTGTTAAACCTGCTCAACAATTGCTATACAGTACTTTCTCAACAATTGTTATATACCTTCTTAATAATTGTGCTATCCTTATAGTCTGCAACTATTAAATCATTCATTTTTGTGGCGGTTTTGTTTTGCAGTAGGAGGAGAAGCGCTTTTGCAATGTTTTAAATTCACAGTTGGAACAATACTGCAGACTGTAGTGCAGTAGTCATACAAGGGAGACACAAATGAAGTGTCATAAATTTGCAGTTTGAGGTTACTGCGAAAACCTCAAAAATAAAACCAGCGCAAAAGGTATGTCTGTGCTACTGGCCATAATTTTTCAATTTCAGAAAACTGACAGCAAAGATTACAGACTGACTAAAGAAGGGAATAGACGTTATTTACTTGTAGATGTGTCTGGCCATGGCGCCTTTTCGAGCATCGGACTGCTCAGCGTGGTAGTTCTCTATGTCGAAGTACATCTGTAGCATGTTCAGCAGCTCACTGGACTCCTGCTCCTGGACATGCTTCTTGAACACCCCCATCACTCTGCAAGAGGGGCAGGGTAAAGATATGCAAATGATATTCTGAAGGGAAAAAGTTAAGGCAATCCGGAACCTATTCTTCCACTGGTCGTGACGTTATTTCACTGTACCAGGGAAATTCCCCCAGCCCCTTTTGACAATTACAATGAATAGTGGACCACAGCTTAATGTCCTGTCCTAAGGACTAAAACCCCTTCCAGTAGCCTTCATGCCATGTGAGTGACAACCGAGAATTCCCAACCTCTTGGTTCAGAAAAAGGGTCGCTAACCACTGGACTATGCACGCTGAAGAAATTTTAGACAACAATTTGCTTTTTTGTTGAGGACATCATCAATTTGCCTACAGATGTGCTTAAAGTTTTCAAATGTGTTGACCATGGACCATCCATCTGATTGGCTATTGCCTTTTCTTTGGTCTGTCAACTAATAATTTCAAACTGATGAATCATCCTCATCTTAACCATTGGCCAGCTACTAGTATCTTCTCATCTCCAAAGTTTCATGGATACTTAAGCACACAGATGGTTAAATAGAGACTTTCTGTTGCCATTCAGACCTCTGTATCTACACAGCCGTAATAAACACCCTTCGGTGTAACACACGGGTTCTCAGGCATGCGGCGTGGCAACAACTGGTTAATTATACTACACTTAACGACCTGCCACACCTAATCTTTGCACATCTGACTGCAAGTGCTATTCAAATCTATCTAGTGAGGATGCTCCTACAGTTCTTGATGGTAATTGAGTTCCACTCTACGATAGTTTTAGGAAAATAGCTAAGCTAAGCTGTATCATTGAAATTGAAGAAGTACTCACGGTTTGTGTGTGCTCATCTCTAGAAAAGATGGCGGTCCAGGCATGTCCTTGTGACTACTGGCAGCTGACTGGGGAACAGATTTCTTCCCCCCTTCTGTTGTAGATTGTCCAGTCTCTGTTGCTGCGGTGGACTGGACAATAGACAGGGGCTTAAAAGATGGGGGCTTGCCCCTGGAAACTGTACCAGTCCGCATCTCCTTCAGCCTACAGGGGTGGACAAAAAATCGAGTAAGTTGTGACCCTTTGAACCTATCTGAAAAAGTGTATCAAAACATAACATATGATATCATTTGCCAAATGACAGTTACTCAAGCAACTGGATAAAATTTTGAGTCGCTTTTGAGTAAATGTAATTTGGCATATTTCATTACTTGGATGTCTAACCTTCATCGACATAACATATCATTGAAAATATCATATTATGACATATTAATGTGCATATTTACAGTTATAACCTTGCAGAAGTAGGGGTTATTGTTCCCAAATAACAATTATCTATTGTCAAGCTGTCTTCTTTCACTGCCTTTCAAAAAAGGTCTATTCTTCTGCTCACTTCTTTCTGTAAATATGATGTACATGTAATTGAAAGAGTAACATGTACATGTAAATCATGAGTCGGAAGTCTTTTTGTTTGGAAAACTCATCCTTCCCACCTTCTCCGTTGCTCCTTCCTTCTCCTCTCCTTCTCCTGTTTCTTCTTTTTCTTGACCTCCTCGAGCCGCTCTTGCTCTATCTTCTCGGCCACATCTAGAGCCTTCTGGAGTCTTCTAGCCCGCTGAGACTCTGAGGACCCTGGGTACCTAAAGTGGTTGAATCTTTATTTATAAGTCTGGAAAAAACTTTATTGATTGTATCTCACCGGAGTAAATCCGGAAGAATGATGATGATGATGAAGTCTCCATACATTAATTTATACATATCATGATAATTATATTGGGTGCTATTTACTTTACAGTGTGATCTTAATCACTTTATGGAATATTGTGGCTTATCCTCTAAGAGTGAGATGCATCAAAATGTGTTTGTATGTACTGTATGCATGCAGTTCTGTCTACAGCTGCTAGATGGCACTCACCTCCTAACCCACGGCTTAGGAGGCAGTTCCCTCACTGGTGTGGACTCCTTCACACTTGGTGTTGAAGGAAGGGTTAAGTCTCGCTTTGGAAGACATCTGTATGGGAAAAATATTTCCAACAATCAAGATACTGACACATGTATCTATATCACTGCAAGGAGGGACCTCATTTAAAGACAATTCAATCTCTACAACTGGATAAGATTCAGAGATTACTTCTGGACGTTAAGAGTGACATCCATCACTCTTCTTCAGCATCACCAGAATAAATGGACAGAATGAGTGGCATTGAAGAAAAATAATATATAGGGAAGTTTATTGCAAGTTCATGCCCGTGGGCTAATTGCAAATACATGATAAAAACATAGGAAAAACATACATGCGTCAGTAAACTGTGTCTGACTTTGCTGTAACAATAGGTTACTGGTACTATATAGATTTCTTGGCTAGATCTGAGTTTGACTTCTTTTTTGGAATTTTTGTCCCTTGAAATGTCTGGAGGTAATCTCTGCATCTTATCCTGTTGTAGATAGAAGAATGTCTAGAACATTTACCTGGATGTCTAATCTTCATTTAAAAAAAACAGCCTTGTTTTTTTCTTGGCCAGTTCTGAATACCTACAAACTGTCAATCTAAGAGTTGTCAGCTTTCTTCAGCAAAGCAGCTAATTCAGTGTTTGTACCGTCATCCAATAACAAGTCACATTCTAGAATGTGAAGTTTTACGTCTCCCGTTTCAACTACTTTCAGGGCTCAGACCCTTTTAACCTTTAGCACACTGAAGTACTGTAACTGCCGTTAATGGCACCCCATTCTGTATTGGTTACAGAGTTCGGTAGCAGGGAGAAGGTTAAGTTTTTGCACGCGCAGTCATCCAGTAGCATGTTCTTTCTCTGACCACTTTTGGGTCTTCCTTTCCTGACGACTTTTAATAGGCCAGTAAAGGTGACCTCTGATATTTTCGGGTTTACGGAAAAGGCTGGGCCCAGTGGCTGGGCTGGCTACCCTGCCAGGCCAGCCTTTCTGGGCCTCAAGGGTATGCATGGGGTTTGGTCTCTAATGGAATTGTCTGAGGAAAAACTGGGTCAACGACAATCCCAGCTGTGGGCATATTGGAAAGAAGGCAACAGTTGATCATAGAAAAAGCCATTGATGCATGAATCTATAATTGTTGTTATATTTGTGTGTGTGTGTGTGTGTGTGTGTGTGTGTGTGTGTGTGTGTGTGTGTGTGTGTGTGTGTGTGTGTGTGTGTGTGTGTGTGTGTGTGTGAATGTGTGTGTAAGGGCGTACAATGTATGGTGTTAGTGTTGTACCTTTCTTTGGTGTAGGATACTGATAGCCACCATAATCTCCTTGTAGGAGAACCACAGGGAAGAGTACATTGTCTATCCAGGGCTCGAAATTCATCTTTGGGAATAGGTGCACTGGTGCACCCAACTCAAAAAATTGGGTGCACAGAAAGAATTTTGGGTGCACCAGATAAAATAAAGTTGAATGTTCTTCAGAACATAATTACAAAGTTTAACGCTGCTGCCTTTCTTAAGAACTTCAATCTGTAATTCTATAGCTAACTTCAAAATTTCAAGCAAATAATACATTAAATAAAGTACAGCAAAAAGTTATCATGCTGTTTTTTATACTTACATTTCAAGAAAATTCTGTATACTGGTGTACAAAAGTACCTTAACCCTATAGGCTACAAAAATATATAGGTGCACCAGTGCACCCAGAGTCAAAAATTAGGTGCACAGCTCCAATTTTGGGTGCACTGGGTGCACATGCACCCACTATTTCGAGCCCTGCTATCTAATTGAAAAACTGGAGGGTTCTGTAGTGGAAGCTGATTGTTCATTGCTGAAACACCACCAACCCCAACATCAATATGATTATTAAAATAAGCTATTTCCTTCCTCCAGTTCATCCACAGCTAGGATAACCTTTGACATAGTGTTTCCTCTGAAATTTCACTAGAGGCTGATGCATGCCATGCATTATACTCTTGGAGCCCAGAAAGGATAGTCTGGCCGGGTAGCCAGCGCAGCCACTGCGCCTGAGCCTTTTCCGTTAACCTGGTATTCTCCACCATATGGTTTCCTTTTGAAAGCTTTGCTAATCCTCTTATGGCCAAATTTGTACCCTGACTAAAGGTGACCGAATAAACATTACCTCTTTGAGCTTCACACTAAACACGTATTATGTGTACTCACATATCACTGTTGCTATAAACAGTACCTTAAATTAGGTTACTGCCTAACTAGACAAAGACAGGGTCAAAGTTTGAGGTACTCCTGCTTAACCCCCATCGATCTCCACAGTAACTTATCTGCCATGTGTGCAAAGTAAATCTTTTTGGAAAAGACATGGGGTTAAAGTGTTGTTATGTCTGGCCTGGGGGAAAGAGTTCTGATTGGTGGATTGGATGGGAGCGTAAACGTCACACCACGGTGAACTTTGTTTGAACTCTTTGTTACCGCTGTGTGACAAATCTCTTGACAGGTTGTGCCAGTTACACTTGTGGTTTTGACAGGGTGAAAAGTACAGCTGTCAGCAAAAGCTGTCACAATGTACATGTACTATGTGGGCAGTGTATAGCCTAAAGCCTCTTTCATGTATACTGCTCAACAAGTCCACATCAGACAACTGGGGAAGTTTGTAGGACCGTGAGACATGGGTTGGTGTCAAACAAAATTCATTGCAATTTGGAAAATGCTTTAACAGTTTGCAGATTTTTCTTGTAGTGTTTTGAACGATGCTCAAAATTCTTTCACTATTGTCGGTAATTCATCTGAAGACTCTTGTGAGCGAGTGAGTGAGTGAGTGAGTGAGTGAGTGAGAAATATGACTTACATGCATGTGTGAAAAAGCAACAACTGTGAATCATGAAAAGAATCACCTTGACAAAAAAAGTCAGACAGTGAACCATCCACCAGAAAAAATAATAAAAAATATTGCAATACCCAATAAATTGTCAATGAATAACAATGAAACTCAAGACTTACTCAAAGAATCTTCTGAGGTCTGATCTCATAGCCTTGACCCAGGCTTTTGTGAGGATGTCTAGAGCATGTGTCTTGGCCCCATCAAATACAGAGGCCTTCACATAGTCTTTGGTGTGAGCCAGCACCTGGTATAGGGCATCACAGTATACAGGTGCAACTCCTGCAATAGGATGGTAAACACTGTATTTCAAGACTCAACATGCATGTTTATGTTAGGCCATGTTGATTTGATTATATGGATGGCATCATCCAGGGACTCCAAAACTGATGCGAGCGTGCAAATGAAACAAATGTTTGGCCAAAAAAAGTTGCCTTCATTATGAAATCTATGTGTCAGGAAGGATGAACAAAACTAAATACACAGAGTATGGTATACCAAATAATAGATTCTTTTTTGGGTCCTTTGACTTTGGAATTGACTTAGGCATTCTACAACATTAGTATCTATTTTTCGAAATATTTTTTTTTGCGTTCAATGTACAGCATATTTTCTTATTTTGCAGCTGCTTTTATGATTTACAGTATGGCTGAAAGCTTCTTTTTTGGGGGGAACGGGTGAAAATTGATGCGCGTGTGGATGTCATCCATATAATGAAATCAGTATGGCCTTAGCGTGAACATAAGTTGTAGATGGTGTGAATATAACAGTACTTTGAAATCTTAGAATGAAAAAGAACACTGCTATTAGACAAATTAATTGCCACAGCACATTGTAACACTTTGTGGGACATGTAATTTGATGTCCTTCAAACTGACCTCATCTCTCCATGCTAATTACCAGTTAGTATCTATCATGTTCCTGATTCCCTGATTGATTGGTTAGAATTAGATTGTATTTGCTCTAATGAATACTTCTACCACGGAGCGTCTGACCCTGACCTATGTTGAACTTGCTGTCGTGTGCGATGTAGGTGTTGTAGATGTCCCAGGCGCGGCACATGCGCAGGTGTCTGTCTGCCGAGCGCTTCTCTTCTGCAGTGTACTCCCCCACGTGCTGCCAGAACAGCAGGGTAGCTAGCTTCTGGTGGTCAGAGTTCCTACAGATGGTAATCAAGATGTCCATGCTTATGAATTTTTTTTACAATAGGTTTTTAAGTTTTTTTAAATTGATATTTCAATGAAAAATAACATACACAGTGAGGGAACCATCCTATGGGATATGATAAGCCATAAAAGATATACAGATTCTGAAGTTTATGAAGTTAAAACTTAAAACGCTATAAAAAGTGACATGTAAAGCTGCATTTCCAGATGAATCTGTAAAATTATTAAAAATCAACAATTACGAATGCATTTTGACTTGACTTACAAGGTAAACTTAAGTCACAAAAGACTTGATCGAAAGATCATAATTGATTTCTTCAGGAATTCAGGCAAACTTTGGCATTCTATATCTTTATATCTAGACTGTAACAGTTATTTGATGTTTCCTCAGTGAGTCAGTCTGTAAAAATTGGTCCTTACTTTTTAAGAAACCTCCCAAAAAATTGGTCCTTCCTTTTCAAGAAACCTCATTCTTTTTTGGATATTTGTCCATCTTCCATTGTTCCATTATATCCAGACCGTTATTTAATGTTTACTGTGTAGAAATGATAAAAATTGGTCCTACTTTTCAAGAAACTTTCTGAACAAGAAAAGTCCATTTTGTTGTAGATTTCTGTACATCTTCCATTGTTTGTGAGTTAATTCCATTGAGACTGTTATTTGTTCTTTCCTCATAAATGATAAAGATTGGTCCCTACTTTTCAACAAACATCATTGTAGATTTCTTTACATCTTCCATTCTTTTAAAGTTCCATTCAGACTGTCTGTTATTTAATATTTTCTGTGTAGAAATGATAAAAATTGCTCCTCACTTTTCTAGAAACCTCTTGAAAGGTCCGCCCGCAGACCCGTCTGTTCCCAGCCCAGCCAGTACTCTCTCCTCTAGAGCCTTCTCGTCCACGCTACTCTTCTTCTCCTGACCGTACGTCGCGTCCAGCCTCCTCCCGCCCTGCGCCACGACCTCCCAGTTGTGGCTCTGTGCGAGCTCCGCTAGCTCGTCCCCGCGTACGGGCAGCGATGCCGAGAAAGTTATGGATGGGAGGAAGGACAGACCTGTGACTTCCCGTGTAAGCGCTGGTGCAGCTTTCTTAAACCTACAAGAATTTGATTCCTGGGTTATTTCAACATACATAAAGACTAAAAATTGCAAAATACATTGTACTTGCCATTTAATGGCAAGATTACTAGAAAAGGACATTTTATAAAATTCCGAGAGTTTTAGCTTGAACTTAGCAACTATTGGAACTTAATGGAAGTAACCTCCATCAACAGCCACTTAGAAAAACAATATGTTAATTTGAGAGATCTCTAGTGCAGTACCCCTCAGGTGTGCACAGTTAAGGTATATACAAGATCTTTTTAGATCCAATTTTTTACAGGGTGGTTGATATATGTGACCTTCCAGAATTATGTTAGTAGACATTATACAAGTCATAATGCATTACCTTATCAGTTTTTTTGCTGCAAGGCCGATTTTTCTATGTTCACTCAATAAAACCAATCACTACCACTACTACTACAAACATTACCTAAGTTTAGATACCAAAAATGAAACACTACAATCAAAGAGGTCCCACCTATGGTCCTGTTGCTGACTGAGAGACCGGTGTACGAGGTATCTGGGTACCCAGTATGACCGCAGTCTCCGTAACACGTCGTACTGAGTACGCGTGAACACCGTGTAGCTCACGCCATCGTTCTCCTGGGCAACACGGATCTGATGCTGTAAGAACAGAAACAACAAGGTCAAATCTGAAACCACAAGGTCAAACAACAAGATCAAACTAGTCAGCTCAAGGTCTAATATCAGGCTTAAATCATTAACAAAAGGGTCAATCTCCACAAGGTCATAAATTCTTGTGGATCCTGATGTGTTGACAGCCACTCGATATGATATGAGCTCCTGATATGAGCAGTGTAGTAAACAAACCACTCGTAACCCTAGCTTCAAACAACTAAAAGATAAACAAGCACCGCATACCTGTGCATCCGGAGTCAGGTTGAACTTGTACTTGTCCTGAATATCCCTGCAGGGGTAATACAAGGTCAAATACCATAGATGTGAACCAAAATTTGAAAGTGTGTACAACCAATGGTGATTTTCTGTAAAGCTATCACTATACAGTATGTTGCTGATAGAATATGTACTTGTTAATAGTCTTCATATAATTACGATGACTTGTTGAACTCAAAATTAAAATTAAATAAGATATTTCCTTTGCCAATGCATGGATAATTTGCCTATACCAGTGTAATTGGAAAGATGAGTGAAAGAGGCTCCAGACATTACAGCACATCAACCATCCCTCAACCGAGACGGGGGCCAAATCAGACTGCCAGGCACCTTTGATCTAATGTTGACATCACACTGCATGTCCGGGATCCTGTGACACAGGCTTTTGGCCATTCCACTTGACAAGGATCAGAATACTTACCGAAAGCTTGTTGGTCAGAGCTTTAGTTTGTGTTAGGTACTGTAAATGCAGAAATGTTTGCGGTGGTTTTATGTACGCAGTTTTTGCAGCGACCATTTCACCACGAACTTAAAACCGCCGCAAACATTTTTGTCCAATACTGTAGCAGTATGTGACTTTAGCACATTAAAACCACCGCGATCACTCCATTTCCCCTTAGCGCGATGCCACGAAATAAAAACCATGCAAACTTAAATGTATTTTGAGTAGATAATACAACAGTACTAGTGTAATGTTTTACCTGAAAAGCCTAGCCCTGAGTGTTTTGGTCTGTTCGGTCTCTTCTGCAGCAGCCATGCTGTCCTTGAACTCCTCACAGTCCAGCCAGAAGTTGAAGAGGTGGATTCCCGCCGTGTCCGACAAGAAGTTGTGGAAAGACTCCATGCCAGACATCTGTGGGGAGGGGGACAATCAATGCACTCGTTATAGGTTGGTACAATGAAACAAGTCATTACTAGCAGGAAAAATGCCAAAAGATTCACTCTAAAAGTCATATCACAACCTTTTTGCATAAAGAATATAAAATATAGTTTTCTAATTCTAGCAGAAAAATGACAATTGCTTAACTCTAAGATTGATGCCACAACATTTTTTGGCATTCAAAATGAGTCATTTCTTGTGAAAAAAATATGACGAATGATACTAAAATTGATATCACAACCATTCTGTATTCAGAATATGAAAAAAGTAATTAATAGCAGAAAAAATGATGATTGATTTTTACTCTAAGACTAATATCACAACATTTCTTTATTCAGAACTCAGCCAAAAATTCTGCATGTGTATTGAAAAGGACATGTAAGTAATGTAGGACTAACCTTCCCCAAGACAACTTCCTTCAGCTGATGCAAAGTTGTTTGTATTCTTCCTTCCAAGGTGCGCACGTCTTCTTCTGTCCGCTCATCACTTGCTGCATCATCTGCAAGACAGGCAAAGAGTAGACAGAAGATTGAAGATATTTCTTGATAAAGCTGTACTTCTACTATTCAAATGGAGAAACATCTTCAACACTCCATAATTTACAACAAGCAAAGGTTAAAGAAGCAACTGTTAAATAATTTCCATTCAGCACCAAGGACATTCCCTTCAAAACCTTGAAAACCCAACATTACCTTTGTTGCATAACATATAGCTTTGTACTACTTGTCATTGCAATAATGGCAATGAATGCAAATTCTGTTAATTAGGCCAAGATTTGCATGACTTATGTCTAATGATGTTCACCTTTACTTAACTTGCAAATGCCACAAGGATGAAATTTCCATCATGTATTATATGTATTATATGGAATCATAGTATGTTCTAATTAATCATTCCACTACAGTACCTTAGAAAGCCACTAGGGGGCCTATTATCAAACTTGACCTTCATTCTCCCGACCCCTACTCACCTACCAAAAACATTGTAAGGATCCATCTTCAGCTTCTCCAGTTATGCTGTCCACTGACACACACACACACAGCCCCTAAAACATAACCTCCTTGGCGAAGGTAATTAAATGCAATGAATACAGAATATTTTTCCGTAGTCTGTACACAAATTTGTAATTTCATACATGAAGAGAGGTTGAATGTACCTTCAAATGTTAAGTATTCCTCCCCATCTCTCCTCTCATCATCGGAGTCGTAGTACATCTGGAAATACTCCAGGGCATCCGCTAGATTAAAGGGAGAGGCTGAAGATCCAGCTGGGGCTGATGTCGTTCTGTTGTTGGGTGTGTAAAACCTTTAGAGAGAGAAAAAATTACTGTAAATGCCTTTAAGTTTGCTGGGATTTAATTTTGCGGCAGGGAATAAATGCTGTGGTTTTTAGTTCGCGGTTGAAACAAGGGGGTAGGCGGACAGAAGACAGAACAAGCATTTTGCAGTGATGAGGTCACTGTGAAAACTGCAAACATTGAACCACCGTGAAAATTTAGATATTTACAGTTAATGTGTTGTGATTCAGGGGGACAGGGCCTAGAAAAGGTCATGTGTATCAAGTTAAAGACATGAGTGAAAATGGAAAAAAAACCCTCAGCAATGGCAGAATTATGGGGGAATGCACATTCACCATCAAAAAAAGGTTCATAGAGAAGCATGGACAACAGATTTACATGAATAGTTGACTTGAAGGAAATATTAAACTTCATACTTGTGCAGAGTAACTTACATACAATTAGATCCTTCTAACAAACTATCTGCAGCCAATTTATTACAAGTGTTCCAAAAGTTGTGTTTCAGCACCAAGGACAGTGCAAAGCCAAATGTGCTATTAGCAAGAATGGGACGTCAAGAAGTCATATAATAATTTCTATCATTCTAAAAGCAGACAAAATACAACTTCTTTTCCAACAAGAATCCTAAATATTTAGATTTTAGTGATGTATTCTGTATGAATTATTAACCTTTGAACAGTTTGTATGTCTGTGTTTGTTTATGTATATGCTATCATTTCTGAACCATGGAAGACAAGCCCTGTCTGGGGCTAAAGGGTATCACAATAAACTAAACCAAACTACACAATAACATCCAAATAAGCAAATTGGGACTAGCTTGTTTCCCTTCTACTCATTGAAAAATTAAATCTACTACATCACAGTTTGATCAGAGTTTCCTGGGCGTTGTGATTGGTCCTCCCACACATGACTCATAACATCTCACCTGTCGTAGTCAGGTGACAGGTAGGCAAAGCTGTCCAGCGGAAGTTGCACGTGTCTCCTGTCCTGGTCGTCCTGGTCCTGAGTCAGGGTGTCCACACTCTTCACTTCCTCCTGTCTTTGATGATCATAACCCACAACAACGCAGGTCTGTGGAGTGGGCATGGGCCCCACTGTCTCTGGTATTGCACCTTCTGGAACTACTGGAACACCTGTTAGCGATGAAAAAATGTACGAAATCAGCTATAGGGTCCTTCCATTACAATCAGATTCAATAGACAGATCCTCACTGTCCATCACAATTACCAGTTCAACCAATGATAGCATGGCAATTAGCAGTTCGACCAATGATAGCATGGGCCCCACTGTCTCTGGTATTGCACCTTCTGGGACTACCGGAACACCTGTTATCAATGATAGTATGTAGGAAATCAACTACTGTAATTCTTGATTTGTTAAGGGTAACTTTAACGGTCATTAAGTCCACTGCTAAAATTTCATCATCGCAAATATTTGATCACTAACATTTGAGACATTGATGTTTGTTCCCACCATTAAACTTAAATGCAGTGGTTCTTTTCCCCCAACCGCTGATATTACCAACCGCAATATTAAATGGATTTACAGTATAGGGTCCTTCCATTAGAAATGTTGGGTTCTTTCGATTCAATAGACAGATCCTGACTATCCATCACAATTACCAGTTCAACCAATGATAGCATGGCAATTAGTGGTGTGACCAATGAGATAGTGGCTGCATGTCCATCAAATATTTGCATGCGTTTTTTAACATACAACTGTTGAAAATATGCTATAGTTGGAAAAATTTATATTTGGTAGGACGGAAATGGTCATAACAGCTAAGTCATTACATACCTGGAGCTTTACTGGGACTCGACACTGCAGCCTTTTCTGGACTGATAGACTCTTCCATGCTGGAAACGCCGTCTCTCGTTGTTAAGCCCTCTCTGGTCGTTATGTGTGTGCGCGAGTCGCTCTGAATGGTTGTAGTCCCCAGACCAGAGTCACTGATCTGCCCAAGGCCTGTTAGAGGTTCAGCTGAGGAAAAGTCAGACAATAAACTAATCTGACACTTCATAACATTATCTATAGGTGATGTAATATCTCGGGAATCTGAGCAAAAAATGGTCTGGTGTTTTGTAGTAATCTACTTCTAGAGTTTCAGCTGAGGAAAAGTCAGACAATAAACTAATCTGACACTTCATAACAATATCTATAGGTGATGTAATATCTCGGGAATCCGAGCAAACAAAGGTCTGGTGTTTTGTAGTAATCTACTTCCAGAGTTTCAGCTGAGGAAAAGTCAGACAATAACCAATCAGACACTTCATAACATTATCTATAGGCGATGTAATATCTCGGGAATCCGAGCAAACAATGGTCTGGTGTTTTGTAGTAATCTACTTCTAGAGTTTCAGCCGAGGAAAGTTCAGACAATAACCCAATCAGACACTAATCATAACATTATCTATAGGCGATGTAATATCTCGGGAATCCGAGCAAACAATGGTCTGGCGTTTAATAGCAATCTACTTCTAGAGTTTCAGCTGAGGAAAATTCAGACAATAACCCAATCAGACACTTCATAACAATATCTATAGCCCTATAGGTGCACTAATATGTGGGGAATCCGAGCAAACAATGGTCAGTTATTTTGAAGTAATCTTCTTCCCGGTTTCAGGATTAAAGGATTTCGAAACTAATCTTCCTTAGGGCATCCATATAATCTTTATTGTTATGTCCTGTAAAGCCTTACCTGGGGGCATGTTGGGGTATTTGTTGACGTAATCCCGTTTGTCCCCTGCTGTGGCCCTCCTCCTCTGGCTGGAGCTGTTGCTGATGCTGTCGGCCTGCCCCCCTCCCCCTTCCATCTTGATGGAGGACATGGGCTGGCTCAAAGTCGTCACTGCGTCCTCCTCACTGCCATACATGGAGTATGCTGCAGAAATACACAGTTAATCATTTACTTATTCACTAATACGACCATATATGACACTACAAATACAATGAAAATTCTCCTGCTTGACAAAGTATGAAGCTAATTGAAATGTCTTTCAGTTTGGCAATATACATTTGGTAATTACAATAGTGAAAATATCATAGCTATCGAGGACTAAAGAATCAAATAATAAAGGCCCCTGCATAAAGTGTTAATCTAATTTGTGACTGGATGTCCTTGCTGGAATTTACACTAATTGGGTCTTCCAAAGAAAGGAAAACATAGGGCTGTTGGGAACAGCCCTATGTTCCAACACCCCTGTAAGTTTCAACACCCCCTATCTTATTATGTCAGGGTAAGAGGGTGTAAGAATATAGCGGTTTCATAAAATAGGGTTGTCCTAACATAGGGATGTCAGAACAGGGGTGTTGGAACATGATATAGGGGGTGTCAGAACAGGGGTGTTGGAACATAGATTCTAACCCTTCAGTTTGAAGCCTATACACAGCATACTACATACCTTGTCCAAAGATACTGGCTGGTAGACTGATAGCCCTGCTGCCAGGCCGGGCGTACCTGAAGATTGCACTACTGATCTCCGGCCAGCCCACAGAGCTACCGAAGCTCTCCACAGGCTGCTGTACATTATATCCTCTCTCTGTAACAGATACAACGGTATACTGTAAACGCAGAAATGTTCGCAGGGATTTAATTTCTCAGTAGGGAGAAAATGGAGTGTTCACAGCGTTTGAAACAATAGTAGCGCTACAGTCACACAATGGAGCGGCTTTTCACTGTGGTTTTAAGTTCGCGGTTAAGAGTTCACCGCGAAAACCACGAACATAAAACCCCCAAGGATATTTCTGCATTTTACAGAATTCTCACAGTCTATACCTTACACTAAGTATTAATACTACCGTAAACTTTGTGCACAGAAAAGATATTACGTTGAAAGTTGATGGTATTCCCTTCTTTTTTCATTTTCGTTCTTATCTAAATTGCTTTCAATTTCCTCTAGCAATACCGAGACATGAATTCCAAGGATGTGTGACGGTATTTTAAAGGAGATTTAGTTTGCAATTCACTGGAAATATCCCAATATCAATACGAAGCCAACAAGCTAATTGTTTTTTTACAGCTGTTGGTGGCAAATATGAAGATGTTGGCACATTGGCGCACCAAATCTGGGTGTGTTTTATCATGGCACACTTGACTTATTATTTTTTTGACAGATTAGCCAAAGAGGCCCAGTGGGTGTAACTCCACCATCAAGTAACGAAAGTCGTGTTATGTGCCTTTCCCAAGGGCATGGCGAATATCGAACCTGGGACCTATTGGTTCTGAGTCCAACGCTCTAACCGTTACGCCACACAGATGCAACAAGGGAAAATGATGAATGAATTCAGAGATCAGAGATCTTTCAAAGTTTTCACAGCTGTAAGAATCTTACGATCAATTTCCTCTCCATCGTCATCATCTTCGGTGGATGTGGTGGTGGTTAGACTGGAGCTGGTTCCTAGGCTGCTGGTTGGCTGGCTGTAACCACGGATACCGCGGCTGCTCTGACGGCTCAGCGCCTGCGGGTTGTTGTCCAGACGTCTCAGGAGCAGCTTGCACAACTTGTAGTCCCTGAAATGTCTGGATCTGAAAAAAGAAATATCATGATTATCACAGGGAATGTAGTAACCACAGGAAATCCTCATTAGAAAATTTAAAGAAATTCCGAGAAATAACATTATTTTTACTACAAGGCTATAGATCTTTTTATACCCTAATGAAGTTACCACGTACACGAAACCCCCATTAGAAAATTTACAGAAATACAAAAAAATAAGATATTACAATACAACAGAGCTACTATTTATAGCCACTAGCCTTTTCCACATATATCCATTGGAAAATATCCATATCCACTGGCTAGCCATAACCACCTATCTAATACTAAACTATTTATATCTGCAGTACTTTTATATTGTGTCAAAAAAGGCTGTCTCGTTCACTGTCATGGACAATGTACATTTCTATAATTACTCTTTTTCTGGGATTTAGGACGATTTGGCCCTAAAATTACCAACTCTGCCCAGTCAACTCGACTCAACACACTTAGGTCAACTCGGCCAAAGACCCTGGTCGTCAGCTCGGCTGGGGTTAGGGTTACGATGTTGGGCCAAGTAGACCTTAAATAATGCTACTTTGCAGACCTTCTACACGTAGGAGCACACTGGTGTTTATTTTTAAGAGGAACACTGATTCGCAATTTTCAACATGGGCCAGGTTCTCTAATGTCGGGGGAGATTGATTATGCATGCATAATTGATATCCTGGCATTAAAGAACCTTGCCCATGTTGAAAATTCTGAATCCAACCTTCCAAAAAGAAACAGCAGCAGCCCTAAAAGGCCTGCAAAGGAACCTAGAGTTGACCAGGGTGTTTGGCCAAGTTGGTCTGATCAAGGAGGTTATGGTCTGATTAGCCACGGTCTAAGTTGGCAAAGGGCCAAAGCGTGCATGTTCGACATCATAACCTTTTTTTGCTGTTGCCAGACTTCAAATTTTAAGATTTTGTATTCCTCTCATACATAATATCTGAGAACATACCTGAGGAATAGTGGTAGTCTCTCCTTCTTGGCCCAGTCTAGCACATTTTCCCTCTCCTCGTCTGTGGCGCCCCAGATGGGGGGAGGGGTTCCGCACAAGGTACCGGTGACCGTGCTACGGGAACCCTCTGCCTCCTCGAAGGTAGCGGTCAGACGGTTGTATCTCAATGGTAGTGGAAAAGCCTGAGATACACATGAAAAATAATGAGCAACGGTAATTAAAAAAATCATTTTATTGATTTTATTTCATGGCAGCTGAGGGAAAAAGGAGGTTTTCACAATGTTTTTAAATTTGAGGTCGAAAACAATACTACTGTAGTACATTCTTATATATAATAAGTTAGTCTGTATAACGCAAACTCCAGCTGTCCGGGGGTTTCTCTCCCCTACCCGCGGGTGGATAGCCGTTACAGGCGGCGGGCGGACACGGGGCTTGGCTGAAACCAGGCTAATAATAAGTTATACAAGGGAGACATACTCATGGTGTCACAAATTCACTGTGGAATCGTGAAAACCATGACGATAAAACCACCGTGAAAGTTTCAGGATTTACAGTACAAAAAGTAAGAAATTTTTGGGGAAAACAGAGAAACAGGTTTCAACAATTTGAATTGCAATTTAGAACCTTTTCCTTGGTGATCAACAGTTCAAGTTGACCCAAAGTCTATAGAATAAGGTTCTTGACAATGTTGGTAATCATGTCCCCAAGCACCAACCTTTTGTGCAGCGAGCATCTTGAGAAAACAGCTTATTCTATTTGTTTGGGGAACGGGTTTTGTTCGCGTTAAGAATGTTCGCGTACGCGTGGAAAATTTTCGCGTGGAAAATTTGAAATGGAGAATTTATTTATAGGTTCAACATATCAAAGCAATTTTATCATCAAAATTTTTCTCCCTTGGGAATAGACTTGAGTCCCTTGGGAATCAACTTGTTTTTTTGTTTTCTTTAAATTTCAAAAATCCTTTGAAACTTTTTGGGTGTGAAACCTTAGACTTGTAAACCTTCAATTTCCTTCTGATCAACTAATTAGCATATTTTAAGGAGCAAATAATCAAAATTACAGGAAAACTTTTCCCCTGCATGGCTGTGGGCATGGTGTGGTGTGGTTTGGTGTGTGCTATTCCCAAGGGACTCAAGTCTATTCCCAAGGGAGAAAAATTTTGATGATAAAATTACTTTGATATTTTGAACCTATAAATAAATTCTCCATTTCAAATTTTCCACGCGAAAATTTTCCACGCGAACGCGAAAATTCTTAACGCGAACAAAACCCCAACCCTTTGTTTGAACAGAGAACAATTCAACAATAGATAAAGCCTGGTATCGTTGGTACAGAAGGTCATACTCTTATTAACAGGCACTAGTAAGTGATTTCGGATGTAACGTTAACACCGTTAGGAAAAGTTTATCATCATGTTTAAGTTGTTAGAATACATCTACTAACATAACTTCACCAGGGTACATAATTCCGCCACCCTGAAAATATACGTCCAAACAGATCTCCAACCCAACGTCCCCCAGTATAATGTACTCCTGTATATCCAAACTGTGCATACCTGGGGGATGCTGCACTAGAGATCGCTCAAACCCACCGTTTTTCAAAGTGGTGGATTTATGTAACCCGGCAGATTTATAATATTAATGGAGGTTATTAATTTATTTGATAAGAAACTTACTGGGAGTTGTAGGAAGGCATTGAAATAGTCCAGGAACAGGTCATCATAGGACAACAAGTCCTCTAAGTTGTATTCCGACACGTCAATGCCTGCAAAAATAGACAAAGTCAGTGATTTTTCCAACTACAAATACACTATTATCATTAACTATTGCACTAGTAACGAAGACAATCTTAATAATTGTTATTTATAAACAAACATCCTGTGTTACTAACTGATTGTGAAACAAATCTTTGTGACTATATGAAAGTTACCTCTACTGTTACAGTAAGAGAATGAAAAATCGGAAAGTAACCTGAAAGCTAAGGAATCTCACCACAACACAATAACAAAAGCCACATATAATTAACCAATCAATCAATCTTGTTCTGTCACAAATCCTGTTGAAAATCCCGGATCTTTTAACACTAACTACACGGCTCTGTGCATAAGAGTATCAAAGTTTTAAAACTGGATTCTAGATGACATATAATACACGCCTATTCAGAAAGTGTCTGTTGGCTAATTTGCTAATTGGGATCCCCTAATGTTGTGAGTCAGTGTCACCACCTATTAGCTATTGAACTTTTACTTACCAAATGATAAACTACGACCAAGATGGCCGACATTTGGAGAGAAAGCTAGAGAGCTTCCCCTTGGCGAAGGACAAGGCATGTTGTTGGGAGACGAGCTGCTAGACTACTGTTGGGTTTCATGCTTTTGGTAAAACATAATGGGACCCACCGACACCCTTCAAGTGTTGTCAATTACTGCTCTTGCCATTGTCACGCAACTTGTGCAAAATATAAACCAAGGGGGAAGAAAACACGGAATTCTAAAGATACTTAAAACTACATATAGCTCTTACCTTTCATGTTGTCATCTGCACAGTGTGGTGAAGACGTGAAAGATCGGCATTTTGTGTAGACTTTGTGAAGTTACCTAGGCCACTGAAGGGCGCAGGCCGCTGTTGCCAATGGGATAGCGTTACGTTGCCAGGGCCGGGGTCCATGTGGACTGACACCCGATACGCCTCACTGGTACATTACCTGCTCCGGCTCTTACATTTGCCGCTACTCACCCCCTTGCTGGCAACATTTACTTAAATTTCACTGTAAATCAACGAATAAAATTTACCTTCTTGGATTTAAATCCCTTGTATATATATGTTCGTTGAATTGATTGTGTTATTTTGGCGCTTGTTAGTAAATGACGTATTTTACAATGGATTTTAATGTATACCAGAGGGACAGGTTCCAACGATTGGAACAGCTAATTGAATCAATGCCACCCGTGGACGACCTAATTCCGATAACAATCTCAGTAATTGCTAGTCCTAAAATACCTTATTTAACGTCGCATTAGCACTAACAGACAAGAGAAAGTAATGGACACAACAAGTCCATCAGTTTTACACTATGGCAACTTACCTAGCTGTAAAACAAGGTGGAGTGTTTGAACAAACACACCTGTTGCAAGTACACACAAAAAGGTGGTTAGGGTCACAGACAGCTGATCAAAACAATCTAACCAGAAGGATTTACTGACCTAATCCGGACTTATTTGTGAATGGATTACCGAAGATAATGCTGACTAAGTCAATTTCATCAGTTTCTCTTGTCAACTGTGGGCCAAACCAGGCTAATGCATTGATCGCGAGTGCAGTAATATATTTTGCAACAAAAATAAACAAAGCTTGCTTGACAGCTTTAATTTGTTAAGCCTCTGAACTTGATTTGTCAACAAATTTTGAAATATTTCTGTGTTCGAAGTAAGGATTTCAAAAAACTATAAATTTTCTCTTCTCTTGCTCCTTATCATGTTATTCCTCTTGGATAAGTGTTGCAACCTTTCAAGTAACCTGATATTTCAGGAAAGCAATTACATGTATGCTCAGAAGTGTAATAATAAATTAGCGGCTTCTATGCACAATGTATATAATTATGAATATACAAGTCATATGGTTGCATTGTCTTTGTCAGCAGGGCTTGCCCTTTGTAATAGCCACACGTTAGTTGGGCAGCCCTGGCCATGCAAACAAATAAATAAATATGGTAAAAAAGGGTCATGTGATTATCGATACATATGTTTGACGTTTGGGTCATTTCCATAGATGTGAAACCTGCAGTCATGATCATTGGGTTGGGAGTACTGAGAAATATTGTCCTATACATCAGCAACTTGTTGAATATGAAATGTTGTTCTTGTCTAGACAGCTGACAAATCTACTCTTAGTAGTTGCAAACAGATATAAAACACAAACAACAGCTTGAAATCACACCATACTTTATTCAGAAGACAGAAAAGATGACAAGTTGACCACTCACACAATATTGGGATTTTTTACATATTTTGTCCAATGTGGACAACTGTTTCCTTCCAAGGCCACACAAATCCAACTTCTTATTTAACAAATATTTTATCCAGACAGCAAAAAAACACATTAAATGTTGTCTAGAGAGAGTTACTGGGCTAAGTACTCAATGCCATAGTTTGACGTAAGTCCAAACATGTCCAATTCTTATGCTGAACATTTTACAAACTGGCATTTCATACAATGTTGTGAGGTAAAATAGTGTGTGTTTTTTTCTACACACTGCCCTATTTCAATCAGTAATACCCGTGTAGGTATTAGGTGGTGATTCTTGACGGGCAGGGTGCAAAGAAAAAGAGGAATGTGTTTAACAAGAAATCAAATTTGTGAGGCCTAATCTGTTAGTAGTGACACATGCAATAACGTGATCTACTGTAGATTTGCTCCTTTTGTTTTTCGCATGGATTCCTGATAAACACTATTTTATCCTTTTTTTCTTATTTTTTTAAAACCGCACAACAGCATCCATAGGATATCTGTTCTGTTTTTTGTCTCATTTTGTACTTTTTTTGTATTTATCAAAAGGTTTTATTGTACTTTTAGCACCTAACTCCTTCAGAGTCCCACAAAACTATATTCCTGTTTGAAGCTGTTGGCTTCACATCAACAATCTATAAAAAATAACGTCTACCATTTTTTTTGTCCATTGGTTTTATGTACATTCCTATGAATATATGTAATGTGAAATAATGCAGTTTGCAACTTGAAATCAGTTATGACATGCCAAATTGCCACCATTTCGCACACCTAGTGATTAAAGCGATCACAAAAGTGTCTGTGTATCCAACACTGGAATGTTATTATGGTGATACTTCCCAACACCAGGTAGAGTTCCAAACTCATATCACAATGTAGCCTGGCAGTCTTGTTTCAGTGCAAGCTTTGTGCTCCTCAAATAAAACTTGGTGCATTAGTAGAACACTCTATTTAGACTGACTGACAGTAGTAATAGATCACTCTTAACTTTTTTTTGCAATAGACAATCATGTATACATTTTATACTTTTTTTAAAACTTTTTTTCAAACTATTTTTCTTTAAGTTGATGGTAGTAATCGCAAGATTTAAATCCACTGTACCTGCAACAGATTGTCTATTAAGACCTGCTCTTAATGCAATTACCTGTACATCAAACCAAAATCATTCTTCAGATACAGCCCACATCATTAACACAAAAACACAGCAGTGAATATGAATAAATCATCTAAATTATGTCAACGCTGGGCATATCTACATTCAGCTCCTATGACCTACTCATCTAGGACATATCCAGCAAGGTAAAATGACAAAATTATGTGAGAATGTAGCTTTCTTGTTGGAAAGTTGGAAAGCCCAAAAGGTAATCTCTGTTGAAGGTGTTTCTGTACTCTTTCTAGGTTTGGCTCCTGGCATGATTGAGCCTTGTGCCTCTGATAATGTACGGTACTGATGTAGTTTCTGTTCATCTGAGTTTGAGGGGTTCAAGCCCTTTTCACATTAAATTACAAGTCTACAAATGTATGTACAGATTTCCAAGATCATAATAACACACTCAAGTGCAATCAAACAAATGACAACAGAACAAATCTCTGGATTCATAATACCAGTTCGTGCTTAGGTACATGATATTCAAATTAACAAAGACTCAAGTGAACTCCCACAGCAATCCCAAGCATCAAGTCAGCTGATCAGAAGAGGGCTGCTGATTGGTCGAGAGCAGACATCAGGTCGTTACCCTGCAGGAGGTTGCATGTCTGTATGGGGGCGTTCACTTCCACGTCCGCTCGCGTTAACGGAGGCAGACAATCTACAAGAAGAAAAATAAAGATTAATCAAACATACTCTCGGTTCTGTGAGTAGAGTGTTTGCCTTACATTCGTTAGGTTGTGAATTCAATCCTCGGATGAGTCATACCAAAGATTTAAGGAATGATACATACTGCTTTCACCGTTTAGCACTTAGCATTTGGGAATGAGTATGGTAGTTGAACAAATAATGCTACCAGTGGACTAGCCCCCTGCACAAAGGGCCAAGGGCTATTGAAACAGAAACGTTCCCTACTAGTCTTCACACATAGCCCAAATTTAGATTTAATGCAACTAAAAGTGCTCACATTTTTACTGGACACTTGTTTGATGGATTATATCTTGTGACCTTTGTTGTACTATTTTAGCTCATGGTGGTCTATTCATCAACAGCCTGCCATGTTCCATGTTGGGACATTTTTAGAAAATGGCATCACTCTTAGTACTGGATAAAAGTTAAAATCACAGCTCACCATCATCCAGGGCAAAGTCGTCAAAGTTCAACAGTTTGTAGACGTCAATCTTGTTGGCAGAGCCTCCACTGGTGCTCTGTAGAAAAAGTCATTCTGGTTAGCCAAGTCTTGCATGGTGATAACAATAATGTACCTCTACCATCATAGCATGCGCAGTAAGGAATACTTAAAAAGAAAAGCCTGCATGTGTGGTTGGTAAATATCATACCAGAAGTCAGAGCAAACTTGTGTCCTTTTTACGTTCCCAAAGGATAACAGCAGGCTACAACTAGTACAAGAGTGTCAAATGCTATTGCTCCCATCCCCTTCCAAGAATCACTACGTAGGTCCTTCATGATATGACATGTATATTGAATGGAGGCCTTTTAAGGATTTCCCTACCTGTGATTTGTCTGGACTGGGTCCTCTGTAGGTACATGTTTGACTGACGTCATCAGACGGCGTGAGAAGGCTCATCAGAATACTGTTGCCGCCTACAACACATACAGAGTACATGCTTTTAACAGGTTGCTACAACATAGGCAGCTGTTCAAATTTTCTGAAATGTGATGGATACACATCAATGACAGTGTTTAGTGTGAGTGTTCAAAGAGAAGTAATTCAGGTTAATGAATGTGAATGAAACATCAAAAGAGCAGATTTTTGCCCACGATGTAAGATCAACACGGGGTGATAGAAAGATTCTTTGCAGTATGTAGCTCTTACCGAGATGAGTAGCTCTTAAGGAGATGAGTTTAATTCAATTTGACATGGCCCAATTTGCAGCTGTGTCCTTTGTCCTCATTTCTGGACAAAGGCCCGATGTACACACAAGTTTTCGGAGTCGACTCGGGGCTGTGTGTGAGGAGATTTGAGCTGCTCAAGTGGAGTTTTCCTACTAGAAAACGCTACTTGAGTGGCCTGGCCTAGGGTTCTCCTTGCACAGTCCTGAGTCGACTCCGAGCCGACTCCAAAATGTGTGTGTAAACTGGGCCAAAAAGACAACCATGAAAATCAGACTTCTATGCACTATAGCCCTCCACAATATCAGAGAGATGAAGCACCCAACCTTAAGCTACCAAATCTGAGAGAGACACATGGATACGAGAGTTGTAATCCTTTTTCATATTAGGAGCAGTCTTACCTTTGACAGGTGGGTCAGGTGCCTTCAGTCGTGCCTTCTTAGCAGGAGGCTGATCGGTGGTGAACCCTTCAGTTTTGTCCCCTCTGTCTGGCTGCTGTCTGATCTGCTGCGGGGCCGCTGAGTTGATGTCTTCGTCTAGTTTCTTCCTCTTACTGCCCAGGGCAAAGGTCAGCTTTCCAATGGGACCGTGCTTTCCTGGTGTGTTCGTGCCGCCTCTGGTGTCTGGTCTGGTCATGCCTGATATGTTTCTGTAAGGTGGCAAGGTGGTCTCGTGGTTAGGGTTGTTGACTTAGAATCTTAAGGTTTTGGGTTCAAATCCATACTAGGTATAAAAAGCTATGCCCTATTTCCTCACTCAACCCTGGTTAAATTGTAATGAGTACCTAGCTTTGGATGGTGTTTGAGGACAGCAACACCTCCAGCACATTAAAGAACCCACCACACTTATTGAAAAGAGTATGGTTCCACCCCGGTGTGGTCCGTCCGGTCTTATATAATTACGTAGCTTGTACTTACTGTACAAAACTGGTGTATTTCGCCTGATGCTAGCTTACAGGTTATGTGAACCAAGCATAATCATAAGAAAATAATTGAACAGTATTAGTAGACAACAATGACTGTGAAAAAATTGCCAAAAGATAAGTATGGCACAATACCTATCTAGCTGTTGGCCTGTGATGTTGCCTCCACGGTCTGTTTGTATTGGCTGGTGCATGGGGGAGACCTTGGCCACTCGGAGGTGTTTACCGTTCATGGTCATCATCTGCGGGGAGGCGTACGCCGCAAACGGGAGGTCCCGTGCACCGGAGCAGCTGTTCTTACTCGGCGCAGCATGTTGCGTCTGCATATGACAAGATCAGAGAGAAAGACAGCGTTAGAAACAGCCTAAAACAACTGCTATGCTACAGGACAAGCTGTGACAAAGAAATCTGCATTTGATAGATTTCATGATATTGGCACAAAGTGAGACCATTATAATGGCTTCCGAGGAGGAATGTTGTCATACACAGTTGCTGTTGCAATCAAACTAAAGCATACCTCCTTGCTCTGTTAACCATGCATCGAATCTCTGCCCAATATCAAAGTGACAGAAATTTAACTTCATTATAATTTTGCTTCAATCTAAACAGTCTTTGTGGACGGACTCAAAAAGGCATTTAAAAGTTTATCTTTTAAGTACCAGGCTTACATTCAACCTCTTTGGGATCCAAAATTAGGAAGAAAGTTTATTTTCTGTTGTGATCTTTTAGACAGCTGTGACATTCGGAATGTGCTTTTCTGACCTTAGGCCACATGCCCACTGCAACCAAGGGGCCAAAGTCGTTCAGTGGCAGGCATTACATTAATAGCCTATTTTAAGGAATATACAGCACTTTAGAAGATCACTGTAGCACTCCAAGAATTCAATGTAGCAGTCTCAAGTTGCAAAGACCATTTGACATTCAAACCATACGTATAAAAAGGTTGTGCAATGCATTTACATTTTGTGGACATTCAAATGCATCAACACTTAAGTTTATATGAAGTGTCATTGTTTCACAGAAGCAGTGTACAACAATAAATACAATCTTTCTTGACACAGCGACTTTCGTAAGGTCTACTACATTTATACGTACGTACATACATACATACAAACTAATAGGTGCATACAAATGAGTTTGATTACACACAATCATATGGGATAGAGCAACATATCAAAATTTAACGTGTGTCGTATACTTATGCATTCAAGCTTGTTCTATATATAACTGTGTCACAGAGACAATGCCATTGAGTTGGAAAGCACTTAGAGGTTTGCAGACAGAAACTCGGCAGGCATACATATTTCAGCCACAAAGACAGAAGGGCAAAGGCTAATGCACCGAGTCTGGAACCATCCAGGGGAGCTTGGCTGACGCCCAAGGGGACATACTTCTGTGTCACTTCTGCACACAAGAGGGCAAAAACAACAACGTGGGGAGGCATGGAACTTCATGCTTGGGGTGCAAACCTCCTGAGGACTTCTAATTTGATTAACAAACTCACAAATCAACAGTGTACACACAAACTTGGCACCAACCTCACCCTATCAAGCTCTTGGAAAGGAAGGAACGAGACAGACTTACACAAGAACGAACCATCTGTTAAACACCCTACACCAACGACGGCCAGGAGGAAAGCAAGCACAGACAACGGCCAAGGGGCTGCAGCATCAGAAATGTTTCCCCTCATAGAAAAGCCTTGTAACTTACAATGTAGTTACTACACTTAGAATTACGCCATCAATGACAAGTCACAAAGCACGTAGAGAAGTTACACACACAGCTTGTACAGGTGAGACAGCAGGGCACTGTATTAAGAAGCAAAGGTGACCCTGATCCAACAGATTTGTAATTTTTTGTTGTGGCTACCTGTCTTGGTGTCATGTTGGCATATGGGTTGTTGTCTGATCTGGCTGATACCACTGACTGCCCCCTGCCTGTCTCGAGAAGGGATGCCAGAACGGTGTTGCCGGGAGGTTCCAATGGCATCTGGTGGGCTGGGATGTATGGAGCTCGATAGCTCAGTTCTTCAGCTGTCAGGGGTCGCTACAAACAAAAACGCCATGTAGCTATTTAATGACTAGTTCTAATTCTTTTCTACTCTTCATACATCCCTGTCCAATGGTGCAAGAGATTTGCTTTCTTATCAGTAGATATTAAGATTGATACGTTAAATGCCCTACAATGTCACAAGCTTATCAAAAAACTTTCTAATTAAAATAGAAGGTTACAGCAACTAATCTGGACAGTCACCTTGTACTCTTTAATTCAAAGCAAGGTTAGAGCAATGAATTTTGGAGGTGACCTACTTTTCAGTAATATATTATCTAGCCTTATACAGACCGACAAGGTGACCTGTGCTGCTAGCCATTTTGAGGTTTACACCCTTCTTCTTCTTGAAGGCTTCTTTCTAAAGTAAACAGGTTGTTGAGAACAGACATCAATTCACTAGTCAACGTCATTAGCGACATTTTCTGACCAAGGCCACATGCGTCATCACTGCAGGCAATGACAGGGCTACAAAGCTGTCACTGGTCCGTAAGTAATAGGAGCGAACAGCCAAAAACATGGATCAATTTCTGTTGTCACATTCCATATGACCTCAACACATAGCAGCACGTCTGAAGCACAGCCTCCCAAACAAGGACAGTCGGCATTTGGCCCTTTGTTATTATTGCACATAAAGTCTGACTTGACAGCTTGAAAAAACAAAGTTTGAATAGAAGATTTGATTGCCAACAATTCTTTCTTTGCTGTCTATAAAAATCTATACATGAACACAAAATTATCTCCTTGGAAACAACTCAATCATATTGGATGGTTGCCCAACTCTTGCAGTATCTTAGCATTTAGTATGTGACAGCTGTTGTTCAGTGAATTTTGCTTCAGGATGAAGGGACATTACAGCAATTTGGAGGACTGGGCCCAGGTTTGAGTCTGATGCAAGAAGGCAAAGCTGAAAAAGTACAATTAATGCTCACCTTATCCAGTTTACAGGCTGCCCTTGCATGTATGTTGGTCTGAATAGGCTGCCCCGTGTCCAACGCTAGGCTGGGGTTGATGGCAGTCAGGTCAGGGCTGCTGCTTGTTCTCATTCCCAGAGCACTGTCCTGCTGCTGCTTGGTGGTGGCTGGTCTTGTTCCCGGGGCAGTGTCCTTCTGCTGCTCAATCTCTGTCAGGTTATTATTACTGGTCGTTCGCAGACCCATCAGTTGGTCCATGAAGTCCAAGTCACCGTTAGGAATCTGTTGCAATTCTGTCTCTGTATCGTCACTCAACGGCTGTGGGATTGTAAGAAAACAGATTGTTATGCTCACTTCTTACCTTTTTCCTCAGTCCAGCAGATTTCAATTTTAAAACTTTTGTTAAATCAAATCAAAATGTTAGATTAAAGAAACAGTTTTAAAAACTTTGCTTATGGTATTTTTTGGGGGTCTTTTTTTAAGGTGCAAGATACAAGGCTGGAAAGCATTGTCTTTTCTGCTAAAAGTGTCCCTAACATTACATATCCTTGGTGGGACTTGTTCGTCTGTTTATTCGTTCAGACTCTTAAAGTGCCTAGTGGCACATTGGGCAGCAAGTTTCCTTAGTGTTTCAGTAGCAGGGTATATTTTTACAGCGAGGGGTTGCTAACCTTTCCCTTGGTGTAACTAAAATTTGCAAATAGTAGTAGCATCCAGTATTTTGATTAAACTGCTGCCGGGGTCCCTGACACAGGGGTGGGCAGCAGCCAACCAAAGAGGAGAAGTTCTCACCGTTAACACAGGTGTTAATGCAGGTGGGGGACTACTGTCTGACGAGCTGAAGGGTGATAGGAGTGGTTTGGGGTCCCGCAGCAGACTGAAGGTGTCCTTGTCCGAAGAACCAAAGTTGCAGTACTGGGACGACTGCTGGTTGCTGAACAGGTCTTCTTGTCCGAAGCCCGGGTCAAGAGAAGTCTTCTCGAAGCTGTCATCAGGGAGGCTGGACGAGCCAAACAGCACATCTGCAGAGGCACATGCACAACACTTTGACTTCTCTGGTCCGTAACAGACACAGAGAGAAGTCCTATAGATTAGACAAAATAAGTACACCAACACAAGTTAGCCCTACAAAACCAAGCCCCTTTTCAATGTAACATTGTTTGCTTCCAGAACCTCAAAAGGTTTGTGTCAGGTCAAAAGATGATGTCCACAATCTATGGTGGCATTGGATTGATCCTTCCCATCTGTAGCTACCATCTCGTCATCTTGTTGTCCTCCATACCACCACAACTGTTCTCAGCAATGGGAGTTTTTATCTCTCTCAAATCAACGAATATGCTTTTTTTTTCAATGGTCATAACAGATTTCAATTAGGAGTGATTTAAGAGAACTTTTACACAATTCAAGTATAATGGACAATCTGGTTTCTGATAGCTGTTACTAAATGCATTTTCATCGAAATAGATGCACGGGTGCTCCTAACTTAAAAATCAAGGTGCAAATTTTGGAGACACAACATACAATAAAGTAGAATGTCAGTAAAACCTAATTACAATTTTGAGATTTAAAAAATTGCAATCAACACAAATTCTATAGCTATCTACAAAATTCCAAACAAGGAATACACCAAATGTTTTTTTTCTGACAATCAATTCACTATACCAGCTCCATTGTCAGGTGCACGTTTCTACCAGTATTTAGGGCCCTGACTACTATGAACAGAAAATGACGTTGAATTCTTTAACAGATAATAACCTCGGTTCTCACATCTCTTGTGAACATTTATCTACAATGTAAGCTGCCTTCATACAGCATATTGCATGAAGCTTTACATGAGTGATTCAGTACCATTTCTGGCATTATCTAGCTGTTCATTTGCATGCCATGCTTGCAATGTCTATCACAATAGCAAGTTTTCTCAAATGTTGACTACAAGGGGAAGTGACCAGGCAGTATGAAGGACATGGTGAACACGGACCGGTGGTGACCGGTTTACCCTGGTAGCTACCTGGTGACGGGAAGCCCAGCGGGATCATGGCGTCTCCCGCTGCCGGCGCCACTCGTGTCAGATCCTCCGGGCTGTCACGCAGAGCTGTGGACATAGCATGGCGAAATACGTTGTTCATGGGGGGCAATCAGACATACTATCTTCAAGCTCTTCTTGTTTCCTATTACTATTAGTACATGTTGTCACTTATACTTGAGGTTATATAACATATAACAGCTTGCAAAAAAATAACAGACAAGTATGTTTTACGTATATAGAGTAGAGTAGAGTAGAGTAGTATAAATCAAGGATACTATGAAATTGACCTATTCCCTTATGAACTGCGTTGAGGTTCTGGTACTGAGTTTCCTTTCATAGCATGTGCTGTCTACTTATCTGACATTTAAGATCATGGGATCAAGACTTCAAGCAATTGCACAATATAAACAAAGGCACAAAACAATATATTTCCCCCTCTCGCAATGTATATCTAGAACTGCTGACGTTAAAAGAGGTGAACAAGTAACAATCTATGCATACGCCCTGAATTCAGTGCCTCCTTCTAGGATTTTTCAGTTCTGACCTATTTGTTACCCTAGATTTACGATAAAAATATCAAAGGTAAGCTCTTCGTCCTTGCTATTCCAGATTTAGATCAGAACGTTAGGTAAGTCTGTCATCTTTGATATTCCAGATCTACCAACCAGAATGTTAGGTAAGCTTGTCGTCCTTGTTATTCACGAGGCCTTGACACATTGCACAGCTCGCATGCGTACATTTTGTACATCTCATTACCCTGGATACAGGCACATAATTTGAGGGCGTGCATGTGTGACGGTGGGTGAAAGTACACGTGAGTACGATCTGCTCACCTTGCTCTCCGTCCCAGAAGAAGCCAGGCTCCATGTCCGGAGTCTTCTTGCTGAAGATGGTGTCTGTGGCCTGGGTGAAGCTGGGGAGGCAGCTGGACTGGATGTCTTCAGGCTCCATTTTCTCCACCTTGGGGAATTTCTTCTGGCTGGCTTGTTCGCTCGACAACACACTGTCCTCTTCCTCGATGTCACTGGAGGAAAACAAACACAAACGAAAAATTAGTATTTCCTAAGAAACTAGCAACCCGGGCTGTCTCCATCTTTTAAAATTTTTCAATCCCAGTCATCGTTTAGGAGTCCATGTTGTTGATTTTCACTGCTATTGTTAAAGCTGTTGTTTTAAGCTTACGAAAATACATTTTCTTCAATTGCATGTCATGAAGCTCAGATTTTTGGGACGGATGGGGTAAAATTTTTGCTTTCCCAACAACAACCAAATTTCTATCCCAGAACAGAGAGAAGGGTCCTGGAGCCCTGCTAGCAACTGATCTTCAAAATCTACAACATAGACGGAAAAGAAGAATTGAACACAATGTAAGTCCTTTGTGAAAAAAAAAATATGACAAAAATAAAATAAAAAATAACACAGCTCACCTGATGACATAGTTGACACACACGATGCACTGTGGCTTCTCCGTTCTGTTGTTGTAGATGATGGTGGCCTGGGTCTCCACCCACGCGTAACCGCTCCGTCGCGCCAACAGACGGTACTGTCCCGTTGTCACCTGTCCCTTCTGGTACACTGTCGACAGAAGCAAGGGAAAAGAGCTGTCAACTTTTGATAAAAGGCCGATGTAATTTGTAAACCTAGGACAATTCATAAAATGCAAATAGTGATTTTTATCATTTAAATAAGTAACATTAATTTTCTCAGACCTGCAGATATGTATCCAAATTCAAACTGGCTTGGCAACTCAGATCAGAACAGCAACAGGTATAAAAACAGTTGTGTTGTCAATCAAAGCACAAGCAGTAGTAAGAATGTGGAAACAAGTGGCAGAAATGTGTGTTAAAATCACAGCTAAACTCACAGCATCTGTGCATCCTCTCCAAGCGTTCAGCGTCCAACGCATGGCAGTAGTCATACACGCCCTTCCCCAACAAGCTGGCTGGTTCGTGTCCCAGAAGTTCAGTGATTCTGTGACAACAAGTTCATGGTCAGGTTGGACAGGGAATCACACATCAGACAGACCACCAATCATCGATCTTGAGACAAAGTGTAGGGGAGATGTCCTTTCAGATAACCCCTTTTAAGATTATTACCTAGAATGTTCCTCAGAACATATAGCTGGATAGTTTCCAACCAAGATGTAAAAAATTTTACTGAAAAATGTCAAACTATGAAAGGTCACATTATCCCAATCTTTCTTCTTTCACTTAGGCCTTCTGAGAATGGTACACGTACATGCACAAACACACGTGCACGTACGTCACAAGTCCTGTTCAGAAAACCACAGGAAATCCAGGCCCCACCCGCAAGTGTTACAAATCCCAAAGTTCACATCACATTGACAGCTATGGCATGACTTATTGCAAGGTTCACTCCTACCATTTCTAAAAGCACATAGATGTTTATACGCTTTGTGAGCTCAAGAACACGGCTGTGTTTCTTCCTGCAACAAGCTATTACTTTATCTTATCAAGTGAAATGTCTTCCTGTCAATGACAAAATGCGTCCTTAAAATTCTATCTAGATCATGAACAAGGATATTACGGCAAGCAATGTAGTGTGGATAATTGCAGCCACACCCTCTTGTAAAGAGATATCTTAAAACCACAGAACCGACAAATTATAGGGGCAATGACGCTTTCGGTCTTCCTCTGGTTCCAAAAAAGAAGCCAAACCCAACTTGTCTAGATATAGTCGACACTAGTATTTGAATTAGTCTGCTGTTTATACAACAATGTCAATCACTGTCCTTCTCACATGTATGTTTCCTGTGTCTCCAAGTCCATGTATGGACTCACAATTAGGCTTCCGGCACAAACTTTCAACTGAACTTTGTAAACGTCCCTACCTTTCGTCACAGTAGGCGAACTTCATGTCCATGCTGTGTCTGCTGAGGAAGGTCTTGCAGTCAAGAGGAAACTCGATGTTTGAAGGGTGGGGGATGGGCTCTCCGACAGCGACAAGGCACAGAAGTGGTGGCTCTTTGCACCCCAAGGAGTTGACGTGGCTGTTGTTGTAAGACTTGAGGTAGCCCTGGCAGTGGATAACCTGGGTGAATGGAATCAAGAAAGGCTTTACTCCCCTTGAATGTATAACTGTAAACTCACACTTACCCTTTTTAGTGAACAATCCACACAATGAGATGTGATTTGTTTTTCCATTTTCAATTTTCAGGAAACATAAAACGTATTTACAATTGCAGATAATTTTCAACAAGTCTTAGTGTTTACATATCTTACAACCTTCCGGCCTTTACACGAAAATTACCAGTAAAGCAATAACTGTACAAAGACCTATTTTTAAAAAAAGCTCTAGCAACAACCATGTCCATATGTAACAGGTGTGACCATTAAATCATCTAAGCCTTCCACGAAAGCCTGCTGTCTAATCTTCTTACGTTCTGGCTCACTTCATCCATTAATGGCTTTATGAAATTTATGAAAGAGGCAAAATAAGTTTCAAATGCTTCCTGCAATCTTCTCACTTCAAAAGCGTCTATCATCACTGACGCCACTCCCTACTTTTGCTGATTGCATTACTCTTTTGTATGTTAAAAAGGACGCCATCTAATCTATATGCTTTTCATTTAGCGCTAGTGGGCGAGATATGATCAAACAATGGGATTTGATTCCTGTATAGTAAATGCGCGGACATGCACCCTTCCCTGATTGACGTTAAGAGACAATCCTGCATGGTTTGTATCTAAAACAAGACTAATGTTTGGCATCTAGAGAGGATCAGAGGACTAAAGTCTTAGGCAGGGACATACGCTACATAAACTGGGGATCATGTTTCCACCTAGCATGCATGTATTAATGATAATCCTTAGAAGCCCTGAAACCGTGGCCTTGTTGGCTATCCCAAAGGTTACAGCATTTGGCTCGGTCTCTGCCCTTTCTGTCATTCTTTAACGAATAAAATACCAATTTGAAACATTAGCCGCGTAATGGAAGATGCATCTATGACAACTATTCTTCCAAGACCTTGTGAAAAATGTGTCCAAATCGTAAACGGAAATGATGCAACCCTGGTACATGTACAGTACTTGAAAAAAAACTGTTTGCTAGTATCTACAACACTACTTCCTGTATACGTCTGGGCAGATAGATCAATTTACATTTACGCACAACAACGTTTTCCTTCTATGTAGCTTAATCTCGAGTGGGCACGCTGAAAAACAGCAATGTCAAAAAACCTTTGCCACGTCCATAAAAGCAGTGGAATTTACTCACTTTGTAAGTGGCTGACTTGAGATTGACGTTCCTACCCTTGCTGGTTAGTGTGCATTTCATCCGCATGAAGAAAGAACAGGCCTTGTTTTTAGTGTACCCTGCAAAAAAAAAAAAAAAGTTGTCAAATTAAATGCACATACGTACTTCAAAACAAGCTAAACATGAGCACAGGAAACTCTATTCCCGAGGAAAGGTTATGAATATCATTTCTTATTAATAATAGAGCACAAAAGAACAGAAAGTTTTGCTCACCATTTTTGGTGCACAGCACATCCCTGATCTCTTCATGGTCACATGGGTGGGTGAAGTCATAGATGCTGTGCCCAGTCAGCTCCAACTGGAAGTAAAAAAATGATAATTCAAAACTTCTCGTCAATCGCAGTCCTAGATATCCAAAGTCTGTGTCATCTTCATCATGATAATCATCCAAAGAACAAAAGAAGCATTGTTCTTCACCTGTGTCAGCCCCAGGTATTTGCAGACATTCTCCGACAGGTACAAGATGTCCCCCTCGTCGGACAGGCTCAATACAAATCCTTCCATCGCCTGAACAAATACACAAAGCAAAGGGCAAAGTCACCATAATTCACAATTATAGTTACGTACAAACACTTCTTCCATAAACATAGACTTTGTTCTAGCTTAGATACCGCCTTATCAATAGAATTATCCATGCATGATAAGCCAAGCTGACATTCATCTTGTCTTGGGTACACACCGTACCAGGCACCTGAGGGTGAATGACCCCAAAGGTTGTTTTGATAACATATATGATAAACCCACAGATCTGAATAGAGGAATACGTCATTACAATGACACAAAGGTTCCTCTTTCGTAATACCAACTACGCACTTGGCATCTTCATGGAAAGCGAGACTGAAAATATGCATCACTAGATAAACATCCGTTTCAGGAAAAATATTTGTTCTTTTCCCCAGATCTAAGGAAACATCAGGAAAGTCATTGACAAGGTCACGGTCGGTCAGTCTAGAAGAGTCACTGCCTCTTTCTACAAAAACATGATCTTATGACGCACATAGAGATCCCCAGGGAACCCACCCATTGTAAATGCTGCATTCTGCATACAAAGAACAGTACACTTGATTTATGGGGTTAACCCCTGTCCATTAGACAATGAGCTGTACCAAATAGCTTTGACTTGGCATGCGCATGACTCAGCAAATCACAAGGCATGTTACATGATATCGTAACGCTGCACGTACTCACCTTCAAGTACTGGTCGCTCATTTGTTGGTCTGTGGACGACTCCACCTTGACGACCTCTGAGTCTGAAAGAGATTGTGTAACAGGTGTTAAGTTCATTGGCCCGCAGAAGAATATTTACTTTGTGTGACAAGATTTATGACTTTGCGTACACCAATATGAGGTTACTTCCGCCCGTAGGTCTAAAGACAACTGAACCGGTTCGGAACTGGTTCGGATTATTTGAACCGCACTGAGTGTAAAGTGGGTCTATGAGAGGTCACCTGAGTTGGCGCCGAATGGAAGCCCCTCCAGACCCTTGTGATCTAGCCCTCGCAATTCAGCCACTGGCTGCAAAGACAGAGTAGTCGGCTCACCCAAGAATGAATAATAAATAAGGCTCCTACCTGCAAAGATCATCCTTGTCTTGAGGTAACTGATGGCCAGCCTCATGATGGAAGCTTTGTCCAGCTGGGCGCTCTTGCTGTGTGCTAAAGGTAGCTGGTGGGCGAGGTCGTAGAAAATCTCCGTCTCCTTTGTGCGACGAACTCGCGCTGCATCGCGAGACTTCTCCTTGCGCTTCTCCGAATTCCTGTTGAACCAAGACAGACTCTTTTGAGTGAATGTTCTCTCCATAGATTACAAGATCAATTGAAAGTAAGAAGCGATTTCTTTCTAGACTGGTACCCAAACCTTTGTACCTGCCAAGTCTCTTTCTTCCTCTTTTGCGAACAGCATACAAGACTCTAATTAGGTTTAGATTCAGGGTACTTTCTAATTCTATGATCAAGATCGACTGGAAGAAGTCCAGCTGTTACTATCATTTCTTGAAGTTCAACCCATTGTTATGTTGACCCTCCAGACATTACACTAACTTACCATCTGTTGTTTTAAATCTACATATGTCTACTTTATCAAACCTGTTGGATGTATGCCTATAGATCTCATGCCCATTGCTGCTGTCTGTACAGAACGTCCGATAGGACGTAAAAGACTATGACGATGCCCCAATCTAGACAGCACTATAGGCCATGCACCCTTAGGGTAGTCAGACATAAATCAAAATCCTCATAACATTTCTAGGTTACCATATGTCCCATAGATAGCTTGGCTTTCTATATACATAACGGAGTGACCTTCAATACCACAGCCATAAACTGAAAATATTCTAGTATCTCACCATAACCACACAAGCACGTGTATACTGGGGCTTAATATAAACAAGACTAAACTGTCTGTCTCTCAAAACTAGGTGAGCAACCTCTACTGGTGAGTGACCGACTGTTTGAGACTTGTGCACAGCTTGTGTGCCTGTCCCTGAGAACATGCCTGTTCCTATAACTGGGTCAGGGCGTCCGTCAGGCTATATTGAGTTTTCCAATGTGACCTTGGAACACAAGATACCTAGTGCAGAAAAGGCTGCCTATTTATAGAGAATGTTGTCCAACCATTGCTGCCATTTGGCATACTAATGTGCTACTTTAGGATGCAAAAAAAAAACAACTTCTAAGTGCTTTAGACCCTTAAATACAAGTTTACAAAACACCATGGCATAAGGCTGGCAACATGACAATAACATGGATTTAAGTTCTTTTCAAAAACTTCCCCAGAGAAAAATTAGAATTCAACTTCTAATGACAAAAGTTTAAAAAATATATCCTTCCAGAATCTAATAGTGTCATGTTGTGACTATATAATATAACAACAATAACTGACATAATTTTGTGGAAGCAATAATTTGTAGCAGGGATTTCTACATGTTGAGTATTTCACATACTTGAGCCAAATGCTATAACAAAGTACCCTGAAGAACCTTCACAGTTGATTTAAGAATGCAGAGTGAAAAAAATAATTCTTTCGAAAAGATGTTGTCATAATCCAGTCCGAGACAATGAACTAGACAAACCAAGAAACAAACAGGAAATACTACAACAAGCGACACATTCTCTCAAAATTTTTGTCATCCAAAAATATCATTGTGCACATTTTAATATACATCATGTAATAGTACAACTCAAAGTAAACCACAAATGCTCAAAGGTCAAAGAACAGCTGTAATTAATAGTTGATAACCAAAATCTATCGTTGGCGTTGCGACAAAAATAAACTTTGTGATCAAACTACATAAAATACATGACCCAAAATTCACTTTCCATGTTTTTCTCAACCAGAAAACGTCAGAACAATTCCTGAAGTTTTGTCGCTTTTTTCAAAAGCAACCACAAACGTTCAAAGGTCAAACAAAAGCTGTATTTGATAGTGTTAATAACCAAAATATATCTGTGGCGTTTCGACAAAAATTATCGTTTAACTTAAGATCTAGACTTTAGCCCCAACTTTTCCCAGACCCGCCCCCACTAAGCAAAATCATAACGTCTCTTAGAATCAGAGAAAAAATCCAAACGAAAAACAAAAAATCGCCTCTAAACTAGGTTAAAGACAATATGATATTTTATATTGCAGTGTTACTCAAGTTTGCGCTATAAAAAGTCTGCAGCGACGGCCACGTTCAAGGCTAAATGTCTAGGGTCAACAAAAAAGACGAGACAAAAAAACATGGCGGACAAAAAATTTGCTACAACGGCGTAGACAAAATTAAAAAGAAACTCTCACCTTCGCTTTGGTCTGGTCAGCGTCGACATGGTTATCCACAAAAAGGTGTTCTGTTGTTCCTGTAAGACGTAGGCAAAAGTTTCCGTGAAGGATCTGTCTATGTAGTCTCAGTACACTGCCGAGGACGTTACACAGTTCAGACCTAACGCTGGTACTCTGGCTGCAGCCGCACAGAACTGGACGGAAAGAGATCTCTGCTCGTGACGTCAGTCCCAGCAGTTTCAAGACTGCCCATGACGCAGGAGACCCATACTCAAAGTATATTGACTACTCTCTCAGCAGAAGCAGGGGAGTCGGTCCGGTTGGTTTTTGACGTGTTTTTAGGCATTCTTGTCGGGCTTTCTACTTTACAAACCAGGAGACATATTTTTTTTTAAATTACAAAGTAGAAAGCCCGTCAAAAACCAGCCGGAACCCCTCCTCTGCTTGGAGTTGGAGAGTGTATTTTGACTAAACCCTCTATCAAGATCAAGGAGGTTAAAACCTCCTCAGTGATCAACATCTATCAAGGATGTTTAAAGATCTTTAAACCTCCTTGCCACTATTCAAGTTTGGGAGGATCTTTAAAGCTAGGAAAAACATTTTGATATAAATTGATCAGTATTAAACCTTGATATAACATTTATGTAGAGGAATAAGAAAGCAGCAAAAGACATTGACCGTCACTCATTTGTGTGCACGTGGTAGTTTTGTCGACAACCCTCTATTAAAGTTTGAATATAAATTGATCAGTAGTAAACCTTGATATAACATTTATAAAGAGGAACAGGAAAGCAGAGAAAACACTGACCGTGAGACGGTATTTATTTGATACGTAATCATAAGTGATAATCGTAATGTTCTCAGGTCTGCCCAGTTTCCTGACAGCTGACCAGATCGATATTTGATCTTCAATAAAAAAATGTTTGCTTTTCTTCAAAAGTAAAAGAAATAATGATAATGTTAGCTTACTATATTACTAAAACGACTTAATCTTTTTTACTTTTTATTTTTTCCACACGAAACTCAATAGCTACACCCTTCAAGTCTAAAAAAAACAACACACAGAGCAGAGGTATAGCGTCAAATCAAGGAGGTTCTAAAAACATTTTGATAGAACCTCCTTGGTTCAATGCCTCAGACCAAAATGAACAAAGTGGTCATCTTCATTAAAGTTTCTATCCTTATTTAGCAATCGCTGGAGACGGGGATCTTGAAACAGTTCCCTCTACTACGCGATTGGTCGAGTGACGTTACACGAGAGGTAAGAGGTCAACGTGCCTAAGCACAGTTGGACTGGGGTCAGTGTTCTCTAGCACAGCTCAAAACTCTTCCGTCACATTAACTTGGTGGTTATTTGCATATTTCATGGTTAATCAACAACCTTGTCAGAATCCGCGGGAAATTTCCAACAGACCAGAGATAGTTTTTTTTTTACTCTACATTGAGTTGCAAAAAACATTGCCTGCAGAAGGTGAACATTCAGAACATTCTAGAAGCCGGCAGTCACGTGAGGGAAGTTCACTCGCGGTCATAGCTCGTTCGCATGTAGCTTTGTGATATCAGTTCACTTTGAACCATAGTACAGTACTACTGACACAGAGAGATTCGGGCTGCTAGCAAAATCCCAAAGCATTCATTTCAGAGCTACTGTTCATACCAAATAGTCTGAAGCATTCCTTGTATAAAACACGAAAACATTGAAAGGAATATTCGCGACTGTTTTACGCAATGTTTGATGCTCTCGCTTACCAATACTCTTTAAGTCTAAAAAATAACAGATTTGATAAATACTTTGAACTTAAGAAGAGCACATTTTTCAGATGTATGACCAAGGGGATTTCAAGCAAATCATTGGTATGGCATTTCTGTTGCGATTAACGTCTGAGACTTGATTTGATAATACATGTAGAAACGACTCAACGGCATATCTGAACACTGCACCCCAGCTGAGCTACTAGCTGCTGCCGGTTAATTTTGTTCAGTACGAGAGCGCTAGCCATCCAAACATGACAGCAATAAAGAAACAAACAGCAGTGTTACGTAGCTAGAAAGGTAACATTTTCAAGTAAATACATAATGTTTAACACATTCGATATGCATGGTGAATAAGGCTCTACCCTGCCACTTGCTACACAATGTAACAGAAGATCACAGGGTGTCTAGACAGACGTCTGTTCCAGGTCATTGACCCCGGAAAACGGAGAAAATGATATGTAACCCTTCCGTGAATGTAAACATAATTATTGAGGCTGAATTTGATAGCAGGGAAACCGGCTATCATAAAAAATACCTGCACAGGGGCCTTCTATGCTAAACAATAATAGATTTCAGTCTCAGTAACAAAAAATTGAAACACCCAGCAAATGTGAAGAGAATGGGGGACCGAAGAAACAACACATTTTGTGAGAATTTAGCATTTTACCAAAATTTTACCAAAATGCATAAATCCTTTAAAAAAAATGAGGAGCATTAAATGGGTTCTACTTAGCTGTGCAGAGAAGACTTGTTGTTACGCCTGGAATCAATTGATAAAATTTCCTTGCTGAATCAAGGAGGTTCAATCAAGGCTTCCGTTGGCAACCAAGGCGGCTAGCTGTTCAATGTGGTGGTGGTTTCGTTCCCTTTTAACCTCCTCAATCGCTAAACGCGGGGGTCCTTAATTGTAATGTCCTTAGATATAATGTCCTTGGTTGAGCCCACAAGTACAATTCATCCGAGTGACGTCGAGGCAAATTTCCGTATCGCGTATATGGTCGTCACCCAGGCCTTTTGAAACAGCCGTCGCTTTTTTACGTGTTTTACCACGCTCCGTCACTATACCGTATTCGCACACTCTGTCCATACAGTGATGTTTCGTGGCGTAGTTGGTTACAGCCTCCAGGCCACGAATTTTGAACCCTTTTTTTCATTTAGAGTTCTAATTGTTCCGCGATATAACATGCCCTTAGCAACGCCGTTACTAAGTAAACGCTTGTTGCACGGAAATTTGGATGAACCTTCACTGAAGGTGAATCAATCTGTCAAAGTCGGGCCGACTTTGACAGATTGATTCACCTGATTGGCTTCTTTTTATCAAAATTTCGTTAGATGTACAAGTCACTACCAGAGGGGCCCAAGTGCTCCCCATATGATCCATTTTCTGTGGGGTGTTACAACCACCTGCTGGTTTTGCCCGGTCAACGTCCTGGAGGACAGCTTCTCGATTTTCAACTCAATTCTGACAAGCTGGGAAATGACCATGACGTTCATGCCCTCTTCCGTCGCGCTACATAAAGCTGACCAATAAACCTGCTGTACATAAATCACATTTTCTGTTTGACAATGATATCTAGGTTCTGTTCAGAGAATAACGTGGATAAATGGCTATATTTTCCACCCCTTTCATTCTTGGAAATATGCGGTAATTGAAAATAATGAGTGAGTGTATGTTCTATAAAACAGTCCTCTCGTCCACATTTGCACTCATCCACTGGCTACGAGGTATTTTGTAAACAATTTTCCGTGTCCGACCCCAAGTCAAGGTCAACGGCCCAGAGGACACTTCCAAACCGACGGCACTGTTGGCACGTAACACCAAGGATTCCCCAATGTGACTTTACACACTTTTGGTGCACACGCCCAAATTAAATGGGCCAAAACATGGACAGGAATATCAATGGCTGTGACGGATCAACGTGCTGGAGGACAGTGTGTGTGGTTGAAAATAGGACGTTGTCATTAATCGATATTCCTTATTGCCCTATGGGGCCTTGATGCTGTTTTGTTGCGTAAGACCTTTGTGGGATTTCATACCCTTGCCAAGGAGGTTATAGGGAAATGTCAACTGTGATTTTTGCCCCCCCCCCCAAAAAAAAACGCTATAGTTTACCGTTACCCCATACAGTTTCAAGCAAAGGCTGTTAGTATTTCATATCGGTTTTGTATATTAGCCGATACGGCAAATAGGCTGATCGCAGCTGATCATAATAATGTGGTACAAGAGAAGTGCATTTTTGCGGAGCCCAGACGTAATGATGCAGTTTGTCTTTTAGAAGCGTTTTCTCTGTCTATCTAGGTATATCTAGCAGTAGATATGCGCGTTTCCTTTTTACACTCTGTCAAAACCGTACAACAACCACTGAAATACCTTCCTTTCTGGATCTGCCAAGACTTGTCGACTCTTAATTCTGGTGATATTTAAGTGTGAACGGTTGAGTGGTAAAGTTGTATACGCGCTGTCCACACGGTTCAAAAAAGACACCTAACGGCTATTTGCAGTACTGCAACCAAAGCGCGTAGTGTTTAATGCAGTACTCTCCAAGCAGAGGTTGAATGGGCAGATCGTCACCGTTTTATCATATGCCGTCATTTTTTGTCGCTAGCCCATTCCATGGAATGGGCTAGCGACAAAAAATGACGGCATATGATAAAACGGTGACGATCTGCCCATTCAACCTCTGCTTAGCGCTTGGAGAGTATAATGCAGTACTTAAGTTAGCCGTACGGTGTCTCTTTTGAACCGTGCCGAACCCGCGCTTGATTTGGTTTTGATGTGAAGACCAGGGTTCGATACTAGTAGTAAAATCAAGGAGGTTAAAATAGGACCCCTTGGTAAAATGTAGCAATTTTGGGACTGCTTCAGAACATTTTCAGTAAGGTATTGGGAAGAAATCATCCCTAGTCAATATTCAAGGACACAAGATTCACAGATGTCCGTTCTTGCCAGCAACAGGGGGAATTGGAGGAAACTTGCAGTCGCCTGCGTCAGCCGAACTTCCTTGAGCCGACCAAAGATGATGATGATGATTCCCATTAGATGCATGGAAACACTTCAATTAGCACCAAGGCAACTTTTTGAAGTGTGCTACTGAATGCCAATCCAAACTCACTTGACATGGGTAGAAACTATATCACGGTCAGTGCTTTGATGTGATTTATGCTCTCTCTCTAGCTCTGAAGAAATAGAATGCTTCATCATGGCAATCTGTCTTGCAGAGGAGATGTGCTTTATATCTACATATATCATAACAGTCATCATAATCATAAAGATTTCAATAAGATACTCAACATGGAAATAATGTCAACGATGGAATATTGATCATTTGGCTTGATTTATTCTCATCACATAAAGACAAAATAGACACATCAAAATGAATATGAAGCAGAGAATTTGGAAAAGGTAATAATACATGTTCAAAAGGCCTGAGATATTGATAATGATACATGTGGAGACGTGCTAGGTAACATATAGATGAAGTAGTCATTCTCAATTGAGGTGAAGCATGATGCTTTTTGTATTGGCTAACATTGTCAAACCTAGAAACAAACAAACCTGTACTAGTGACCACCTCTACCTAAGGATCACCTGGCCATTCATATGCAGTCAAACCTGTACAAGTGACCACCTCTACATAAGGACCACCTGGCCATTCATATACAGTCAAACCTGTACAAGTGACCACCTCTACATAAGCGCCACCTGGCCATTGATATACAGTCAAACCTGTACAAGTGACCACCTCTACATAAGGACCACCTGGCCATTCATATACAGTCAAACCTGTACAAGTGACCACCTCTACATAAGCACCACCTGGCCATTGTGAACACTTTTTGGTGGTCTATTAGATTATTTTCCCCCATTGACACAAGCATTATGAATCCTGTCTATAGTGACCCCCTGTTCAAATAGAACAGATTTTGTCTTTTTGAGCAGATTTGACTTCCAGCCAAGTACACTGGGTCACCTCTTGTCTATTGGTTATTTTCAATGGGTTTTTTTTAGCGCTGAAGCTACCCCATACATGGAGCTGACAGCATAATGTCCCCTCAAATATGGACTCCTAACCAGAACAGGATTTCACAATACTTGACCCTCTAGCAACAAAATAGCTAAAAACCATAACAATAACATACAACAGTTACAAACTTTAAGATACACAACACCACTCCACCATATCAAAATGGATACTGAAACTACAGTTATTAAAAGTCATGCTTGCTATTGGACTTGTGGGTAATTTTTTTTTCACCAGTAAGTATCAAGCTTCTCTTTGTGTCTGTGAAATATATTAAGGTACAAGTGTTCTAACATGTAACATAACTGAAACAGTTTCAATGTTTTCCTTTACCCCTCTTCCAACAACAGCATTTTACTTTATACTACATCATGGATGACTGAAAACATTGGAGAAGAATAAGTATAACACATAATTGTATATACAGAGATATAAAGATTTTAAAATTCCTGAATACATTTATTCAAATCTGAGGAGTTATATGAGTCATTGTAGAAAATTGTTGCAGCACAAAACTGAGGATTTTAACAGATGTGTTTATATTTTTCTTTGGCAGTAAACCATTATTAGCCTGAGGTATAGGATATTCTATGGTACTTTTGTGGTATGATCTAAACCCACTTTAAAATTCAGTTCTTTCATATATTAATCACATAAGAAGAAACAATTCCTTTGAGGTAGTCTTAAGTATCAGTCTCCTGCAAGTGTCTCACAAACATTTTGGCAACTGCACAGGAGACAGTGCCTGCACAGTGCAGCGACATCTCCTCCCAGCCTCCCTCGTAGCTCCCACTGTACCTCAGCAACGGCAGGTCGTCACGGCTTCCATGGCCTGACCTCTCCCCTCCCACGATGTACAACTCCCTGTGTAGAACAGCTAACCCTGGACAGATCCTGCCCTGGGGGAGGGGGGGACCAGCCTGCCACTGGTTCTCGTGTGGGTTGAAGATCTGTACGGCGGGCAGGCTCCCTCGGTTGGGGCCAAGAAACTTGAACCCACCGGCGACGACTATTTCTGAGTCGAAGACGACTGCGCCGGGAGAGGACATGGGGATCGGGACGCTTTCGTAGACGTTCCACATGTTTTCTCCCGGTTCGTAACAGAACGTGTGGGTGGGGGGCCTGCCTCCGACTACGAACAGTCGGCTTCCCAACGTCACCACGCCGTGTTCAGAAATACCGTCGGGCATGGGAGTAACGTACTGCCAGGTGTCGGACTCGGGGTTGTACCTTTCTACAGTGTTCAGGGTGCCGCTGTACCTGCCAAAGTTGTCATACACCATGCCGCCTACAGCGTAGATGTACCCCTGGAGGAAGGCCATCCCGAAGCTGGACCTCCCCTCCAACATCGGTTGTCTCTCCTCCCACCTGTTCAGGGAATGTTGGTATTTATACAGAGTCCTGACCGACACGTCCGAGTCAAGGTTCTCCTTGTACATCGTCCCTCCGGCCACGTAGATGTCGTTGTCCTTGGTTACGACCACGGCCGGATCGTTCAGCTTCTGCGGCAGCTGAGCTAGGAGGTAGGCGCTTTCACTCCGAACGTCAAAAGCCATGACCCTGCTGTATTCCTCCCCAACGTCGTCTATGGTTGCTGCCAGCGTCACTAGCAGCTCTCTCCTGTCCATCCCCAGCCGATCGCGTCTTATCTCTTCAGAAACAACCTGTAGCTTTGGAGAGAGTTGTTCCTTTGATTCATCACTATCATTCTCAGCTTCAAGTTTTATACTCCTGTCAGTTAGGAGTTTCATGAATTCTTCACACTTTGACACAACGGGGTCCTTACACAAGACGTGAGACACGTACTCTTGGCTGAGCAGCTCGGAGCGGACGTTCTTCAGCACGTTCCACGCGGTGGCGTTCAGGTTCTCTTCATCGCTGTGCTGCCATTGGTGATGATGAAGCCATTGCAGTACTGCCTTACACAGCTGGTCTTCGCTCTTGACATTCAACTTGTCGCTGGAGACAATGTCGTTAACCTGCTGCCAAGACAGCTGCAGGAACTCTTCCGTCCGACTGACGCTGGCAAAGTTAATGTTCAGCACGTCCCGCGCTGCAAACATCAGGTCGTTGTGATCGATAGCCTGAGCGAAGAAGTACACCCCGAGGCAGTTGGTCTTGTCCACTTTGCTCTGCATGTAGCTCGCGCAGGCGTGGAACAGGTCCAGCATCTGGAACATGTTGGCCGCCGACATCAGTTCCTGAACGTTCGTCTCGCTCAGCTCCACCTGTCCCGTGTACACGTACCGGACGAGGAAGTCGACCGCGTCCTCGCTGACCCCCTGTAGCCTGACGCAGTCCTGTTGGGTCTCCGCGAAACCTTTGCGACAGAACATGGCCTTGAAGTACGGGCTGGCCGCAGCCAGGAGGAGCCTGTGGCAGGGGAACTTTTGCTCGTCAACGAGAAGCGTGACGTCGACCAGTTCTTCCTGGCTGTGCATGTCCGACAGCTGCTTCTGCATCACCGACCAATGGTGGCTGTTCTTGTGGACTTTACCTTGCCGTGGGTTTTCATCACCACCTTAAAAAAAGAAGAATTACAGTTTGAATATGTGTGCACATATTATACACTATACAATTGCTGCTGATAAACATGTGTGCTAATATATCAGAAAGATAGAATCCCTCATATAAATAATGGCACTTACCTAATCCTGCAACAGTTACTGTTTTTGTAAAAAAATTCCTCTAAAAGATATTGTTTTCTTATCGCAGGAAATGAGTGGACACCAGAAAATTTAGATAATACGCCATGTCTTTTAAAAGTGGAACTAGGTTTCTGATAGCCTATCATAAAAGATAAGATTTCAATTACTGTGAACCTTACAATGTTTTAGTCTTGTTAACAGTCAATATTTACTCTGGGCGAATTAATGGACTCTGAGTCTGAGGTCCTTTTATCAGAATAAGCCTTAAAGGAATTGATCTGATAAAGCAACACCTGCTTTTCCCTTGAAAAAAAAAGACTTTTTAACATCACCTTCAAATACAATACTACTGACATGATTGCCCAAGAATGTAGCTTAAGTTGTACTTTAAAAACCACTAGATGGGTGGTCAATAAAGACAATTTATTGATTGATACTGTACACTGTGACTGCATATGACCCTTAATGCATGGAAAACATTGTGATTTGAATTGGCATCAGAAAATTGTTCCCAAAATTATGACAATTTGCCCCTTCAAGTTTCCGTACACATGAAAAACATTGTGATTTGAATTTCTATCAGAAAATTGTACCAAAATTATAATAATTTGCCCCTTCAAGTTTCCGTACACATGAAAAACAGTGTTATTTGCATTGCTATCAGAAAATTTTGGTCCCAAATGACTCTAATTTAGCCTAAATTGCAGCCTAAAAAGGATTGCAAATGACACACCTGTCCTATAATGCCCAAATAAGGACTGGCAACTGTCATTTAAGGTCATTAAAGGTCATTATCTATACTGTATTTAAGAGCCCAAGTCAGGCAGAAGTTTCAGAAAGACAAAATCGTGACTAGAATCCACATGACAACAAAGAGAAAGGAAACAAAAGATGTGCAGGTTAAAAGTCACTGCGTGCACTATTCTACGTATTGTTGTGGGTGGAGAACATGTGAAACATCCGGTATGGCGACAGTATTCCCCTTGGGGCAGAATAACTTAGGACAGCACAAAGCAGATACAACACCTGTAATTATGACTTCACAACACATTATAATCTGAGTTCTGACATAGGTAGGCAAGCAGAAAGGTTTCCTTCTGTTTCACGTTATTAAATAAGGACACAGACACATCATAGATGTAAGATTATAACTGAACTTGGTCGGGACATGATACGGTCAAAAATATAAACACCCAGATGTGTAGAGTTAAACCACCTATTAAATGGTAGAATAGATTTAGTGTTATTTCAGCCAGGAGGAACCTGGAGTTTCAGTTTATCTTACTCTCATCTCAGGTTTCTGTGGATGCATATCCAGAGCTTTGTAACGTTAGTCATACATCAAATCATCAGATCAATGGGTGTGGGAGAAAGCTCTTCCACTAATGGCATTGTACCGCTTATCCATTATATTTTGTAGGCTGTTGTGTTTAACATCTACTAACATAATTACATGATTCCGCCGCCCTCAAAAGATACGTCCAAAAAGATCTCCAACGCAATGTCCCCTGAGCAGTATAATGCACACCTGTGTATCTAAACTGCACTAGAGATCTCTCAAACCCACAGTTTTCAAAGTGGCGGATACCTGTACATATGTAACCCGGCGGAATAATGGAAATGGACTTGCTTAAACGTTATAGTAAGTTATAGTCAGATTTGTTGAAAATTATTTGACAAAGCTTTCTGTTTATTGACACCCCTTTCAACCACCACCATTGGTATACCAAGGTTACATATATGTTATAGGATAGAACATAAAAACAAAGGAATGTCAAAGTGATCCTGTGCGGAGCTCTCTCCTTTTGATCTAACCTCCTTGGGTTCCCACTATCGAAACCGCTTACCTGAGACAGTTGGCGCTGTGTGCCAAGCGAACGCCATCGCACGATAGAGTTAGGGCTTGGCAGGTGCTGACGAAGGTGTGTTCTAACCGCAGCTGACGACGGTGGTGTCAACCTGCCCGTAGATCCCTGTGAACTGAGTCAGCTAACAGCTGACTTCCGGGATTATGTTCCGCCTCCACTCTGACGTCACTGCTTTGCAGTTCAAGCCGGTGCACTTGCGCCACTTTGCGAAATTTATGTACATTGCAGGTAGCTTGCCGTGTGACCTGTTTTGCATACACGGAATTGTGATTCAAACGTCAACAAATGAACAGTATACTGTAGTTCTTAGTATTGCAGTTTCTCTTTGTCTGTCCATCCCTGTTCTCACAATTTCAACGCCAGGACCACACAATAATGAATATGATGATATAAATGCCAGAATAAGTTGATTTTCGAATCTGTATTTGTTACTTAACACTAACACCACAAATACTAGTACTATTAAAGAGGATTTATTTGGGATTTCACATGGAAACTCTAGTAAGGAAATGACATGTGTTTACATGAACTCAAATTGAAATAGAGTGGCATATCGATATGCTGTAGATTATATAAGCGGAATCTTCTTTCTACATATTACAGACTATATTTCCCATGTTCTTTGATACCAAGCAAAATATTATAAATTTGCTCCCAAATCCTATCTTTCTGGTCGATAGATATATATCCAAACATAAGACAAGGCCTTTCTCAAATACAATTTTTTTGGCTGATATTTTCCGTTATCACATTTCATGATTATCAGGTTACAAGAAAACTACAAGTGTTACAGAAAGTAAAAAATATAGGATTACAGATATAACTGTCTTCCATTCTTTTTCTACTTTCAAGTTTAATTGCAGTTAGTACTTGTGCTTGTATTGAAATGTGTTTGTACATCAACGAAAGTATACTCTATCTACATTAAACCGCTATCTGGTTGTCGGTCATATGGCTCAAAAGCAAACCCTACTCCTACTTCAAAAACTGCCAACATACATTGTTGCCAACATACATACTGGAGGTCACTAACGTATATAAGGAAAAGTGGAATTTAACTACAAATTTCTAAACAAGAGGGATTGTGCTATAACGATTTCAACACATAATTTTGACGGTTTGCATTTTTACACAAATGTAGAGTTAGTATACTGGAAATAGCAATTTAGATAGCAAGGGGAGGGTGTCACCAAGTCCACTAAATTGCCTAACAAAAACATATTATTCCTATGTTGTCATCGAATTCTTGAGCGAACAACATGAATCTGAATATCTAACAATACATAATGCGGGAATCAACAAGCATTTATGTAATGTTATGCCTGGCTTCTAAAATAATGCCGTTTAAAATGATAAGCAATTATTAAAAAGATTAAACGATTCTGTGAGGTGAGAACAAAATGAATCTGAATTATCAGGCAATACATAATGCAGATATAAACAAGCCATTATGTACTGTTATGTTTGGTTTCTTAACAAATACTGAAACATATAAATGATTACAAACGAAACTAGATAATCATGATAATTATGACTAAAGATACTAAATGCTTTTGACTATCAGATCTTTCCAATGTCAAAATTCAGTCGAGATGGTTTCCAATATAACTGACCACAGAGTAGCTTCAAGTCTTTGAGAAAATCTTATCTCGAAAATCTCAGTGACACACATTTATGCTGAATGTTGCTTCATTTCAACATGCAGTTTCCTTCTCATATCATTACTTATTCTTGGTCAAGGAACAGAATTAAGTAGTGCGTGAATACACATTTTTGTCAACCAACAGATGTCGTGCTTACATAGTACTCTAATGTGACTTGTGGTTTTCAACAGTCTAATGCAGGGCAGCCCGTTTTGCATCAGCAATACTTCAGTATTGTGACGCAAGAAGCATTGTACAGACCCTTAGCCATGGTTCCCACGTGGTTGAGTGATTGACTGTCTGTATCGAGGCACATGACAGTTGTACCGGCACTTTCGTCTCCAGTAGCTTGGCTATCATGATCACAGCCTCCGTAGATGTAAACCTTCCCCCGAGCACAGTCATTCCACAATCAGGTAGAACACCTGATGCTACCTTACTCCAGAGACCTCCGTCTTCGCCGGGCGTGTAACAGTAAATGGATGAATGTGGCCCAGCCAAGTAGATGTGACCATTCAGGACTGTGGCAGTGATATCGATATCTTCACCTGCTCCAGGCATGTCTGTCATTGACTGCCACTGCAAGTCTCCTGGGTTGAAGCGGTACACGGTGGAGGTTGAAATTGGCGCACGTCTATCATCAAACACACCCATCGCATATATGCTGCTGCCCAACACTGCAACTGCATGACGATCCTTCGGCCGTGGGAGAGGAACACCTTCTGACCACTTGTTCTGACTTCGGTCATAGACCTCAACAGATGCTAGTGGTCCGCTTTCTGTGCCACCGATTGCGTACAATTTACCAAATAACACTGCAAACTTGTGACCATACCGCAACACGTTCATCTGAGCAAGCTTAGACCACGAGTCCCGTTCTGGATAGTACAATAAGACATCATCTCGAGAAGAGACGACGATGTCACTTATGCCCAGAACAGCCACAGAACATGGGCCTTCATCACCTTGGGTTAGATTAGTCATATGAAGCCAACTTGAGCTTGTTGGCTCAGCATCGCAGGTACTTGTGATTGAGAGTGAGCGATAACCATCAGCTTCTGTTTCGTCGACGTCCTCTTCGTCTATTAGTATCCCTCCAATGATCACAACTGCCTCCTTCAGATTGCTGGTACGGCGAGGACGGGTGCGAGGTGACTGGACCTCACCTGGAAAGTGCTGGCATCTGCGAGCTTCTGTTATGACATCCTGACAAGACTGGCGTTCGGTCTCGTTGGCCTCTACATTCTCCATAAAGAATAGCTTGTCCATGAAAGGGAACCTGACCAGTTCCATCAGCTCTTTTATGTCCTTCTTCCTCTCACCAGTGTCATGGTTGATCCATGCCATCACTGCTGTGTAGACGACTTCTTCTGTAGCATTGAGGTCGTCAGATGAGATAAGTGTGATGAGCTGGTCATTAGTCAACAGAAGAAACTCGGGTGTTTTGCTGACTGTTGCAAACTCCTTCAAGGCACACAACCTTGCTTTGTTTTCCAAGTCTAGGCAGGACAGCATGTTGCCTATGTGCAGCATCTGCAGACAGTCTTCAGCACTCAGATTGTTGGATATGAAAGTCACACAAGCATCACGCACAGGTAGGATTCGGAAGAAGTTTGCCCCTTCTAGAAGTGTCACAGCATTGTCCTCTGTGATGGTGACTTTTGATGTGTACGCATAGTCAACAAGAAGCTGCAAGGCACCGGGGCTGACTTCATGTATGGTGACTCTCTGCTCTTTGCTCTCACGAAGGCTGCTACAGTACATTGCGCGAAAGTATTCACTACAGGCAGCCAGAACGTTTCGATGGCATGGAATTTCTAGTCCAGAGACACAAAGGACAACATCTGTCAGTAGGTTGTCAGATCGCAGTTCCTGCAAGCCTTCCAAGAGAGAGTCTGCATGTGGATTGTGGCAGAAGTCAAATGATGCCTGTGATCTCTGTGCCTCTGTCATCATGCTTCAGGCCACAGAACAGTAATTAAGCTTCCTATCTTAATATATGGCAATCATGTAAGAAAGAAGCTGTCAAAAGTCACCTACCAGAGTTTTAGTCCATGAAAAACATACATTGGCAGGGCTGTCAGGCCCCCAAAGTTTCAATCTAGAGCAAAATTTCAACTTTCTAATCGGCGGAACCCCTACGAATCCGAGCGTGTTTACCAAAGTTGACCTCTGACCCCCTTCTCCACCTGATAATCACACAAAAACAGCAAACTTTGCAGGCCTACAGACACCACAAACATGAATGAAAGTCTGATTTTTCAACTTAATAAGAAGGTAAAAACCCTTACCTGTAAAATCCAGCTACAAAATATCAACATATCCTGGAAAAAAGCCCCTTTACAGCTACCTTTACCAAGGGTACCAAACCTATTTCCATGGGCTAAAAGTTGGCCTTCTGCGCCTGCGCGAAATACTGGAGTATCCCCTGCATAGGGCTTCAAGTTCAAGATTGACAAATTTCAATCACTTCACATAGTGCGGGGAAGAGTTGTCGAGCACCATACCAAGTTTAGAAGATCTCTGACCTGGAATGGTCCCTGGGAATACTTTGGGAGACAGGTGTCAGAGTGCTTTCCTCAGAGCTGTTTCAGTGGTCTGAGGCAAATGAAAGGTCTCATATTATTTAGAGAAAAGTGACAGTAACAGAAGAAAAAGTTAAAAGCTGCTAACCCTGGCATTAGGAGATTACTCTTCCACACTTAAACCATCTAAAGTTGTATTCAAAAGCTGCCAGGATAGACTTTGAAGCATTCAATGACACCGCACACTGCACTGTCACTAAAGGACATAAAATCTCTTTTAAATGGCCAAAAATCACTAAAATGGAAGAATTTGTAAATAAACCTGACTCAAATGAGTCAGCCCTGACTCAAATGAGTTAGGTGAGGGCTAACTCTTGGCTACCAAGCCAATTTCTGGGGAAATATAAGCCCCAATGGCTCACCTGACCCCCCCCCCCCCATGCACTCTCAGTATTGCACTCTCATTACATGCTTCAAAGTCAAACCCAAAGCTTTTAGATACAACTTGAGGTGCCTAAACGGATTGGGAGCAGTCTCCTTATGCCAGGTTGAGCACCTTTTGGCATTTTCCCCTCTATATGTCACTTTTTGCTCAATGATATGGGGCCTTACCTTAGCCTCAGAATACAGCTATGGCCCTCCTGACACCTGTCTCAAAAAGTACTCCCAGGGGACCATTCCCAGGGGAATGGTCTCCGGGACATTTTTGAAACTCGCGGTCTTGCCCGACAACTCTTCCCCACATCACGCGAAGTGATTAACGGCTGTCAATCTTGAAGCATGAAACCTCGGCCAAATGCTGCAGGCCACAGAACAGTAATTAAGCTTCCTATCTTAATATATGGCAATCATGTAAGAAAGAAGCTGTCAAAAGTCACCTACCAGAGTTTTAGTCCATGAAAAACATACATTGGCAGGGCTGTCAGGCCCCCAAAGTTTCAATCTAGAGCAAAATTTCAACTTTCTAATCGGCGGAACCCCTACGAATCCGAGCGTGTTTACCAAAGTTGACCTCTGACCCCCTTCTCCACCTGATAATCACACAAAAACAGCAAACTTTGCAGGCCTACAGACACCACAAACATGAATGAAAGTCTGATTTTTCAACTTAATAAGAAGGTAAAAACCCTTACCTGTAAAATCCAGCTACAAAATATCAACATATCCTGGAAAAAAGCCCCTTTACAGCTACCTTTACCAAGGGTACCAAACCTATTTCCATGGGCTAAAAGTTGGCCTTCTGCGCCTGCGCGAAATACTGGAGTATCCCCTTCAATCCTGCAAAACAAGGGTGAGAATGCAACCCCAACTTATTATGAATCTATTTGCAATATTTCCCCCTGACAATGAAGGTTTTTACTTGTCATAGTGTGGGTTCATTTTTATGTTATTAATAGCCAATGTGTATATCAAACTAACTGTTGTCAAAACTTGGCAAATCTTTTGGGCCCATAGGAATCTGATGAATAACTGCATTTTGGCGCATATCAAAAATTGACAAGTACGCGCAGCCTACTGTTGATTCAGTCCAAAGTCCAGAATGTGTGCTATCCTAAAGTGACCATTGAGCCAGACATCACATAGAACATTCAACCATAATTAAATCTTGTTGTCCTATTTGATATGATGAAACATTGAATGGACCTACATTCGAGATTTTAAAGCAGCTATGAAAATATGCAAGACGCCAACCTGTCCCATACATGTTGTGAATGAGCGTCAGCTCTTATCGCTAGATATATCATCTAGTCCCTTTAAGAGGTTGGAATGTTTGCACCCAAGCTTGAAGGCCTCATATTCTCCATATGCAAGGAGGTTTATTTTTCTAATTTCCTTGCTCCGTGCCAGTTTAGATGGCGGAGAAACAATAAACTAGAGATATATATAAACAAGGACGTTGTGGGGACAATGTACCAATTTCAGCGCTGATTTGGACGGAATTTCAAAATTGGAGAATTCTCAGAACAGAGCCTTACTACTAGGGAGGCAGACGGTTCAGGAAAGAATTAGCGGCCACTACGCCCGAGCTTAACCTCTTTGACTTGTAGAATAGCGGGTCAATTTCAAGCGACATTTGATGACAAATAGCACAGCGACATAAGCATGGTAGCAGTGGCGAATGTTACAGGGAAATACTCTCTTGTTGGCAGTCCTATTATATTGCTCGTCAAATTACCTGTATGTATATATATATATATATATATATATATATGGCATCTCTTGCTTGCAGTTATACATACATATATATGTATACATAACTGCAAGCAAGAGATGCCCTACAACAGTCGCCAGGGCTAGACGTTTGGTAACTCAAAATGAGAAACAGATGGTCTTGTCAGGTAGGAAAGTAACACAGCATTCTTTCAAATTCAAGACCACTAATGATCACTAAACGGTGCGGAAACGTTTTACAAAAGTCTGAGAGTCCTACAATAACTAGTAGATACAGCAGTTGTTCCCTACCTCGCTCTGCAGAAGTGCAAGCGTCTATTTCGATCGGAAAACTATCGAGCTCTTCACCCACCGCTTTCGTCTCCGGGTTTCAGCGTCGGCCGAAATCACTCTGGACGTAATTAGGTCGGGGCAGTTCGTGGACGTTCGAAGGTCATTCGCGGGATGGTTCAGATTAATATGAGAGAGGTGGAGGCGGGAGGGATGAAAGAATAGAAATTTTTCATACTTCCATGTTTTCAAAACGTACAAAGATTATACCTTTGACTCCGTGAATTTGCTCCCAAATGCTATCTTCATAGTCACTAAATATAAACTGACACATCAGACAAAGCTTTTCTCAAATACAAGATTGATTTTATATCAAATTTCATGATTTTCTATGCAACGAAATGTAATCATGTAAGAAATCTAGATCTATACTATAAGTATTTCAGTATGTTAAAAAAATATAGGATGACAGTTGTAACTAACTTCTATTCTTTCCTTACTTTCAAGATTAATTGCAGTCGGTACTTGTATTGAAATAACAAAAGTACACTCTATCTACATGACACCACTATCTGGTTGTCATAGCTCGAAATCAAGCCCTACTCCTACTCCAAAAGTTGCCAATAATGTGTCAACATGCTTAGTTACCATCATCATAAGAATACATGCTGACGGTCAAACTTATGTAAGAAAAAAATGGACTTTAAATTTATCCAACAAATATTTAAACAAAGGGGATGTACAATGTACTAAGATATTTCAACACATAATTATAACTATTCTACTCAGGTGTAGAATAGTACATTGGAAACAGCAATTCAAATGGTAAAAGGAGGTAAGAAAAGTCTACAATCTACCATCTCATCAAGTCTGTGCAAAACTTTCTCTTCCTATATTGTCATCAAGTTCTTGTGAGAACAAAAGGATCGGCATTATCAGGCAATACATAGAGCAGGTATCAGCATGTTCTGTGTGGCTTTGTAACAAATGTACAGACAAATAGACACAGTGATTTTGACTGTCAGATCTTTCTACCGTAAAGACGCAGTTAAGACAGTTTCCGATATAACTGACTATTGAGAAGATTTAAGGTCCTAAGTAAGAAACTCTTATCTGGAGAAATTTCTGTGACAGTAATTTGGATGTTGCATCAATTGTACAATGTTGGATCAATTGTACATCAGCAATACTTCAATATGGTGATGCAAGAAGCGTTGTACAGGTCCTTGTTCATGGTTCCCACCTGGTTGAGTGACTGGCTGTCTGGATCAAGGCACATGACAGCCGCACTGTCAATAATCATATCATGTTCTTCTTCATGAATATCTTCAAAGCCTCCGTAGATGTAAACCTTCCCCCCGAACACAGTCATTCCACAACAAGATAGAACAGCTGACGCTACCTTACTCCAGAGACCACCGTCTTCGCTGGGCCTGTAACAGTAAACAGATGTCTCTCGCCCAACCATGTACATGTAGATGTTACCATTTAGGACTGTGGCAGTCACATTTTCAGACGCTTCTGGCATGTCTCTCATTGATTTCCACTGCAAGTCTCCTGGGCTGAAGCAGTACATGGTGGATGTTGGTTCATTTTCTTCATCAGCCCCACCCATGACATACATGCTGCTGTCCAACACTGCAACTGCATGAGAGTCCCTCAGCTGTGGGAGAGGAACACCTTCAGTCCACTTGTTCTGCCTTCGGTCATAGACCTCAACAGATGATAGTCGTGCATTTCTGATGTCTATGCCACCAGTTGCATACACTTTACCATATAGAACTGCCAGCCTGTGACTGCGACGCCGTAAGTTCATCTGAGCAAGCCTCGTCCAGGAGTCCAATTCCGGCTGGTACAGCCACACATCATAGCGAGAAGACACGACAATGTCACTTGTACCCAAGACAGCCACAGGAAATGGACTTTCAGAGCCTTCGGGTAGTTCGGTCATATTAGTCCAACTTGTGCTTGTTGGCTCAGCATCATAGGTCATTGCGATGGATCGTGAGAGATAACTACCGTCTATTTCCTGACGGTTGGTATGCCCGCCAATGACCACTACCGCCTCCCTCAGACCGCTGGCACGTCGAGGACGGGTGCGAGGTGACTGGACCTCTCCTGGAAAGTGCTGGCATCTGCGAGCTTCTGTCATGATATCCTGACAAGACTTGCGTACAGCCTCATTGTTCTCTACATGCTCAAAGAAATACTGCTTGTCCATGAAGGGGAACCTGACCTGTTCCATCAGCTCTTTCATTCCCTTCTTCCTCTTCCTGGTGTCATGGTTGATCCATGTCATCACTGATGTGTACACGACTTCTTCTGAAGCATTGAGGTCGTCAGATGAGATAAGTGTGATGAGCTGGTCCTTAGTCAACAGAAGAAACTCTGGTGTTTTGCTGACTGTTACATACTCCATCAAGGCAAACAACCAAGCTTTCCTTTCCAGGTCTGGGCAGGACATCATGTTGCCTATGTACAGCATCTGCAGACAATCTTTGGCACTCAGATTGTTGCATATGAAAGTCACACAAGCATCACGCACAGGTAGGATCCGGAAGAAGTTGGCCCCTTCTAGCAATTTCATGACATTGTCTTCTGTGATGGTGACTTTTGATGTGTATGCGTAGTCAACAAGAAGCTGCAAGGTGTTGGTGCCAACGTCATGAATGGTTACTCTGTTTTCTTTACTCTCTTTATGTCCATTACAGAACATTGCACGAAAGTACTCACTGCATGCAGCCAGAACGTTTCGATGACATGGGATCTCTTGTCCAGAGACACAAAGAACGACATCTGTCAGTAGGTTGTCAGATCGCAGTTCCTGTAAGCCCTGCAAGAGGGAGCCTGCATGTGGATTGTGGCAGAAGTCGAATGATGCCTGTGATCCCTGTGCCTCTGCCATCGTGTTTCAATCCTGCAAAAAAACAGGACTTATTTATCATTTATCCTCAATTGTTTTGTCCTATTAGGATTACTATGAGAAATAGAATTAAACGTTTCCTACATAATTTCAAAGCAGCTATTAAATAAGAAAATATGCCGCTAAAGCAGCTAATAAGAAAATAATTTAAAAAAGACTCCATCCTGAGCCATACTTTGTCGTAAATGTGTCGTGACTATACAATATCGGCTCCTATTATCATTTTACCAGGGAAGTGGCTATTAACGGGATGATCTTGTCAACAATAGAAAAAATGTGCACTGTTGACAGGCGGCTATTTCACAATCAGGTGTACCCCTTTTTTTCCCAACATGTTACCAGTGGATAGCAAAGTCTACATAACATATGACTGTTTCAGACTATCATTTCCTGAGAACTTGTGCAAGAAGGAATGCAAGGAAAAAAAAATTTCAAAATTGATTAATATTTAAGAAAAATATTGACCAAAACCTGACCTAAAATTGGTCGATTTTAAGCGTTACCAGGGACCATTCATTTTTACTAATACTTTGCATTAGACCTAAAAGCACATTTTGTACTTGCAAATCAAAAACCACTTGCTTTCTACATGCAGTTATATGTCTACTTGTGATATTTCACTTTTATTGGATGATTCTATGCCATTTTTTGCTCCAACAGGGCTATTTTCCACTTTTACCCAAGTGTTACCAATTTTCTGTCTAGTTTTAAATGAATATTTCTGAACCTGTAACACTTTATAATATTCTTGTATAGCTGTTGATTTGGCTTTTAAAATCAATGTATGATATGTACGAAGGTACAGAAGTAGAATGGAATCGCTCGCTCCATTTTATGACGTACAGTTGGAGATCAAAGTCCAGGATGCCATTTTCCGAAAAAATTTGTAGCGTCCGTACCCCCCCTTGTTTTCAATACTAGGAAAGTCCTGCAGGCTAATGATACTGATGGTTAGGAGGCCTCTACTGGCACATACTAAAACACCATTTAAACCATTGCTGTCATAAAGACTTTGTCTGATACAGCACCATGAACATCAAAATGTAGCGTCCGTACCCCCTGTAGCGTCCGTACCCCCTACCTGTAGCATCCGTACCCCCATTAAAAGTTTTCAGCAAAATACTGCCAAAATTGCTATCTAAATAGTACAAATCTGAGCTAATACATCAATGAAAGTTGAAACAGATATAGAATGTTAAAATTTTCAGTAAATTTGTGACTTTGTGATGAATTTTAGATGTGTTTTTGCCTATTTTTGGGACAAACCTGTATACGTTTGGTACACGGTAACACCCCTCCCAAACACTGTAAATGGTTACTTCCAAACCAGCCAGATGTCTTTGAGATGAAAGCTGATACCCTCCAAGAAATTTAAATGTCCCAGAATTCTCACACCATGTGCCCTGATCCCAATTCAGTGGTGCAGTGGTTAATAAGGGGGGGGGGGGTATTAGCAGCGGAGGCTTGACCCCAGGATGAGAGTCAGCTCAAAATAAGGATATTGAACAAAAGAGATAAAGCCATTGTATGAGCCATCAAAAATTCAGTTTATCAGAAAGAGCACACTGTAAGAAACAATATGGTTTTTGATTGAAGCAAATTTGATGTTGTATGGCTGAGAATTTGGCAATTTAAGATTTTGGCCTTTGATTCCCTACAATTGCAAGATTCGCTAAGTAATTCTATCATTTTTCATATATCTCGTGAACAGAACATCAGACAGCCACTAATTCACCTGTGTAAGGCTTTATTGTGAACATATTGAAACATACTTATTAGACAACTCAGGCTGCTAGGCAGGAGAAAAGACATGCATCATTTACAATTACATGGCTGGGGTGATTGAATTGAAGAACAGGTCTGGGGGAAGAAGCTCAATTATCCTTCATGAAAAAAAATGAAGAAGTATAAATTTGGCCAGAAAACAAGAACACCTCAGGAGAACCAACAGAAAACACCCTCTGAACTGTGGGCTTTCCTCTACTGAACAACTTCAGAGAGCAAGTCTGATTCTCTGAAGAAGACATTGAAAAATTAAAGAACATTTCAGTCAAGAGCTTGAAACAACACCAACAAGTTCAAGTAATTCATTCAGTGTTATAGGACACAGTTTGTAGGTCTCTCTTTTTAAGTTAATTGAATAGTATGGATAAACTATGTTGCTTAGTATAATAGGATCCTTTTTATTATCTTTGTATCAATTAGCAGATGTAAAAGTACAAGACTTTCAGAGCTACATGAATGTACGTATGTAGCGTCCGTACCCCCTATATTATTGTCCCTGTTCCTGGAGTAAACTGCGAAATTTGCATATAACGAGATCAAATGAACTGTTGTTTTGTTTCCTTGTGATACTTTGACGATATGAGAAGTGTTGTTTCAGTCTTGTGTGCAATCTAAGCTTGTTTGATAGGTAAGACCCACCCTTCCAACACCTTGTTCTGAAGCGCTTAAGATCCATAATGGAATTTTGAAGAAATCTTTAATCAAACTATCCTGCTCATCCTTTTCTTTGTTGAAATACTGTGACAGCATTTGTGAATGCTTTAAAGAACAGCCATAAGCAAATAATTATTGTTTTAATCATTGTTTTAAACAGTTCAGACAAATTGATAAAGCACAAATGTATGAAGTCTGTTGTGTAGCATCCGTACCCCCTTGCCCACATGTTCATTTATAGTAATTAGAAATATTTGCAAGTCATGCTATAATCATTACTGCTGGAGTTTCATGTAGGATCATCTATTGGATGAAATAGTGCCAAATTTTAGCTGCTGAAGTGTCTGGATGAAGGATAATACTATTTGACCTTATTTTATAGATAAACAATAGAATAGCGTTTAAAATTATTTTGCAATAAATGACCAGAAAATGCCCACACATGGATATACTGCAACTTATTGTGGTTTTCTAGGGTAGGAAATGGTAGTTATTGAAGATAATAAGGATTAGCAACCATTCGTCATTCCTTATTTGAATCAACAGTATGTTACTGTCCAAGTAGTTTTAAAGTTGTAGCGTCCGTACCCCCCCAATGGTCCATCCATAGAAAACCCTGCAACGAACTTATAAAAGCTTGTTGTGCGGAGATCCTTTAGGATAGTATGCCCAAAGCATTAGCCGTGGCGACTAACGAAGGGAGTTTTTGCTTGATATTACATATATGTAATATCAAGCAAAAACTCCCTTCGTTAGTCGCCACGGCTACCAAAGCATGTACCTTTGAACTGGCAACAACAAATTTACAATATAATGAAGTTGAATTTTGGCCCCCAGTGGCAAGGTTGGGGTACACCTGATTGTGAAATAGCCGAGGATGATCCTGTCTGCAGAAAAAAATACATGCATTGTTGACAGGATGATCCTACAGTACACATCTTTCCACTGCTGGCAGGACCATCCTGTCAGCAGTGCAAATTTTTCTACTGTTGACAGAATCATCCTGTCAACATTGCAAAAATGTCTACTGCTGACAGGATTATCCTGTCAACAATGCAAATTTTTCCCTCGTCAATAGACTCAGGCTTTTACCGGAATACACACAAAGAGCATTAGGACATCGTGGGAATATAACGTTAGATGTAACGTTGGGTAACATAAATTCGGGATTTTTCCGATAATGGTTGACTGAAATCAATCTAGCAGAACAATAAACCATCCTTTTTTTCTATTATTCTGTCAGTATCATGTACTATCTTTGCACTAATCATATATATGGTAGATTTTGTCTCTAGTCGTGCTGACACCATAATATTTCAACTTGAAACTACCGTCCGCCGCACGCACAATGACGGTGCTGTCAGACAGGGGGGCACATTAATTCGGGAGAGAAGATTCGTCTTGAATATCTTACCGCTAATCACATTTTATACAGCAGCTATTCGTTCCATCCCTGGCTTGAGGAGAGTGCTATGGATATAGACGTGTCCAAGTAAAAAAAAATACACGAAAAAACGGCCGTACCGCACGCATCAGGCCTTCGGGAACAACCCGTGTGTTGAGTCGGTAGAACGTCACTCAAAGTTCACCCCCACCGTCATGGAAATTTGTACATTATTCATCGGGGCGTTAGCTGGATGCCGTAGAAATGGTAATACAGTCAAACCTGTATTAGCGGTCACCTTTGCATAGCGGCCACCTGCCCATAGTGGTCACTTTTTGTCGGTCCCTTGGATTTTTCCCATTGACATAAGCATTAAGAATTAGGCTATAGCGGCCACCTGTCCAACGCGGTCGCGGCCAGACGATTTTCAGTCCCGCGAGTACAGTAACACTGCCGATAACGGTCACGGCGCGCCGGTAGAAGCCGCATCGCCACCGCACGCCGGGTTCAAAATCTTCATTTTTTCACGCCGTTATCAAATTTATGTGGACTCAACTGGATAGGATAATAATAAAGAAAACCAGAATGTTTTATCTTTGTTAAAAAATCCATGGTTTGACGCGAAGTCAAGCATAAATTTCTTCACATGGCTTGCGTTTGGACATCGTGGCAAAATTGTCCATTTCTGTGCATTTCGACTGGACAAATATTACGGCAGCTTTTTGAAAAATACAACCCGCACATGTACCTGATGCGGTAAGTTTGAATGTCGGCCCAATTTCCGTTTTCCCCGGAAAATTCATCCAGAATTGTGCCCAAACGTGCTTCGGGCTTTCGCACGATTTGCAAAATGGCGCTGATAGTGAGCAGCACAAAGGTCAACGGAAGACACCACTGTTACGGAGGTACAATGTGCTAAATTTATTTTGCTGCAAAGTATCACTGAGGATAATTAATTTAAAAAAAGCTTCAAAATAAATATAAATGACATTAATATGATGTAAAATTTGGGTTATTGCAATTTTCTGAAAAGAAAAAAGCCATCAAAAGACCGACCTAAAATGTGACATACCTATGCAATGTTTGCATGTGTACTGTACGGTGAATAAATGCATCTCAGCTGGTACTGAAAACTGAGGTCAATTAATCGACCTTTTCTCCATAGCGGCCACCTGTCCATAGTGGCCAGTTTTCGCCAGTCCCTTGAGTGACCGCTATAGACAGGTTTGACTGTACTACTATGTCCATGTGTTTCTGCTTGTGCTAAGAGCAAACTTTGAGGAAAATATCGCCATCAGTCCACTATCACACACAACATTTAGACAAAAAAGTGTTCCTCGCAAACGTTTGTCGTCTGCCGAATAGGATTCTGGGTAACGAATATGGCGGCGGGAAAATTCACCGTAGTGCCGTAGCCATTGGTTGTAGCAACAAAGAGGCGTTTTGATGATTAATCACGCTTAGAGTCCAGTTGTAGGTTAGCAAAAGAGATTCTAATAAGTTGTATTGTAAATAATTGTGTTTAGCAGGAAGCGGATGTGACATTTGTCTGATAAACCAGCGAACAACTATGTACATATAATTCTCCCACGAAGCCCTCAGACTGTGACAATAGGGTTTGCGGATTCGATGGGGTGGTCTACAGGGGTGGGCTAGTGGGGTGGGCTACCTCAGCATCTACCCTTTCTGGACCTCAAGGCTGTGCATGGGGGTTTGGCCTCTTATGGAATTTCCTTGAAGAGGATCTGGGTCAAGCTGTGGGTGGGCTAGCTAGAGGGAAGGTAACAGCTGATCATATGGCAGGTGGGGGGGGGGGGGGTAGGTGCACCAAGACTGGTAGAAAAGCCATTTATCATAAACAAACTTCTTAGTACTCAGTATACAATTAGGATATTAGGGAAGAGGTACAAGGGGAAATAAAAAACTGGAAGTTGGATAGGACAGCTAGGGAATGAGAGAGCCTTTGTTTGACAAAATTCAAAACATTATGTCTCACATTTAGACTAGAATGTACCTGAATGCATGTGCTTGTATACAATGTACAATGTATTTGTGGTTATGTGTGTCAGTGTGCATGAGCGTGGGTTGGAATGTTGTAAATGTGTGTGTTTGTACAATGTATATATAGTGTTGCTTTTGTTGCTCATATCTTTCTTGTAGCCACAATGCTACTGTCCTGTTGGCCTGACTGAGCAGTATAAAAAAGGAACAGGGAACATAGTCCTCCATGTTTAAAAATCTAAAACTGGGGATAACAAACTCCTGCACGATGTAAATGTATGCAGTATGCTCATTGCTCACCTCCATCCCCCACTGTAGCATCCCCAAAGCAATATGATCCTTCAGCAAAATAAAGCATTCTTTACGGCCCTCCCACAGAGTGACCCATCTTTTCCTCAAGGAAATTCCATTCAATGCTAAACCCCTATGCACAGCCTTGAGGTCCAGAAAGGGTAGATGCTGAGGTAGCCCACCCCACTAGCCCACCCCTGTAGACCACCCCATCGAATCCGCAAACCCGTGACAATAAGGGACGGAGAGTTTTTGACGTAGCCAACTTCTAATGCATGGTTATCGAAGCTTTTCAGACAGTGTTCTGAATACGTTAGTCTGTCAAGTTTGCATTTCTAGCAGTATTACTGATGTTGCATCTAGCACATATCCCTAAATACCCCGTTTTCGAAAAATCCCGAATTTAAGTACCCCGCGAATTTATGTTACCCAACGTTATAGCACCACATTGTGGTTTCGAGAGAAAGTTTGGAGGTCATTTTGAAGCGACATTTTATGAGAAACTGCACAGCACGCTAGCGAGACTCTACCAGTCTCCACGGGTCGCTGGGAAAATAGTAGAAATTGGCCAAATAGAGTCAACTGTATGAAGGGAGTCGGCTATGGAGATAGAGTCAAACATCTCCATAGCCGACTCCATTCATACAGTTGACTCTATTTGGCCAATTTCTACTATTTTCCCAGCGACCCGTGGAGACTGGTAGAGTCTAACAGCACGCCGCGTGGTAATCATCAACTCAAGAAGTAGAAACAGATGGGCCTGTCTTGTCAGCCACGAAAGTAAGACGTTATCTTCCTTCTTTTCAAGTCCAAGAAACCTTACGTAGATTTACACAAGAGAGTCTGTAATACAATAACGTTACAGCAACTGTTTCCTACCTCAACCTGCAGAATTTCAATGGCTATTTCGTTCGGGAATCGAGCGCCGAAACGTCCGCGACTCAGGCTCTTGGTTTCATGAATCATCAGTTTAAAGGTCATTTCACGGATGGTTCAAATTCTGAGAGGGGTGGCAGGGTATAAAAACCCTTGCTCGCCCTCATATATACAGCTGTTTTATATCCTGCAACCCCCTCTCATAATTTAAACTATCCCAGGAATAACCTCTGAACTTCCAGGATCTTCCCGCCTTTTTTTGGTATCCAGTGTGCTTCCGGCGAGACCCAGAGACGCGCGAGGTGAAGAGCTCGATTCCCGATTGAAATAGCCGTTGATTTCGTTGAAATTCTTCAGAGTGAGGTAGGAAACAACTGCTGTACCGACTAGTGTTTGTTACGTTTGTTGTACCAAAGATTGAACTTGAAACCTTCTGGTAAAAGATTAGGAATACTATGCACTTGACTTCCGCTCTGAGGATAAACCATATGTGGTGTGCATGCTGTGCTGAGCTGTGCTGTGCTGTTTCAGATCAAAAAGTTTATGCCCAACCTGTCTCTTCAAACCTACAGTGAATTCGGTGTGATATCCCCACACTGACCTTGTTGTCTGTTACTCCGCCACCTGATATGGCATAAGGGTCAAGTACAAGTCTCTACCAGAGTCCATAGGTTGAGGAAATAGGTTTGAACTTTTGAACTTTGAGTTCCACGACCTCATACCTTCGCCCAAGGAATTTAACCTTGTAATAGTTACTTACAGTGGGATTCTCATAATTTGCTTCGCCAAATGATTGCATAATGTACTAGCATTATGAGTGTTTCTCAATGATTATGCAAATATGGTCTTCATTTTTATTAGTTGATCATCTTCTCCAGCCAAATAGTGAAATACAATGTATTCAGAAGCTGTCAAACAGCCTGTTATAGCATTTTTTCATCAATTATGCAAATTGGATCCTAATCTGCATGATTTGTAAAATTCAATGGCGTTCACCTTCATGTAACATCCAAATGCCACAGGTATGACATGCCCATCATTTACCTCCATGGAATAATCATGTTTTCTCATTAAGTATGCAAATTAAGTCTCCACTTGCATATAGTTTTCATGTATCAATGTTCCCATTTTCTCAGTTGCATATGCTACACATTTGAATAGTCCTATCATGGAACACGTCACTGGTTTGCATAATCACCATTTAATGATGACTAGCATTTGGGTACCAAAAATCATGACGATCCGTCAACCCTTTCTTGAGCTATTCTAGATCTCTTTCTAACGTCTCAAACAAATCCGGCTCCTGTAGTCCCAAAACAGATGCTAGGGGGCCAAACACGATTGCGTAGTGGTAGGGTATTTGGCCCAGAACCCAGAGGTCCTCCTGACTTGTCCCTTTGATGCTGTGCCCTTGGGAAAGGCACAGATTTACTCACTTCACTCAGGTGAAAATGAGTAGCTAGCTTTGATTAGGGATGTCCCTCAGATAGGACATTAAATGGAGGTCCTGAGAGCCACACCACAACCATGTACACATCTTGAGCACGTAAAACCATGATTATTGAAAAAGAGGAGGGGTTCTTTGGTGTGAGTGGATCAAATGAATCTGCCTGGATATGCAGCTTGTACTCTTCAATACAAACCTGGTGTGTTACGCCATGAGGCAGTTTACTGGGTATGCAATACAGACAAGCAAAACTTACACAACTTACTGTCTGCCCCAAGAGCTATCTACGACTAAAAAATTATGAACATATCATGTTCAGAACACGAGATATCAAACTGGAAGTTCCGACTTCCGCTTTATACTTTAACAAGCCACTAGGGGGCTCAAAGTCATCAGTTCAAGGTCTTATCAAGCCCTACACACATACCGAATATATCAACACAGTCCATGCAGGCCTTCTCAAGTTATGCTGTTTATCCACATTCATACATTCAAACATACATACTCACATACAAATGCTACCAAAAACATAACCTTTCTGGTGATAATATGCCAGAAGATGTCAGCCAACCATGAAGTATAGTTTGCAGTCTATCGAGGAAATGTTACCCTCAACAGTGGCTCACTCCCTATTCCCACAATTTTTGTCAGATTCTACTATCCATAACGCCTTAAATAGAAGGGCCTGGTGTAGGCTAGGAAAGCACAGCCCTATGCCTGGTTGCAAATACAGTGTATGTTCAAACTTCTTCACATTCAGTGACTAGGTCTAGTAAATTCTCTCACATTCACAACACAAGTTTGGGACAGCATGGAGTCTTACATATTTTCTTAGCTGCTTATTATCTTAGTAGGTACGTAGCATTAGATTATATTTTCATAGTCATAGGACAACAACGTTGAGGATGAATAATCAATAAGTCCTGTTGTTTTGCAGGATAGAAGTATAATGGCAGAGGCACAGAGATCACAGGCATCATTGAACTTCTGCCACAATCCACATGCAGACTCCCTCTTGCAGGGCTTACAGGAACTGCGATCTGACAACCTACTGACAGATGTTGTGCTTTGTGTCTCTGGACAAGAGATCCAATGTCATCGCAATGTTCTGGCTGCATGCAGTGAGTACTTTCGTGCAATGTACTGTAATAAACATCGTGAAAGTAAAGAGCACAAAGTCACGATACATGAAGTCAGTCCCGGTGCCTTGCAGCTTCTTGTTGACTACGCATACACATCAAAAGTCACCATCACAGATGACAATGCTGTGAAGTTGCTAGAAGGGGCCAACTTTTTCCAGATCCTACCTGTGCGTGATGCCTGTGTGACCTTCATATCCAACAATCTGAGTGCCAAAAACTGTCTGCAGATGCTGCACATAGGCAACATGCTGTCCTGCCCAGACCTGGAGAAGAAAGCCAGGTCGTGTGCCATGAAGGAGTTTGCAACAGTCAGCAAAACATCAGACTTTCTTTCATTGACAAAGGATCAGCTCATCACACTTATCTCATCTGACGACCTCTATGCTCCAGAAGAAGTGGTGTACACATCAGTGATGACATGGATCAACCATGACACCAGGAAAAGGAAGAAGGAGATGAAAGAGCTGATGGAACTGGTCAGGTTCCCTTTCATGGACAAGCTGTTCTTTATGCAGACTGTAGAGAGCAACAAGGTAGTATGCGAGTGTTGCAAGGATATAGTGACAGAAGCTCGCAGATGCCAGCACTTTCCAGGAGAGGTCCAGTCACCTCGCACCCGTCCTCGCCGTGCCAGCGGTCTGAGGGAGGCGGTATTGGTTATTGGAGGCAGACAAGGGTATGATGAGAATTATCAAGGTATAAGGGATGATCTTGAGTCCCACTCTCTCACAATGACTTGCGATGCTGAGCCAACAAGCACAAGTTGGGTAAACATGACTGAACTACCCGAAGGCTCTGAAAGTCCATTTCCCGTGGCTGTCCTGGGCACAAGTGACATTGTAATGTCTTTTGCCAGTGTTGGCAAGGACGTGTGGCTGTACCAGACAGAACTGGACAGCTGGTCAAAGCTTGCACAGATGAACTCAACACGGTACAGTCATAGGTTGGCAGTGTTATATGGTAAAGTGTACGCAATCGGTGGCGTCTGTAGTTTTGTGCCACTAGCATCTGTTGAGGTCTATGACCGAAGCCAGCACAAATGGACTGAAGGTGTTCCTCTCCCACAGCCGAGGCACTCTCATGCAGTTGCTGTGTTGGACAGCAGCATATATGTGATGGGTGGGGCTAATGAAGGAGACAACCCAACATCCACCGTGTACCGCTTCAGCCCAGGAGACTTGCAATGGACATCAATGAGAGACATGCCTGAAGTAGATAAAGAGGTTACTGCCACAGTTCTAAATGGTCACATCTACTTGGCTGCGCTACAGTCATCCATTTACTGTTACAGCCCCAGTGAAGACGGTGGTCTCTGGAGTAAGGTAGCATCAGGTGTTCCATCTTATTGTGGATTGACTGTGCTCGGGGGGAAGGTTTACATCTACGGAGGCGTTGACGTAACAAAAGGAGAAGCAAGTGAAGCTGTCATGTGCCTTAATCCAGACAGCCAGTCACTCAACCAGGTGGGAACCATGACCAAGGACCTATACTACGCTTCTTGCATCACCATACTGAAGTATTGCTAATTTACAATGGACTGCCCGGCCTATATTTAACTGTTGAAAGCCACAACTAGTCACGTTTTGGTACTATGTAACCAGTTGTTAAAAGGAATAGTCCAACATCGTTTGGTTCAACCAAAATGTGTCTGATTTTGCTCCTGTAGCACCTTGACAGAGAAAAGGAAATAATGAATTAATATGAGAGAAACAGCACATGAACGATGACCATACTTTACTGTATGTTGGAATGAAGCAACATATTCATGTTGGGTTGAATTTAACAGTATAATTCTCTGTCATTTAGACTCCTTCTGATAAGAGTTTGTTGTCAATTACTGTAATTTACGGTAGCAAAATTTCACGGTGTAAGGAAAATGACATTTTCACTGAACTTTGTGATTTTCTTCTCACAAGATTAGTGCCAATGTAGGAAAGTTTTGCTCTCTTGGTATTTCATCAACAGACTTTATGAGATGATAGTTACAGTAGTAGATCCTAATTCCTTTTAATTCAAATTGCTATTTGCTTTGTACTTCCTTGTTCTATTTGCCTTGTACTATCTTTTGTTCATCTGTGTAAAATGTAGAAACTATTGGTAGTGTAGAGGACATCTTAGCACCCCTTTACTAACATCTGAGTTTGTATTGAAGTAAAGTGTGCATTCAGCACGTATTTATATAATATGTATTGTGGATTAGGGCTTGACACCCACATAGTTCTCTCAACAGCCTTTGATAGTTAATATGATTAAAATCTAATAAGTAAAAACATTCATGAGCAGAACCTTTTTTCTGGGCAGTATGTAATCCCATTCACATGTCACTTGTGAGTAAGATTTAAAATGGCCCCTTTCAAGGCAACATACTTCGATAGTGTCCATGGAGTTAAAGGTAAGATAAGTTTTAAAGAGTGAAAAAGGGAAATCTTGATTTGAAACTGTCAATCATTCAGCTCTTGTATCACAATCAAGGGAGTCATTTGCATGAAGCTGAGGTGATATTGCAATGTTGATTTGTTATTTTGTGAATGCAACAAGGAGAGGTAGCTGTTGAGTGGAATTATCTATTGAGATTATATTATCATCAGAGGTGTGTGTGTGTGTCTAAATGGATGTTGATAATATGTGGAGTCAGGTTTCTGGTATGTGATTTAAGTGTTAATGACACCTCGAAATGATTAGATCCCCCTCAGCGGTTTGTTGTGGTACTGCAGGGGAACTTCCTGTTTTGATAAATCTGAACTGGACTTTATAAGGATCCACACTTAGCTGGACAATATATGATCACGATTTTTGGGTGGTAAATATCTATTGTGCTCTGGAAGAAGTGGTATAAGATTGGACCCCATAGCAGCTTGGTCTTGAACTGCTGGGGCATTTTTGTTGAATTTTTTTTCAAAGAGGATCATGTAAGAGAGGAAGAACTGATTTCCATGATTTTGTCAATGCTGGTAGGTTAGACAGAGATACAAACAATGATATGTATGTTGTGCAAATCAGAACTCAAGGTCTGCGTAGGATTTCAGAGTTTTCCATAATATGACTTCAATACATACATACATACATCCGTCCCATAACACATGTAATCTATGACAGGTACAACCCAAGCAATATTAGGGTCCGAAAATCGGATTTTGAAAGTCACTTATTTTAGTCACTTCTATACATGATTAGTTTAGACAACAATATCACAATGTATAGTGACGTCCATGATGCAAAAATATGACTCCGTTGTAATGTGAGAACTCACTGAAAATCGTCGCCTGGGTTTTTGTAGGCTCGCGAAATTAAAAGAGACCAGTGTATGGCATGTTTTTGCACGGTTTTAATATGCTCAGAAGTTATTACACAAATGTGCTAGACAGTGTTAGTTAATGTCACTACAATTAAGATTTCAGCATTTTTTTGGTTCCATTTTTTGGTCCCTAATATTGCTTTGGTTGCCTTTAACAACCGAGGTGGGGCACTATCCCATGACATGATTATCTTTTGTCAATGGATTGTAATAAATCTAATTGTAAATTACAATCAATTAAAATGTGTTTGATTAGTTGAACCTTATACATTTGTACCGACAAAAAGTGAAAGAGTGAAAGTAAAAGTGATTTCACTTTTCACCAGAACTGTTGTGCAACGGTTTCAAAAACACCCGCAGGTGTTACACGTAACACGTCACAAACAAAGGATTAGCAGCTTTAAAAATTGCTGATTCTATTGTCTCAACATCCCGGTAGGATTCAAGTCGGTAGCAGTTGGTGGATTACCATGAGCTGTCCATCAGCTAGGGGATTTGTCAGATAATGACATTAACCCGCGCGTAAAGTAGCCAATCTCTCATCACCAGCGCTCGCCTATCAGAGCCCTGACATACGGAACACCGGGTCTTTGGACCGACATTCGGAGATATAAGTTTAAACCGAGAAATGATACGTATCCTCGGACATCCAATAGTATATCTCACAACAGTGGGCTTGGGTCGATACAGGAAATCTCACCTACACAATGGGAAGACTCAGAGGTTACGTATATATATATACGTACGTTTCTCCACACTCCGTTGTTCTTCATTGAGAGCGAGAGAAAGTCTCTCGTTCCAGATCACTGAAGAAACAGTTCAACAAACTACCGTCGGTGGAGTGAGATATAAAGGTAAGGTGATGTTTGTTACTACGTTTGTATTTCTTGAGGTAAGATGTGAAAACATGTTCATCATATTTCGATGAAGGTTAGACATCCATCCAGGTAGCAAGTCAAAAGATAACGTACAGTTACTTAGGATAGGTTTTGAAAACTTGTAGACGTTTCAGACAGTATCCACTGTCTTTCGTTAGTGACTGAATCATAATTTGAAGGTCAGTTCCTATATTTAAAAAACTGATGTTATACGGTCGCGTAATGATATGTCATTTACCAGCTTTTCATTATATATTAGCAGTTCGTTATGTTGTAGCAGATGCTCTTAACAGTGACGCGAAATAACTAAAATCTGCAAATTGATATTGATATTCCGGATTAGTCCTTGTTAAAATCTTTACCGTCTGCTCCTTCTAAATGAAAATCATTGTTACAGTAGCTTCCATGTGTTCATGCTACTTTAACAGAATTACAGCCAATTGCAACTCCTTTGCCCAAATCTCGCTTTTAATTCGAAGAAACCTACTGTATTGTTTTCCCGTTAATTGTAAAATCTTGTCTATCACCCAAATTTTATCATTACTGCAGAACGCTTTAATTCCTAATTTCCCCTACGTTTATTGTGTAGTATATCAAATATGTCACCATCCCGTGGGGATCGCACTTGCGCCTTCAAAAATGTTTCGTTATAGTGCGTTTGTTAAGGTATGTGCGTCACCACTACAGCCCCCCTCACTGAACCCGCGGCACGCTGGCGGCGTCGCTGCGGCCGACCGAATTGACAAAGCACTCAACGAATTTCATCGACAAAAAACGAATCTTTTTAAGCTTTGTGTGTTTTGTTGTCATTTCGGTCATACTTGCACGTTTTGAATGATATTCGAAATGATATTTGAATGATAAATTCAACGGTTACACAAATCCAGTTTAGGACGCAGCGACGCCGCCAGCGTGCTGCGGGTCCAGTGAGATGGGGGCTTACGTCTGTAATGTTTCCTCCGAGTTTTAATAAACAGAAACTACTTTGCGTTCAGCTTACAAGACGGTGGGACGCATGACTGACGGACCGCCCATGGGACGTGTCCGCGGGGCCGGACTACTCCTGTGTCTGTCGGCCCTACTCGCCACCGTAGCCGCACATGGTGAAGACAGCGAGTGGCGGTATGTTGGGTCCTTTATAAAGTGAAGAATGAGATTAGATGGGCTTAACCGTAGTTAGCGGCCCAACTTTTAACTTTGTCTGATCGACACCCTTGTTGTGTGTCGATGGTCCATTTTACGTCCGCGGGCATATGCCTTCCTCTTCTGAAAGCGAGCGCGCGCCCCGTATATGACGCTAGGACCGGGTGGGCCACAACGCCGATTTCCGTCTTTTTTAGTCCCCGGCGTCTCTTACGAGCAAGGCCGCTTATTCTGCCGCGGCTTTAAAGCGTATTCTGTATTCTGCAGGCGAAACCTAAGTATTGTACGTTCGGGGATAAGTCGACCGATATCACGGTCGAGCCGATTTACGACCGTGTTTTACGCTCGTCCGTATTTAGGGGTCGAGGATTACGGTCGAGAAATAGCCGAACGGTATCTACGGTCGAAAAATAGCCGACCGGTATCTACAGTCGAAAAATAGCCGACCGGTATCTACGGTCGAGGAATAGCCGACCGGTATCTACGGTCGAGGATTAGTCGACCGGTATCTACGGTCGAGGATTATCCTGCGGGTGGCATGTGTATTCACACTTATGTGATTGTGTACTCACACCTATGGATGTGTATTAACACCTACCATATACATGTATATCAACACCTGCCTTATATATGGATGTGTATTGTGTATCTTATCCTCCCAATACCCATTGTAGGGTGACGCCTCCCCCTTCCTCCTCCGATGGATGTGTATTAAGAATTGACAGACGATTTCTTGGTGTTTTTAGGACGCGTCACAAGAAGAAACGGAGCTTCATTAATGTCTGTCTAGCCCCAATTTCCCCCAGCCCACTAGGAAACTTAATAAGGCGAATAAACGTCCGATAATCAACACTACCTGCTGGTTATTTCATGTTCCTATCAAATACCTTTATTCTTCAATGCTACATACTGTTTGTCTATCTGCAATAGGCCTGTAAGTGCCTAATTGTCTCAAACATAACTCCCGGGATCCCACGGAAGTACTAAGGACAAGAAAATACGCACAGACAATATCAGCTTTAAACTTTTTTAATGAAAATTAACATGAACAATTTGCATAAACTAATATATATATATATATATATACAGGCGGTCGTCTTTTACACATTGCTTAATGCTTGTGTCTATGGGGAAAAAAATCGTGACCGACCGAAATCGGTCGTCTTGAGCCGATGGTCGTCTTTTGGACGTGGTCGTTAGACCAGGTTTGACTATATATATATATATATATATATATATATATATATATATATATATATATATATATATATATATATATATATATATATATATATATATATATATATATATATATATATAATCCTCGACCGTAGATACCGGTCGACTAATCCTCGACCGTATATATATATATAGAGAGAGAGAGAGATATAGAGATATCAATAAATAGATAAATATACATCGTTCCATCTACAGGGAAGACTTCTAGTGTTGTTAGTAAAATCGGCAAAAAAAGGCCAGCCTTCTCACGCCTGCACTGGTGGCTACGCTACGTAAAGCAGAAAACAGAAAAAAAATAAAAAAGACTATTCCTTCTGAGGAAAAGGTTCTACCTTAAACCAAAATGCTCATTTCCGAGGCTCACACTTTCAAACTCAAAGGACACAACAATATCTACTTTGTTTGATTGTAAAACTAACATTCTTTTCGAGCTGCGGTACAAAGTTCCAAACAGGCTGTCATGTTCATTGTGACGTCATGACTTAGCAAGTCACTGATTAATGTAATAACCAAGTGGGAAGAATCAAAAGCTAGAGGTGTAAAGTTTTGATCGTTCGATGTTTAATTACATCCGATGTGTGAAAATTTCTGTTATTAAACAATTACCATAGTATTATGTTTTATGTATTTTCAGGACATTCTTAATGCTGATGTCCTTTGTGTCTTATGCCCTTTAAGTGTTCTAGTCCAGGAAGTTCTGGATCATCAGTGGACAAACTAGGTTCGGATACACCCATATCCATGCCGTCATTTTTCTGTATTCTTTAAAGCTGCCCTATGTAAGATTTGGTCAATACAGAAAATCAATTTTTCTACCATTTCTTTACAAAGTATGTTGAATAAACATTGTAGAATGACATACCAGTATTCAGGAAGGAATGTTTCAACATCATTGCACCGTATATAAATCAGTTTAAAAACTGAACTTTCAAAGCCAGTTGGCAGTTGGGGCAGTGTGGCCACACAGGCTTATCACCCCAACTGCCCAGTGGGGTGCCTGATTACAGTTAGCCAGAGTTTCTGCCAAACGTCCTTATCAGAGTTCTAGCAGTTTTGAACAGGGGAAATCCGCTTTATCAGTTCCCTACAAACTTGGCTAACATATTTTATCCTCATTCAAAAAGATATGAGTGTTTTTGAAGAAGATGATCTTCATAACATCAGCTGTTATCTAGATCCACTGAAGTGTCCCTAAGTAATTAGCCTACCCAGGGGTCCTGCCAGTGTGCAGGAAGTTGTTGTTTACAAACATTAGGCTTGAGGTTGAGGTGGTGTCACAGACTTTTGCAGCTTGTTTTTGTACAGTTAAAAACACCAGACATGCCAGAAATAGACGAATTAATGATGGAAATATGCTGAAAAGTGGTTGTCCATGTCATTTGTATTAGGATTTGTTCACAAGAATATTTTCAATTTTTGCGCCAAAATGTTGCATAGTGCAGCTAGGATACGAGCAAATATCAGCAAATACCAGCAGATACGACTCGGATCTGTTACAAATCCCAAATTTCTGATCCCTGAATTTGAACTGTGTTGGATGCGGACAAATCCGAAAATTGTATTTTTCGCGGATGCGATGGCAGGTTTCGTAGGAAACTTTACGCATCCTTACCTTGGGCCACGCTAAAACGTCAGAATTTTGCTGGATCCTTACCAAATTCGGCAGCTGATTCTCGGTTTTTGCTACGCATACGTACGGACGAAATTCGGATTTTCCAGGATCCTAAGCAAATCCGATACCTGAAGCCCCCAGCATTTAATACGAATGTGCAGATACGAATTTCGGATTTCCAGGTTCTAACCAAATCCGATACCTGAATCTCCTCGTATTTGCTACAAATGCGCAGATGCGAATTATTCGGATTGTTCCGAATACTTAGCAGAAGCGATACCTGAATTCCCCCGAATTCTCTACTCATACACGCAAATACAAAATGTAGGTCGTTGTCTTTTTATTTCAAAACTGTACTTTATGTTGTCGACAGGAGGATCAAATTCACATTGTCTGCGCTCTTCACGATTCGGCGCTATGTCCATTATATACTATAGTGTCCTTGGTCCAAGTTACCCCGGGTGAGACACCTAGCGGGGCCCGCAGAGAATTCGTTCGGCAGCTTGAGCAGTCCTTCCCGCAGACCTTGGCGATCCCAGTTGTCAGTCAGTGAGCTATCGGTCGACCAAGCCTAAATCCACAATCACGATGGTGCGTCATACAGGAATCATTGTTATCCTTTTCCCATCTGGTCACCGTAGGAGTGATAATCCATAGGCTACATTATTTGCGCTCTTCTTCAGCCTTCGCTGCAATGGTCAGGACGATACAAATGGTCGTGATTCCCCCTCCTGTGGCTGTGTCGTGCGCCATACAAGAGCTCCAACCTACTCTCCAAGCAGAGGAGTGGGTCCGGCAGGTTTTTGACGTGTTTTTCGGCGTTTTTGTCGGGCTTTCTACTTTGTCATGTTTTTTTGTCTAGTCAACCCACACGCAAAGTCTTGACCATAACTTGTGTCCTAGTGAAACGGGTCCAAGCTTCTTTCATGACTTGTCTTCGAACAGACGTCCTACAAAATACCTTCTTCTTGCATATTCGTTAGATTTGAAAAGCTCACTCTTGTCTGTCATTGGGTAATGTCCGATCACATGACATCGCAAGAAACGTCCCCCAGGTCACTTCCCATTGTCACTTTGTTGTTTTTACAACTTCACAGTGAATAAATTTGCATTCGCCTTCGACCTGTCCTTTTAGGCCAACCACAACAAAATATAAAAACGCCAGAAAACACTCTCTGCCATTATTTCCTCCAAGTTCTTACAATGACAAAATAACGAAATGTAATTATTATAACATTTCCTGTAACTTTCTGTGAATTCATGTAAGCTAAAAGAACGAGGTCTGAAGAAGTATGTTTTGCGAAAACACAGCATTTCTGTATTGGTCTGAGCCGAGGTCAGCGACCCCACACGATAGATATTTTAGGCAAAAGTACCGGGGTCACGGGTTCCTCAGTAATCACTCGGTGTCCAGCACCGAAGGTGCCTTCATCGCTAGACTTCCAGTGATGAAGTTTTGTCATCTGTGGGCGTCCAGCAATGAGGCGACTTCGTTACTGGAAATCCCTGAATTATCACTGGAAACCGAGAGATGAGAGTACCCGCGGGGCTGGAAAACCTGAGTGATGACAAATATCCCGTTGTGGAAAACCAGTGACGAAAAATGTTAACTGAAAAATCGATAATCAAAAAATGTATAAAGGTTCCCTTTGTCTTTACTGTAGTGTGCCTTAAAGCCGGCGTCACAATTCATGCGAGCGTCGACCGAATTTGTAGATTGCCCGAAGTTCGCCGAATTTCGAATTCGCCCGTGCGTCGACCGTATTTTTTTGCTGAAAACCTGCCCCGTCACATATTGAACGGGGCTCGGGCGACGTCCGTCGAACACCAATAATCATAAATCCCACATAAGACGCCTGGGCGTGCCTCGGCAGACAAACATAGATTTATAATGACTTAGTGGACTTTGAACTAGTCATTTTGTGGGGGAAAAACTCAGAAAGTCAAGTGTTATTTTAGCCTCAGTTCATTTATACTGAATATAAATTGAAACATCTTTCAATAGGGCCGAAGCCCGCGGAATCGCCAGGACGTCGGTCGTACTTCGGCCGAAAATCCCCATTTGGAGCTTGCCGACAAGTCGGCCGAGCTAAATTGTTGATTTGTGACGGGGGCTTAACGGCATCGACTCAAAATGCACACAAAATATTGTCTAACAGTTAGCACTGGAACATTCCAGTGATAATAGGACGTGATCACTGGAAGGCCACTAACGAAATAATGTCATCACTCGGCTTCCAGCACTAGAGAGTCACTCATCACTGGTAAATCTAGCGCGGAACCCGTGACCTCGGGACTTTCGTTACTGGTGACCAGTGATGAACGAGCCTACTTGTCTGGCATCCGAGTGACGAGCGGGGATCGTCACTAGAAACCGAGTGATGAGCGGAGTTCAGTTCTGGAAACCGAGCACCGAGGCAAGATTCAGTGCTGGAATTCCAGCACCGAGGGGGCTACATTACTGGAATAAAGCCGTTCGTTACTGGATTTCTAGTGATGAACTTCCTTCGGTGCTGGACGTCCAGTGACGACGCCACTTTGTGCACGCGTTCGTTACTCGGCGCCCAGTGAGGAACTCGTGACCCGGGTACCTTTGCATATTTTAGTTTGGGGGTCTGGCATCCAGGCTTAGGTCAGCGCCAAAAAAATCATGTAGTGTGTACCGAAAAAAACAACACCATTAATGATGCAAATATACAAATGTTACTGCCTCCTTTGTCAGTACTGGACAACCAGTACGGAAGTGGTCGTCAGAACAGGAGCTCCAGTACTGGTACTTTCTCAGTACTGGACTTCCTGTACTGGGCAGCTTCAGTACTGGGAACCCTCCTGTCTGGACGGGAAACCGAGTGCTGAGACTCTAACGAGCGTCTAACGTTATTTTCAGGGCTGCATCTCTTCGATGCTTTTTTCCCCACTTCAAAGCTATTGTTTGGAAAACGTTCGAATGAAGAAAAAAATACAGTATCACATTCTGTTACGTTTCAACGACGACAACATATCCTTGTGGCTTGCTCCTTTATCGGGAGAAAACGTACACTGTTAAAATACCTACCAAAATCTATGTCCATAACCAAGGAACAAAGCAGTACTACCTAAACGTTAGTATTTTACTCGTACAAGCATTAAATAATTTAAACTGTCCAGTCGGTCCAAACAATGGATCATCCCAGTACCGTATAGAACGTGAGTACAGGACGCCCAGTTCCGAAATAATTTGAGGTCTCGGCTTCCAGTACTGAAGAGTCACTATTTACTGGTAAATCCAGTACGGAACCCGTTACATCCGTAAATCGGCACTCGGTTATCCAGTGCTGAATGACCTCCGCACTGGGTAACAAGTACCGAATGATCTTTGACCTAGCTGGAACGCCAATCCGTACTGGAACCCGAGTACCGAGAGGCGTTCAGCTCTGGAACCCGAGTACCGAAACAAATTCAGTTCTGGACGTCCCTGAGTGCTGACGAAGCTTCGGTACTGGAATAAAGCCGTTCCGTACTGGAATTCTTGTACGGAACTTCCTTCCGTACTGGGGGCCGAGTATCGGCGGCATTTTCTCCACGGTTTCCGTACTGGGCGCACAGTAAGGAGCCGGTTACATCTGTATATTTGCATTAATGATAGAAAATTTTACCACGGTGTATGGAACAGAAAAAAAACGCAGCATTTCCGGCGACTCTCTATAACCTATAAAGTAAAAGGGGAGCTCTCCCTCCTTATTTACCCAAGAAGGTTTATATAAAACCTCCTTGCTTTAACAAAGGAGTTTATATGTCGACCTCATTGCTTTCACTTGAAGGCACTCATAGAAAGATTATCATAAAACATGTCGCAATGTTTTCTAAATGCAGAGCAGGCTGCACCTAATTGGTAAAAGCTACCGCTAACATAACATTGGGTTAGGTTTTTTGTATTGAATCCGCCTGCTCAATCAGGTACTAAGGATCCTGGCAAATCCTCTTTCCACATCTTTTACGGATCCGCTGATCTTATCAACGACTAGGGATCCTAGCAAATCCTCTTTGAAGTCTTTCCGTATCTTCTACGGATCCGCCTGCCCGATCAACGACTGAGGAACCATGTACGTAGTATGTAACATTTTACTAGTTCTGATACAGAAAAGCCTAAGGGGAACATTTCATGTAACCTTCCGGAACATATATAAGCTAAAACGCTTTGTCTGTCCTGCGCGGGGAACGGGATTCTAGTATGTCTAGAAACGGGGGACTGGTAGAACGCGTTTGAAAAGGAAACGTGGAAATAGAAATCTGGAGAGCGCAGTTGAAGGAGTTTCCACGCACTAAAATACCCGTTAAGCGGTGTCGTATATAGTTTCGTGTTCTTTTCTAAGGTTCAGGACACCGCAGAAGTAAAAAAAAACGTAATGCAATATCACAGTATATACAGGATTCTAGTACATCGGTAACGTGTAGAGCAAGACGCCCAAACAGAAATATTGAGAGCACCGGTTGAAGGGTTTTGAAACAAGACCCAATATATAGACAACCGCCTATCTAGTGAGTGAGTATATCATGAAGTGGTGGGTGACTTGTAGAGCGCGTTTGTTAAAGACGTTCAAACAGAAATATTGAGAGCGCAGTTGAAGGGTTTTGAAACACGACCCAATATATAGACAACCGCCGAACGGTGATTGGAAAATTTCTAGTTATGTTTAGCCATACCTAGTATGGCTCAACATATTGTTTTTACTCAGGTTTCTTCTTCTTCTCCTGTCAAATCTTCAAATCGATTCATCTTTGTCATTTTTTGACCAAATGACCTGAAATTTGGTACAAAGGTAGTGTAGGCAAATACCCCCGGACTTTTTTTTTCTTAATTTTTTCGATATTGACCTTGAAAGTGATTTTATTGAGGTTTTTCTGACCAAAAACGTACATTTTGGCCTCCTGTGCTCTGGAAATACATCTAAATGACCTGAAATTGGCTATGGGGGTACATTGAACAAATATTCAGAGAACCCCATTCGCACTTTTGGCAAACATCACTTCAAAATACGATTTTGCAGGGTGTTTTGGGGAGAACATTGGGTATTTTCCTCATATGATCATGACCTAAAGGTCAGTGACCCCGATTGCACCTAGCCTGGCTGTGAGCCTTGCGACCACCCGATTGGTCAATTGATGAGTTAATTAAGTTATCTTGCATTTCTGGCGCAGGTGTGCTAGTATTCATACCAAATGTGGTATGGGAATGCGCAGGACATGTGCTTACATGGCTTTGTTCACTCTTTTTTCAACAAAGATACACATCTCCAGTTCCTATGTAGTAAACCAAAATGATGCAAAATTCGGCATGTGTCTGCCTTGGTCATGTACACAGGCCCTCATTCAAATGTTTGGCATACAGCCTTTCAAAACGATTTTTGAAATAAACAATTTTTTCGTTTCCTTATTTTCAACCCAAATGTATACTATTGGATTCAAATGCGAAGAAACTGAAGCCCAACTTGCTGTGCCCTTCGGCAGAAATGCCAAGACCTCTCTGGTCCCCAAACCTCTACACAACACCATCAGTCCTAGAGAAGTTATCAGAAGAAGACGTCACCCCCAACACAATAGTTTTACATGTCGGCACGAACGACGTAATGGCTAAGTCCAAGGAGACGGTTATCTCAGAGTTTGAGATGGCCGTCAGCACACCTCAGTCGCTATTCCCAGATGCAGAGTTAGTGATTTCTGCTGTGCCCCCAAGGAGAAACTCCAGCTTCAGGCCGAACGTCAACAGTGACATAACAGCAATCAACCAACATCTACAGAACTTAAGTGAGACAACGCCCAGCTGACCTATGTCAGCCATCCACAACTCTGGAGCAACAATGACTACAGCTCAAGTGTGTTCGAGCATGATGGCTATCATTTAAACGGAGATGGTGTAAGAGTTATTGCTTTTAATCTCAAGAGACAGGCATCAGGTGCTTTAGGTCTCCCACCACGCCGCTCAAGCTACAAAAGCAAGGCCAACCCCGGTAACGATACCTCTCCACAGTGGAACAAAAGGAGACGTGATAGTTACAGCCGATCCGACCGGTCCGTCCGGCCCCTCCCCCGGAGCAACGATAGTCTGACAAAGTCTCCTTCCCCTCGGAACGTGAACATGGCGAACAGTGGCAAACCCTATAGTCAGTACAATGCAGGACCGAACCCGACACGAAGACCGCAACACGAAGTCTTCCATAAGGGATCTTCCAACGCTGCTAACGGTCGGGGGAACGGCATCGCTCCACCCATGAGACCAAATGGTCCGGCCGCGCCTGCCCCTCCACTAATGTTCTACCCGAACTATCAAAACAACCCTTGGCACCAGCAGGAATGGCCCTCTCCTATTGAGGCGTATGGCAGGCCAGCGGTAGCAGAGAACATCAGACCGCCCAACTGGTATGGACCACCTCCGTTCCCGTTCCGTATGGATAGGAGCTGGCATGGACGTCCCGACTCACTTTTCGGATACAACGAGCGACCTCACGGATCTTTCTGAACATGTGTTTTCCTGAACGGACTACATCTTGTGGCATAAAAACAAGCAAGAACTCTGTTTGTAAAATCTTAGGTACATCGTTTGGTTTTTGGAACATTCATGGACTAGGGAAAAAGATAGCTGATAGTGATTTTATTAGTGGAATAGATGGGTTTGACTTCTTCTCTCTACTTGAAACATGGCACACAGGTGAGAAACATTTCCTAACTTTCTTCATTTTAGTAGCATTAGAACAAAAGCTAAGAAAGCAAAGCGTTATTCTGGGGGCATCATATTTCTATTTAAGAGGCAATATAGCAAATTCGTTAAAAAAACTAGAGAGTAAATCCGAAGATGTTTTATGGGTTAAGATTAGCAAACAACTACTTAATATTGACAGAGACATTTATTTAGCGTCAGTTTATATAAGTCCTAGTAGATCTACAATCCACTCTAACAGAACATATGATTTATTTGATGTTTTGGAAGAAGAAATTGCCCACTATAGCAGCTATGGCGAGGTAATAGTAGGAGGGGACCTAAATGCCCGTGTCGGGGACCTTAAAGATTATATTGTTGATGATTTGCCTGTAGACAGTCAACCCCTACCCGAGCACTATGACTTCGACCATCCGTTTCCCCGAAATAATATGGACCTAGGCCATCCCACCCCTTACGGTAAAAATTTGATTGATTTGTGCATTAATAGTAAAGTGAGAATTCTTAATGGCAGAACCCCTGGTGATGTACTAGGAAAACCTACCTGTTTTCAACCAAAAGGTACAAGTGCAGTCGACTATGTTCTAGCGAGTGAAACAATCCTACTACACAAAATATCATTCTTTCATGTCCACCCGTTAACCCCACTTTCAGATCATTGTAAATTGTCTCTAATCCTACATTGTAATTCAAATCCATCGCCTGAGGAACCCAATCTGAAGACTAGGCCCCACTGCAAATTTGCATGGGACAACGATTCCAAACAAAGTTTTATGGAAATGGTCAGCAAACAAGAATTCTCTTCTAATTTAGATAAATTCCTCAATAAGAATTATGAATTAACACCGTGCTCAATTGAAAGCGCACTCGATGACCTTGTATTGCCACTTCAAGAAGCCGGTAAAAAATCGCTTAGACTACGCTGTACAAAGAAAGGAAGACAAACTCAAAACAAACGCAAAACTAAGAAAAACTGGTTCACAGAGACGTGTTCAGCAGCCAGACGAAATTTATATAATCTGGGCAAATTGCTTTCAAAAAATCCACGGCACCCCTTTATCAGGGGCCAGTATTTTAAAAGGAAGAAAGAATATATTAGACTGATTCGAAAAACGAAAAAAGATCACAAAGACAACATTCTCCAACAACTTGACTCTCATTCGGTCAACAACCCGTCAGCGTTTTGGGATCTAATTAAACTGTTCAAATCAAATGGTCACAACGCCTTACAAGAAACAATTGACAAACAAGCCCTTCACACGCACTTTGAAAAATTGTATGGAAAAACCTTCGAATTCAACTCTGACAAGTAACACTTTTCACCGCCAGATCAAAACGGAATTAATGAAACTAGAGAGTGATTTGGAAACGCATAATCCCTTATACACAGGGATAAAACAAAACGAAATCCGACTAGCAATTAAAGAACAGTAAAGCCTCTGGAAACGACTTAATACTTAATGAAATGTTGAAAAGTGCTGCCCATATCCTTATAAATCCTTTGGCCAAATTATTCAATTTAATCCTGTCATCAGGCCACTTTCCGCAAAAATGGTGTGAAAGTCATATTGTCCCCATACACAAAGGCGGCCCCAAAGACGACCTTAACAACTATAGGGGGATCTCTGTCACCAGTTGTCTGGCCAAGTTATTCACAACAATTCTGAACACACGCCTCACTAACTATTTAGACGAACATCTCCCCAAATCAGTCAGGTTTCAGGAAGAACTTTAGAACAAGCGATAATCTGTTTGTCATTGACTCGTTAATATCTAAACACACCAATACTAACAAACGTTTATATGCATGTTTTGTAGATTTTAGAAAAGCATTTGACTGCGTGTGGAGAGAGGGACTCCGTTACAAATTACTAATCGGGAATAGGTGGTAAATTCTATAGTTTACTTACATCAATGTATTCTCATCCAAAGACCTGCGTCAAAACCTCTGCGGGACTAACACCATTATTCACTACTGATAGAGGCGTGAGACAGGGATGTAACCTCTCTCCCACACTTTTTAACTTATTCATAAATGATTTAGTCAAAGAATTAGATAATCCCGACTGCGAACCCCCCACTCTACACAATCTACTTGTTCCTTGTTTATTATATGCAGATGATGTCGTGATATTTTCAGAGTCGGAAAAAGGATTACAATTTGCTATTTTTGTCTCACGTGACCAAATGGAGTCGTTTTGACAAACCAGATTCTTTCCTGGTGTCGCGATGCCATTCCGCAACAGGCAAAGTTGTTTCGAGGTTAATCGGTCCATGTTTCGCGAAAAGTCGTTTTCATGCGAAATTTGCTATTTTTGTCTCACGTGACCAAATGGAGTCGTTTTGACAAACGAGATGCTTTCCTAGTGTCGCGATGCCATTCCGCAACAGGCAAAGTTGTTTCGAGGTTAATAGGTCCATGTTTCGCGAAAAGTCGTTTTCATGCGAAATTTGCTATTTTTGTCTCACGTGACCAAATGGAGTCGTTTTGACAAACGAGATGCTTTCCTAGTGTCGCGATGCCATTCCGCAACAGGCAAAGTTGTTTCGAGGTTAATAGGTCCATGTTTCGCGAAAAGTCGTTTTCATGCGAAATTTGCTATTTTTGTCTCACGTGACCAAATGTATTCGTTTCGACAAACGAGATGCTTTCCTGGTGTCGCGATGCCATTCCGCAACAGACAAAGTTGTTTCGAGGTTAATAGGTCCATGTTTCGCGAAAAGTCGTTTTCATGCGAAATTTGCTATTTTTGTCTCACGTGACGAAATGGAGTCGTTTTGACAAACGAGATGCTTTCCTGGTTTCGCGATGCCATTCCGCAACAGACAAAGTTGTTTCGAGGTTAATAGGTCCATGTTTCGCGAAAAGTCGTTTTCATGCGAAATTTGCTATTTTTGTCTCACGTGACCAAATGTAATCGTTTCGACAAACGAGATGCTTTCCTGGTTTCGCGATGCCATTCCGCAACAGGCAAAGTTGTTTCAAGGTGAATAGGTCCATGTTTCGCGAAAAGTCGTTTTCATGCGAAATTTGCTATTTTTGTCTCACGTGACAAAATGGAGTCGTTTTGACAAACCAGATGCTTTCCTGGTGTCGCGATGCCATTCCGCAACAGGCAAAGTTGTTTCGAGGTTAATAGGTCCATGTTTCGCGAAAAGTCGTTTTCATGCGAAATTTGCTATTTTTGTCTCACATGACCAAATGGAGTCTTTTGACAAACGAGATGCTTTCCTGGTGTCGCGATGCCATTCCGCAACAGGCAAAGTTGTTTCAAGGTGAATAGGTCCATGTTTCGCGAAAAGTCGTTTTCATGCGAAATTTGCTATTTTTGTCTCACGTAACGAAATGGAGTCGTTTTGACAAACCAGATGCTTTCCTGGTGTCGCGATGCCATTCCGCAACAGGCAAAGTTGTTTCGAGGTTAATAGGTCCATGTTTCGCGAAAAGTCGTTTTCATGCGAAATTTGCTATTTTTGTCTCACATGACCAAATGTAATCGTTTCGACAAACGAGATGCTTTCCTGGTGTCGCGATGCCATTCCGCAACAGGCAAAGTTGTTTCGAGGTTAATCGGTCCATGTTTCGCGAAAAGTCGTTTTCATGCGAAATTTGCTATTTTTGTCTCACGTGACCAAATGGAGTTGTTTTGACAAACGAGATGCTTTCCTGGTGTCGCGATGCCATTCCGCAACAGGCAAAGTTGTTTCGAGGTTAATCGGTCCATGTTTCGCGAAAAGTCGTTTTCATGCGAAATTTGCTATTTTTGTCTCACATGACCAAATGGAGTCTTTTGACAAACGAGATGCTTTCCTGGTGTCGCGATGCCATTCCGCAACAGGCAAAGTTGTTTCGAGGTTAATCGGTCCATGTTTCGCGAAAAGTCGTTTTCATGCGAAATTTGCTATTTTTGTCTCACGTGACCAAATGGAGTTGTTTTGACAAACGAGATGCTTTCCTGGTGTCGCGATGCCATTCCGCAACAGGCAAAGTTGTTTCGAGGTTAATCGGTCCATGTTTCGCGAAAAGTCGTTTTCATGCGAAATTTGCTATTTTTGTCTCACGTGACCAAATGGAGTTGTTTTGACAAACCAGATGCTTTCCTGGTGTCGCGATGCCATTCCGCAACAGGCAAAGTTGTTTCGAGGTTAATCGGTCCATGTTTCGCGAAAAGTCGTTTTCATGCGAAATATGCTTTTTTTGTCTCACGTGACCAAATGTTATAGTTTCGACAAACTAGATGCTGACATCGCGACACCATTCCGCGACTGACAAAGTTGTTTCGAGGTGAAGGGTCCGAAGGAGATTTGTCAGGATCAAGTCAAATAATTTCTACATCGGATACGTCGAAAATTTGAAATGGGAATTAGCTAGGATCCCCGGAAGTCGATCGGACCAGCGGATCCGTAGAAAATGCGGACGGTGCATTTACTACGGTAGGATTCCCAGTCGTTGATCTGCCATTTTTCTACGAAATCATATGAATCATATGTCTGACATGCACACCTTGCATTGAATGCTTTCTTTATTCTCTTTGCAGGGAATGATGACATGAGAAACTACCTGGATTAGCCTATCAAAAAAGAAATGTTCTTTTAGTAGTAGTAGTAGTAGTAAGTAGTAGTAAACATATACATATATATACATACAGTTGGGGTTCTTGGCTGAAGACCTAGAATTAGCTTACCTACTTTATTCTGCATTCAAGCAAACAAAGTAGATATTGTTGTGTCCTTTAAGTTTGAAATTGTGAGCCTCGGAAATGTGCATTTTGGTTTAAGGTAGAGCCTTTTCCTTAGAAGGAAAAGTCTTTTTAATTTTTGTTCTGTTTTCTGCTTTACGTAGCGTAGCCACCAGTGCAGGCGTGAGAAGGCTGGCCTTTTTTTGCCGATTTTACTTACAACAGTAGAACTCTTCCCTGTAGAAGGAAAGATGTATATTTATTTATCTATTCATTGATATATATATATTAGTTTATGCAAATTGTTCATGTTAATTTTCATTAAAAAAGTTTAAAGCTGATATTGTCTGTGCGTATTTTCTTGTCCTTAGTACTTCCGTGGGATCCCGGGAGTTATGTTTGAGACCATTAGGCACTTACAGGCCTATTGCAGATAGACAAACAGTATGTAGCATTGAAGAATAAAGGTATTTGATAGGAACATGAAATAACCAGCAGGTAGTGTTGATTATCGGACGTTTATTCGCCTTATTAAGTTTCCCAGTGGGCTGGGGGAAATTGGGGCTAGACAGACATTAATGAAGCTCCGTTTCTTCTTGTGACGCGTCCTAAAAACACCAAGAAATCGTCTGTCAATTCTTAATACACATCCATCGGAGGAGGAAGGGGGAGGCGTCACCCTACAATGGGTATTGGGAGGATAAGATACACAATACACATCCATATATAAGGCAGGTGTTGATATACATGTATATGGTAGGTGCTAATACACATCCATAGGTGTGAGTACACAATCACATAAGTGTGAATACACATGCCACCCGCAGGATAATCCTCGACCGTAGATACCGGTCGACTAATCCTCGACCGTAGATACCGGTCGGCTATTCCTCGACCGTAGATACCGGTCGGCTATTTTTCGACTGTAGATACCGGTCGGCTATTTTTCGACCGTAGATACCGTTCGGCTATTTCTCGACCGTAATCCTCGACCCCTAAATACGGACGAGCGTAAAACACGGTCGTAAATCGGCTCGACCGTGATATCGGTCGACTTATCCCCGAACGTACAATACTTAGGTTTCGCCTGCAGAATACAGAATACGCTTTAAAGCCGCGGCAGAATAAGCGACCTTGCTCGTAAGAGACGCCGGGGACTAAAAAAGACGGAAATCGGCGTTGTGGCCCACCCGGTCCTAGCGTCATATACGGGGCGCGCGCTCGCTTTCAGAAGAGGAAGGCATATGCCCGCGGACGTAAAATGGACCATCGACACACAACAAGGGTGTCGATCAGACAAAGTTAAAAGTTGGGCCGCTAACTACGGTTAAGCCCTAGTGCTAAACTGCAGATGTGTAATACATATACTTAACTCATCTATGTAAGAGGAAAACTGCTCAATACATAACATCTACATTTAAAAGACAGTCACACACGGGATTCGTTTTTCATTCTGCACGTGTGTTCAGGAGCTTTCCACAGTATGGCAAAGTGTTCATAAAACGAGAAGTACGACATTTACCTGGCCTGACTAAATCGCGCTCCTAGCGGCCGGCCCGACGGATACCGCCACCTAGAAGTCATTAGCCTCCGCCCAAGAGCTTTTGTAAACGTAGGCTAGACATTTACCGAGGATGTTCAAGTTTCCAAGCTTCCTGCGATGTGACTCGCCCCGTAGTGTACATGTGTGGGGGTACTCTCCAACAGAGGTTGTTTGGGAAAATTGTGTAACCCTCTTTACATCATATGCCCCTTTTTTTGTCAGCTCTCCCCACCACCAACTGTCCTGCACACTGACCGTTTCCTAAATCTGTCTAGTTGCTTGAGTAACTGTAAAAGGGGAAATGTTCGCGGTGGATTTTATGTTCGCGTTTGTCATGGTGACCTCTTCACCGCGTACTTAAAACCACCGCAGACATTTCCTCTTTTACAGTAAAGCACTGCATGGCAGTTTCAACGGCGAACATAAAACCACCGCGAACATTTCTCCTTTTACATTTACTCAAGCAACTGGATAGGTTTAGGAAACGTTCAGTTTGCATTAAAAAAACAATGACAGTTTCCTAAATCGATCTACCGCGAACACTCCATTTTCTCGCTACCCCAAAATTAAATCCCTGCGAACAGTAAAAGGTTACATATGACAGTACCCTTGCGGAATTACAAGTCATTAATTACTCTTATATGCACCTCCTTGCCATATGGCCAAAACTGTTTTAGGGTCGATATAACAGCGATTCTAAGTCCATAGATTGATCGACTTTTCTCATGAGCCTGACGTGTATACGTATCATTTCTATGCAGTGTGGACGGCGTGCATGTGTGTAACACGACAGTTGTGACTATCGTGGAGGAGATTCTACACCCCAAACAGGAGTCCTCCGCCCCGTGTGAACAGGTGGTCAATCTGAAGGTACGACTGAACACATTCTATTGACAAGGATATTTATTGCATATTCATGCCCAACGTGGGATAAATGCATAGAGTTAAATAAATGAAGTCAAAAGTCATCTAATCTAGTCTCTTTCCACTTTTTGAAACATGTGTAACGTTAGACAATTTTACAGAGTGTTCTCAGTACATTGTAGCCAGATGACATGGCATACGTGTCTGAACATTTCGCCCTTAGTTAAACGTGCATATTCATGGTCTAGTTGAAGGGCACTTATAGAGATTTGCGCATAGTCTGTGTATAGCGAACATTCTAAAACAGAATGTACTTAATTTTTTACAAAACCATTGTTTCAAAATGCACATATTCTGTCCTTCGGAGGACCCAAATTTGCAGTGGGTGATCGTTAATCCTGAGTTTAGTCATTACTCTACTATGATTGAGCTTAATGAATATCTAGATATTTTTGGGTTTCATATTGAACTTGCTAAATAAAGGTGTCTAATGCCTATTTCACCCCCAGTAAATAGCAGTATGTGGTCAAGTCACCACTCACACACCTCATTCCCAAACATGGTCAGTGGGAGTGGTCCGAGAGGCCAAGGTGTGCGTTGGGCTTGTAGTATCTACTAGTATACAGGACTAATATACATATGGCTCTGAAGTCGCCATAAAGTTCTCAATAAGGGTTCCCGCCTTTGTTGAAATTCTGGCCGGTTCTCCAGCAGGTAACGGCGTTACGTTACTCGCCATACACTTGATCGGGCTTTATTAGATCTCCTGAAAAGTGGCTTTAGGTCCCAGCGACAGACCGTGAAAACAGTGAACATAAAGTTACAGTGAAAGAAACAAGAATTACAGTATGATGCCTCACAGATAGGGGGAGGCGGTACTTGATGGCACATGGCGGCAGGAATTAAGAACTGAAAGCATGATTTGTAAATTCAATGTTCAATACCAGGTAACATCAGAAGGGTGACTGTATATTTTGTGCAAATGTCTATGTTCCTTGAATGATACTTATGATGGTTGCTTCTAATCAGGAATTACTGTAAGTTGTATTCTAGTGGCATAAGCATTTTAATGTTGTAATGCTGATATTTTTTAGGAGGATGGTTGGGACTTGGATCTGGACAAAATGGCCCTTCACCATAACGGGACTGTGGAGGCTGTGCTGTACAGCATGACAGAGGGCGCCACCTGTCACATCATGAAGTATGTGCAGCTTAATTCCTACTCTTGAAGTGTCCCTTTGTCATTCTCTAGTTCGTAGTCGTTTGTTCAACTATCCTGACCATCTACAATAGGTTTCATAATGAAGGCAACCTTTTTTGCCAAACTTTTCTTTATTTCAGTCACACTTGGATCAGTTTTGAGGTTTTCAGAGGATGTCATCCATATAATCGAATTAGAATGGCCTCATGGGACAATCCATTGTTAATGTTGCCTTTTCCCCTGGACAGACCACCAGTCACACATGATGTGGAAGTCCTGTCCTACGAGGTTGGCTGTTGTACCGGATGGGCTGGGGTAAACTGCACAGAGCGTGAGTTCTTTTTGCTTTGGCTATCCTACAATTTGTTTGGACAACATACTATTCCCAATCCCAATAGACAAGATTTTACAGTCAAAGCCTTCTTGTTCCACGGAATAAAGGAAGTGTATAACTCTATATATTCAGACATAGCATGTGTCTATGATTATATATATTTTGTGACATCTCTGTGTTTGAATGAATTTTCATTTCCCAATCCTATTTCCTCACCTCCCCCCACCCATAGCTGTGTGCCACGACCCATGTCAGAATGGCGGGACATGTCACGGACCCAACATCTGTATCTGTCCCATCGGACATTTTGGGAACCAGTGTCAACTTGGTAAGTATTTTCCATAATCGTTTTCTGTCGGTTTGAAACTTGAGTTCTTTAACGTTGTCACACCTTTGCTAATTGATAATTTGTACAAAAGAGCAGAGTCTGGCGTACTTTCATTTCTTTGACTCAGTGCTCACTTACATGTAGGCCTCTCTTTGATGTAGTTATTGTATCTCAATGTGATTTTGGGTGGTGGCGTAAAGCCGGCGGTATTAGCCTCAAGCGGCAAACTGCACGTAAAAGAACACAACACACTTATCGAGAAGTGTAGGGGTGACCCGGTGTGCTTGGCCAAAAACGCAAGCCGCGGCGAGGCCGCATTGCACTACCGCTAGCTAGCTACTTGAAAAAGCATCAAGCTTCACCTCAATTGAGGATGACTGCTTTACCTTTTGATATGAATAAAGGCTAATTCAGTTTGACATTGGGATGTTGTGATGTTTCAGATGTGTTCTCCATACTTGATGGAGCGGCCACTGGTGAGTTTTGGTCATCGTCCACCATAAAGGACATTCTTTTTCAGTTCATTTTGTTATTACAAAATAAAGTCAAATCTGGTCTCAGCAACCATTCAAAAGTGGAATTGGCAATTTTTCGGAAATTCCAGTGAACAACAGTGTAGTACAAATTTCCCATGATGAGGCCAAACGTTCCAATATGGGATGTGAAGTTTCTGACTGTGTCCTCTCCGAATGCATGGTTACCAAAAACTTCTAAACAGTGTTTTGAATACATTAGTCTATCAAGTTAACTTTGTATTTCTGGCTGTATACCCCGTTTTTAAAAATCCCGGATTTATGTTTCTCCCTGATTTATATGAAGTTATGGTACAAAGAATGGTAGCTGCTAGTTTGGCAGGAGAGTCATTTGCTTAGTAGAAGGTAACTGTGTTACTGTAAAATTGGACATGACTGTTTTAATGACTGGCTTGTGACTGCAGGTGGTTGGCTACAGGTTTGACCATACCTGCTTAATTTACATAACCATATGCAGCCTTGATGATTTCTCCTTCCTGCCTTTCAGTTGCACCTCCGTACTCTGCGTACATCTATGCTACGTGTCTGACCTGGGGTCGCTTCCACTACCGCACATTTGACGGTCGACAGTACAGTTTCCATGGAGACGGGTCGTTCAGCCTGTCACAGAGCGTGGACGGGACCTGGTACATCCACGCCAAGAACGTGGACTGTGACTCCTGCGACACCTGCCACAAAGTTTGTTTATTGTTTACTGTTATTGTTTACTGTTTCTTAATGGGGAAGGGCTTTAAATTTGGGCCCAGAGAGTTGTCGGGACATAGAATAGCGATCCTAGGGATGTGTTCCTAAACTCAGGTCCAGGTCTGAATTCAGGTCCAGAGGTTCGGGTTCAGGTCCGGATTAACAACTGCAAAATCAACAACTAACAACTGATCAAAACCTGGAAACTATACTTCTGTTGCTGTGCTGTAGATTTTGACCCTGCTGTATGTTTTGTTATACATGTAGTTTTTGATCATACAGTTGTGAGACTAAAATGATAATTCCTCTTTGCAGTTTTTGACCATGCAGTTTGGCGCTGATCTAGTCCAGGCAAGCGGGAGGAACGTCACCGTTAACGGGGAAGCTATCGCAGTGGCCCCGGACACGTCTGTTGCCATAAATGGTAAGTTTTGTTGGGATGTATCTACTCAAGATCTCACTTAGGTTATTCTATGGATGACACACTCATTGTTATTGTTATGCCTTGTTTCTGCAGGGGCAATGTTCTTGGCGACCCAATAGTTGCTTGTTATTATTAAGTGTTCTCCCAATCTTGCAATGCTGGTAGTATTACCAAATTTAACAAATTCCCTCAATAAATCATTTTTAAAAGCAACAAATCTACATTAAACTGTGAATAAAGATGAACTAGCTTTTGTAATACACTGTAACCCGGCTGTTATGTTTACAGGGCTGATACTGAAGTGGCTCGGAGAGTTTATGTTCCTTGACTCGTCCCTGGGTGTGCGTGTAAAGTGGGACGTTGGTCCGACCGTCTACGTGACCAGTACCATGGAGAACGTCGACAAGACCCGCGGACTCTGCGGCATCTACAACTACGACGGATCAGGTGGAGTTTTTCGGAATATCATTATTTTTTCATTTTATCATTTTTTTAAATCATTCATTCACTCATCTATTTAATCTTTCTGCAAGGGATGGGGAGTGAAATATAATGCACTTGCTTGCACATGGTGGCAGTCAACTTCAAAAACATGTATATTTTGCAGACGACTTTACTACCCTGTCTGGGGAACAGACCAACTACGTCGCCTTCTTCGCCAACTCGTGGAAGATGTGTGAGATAGGCGATGTAAGTAGTAACAATTTCTTTGTCAGGGAAAAATTTGATTTCAGAGATTTGTCTTTGTAACTTCTTTCATAGCACACACTGTATAATTGTTGAAATTTTCGCTGTAGGGGGTTTTTGCAGTGACCTCCTCATTGCAAACCTAAAACCACAGCTAAAATGCTTGTTTTGTCTTCTGCCTGCCTTAACCACCATGTTTCAGCTGCGAACTAAAAACGAATGCGAACACTCCATTCTCTCCCTACTGCAAAAATCGTGAAATTAGATGCTCCTATAATGGTTGTCTTCATAGTTATTATCTCCATGAAAAATGGAGATATTGTTTTTGGCGTGTTTGTGTGTGTGTGTGTGTGTGTGTTTGTGTTTCCGGACTCTTGTAGTGACCATAACTCAAGAACCTCTTGATGGATTACAATGATATTTGGTATGTGGGCGGGTGTTGTGAAGCCGAAGGTCAGGGTTGATTTTAAGCCCCCTGGTATGTGACCTTGGTACTGCAGCAGAACTTCAATTTTTGTATCTTTTGACCTGGACGTGCTGTGGTCTTGATTTTTGGGTGGGAGATAGCTTGTGATGTAATTAAGAAGTGGTGTAGGTTTGGGCCCCCTAGCAGCTTGCTCTGGAATTGCAGGGGCGTTATTGTGAAAATCTTCTAAGGAGAATAACTGAACAAAGGAACAACGGATTTCCATGATATTTAGTATGCAGGTAGCTTAGACAGAGATATACACAATGAAGTGCAAATTATGCTAATTGGGACTTAATTTGCATAGATAATGAGGGAAATCTATATTTGCTGTGTTTTCCATTATAAGACTCAAATACATGTAACATATGTACTTTATGGAAAGTGGAGCATCAACAGATACCAATTATGCAAATAAATTCCTGATTTGCATAATTAATGCAAAAACACCGAAATTCATCAAATTTGAAAATTATAGGACTGTCAATATTGCAACATGTTTAAGTAAGATAAAGGTGTTTATGATAAAGCATATATTATGTAAATGTGTAAGTCATTTGCATAGATTGTTCATGGAGATATGAGGTCGCGGAACTCTTGTTGTGTTTTGTTTTCATCATGTGTGAAATAGATAGCTAAACAAACATACATGACTGTATCTGTTGCAGTCAGACTGTGGGGACGTTGCAGATGTGGGACACTCCTGTGACCAGTACCCCAGCAGGAAGACTGATGCTGAGATCATCTGTAACAAACTGCTAGAGGATCCATTCAGTAACTGCAACTTTGTGGTACGCTCCAATTTATGATCTAACCATTCTCCACTAACTTAGCATCATTTATGATAGCTGCAAATATGATCCAGAACCCAGAGGTTTTGGGTTAAAATCCCCTGACATGTTGCCGATGTTGTGTCCTCGGGAAAGGCACTTAACATGACTTTTCTCACTCCACCCAGGTGTAAAAATGGGTACCTGACTTAGGTTGTGGAGGTAAAAGGCAGTGGAAGGTTTGGGCTCCACCTTCCAATACCGTGCCCAAGACGCAGTGGATAACACTACCCAAAAAATGCTATGGGACTATCTTTACCTTTAGTTACCTTAACTTTTTTTTAGCCTTTCAAATTCAATGCAAATATCCTTGCATAACACTGGAGTCACATTGCACATTGTTCTTTTTGGGGCTAATTTCAGTGAGACTCATTTTGTTGTGTTGGTTTTGTCAATGTCTTGTATGTTATCATTACTATATACTATGTATACCAGTTTGTAATTGACCCCAGTTAATTTCTAGACAGACTTGTGTATGGTTGTTGTAAGATGGCTTCATGAGTACTAATTGACTTTGTTGTGTTGTTTCTGTAGATTGATCCCAGCCAGTACTTCGACATGTGCATGTATGACTACTGTAGCTGGCAGGAGGAGGAGGACCGTATGAAGGCGGTCTGCGGCACCATGGCTGCCTATTCCCGCGAGTGTGCCGAGAGTGGCGTGGTCTTCAACTGGAGATCGGACGACCTTTGTGGTGAGACTCACAATGTTTGCCACAATTCTTATTCAATGCTGCAATCTAGTTACAGACATTATCCGTGGTACTGTAAATGCAGAAATGTTCGCGGTGGTTTTATGTTTGCGGTTTTTGCGGCGACCGTTTCACGGCAAACTTAAAACCACCGCAAACATTTTTGTCCATTACTTTAGTAGTATGTGACTATAGCGCTGCCGTGAACTTAAAACCACCGCGAATACTCCATTTCCCCTTAGCGCGAAATCAAAACCACGCAAACTTAACTGCATTTACAGTGTTGCATGATTGTATGATTATTATTTCCACTGAGCACTGTCTGGAGAACAGACGAACTACATGTATGTCGCCTTTTTCTTCCCCAACGCATGAAAAATATGGGAGACAAGTGATGTAAATAATAACAATTTTATTCTTCTACTTTAGCAGGATATGATTATACACTGTTGATGCCCTTTGAGAAGTTCTTATATCTGTGTAATCAATTGCAGGTAAGTCGTGCTACAATGGGACGGTGTACACCGAATGTGGCAGCCAGTGTCCCCGCACCTGCACAGACATGCAGTTCAGCGCAGAGAGCAGCTACTGCTCCGCGGAGTGTGCACCGGGCTGCGAGTGTCCCAATGAAATGGTTGGTTTGTTGATGTTGTTCACCTTGTAGTGACTAGTGACACGTAGGTTAGCAAGTTGCCTTGCTGTTTTAGTAGCAGGGTATGTTTTTACAGGGAGGGGTTGCTTGCATCAACTTTGCAGTGTCCAGTGGATGTCCTCCATATAATTGAATCATTATGGCCCTAGGTTATGAGTCAGAAGTAGTTGGGTCAGTTATCCTGCTGAAGATGTAACAGACGGTCAATCAAAGGTTCACTGATTCTGCTATAATTCTTAACTTGACTTATCACATATTTGTGCATCAAGACTGGCAAATGTTGCATTGGGTCCTTTGGTAACATAATAACTTTATTGCACAGCAATTGTACAAGGTACAAAGTATGGCTGGTACATAACTACAGTTCTACATATATCTAAGGGCTAATCTACAAGAGTATATAGTATGGGTTTAGAATGGGTTCTTAAAATCATTGGGGGAATTTCTATCGTCTAGACATTCTTTAATATATTTTCCTATGTATACCATGCAGGGGTTGTCACATGTCAAAATGTACTTAGTTTGCTATTTAAGTCCATTGAAATAAATCCTGGCATTAGACATTGATGTTGTTGTGTTCCCTGCAGGTTATGGATGGAGATGTCTGTGTGGTACCGGAGAGCTGTCCATGCTTCCACCACAGGGAGAGATACGAGGCTGGGGACACCATCATGCAGGAGTGCAATGAATGGTAAGGGTGTTGGATCCAATTCTGATTCCAACTCTACAAACACATTCACAAACGGCACAGAAAACATTGCTTAACCATCGGCGAAGGTTAACAATGGAGCAACCTGGCTTGATGCATCAGAGGGCATACACATGTAGCTAGATGATGACAAAGCCAATGTTAGAACTACACTTTTCTCATTGAACTTTACCAGGTCCTCCCATTTCGGGAGACAGCCACTTTGTAGAGAGCAATAGATACTCTATTTGTGGCTATGCTTTGTTTTTGTGCTGTCAATCAATGCTAATATGTTGAATTTATTCTGATTATCAAAACAATGAGAATTGAAATGAGATGTAGGAAGTAAAAATGCTAGCTGTGGTATAAATTGTATCATGACGTAAAGGTTGGAGACAGCATTTTGACAAGAACGAGTCAAACAGAAGAAGGGTGTATTTGGTACAAATACTTACATGTATGTTGATTGAATGATAACTGTACTATCCTTGTTGTTGACTATAATCAGAAATTGTTGTATTTTGGTATATGTTCTTAAATTACTGAAAGTAATAATCTGCACATCCAACTGGGTGTCTGGGAATAGACATCACCTCATGTGTACAACATTTCCTCTCCAGCCACTTCATAAATGATTAAAAGTACATTGTTTGTGTTGGCAGTGTCTGCAACACAGGTCTGTGGACGTGCACCGAGGACAGGTGTGCTTCTACATGTCAGTTTATGGGAACTGGGCATATCAAGACCTTTGACGGGAAACACTTCAACATCCAGGGAGCTGACTGCCCTTATGTCCTGGTGGAGGTGAAGAACATGCATGATTGTTTTGTTAGATATTATATTTACACATCTATTTTTAGAGGTTGTCTCAGAATTGGGCAAAAGTAAGCCAGGCCTTCTTATCAAGGCTTTTTCAAATGACCAACAAGAGGTATAGGACACAAACTTCTGTGAAGTAATTATGGTGTTTGCGGTGTGGGCTTAGGTGTTTGATACCGTTTACCACTCCATTTATAGAAATTTACATAAAACCTGTTTCCATTTATGTCCTGGTAGTTGTTTATTATAAAACAAGGCAGTAACCAACGCAGTGTAGCAAGCCAGTGTAGCTAACCTCTGCTTGAAGAGTAGCTAATTAGTCCCAGCTTGTATAGCACAGGCTACCATTTATTAGGAAAGCGACAGCTGATCTAAAATAATCCAGAGCCTAGTAACCTCTACTTGGGGAGTTTTGCCCCCGTCAGCAAAAGCTTCAATATGACAGCTGTGAACTGTACCACACCTTCAAGATGGGGGTGTCAATCTATGATTATCCAAAACTTGAAAATACTGCTACAGTGTCCAAAATTGCAGTTCATCATCAGGGTTGCAATAGCAACTGACATGTCAAAATTCAAAAAAATCTATCCAAAGAATCTTGAGTTATATCTGCAAATGCACAAGCACAGACTAACAAAAATACTGTTGGATGTCACTGACCTCCTTCACAGACTAATAAGCTTGTTAAGGTGGAATTAATGCTGTTCCTTATTATTACAGAAGAAATGATCTCAAGGCAAATTTAAAGCAATATTGCACCAAAATAAAAATGTGACTATTATGATGTTGTAATTCAGTAACTAATAAGGTTATGCCTACATAGTGCCTAACAGCTGCCTTACCCTTTCCAGGATGTGAGCGGGACGAAGTTCCGAGTGACAACCCAGCTGCAGCCATGTTCTTCAGGCAGCGTCATGACATGCATGGACTCCCTCACCATCCAAACCTACAAGGACACCGTCAAACTCACGGCCGACGGCCTGGTCTACCTTAACGGGGAATTACAACGCCTTCCATACAGGTGACATGGAAATCCATCTCCATCCAGTTTTGATTACTGTTCCTTTCTTCCATTGGTTATGACATAAAGGACAGATACAAAGCAAAGATCGAAAGGTCCTTTTTTTAACCTTCACCACACTGAAGTAGCCATTTGGCACCCAATTACCTATCAGTTACAGATTTAGGCAGCAGGGATAACATTGACACTGACAACACTGTCCTTGGTACTGAATACCATTGACACTAATAACACTGTTTTTGGTACTGAATAACATTCACAGCAACAACACTGTCCTTGGTACTGAATAACAGTGACAGGGATAACACTGTCCTTGGTGCTGAATAACATTCACACTGACGACACTGTCCTTGGTACTGAATAACATTCACACTGACGACACAGACCTTGGTACTGAATAACATTCACACTGACGACACTGTCCTTGGTACTGAATAACATTCACACTGACGACACAGACCTTGGTACTGAATAACATTCACACTGACGACACAGACCTTGGTGCTGAATAACATTCACACTGACGACACTGTCCTTGGTACTGAATAACATTCACACTGACGACACTGTCCTTGGTACTGAATAACATTCACAGCGACGACACTGTCCTTGGTACTGAATAACATTCACACTGACGACACTGTCCTTGGTACTGAATAACATTCACACTGACGACACTGTCCTTGGTACTGAATAACATTCACAGCGACGACACTGTCCTTTGTACTGAATAACATTCACAGCGACGACACTGTCCTTGGTACTGAATAACAGTGACAGGGATAACACTGTCCTTGGTACTGAATAACATTCACAGCGACGACACTGTCCTTTGTACTGAATAACATTCACAGCGACTACACTGTCCTTTGTACTGAATAACATTCATAGCAACAACACTGTCCTTGGTGCTGAATAACAGTCACACTGATAACACTGTCCTTGGTACTGAATGATATTTACACTGACAACACTTACATGTTTTTCCCTCCTTTGTGACTTGAATGTTCAAAAGTTCACATATGACGTCAAATAATGTCAAATATTTTACAAAGGAGGCTTTTTAACCATTAGTAAAGAACATTATCATGATTCTCTACGTTTGTTGATCCACCAGGAGTACAGACCTGTACCTGAAGAGAGCTTCGTCCCTGTACACAGTGGTGGAGGGGTTCGGTGTGACGGTGATCTGGGGAAATCTGAATGAAGCTTATGTAGTGCTCGACCCATACTACACTGGGCAAGGTGGGAACAGTTCTCACTAAGTGTTTCATGCTCAGATAAATATCAAGATTTCACTTTCTCTATAAGGCCTCCACGAGGAATGATGAACATTGTATGACACTAATGGAGATCTAAACGAAACTAGATCAAACACCTCTTTTGCACTATGGCGGCCTCCGACAAAAGCATTAAAATATGTCCCTGCAATGAAATTTTGGCACAAATTTTGAGATGTTTGTACACAAACAGCCCTGGCTATTGTCTCGCAAATAACCAATCATAACATATTGGGTATCCTCGGAAAGGATCATAAGTATTGACAGAATAAAACTGGAGATTATAAATGATTATCAGAAAAGTCTAGGTTTAGATTGCAACACGTTAAAGAGTGTAGCCCATGCATCCACACATCAGTCTTACTGTGCTACATGGTCTCCCCCCCACAGTTCTGGGCCTGTGTGGAACCTTTAACTGGGACCAGCATGATGACTTCACCACGCGGGATGGGGACGTGGAGTCAGCGGAGAACACCTTCGTCAACAGGCTCAGAATCACCCTCTCCTGCGCTGATGTCATGGAGGTCGGTGGATTCAAAATATGACTTGAGTGCCTTAATTCATTCAGACCCTTGTTGTGTCTAGTGACAGGGTTATATTTTCACAGGGATGGCTGTCTAGCCTTTCCCCTATAACACGCTTGAGCCATCACCTCAAACACGGGACCCCCATTTTACGTCCCTTCCAAAAGACGGGTGCTGAGCCCGAACCAAGATGCCTTTCACAGGACTTGAACCGGGGTCTCCTAGTTAACAACTTATTGGAATCAGGAGCTCAACTGTGAGGCTGCTGCCAGTTCGTGCTAAGCTACAGGCACATTGTATGGCTTATTCTTAAAGGCACAGACAACCCCAGAGGAGAGTCAGAGTGTTCTGGTTCTGCCAATAATATTTTTATTAATCCAAGAACGTAATTGTATTGGCAACTTGACCTTGGCCCATACTTAAGACTTAAAAAAAAGGCCCTCACAAAAATGATGTCTATAAATGATGATTGTAGAAATGGAAATAAAATGATCTTACATGACGTGACATGATCTTACATACATTGTATAACTCTAAGACTTGTAAATTTAACAAGTTTAACACATCTTCATCTATGTTTCTGTGTTCAGGAGTACGTCAGTGCGTATGGTGTATACTTCCAAAACCGAGCGTACAGCCAGGAGAAGTGCAGTATCCTCAACAGCGAGGTTTTTGCTCCCTGCCATGACCATGTGGACAAGACGACGTACTCTGACCTGTGTCTGGATGACGTGAGTGGCTGTCCGTGGATAGATGACCCAGGGAACTGCCTGTGCCCTGTCCTGTCAGCCTATGCCATGGCCTGTGCCAAGGAAGGCATCGTGGTGGATTGGAGACAACAGGAGGACGTGTCTGGCCTCTGCTGTAAGGAGACATTTTAAACTATAAATAGTATTTCTGACACTTCTTGATTTGATAAGGCCACTTCTTCTTTTTTAAAGTCAGATTCAAAAATTTATTGCTCCCCGTGTCTACATGTCCCTGTGGCGCAAGTTGTAATGCAACCCTGCTGCTTCGCCATCTGGATCAAATTCTGTGGATCCTGGGGCCCGAGTTCAATCTTACGGTTGACTCCAGCTTAGACATGTTGTAAGGGATTGCATTCGGCGGCCAGGTAAAGCCGGCGGCCCGTGTATGAGGGAGCTTTGGGTATAAGCCTCAAGCATCAAACCTCTGCACGTAAAGGAACCCAACACATCTATTGAGAAATATAGGGGTGACCCGGTGTGCTTGGCAAAAAAGGCGAGCCATAGCGAAGCCGCATTGCACTACCACTAGCTGCTTGAAAAAGCATCATCATGCTTCACATCATTTAGGATGACTGCTTCATCTTCTTACTCTGTCTACCCAGACAAGCAGTGTTCTGGTGGGCAGACGTACCACGAGTGTCTGGACCCCTGCATGCGGACGTGTGGAGACCATCGGCACGAGGAGCTGTGTGCAGACCTGCACGACGTGGGGTGTGTGGCCGGGTGCAATTGTCCCGAGGGGCAGCTGCTGGATGACGAGGGCCAGTGTGTGCACCTGGAGGACTGCACCTGCGTGGACACCTACACCGGAGAGGTGTTTCCAGCAGGGAAGAGAATCAAGCAGGGATGCAAAGTTTGGTCAGTGTGTTTCAATCTGTCAGTGTGATAAGAATAACACTTCTTACACGGTCTTACTGGGCCGTGCCCATTGGCTAATGACCAAGCAGATCTATCGGTAGCAAGGCAAAGGGGCCAATGAGTATCCAAAGCCACCAGAGGCTAATTGGATACCCATTTGCCTTTTTGATACTGTCTTGCCACCGATGGATCTGCTTGGAGATTGTCGCCAATCAGTGCTAATGGGTGCCAATTTGCCGCCTGAAATGGCAAATTTGTGAAAATTGCAGTTGACAGAAGGTCGCGAATGGCTGCAGCCAACAGGTGCAATCGCTGCAAATCTCTTTTTGATGAATTGGTTTTTGATTTAGGGGCACCACTACAATTTCCAAAAGTAATATCTTTCAAAGTCAATAGCCCTAAAAAAAAAGGCCACAATGCCATGGCCACCGCATCGCTGGTTGATATGATCACCAAGGAGAATTTATAGTCAGTTCAATGATTTTTAATTTTTCTCTTGCTGTACAATTATGTTGTAGCTGTAACTGTTACTGATACTGGACTTGTGTTTTGCATGTTGTACTATACACAGTGAGTGCATAGAAGCCAAGTGGAACTGTTCGGACAGGTTCTGCTTTGGTACAGCCATCTGTCCCAACAACCAGGAGTTCAGCCTGGAGGCGTCGCCCTGCCCTCTCACATGTGATAACATGGAGTATGAGTGGGACTGCAAGGCTCCACCATTCGAAGGATGTGACTGCCCGGAGGGATATGTTTTCTCTGTAAGACCATCTTGAATTCCAATGTTGTTAGTTTTGTGAATGATTACAGTGATCTGTTAGACGACTAGGTTAGATGACTAGTTTAGACGACTAGTTAAGACTCAGGTTCGGTTCGGAACCTGCCACTGCAACTTGCAAAAAAAAAAAATTCTTTTGAGAAGCAAAGATTTAAAGCAAATATTTTTACTGAAAACTTGCAATTGTATTTACTTTTTGATTACAATACTGTTTGCTTCTCCAAAGAACTTTTTTGCAAGTCACGGTACAAGGTTCTGAATATGCTGTTCTGTTTACTATCATGACGTCACGGATGGAAATTAGCTTGATTACATGGCATCAAAAATCAATTGCAATAACTGGAAGTATGATTTGTAAGATTCGATGTTCAATAGTATCAGAAGAGTATTGTTTTGGACAGACGTCTAAATGAATAAGACTATACTAACTGTCTTGTAATCATAGTGAGGAACTGTTGTATAAAATTTAGTGTGATGAATGATATGAGCACATTACCCTGTGTACAGGGGGACTGGTGTGTGCTGCCTGAGAACTGTCCCTGCAGACATGGGGGGAAGGACTACCAGAGAGGGGAGGTTATACAGAAGGACTGTAACACTTGGTCAGTGGGCTGTTTCTTCTGCCAGAAATAACTGTAACTGTAGGAAGTTAATGAAAAAAATCCAACCTTTGGACACAAGCAGGTGTTTTATTGACGCCAACGTTTTGATGACTGTCACCTTCCTCAGGGCTATTCTGAGCATTTCTATTTTGTAAAAATGCTTGGGACCACATTGTTAATACCATATTAATCATCTTTGAATACTTAAGGTTTTGGACCGCATGTCACACCTACAGCTGTTGTGCAATGTGAACCAGTCCTGAGGAAGGTGACACACTGTCACCGAAATGTCGGTCTTGAAAAACACTTGGTTGTGTAAAAAGAAAGTTGTTCTCAACTGCATATCTTTGTGTATTTCTCTATTCAGTAAGATGTTAAACCTAGTACTAGTAGTTCTTAGTAAATAAGTTGCATTGCTGTTGGTTTGAAATAGGCAATAACACACTTATCTATCGTTACATGCAAAATATTGTGGTGACAAGTTAAATGAGACTATTTTGTACTGATTTACTGTGTCCCCACCTTTAGCATGTGTGAAGGGAAACACTGGAGCTGCACCCGTGACAAATGTGCAGGTTTGTGAATAGTTTTATCAACTTTTATGATGCTATTATTATTGATAGTTGTAGCAGGCTGGACTACTGTAAATTTTGAAATCTTAGTGCTTCCTTGCCAGTCCAGCTCACAATCAGTCTGTACATATAGAATACAGCACGATGTATTCCGTATCGCCCGAATGGACCGATCCAGTCGAACACCATATCGAACATATAGAACCCCTATTCTATTTGGAATACCTCCGTCAAGAACAGCGCTAGTTGGACAGAAATGGTACGTGTTGAGCAGGGTATGTACATCTGTAACAGGTTTTTCACTGTATTGGCTGCATGTAAACTCAGGAAAAAAACGAAATGAGAAAAACAAGAGCTTTTAAAAAAAGCTGGCGTTTCGGCTACGTTTATGAGTGTGAATTGTCTTTTCCCTTTACTTGAAGTAAAATCTGCCAGAGGAAGTCACTCAAGGGCTGTTCAGTCTATAAGAAAAAATGTCATTTTGGGAAATGAGTACTGTTTTAATAGAGAAAGGCAGATTGGGGAAAGCAATTTTGAAGTTACGTCACTTAATTTAAGTGCTTTTGAAAAAGCTGGTCTTGGCCTACAACTTGTACTTATTTGTAAAATGTACAATAGGCTCATTATAAAAGCTATCAATGTAATTATGTACATGGCACGCAATAAAACATAAAATTTGAAAAAAGCACCATTGAATCATCAGCACTATGGTAATTAAGTGAAATAGAAGTTCATAACAGCTAAGGTTCTATCTAAAATGACTACCAAATGTCAAACAAATCAACAGTTACCTCATCCGTATTATTCTGGTTTCCGCATTTACAACATTTCTTCCTTATTTTCCTGGGTAATTTTGCTAAAATTCATGAAAATTCCCATAGTTTTGTGCCGAGCGGCGCCACTTTCCACGTCCGTGTTGTCTGAATGAAGTCGATACTGAACAATGGAGCATTTGCTACTGTAACAAAGGATCGCTGTTTTGCAAACAACATCAAGAGCCTCTGTTTACATCGGGGATAGAAGTTTAGTGGCGAGTGTTTTGCAAGAATCATCTATCCGCGCATAGGAGCCGCTGCACGGTATTTTCCATTACAATGAACAGAAAAATTTGAATGCCGGGTTTGGAATCTATGAAGTCCTGTTCATAAGACAAAGGCCTTGTATATATTAAATGAATATTTAAAAATAACAAATATAAAATAGTTCTTTATTTATTAATGAAAAATGAAAAAATGATATTCATAAATATGATATTGATAGATTAATATAATATCAATATATATTTTTGATATTGAATATCTAAAAAGAAAAAAAAAATTCATGCACGGACACGAACCCGGATCTTCTGGGTCCGAAGTGCTTCGCGTTGCCAGATGGGCTAAGCTGCGGTACGTAACCCGTCTCTCTGTACGTAATGCTATAAGCTCACTATATGGTATCATTTATGCCGATTTTTGGTCGTTTTCTTGACGAAATCATTTTTTTTCTTCTGCAATCTTGTGGAATAGATGTGATATGGTCATTTTTCAGGATATCAAAGTCCGAAACCACAATGCAATGATATTTCCGAACAGTTGTAGCAGTTACATGCGGTCGCCCTCCTGTGTGACATGCAAATCTAGCCTGCCTGCCTTTTCGTGCTCCCTTGCCATATAAGGCAACGGCTATACAAGGATTTGGGAACGTATTGCCATATAAGGTCTTCTGGTGTGCGACACAGTGTTGAACCAAACAGCAAGGTAGCAGAACGACTGCAAGGTAAAACTCATCTCATTGCGTTCCGGCGCGAAGGCGCCGAAACGCAAAAATAGGTTGGGCACTCATGAGGAGGGAGCTTGAAACACATTGCCAACTACTCCAAAGTCCGCTAGTACAGAGTTCCGCCTCTTCTGTACTTGTGAATGAAACTGATTAATATGAATGCGACACAGTAAGTAAAAGAATTGCATGTTGATAGTTAGTTACTAATGGACATGCAGCTGCAATTCATGAAGTCAACTCAGTGGGAACCCTGTCACAAATATACGTACCCTGTTTTACACGTGCATCGGCAGCTTGTCAAAATCAGGCACTAATGTTCACTAACAAGGTAATGCTATGCGACGCAACCCGCTTCCGCATTGACCGAAAACATAACGCCCTCACCGTAACTACATTTACCCCCTCCTCAAACAACTCTACTCGGTGGATATATCCGTCCACAAAGAAGGCATACCATTTTTATTTGGTCCGCTCTGAAAGGTTTTCAGAGCCAAAAAAGCTCAAGAGAAGTGCGCCCGACCGTTTTTGTCCGTCAAGGGCTGTTTTTGACGGACTATTCGAAATAGAACAGGGGGCGGGGCTTATGGTGTTCGAACTGGATCGGTCCATTACCGGCCCGACTGCGGGTCAATGTCATACCCACCTGAAAAAAAACACATTTCAATGGGAAATGCACTTGAAGTTCGTAACAACATTGATTCCAACCCCCAAATGCGAATACCGGATTTTTGACAGCGGCGCAACCGGCGCACTCGAAATACATTCTAAATATTCTATGGAAGCCCGTGTGATACAAGTAGAACCTTGTGTGATACGGAAACTTATCAGACGATGCGGAACACCCGTATCAAATATTTTTGCGGCCCAGGTATGACATAAAGTTTAGTATAAGTTGTGGGCTCACTTTCCAGACCTCTATCTTTAACATGAATAGTGTACAATACGCAGTATGCTTTCTTCAGACAAATAGCAGCAGTAAATTTACCATCTAGTAGCCATGAAAATAATTTGAATGAATTTTCAAACTCCCAACAGGAATGTGCCATGCAAGTGGTGACCCTCACTATGTGACGTTTGACGGGAGAGCCTACTCCTTCCAAGGAGACTGCAGTTATGTCCTAGCGAAGGAGGCCATGAACAACAGCTTCACTGTGACGGCTGAGAACGTCCCGTGTGGTTCCACTGGGGTGACCTGTACCAAGTCTGTCGCTGTTATTATCGATGGGACAGAGATACTCATGGTACACTCGGTATTCTATGTTGATTGTTGGTACATTCTGCTGTCTTGTAACTATAGCATGTCACTCCCTATCTATTTGATCTCTTGATGTGGGACACCATGTCCTTAATGCTAATTAAAGTCTAACATTGCATATTTCAGGTGATACTATTTGCACGTTTACCCTGAGTTTTATCCATGGGCTCGAAGGTGTATTGGGAAATTGAGAGAGGCAAGAGAATTATGAATGTGTTAGTCTGATAATTTCAGAGCTTTAAAGGTGCCATTACATACTGAAAATGTATATAAGTTTGTGTTTATTTGACTTTGCAGTAGAGAGAAAATAGAGTGTTTGCGGTGGTTTTTAGTTCACAGTTGAAGCTGGGTTGGAGGCGGCAGAAGGCAGAACAAGCATTTTCACTGTGGTTTTAAGTTGGCGATGAAGAGGTTACGGCAAAAACTGCAAACATGAAGCAAATGGGAACTTAAATTTTTTTGCAGTAAAATAAAATGTACGTCATGAAGGATTGACTGGATCAAGCTGTTTCTATTCTTATGTTCCCACTACTTCAGTCGGCAGGCAGGGTAGTCCGGGTGAATGGTGCTGTTGTGACCCTGCCCAAATACTACGAGGGTTCTGGGATCTACATCCGCGAGGCCGGCATGTTTGCCATCCTGAAGGCACAGCTGGGGCTGGAGGTCAAGTTTGATGGAGGTGAGAAATCTTCCCCTCATTGCAGCTAAGTTCAGTTGTTGCCGATGCTCTTTCTTTTTCCTTGTGGAATTCAGTTCAATGCCATCCAGGGGAGGCATGTCCTTGGCATCCGCACGACATGCCCCAACCACCGCACCCGTGATATGCAAACTGAAGTAGACAGGCTTGGTTATTTGATGAAGTCATCCAGTTCAATATGTATTCCTGCGATCTCAGTCTTAGAACCAAAGAAAAAGTTACAGGTTGTGTTGTTCTTATTCAGTGATGAAACACCTAGATTTTACATGTGTCAGAATTTCAATGTGCATTTCGGCAAGTGGTACCAGTATCCATTTCCCTGGACCCAGACAGTGCATTATGGGAAATGTGAAATGTGAATGGCCCTGTCCAGGGTGCTGAATAGTCAGCAGCTTTTTTCAGCCAGCACCTTTTTTCACTCCTTGTTGACATTCTCTGGTTCAGATATCCTTTCTGGAGGTTGAATATCATGTCATAGACCGTATCATCTTTTCACACTGTCAGTCTCTTCTAACCTGGGCATGCATCTTCTAACGTCATAACTTAAGTTGAACTTTATGTATATTTTTCTTCCTCTTTTGTGTCACTCACGTGGCCCCTCAGGAACCAGGGTGTTTGTCCGTGTGGAACCTCAGTATCAGAACTGCATGGCTGGATTGTGTGGAAACTACGACGGTTTCCAAGACAACGATTTCACCACGAGAGCGGGCAGCTTGGAAACCTCCCCGACCATCTTTGGTAACTCGTGGCGCGTGAGCCAGGCCTGTGGGGAGCTGGCAGAAGGGGATGACATCAAACCTTGCGAGGTATTATATTGTTGTTCATCAGCTATTAGGTTCTTGTAGTCATTTGTTAACATCAATTTTTAAAAAGAAATTATCATGTTTTAATTGCTGCTTTGACTTCTTAGCATCAGTTGGTGTAAAAATGTTGGAGATGTCATCTAACACTGACTATCAGTAGCCCTGTGGCCACTAGGACGAATTTTACTCAATACATGAATTTTTCCTGGATAGGCGAATTGTATTTTGTTTGCAATTTTACCAGCTGTTGACATGCTTCCATCTAGATCCAATGAGCTATTAAAAAAGAGAATTTGGATACTGACAGTAACAAACAGGCAACACAGTGACTATAGATCCGGAAAACTTTAAGAAAATGTATTGGGAAGACAGTTACATTATCTGATATCAATATTACATAATGATGCAGAACACAAATTTCTAAAAGAAAATCATCTTTTATTCTATACAGTTTGCCTATATTCCGTCAGAGGTTCCCAGAATTCTTCAGAACTGCCCATGTCCCTGGAGACATCTAATTGTTTATTTGATATTGGTACAATGTAACCTTTTGTTAAATCATACTTGTAGACATCAAGAAAATTAGATTCATTTGGTCAATCTACTGAAAAAAAGTTTTCTCGATTTAGAGTGTCATACCGGATTTATAGCATCACAAGTTAACAGTTATGTTCCATTGTCCAAGCTGAATCCCATGAAGCTGCCCTGGGCGGAGCTGACGTGCGCTGCGCTGACATCCACCATGTTTGACCGGTGTCGCCAGGTGGTGCCTTACCTGCAGTACTATCAGTGGTGTTTGGATGACGCCTGTGGGTAAGTCGTCAACATCCATCGGAAACCATGGCATGCATCCATCGGAAAACTTCCAATGTTAAAGCAGTGCTCCTCTTCATAGTGCACCATATAAAAGTCTTGAGATACTGGTTTGATTTCTTTAAGCAGATTTTTCGCCGGCAGTTGTACAGGCTATGTATACAGATCTGATAATCTTTATACAGTTTTGTGTTTACAACTCATAATGATGAAGGTATCTAATAATTTTGTAAATTGTTTGGGACTGATGTTGTGTCTCTGGGTTGTAGATGTGATTTTGGAGGGGACACGAAGTGTGTCTGCACAGCAATTTCATCTTACGCCGAGGCGTGCAATGCAGCAGGCATCTATGTCCGCTGGCGCTCACAGGAGCTGTGTCGTAAGTACACAGAGAACTAGATTTACTCAATACATATCTGTTTATATACATTTATGTATAGGTTAATCCATTTGTATCCACTTGACTGTTTGTATGTATAGATTTAGTAGACCTTAAGAAAGTCGCTGTACCTTTGTTGTGTCAATAAAGATTTCAATATCATAATTATCATATTGCAGTAGTAGATTGAACTGGGTGACAGCCTTTACAGACAAAGTGTGCAATTAGAAGAAATAGCTCATTGGAACTCAAGACCTCTTTGTTAAATCCATTGGTACACTCTTGATTGATGTATGCATCTTGATAAAAGTACACCAGTAGCCACCCCCAGGCAGGTTGCGATGCATAGCTGAAAAGTTTTCAAAAAGAAACATAAAAATTTATTGCATTAAGATCAGTTTTATTTTTACACATAGCTAGAGAAAGAAGGTGCCTATGACCATTGTATGTTGTGCAAGAGCCATGTGAGGAAAGAAAAAGCAGACTCTTTATCATGATATTATTCAGTTTGATATCAGTGCCTACTGCTGTACGGGCATTTGAAATACAGGTATTGTTCTATTGAATGCCTGCTGAGTGTTTGTTTGTGTGTTCCAGCCATGCAGTGTGACTATGGGTATATCTACGAGGCATGCGGTCCGATCTGCCAGTCGTCGTGTTCAGGTGGCCAGGAGGAGTGGTACTGCCAGAACAGCACGTGTACCGAGGGCTGCTTCTGTCCCGACGGCTGGTTCCCAGAAGGTAGGGGGCGCACATAACACAGCCTGTACAACCTAAGTAATAAAATGATAATCGTGGTGCTCTTTAAAAGGATTTTCATATCATTAACAACCATCCAAACATTTTGTTTTGTATTTGGTTGTTTAGCTGGATGCAAATCTATTTCATTGCTTCATATAATGGAGAGTCATGACTAAGGACCATACTTATGTCGTTCTTTACTGCTCATGAGAACTGGCTTGTTTATAATCAATGCATCTCGACAGGTTGTTAATGTACACCTGTTGCCATGTGAGAGACAGTTGTGTGGAGATTCTTTGTTCATGTTCACCTGTTGCCATGTAGGAGACAGTTGTGTGGAGATTCCTTGTTTATGTTCACCTGTTGCCATATAGGAGACAGTTGTGTGGAGATTCTTTGTTCATGTTCACCTGTTGCCATGTAGGAGACAGTTGTGTGGAGATTCTTTGTTCATGTACACCTGTTGCCATGTAGGAGACAGTTGTGTGGAGATTCCTTGTTTATGTTCACCTGTTGCCATATAGGAGACAGTTGTGTGGAGATTCTTTGTTCATGTTCACCTGTTGCCATGTAGGAGACAGTTGTGTGGAGATTCTTTGTTCATGTACACCTGTTGCCATGTAGGAGACAGTTGTGTGGAGATTCCTTGTTCATGTACACCTGTTACCATGTAGGAGACAGTTGTGTGGAGATTTTTTGTTCATGTACATGTACACCTGTTGCCATGTAGGGGACAGTTGTGTGGAGGCGCGAGAATGCCCCTGTTTCCTGTATGATGTGGAGTACCCTGCTGGGTCTGTCTACATGGTCAACTGTCAGACTTGGTGAGTAATTACAGAAAATTCAGGTCCTGGTCTGGCCCAAGTCCATTGGTACACTTAAGTATCATATACTGGAGAGTGTGAGACACGAGTGAGGGTCTCTGTGAGTGCTACAAATTAATGTGTTCACATTGTATATTCAATTATTTTCAATGCACAAGCAACTATTATGCAGAAAGAAGATGGAGATGTAACAAATAATGTTTAAAGAGCAAATGAAAAAATAACATTTGAACCCAAAATAGAAAAAATTGCGCCCTTTTCTCAATCATATCAAAGGCATCTCTTTATTTTCTTGGACCAGTAAGGCCCAAAACATATGACTGCCTGTAAGTACTGTGCATTTTCTAATTGGTCCAAAAATCGGTCCGCTGCTGTTTTTTTTGTCCGTTTTTTGAGGACCAGTCCTGCAAGAAATACCAGTTTTGTACCTGTATCAAGTACCGGTACCCACCCCTATTGCACAGAGATGCCAAACTCAGGCGGTGCAAATTTAAGGGCACTTATTTTTGTGCCCATACAGACCTAATTGAGAACAGCATAATTGTCAATAAAACAGTACAGTCATGTATTGTATAAAATGATGAATAGTAGCAGAAATAAAAAAGGAATAATTTAATCTTATGTTTAGCCTTTCTCTTGGTTTAATGTATGATTTTCTTGCCTCAGTAACTGTACAGGAGGAGAGTGGATCTGCTCAGGAGAACTCTGTGAGGGAGAGGAAGGTAAGGGTTGTTTATTGTAGTCATAGACTCAGACATGCTACAAAGCTGACAGCGTACCTTTCCAAAGCAAAAAAGTTTGCAACCATACTGTCTGAGGGGCAGTCAAAAAGTAATACAAGCGGTTTTATAACAAGCTCATTTTTTCATCAAATGAGTTGAAATTTGGCTAAATTGTAAAGGCATATGTCATACAAAATGTATCTTCTTGAAATGACTGAAATATCTCAATTTGTTGTTCATATCTTTATGATTGATTTCAAGATGACCACAACCTTGGAAGCCCTTCCACAAAGAACAAAGAACTTTGCTCTCCAGTGACTTACCTACCAGATTAAATCTGTCATATTTGAATGTATGTTTCAATTGTTCTAAATGGGTCTATCAGCAACCTGAGTTGTTCACCTGTCTTCCCCAGGTGTTGGCACCTGCACACCTGATGAGTTCACCTGTGCCAACGGACGCTGTGTGCACCTGGCCTGGATTTGTGACGGACAGAATGACTGTGGAGACGGCACAGATGAGGCCAACTGTACTAGTAAGTATTATGGGGGCACACCCCAGTTTCTTTTGGGTCTCAATTCGTGGTTGCACACCCTCAACTCTAGCGACAGTCTCTTCTGGGAAATACTTCTGAGTCAAAACAACTGTGTATGGGAATGAAGAATATCCCTCTAGCTATAAGAACAACCGAGTTCCAGTTTCTTCAACATCACCAATTTTAGCAAATTCTAGGGGGAAGAGTATTTTCCAGTCAAATGTGATGCCAAAATTGGCATTTTCATGTGGAAATAAACCGATCACCTATTCATACATGTAGTTTAGTCTCAAAAATGACTGATATTGTTGGAAAGAAAAAAACGCTAAGGTACAATCAAGCCGATTATAAAGAAAATCCTAACACTTGAGATTTTTACAATATCCATTGTCATTGTGATGCAGAAGTGGTATGACATTATTCTCTCACGACGCTCTCTTGTGTTTTTTCTTAGTGAGAACCTGCTCCTCAGTGGCGTTCCAGTGTGACAATGGCCAGTGCATCCCTGAGGAGTATGTCTGTGATGGAACACCTGACTGTAGTGACTACACAGATGAGGAAGCCTGTCGTAAGTTTCCCATTTGAGCACAACGTTACCCAGTAGAGCTAGAAATGTCTTAGAAAGAAAATTTTTCTGGACCTTTTTGAGATATTGTTCAAGATCTAACAGATCTAGAAACTTGGATGAAAAACATGATTATCATTAAAATTTTGACGCAATACATGTAGGTTGATTGAATTCAATGCCTTTTTTCTGAAACATGTCAGTGAAAATAAAAGATGACGATCTTCTTAAACATCTCTAAAATATGTACTTGTAACATTACAATTGATTACTAACCTGCAGAATTCATCTGAATTTTAGCTGCTCCGACTTGCAACAACAGGGAGTTCAGATGTGAGAATGGCAGATGCATCCCACAGTCCTTTGTGTGTGATGCAGAGTTTGACTGTGGGTTTGGAGACCGCTCAGATGAGGCCGACTGTGGTAGGTTTGTTTATCATATGGTGGGCCCACTTCATCAGAATGAATAGACGATGCATAGAAATTAAATTGTAAAATATTTGTGGTGGTTTTATGTCTGTGGTTGTTGCAATTCAATAGTCATCACATAATTCATTATGAAATTAATGTGTCCAAATCTCTTTTATCAAAACCACCATTGTTGTTACAGGAGATGAGTGTGACGTGGGGGAATTCCTGTGTGGTGCACAGGCTATGTGCTTCCCCCTCACCCTGCGGTGTGACGGCCATGACGACTGTGGTGACGGGAGCGACGAAATGTTCTGCTGTAAGTCTCCCATCAAAGAAAATCAAAGAAAGTAGAACAAAATGTTACTGATGTTGCATCTAGCATGTATCCCTAAATACCGTTTTTAAAAATCCCTGATAATATATAATTATGTTACACTGCTGATTTTGGTGATTCAGAAGTAACATTGATGAATGAAAATACAACATGTATGCCTTTTATAAGTTGAGTATGTGTATGATTCTGTACATGAGAAAACTAGCTTTTTACATCCATTCAAAAGTCCACGTTTTCATTATAAACAAAAAATCCCAGTACACTACCGTTTTAGTATCCTTTGTGCAACCTGCTTTCTTTAGGATTGCTGTTGATTTGTTTTATTTGTGACATCTGTTTCTGCTCTGTCCACATCTACAGCTTGCCAGCCTTATGAATTCACCTGTGCTAATGGATACTGCATTCCTCGGACTAAGGTGAGGGGATCTTTTTTTATTGGTCAGAAATTACCCATGCAATGGCAGCCTTTCTAGTGCTGAATTGATGCAGGGTTTACAATAACATAACACATGGGCCACAGATACATATTTGCTCTACACTTGCACTTAAGTTTGTGGAACTGTCACAAGGGTCAGGGCGGCTGCAGCAGACTTATACATCATTGCATATAGCTTTTCCCGTAACTACCTATGTATGCATGTGTTGTATTGGGCAGGATAATCATGAAGCAGCAATATCCATTGAGTAAAAATCATGTAAAAAAATGATATAAAAAATGGTCAAGGTAGTCCCATAGCCTTTTTGAGGCTGTAGGGGCAGTGGGTTGTTAATCCACTCTGTCTAGGGCACAGTATTGGAAGGCAGAGCCCATCCCTCTCCTTCCACTGCCTTTTAGCTCCCCAACCAAATTTTGCCCATTTTGACACCTGGCTAGAGTGAGGGAAGTCGTGTCAAGTGCCTTTTCCAAGGGCACAACATCGGTGGCATGTCAGGTGGTTTTAACCCAGGACCTCTGGTTCTGGGCCAAACACCCTAACTGTTACGCCGACACGACACAATGATAAAGATATACTCGGTCTGTACTGTGTGAAGACAATGTGACTCTACCTCCCCACTCAGCTGTGTGATTCTGTGGAAGACTGTCCCAGGGGTGTGGATGAAAGCATCAACATCTGTCCCTCCAATGGCACCGCGAACGGCACAGGTCTGACATTCATCTCTGTACTACACGTATGGCACCTTGTGTTTGTAGTGATAGTGGTGAAGTCTAATTCGTTTAGAAAATAAAGTATCATATACATGTATGTCTGTCACACACAATCATTATAAAAATATGGGAATACAGCACAGTTTAGGGGGTAACATGAATCAGTTCAACCTCAACGATGGACAGTTTACTTAATAAGTAGATACGCCAAAAACAGTTACTCAACCAACTGGATGAAATTTTGAAACAGTCAGACTTTTCAGACAGCATCCGCTATCTTTCGTCAGTTACTAAGGAAAGATCTGGCAGAACCAGGTTTATACCAAAACTCTGAATAGATATGTTAATGAAATGAAGACTGTTTCATAATTTTATCCAGTTGCTTGAGTAACTATTTTTGGCGTATCTTATTACCTGGATGTCTAACCTTCTTTAACGAGTTTAAGTAGATGTCTCAACAACAGAAATGATGATGGCAAAATATAAAGTGCTCGTTTTGAATATTGCCACATGTCACATCCCCCCTCCCCCTTCAGCTGCCCCCTGTGCTGGCTTCCTCTGTGAGAATGGCCAGGCCTGTATAGACTCCACCCTCAAGTGTGATGGAAGAGCTGACTGCTTTGATGGGAGTGACGAAAGCTTACAGCATTGTGAGTTACAGTCTGGTACAACTTGGCCTGAAGTTTGGTTCTTTTGTTCAGTGGAAGAGACTTTCATTGAAAACTCTTCTTGTAGCTGCAGTTGATGTAGCAAATGTTGAATAATGCTATCCTAGTACTGAAAAAAAAGAAGAGACTACCCACCTGCCTATCCTAATTTTTTCAGCATCGTAGTCCGAAACACAGCATTTTGTTTCTTAGGCCTTATAATTGTTGTAAGCCTATTGTTAGACAGTAAATGTACAGCATTGCAGGTAGCTAAAGTTTCTTCTAGTGCCTTAATAGCATGGGTTAGTAATACTGTATGCATGTTGTTTCAGGTCAGCTGACATGTGGAGAAGCCCAGTTTATGTGCTCCAACGGTGCCTGTATAGCTGTTAACAAAACGTGTGATGGCACGATGGACTGTCTCAGTGGGGAGGATGAGAACCTTGCTCAATGTCAAGGTAGTGTAATCATACATGTAACTATTGTCAGTTCAAAGAGATTTTAAGTAAACATAACTTAACTTAAGTCGAATGCATCATCATCTTGTCTGCATTTGTTTACTTCAGAATCTCTTTGGTTAACAAGAACTGCTTCTATACATGTAGGTGCAACAACGGTTTCATCGCCGGGTGCAACAACAGTTTTAGCACCAGGTGCAACAACGGTTTCAGCACCAGGTGCAACAACAGCTTCAGCACCAGGTGCAACAACGGTTTCAGCACCAGGTGCAACAACAGTTTCAGCACCAGGTGCAACAACGGTTTCAGCACCAGGTGCAACAACAGCTTCAGCACCAGGTGCAACAACGGTTTCAGCACCAGGTGCAACAACAGCTTCAGCACCAGGTGCAACAACGGTTTCAGCTCCAGGTGCAACAACAGCTTCAGCACCAGGTGCAACAACGGTTTCAGCACCAGGTGCAACAACAGTTTCAGCACCAGGGACAGTATCTACCTCAAATACCACATTTGGTAAATCTCCTTACCTACATGTAGTCCTACTTTGTGGAACTGCTGTCAGTTCTAATGCACTTGAACTTTGATACAGAAGATTGTGAAAGAAAGATTCAATTTTCCATTCACTGTCTTGTTAAAGTCAACTGATGATACTTGTTCATAAAGAAAAGACACATTGAGACTTTGGAACTTGGAGTTCAGCAGTTTTGATTGTATTAATTATATCAAGTCTTGACATTCTAGCTGAGTATTGTTATTGGATAACAATAACCAGTGTTTTATTCACACAAATGTTCCGGTGACCGTCTGTCTCCTTTCTTTGGGCAATTCTGACTGGTTCACTTTGCACTGCAGCTATAGGTGTCACTGCTTACAGATACGGCCCCAAACATCTGTATCTGTATCTGTATAGCCGGTATATCCGCCCTTCGGCGTAACACACCAACTTTGCAGGCACGCGGCGCGGCAGCAGCTGGTTATATTACACATCTAACTGCAATCGTTCTTTGAAGCTATTTAGTGAAGGTGTTCCTACAGCATCTGATGACAACGAGTTCCATTCTACTATGGTTCTCGGGAAATACGAATTTTTGAACACATCAATCCTTGGTTGATAACTCTGCATAAACGCATGGATAGTTAATGCGGTGTTTACATTTATGTTTGGGGCCGTATCTGTAAGCAGTGACACATATATAGCTGAAGTGCAAAGTGAACCAGTCAGAATTGCCCTGAGGAAGGTGACAAAAGAATTTTGTCTAGTGACTTACCAACCTGATAAAACTATTCACATGACAAAGTTATCTTGCATTATCTCATGCATCTTTGTTCATTGGGAATCCCAATAGAAAACTTTACCTGTGCCAGTGGCTGGTTCCAGTGCTTCGGTGACAACACCTGCATTCCGACTAGCTTTGTCTGCGATGGTCAGACTGACTGTGATGATGACTCAGATGAACTGGGCTGTAAGTCATTGATGTGTTTTATGTAATGCTATAGTCACATTTTGTGCAGTTTGCGGGACGGAATTTCTTGACATACAGTTTTATTTTTCAAAACAGCCCAGCCAGGCTTTGGTTTGGAAATGAGATTAGAGCATTCATTATGATGTAAATTACCTTCTTTTGTCAGTTCTAACTGGTTTACCAGAAGTCTGAAGGAAAAAAAACTGAACTGAACTGTGCTGAAAAGTCAAAATGTAATAATTCTATTTGAATCTGTGGCAGATTTACTTAATTCTTTAAAGCTGATATTGCTAAATTAAATGTAGTTTTTTTTTTTAATTATTATTTCCTCTCTTGGTTGAAGACACTGATGATCCATTGTCATTTAACAGTGGTAATTGACCTTTATTTTGACCTCTATGTATTCTTATTCAAAGCATGATCTGTTTAAGTATAGAGTGCACCTTACCTTTTAGCTGTAGACATCCTTTAATGATGACCAATATGTTTCAGGTGGTTTCTGGTTCCAAGGGCCGTTGATAAATATGACAGCCACCCAACCTCCACTCACCACAGTAGGTGTTTCTACACCTGAAACAACATTGGTCACACTCGTCCCAGTTACATCTCCACATGCAACAACACTGGTAACAACACCCGGTAGCTGTGAGTATGTGTGTGCCAACGGGAGGTGTCTGAATGCCAGCCAGGTGTGCAACACTGTGGCAGAGTGCGCCGACACTGCCGCAACCGAGCAGGCGGTGGACTCTGATGAATATAGATGTGGTAATGTTTATGCTTGTGATAATCCTATTTTCTAACTCTTAGACCTAGAAAAGCTAGTGATAGCATACAAACAGAAAGCCGCTGGAAAGTCAGGCAATATCAAATCAGCTCTTTACTACATGAACCTGCACTTGGAGGTTAGTTTGACATACTGTAAATCTTGTTTGTTTCACTGAAACTTTATGTTCACTGTTTTCACTGTCACCTCTGTACCGTGAACTTATCATCACCGTGCAAAAACCTGTTGTTATCATTTATGATTCCTTCACACAACAGTTCTGTAAATCACTTGCCGCCACCGTGAAGTTAAAGTTCAGTGAAAATGTCCATTTTCCTTACATCGTGAAATTTTGCAACCGTGAAGATAAAGTGAATTACATTATCTACTCCTTTGTTTGAATAACTTGATATATGAAGTCCTTAAGTGGTTATCTCACTGGACTGCACCAAATTACGAATAGCATTTGCTAAGGGTCGTAAACCAGTGCCAATTTGTTGCCTGAATTTGCAAATTTTTTGAGAATTTGAAAAAGATTCGCAAAATGGTGCAATCACTGCAAATGTCTTTTTGACGAATCTTTATTGATGATTGTACATTGGTCTTTAATTCACTGGTGATCTTCGATAAACTTATGATGTATCGGTTTTAGAGCTGAAACTGAGAATGTGACATTCCAGGCAGGGACATTTTGTTTGTAGATGTCATCTATTTTATCTGTGCGTCTCATGTCAGTGTGACCAAAAATGCCAAGTTGGTGCAATTTCCTAGTTTCAAGTCCTTGACTACAGCGTCATGTAGATTGATCAGGTTTAGTATAGATTGTAGAATATGGGCATTTTCTTAACACGACTTTTTCCTACTTTCTTCAGGGGGTTACACAACTTGGTTCCCCTGGGAGCCGTGCAGTGCGTCCTGTGGAGATGGTACTCAGACACGACACCGGTACTGCGCTGACCCCCAGCCCCTGCCTGATGACCCTCTGCGGGCCTGCAAGGGGGAGGATTCTGAACAAAGGCCCTGTCATGTACAGACATGCCAAGGTAGTGTGTGTGGAGAAAACATAATACTTTGCCACGAAGGATATGTGTGTGTGTGTGTGTGTGTGTGTGTGTGTGTGTGTGTGTGTGTGTGTGTGTGTGAGTGTGTGTGTGTGTGTGTGTGTGTGTGTGTGAACAACACAACTCAAGAACCAGTGCTTGTTACAACTTGAAGTCATGTCATGTTTTCCTAATTCTTCAATGGACTGCCTTAACCCTTTATTCTTCCCTGTTCCTGCCAGCACCACCCACCTGGGGTGCGTGGGGCTCGTGGTCCAACTGGACTGGTGGCTGTCTGGTCGGCTTCACCTACCGCGAGCGCAGGTGTCGCACAGACTACGGGACAGGTGAGGAGGAGTGCGAGGATGTGCCTGACGCTGACAGCACTCACCTCGAGATAATGGCGCAGAATGTGTCGCTTGACTGTGGCCGTGAGTACTTCAGCACTGTTATGTGTCTTCAGAATTGGGCTCTGACATTTAGCATGTAGTTTTAACTTGTTTACCATGATTGTAACAGTTGCATTTCTGTCAGTGTTTGTTGTCTTTCACGTCATGTGCACCGAACACAAGCTATACTATTATAGTAAATGGTTGACGTCCCAGCTGGAGGAAGAGAGAGGACTATGATGAGGTACAGGAACAGAGCATGTTACCATATACACCAAGGAAGGGCAGGGTATCAACGTTTAATTATCATATAGACAAACCATGTTTCCAACATTTCAAGTTACATCTCTTTTAGCTCCATGGCATCAGCCTGCAGGGGGCAGTGCGCCAGCAGTATTGTATAAACTTCTTTGTTGTATGCATGGGGACACAGCCATGAATTGTGAATTGTATAGTGCCTGTATGTTGAACTGTAATAAACATTAAGTACTACATGTACTATTTCTCTGTTCTGTTGGGGAGTTGAACCTTGATAAACATAGTTTAACTGTTGTTGTACTATCTATCTGTTCTGTAGCGGAGTCGTGCAGGGAAAAGCAGGAGTATCGAGACAGGGACTCCTGTCTGGTCTGTCCACCATCCTGTCTGGGGCTGGCTCAGGGAGTGGACTGTGTGCCTCAACCATGTGAAGCAGGTGAGTGTGATTCATTATTATTTATACCGCATTCCTATGTATCTAATGTCTATTGTTATGAATATTGTATTGTCTATTTGTAAGTTATGTACTAGGTTAGGTTACACATTGTAGGTGAAGTTGTCGTTCGTCTGTATTTTTGTTGGTCAGCTGCTATAGCCGGCGAAAGCTGCCTAGGCTGACCCAAGTAATGGGCCTAATGGCTTGTTTCATTGTGGATAAAGAAAGCAGATGTGCCTGCAAAACCATTCTTGATGTACTGATTAGTAGTTGCCTTGTGCTGACACAGAACAAAAACGAAAACTACCATGACCACAAGTTTCAATTCAATCTATGAAGCACTCAGAATCGAGGCGTTTGTTTTTCCCCGGAGCAATTGTAGAAAAGTCATGTCGAGTGGAATTCTGACTCACATCACATGTAGTAGAAGCAGGTTTAACTGTGCTAAGAGTTACCAATAGATATGGGGCTTGATGAAAACTTAAGACAACCTGATTTCCAACCGCTCTTAAGCCATATACACGACAAGGGCTGTGATAATGAATTTGATCATAAAGTATGAACGGAATTGCGTATTTTCTTATTTCTTTGCTCAGGTTGTTTCTGTCCAGATGGTTACTATGAGGACAATGGTGACTGTGTGCGTATGGAGGACTGCCAGTGTTTTCACAATGGTTCCTTCTACAACCCTGGTGCTGAACTGCTGATCTGGCCATGTGAAACATGGTAAGTCTTCTTAAGTTAATGTAGACAATTTGCAGGGCCTGTCATAAACAGCATGCTTCTATGATACCTTGATATTTGCCCCTGTTCCAGACCCGCTCTTGATAATTGCTACTCTATAGTTGAGTATTTGTTCATTCATTCAGATCCTTGTAGTGCCTGGTGGCACAAAGGCAGCAGATTTCCTTGCTGTTTCAGTAACAGTATGTTTTTGCACTGAGAGGTTGCTTTTCCTTTGGTGTGCTGAGGTACCTTCTGATGCTCAAGTCATCTGCTAGAACACAGGGCCCCTAGTTTTCCTTTCAAACGATGCAGTCCCAACTGAGATGTCCTGACCCTGGGGCTGGAATCGGGGTCTCCAAGTTACACAATAATTGGAACCAAGAGCTCAACCGTGAGGCTGCTACCAGTTCAGCCACAGAGACATCCCTATAGTCATTATTAAGTATAATACAGTTACGTGGCAAATATATACTTCTTGATGAAAAAGTTCATCTACATGTAAAGGTTCACAATAATTGCTATTCTTGTATCCACAGTATCTGTTTGGAAGGTCAGTGGACCAACTGCTCTGTCCATGATCCATGTAATGGTGAGTTATCTACACTGTGTGAAATATTTTGGGTTTTCGTAAATTTCTTGTTCGTTTGTGGGTTTCTTACAGATTAGTCCTCATTGATTATGCAAATGACGTCCAAATCTATATCTTATGATATGGTATGTATGGCGATGGTCACCTTTGTGTAACATAGAGAAGTATGATGCCCAATCTTTTACTACAAAGGGATTATAGCACTTTCCGATTAAATGCAAATACATGTAAGTCTGCAAATGAGATACTTATTTACATAATGGGTATCTAGTAATGTTCCGCCCACCCTACATTGCTAATGTGACACATATTGAATCCCTATAATGGAAAATGCCAGAAATCAGAATTTCCTTGATTATGCAAAAATTAGTTAATTATTCAAAATAAAGCCTTAATTTGCATGATTTTTATCTGACCATGTGCCTCTCTACACTTTGCACAGGGTAGGGTGAGTGAGTGGGACAATTGTTGCTATCTCAGCCAGTGTAATTGTCATTTCCTCACCTTTAAGCTAGGAGTCTGGGATCCAGGTCATGAACAACACTGTCCAGTCTTGAGTGTTGGAAGTTAAGTTAACTTAGTTTTCGTGAATATGGCCACAGTGTCAGTTACATTGTGTGAGTTAACTGAACCATCACCAAACTGTTCCAGTGGACTGTGGTTGGTCGGAATGGTCCACCTGGGGAGAGTGTCTGGGGGCCTGTGGGACAGCTTCCTTCCAGTGGTCCAGCCGAACACAAGACCACCCCTCTCAGCAGGGTAATGGTACAGCCTGTGTGGGGCCTCACACCCGTCTGCAGAACTGTACAACCAACCCATGCCCAGGTACTGTAATTCACTTTATTATCTTCACGGTACCAAAATTTCACGGTGTAAGGAAAATGGACATTTTCACTGAACTTAAACTTCACGGTGGCGGCAAGTGATTTATAGAATGGATGTGTGAAGGAATCATAAATGATAACAGCAGTTTTTTTCAGGGTGTGATTGGAGTTTGAAATGTGTGGCATATGTAACTGAGAAAGAGATATTCTTGATCTCAAGATAGCTCTTGAGACAGAGAGGAAGTGGTGTAAGGTTGGCCCTACATTGGCTTTTCTTAAACTGCTGGTGCCAATTTTGTTTAAGACTTTGAAAGAAAATAACTCAAGAAGGGTTTGATGGAACATCTTCATTTTTGATTATCTAGTTAGCTTGACATGATCACAGGAAAACCAAATATAACAATTAACGATAAATATATCAACTTAATAACCAGAGTTTGTTGATTAAGTTACATCCTATTAACAACAACTGCAAATACATGACACTAGAAATTGTATCAATGACATCAATTTGACTCCAAGTTGAGCTTTTAACTATTAGAATTAGCTATATATAGTAAGTAAAAATGGTTTCCTGAAGATAAATTATCAAATGTAGTAGATAGATCATAAATGGTTGGATATGGTACCAATGGTGCTCGAATCCTAGTCGAGTCATCAAAATGTATCTGAACCTAAATTCATTATATTCATTCATTACAATGATTATCATAACAATCAAGAAATTACAATGTGAAGTGATATAGACTTATCATTATGCAGTTTTGCATAATATTAGGTCCTCAAGAAATTGGGATAAAACAGCAGTGATATGAATTTATACTGATATCTGAACTTAGATTAATTGGATTCTAAAATTACAATCATAACATCAAGCAATTACAATGTAAAGTAATATAGAGTAACATTATGCAGTTCTGCATAATATTAGGTCCTCAAGAAAGTAGGATAAAACAGCACTGATATAAATTTATACTCATATCTGAACTTAAATTATTATACTCTAAAATTGCAATCATAACATCAATTACATGTGAAGTAATATAGACTTAACATTATGCAGTATTGCATATTATATTATTAATATCAAATCCTCAAGAAATTAGGATAAAACAGCACTGATATAAATTTATACTCATATCTGAACTTAAATTATTATACTCTAAAATTGCAATCATAACATCAATTACATGTGAAGTAATATAGACTTAACATTATGCAGTATTGCATAATATCAAATCCTCAAGAAATTAGGATAAAACAGCAATGATATAAATTTATACTCATATCTGAACTGATTATATTCTAAAATTGCAATCATAACATCAAGTAATTACAACATAAAGTAATATAGACTAACATTACCCAGTATTGCATACTATTAGGTCCTCAAGAAATTAGGATAAAACAACACTGATTTAAATTTAGAAACTTCCACCACACCTTTAGATGCTGTAGCCCATATCCTTGTATATGCATACATTGCGGATTCTGTGGAAATAAAGGGCACACATGAAAGTGCAAGGAGAACTGAATACTATTTTGCAATGTTTTCTATTGCCCCATTTCTGTTAACCATGTTGGAAGATGTTTTCAAATCTGTGACACGATCTAGGCTTTATTTAGATGGAAACCTTCACAGACATTTTCCCTGGCTGTGCTGATACAGACAGACGCTTTTTCACATTATCATCTTTTCTATCCTCTGCTGATAATGGAAATCTCAGTGAGGTATTCATCCTCACGTATCAGCGAGAAATGGCACAAATTTGGAAGGGTGCAGGCCCCATAATAAATGAACTGAAGGTCTCTCTAGTTGAAGGTGTAGGGGCGCCCTCTGGTACCCTCATTGTGAATTGCTGCAGGATGGTAGAGAACAGGAGGAAGAGTTCCATCTTTGCCAGCTGCTCACCTAGACAGTTCCTCCGGCCTAAAATACAACAAAAAGAGTACTTTGTTATAAGAGTTTTAAATTTCTTTATTGCTAAAATGTAAATCGTAAGTATTCAATTCGACCTTTAAAAAAAGATGGAGTGTTCCTAGTTTCAACAGGAATTTACTGCAAAATATTGTTGTCATCATCATCATCACAGTCGATATTCTGTCAAGTTGTTGTGGTTGGCATGTTTCCAACATCCTTATATGGATAAAGATGTTCTTATATAGTTACCTGTAGAGAATGGTAGGAACGACGGTGGGTTGGTCACAAACTTGCCTTCCGCATCTAGGAACCGGCTTGGGTCGAAAGTTTCCGGATTGGGCCAGGCTACAGGGTCCATGTGGACAGACCTCAGGTTTGGAAGCAGCTATGGTTTGAAAAAAACCCAAAAAAACAGTTGTCAGCTTTGGTAAAGAAGTGCGATGTCAGTATCAAAAGTTCAATAACATCATATTTGACCTGTCTGATAATTAATAGTATCTAGGAATAAAAGAGGCCAAAGAAGCAGATAGCTCTTGACTGGGCTGATAAGAAATGTACAGCTAGACAAATATGTACATGTATAGTGATATGACGACAACATTTATCAGCTACATGTATCTGCCATCTTCAGTATAAACATAATGGTTTACACGTCATTCTAAGTTGGTACCATAGACATAGCATTTAGGTTCCTGCAGCTGATTACTAATAGTACGGGTACTGAAAGTTAAGTGTCAGGATGTTACTGAGTAGAGAAGATTACAAATGTTCCCTTCGCAATGTCAAAACCGCAGAGGCAGGTTGACTCAGCTGCCTGGCGAGCGAACAATGTAGGTGCGATGTGGCGGATTCTCAGGGCCTCCATGATGGTGGCGGCGGTGTAGGGAAGCTGATCTCTGTGTGCCAGACTTGGCTTGGTGGCACCAAGCACACTGTCAAGTTCAGCCTGGACCTGGTTGACATGAGAAGGCAAACAAACAAACAAATACAAAAACATTACCAAAGTTCTCTTCCATACGTTTGTTTATTACATCACTCACCTACCTGTAAACAACCTTCAAGCTTTTCAAATCTACCAGGATTTATTGAAGATATTCGGAGTAACTAGGCAAAAAATATGATGTACATGTCACGATAGAGGTTGCAATCTGGCAAAATTACCAAGATTGCAATCAGGATGCCAGGGTGGTCCAAATCCCAAGTTTCACATCAATCCAACTTGATCTAAAATGACATGAATCAAAGTTGGAAAGTATGTCTTTCAAGCAAATATCCAGTCATGGCCTCCAACAGTAGACTCTCCAATTATACTGGTGGAGATGATGATCACGATCTCTGGTGACAAGAGACTATGATCGCGTCATCCATTATATCTTTGCTGAAATAATATTGGTTATGCCGCGCAATGTTTTCTGCATTCTTCTCATAAAATGAATTGATACAAATTGCAATAATCATCTGATAAAATGTTCATTCTCCCTTACCTTTTGCTGTATGTCTGGGTAGAGGGTCATATAGAGCAGGGCCCACGTCAGTGTGGCGGCCGTGGTGTCCGTCCCTGCTATGAAGAGGTCCTTAAGTATGTAGCCAACATTCTCTTCGTTCAGCCAGGTGCCGCCCCCATCCTGCTGGTCCAGTTGGAGCAGACAGTAGTCTATGAAGTCTCGTGGATCCTCCGGGTCAAGGTTCAGGCGGTGTTGATCTATTTCTTCTTGGATGAACTGCTGTAGTTTCTTGGAATGGAAGCGTAGTTCTGCAAGTGGATCTTGAACTGTGTTGCAGAAGAAACAATTCTCAGAAGATGTAGCAACTGATGTCTTTTTACATAAAATTTTGTAGTTATCCCTCTAAACCTTGTTGACGTTGAGTCTTACAAGTTTTGTGTGACCATTACAGCCTTATTGAGGCCATAGGGACAGTGGGTTGGTATACAATGTATATCCGCTGTGTCTAGGGTGCGATATTGGAAGGCTGGGCCCAGTTCTCTCCTTAGACCACCTTTTACTTCCCCAACTGAAGTCTGGTACGAATTTTTACACCTGGGTGGAGTGAGGAAAAAGTCTGGTACGAATTTTTACACCTGGGTGGAGTGTAAAGTGCCTTCCCAAGGGCACAGCATCAGTGGCATGTCATCAGGGGATTCGAACCCAGGACCTCTGGGTTCTGGGCCAAACACCCTAACCGTTACGTAAACACAAGGCCCTCTATATTGAATACAAATAAATGATATCTCTGTTCCCCAGTATCTTTTGTACAAGGTTCAGCATCAACAATCGTACAATCACCGCATGCTTACCTTTAGGAATGTAATGGATGAAAGGAATCGCTATTGTGGCCATCTTAACTACAAGTCTCTTCATCGTCATCTGTAGATGCTGGAATCTTGTATCTCCATAGTCAAACCGTTTCCCAACGACCAGGGCACAGATGATGTTCCCAACGGCTGATGTCAGGTCGGCCAAGACGTCAAACGGCTGCTCTTTGTATCCGGAGATCTTTTTGAGAGCAAGGAGTTATTTTCACTCAAATTGGCTGGCTGTTGTTACAACTGACACTGGATAGAAAAGAGATATTTTTGAGAGCAAGGAGCTTTTTCACTTAAGTTGGCTGGCTGTTGTTACAACTGACACTGGATAGAAAAGAGATATTTTTGAGAGCAAGGAGCTTTTTCACTTAAGTTGGCTGGCTGTTGTAACAACTGACACTGGATAGAAAAGAACTGAGAGGGAAACCTGAACTAGATTTTCTGCAGTGCGAATTTGTTTCTTGAATGATAGAAATAAACTCCCTTACCTTTAGGCAAATAAAACTTGCCTCCTCTTGAATTTGATCTTGTATACTCCCTGGGCCCATTTTCACTCCCAGTCGTCTGAACACACTGGTTGCAAACCTCCGCCGTTTCTTGAAGACTTCTCCATAAGGGGCCATTAAGATGTCTAGTCAAACAATACCAAAACATCAATTGTTTATTTACCGCTGAGTTCTGGACAACAGCTAGCCTCTGTTTGCCTAGTTGGCTAGAATTGAATTACTGGTCACCTTTTTATGAGCATTGGTGTAAAATATGAGAATAATTATCCTAAAAGCAGATTAAATGATACTGTCTGGCTGGCAGCAGAGTCTGTCAAACAAGTTTTGACTATCTTAAGAATGTGCAGGATTTGCTATCGCAAACCTACAGTGGTGCAACATACATGATGTATGTGATGGGGTTAGCTTAGAGGGCTACTCCAAGAGAATCATACAACACTTACCCTGATCACCCCCAACAGCAGCCGAGATGTTTGTATCAAACCGTGTAGAGAACGCATCTTTCTCCATCATTTCCTTGAGAGCCGTGTATCCGCTCACAACATAAATTTCATCAGGAAGCTTGACACCGTAAACGTCACCAAGGTCTTTGGACCACCTGTCAAACTGGAGACGTAAATCTGTCTTAAGTAAAGATGGTATGTGGTGTATGAGGGGCCACCCTCCAGGCACTAGCGGAGGTAGGTTTCCGGGCCTCTTATTAACCCTAAGAAACTTCACAGCTAACATGAAGGTGGCAACAAAGACCAGTAGAGTAGACACGTCCAGGGTGGTGAACGGGAAATGTTCTGGGAGCATGAAGACCTGTGACATCGTGGCAGTCCAGTAGTCTGTAGCAAACTCCATGGATTACTGGAAAATAGTATAAATTGTCAAAATATAGGTCTGGAGCTTGTCATAGGGTGATGATATGAGCTAAGTTGTCCTTCCAAGTGTCCCTATTTTGGCCGATTCCCATGACTTGTTCAACTCAACAGGAGGTCTGGTGTAGAGACAGATTTCAGTGCTTTGGTAGTAGCGCAGTGTAAGCCGCGTGTGAAACAAACTGGGGAAACATGATCTTTCATGGTTAGGCTGGACAACTGTTTGGTGTGGGTGGGTGTTGGGATGGGGTGGCCATGGGGTGGGAATGTTGCATTAATGGCTCACCCTCAACAGTTTGTGGTAGCTGTTTTCATCAACGATGTAAATCTTGTTCTTTTACCTTCATTGTAGGTAAAACTTTGAGAACGTAATCTGTTTCTTTTTTACAAACACTCCCTGTCATGTTAATACCTTTGCCAAGAAGGTTATGTTGTCAGTGCGGTTTGTGTGTATGTACTCTGGTGGGTGTTTTGATGACAGTATAGCTGGAGAAGCTGTGGATGTGGATCCTTATGATATTGGTATGTGAGTACAATAGTCGCTGTTGGCAAAACAAAAGACAAGTTTGATTATTGACCACCTAGTGGCTTCCCGTGGTACTGCAGCAGAAATTTTTTGCTTTTCATATCTTATGTTTTAACATCCTATGGTCATGATCAGACAGTTTTAACAATAATTGGACTTATGAAGAAGTGGTACTGGTTTTGGCCCCCTAGCACCCTGGAACTGAATGCAGGGGCCGATTTTGTTTCTGACTTTGAAAGTCTTAGAGACGAGAAGGTGTTGATGGATTGTCATAATTTTTTGTGTGTAGACAGCTAAAGATATTATTGACATAACAAAATTCTAATTATGCAAATCAGGAGCCAATATCCATAATTGATTATGAAATGTTACATTTCATGATAAGACTTTCAAACATGTGACTAACAAAGAGAGGAATATCAGTGGAGGACATTGTCAATTATGCAAATGAGGACCCTTATTGGCAAAATCAATGAGAAAATATTGTAATCATAACATTCTGTCAAATAACCGGAATGTTATACCTGAAGTTGATGAATATTAAACATCATTGGGCATGCATAAATCATGCAAATCAGATCCTCATTTTCATAATTCACTAAAAGATGATAGATAGCCTTCTCTGTGACTTGTGTTATTTCGGTACAAAAAATCATTAACTGAATCAGATATAACTTGATAATATATACATGCAAGTGGGGACCTTTTTTGTATAATCAATGAGAAATGTTTAAAGTATTTCATTCGTATATATTGCAATCATTTGGCAACATTTAATATATGAGATTTTGGAAGTCTAATTCTATATATGTTTCATTGAAGTTGTTTCATATTGTGTAGGTTATAAAAATGGAGAAAATCACAAACTTACATGACATGTTCTGTAACAGTTAACATATAACAGTCACATATTTCTTGTGACCTATTTGCTATCCATCTTCTCATGCAGCCTGCACATTTGATGGAATGGAAAAACAGGTGGGAAAGTGATAAACATGTACATGTTGTTGTTGCCAAGTAAAAAGCGAAAGTAAAAATTTCTATGTTGTGCATAGTCACATAACTGCACAGATTATGACATTATGATAGCAATGCTGAAATTGAGAAACCTTACAATTGAATGATTACGAACACTATTTGAACAGGAGATTGGACCTTTACCATTCAGGTAACATATGACTTGTGCTGGCATTTAATCACTCAACAAATTTTGTTGTGCCACTTCCAATGCCCTGCAGATTGGAGATCAGTGGACCAATGGGTCCTGCCATATCTGTGACTGTCTGCAAGATGCACTTGTCGTCTGTTCTAAATACTGCCCCCTAGCGGCCATAGGATGCCCACAGGTAAATCTAAATCAAGTACATGTTCTTCTTACAGTACAAAGTTTTCCCTGGAATGAACCCACGCCGAAACCGGCAGCCCAGATCACAGGCACGCACGCCTTAACCACTAGGCTAAAAGGTCGCGACCAGTTAGACTGGTCAGTTGGAGGCGCTTGAACCCCCACTGTTACACTACTCCCCCTTTTCTTTCTAGACTCGTCCCGAGTCTCCGAGTACGATATTCCCTGTGTGATCTGATCGTTACTCACAGGGCCGGTGTGGGAACCAGTGAAACAAATCAAAGGAGCGAGTAGAAACAAGTGATCCCAACCGAGATTCGAACCCACACCAAAACCTGCAGCCAAGATCACAGGCACGCACGCCTTAACCACTAGGCTAAAAGATCGCGACCAGTTAGACTGGTCAGTTGGAGGCGCTTGAACTCCCACTGTTACACCTGTTTCAGAAGACGGCCACAGTGCAATAGCAGAAACTACATTTGAAACACAACAAAAAGTGTAGAAAACAATACTACACTAGAAAGGCAACATTTGCGAGCAAATACAGCATGTTTAGCCATACTCCTTGCCATGCAAAATATGGACTCTCCCAAAATAACAATGGACCATTCTAAAATACTTCCACTAAAAAATGTATCACCCCAGTCCACAATATGGACCAGTCCACAACCATATCCACTTATTGATTAACAAATACACTTCTGCTGACAAATGGACTTTTTCATAATCATTCCAGCTCAAAATTGAAAGAAATAATTAAAGAATCCTCCCCTTGCAAGAATGGGATATTCCGTGCCATCTCCATGTAAACTAGACCAGTCGAAAAATATCCGCTGAAAATTACACTCTTGCGCATAATCAACCCAGTTCAAAATTGAATTAAAAAAGATCAACCCCAGGGAAGAATGAAGTTTTCCATAGTATACATAATGATATATATGAAGATTTGACAGGAGAAGAAGGAAATGACCAAAAACAACATATTTCAGCGATAGTATGAGTGAAATATAAAAATGTGACACCCCTTTGTTTGAATGCACTTTGGGTTGAAAATAACGTAACGAAAAAAATTCTTTGTTTAAACAATCGTTTTGAAAGGCTGTATGCCAAACATTTGAATGAGGGCCGGTGTACATGACCAAGGCAGACACATGCCAGATTTCACATTATTTTGGTTTAATACATAGGAACTGGAGATATGTATCTTTGTTAAAAAAAGAGTGAACAAAGCCATGTAATCACATGTCCTAGGAATTCCCATACCATATTTGGCATGAATACTAGCACACCTGCGTCAGGAATGCAAGATAATTAGATTAACTCAATTGACCAATCAGGTGGTCGCAAGGCTCACAGGCATGCAAGGCCAGGTGCAAGGTACTTGGGGTCAATGACCTTTAGGTCATATGTAGTTTTGAAAGTGACAGAAGTGGAAAATATTGTCAAGAAAGCCCAAAATAAATCGTTTTGAAGATATGTATGCCAAAAATGGGAATGTAGTCCTTTAAATATTTGTTCAAGGCACATATACAGCAAATTTCAGGTCATTCGGTTGAAATACAAGGGCGCAGGAGGCCAAGATATGCACCATTGGTCATAAAAACCTCAATAAAATCACTTTCAAGGTCAATATCAAAAAAGAAGAAAAACGCACATTGGTTTTTGCCTACATTACCTTTGTACCAAATTTCAGGTCATTTGGTATAAAAATGACAGAGATGAATCGATTTGAAGATTTGACAGGAGGAGGAGGAGAAGAAACCTGAGTAAAAACAATATGTTGAGCCATACTAGGTATGGCTAAACATAAATATACCTTGAATCAAAGCCTGGTGCTTGTCATGTCATATGATCTGTGATGTCTATGATATGAGTGGCACTTCATATAGTCTACACATTAAGGGTTCTAATGTAAACAATTACACAAAACCATTCCTCAGAGGTTTATGAACATCAAATTTTCCTATCTATCAGCAGTTTTTAGGCTGTTGGTTACCTAGTGAATATTTTAATGCAAATAGAAATTTTTATGTAATTTCAGTGACAATGTTTTTGTCCAGAGGCTCATAAGATCCTATTTCATAATTATTAGCTTCTGTATAAGGATAATGACCTACTTCATTTATCAATTTGATAAATAGATAAGGGCATATATACCTAATAGTTCTGTTTGCATACTTTCAATAGGGGCAAGAACTAATATCTCCAGAGGAAAGATGCTGCTTTTGTCAAGGTAAATCTTTTAAAGCCAAGTTCGACAACTGATAATGACACTTGTACAAACATGTACTAAAGGTTACAAATAAGCTATCTTCATGCAAAAATTTAACTACAGAATATCAAATTGCTTTGAAAAAGCCTAAGATATGACAACTATATATTATGATTCCACGTGTATGCCCTCCAAATAACTTCTAGTACCAGTTTAATTAAAAGAAATTCTCTCCACTTAAAGTACAAAAAAGGTGTCATTTCTAACAGTAATACTTGTTTTAGAAACAACAAGTCCAGCTCCAGATGAAAGACCTAGGACAACTGGCCCAGGAGTGTCCACAACAGCTGTTCTAGGAACGACAGGTGCAGCTCCAGGTGCGAGTACAGCAGGTCCAGGAGTGTCAGCAAGCACGACTGCAGCACCAGGACTTGGCACCAGTGGCCCAGGAGTGTCCACAACAGCTGTTCTAGGAATGACAGGTGCAGCTCCAGGTGCGAGTACAGCAGGTACAGGAGTGTCAGCAAGCACGACTGCAGCACCAGGACTTGGCACCAGTGGCCCAGGAGTGTCCACAACAGCTGTTCTAGGAACGACAGGTGCAGCTCCAGGTGCGAGTACTGCAGGTCCAGGAGTGTCAGCAAGCACGACTGCAGCACCAGGACTTGGCACCAGTGGCCCAGGAGTGTCCACAACAGCTGTTCTAGGAACGACAGGTGCAGCTCCAGGTGCGAGTACAGCAGGTCCAGGAGTGTCAGCAAGCACGACTGCAGCACCAGGACTTGGCACCAGTGGCCCAGGAGTGTCCACAACAGCTGTTCTAGGAACGACAGGTGCAGCTCAAGGTGCGAGTACTGCAGGTCCAGGAGTGTCAGCAAGCACGACTGCAGCACCAGGACTTGGCACCAGTGGCCCAGGAGTGTCCACAACAGCTGTTCTAGGAACGACAGGTGCAGCTCCAGGTGCGAGTACAGCAGGTACAGGAGTGTCAGCAAGCACGACTGCAGCACCAGGACTTGGCACCAGTGGCCCAGGAGTGTCCACAACAGCTGTTCTAGGAACGACAGGTGCAGCTCCAGGTGCGAGTACAGCAGGTCCAGGAGTGTCAGCAAGCACGACTGCAGCACCAGGACTTGGCACCAGTGGCCCAGGAGTGTCCACAACAGCTGTTCTAGGAACGACAGGTGCAGCTCCAGGTGCGAGTACAGCAGGTCCAGGAGTGTCAGCAAGCACGACTGCAGCACCAGGACTTGGCACCAGTGGCCCAGGAGTGTCCACAACAGCTGTTCTAGGAACGACAGGTGCAGCTCCAGGTGCGAGTACAGCAGGTCCAGGAGTGTCAGCAAGCACGACTGCAGCACCAGGACTTGGCACCAGTGGCCCAGGAGTGTCCACAACAGCTGTTCTAGGAACGACAGGTGCAGCTCAAGGTGCGAGTACTGCAGGTCCAGGAGTGTCAGCAAGCACGACTGCAGCACCAGGACTTGGCACCAGTGGCCCAGGAGTGTCCACAACAGCTGTTCTAGGAACGACAGGTGCAGCTCCAGGTGCGAGTACAGCAGGTCCAGGAGTGTCAGCAAGCACGACTGCAGCACCAGGACTTGGCACCAGTGGCCCAGGAGTGTCCACAACAGCTGTTCTAGGAACGACAGGTGCAGCTCCAGGTGCGAGTACAGCAGGACCAGGAGTGTCAGCAAGCACGTCTGCAGCACCAGGACTTGGCACCAGTGGCCCAGGAGTGTCCACAACAGCTGTTCTAGGAACGACAGGTGCAGCTCCAGGTGCGAGTACTGCAGGTCCAGGAGTGTCAGCAAGCACGACTGCAGCACCAGGACTTGGCACCAGTGGCCCAGGAGTGTCCACAACAGCTGTTCTAGGAACGACAGGTGCAGCTCCAGGTGCGAGTACTGCAGGTCCAGGAGTGTCAGCAAGCACGACTGCAGCACCAGGACTTGGCACCAGTGGCCCAGGAGTGTCCACAACAGCTGTTCTAGGAACGACAGGTGCAGCTCCAGGTGCGAGTACAGCAGGTCCAGGAGTGTCAGCAAGCACGACTGCAGCACCAGGACTTGGCACCAGTGGCCCAGGAGTGTCCACAACAGCTGTTCTAGGAACGACAGGTGCAGCTCCAGGTGCGAGTACTGCAGGTCCAGGAGTGTCAGCAAGCACGACTTCAGCACCAGGACTTGGCACCAGTGGCCCAGGAGTGTCCACAACAGCTGTTCTAGGAACGACAGGTGCAGCTCCAGGTGCGAGTACAGCAGGTCCAGGAGTGTCAGCAAGCACGACTTCAGCACCAGGACTTGGCACCAGTGGCCCAGGAGTGTCCACAACAGCTGTTCTAGGAACGACAGGTGCAGCTCCAGGTGCGAGTACAGCAGGTCCAGGAGTGTCAGCAAGCACGACTGCAGCACCAGGACTTGGCACCAGTGGCCCAGGAGTGTCCACAACAGCTGTTCTAGGAACGACAGGTGCAGCTCCAGGTGCGAGTACAGCAGGTCCAGGAGTGTCAGCAAGCACGACTGCAGCACCAGGACTTGGCACCAGTGGCCCAGGAGTGTCCACAACAGCTGTTCTAGGAACGACAGGTGCAGCTCCAGGTGCGAGTACAGCAGGTCCAGGAGTGTCAGCAAGCACGACTGCAGCACCAGGACTTGGCACCAGTGGCCCAGGAGTGTCCACAACAGCTGTTCTAGGAACGACAGGTGCAGCTCCAGGTGCGAGTACAGCAGGTCCAGGAGTGTCAGCAAGCACGACTGCAGCACCAGGACTTGGCACCAGTGGCCCAGGAGTGTCCACAACAGCTGTTCTAGGAACGACAGGTGCAGCTCAAGGTGCGAGTACTGCAGGTCCAGGAGTGTCAGCAAGCACGACTGCAGCACCAGGACTTGGCACCAGTGGCCCAGGAGTGTCCACAACAGCTGTTCTAGGAACGACAGGTGCAGCTCAAGGTGCGAGTACTGCAGGTCCAGGAGTGTCAGCAAGCACGACTGCAGCACCAGGACTTGGCACCAGTGGCCCAGGAGTGTCCACAACAGCTGTTCTAGGAACGACAGGTGCAGCTCCAGGTGCGAGTACAGCAGGTACAGGAGTGTCAGCAAGCACGACTGCAGCACCAGGACTTGGCACCAGTGGCCCAGGAGTGTCCACAACAGCTGTTCTAGGAACGACAGGTGCAGCTCCAGGTGCGAGTACAGCAGGTCCAGGAGTGTCAGCAAGCACGACTGCAGCACCAGGACTTGGCACCAGTGGCCCAGGAGTGTCCACAACAGCTGTTCTAGGAACGACAGGTGCAGCTCAAGGTGCGAGTACAGCAGGTCCAGGAGTGTCAGCAAGCACGACTGCAGCACCAGGACTTGGCACCAGTGGCCCAGGAGTGTCCACAACAGCTGTTCTAGGAACGATAGGTGCAGCTCCAGGTGCGAGTACAGCAGGTCCAGGAGTGTCAGCAAGCACGACTGCAGCACCAGGACTTGGCACCAGTGGCCCAGGAGTGTCCACAACAGCTGTTCTAGGAACGACAGGTGCAGCTCCAGGTGCGAGTACAGCAGGTCCAGGAGTGTCAGCAAGCACGACTGCAGCACCAGGACTTGGCACCAGTGGCCCAGGAGTGTCCACAACAGCTGTTCTAGGAACGACAGGTGCAGCTCCAGGTGCGAGTACAGCAGGTCCAGGAGTGTCAGCAAGCACGACTGCAGCACCAGGACTTGGCACCAGTGGCCCAGGAGTGTCCACAACAGCTGTTCTAGGAACGACAGGTGCAGCTCCAGGTGCGAGTACAGCAGGTCCAGGAGTGTCAGCAAGCACGACTGCAGCACCAGGACTTGGCACCAGTGGCCCAGGAGTGTCCACAACAGCTGTTCTAGGAACGACAGGTGCAGCTCCAGGTGCGAGTACAGCAGGTCCAGGAGTGTCAGCAAGCACGACTGCAGCACCAGGACTTGGCACCAGTGGCCCAGGAGTGTCCACAACAGCTGTTCTAGGAACGACAGGTGCAGCTCCAGGTGCGAGTACAGCAGGTCCAGGAGTGTCAGCAAGCACGACTGCAGCACCAGGACTTGGCACCAGTGGCCCAGGAGTGTCCACAACAGCTGTTCTAGGAACGACAGGTGCAGCTCCAGGTGCGAGTACAGCAGGTCCAGGAGTGTCAGCAAGCACGACTTCAGCACCAGGACTTGGCACCAGTGGCCCAGGAGTGTCCACAACAGCTGTTCTAGGAACGACAGGTGCAGCTCCAGGTGCGAGTTCAGCCGGTCCAGGAGTGTCAGCAAGCACGACTGCAGCACCAGGACTTGGCACCAGTGGCCCAGGAGTGTCCACAACAGCTGTTCTAGCAACGACAGGTGCAGCTCCAGGTGCGAGTACTGCAGGTCCAGGAGTGTCAGCAAGCACGACTGCAGCACCAGGACTTGGCACCAGTGGCCCAGGAGTGTCCACAACAGCTGTTCTAGGAACGACAGGTGCAGCTCCAGGTGCGAGTACAGCAGGTCCAGGAGTGTCAACCAGCACGACTGCAGCACCAGGACTTGGCACCAGTGGCCCAGGAGTGTCCACAACAGCTGTTCTAGGAACGACAGGTGCAGCTCCAGGTGCGAGTACAGCAGGTCCAGGAGTGTCAGCAAGCACGACTGCAGCACCAGGACTTGGCACCCTTGGCCCAGGAGTGTCCACAACAGCTGTTCTAGGAACGACAGGTGCAGCTCCAGGTGCGAGTACAGCAGGTTCAGGAGTGTCAGCAAGCACGACTGCAGCACCAGGACTTGGCACCAGTGGCCCAGGAGTGTCCACAACAGCTGTTCTAGGAACGACAGGTGCAGCTCCAGGTGCGAGTACAGCAGGTCCAGGAGTGTCAGCAAGCACGACTGCAGCACCAGGACTTGGCACCAGTGGCCCAGGAGTGTCCACAACAGCTGTTCTAGGAACGACAGGTGCAGCTCCAGGTGCGGGTACTGCAGGTCCAGGAGTGTCAGCAAGCACGACTGCAGCACCAGGACTTGGCACCAGTGGCCCAGGAGTGTCCACAACAGCTGTTCTAGGAACGACAGGTGCAGCTCCAGGTGCGAGTACAGCAGGTCCAGGAGTGTCAGCAAGCACGACTGCAGCACCAGGACTTGGCACCAGTGGCCCAGGAGTGTCCACAACAGCTGTTCTAGGAACGACAGGTGCAGCTCCAGGTGCGAGTACAGCAGGTCCAGGAGTGTCAGCAAGCACGACTGCAGCACCAGGACTTGGCACCAGTGGCCCAGGAGTGTCCACAACAGCTGTTCTAGGAACGACAGGTGCAGCTCCAGGTGCGAGTACAGCAGGTCCAGGAGTGTCAGCAAGCACGACTTCAGCACCAGGACTTGGCACCAGTGGCCCAGGAGTGTCCACAACAGCTGTTCTAGGAACGACAGGTGCAGCTCCAGGTGCGAGTTCAGCAGGTCCAGGAGTGTCAGCAAGCACGACTGCAGCACCAGGACTTGGCACCAGTGGCCCAGGAGTGTCCACAACAGCTGTTCTAGCAACGACAGGTGCAGCTCCAGGTGCGAGTACAGCAGGTCCAGGAGTGTCAGCAAGCACGACTGCAGCACCAGGACTTGGCACCAGTGTCCCAGGAGTGTCCACAACAGCTGTTCTAGGAACGACAGGTGCAGCTCCAGGTGCGAGTACAGCAGGTCCAGGAGTGTCAACAAGCACGACTGCAGCACCAGGACTTGGCACCAGTGGCCCAGGAGTGTCCACAACAGCTGTTCTAGGAACGACAGGTGCAGCTCCAGGTGCGAGTACAGCAGGTCCAGGAGTGTCAGCAAGCACGACTGCAGCACCAGGACTTGGCACCAGTGGCCCAGGAGTGTCCACAACAGCTGTTCTAGGAACGACAGGTGCAGCTCCAGGTGCGAGTACAGCAGGTCCAGGAGTATCAGCAAGCACGACTTCAGCACCAGGTCTTGGCACCAGTGGCCCAGGAGTGTCCACAACAGCTGTTCTAGGAACGACAGGTGCAGCTCCAGGTGCGAGTACAGCAGGTCCAGGAGTGTCAGCAAGCACGACTGCAGCACCAGGACTTGGCACCAGTGGCCCAGGAGTGTCCACAACAGTTGTTCTAGGAACGACAGGTGCAGCTCCAGGTGCGAGTACAGCAGGTCCAGGAGTGTCAGCAAGCACGACTTCAGCACCAGGTCTTGGCACCAGTGGCCCAGGAGTGTCCACAACAGCTGTTCTAGGAACGACAGGTGCAGCTCCAGGTGCGAGTACAGCAGGTCCAGGAGTGTCAGCAAGCACGACTGCAGCACCAGGACTTGGCACCAGTGGCCCAGGAGTGTCCACAACAGCTGTTCTAGGAACGACAGGTGCAGCTCCAGGTGCGAGTACAGCAGGTCCAGGAGTGTCAGCAAGCACGACTGCAGCACCAGGACTTGGCACCAGTGGCCCAGGAGTGTCCACAACAGCTGTTCTAGGAACGACAGGTGCAGCTCCAGGTGCGAGTTCAGCAGGTCCAGGAGTGTCAGCAAGCACGACTGCAGCACCAGGACTTGGCACCAGTGGCCCAGGAGTGTCCACGACAGCTGTTCTAGCAACGACAGGTGCAGCTCCAGGTGCGAGTACTGCAGGTCCAGGTGTGTCAGCAAGCACGACTGCAGCACCAGGACTTGGCACCAGTGGCCCAGGAGTGTCCACAACAGCTGTTCTAGGAACGACAGGTGCAGCTCCAGGTGCGAGTACAGCAGGTCCAGGAGTGTCAACAAGCACGACTGCAGCACCAGGACTTGGCACCAGTGGCCCAGGAGTGTCCACAACAGCTGTTCTAGGAACGACAGGTGCAGCTCCAGGTGCGAGTACAGCAGGTCCAGGAGTGTCAGCAAGCACGACTTCAGCACCAGGTCTTGGCACCAGTGGCCCAGGAGTGTCCACAACAGCTGTTCTAGGAACGACAGGTGCAGCTCCAGGTGCGAGTACAGCAGGTCCAGGAGTGTCAGCAAGCACGACTGCAGCACCAGGACTTGGCACCAGTGGCCCAGGAGTGTCCACAACAGTTGTTCTAGGAACGACAGGTGCAGCTCCAGGTGCGAGTACAGCAGGTCCAGGAGTGTCAGCAAGCACGACTTCAGCACCAGGTCTTGGCACCAGTGGCCCAGGAGTGTCCACAACAGCTGTTCTAGGAACGACAGGTGCAGCTCCAGGTGCGAGTACAGCAGGTCCAGGAGTGTCAGCAAGCACGACTGCAGCACCAGGACTTGGCACCAGTGGCCCAGGAGTGTCCACAACAGCTGTTCTAGGAACGACAGGTGCAGCTCCAGGTGCGAGTACAGCAGGTCCAGGAGTGTCAGCAAGCACGACTGCAGCACCAGGACTTGGCACCAGTGGCCCAGGAGTGTCCACAACAGCTGTTCTAGGAACGACAGGTGCAGCTCCAGGTGCGAGTACAGCAGGTCCAGGAGTGTCAGCAAGCACGACTGCAGCACCAGGACTTGGCACCAGTGGCCCAGGAGTGTCCACAACAGCTGTTCTAGGAACGACAGGTGCAGCTCCAGGTGCGAGTACAGCAGGTCCAGGAGTGTCAGCAAGCACGACTGCAGCACCAGGACTTGGCACCAGTGGCCCAGGAGTGTCCACAACAGCTGTTCTAGGAACGACAGGTGCAGCTCCAGGTGCGAGTACAGCAGGTCCAGGAGTGTCAGCAAGCACGACTTCAGCACCAGGTCTTGGCACCAGTGGCCCAGGAGTGTCCACAACAGCTGTTCTAGGAACGACAGGTGCAGCTCCAGGTGCGAGTACAGCAGGTCCAGGAGTGTCAGCAAGCACGACTGCAGCACCAGGACTTGGCACCAGTGGCCCAGGAGTGTCCACAACAGCTGTTCTAGGAACGACAGGTGCAGCTCCAGGTGCGAGTACAGCAGGTCCAGGAGTGTCAGCAAGCACGACTGCAGCACCAGGACTTGGCACCAGTGGCCCAGGAGTGTCCACAACAGCTGTTCTAGGAACGACAGGTGCAGCTCCAGGTGCGAGTACAGCAGGTCCAGGAGTGTCAGCAAGCACGACTTCAGCACCAGGTCTTGGCACCAGCGGCCCAGGAGTGTCCACAACAGCTGTTCTAGGAACGACAGGTGCAGCTCCAGGTGCGAGTACAGCAGGTCCAGGAGTGTCAGCAAGCACGACTGCAGCACCAGGACTTGGCACCAGTGGCCCAGGAGTGTCCACAACAGCTGTTCTAGGAACGACAGGTGCAGCTCCAGGTGCGAGTACAGCAGGTCCAGGAGTGTCAGCTAGCACGACTGCAGCACCAGGACTTGGCACCAGTGGCCCAGGAGTGTCCACAACAGCTGTTCTAGGAACGACAGGTGCAGCTCCAGGTGCGAGTACAGCAGGTCCAGGAGTGTCAGCAAGCACGACTGCAGCACCAGGTCTTGGCACCAGTGGCCCAGGAGTGTCCACAACAGCTGTTCTAGGAACGACAGGTGCAGCTCCAGGTTCGAGTACAGCAGGTCCAGGAGTGTCAGCAAGCACGACTTCAGCACCAGGTCTTGGCACCAGCGGCCCAGGAGTGTCCACAACAGCTGTTCTAGGAACGACAGGTGCAGCTCCAGGTGCGAGTACAGCAGGTCCAGGAGTGTCAGCAAGCACGACTGCAGCACCAGGACTTGGCACCAGTGGCCCAGGAGTGTCCACAACAGCTGTTCTAGGAACGACAGGTGCAGCTCCAGGTGCGAGTACAGCAGGTCCAGGAGTGTCAGCAAGCACGACTGCAGCACCAGGACTTGGCACCAGTGGCCCAGGAGTGTCCACAACAGCTGTTCTAGGAACGACAGGTGCAGCTCCAGGTGCGAGTACAGCAGGTCCAGGAGTGTCAGCAAGCACGACTTCAGCACCAGGTCTTGGCACCAGTGGCCCAGGAGTGTCCACAACAGCTGTTCTAGGAACGACAAGTGCAGCTCCAGGTGCGAGTACAGCAGGTCCAGGAGTGTCAGCAAGCACGACTGCAGCACCAGGACTTGGCACCAGTGGCCCAGGAGTGTCCACAACAGCTGTTCTAGGAACGACAGGTGCAGCTCCAGGTGCGAGTACAGCAGGTCCAGGAGTGTCAGCAAGCACGACTGCAGCACCAGGACTTGGCACCAGTGGCCCAGGAGTGTCCACAACAGCTGTTCTAGGAACGACAGGTGCAGCTCCAGGTGCGAGTACAGCAGGTCCAGGAGTGTCAGCAAGCACGACTTCAGCACCAGGTCTTGGCACCAGTGGCCCAGGAGTGTCCACAACAGCTGTTCTAGGAACGACAGGTGCAGCTCCAGGTTCGAGTACAGCAGGTCCAGGAGTGTCAGCAAGCACGACTGCAGCACCAGGACTTGGCACCAGTGGCCCAGGAGTGTCCACAACAGCTGTTCTAGGAACGACAGGTGCAGCTCCAGGTGCGGGTACTGCAGGTCCAGGAGTGTCAGCAAGCACGACTGCAGCACCAGGACTTGGCACCAGTGGCCCAGGAGTGTCCACAACAGCTGTTCTAGGAACGACAGGTGCAGCTCCAGGTGCGAGTACAGCAGGTCCAGGAGTGTCAGCAAGCACGACTGCAGCACCAGGACTTGGCACCAGTGGCCCAGGAGTGTCCACAACAGCTGTTCTAGGAACGACAGGTGCAGCTCCAGGTGCGAGTACAGCAGGTCCAGGAGTGTCAGCAAGCACGACTGCAGCACCAGGACTTGGCACCAGTGGCCCAGGAGTGTCCACAACAGCTGTTCTAGGAACGACAGGTGCAGCTCCAGGTGCGAGTACAGCAGGTCCAGGAGTGTCAGCAAGCACGACTGCAGCACCAGGACTTGGCACCAGTGGCCCAGGAGTGTCCACAACAGCTGTTCTAGCAACGACAGGTGCAGCTCCAGGTGCGAGTACAGCAGGTCCAGGAGTGTCAGCAAGCACGACTGCAGCACCAGGACTTGGCACCAGTGTCCCAGGAGTGTCCACAACAGCTGTTCTAGGAACGACAGGTGCAGCTCCAGGTGCGAGTACAGCAGGTCCAGGAGTGTCAACAAGCACGACTGCAGCACCAGGACTTGGCACCAGTGGCCCAGGAGTGTCCACAACAGCTGTTCTAGGAACGACAGGTGCAGCTCCAGGTGCGAGTACAGCAGGTCCAGGAGTGTCAGCAAGCACGACTGCAGCACCAGGACTTGGCACCAGTGGCCCAGGAGTGTCCACAACAGCTGTTCTAGGAACGACAGGTGCAGCTCCAGGTGCGAGTACAGCAGGTCCAGGAGTATCAGCAAGCACGACTTCAGCACCAGGTCTTGGCACCAGTGGCCCAGGAGTGTCCACAACAGCTGTTCTAGGAACGACAGGTGCAGCTCCAGGTGCGAGTACAGCAGGTCCAGGAGTGTCAGCAAGCACGACTGCAGCACCAGGACTTGGCACCAGTGGCCCAGGAGTGTCCACAACAGTTGTTCTAGGAACGACAGGTGCAGCTCCAGGTGCGAGTACAGCAGGTCCAGGAGTGTCAGCAAGCACGACTTCAGCACCAGGTCTTGGCACCAGTGGCCCAGGAGTGTCCACAACAGCTGTTCTAGGAACGACAGGTGCAGCTCCAGGTGCGAGTACAGCAGGTCCAGGAGTGTCAGCAAGCACGACTGCAGCACCAGGACTTGGCACCAGTGGCCCAGGAGTGTCCACAACAGCTGTTCTAGGAACGACAGGTGCAGCTCCAGGTGCGAGTACAGCAGGTCCAGGAGTGTCAGCAAGCACGACTGCAGCACCAGGACTTGGCACCAGTGGCCCAGGAGTGTCCACAACAGCTGTTCTAGGAACGACAGGTGCAGCTCCAGGTGCGAGTTCAGCAGGTCCAGGAGTGTCAGCAAGCACGACTGCAGCACCAGGACTTGGCACCAGTGGCCCAGGAGTGTCCACGACAGCTGTTCTAGCAACGACAGGTGCAGCTCCAGGTGCGAGTACTGCAGGTCCAGGTGTGTCAGCAAGCACGACTGCAGCACCAGGACTTGGCACCAGTGGCCCAGGAGTGTCCACAACAGCTGTTCTAGGAACGACAGGTGCAGCTCCAGGTGCGAGTACAGCAGGTCCAGGAGTGTCAACAAGCACGACTGCAGCACCAGGACTTGGCACCAGTGGCCCAGGAGTGTCCACAACAGCTGTTCTAGGAACGACAGGTGCAGCTCCAGGTGCGAGTACAGCAGGTCCAGGAGTGTCAGCAAGCACGACTTCAGCACCAGGTCTTGGCACCAGTGGCCCAGGAGTGTCCACAACAGCTGTTCTAGGAACGACAGGTGCAGCTCCAGGTGCGAGTACAGCAGGTCCAGGAGTGTCAGCAAGCACGACTGCAGCACCAGGACTTGGCACCAGTGGCCCAGGAGTGTCCACAACAGTTGTTCTAGGAACGACAGGTGCAGCTCCAGGTGCGAGTACAGCAGGTCCAGGAGTGTCAGCAAGCACGACTTCAGCACCAGGTCTTGGCACCAGTGGCCCAGGAGTGTCCACAACAGCTGTTCTAGGAACGACAGGTGCAGCTCCAGGTGCGAGTACAGCAGGTCCAGGAGTGTCAGCAAGCACGACTGCAGCACCAGGACTTGGCACCAGTGGCCCAGGAGTGTCCACAACAGCTGTTCTAGGAACGACAGGTGCAGCTCCAGGTGCGAGTACAGCAGGTCCAGGAGTGTCAGCAAGCACGACTGCAGCACCAGGACTTGGCACCAGTGGCCCAGGAGTGTCCACAACAGCTGTTCTAGGAACGACAGGTGCAGCTCCAGGTGCGAGTACAGCAGGTCCAGGAGTGTCAGCAAGCACGACTGCAGCACCAGGACTTGGCACCAGTGGCCCAGGAGTGTCCACAACAGCTGTTCTAGGAACGACAGGTGCAGCTCCAGGTGCGAGTACAGCAGGTCCAGGAGTGTCAGCAAGCACGACTGCAGCACCAGGACTTGGCACCAGTGGCCCAGGAGTGTCCACAACAGCTGTTCTAGGAACGACAGGTGCAGCTCCAGGTGCGAGTACAGCAGGTCCAGGAGTGTCAGCAAGCACGACTTCAGCACCAGGTCTTGGCACCAGTGGCCCAGGAGTGTCCACAACAGCTGTTCTAGGAACGACAGGTGCAGCTCCAGGTGCGAGTACAGCAGGTCCAGGAGTGTCAGCAAGCACGACTGCAGCACCAGGACTTGGCACCAGTGGCCCAGGAGTGTCCACAACAGCTGTTCTAGGAACGACAGGTGCAGCTCCAGGTGCGAGTACAGCAGGTCCAGGAGTGTCAGCAAGCACGACTGCAGCACCAGGACTTGGCACCAGTGGCCCAGGAGTGTCCACAACAGCTGTTCTAGGAACGACAGGTGCAGCTCCAGGTGCGAGTACAGCAGGTCCAGGAGTGTCAGCAAGCACGACTTCAGCACCAGGTCTTGGCACCAGCGGCCCAGGAGTGTCCACAACAGCTGTTCTAGGAACGACAGGTGCAGCTCCAGGTGCGAGTACAGCAGGTCCAGGAGTGTCAGCAAGCACGACTGCAGCACCAGGACTTGGCACCAGTGGCCCAGGAGTGTCCACAACAGCTGTTCTAGGAACGACAGGTGCAGCTCCAGGTGCGAGTACAGCAGGTCCAGGAGTGTCAGCTAGCACGACTGCAGCACCAGGACTTGGCACCAGTGGCCCAGGAGTGTCCACAACAGCTGTTCTAGGAACGACAGGTGCAGCTCCAGGTGCGAGTACAGCAGGTCCAGGAGTGTCAGCAAGCACGACTGCAGCACCAGGTCTTGGCACCAGTGGCCCAGGAGTGTCCACAACAGCTGTTCTAGGAACGACAGGTGCAGCTCCAGGTTCGAGTACAGCAGGTCCAGGAGTGTCAGCAAGCACGACTTCAGCACCAGGTCTTGGCACCAGCGGCCCAGGAGTGTCCACAACAACTGTTCTAGGAACGACAGGTGCAGCTCCAGGTGCGAGTACAGCAGGTCCAGGAGTGTCAGCAAGCACGACTGCAGCACCAGGACTTGGCACCAGTGGCCCAGGAGTGTCCACAACAGCTGTTCTAGGAACGACAGGTGCAGCTCCAGGTGCGAGTACAGCAGGTCCAGGAGTGTCAGCAAGCACGACTGCAGCACCAGGACTTGGCACCAGTGGCCCAGGAGTGTCCACAACAGCTGTTCTAGGAACGACAGGTGCAGCTCCAGGTGCGAGTACAGCAGGTCCAGGAGTGTCAGCAAGCACGACTTCAGCACCAGGTCTTGGCACCAGTGGCCCAGGAGTGTCCACAACAGCTGTTCTAGGAACGACAAGTGCAGCTCCAGGTGCGAGTACAGCAGGTCCAGGAGTGTCAGCAAGCACGACTGCAGCACCAGGACTTGGCACCAGTGGCCCAGGAGTGTCCACAACAGCTGTTCTAGGAACGACAGGTGCAGCTCCAGGTGCGAGTACAGCAGGTCCAGGAGTGTCAGCAAGCACGACTGCAGCACCAGGACTTGGCACCAGTGGCCCAGGAGTGTCCACAACAGCTGTTCTAGGAACGACAGGTGCAGCTCCAGGTGCGAGTACAGCAGGTCCAGGAGTGTCAGCAAGCACGACTTCAGCACCAGGTCTTGGCACCAGTGGCCCAGGAGTGTCCACAACAGCTGTTCTAGGAACGACAGGTGCAGCTCCAGGTTCGAGTACAGCAGGTCCAGGAGTGTCAGCAAGCACGACTGCAGCACCAGGACTTGGCACCAGTGGCCCAGGAGTGTCCACAACAGCTGTTCTAGGAACGACAGGTGCAGCTCCAGGTGCGGGTACTGCAGGTCCAGGAGTGTCAGCAAGCACGACTGCAGCACCAGGACTTGGCACCAGTGGCCCAGGAGTGTCCACAACAGCTGTTCTAGGAACGACAGGTGCAGCTCCAGGTGCGAGTACAGCAGGTCCAGGAGTGTCAGCAAGCACGACTGCAGCACCAGGACTTGGCACCAGTGGCCCAGGAGTGTCCACAACAGCTGTTCTAGGAACGACAGGTGCAGCTCCAGGTGCGAGTACAGCAGGTCCAGGAGTGTCAGCAAGCACGACTGCAGCACCAGGACTTGGCACCAGTGGCCCAGGAGTGTCCACAACAGCTGTTCTAGGAACGACAGGTGCAGCTCCAGGTGCGAGTACAGCAGGTCCAGGAGTGTCAGCAAGCACGACTTCAGCACCAGGACTTGGCACCAGTGGCCCAGGAGTGTCCACAACAGCTGTTCTAGGAACGACAGGTGCAGCTCCAGGTGCGAGTTCAGCAGGTCCAGGAGTGTCAGCAAGCACGACTGCAGCACCAGGACTTGGCACCAGTGGCCCAGGAGTGTCCACAACAGCTGTTCTAGCAACGACAGGTGCAGCTCCAGGTGCGAGTACTGCAGGTCCAGGAGTGTCAGCAAGCACGACTGCAGCACCAGGACTTGGCACCAGTGTCCCAGGAGTGTCCACAACAGCTGTTCTAGGAACGACAGGTGCAGCTCCAGGTGCGAGTACAGCAGGTCCAGGAGTGTCAACAAGCACGACTGCAGCACCAGGACTTGGCACCAGTGGCCCAGGAGTGTCCACAACAGCTGTTCTAGGAACGACAGGTGCAGCTCCAGGTGCGAGTACAGCAGGTCCAGGAGTGTCAGCAAGCACGACTGCAGCACCAGGACTTGGCACCAGTGGCCCAGGAGTGTCCACAACAGCTGTTCTAGGAACGACAGGTGCAGCTCCAGGTGCGAGTACAGCAGGTCCAGGAGTATCAGCAAGCACGACTTCAGCACCAGGTCTTGGCACCAGTGGCCCAGGAGTGTCCACAACAGCTGTTATAGGAACGACAGGTGCAGCTCCAGGTGCGAGTACAGCAGGTCCAGGAGTGTCAGCAAGCACGACTGCAGCACCAGGACTTGGCACCAGTGGCCCAGGAGTGTCCACAACAGTTGTTCTAGGAACGACAGGTGCAGCTCCAGGTGCGAGTACAGCAGGTCCAGGAGTGTCAGCAAGCACGACTTCAGCACCAGGTCTTGGCACCAGTGGCCCAGGAGTGTCCACAACAGCTGTTCTAGGAACGACAGGTGCAGCTCCAGGTGCGAGTACAGCAGGTCCAGGAGTGTCAGCAAGCACGACTGCAGCACCAGGACTTGGCACCAGTGGCCCAGGAGTGTCCACAACAGCTGTTCTAGGAACGACAGGTGCAGCTCCAGGTGCGAGTACAGCAGGTCCAGGAGTGTCAGCAAGCACGACTGCAGCACCAGGACTTGGCACCAGTGGCCCAGGAGTGTCCACAACAGCTGTTCTAGGAACGACAGGTGCAGCTCCAGGTGCGAGTTCAGCAGGTCCAGGAGTGTCAGCAAGCACGACTGCAGCACCAGGACTTGGCACCAGTGGCCCAGGAGTGTCCACAACAGCTGTTCTAGCAACGACAGGTGCAGCTCCAGGTGCGAGTACTGCAGGTCCAGGAGTGTCAGCAAGCACGACTGCAGCACCAGGACTTGGCACCAGTGGCCCAGGAGTGTCCACAACAGCTGTTCTAGGAACGACAGGTGCAGCTCCAGGTGCGAGTACAGCAGGTCCAGGAGTGTCAGCAAGCACGACTGCAGCACCAGGACTTGGCACCAGTGGCCCAGGAGTGTCCACAACAGCTGTTCTAGGAACGACAGGTGCAGCTCCAGGTGCGAGTACAGCAGGTCCAGGAGTGTCAGCAAGCACGACTGCAGCACCAGGACTTGGCACCAGTGGCCCAGGAGTGTCCACAACAGCTGTTCTAGGAACGACAGGTGCAGCTCCAGGTGCGAGTACAGCAGGTCCAGGAGTGTCAGCAAGCACGACTTCAGCACCAGGTCTTGGCACCAGTGGCCCAGGAGTGTCCACAACAGCTGTTCTAGGAACGACAGGTGCAGCTCCAGGTGCGAGTACAGCAGGTCCAGGAGTGTCAGCAAGCACGACTTCAGCACCAGGACTTGGCACCAGTGGCCCAGGAGTGTCCACAACAGTTGTTCTAGGAACGACAGGTGCAGCTCCAGGTGCGAGTACAGCAGGTCCAGGAGTGTCAGCAAGCACGACTTCAGCACCAGGTCTTGGCACCAGTGGCCCAGGAGTGTCCACAACAGCTGTTCTAGGAACGACAGGTGCAGCTCCAGGTGCGAGTACAGCAGGTCCAGGAGTGTCAGCAAGCACGACTGCAGCACCAGGACTTGGCACCAGTGGCCCAGGAGTGTCCACAACAGCTGTTCTAGGAACGACAGGTGCAGCTCCAGGTGCGAGTACAGCAGGTCCAGGAGTGTCAGCAAGCACGACTGCAGCACCAGGACTTGGCACCAGTGGCCCAGGAGTGTCCACAACAGCTGTTCTAGGAACGACAGGTGCAGCTCCAGGTGCGGGTACAGCAGGTCCAGGAGTGTCAGCAAGCACGACTGCAGCACCAGGACTTGGCACCAGTGGCCCAGGAGTGTCCACAACAGCTGTTCTAGGAACGACAGGTGCAGCTCCAGGTGCGAGTACAGCAGGTCCAGGAGTGTCAGCAAGCACGACTGCAGCACCAGGACTTGGCACCAGTGGCCCAGGAGTGTCCACAACAGCTGTTCTAGGAACGACAGGTGCAGCTCCAGGTGCGAGTACAGCAGGTCCAGGAGTGTCAGCAAGCACGACTGCAGCACCAGGACTTGGCACCAGTGGCCCAGGAGTGTCCACAACAGCTGTTCTAGGAACGACAGGTGCAGCTCCAGGTGCGAGTACAGCAGGTCCAGGAGTGTCAGCAAGCACGACTGCAGCACCAGGACTTGGCACCAGTGGCCCAGGAGTGTCCACAACAGCTGTTCTAGGAACGACAGGTGCAGCTCCAGGTGCGAGTTCAGCAGGTCCAGGAGTGTCAGCAAGCACGACTGCAGCACCAGGACTTGGCACCAGTGGCCCAGGAGTGTCCACAACAGCTGTTCTAGCAACGACAGGTGCAGCTCCAGGTGCGAGTACTGCAGGTCCAGGAGTGTCAGCAAGCACGACTGCAGCACCAGGACTTGGCACCAGTGGCCCAGGAGTGTCCACAACAGCTGTTCTAGGAACGACAGGTGCAGCTCCAGGTGCGAGTACAGCAGGTCCAGGAGTGTCAACAAGCACGACTGCAGCACCAGGACTTGGCACCAGTGGCCCAGGAGTGTCCACAACAGCTGTTCTAGGAACGACAGGTGCAGCTCCAGGTGCGAGTACAGCAGGTCCAGGAGTGTCAGCAAGCACGACTGCAGCACCAGGACTTGGCACCAGTGGCCCAGGAGTGTCCACAACAGCTGTTCTAGGAACGACAGGTGCAGCTCCAGGTGCGAGTACAGCAGGTCCAGGAGTATCAGCAAGCACGACTTCAGCACCAGGTCTTGGCACCAGTGGCCCAGGAGTGTCCACAACAGCTGTTCTAGGAACGACAGGTGCAGCTCCAGGTGCGAGTACAGCAGGTCCAGGAGTGTCAGCAAGCACGACTTCAGCACCAGGACTTGGCACCAGTGGCCCAGGAGTGTCCACAACAGTTGTTCTAGGAACGACAGGTGCAGCTCCAGGTGCGAGTACAGCAGGTCCAGGAGTGTCAGCAAGCACGACTTCAGCACCAGGTCTTGGCACCAGTGGCCCAGGAGTGTCCACAACAGCTGTTCTAGGAACGACAGGTGCAGCTCCAGGTGCGAGTACAGCAGGTCCAGGAGTGTCAGCAAGCACGACTGCAGCACCAGGACTTGGCACCAGTGGCCCAGGAGTGTCCACAACAGCTGTTCTAGGAACGACAGGTGCAGCTCCAGGTGCGAGTACAGCAGGTCCAGGAGTGTCAGCAAGCACGACTGCAGCACCAGGACTTGGCACCAGTGGCCCAGGAGTGTCCACAACAGCTGTTCTAGGAACGACAGGTGCAGCTCCAGGTGCGAGTACAGCAGGTCCAGGAGTGTCAGCAAGCACGACTGCAGCACCAGGACTTGGCACCAGTGGCCCAGGAGTGTCCACAACAGCTGTTCTAGGAACGACAGGTGCAGCTCCAGGTGCGAGTACAGCAGGTCCAGGAGTGTCAGCAAGCACGACTGCAGCACCAGGACTTGGCACCAGTGGCCCAGGAGTGTCCACAACAGCTGTTCTAGGAACGACAGGTGCAGCTCCAGGTGCGAGTACAGCAGGTCCAGGAGTGTCAGCAAGCACGACTGCAGCACCAGGACTTGGCACCAGTGGCCCAGGAGTGTCCACAACAGCTGTTCTAGGAACGACAGGTGCAGCTCCAGGTGCGAGTACAGCAGGTCCAGGAGTGTCAGCAAGCACGACTTCAGCACCAGGTCTTGGCACCAGTGGCCCAGGAGTGTCCACAACAGCTGTTCTAGGAACGACAGGTGCAGCTCCAGGTGCGAGTACAGCAGGTCCAGGAGTGTCAGCAAGCACGACTGCAGCACCAGGACTTGGCACCAGTGGCCCAGGAGTGTCCACAACAGCTGTTCTAGGAACGACAGGTGCAGCTCCAGGTGCGAGTACAGCAGGTCCAGGAGTGTCAGCAAGCACGACTGCAGCACCAGGACTTGGCACCAGTGGCCCAGGAGTGTCCACAACAGCTGTTCTAGGAACGACAGGTGCAGCTCCAGGTGCGAGTACAGCAGGTCCAGGAGTGTCAGCAAGCACGACTTCAGCACCAGGTCTTGGCACCAGTGGCCCAGGAGTGTCCACAACAGCTGTTCTAGGAACGACAGGTGCAGCTCCAGGTGCGAGTACAGCAGGTCCAGGAGTGTCAGCAAGCACGACTGCAGCACCAGGACTTGGCACCAGTGGCCCAGGAGTGTCCACAACAGCTGTTCTAGGAACGACAGGTGCAGCTCCAGGTGCGAGTACAGCAGGTCCAGGAGTGTCAGCAAGCACGACTGCAGCACCAGGACTTGGCACCAGTGGCCCAGGAGTGTCCACAACAGCTGTTCTAGGAACGACAGGTGCAGCTCCAGGTGCGAGTACAGCAGGTCCAGGAGTGTCAGCAAGCACGACTTCAGCACCAGGTCTTGGCACCAGTGGCCCAGGAGTGTCCACAACAGCTGTTCTAGGAACGACAGGTGCAGCTCCAGGTTCGAGTACAGCAGGTCCAGGAGTGTCAGCAAGCACGACTTCAGCACCAGGTCTTGGCACCAGCGGCCCAGGAGTGTCCACAACAGCTGTTCTAGGAACGACAGGTGCAGCTCCAGGTGCGAGTACAGCAGGTCCAGGAGTGTCAGCAAGCACGACTTCAGCACCAGGTCTTGGCACCAGTGGCCCAGGAGTGTCCACAACAGCTGTTCTAGGAACGACAGGTGCAGCTCCAGGTGCGAGTACAGCAGGTCCAGGAGTGTCAGCAAGCACGACTGCAGCACCAGGACTTGGCACCAGTGGCCCAGGAGTGTCCACAACAGCTGTTCTAGGAACGACAGGTGCAGCTCCAGGTGCGAGTACAGCAGGTCCAGGAGTGTCAGCAAGCACGACTTCAGCACCAGGTCTTGGCACCAGTGGCCCAGGAGTGTCCACAACAGCTGTTCTAGGAACGACAGGTGCAGCTCCAGGTGCGAGTACAGCAGGTCCAGGAGTGTCAGCAAGCACGACTGCAGCACCAGGACTTGGCACCAGTGGCCCAGGAGTGTCCACAACAGCTGTTCTAGGAACGACAGGTGCAGCTCCAGGTGCGAGTACAGCAGGTCCAGGAGTGTCAGCAAGCACGACTGCAGCACCAGGACTTGGCACCAGTGGCCCAGGAGTGTCCACAACAGCTGTTCTAGGAACGACAGGTGCAGCTCCAGGTGCGAGTACAGCAGGTCCAGGAGTGTCAGCAAGCACGACTTCAGCACCAGGTCTTGGCACCAGTGGCCCAGGAGTGTCCACAACAGCTGTTCTAGGAACGACAGGTGCAGCTCCAGGTTCGAGTACAGCAGGTCCAGGAGTGTCAGCAAGCACGACTGCAGCACCAGGACTTGGCACCAGTGGCCCAGGAGTGTCCACAACAGCTGTTCTAGGAACGATAGGTGCAGCTCCAGGTGCGAGTACTGCAGGTCCAGGAGTGTCAGCAAGCACGACTGCAGCACCAGGACTTGGCACCAGTGGCCCAGGAGTGTCCACAACAGCTGTTCTAGGAACGACAGGTGCAGCTCCAGGTGCGAGTACAGCAGGTCCAGGAGTGTCAGCAAGCACGACTGCAGCACCAGGACTTGGCACCAGTGGCCCAGGAGTGTCCACAACAGCTGTTCTAGGAACGACAGGTGCAGCTCCAGGTGCGAGTACAGCAGGTCCAGGAGTGTCAGCAAGCATGACTTCAGCACCAGGACTTGGCACCAGTGGCCCAGGAGTGTCCACAACAGCTGTTCTAGGAACGACAGGTGCAGCTCCAGGTGCGAGTACAGCAGGTCCAGGAGTGTCAGCAAGCACGACTGCAGCACCAGGACTTGGCACCAGTGGCCCAGGAGTGTCCACAACAGCTGTTCTAGGAACGTCAGGTGCAGCTCCAGGTGCGAGTACAGCAGGTCCAGGAGTGTCAGCAAGCACGACTGCAGCACCAGGACTTGGCACCAGTGGCCCAGGAGTGTCCACAACAGCTGTTCTAGGAACGACAGGTGCAGCTCCAGGTGCGAGTACAGGAGTGTCAGCAAGCACGACTGCAGCACCAGGACTTGGCACCAGTGGCCCAGGAGTGTCCACAACAGCTGTTCTAGGAACGACAGGTGCAGCTCCAGGTGCGAGTACAGCAGGTCCAGGAGAGCCAGCAAGCACGACTGCAGCACAAGGACTTGGCACCAGTGGCCCAGGAGTGTCCACAACAGCTGTTCTAGGAACGACAGGTGCAGCTCCAGGTGCGAGTACAGCAGGTCCAGGAGTGTCAGCAAGCACGACTTCAGCACCAGGACTTGGCACCAGTGGCCCAGGAGTGTCCACAACAGCTGTTCTAGGAACGACAGGTGCAGCTCCAGGTGCGAGTACAGGAGTGTCAGCAAGCACGACTGCAGCACCAGGACTTGGCACCAGTGGCCCAGGAGTGTCCACAACAGCTGTTCTAGGAACGACAGGTGCAGCTCCAGGTGCGAGTACAGCAGGTCCAGGAGTGTCAGCAAGCACGACTGCAGCACCAGGACTTGGCACCAGTGGCCCAGGAGTGTCCACAACAGCTGTTCTAGGAACGACAGGTGCAGCTCCAGGTGCGAGTACAGCAGGTCCAGGAGTGTCAGCAAGCACGACTTCAGCACCAGGACTTGGCACCAGTGGCCCAGGAGTGTCCACAACAGCTGTTCTAGGAACGACAGGTGCAGCTCCAGGTGCGAGTACAGCAGGTCCAGGAGTGTCAGCAAGCACGACTGCAGCACCAGGATTTGGCACCAATGGCCCAGGAGTGTCCACAACAGCTGTTCTAGGAACGACAGGTGCAGCTCCAGGTGCGAGTACAGCAGGTCCAGGAGTGTCAGCAAGCACGACTGCAGCACCAGGACTTGGCACCAGTGGCCCAGGAGTGTCCACAACAGCTGTTCTAGGAACGACAGGTGCAGCTCCAGGTGCGAGTACAGCAGGTCCAGGAGTGTCAGCAAGCACGACTGCAGCACCAGGACTTGGCACCAGTGGCCCAGGAGTGTCCACAACAGCTGTTCTAGGAACGACAGGTGCAGCTCCAGGTGCGAGTACTGCAGGTCCAGGAGTGTCAGCAAGCACGACTGCAGCACCAGGACTTGGCACCAGTGGCCCAGGAGTGTCCACAACAGCTGTTCTAGGAACGACAGGTGCAGCTCCAGGTGCGAGTACAGCAGGTCCAGGAGTGTCAGCAAGCACGACTTCAGCACCAGGACTTGGCACCAGTGGCCCAGGAGTGTCCACAACAGCTGTTCTAGGAACGACAGGTGCAGCTCCAGGTGCGAGTACAGCAGGTCCAGGAGTGTCAGCAAGCACGACTGCAGCACCAGGACTTGGCACCAGTGGCCCAGGAGTGTCCACAACAGCTGTTCTAGGAACGACAGGTGCAGCTCCAGGTGCGAGTTCAGCAGGTCCAGGAGTGTCAGCAAGCACGACTGCAGCACCAGGACTTGGCACCAGTGGCCCAGGAGTGTCCACAACAGCTGTTCTAGGAACGACAGGTGCAGCTCCAGGTGCGAGTACAGCAGGTCCAGGAGTGTCAGCAAGCACGACTGCAGCACCAGGACTTGGCACCAGTGGCTCAGGAGTGTCCACAACAGCTGTTCTAGGAACGACAGGTGCAGCTCCAGGTGCGAGTACAGCAGGTACAGGAGTGTCAGCAAGCACGACTGCAGCACCAGGACTTGGCACCAGTGGCCCAGGAGTGTCCACAACAGCTGTTCTAGGAACGACAGGTGCAGCTCCAGGTGCGAGTACAGCAGGTCCAGGAGTGTCAGCAAGCACGACTTCAGCACCAGGACTTGGCACCAGTGGCCCAGGAGTGTCCACAACAGCTGTTCTAGGAACGACAGGTGCAGCTCCAGGTGCGAGTACAGCAGGTCCAGGAGTGTCAGCAAGCACGACTGCAGCACCAGGACTTGGCACCAGTGGCCCAGGAGTGTCCACAACAGCTGTTCTAGGAACGACAGGTGCAGCTCCAGGTGCGAGTACAGCAGGTCCAGGAGTGTCAGCAAGCACGACTGCAGCACAAGGACTTGGCACCAGTGGCCCAGGAGTGTCCACAACAGCTGTTCTAGGAACGACAGGTGCAGCTCCAGGTGCGAGTACAGCAGGTCCAGGAGTGTCAGCAAGCACGACTGCAGCACCAGGACTTGGCACCAGTGGCCCAGGAGTGTCCACAACAGCTGTTCTAGGAACGACAGGTGCAGCTCCAGGTGCGAGTACAGCAGGTCCAGGAGTGTCAGCAAGCACGACTGCAGCACCAGGACTTGGCACCAGTGGCCCAGGAGTGTCCACAACAGCTGTTCTAGGAACGACAGGTGCAGCTCCAGGTGCGAGTACAGCAGGTCCAGGAGTGTCAGCAAGCACGACTTCAGCACCAGGACTTGGCACCAGTGGCCCAGGAGTGTCCACAACAGCTGTTCTAGGAACGACAGGTGCAGCTCCAGGTGCGAGTACAGCAGGTCCAGGAGTGTCAGCAAGCACGACTGCAGCACCAGGACTTGGCACCAGTGGCCCAGGAGTGTCCACAACAGCTGTTCTAGGAACGACAGGTGCAGCTCCAGGTGCGAGTACAGCAGGTCCAGGAGTGTCAGCAAGCACGACTGCAGCACCAGGACTTGGCACCAGTGGCCCAGGAGTGTCCACAACAGCTGTTCTAGGAACGACAGGTGCAGCTCCAGGTGCGAGTACAGCAGGTCCAGGAGTGTCAGCAAGCACGACTGCAGCACCAGGACTTGGCACCAGTGGCCCAGGAGTGTCCACAACAGCTGTTCTAGGAACGACAGGTGCAGCTCCAGGTGCGAGTACAGCAGGTCCAGGAGTGTCAGCAAGCACGACTGCAGCACCAGGACTTGGCACCAGTGGCCCAGGAGTGTCCACAACAGCTGTTCTAGGAACGACAGGTGCAGCTCCAGGTGCGAGTACTGCAGGTCCAGGAGTGTCAGCAAGCACGACTGCAGCACCAGGACTTGGCACCAGTGGCCCAGGAGTGTCCACAACAGCTGTTCTAGGAACGACAGGTGCAGCTCCAGGTGCGAGTACAGCAGGTCCAGGAGTGTCAGCAAGCACGACTGCAGCACCAGGACTTGGCACCAGTGGCCCAGGAGTGTCCACAACAGCTGTTCTAGGAACGACAGGTGCAGCTCCAGGTGCGAGTACAGCAGGTCCAGGAGTGTCAGCAAGCACGACTGCAGCACCAGGACTTGGCACCAGTGGCCCAGGAGTGTCCACAACAGCTGTTCTAGGAACGACAGGTGCAGCTCCAGGAGCGAGTACAGCAGGTCCAGGAGTGTCAGCAAGCACGACTGCAGCACCAGGACTTGGCACCAGTGGCCCAGGAGTGTCCACAACAGCTGTTCTAGGAACGACAGGTGCAGCTCCAGGTGCGAGTACAGCAGGTCCAGGAGTGTCAGCAAGCACGGCTGCAGCACCAGGACTTGGCACCAGTGGCCCAGGAGTGTCCACAACAGCTGTTCTAGGAACGACAGGTGCAGCTCCAGGTGCGAGTACAGCAGGTCCAGGAGTGTCAGCAAGCACGACTGCAGCACCAGGACTTGGCACCAGTGGCCCAGGAGTGTCCACAACAGCTGTTCTAGGAACGACAGGTGCAGCTCCAGGTGCGAGTACAGCAGGTCCAGGAGTGTCAGCAAGCACGACTGCAGCACCAGGACTTGGCACCAGTGGCCCAGGAGTGTCCACAACAGCTGTTCTAGGAACGACAGGTGCAGCTCCAGGTGCGAGTACAGCACGTCCAGGAGTGTCAGCAAGCACGACTGCAGCACCAGGACTTGGCACCAGTGGCCCAGGAGTGTCCACAACAGCTGTTCTAGGAACGACAGGTGCAGCTCCAGGTGCGAGTACAGCAGGTCCAGGAGTGTCAGCAAGCACGACTGCAGCACCAGGACTTGGCACCAGTGGCCCAGGAGTGTCCACAACAGCTGTTCTAGGAACGACAGGTGCAGCTCCAGGTGCGAGTACAGCAGGTCCAGGAGTGTCAGCAAGCACGACTGCAGCACCAGGACTTGGCACCAGTGGCCCAGGAGTGTCCACAACAGCTGTTCTAGGAACGACAGGTGCAGCTCCAGGTGCGAGTACAGCAGGTACAGGAGTGTCAGCAAGCACGACTGCAGCACCAGGACTTGGCACCAGTGGCCCAGGAGTGTCCACAACAGCTGTTCTAGGAACGACAGGTGCAGCTCCAGGTGCGAGTACAGCAGGTCCAGGAGTGTCAGCAAGCACGACTTCAGCACCAGGACTTGGCACCAGTGGCCCAGGAGTGTCCACAACAGCTGTTCTAGGAACGACAGGTGCAGCTCCAGGTGCGAGTACAGCAGGTCCAGGAGTGTCAGCAAGCACGACTGCAGCACCAGGACTTGGCACCAGTGGCCCAGGAGTGTCCACAACAGCTGTTCTAGGAACGACAGGTGCAGCTCCAGGTGCGAGTACAGCAGGTCCAGGAGTGTCAGCAAGCACGACTGCAGCACAAGGACTTGGCACCAGTGGCCCAGGAGTGTCCACAACAGCTGTTCTAGGAACGACAGGTGCAGCTCCAGGTGCGAGTACAGCAGGTCCAGGAGTGTCAGCAAGCACGACTGCAGCACCAGGACTTGGCACCAGTGGCCCAGGAGTGTCCACAACAGCTGTTCTAGGAACGACAGGTGCAGCTCCAGGTGCGAGTACAGCAGGTCCAGGAGTGTCAGCAAGCACGACTGCAGCACCAGGACTTGGCACCAGTGGCCCAGGAGTGTCCACAACAGCTGTTCTAGGAACAACAGTTGTCAGTACGGCAGGTCAAGTTGCCACACCATTGAGCACTCCTTATCAACAACAAGCTTCTACCATATCTACTGGCACGATTCCATTCACTGTGACAGTTATTTCCCACACTTCCATTTCTGGTCAATGTAACTCGGAATTTCAGTTTACTTGTTCCAATGGAGATTGCATTGGGGTTGCATTGAGATGCGATGGTTACAGTGACTGCAGTGATGGCTCTGATGAGGCTGAATGTGGTATGTTCCTGCATTTTTAAGTTTTTGATTTTAGATTTTACTTGAATAGTTATTGAGAGAAATTTTGTTTCCTTTTTTTTAGCCTTTGAATTTGTTTGATCTTTTGTTTTTGTTATCTTTTGTTTGAAGTGACCACACTTTTACAGGCAACTTATATTTGGTTGGTTCTCTTGTTGCTAGTTGACTGTGTTTATGGGAGTTGGGGACTATGGAGTGCATGTTCTTTGTCTTGTGGCCTGGGGACCAAAGAGAGAGTCAGAGATGTGCTTCAGGGGGCAGAGCTGGGTGGAATAGCCTGCAATGAGAATGCACTTACTGATAGTGAGACTTGTTACATCCAGCCATGTCCACGTAAGTAGTCGACTTGTTAAGTTTACTGTGAAATATGAGATTCTGTTTGATAACTATAAAATTTGCAAACAAATGTGGCATACTTTATTCCCGTACTTCCTCTTGCAATAATAGACTGTTCCAAAATCAGCCCGGCAATAGAACCCTCAGCAACAGTCATGACGAAATTAATTTTTCTTACTTGCGTGCCTACATGTTTTAAATGAAAGATATACATTGTTGAAAGATATACATTGTCAAGAGGAAAAAATGTATGGTAGTATGAAATTCAAATGTAGCAAATATACATGTTGTAGCTGTGTGTTAAGTTAATGTCAACAAGGCCTTACAAAAAAGACAGTCAAAATTTTGTTTCAACAAATTTTGATTGGAAAATGTGAAAAACAGATTTTCTAACTTTCATATTGTATGCCTAAAATTTGTGAAAATAGAACAAAAATCATCTCAATTGAATTTTTTTTGAAATCTTGCTATGGCAAACAGGACTTAATTATTCAGACTATGATAATTGTTTTGTCCTTAGTTGATGGTGGCTGGGCAGATTGGTCAAGTTGGACAGAGTGCGATGTCTCCTGCGATGGTGGCATCCAAACAAGATGGCGGACGTGTACTAACCCCACACCTAAAGATGGCGGCCAGGGTTGCCATGGCGACTGGATGGAAACAAACAGCTGTAACACAGTACCCTGTGAACTCAGTAAATGCTCTTTCTACTACTTTCTTTACCATAATATTACATGTTGTTTGTATAACTTTTGCATGTATTTCTCTTTCAACAATGTTTACTGATATACAAACTAACCATTAACATTTGTGACCACTGGGGTACATAAATCCACCACTTTGAAAAACAGTGGGTTTGAGAGATCTCTAGTGTAGCACCAAGTATATGCACAGTATAGATTTACAGGAGTGTCCTATACTGGGGACGTTGGGTTGGAGATCTGTTTGGACGTTTTTTTTCAAGCTTAAAGATTTATACACCCCGGTGGAATTATGTTTAACTTAGTAAATGTTAATACTATTAGGTAGGATTTACCTTCAAATTAACACTCAGTACATTCTAACCTTGAAACACTTACTCTATGTGTATTTTGGCCATTTAAATCAAATAGGGTTTTGAAAAGAAAGAAATAAATCTTCTTTTGTATTGGATGTTTTGTGACAACTACACCAAATATTTCATAGTTTCATGACAAACTCCCTAATACTGTGGCAATTCTAGACAATGGTTATGAAATTAGTCACAGTGACTGCTCACAGTGTATTCTAATTACTAGTCACCACCACAACACATTGAAGTATATGTCTCCTAGGTTAATGGTTATGTATATTTTATAGAACATTGATATCCAGCACTGACTGATATTGGCCTTTATTTCCAGTGGCCTGTCCAGAGGGGAAGGTATACATCAGTGAGGAAGACTGTCTGACATTTGACCCTTGTCCCTATGCCTGTTCAAGCCTTGCTCCTGAAGCAGCTTGCCTGGCAGTGTGTGAACCAGGTTAGCCCACCTTAACTTTTTGTTAATGTAACAAGCAGTTATCGTCAATTGAGGTGAAGCATGATGCTTTTTCAAGTAGCTAGTGATAGTGCAATCCAGCTTTGCCACAGCTCCCATTTCTGGCCAAGCACACCGGGTCACCCCTACTCTTCTCGATAAGTGTGTTGGGTTTTTTACGTCCAGAGGTTTGACGCTTGAGGCTTATGCCCGAAGCTCCCTCATACATGGGGCCGCCGGCTTTGCGTCACCATCCAAAATGAGGAATGTAATCCCTTACAACATGTCCGATCTGAGCCGACCCTAGGATCGAACTCGGGCCCCAGGATCCAAGGAATTTGATCCAGAATTCGAAGCAGCGGGGTTGCGTTACCGCTTGCATGCACCACAGGGATATTAATGAGCTAAGTTAAACATAGACTAACATGCATGCCTACAAGAGACCTCTAGGGAGAATAAAGCACTTGTAAACAGTTGCTGCTGTTTTGTAGGACAGCTACACCTTTGACCATGATAAAGAGCTTTCCATGCTTACCCAAGGACAGTGTTATGGTGTGTGTGGTATGGTTTGAAACAGTTGATTCCTTATGCTGCCTCTGGTGTGCCCTGCCATAAAGCTGTTTTACCAGAGTCTTACATGTACATGATGCTGATGAATCGTCTTTTGTTCCGTAGGGTGCTATTGTGAAGCAGGGACTCTACTAGAGGCAGGAAAGTGTGTACCTATCCAGGACTGTCGCTGCTTCCATGCAGGAGTACAGTACCAGCCAGGACAGGCCATCACTGATGAGAACTGCCACCACTGGTAACAGATTTAACTTTTTTAACCCATGGCTAATGTATGACCTTTAAGAAATATAGTAGAATGGTGCAATAGAAGATTCAAAGTGTGATAATGTCCATTTTCACAATGCAAATTTCAGGCAACAGCCAAAACCTTGGCCTGAAAACTGTCTTGGTTAGCAAACTATCTATGCCATGTCTCTCAAGCCGATGGTATTTTATAAAGCATAAAAAGATAAATCATATCAAGTATAAAAGTAATGTTTCGTGGTAAACCCTCTCTTTATAGTCTCCTTAAGTGAATTGAGTCTCCTGAAGGGCTATTTGAGTGATAAATGAAATCTATTATTACTTGATGTGGAAATGATTCTGTCAGTTTCAGATGTCATAACAGTAGCTAATATGTACTGTTAGTACTAATTAGTAAGATAAGGATTAGGGTGTTGAAATGTTAAAAAGCACCTTGAATGTTGTATGTCCAGATTATCTAATTACCAGAGATGAACCAGTTTGATTTGTTCCCACTTCAGCGAGTGCAGCAATGGAACTATGTCTTGTGTCCAACAGGAATGCCCAGGTATCTAGTATTATTACATTGTATGTTGAACAAAGTTGGATTTGCAAGAAAAATCAGTAACCAAACATCATGTCACATATAGTATTGTCAACGTAACACTAGGTCTTTATCCTTTCATTTTCAAATTCGACAGCAAAACTGATTTATTCAACAGTTTTAGTCACCAAATGAAGAAAAAAAGCCTACCAAAGTTTATGAGCTTTTGGTCTTTTTCTGGAAATGATTCGAATCAATTATTGTGCACTACAACATGCTAATTTTTCATGCTAATAAAGAGCTTTGTCCCCCCAGTGGACTGTGGCTGGTCAGCCTGGACCACATGGACTGTCTGCGACAAAACCTGTGGGGTTGGGTACCAGGAGCGCTTCAGGTAATCTTAATGGACCGGAGAATAATGATACACATGTAATCGTCTGACATGAGAATATCTCTCTCTCTCTCTGTCTCTCTCTGTCTCTCTCTCTCTCTTTCCCCCTCTCCCTATCCCCCGATTTGACTGTTTAGGCACTGTAGAGTCTTCAACACCTGACAACCAGTTTTCTCCACCCTTGGTTTTCTGTTCTTGTTGAAAATGTTAAGTGCCATGTCTTTCCACTCTCCAGTTATGTGAATGAAAATCATTATGACAAGGCAAACATGTCATGTAGGCTGGAAAGGTTTGTGTGTTGTTGCCATTATCAGTTCAAATAGATGAATTTAGCTTTTGTCTTATCCAGGTCCTCAAACAACCCAGTTGCAGCACATGGAGGCCAGGAGTGTACAGGAGACTCTCACCAGATGCAGCCCTGCAATGTCTACTCATGTCCTGGTAAAAAAACTTTTACATTTCCAGTAGTTCAGGCAGCACACCTCATTTTTTTGCCACAATTCGATGCTACACACAGGTACATTCAAGTCCAGTGACCATCTCATTAGGCCACACCAACTTAATTTTATGGATGACATCCGCGCGCACATTGATTTTCGCCTGTTCTTCACACAAAAAAAATCACCTCCGAAGAGGCTCCAAAACTTGTAAGCTAATACTGCCGCAAAGGGGCAGCATTGAGCCGGCTTGTCGTAATACACTATATACACTCACATTGTCCAACACAACTGTTATGTATGTGACTAGGAGCGATTTGAAGAGGGCGTGCCCCTCATGAGCTCAGTAGTATTTTGTTAATGATATGACAATAGTTATCATTGTACATGTCTGTATTAAACTGAATGATATTATCTCTGGCTGGGTTGCCTACAGAGTTTGATGTTTTGCTCTGACTGAAGGCGTGATGTTGTGTACACAGCCGAACACATTTTTTTTTCTTTGAACGGCCAAATGTTACATATGGGTCTTTAAACCAGGCATCATCCATGTTAAAAGCACTTTGATATGAGCTAATTCCAACAAATAAAGACTAGTTTGTTTATTACACTGTGTTCTGTGGTTTAATTCACAATACCAGCTATGTAGTCCTCCGGTTTATCATCTTTCTTTTGTTTGCTAGATTTTTTTTTTTTCGCCCTCTCGCATTAGTTTTGGGGACTCCAGAGGATGTCATCCATAAAATTAAGATGGTGTGGCCTTACAGGGAATGATTTTCCTTCATAAGCAAAATTCTTTTTATTCTGAACCCTGGCAGATTAGCCTTTGGCTAAAGGGTATCCCTCTAAAAGCAACTGTGTATGGGAAAAAAGACTGAATCTTTTTTTCTTCAACCTCTCTCCAATTATGGTTAATATTTGAGGGGGAAATTACTCTTTGTCAAGAGTGAGCGAATTGGGCATTTTCATGTAGAATAAAAGTCATCTCGTCTTATAAAATCCTTTTGTCAGTCCTTTGCTATGCACTACCGTGGACCCCTTTTGTGGAAGAATTGAGGTGTGCCCCATCCAGCAATCATACGTTACATATCTCAATGGTATTGAATTGTTGTAATTTTGGTGATACAGTTGAGTACATAAACACATTTGCTTATATAAACAATGTTGTAGACAAGTCATATTTCGTATCTCTTTTTTTCATGGCAAGCACATCTTAATGCTTCTGCAGTAAAAGTTGGCTTCTCCATCATATTAGGATGGAATCAGAATATCACTACCAGCTCAACCAAAGTAAAGTAAGTAGTAACTGGATTCGGGGTTAAATGGACGTTTCGGGAGTCCTTTCCCCATTTTACCTGGACCCAAGTAGTGAAAAGCGGGTTAAAATGAGTGACTCCTCCTTTTCACCCCCATTTTGGATGAGGACCCCCCAAACGTCTGTTTAAACCCATATCCAGTTGGTGGTGTATCTGGATTGAATCGGAGAATTTGGTCATGGAAATAATTGATGTTTGTCCACAGCGGAGTGGAGTGGTTGGTCCAACTGGACGGCCTGTTCTTCAGCGTGTGATGGAGGGGAGAAGACCAGGACTCGTGCCTGCATACCTGATGAGTCGTCTGCTCTGAACTGTCCTGGGAATGACACACAAACTATGCCTTGTAACACCAACAGCTGTGGAGGTACTGTCTCTTGTGATAGTTAACCCTTAGAGGATGGGATAACGTTTTACCTGCATGCAGGATTCGTAACTAGAATTGTCGGGATTCAGGTGCACCCACCTAGGAACTGCTTTTGGGCTGTTAAGTACAGTTAAAACTATACATTTTTGGAAAGCTGAGAACCTGTAGAGTGTGAAAATATTAAGGAAAGGACTGCATCTGATTTGTAAGTAGTGATTCTGCACAAAAAGTACAGGTTAATTTTCTTGAACACGATGAAAGACAATGAATCATTTCTGCATGTTGTCAGCCATGTTTTTGAATGATTGATTTTGTTTTGATGGATCTTGAGAGTGCCAACAACTTTGCAGAGTTTTGAAAGAAGTTTACACTAGACATTGGAGCACAACATCAAGAAAAATGTGCAGTTTCAAGTCGCATTGATGAAATTTCAGGCCTTTATTTCTTCAGAAAAAGCCTACTCACCATCCTCTTCTTTTGTTTCTTGTTTTGGAAGCCATTTACACATCTTTCTTCCTCTCACCAGAAACCTGTGCTGAGGGCAAAGTGTACAAGGAGTGCGATCCTTGCCCGCACAGTTGTACAGACCTTCAGGATGGTGTCCAGTGTATCCAGGATGAGTGCCTGCCTGGATGTTACTGCCCTGATGGACAGGCACTGCAGGATGGCCAGTGTGTTCCAGAGACAAGCTGCAGATGTAGGCTGTCCCTTAGCTCAGGTTTGTGAAGTCTTGATGTTACTCAAACTTATATTCAAGGATAAGGAAACTGTTTGATGTGTATCTAAGGACAAGTTAAAGCATGATGTTACTTTGATGTGCGTGCAAGGACAAAATTTAACACAGTAATTTCATAGTTTGTGGCTGACTTGACATGAAGGAACTAAATCAAGAGTGAACTTAATTAAGAATGAACAAGTGATCAAAATGATTGATTGATTGATTGATTTAATTGCATAACAATTGCACAGGGTACATGATATGTACAGATCAAATTCATAATGAACTTTAAGAAGAATACACATTCAAGTTAACTGTTACTCAAGTTACATTGCAAATACTTCGTAAAGTATGAATCATCAACATTTTAAGATCTATACTGTATTTTGTAAGGATTATCTGACAGAATTGATAGATTATGAGTATGAATATATTTGATGGTTTCTACTTGAATTTCATTATAAAAGGAGGTTCCATGGAAGTTGAGCCTGGAACCACAGTTGTAAAGGACTGCACCAACTGGTAAGTAGGAATTTATAGACAGTTCGTTTCCTGAGACTGTGTTAGTTTGCCTCAATTCTTCACGTAAGTTTCATTGCATATCTGATGAGCAACGGCTGCACTCGTGATCAGTTATTGGTAAATAATGACAATTACCATATACTCATCAATGAGGTATGCAGAAGTGAGCATTTCAAGTCATATATTATGCAAATTATGTGATTGTCTGGAAGGTAGTGATGATATAACTTGGCAAGGGGGGTTGTCAGACTGAGTTGCCAAAATTCGTTGTTAAACATGCGAAGTGGAAAACATGTCCTCTTTGTCATGATTTATTTGATTTTAAGATTTCTGAATTACCTCCTGTGTGTTTCTCATAGTAATATGAGGAATCTATTGAATACAAAAAGCCTAATATGAGTCTTGGACAGTTCAATTGATATCTATTACTAAACATGATTATCATATTGAAATACAGAATTACTCACAAATTCCATACTCAAAGAAGTAGATCTGACTGAAAAAATTGAGAGGTTTAGTAGAGAGGTTATCCTGTTTTGGGTCAATGCATAATATACAACGTAATCTACTCATAAAGTGGCTCAAAATATTTTTTGAAATTTCATTCCTTTTTCTTTCATAGCACCTGTAACAGTGGAAGCTTAAGTTGTGAACCAGGTGGCTGCCCAGGTACAAGTTTATACTACTTTTATCACAGACTTTGGCAAAATGTATTGTATATCTTGCAATCATATTTTACATTGAAGCGGTTTGTTATTGCGCCATATTGAATACAGACCTAAGTGTCTAGAGTTATAAGGTGCTTAGTGCGTGTGATATCTATCCTGCAGTTGATGGAGGGTGGACTATCTGGACAGTATGGACAGTGTGTTCCAAACAGTGTGTGGATGACCATGGCGCAGTGGGATCAAGGTCACGGTACCGTAACTGCACCAACCCGCCACCGCAGCACGAGGGAGAAGCCTGCACTGGGGAGGCTGAGGAGAGGGAGGACTGTAACACTCACAGGTGTCCAGGTGTGTAACACAGGTGTACAGGTGTCACATGTAAATCCAGGTGTGTAACACAGGTGTCCAGATGTGTAGAATATTATAATTTTGTCCTCCTGTGGTGTTTAGGTGTGTAAAACAAATGTCCAGGTGTGTAACACATGTTTCCTAAGTTAGTTAACTTTAAGATGAATATCATCAGGCATAGATTATGTAAATTTGGACATCACTTGCATGATTAATGAGGAAAACTACAACACCTTCCTGAATAAGGATAGAACTTTGATAATGCAACCTATCTGGAAAGAGGGGATGTTGAACTTTTTTGCATAAAATCTAATAAGCAAAGGATGCACTAAATTATGAAGATTTCTTTTATGTGAGAAATGTTATGTGAAAATTTATATCATGCAAATAAGCTGATTGATGAGTTGCTGATACAATTTCTTGGCGAAGGCTTAAGTCGGCAATTTTAATTGTCAAGACAAGTTGTGAGAACTGGAAAAAAGTCTCCTCTTTGTCATGTTTTATTTGATTTTTAACTTTTCTATTAAGTAGTAGTAGTATCCAGTACTTTGATTATACTGCTGCCAGGGTCCCTGACACGGGTGGGCAGCATTCGGCTAGTCGTCACACCCCTCCTCCATGCAGCTCTGTCCAGGGGGTTTACGCTGGTCAGGCCGCACACCTTCATGTCCTTCCTGACACACTCCATCCACAATTTCCTAGGTCTGCCACGACCTCCACTATTAAAGTACATGTACTTGCCTCCTGTTGCTTCAGTGGAGGGACAGTGGGGTGCGTGGTCCCCCTGGAGCTCCTGTAGTCAGACCTGTTCAGGAGGAAGTCGGATCCAACACCGTGTGTGCGACAGTCCAGCCGCAGCCTACGGCGGGGAACCGTGCCCAGGCCCCGCCTCTCAGACCATGGAGTGTGGAGAGCCTTGTTGTAAGTCCTCTGGTGTCAGTTTTATTGTATTATTATATTGACACAAATGCATATTGCATCTAAACATCACGTTAACAGTGACAGTCGTAAATCTACACAATTGCTATATATAATGTCCCTCAATGCCTATATTCTGTGTCTATGCTATCAAATTGTGACTACTTTTGTTGTGATGTTGTTGTACAATATGAAATATCATTGCTGCTAGGTAATTGCTCAATATAAATCTCAGGACTACCTGTAAAACAGGTTGTGTTGAGCTGATCATGAGTAGTACATTACCAATCATTTCAAAACATGATTGCCTTAAGTTAGTGAAACATGATTTGTCAGGTTCATTGGAGTGAAAAAATTGGGAGGTCAATATCGAAATTTTAAGAGCAACAGCCAAAATATTGAATTTACACCAGGATTACACTCCCTGTCCTAATGGGTCAGTCAAGCTAATGAGAAAGCGGGTCTTAAGATTTAGGGGTAAATTACAGGGCAAAGCACGGCAAGAGTCGTTTTGTGCAATTTTGAGATCCCAAGTCAAAGAATCAAGCCTGCAACATCCAGATGCAAAATTTCACTCCCTCACAACAAAGTTGTACATCCAAAATGTTTAACATAGTGACGTGCTGTTTCCTTGTCCCAGTGGAGTGTCCTGTCGGGATGGTGTACCTGAAGGAGGATGAGTGCGGCACCACCTGTCCCCGAACATGTGCAGAGCTGAGCTCACAGGTTATGTGCACCTCCAGCTGCCAGGTAAGGTCACAGGTCAGGTCAGAAGACGTGTATTACACCAAGGCCTTCTGTTGTCAATTATAGTCATAGGTCTTGTGCTCCTCCAGCTACCATGTAAGGTCACAGGTCACATCACAGGTAAGGGGAGGCTCCAGCTGCCAGGTAAGGTCACAGGTCACATCACAGGTCAGGGGAACTTCCAGCTACCATGTAAGGTCACATCACAGGTCAGGGAGGGCCTCCAGCTGTCAGGTAAGGTCACAGGTCATGGAAACCTCTGGCTGCCATGTAAGGTCACAGGTCACATTACAGGTCATAGGAACCTCTAGCTGCAAGGTAAGGTCACAGGTCACATCACAGGTCATGGGAGCCTGCAGCTGTCAGGTAAGGTCACAGGTCATGAGAACCTCCGGCTGCCTTGTACGAACAAAGTTTGAGTACATGTACAGGAATACATTGTACAAAGTGTCTAATCTTCTCACGATCTGTGGGAGAAGAGTAGAATTAAGGCATGACAACAATGTACTGAGAGTGTGACAAGGCATCTTCCTTCCCCTGTGCCAGGCTGGGTGCCATTGTGCCGATGGGAAGGTGCTCCAGGATGGAGAGTGTGTGGACCCCCCTCAGTGCAGATGTACCTACCAGAGTCAGGAGGTGCCACCTGGGACAGTTCTGCCTTACAATGAATGTAACAACTGGTGAGAAAAAAACATGTCTCCTCTAACATCTTGTCACAGATAACGTAAGCCATAACGCCTTTAAGAACCCGAAAAACTTCCAGGAAAAGGATCTGTTACACAGTTTGGATAAAACCTTCCCGTTGTCAAACTATGTCAGCTTTGTTAAAATTCAATGGTATTTGAAAGTTTGAGAGATTACATGTCATCGATTTCCTTGCATTCAGGAACAAAATGTTGACACAAAATCATGAAATATGTAGATTTCAATAGATAATTTCTATAAACATAACTTGTTGCATTATTGTGCCTTTTTTGTTCATGTCAAGGCAGTTTCAGTATCTTTAAAGATATGTTTCATTTTTACAGCACTTGTGTGAATGGCAACATGGAGTGTGATACAGCACCCTGCCCAGGTGAGGCCACACTCGCTCAGCCTAGTGTTACATCTTCTCATTCAGGGAAAACTTTGAAAAGAATACCAGCACACGGTGTTTTGCATGCAACATGAAATATGATGCACCTCCTTTGTATTTTGAATACCTTTCACAGGAGTGCCTAAGCATTCATGATCATATGAATTCTATGGAATTTATGTGATACATTACTAAGAAACATACAAGTTTTAACAGAATTCATACAAGGGTTACTAATACTTAGGATTGTATGTTTTCCGTAAAACTCATATGAATTCTGTAAGATTCGTCTGTTTCCTAGTAGAAGGTATGAGTTCTATAAGATCATGTATCCTTCTTAGTACTAGTGGATCGTACAAATTTGGTAAATTTGTTTGTATTCCATAAAACTTGTATGAATTCCGTAAAACTTGCATGAATACATAGTCACCCCTGTTTCAGCACCAAGGACAGACATCAAACTGGACAGTTTCCTCCTAAATGATGATTTCCCTTGTTTTAACAACATTTTCATTGACTCAATTATGTTATCATCTATTCACTCACTCACTCACTCACTCACCTATTCTGTCTTTTACTGATTCACCTTCTGAATCAATGTTGAACTGTAATTGCTGATACCAAAAATTGGATTTTCCCAAATTTTCCTTTTTTGATATATCCATCCACTAATCCATTCATTCAATCATTCACCCACTTCTGAATTCATTTTTCAAAAAGTGGACTGTGGTTGGTGCCCCTGGTCGACGTGGGGGGAATGCAGCAAGACCTGTAATGCCGGCGTACGATCCCGTTATCGGTCCGGAGACAACCCACCTCCGCAGAATGGTGGGAAGATGTGTGACGGTCCAGCGACTGACATTGAGCCCTGCAACACTCAGCCTTGTGAAGGTAAAACTATATCTTTTAACACACACTAAAAAAACAATAAATGGCTTTTGATGGATATCAATGTGCAGATGTTGGCACATTGGCGCACCAAATATGTAATGTCTTTTTAGCACACATTTTGACATATTAGCCAAAGAGGCTCGGTGGGCGTCACTCCACCGTCAGGGAAGGTCGTGTTAAGTGCCTTTCCCAAGGGCACAACTTCGGGGCATGGTGAGTATCAAACCCGGGACCTACCCAAGTCCAACGCTCTAATCGTCTCATTTTTGCTTTAAAAAATTAGCAAAAAGATTTTTCATAAGCTCTGCTTTCCTTATTGGGTCAAGCAGTCCTCGCCCTCAGTTAGTTGAACTGGTCTTGGGCATGATGTTTCTGACCTAGGCAACTCAAATCTAATTTGTTCTCAGATTTAAAAGAAAATATACTTAACTGGAAAAACATAAGGAAATCAAAGCCTGAGAACCAGGTTTATGCCTTGGTGCACTCAGTTTTTTGTAGTGATGTACGGTCAAATTGAAGCTTTCCTCCCTGCCCTCTGCTTTTATGATGTCCGCTTGCTATATTTTCATATCAAAATGTCCAAGGACCAAGGAAATAAATTGGTGTGGCCTTAGGAAGAAAAGATAATGTTCCAGTCCTATTCTTGTCACTTGTGGCCTTGAAGTGGCCCTCGGTCTTGTATATGGTGACTTCAAAAAAAAGAAAAGACGTCTTAAAGGTATTGAACATTTTGTGACTGCTGTAGTGTCGCTGGTTGGCTGGTCAAACTGGACCAACTGGACATCGTGTACAGCTACATGTGGGACCGGCATGCAGTACCGCTACCGGGAGTGTCCTGAGGAGGAGACCTGTGATGGGGATGCTGTGGAGGAGACTGTGTGTTACGCTGGGATCTGCATTTGTAGGTTTTATGTTGCTTAAGATATTAGGTGTTAACTGAAGTTGATGAGAAGTTCCATATAGAGTTATGTTCAACATGTCATTTGAAAAGCTTCCCATGCCTTTCATGACTCATTAAAAGGCAAATAAAGTAATTCATAATCAAATACAAGTCATGTACTTACAGCTACAAATTTAAGTTTATAATCTAATTCTTACAGCTACAAAATTCGCACTCTTAATTAGCAGTTATTTTCTAGATTTAAAGTGTAGTAAGTTGCAGGATTACTGTTTTTTTTTAAAGATATTCACTTCTTCCGCATTGTAACTAATTAACTGATACTGCAATGTTTTTGAGTAGAAGGCATTATTTTTTTTAAACAACTGTGCTTTTTGCCTGATACTCGTAAAATATATGTGAATAGAATCAAATATACTTCTATTTACATTGATACCACTTCCTGAACAGACCATGGTAACTGGGGCGCCTGGGCGTCATGGACCACCTGCTCTGCCACCTGCGGCACCGGCTTCACGGCACGCCAGCGGGAATGTAACAACCCCGCACCGTCCAACGGCGGGAACTTCTGTGAGGGGTCTGCTACAGAAGGGGTGCAGTGCAACATGGGGAGCTGTAACGGTAAGGACAAATCCATGTGCAGAAAATGCAATGATCTTAACAAAAGTGTGAAATTATCTTGATAGTTCCAAACAATAATTTGTTTGTTTACATACATGTAATGTATTGAGGGTAAAAGTCTGTCATGGCTTTACAGAGCTCACCTCAAGGCATGATTTTCAGGGCTCAAAATTGATATTAGTCATTTGATGACCAGCTGCTGCCATACCATACCTGAAAGAGTGAGATGTTAAATTGTAATGCCTAAAATGGTTATACTGGTGGATCATTGCAGATCCATTTGAAAATACAAGGAATCTGCCCAGCAAATTCAATCATGTTGACTACTGTTCTTTTACAACAACTTCAACCACTTTTAGACTACGAGCATCTACTTCGATACGGAACCCTTTTAATTTGTCTTGACTGTGTCCAATATTAGACATTTCAGCCAGGCTCTTCCTCTTTACTTGATATAGGTACTAGATTATTCAATAGCAAGGTTCTTTTATTCACAACCAAGTATTTTACAAGAGCCGACGTTTTGATGACTGACTGTCATCTTCATCAGGGCAATACTGACTGGTTCACAGTGCGCTGACAGTGCGCTGAAGCTAGGTGCATGAACCAGTCAGTATGGTACTGTGAACCAGTCAGTATTGCCCTGATGAAGATTATAGACAGTCATCAAAACGTCGGGTCTTGTAAAATACTTTGTTGTGAACAAAAGAACCTTGCTTTTGAGTCATTTACCAACCTGATGAAATTATTCACGGGGGTACTAAATGATGTTTGTATTTCTGCACGTTTTAGCCCACCTGTGTGAGAATATCACGGGTTCTGTGTACGATGAGTGCGGCCCTGCCTGTCCCCGATCTTGCGAGGACGTCTCCGCCTGCGTGTGGTCGTGCCAGCCGGGCTGCTACTGTCCCAGTGGGCTGGTTCTGAACGAGAACCGAACAGCCTGCGTGGACACATCGGCCTGCAGCTGTCTGGACTTGGAAACTGACACGAGACATCCACCAGACACTGTCATCACAAAGGACTGCAACCAATGGTAGCCATCATGCAAATGTCATATTATATTTCCCTTGCTAAATTCCTTTCCTGTCCTATAATTCCTCAACTAATAAATTTTGTCTACTGATATATTATGATCCCAAAAGATCTAGAAACATATTGGGAAGTGGTTTAAATTACATGTTTAAGTTCTGTTATGTCATTGTTGATAGGGGTTCTCATTTCTTTTTTGTTTCCTGATTTTACATTACAGTTTTGTTGTTACACGTATGTGCCACTTATTTTGTGTTTTTCCATGGGTTCTTCTCTATGGAGAACATCTTCTGAAGACCAATTGAAAATAAAGAGTCGGGGAAAAAATGTTCACTGTCATCCTCAAGAGTCAGAACCAACGATGACCATGCAACATTAATGTATTACACATTTATCGAGCCAGCATCACACAGCAGGAAAATGGCTCGGCCAATTCTTATGACGCTTTCATCATTTTTTCTACAGTGTCTGCAAGAATGGCAAGTTTTCCTGCACAACAGAACAGTGTGAAGGTATTGTATAATTTTCTCTGCTGTAATACTTATTGATATCTTCCATCTGCCACTTTAAAAACAAGATTTTGAAATGACACCCCAAAAGACAAGATCATAGCATGTCCAACACAGAAGATATCTAAACCGGATGTTCTGCTGCAGTTATGTTGTAATGATGTGCATTTGTGCGCATGTTAGAGATTGCAACACCCTATCACCCACTCCATACTCTATTAACATGAAATTAAGAGCACAAAGTAAAGTTCTTTCTAATGCTTACTTAATGGCCCTAACTTGTTACTAGTACTGCCTGCAATCCATAACAAGTTTTAAAAGCAGTTAGCACTTACCCGTTTTGCGTTATGACATTTTTATTTGCAAGTTCATGCCCGATGGCCAATTTAATGTACGTGGACATGCAGCATTCCCGTTGTTGCTAACTAATAGCAGGAAGTACTCACTGGACAATGAACACTGCACACCAACAAAAACTGCAAAGAACTGGCTTTTACGAATCAAATAATAAAGGATTATACAATTTCACATGTCATATACAAAGCTGATTACTATATATATATAGTGATAGCCAAAAAATCTAGTGCCAAAACTAAGCAGAAAACCTATGATTTTCACCTTATTTCTCGGACTATTTTGCTGTACAGTCCGATCCGGAACCTCAAGAGAATTACTGAGAAGGTGACCAGTGACCTCTGACCCTTTACCCACAGTTCCAGGTGGCTGGTGTTATTGGGGTGCATGGTCTATGACGAGCTGTCAGGGCTCGTGTGACTCGATGCAGAACAGGCAGCGTGTGTGTGCCTGTCCCGCGCCCACCTCACAGGAGGGGATGTGTGCAGACGTCCACAGTCTGGAGGACGGTTATGGGGTTCAGCAGGAACAGGCACCTTGTGAACCTTACAATCCATGTCCTGGTCAGTGGGGTCTATTTACTTTGCATCTAATCTTTTGTAGAGAGTCACTAAATTTCCTGAAAACTGTACTAATGAACACAGCCTTTTGTTAGGCCGTATGGGCAGTGGTTTGTCATCCGTACACCGCCTTTTACCTCCACAACTTAAGTCAGGTACCCATTTTTACGTCTGGGTGCAGTGAAGGAGGTGGAATTAAGTACCTTTCCCAAGGGCACAACATCAGTGGCACCAGGAGATTCCAACCCGGGACCACTGAGTTCTCACTCCAGGGCCAAACATCCTGCTACAACGCAGTGTTGATTTTAAAAGTTGATCACTTATCTACATGGTAAGCTAATCATAATGCTATTCACTCCCAAACTTATAGTTGATGGCAACTGGACAGATTGGTCAGGCTGGTCTGGGTGTGAGGAGTGCGTGGCAAGTAGTGAGTTCCGTACGCGGTCCTGTGCCAGCCCCCCTCCCCAACATGGCGGTCAGGAGTGCACAGGGAACCACACCATGTCCCGCCCCTGCCAGGTGGACACAGAGCTGTGTGGACGTGAGTAGTTCACATGTTTTCCCGTCTTACCGAGTTCGTCTCCGTGGCGCAAGTGGTAATGCAACCCGCTGTTTCGCCATCTGGATCAAATTCCATTGATCCTGGGTCTCGAGTTCGATCCTAGGGTCGACTCTAGCTCGGACATGTTGTAAGGGATTGCATTCGTCATTTCTGATGGTGACGTAATGTATGAGGGAGCCTCAGTCATAAACCTCAAGCTCTGCACTTAAAAGAGCCTAACACACTTATCGAGAAGAGCAGGCGTGACCCGGTGTGCTTGGCCAAAAACGCGAGCCGTAGCAAAGCAACATTGCACTACCACTAGCTACTAGAAAAAGCATCATGCTTCACCTCAATTGAGGATAACTGCTGTACCTTTACTTTACAGAGGGTTCCAAAGTGACAACACAAGATGGTATATACCTGTCCAGAAAACTCATCTTTTGTATTGGATTGAAGTGAAAAGCTCTGAAAATACATAATTTTATACCTATATTCCCCAGCTGAATGTCCATCTGGCCTGGTGTTGAACACCTGCCACACAGGCTCTCTAACCTGTCTGGACCTGAAGGACTCCAATGAGCTCGCAGAGAACACCACCTGCACAGCTGTGTGCACCTGTCCAGGTGAACAGCTGCTGCACGATGGGAGCTGTGTGGACATAGGGGACTGTCCATGTTCCTATAGGGAGGATGAGCTACCAGGTAAGGGACTGTCCATGTACCTACTAGGTTGGGGACTGTATGCTTTACAGTATCTCGGTGAAAGTGCCAATTTCCAATTCACTGAGTAGTACTCTTGGTCCATGACTCTAGACATTACTTATTTCAGTTTCAACTCAAAATACTAAATTATGGACACAGTCCACACTATGTTGCATTTTTCAGCCACCTCATCTAACTTCAGATTAAAAGCTATGTTTAAAGCCTTTATGAAGTGGCAGTATATACATATGGGGGATAGATCTATTTCAAGTGTATACTTAAGTTCTCATTGGCTCCCTCCATCTTGAACGATGAACGGTTCGGTCTTTGTTGATGACTGAACAAGTCAATTCTTTAGCAGCGGTCTCTGCCTACACTACATCTTGTGCAGGTGAATGTTGTTGTACGGGCTGTAGGTGCTTACTTACTGTGACATTGAACATATAAACTGACTTTTCTATCTTTACCCAGGTTACGTGTCTGACCCTGGTGTGGAGCTTCAAATGTTCACATTATCTGCTGAGGAGACTATATCTCTTTTCTGTAACAACTGGTTAGTAACGTTATATCAATCATTTTGAACAACCTTCTAAGCTCGACTCAATGTTTTTCTACTATACAATTGTACAGTACCTGTTTGTGATTTATCATAGTGAAATGGACAGCTTCAAATGGTCTTGACTTTCATGTCTTGGGAAGTTTCCTTTCTAATGCGTGTTTGGTTGTCCCACAGCACCTGTACTGATGGGAAGATGGTTTGCACCACAGCTGTATGTGAAGGTACACATTCGACATTTGTTTCTTAAGAATGACACAAGACAAAAACACAATTTTGCCTTTTTTGTATTTTTTTTCATGTATCAAAGATGTATTTTAGGACCCCTCTCTTTGATATTCCCAAAAACGACAGTCACTGGTCCAGGTATAGAGATGTACTGAGATAGCAATGTTGTTATAGTGTATTATTCTTATATGGCCGCTGAATTGTATGGCAAAGTTAGCCATATTAATGTCTGTATTGAACCTACAGAGAGAGAGAGAGAGAGAGAGAGAGAAAACCTGCCACCCCAAAAGTTCAACAATATGTTGTGTCAAAATGTGATACAATTTGGTTTATTGATTAATTTGTTTATTTCATTCTGTGTAGTTGATGGTAACTGGAGCCTGTGGTCCTCCTGGTCAGTCTGCTCTTTACCATGTGGGGGAGGGGGGCAGTACCGCCACAGGTCATGTGACAACCCGTCCCCGGCCAATGGTGGCCAGGCGTGTGCCGGGCTGGGCCAGGAGAGCAGGTCGTGTAATGAGCAACTGTGCACAGGTAAATGTCATATCTTGTAAAGAGCATCATGGTCTATAGTAGCCTCAAATGTGCATTTGTTACTTGTTGCAATTAACATTAGAGCTAATATAAAAACAGAGATGTCCTTTAAATATACAGTCCAACCTACCTAAGATGACCACTTAAGGGACTGAGCAACACTCTAACTACTACAGCATGGATGGAAATTTGCTTCTTGGGACGGTAAAATATTTCAGCCCATCAGGCCCAAAATGTATTAGATTTTTTAATCTTGCAGACAGGTGTAACAAAGTAAATGAACAAAACAAGCTCTCAAATAATGAGTGGGATGGAAAAAAGCTTAAAGCTGGAGACAGCCCATTTCTAAGTGGTCTCGATAGACAGGTTACTGCCGGACCAGTGGTGAAAGAGTGTCATCCTCAAGGCACCTTTAAAGTAGGATCACAAGACACTGATAAGGTGTATACAGCAGAAAGGCTTAAAACTAAAATAGAAATAATCAAATATCCTTGAGAGCCTATTTGTACTGCATTCATTTCTATCCTGCAAAGCACTATGGACCTATCTTGCACATATTGGACCCAGATAAATGATATATAATGCTTTTTTTAGATACAATCATATTTAAAATCCTGAGGGAAGAATGCAGTTTTACTGTTGTTCTGTTGAGATCTGATTTTCCTTGTGTTTTGCCAGGTGGTAATGAGACAGTGGCTCCTGGTTGGTCCAGCTGGTCTGCCTGGTCCGCCTGCACAGCGTCATGTGAGGGTGGACAGAAGACCAGATCTCGGGCCTGCACCTCGCCTGCCCCACGGGACGGGGAGGACTTCTGTGAGGGTGGCACAGAGGGTGGAGTAGAGATGGCAGTGTGCAACACACAGCAGTGTCCTTGTCCCGTAAGGATACAAAATAATACATCTTCTCCTCATAATGATTTGTTTATATGGATGACATCCTCTGGGCACTGTCAAATCAATGCGAGCGTACGAAAAAGAGTTGGGCCCCAAAAAATGTGCCTTCATCATGGAACAAAGTGACTGAAGACACAGAACATGGTATACCAAACAACAAATTCTTTACTTTGTCGTTTCACATTTTCTAGAAAGACTCGAGAAAACTCCACTCAGGGCACGAAATGTACTTTCTGCAAGGAGTAACTTTATGAAAAAAATGAGTAATACGTTTTATGAGGCAATGTAGAATCTAGGACATTAGTATTCATTTTCCTGTATTTTTGTCATTCACAACATACGTTTGCTCATTTTGCATCTTCTTAATGATTTACAGTATGGTGGCAACCTCCTTTTTTGGAAACAAAAATCAACAATTTGGAACTGAAAATAGATCAAGGTGGAAATGATTGAAATTTAAAAAAAAGTATTGTGTTCTTAGCTTGAAAGTTCATCTGTGTAGATATCATTCTGAAACAAGTTTTAACTGTAATTTCCAACACAAAAAATTGGACTTACCCAAATTTTTGACTGTACAACACCAGTCTTTGTCAAGGAATTCGAAAATTTGGGCGAGTCCATTTTTTGTGTTTTCCACAGTTAAAACTTGTTTCAGTATTGTGTTCTTACATACATCCAACATTAACTGAAGATGAGGATTTCCCAACCTTACATTTCCTTCCGCTAGGCCTGTGTGTGTGAGTTTGACCCTGCTGCAGAGTTTGGGGACAGCAGTGTGACAGGGAGCCTGACAGACGGGACTGTGGTGTCAGCTGGGCAGGATGTTCCCTCTGGGTCCAGCCTGGCTGTACAATGCAACCTCTGGTATGTATAACATTGACAGAGGCAAAGGACTTCATTTTTAAAAGATTCATTTGGCTGTACAAAAAAGTACAGCCAGAAAAAAGTACAATTGATGTGGTGGCTTCAGCATTGTTAAAAAATAACCTTTTGGATTTCTTTGGGAAACACACTTTGTTGTGTTTTGTATTCTTTGGCTATTTTCACACAAAAAAAAGTATAATTTGGGTTCATGCTAAGCCAAATGACCTTGAATTCAATAGTGCATAGACCTTTGCGCATCAGAAAAGACACTGTAGCCGCATAGTTCTCATTTGGAACTTTATTTGAGCCCACACCGACTAGTTTCCCCTTCTGTGTGGCTTCTTCAAGGATCAGAGCTTGATTGTACAAGTACAGTGTGTTCTGGCCTTTATAGGCCAGGTAGATAGTTATGTGATTGTAGGCCCAGCTATATGTATGCCCCCCGCTGAACATTTGGTCTTTGAGTTTTCCCTGCTCTTCCTTCCAGTGTGTGCCAGGATGGTGTGTTCACCTGTACTCAGGACCTTTGCAAGGGTGAGGACTAATCACTCCCTAATGTGTTGTCATATAAGACATTATGCTTAGAACGTTTGGCAGTATTTGTCAAGCTTCTTTTAACTTAATAGAACTGGTTTTGAAGCATTTCATGTAACCTACTTACTATGAATCATGATTAGCTATTTCAAAACCAAAGTATAGAAAATGCACAGAGATTTAATAGGATGTCAGCAGAAATAAAGGTTTAAGAATAAAAAGACTCTTTTTACAAAACCAAGAGATTTATTCCACCGACGTTTCGGTGACCATCTGTCACCTTCTTCAAGGCAATTCTGACTGGTTCACATAGTAACGTCGGTGGAGTAAATCTCTTGGTTGTGTAAAAAGAGTCTTTTTATTCAGTGACTTTCCAACCTGATGAAACTATTCACTGATAAAGGTTTAAGGCTTTGCAATATTTTTCACTATTGTACATGACATTGTATACTATGCATAATGTGCTTTGAAATATAATGGCACGCCATAGTGATTACTCCTTTTGTGAGTGTCTGGGTGGCCAGTCCATCACAACAGTGATAATACTCAGTAGTAAACATGTTCTTTCTTGTCAACACTTGTCTGCATGCTGTTGCTTTATGAATGTCAGGAACTGGTTTCCAGAAAATATGGCTAGGCTAGGCAGGGTGGGCTACCTTTTCCAGAACCCTGTTAGGATGATGTTTAATTTGTACTTCCTGAATTGTTCAGTTGACGGTGGTGTATCAGAGTGGAGTGGTTGGAGTAACTGTTCCCTGCCGTGTGGAGGGCTGGGCACCAGAACCAGGACCCGGGACTGCAGCAACCCTGCCCCTGAGAACGGTGGGCAGGACTGTACCGCGCCGCTCACGGAGACTGTGTACTGTCAAACCCCTGCCTGTCCAGGTTAGAAATCATGTTCTGACAGGGTTTCAGCAGCATTGTTGTTGTTCAGTATCAGTCGGATGTTTTGTAAATGCAACCCAAAAAGTTTGGAAACTTAAATTTGATTAATCATCTCTGTTGTTACTTTTTCATTTGCATATAAGGTATCATTGGAAAGCCTATTTGTCCCTTTGCAATGGTACCAAATTGGTCATGATCCTAATATGTAAACATTTAAAGGTCAAACATGTACACCTGATCTGACTACATGTATTCTAGAGAGTCACAAAACAAGAGTGCCAAAATTCCCCTGCCAACATACATGTAGTGTCTAATGTTGGCAGGGGAATTTGGCTTTTTCTGGCAAATACTACAGCAAGGACTTCAGCACCATGGACAGGGGTGGTGCTGTCAGCACCAGGCAGAGGGATGGTGTATGCAGGTGTAGGGAGAGCAACAGTATTTTTAGTACCAGGGACAGGGATAGCCTATTTAGCTAAAGAACACTTGTCATTCGTCTGTCTTTCTTATTTTTGCTTTTCATATCACAAACTGACAAAGAACTGCCGACAATGTATGTCTACTGAATGAATTGAAATGAGTCTTTGTATGACCTCAAAATCGAATTAAAGTACAAAATGTAATTGCATCAGCTGTAGATTACCTTTCTCCTCCTCCTACTCTGCCAGGTGGTTACAAAGGGTTGCCAACTTCCTAAAGGGCAAATCCAACTGAAGTAAGGAAACTCGAAATGTTTCCTTCAGTAAGAGCCACGTGATCGTAGATGTTATTGTACAGAAGACTTCAAGTGGTGACAATGTGTTCTAAATTTGCACCTGCCCAGTTGCAGGCAGCTGGTCTGAGTGGAGCAGCTGGGGATCGTGCTCGGCCACCTGCGGCGGTGGTTCTCGGCAGCGCCTGCGTACGTGTACCAACCCTGCCCCCATGTACGGGGGTACGGACTGTGCGGGTGTCGGCACACAGACACAGGAGTGTAACCCACTCGAGTGTGGTAAGTCTCACCTAGACTGATTAACTAATCTAAATAGTATAAATGAATAAATCTATCTATAACGTTAAATCTAATACCAGTCAAGACAGAATAAGAACTAGTCATAGTCAAGAAAAAGTACCAGAGTTATCAACCTGGGATTGATGTTTTCAGAAAGTAATTTTTTTCTAGACCAATCGAGAGTGGAATTGATTACTACCAAGTACAGAAGGGGCATCCTCACTAGATAGCTTTGAAGAACACTTGCAGCTAGAACTTTTCCTCATCATACGTTGCCATATTTTAAAACTAGACAGCAATTCATGACAACAGATGCATGCAAACTTTCTGCAACTTTCTGAAAATAAGCATGTGTATGCCATGTGTATACTAAAGTGAGGCTTGCTATCGTATGCTTTCCTCTGTAGGCAAATAAGAATATGTACTGTACACTGTCAGGAGGACAACAATACAGTTAACTTATTGTCCCTGCCTACATCTGTGCCAGTATTGCAAAGTGTGTAAAGCTAACTGCCAGTGGGTACAAGTACATGTGAGCAGAGAACTGTAGTAAAAACCTTGTACATTTATGCCTCCACATCTGTGCCAGTATTGCAAAGTGTGTAAAGCTAACTGCCAGTGGGTACATGGACATGTGAGCAGAGAACTGTAGTAAAAACCTTGTGCATTCATGCCTCCACATCTGTGCCAGTATTGCACGTGTATAAAGCTAACTGCCAGTGGGTACATGTACATGTGAGCAGAGAACTATAGTGTACATTCATGCCTCCACAGATGCCGGCTGTAGTGGAGGGAAACAGTACACCACACTGTGTTCCCCCTGTCCCCGCACCTGTGCTGAACAGGCAGGTACAGCGGAGTGTGTGGAGCTGGAGACCTGTGAGCCTGGATGCCGCTGTCCACATGGCCTGTATGAGCAGGCGGGGCAGTGTGTGAGTCCTGAGGCCTGCAGGTGTGAGGATGACACTGGGGCAATGGTGGAACCCGGCCAGGTGGTCACTCACAACTGCTCCACATGGTAATGTCTCAGTTTTCTGAATTCAGAATATACATTTAAAAGGGAAATGTGTGCAGTGGTTTTATGTTTTAACTTTGCATTTTTTGCAGTGATCTCTTCACCTTGAATCTTAAAACCACTGCGAACATTTTGGATCTCTGTCTTCTGCCCGTTTTCCCCTTTATTTCAACCACAAACTCAAAACCACTGCGAACACTCCATTTTCTCTGTACCACAAAATTGAATCCCCACAAATATTTTTTTTTTACAGTATTCACAGTATGTACATATCTTTATGTACTAAACAGTAGAACATTATTATCACATTCCCTTGGCCAATACTTAATTAACCATACAAGAGAAGGAATTCCTCCCATTAATATGTAGTAGTTGCAAACTTTAAGTTATTTCATAACATGGTGTGTATAAGATTGAACATTTTCTGTATTTGACATTTTCCTGTATTTGTTCCAGTGTGTGTCTGAATGGGATGCTAAACTGCACAGACGACCCCAGCTGTTTTGGTAATGCACTGTCCTTCCTTTTTTATTCCTTATTGGTAAGACTTTTTGATATCATATTATACAGTGTATCATGGCACCATTACAATGCATGTGTGTATGTGAGTGGGTGGATCTGTGTGTTTGTGTGTGTGTGTGTGTGTGTGTGTGTATTTGTGTTTGTATGTATGTGTGAGTCTGTGTGTGTGACTGTACATTTGTATGTATGTGTTTGTGTGTGTGTGTGTGTGTGTGTGTGTGTGTATGTGGCGGGGTCTGTGTATGTGTGTATGTGCTTGTGTATATCAGTGTGTGTTTGTACTACCCAAGAAGGTCTCTCTTTAAAACTGTAACCTTGCCCTGTCCTCCTAGTTGCCCCAGGGTGGTCAGCTTGGGAAGTCTGGACCCCCTGCTCTAAGTCGTGCATACAGGGTGTTGGAGAGTTTGGCAGCAGCGTTCGATCCCGTCGTCGTTATTGCACCGATCCGCCGCCCTCCGCTGGTCAGGACTTCTGTGTCGGGGATGACTTAGAGGAGCAGATTTGTAACGTTCCAGAGTGTCCCTGTAAGTACATGCAAATACTCTTTACTATAAATTTCAAGTCTTTACATTTCATTACTGACCAATATCAAAGATATACGTTTGCAATTTCGACCAAACTTACCAGATTTTGTTAGTGCAAAATGTTGCGAACAATGCATGTGTTGAATCTACATTTCTGTTCAATTTTTTTAAATTCTTGTTGTCTGAATGCACAATATACTAACAGGCTTGCACCTGAGGTGTTGCTAAAAAAGAAACCAACCTGAAATTTGCATATCATTGAATGACATTTCCAGGATAGAGCATGGATGATTTCCCAAGTTGAAGGATGGTCGTGCAAGGGCCTGACTGATTATTTATAGCCAACTTCCAAGGAATGGATTGCTTAAAGATTGCTTGTGGCAGACTTGCAAATTATTTTTATGTGTAATTTAGCTAAAACTATGTATGTGAAACACAAACCAATGGATATACACCGATACATCAAAACAATCTCTTATGCCAGTAGGACACAAGAGATCATCATGACATAAAATGGTATATTCCCTGAATGTCCAGTGGTTGGTGGTTGGACTGAGTGGACACCGTGGTCAGCCTGTGCCGTCACATGTGGCGCAGGAACATCTCTACGGTCTAGGAGCTGCACCAATCCCCTGCCTTCACTACCAGACCTGACCTGCGAGGGTTCAGCTGTACAGACTACAACATGCATGGCTGAGAGTGACTGTGAAGGTACATACAGCAACATGATACTATTACTAATGTACATGTGAATGTAGCAGTGTTTCATCTCATCTCATCTATCCTTTCGTTAGTCCATTGGGGCACTATAGAAGATCTGACAATCAGTACTTTCACCACCTGGACAGTTCCTAGTACCAATGGTTATAGTTTTGGTTAGTCCAGATATACATGACATGTGGCCGTACCACTTCAGTTTTCTTTTCTGTACTGTAGTAAGGAGGCCTTTGTACGGACCAATGTTTCGCTTGACTCTATTCCGTATTTCAACATTTGAGATGTGGTCTCAGTAACTACAATGCATCATATGATCCCTAGAATCTTCTGGAAGTAGTCACTGTGACATTAACAAGCTGACGGTACAAATTTCAAAGTAAATTGCCATTGTGGTCATGTACCCTATAAAAGGATTCCTAGTTGATATTCTTAATATGCTCTTAATATCTCTGGCTTGAGTTTAAAATGGCATGCTTCTTGGAAGTGCCTATAGAATCTCTCTCCTGTTTTTCCTGCAGGTTGCCCAGCTGGTCAGGTCTACCACAGCTGCCTGCCTTGCCCCTGGACTTGTCTGGACAAACAGAATAATGTTGAGTGTGTGCAACAAGGTCAGTCCTAGCATCTGTGATGTTTGTGTATGACATTGTTTGGGAGCTGCTATGCCCATTCATGCAAAATTCATTTTTCTACAGCTTTCCTAAAGAATGCTTGAATGTGCTACAATGAAGTAGCTATAATAAATAATAAAACCTAGATGAAAAAGCATTACCTGTTGTAAGTCTCTAATTTATAAAAATCAATATAGCTTCTTTCACTCCTCTTGCAAAAAAAGATTTGTACTAATTGCTATAAATATTTTACACAACAATGCTCCACCAGAATGTGTCCCCGGGTGTGGCTGTCCCAGTGGGCACCTGATGTCAGGTGACAGCTGTGTGGAGGAGGACAGCTGTCCATGCAGCTACGTGGATCCTGCTGATTCAGGTGATATTCCTTCCCTTGTCAGAGAAACACTTGTTGTCAGTCAGAAGTTAAAGTCATGTTGGGGTCGAGACTTGTATTACTCTCATGTATGACACACCAGTGTATTCTATTATGCACTTATTGCTGTTAGTGTTGTTTGCTACGATGATATAATTTTGATATGTACAATGACTTTTTGCCAAAGCCCTATGTTTATAGCTTGAGTATGAAATAAGCTGTTTTTGCTTCAGGTCCAAATAACTTTTTGGCCAACAATGTTTCTATCATGAACTGTACACATTGTGTACTATATGTATTGTAAACTTGATGGGCTATAAGCAATTATCATTGTTTATAATCAATGTATATCAATCATTGATTAATTTCTTGTCAGGTGCAAGCCCAATCTTATACTCTGATGGGGATGTCGTTACTGGCAATTGCAACAACTGGTAGGACTTTTCTCTATATGTACAATTGTTATCATAATGATTATAGACTTACTGCTATGTCATCGATAACTTTTTCCTATATGATGTATTGTAGTGTTGGTTCCTGATTCTTGAAGACCACTTAAAGACCTCTCCGTCTGGGGTGGATCAGATATTTTTATTTTTAGCTAGATGATTGCCCAAAATGAATCTAAAAATGTTAATTAGTATTCAACTGATCTTAACTCATGCCAAGCCAAAAAATGTATAATTCTATTGTCACTTAACAATGATACTAAAATGTGAACAAACTAGAAACCAACAATGATTCTAGAATTTCTAGTGTGAAGTACTTTAGTCTGCAGCTTACATCATTATTTGATAGTACATGCATTTTTTTGTTAGGAGATGCGATGATCATTATGAATGTAACATTTCTTCTGTTCTTGTCAGGTCATTAATGTCAGGTATTAAGATATCAAAATGTACAGAGAAGAACACTTTTTGTTTTGACATGACATATCCAACTTAATTGCACATCGCACAACTTGAAATGTGCATGTAGGCATAATATAGAATGTTGGCCTCAAAGCTTGGAAAATGGAAATCTTTAGTGATGAGTGTTGAAAGGGACATAATTATTGTTAGAAATAGCCTCAACCAGGTTTCACTATTTCAGCACCTGCACAGCTGGGCATTTCAGCTGCAGCCAGCTGGTATGTGATGTCGACTGCACCTGGAACAGCTGGTCGACCTGGTCTGCCTGTACCAAGTCCTGCGGGGTCGGTGAGCGGTCCCGACATCGAACCTATAACCCTGCCCAGGGCAGCGGGGCCCAGTGTGCATCTCTGTGGTACACCACAGAAACGCAGGACTGTAACACACAAGCCTGCTCAGGTGTGTAAGACATTCACAGTGTCCGCAATTGTGACATATTGTCAAACATTATCAGTCTGAGTGCTGCATTCTATAATCCTGTGGGGTCAGAACAAATAATCAAAATCATAATTACATGTATCATACAGAAGCCTCCTCTTTGTCTATGGGCTTTTCATGTAAAATACAGATTCTGAATAGTTTCTAATTTCATTACAATTACTACTTTGTTTATCTGTATCCCATTCAAGGTCAATATCATAATTATCATATTATAAAACTAATTGGTTCTAGTTAATGGTGAGTGGGGCCAGTGGTCGGCATGGACCCCATGTGATGCCAGCTGTGATGGTGGCTCTAGTTATCGGTCCCGCGCCTGCGACAACCCCCCACCAAAGAACGGTGGGAATGACTGTGAGGGGGAACACTCAGAGATGACCTTGTGCAACACTGATCCATGTGGTGTGTATCACTTTACATTGTATTATAATTGTATAATATTGTATCATTTACTGGTCAATACAGTAAGGTGTAATGTACAATAATCATGTCAAAAGGTCTTCTTCTAAATATAACTTACACCTCACTTCACCATAACAGCTGTAAAAGAAAAGACTATTAGGACTTCAGAAATGAAAATAGGCATTTGACCAGTAATCTACAAAAGGCTTTTTGCAGTTTCGGTATCTTACAATAACTGTAAGTGGGTCAGGGGAACTTGAAGCACCCTGGCTCATATATTGCTTCTAACAGACTTCCAAGGGAGCGGCCATCTTGAAATCAATTGAGTCACGCATACAAATCTGATACAGAATGAGATATATATCAGTCTCAACAAGACACATGTGCCAAGCCTTTTACCTTAATGCAGAATTCCAACCCCTTTTATAAAAAAAATGAGCGTACTATGATAAAGGAGGCTGCTTTACTTTTTGACTCACTCTCATATACATATATGCTGTATCCTCCAGGTGGCACCTGTCCAGGTGGCCTGGTGTATGACACCTGTGCAACCACCTGCGGCCACCGCTGTAGTGACTTCCACCAGGGCGTGGCCTGTGTCGATGCAGAGGAATGCACACCTGGCTGCAGATGTCCTCAGGGGTGGTACCTGCAGGTTAGTTAATTAGTTTGACCGTAGTATGCAGCGTCAGTGTCAGGGGGTCCAAACCCAGGACCTCTAGATTCTTGTCCAAACACCCTAACGGTTAGGCCAACATGATGCCTAATATGCTGTAACAGTGATTTTTTTTATTGACCCTATAGAATGGAGAATGTGTGCTGAGGTCCCAGTGTGAGTGTGTGGATTCACAAGGCCAGCAGTGGGCACCGGGCAGTACACAGATGCAGGGCTGCAACAACTGGTGAGGAAGTCAAACTTAATCAATGACATACAGTTCCTATAAGCTGTTCAGTGCCTATAAGCTGTTTGATTAATCTCTGTATGATTTATCATTATCATAGAGCCACAAGTGATTGACCGATCAGGACCCTGCATTTGATATTGATTATGAGGTCGAAATGACATACACCGTTTTCACACGGCATAATTTGCTTCATGCATGATGTAGGAAATTAAGTTCCCACTGATCTAGTTTGACTGTGTGTTTTGTGTTACTAGTATGTGTCCTCCATGTGTGATATAGTGTATATTACCATCACCTGCAGCACCTGTGCAGACGGTAAAGTCACCTGTGGGACAGACTCCTGCCCAGGTAGGTGCCAAACAGCTGTGGACTTCTGCTACCTTGTCTATTCATCTTTATTGTTTTTTTCTTGATGAAAAAAATAACTTTGGTACAGATTAAAGCACTGGTGCCTTGCATCAAGTTGCATGTGTACCTAATGTCACTTGTTTCAGATGTGGAAACCCATAGTCAGAGTGAGGGAAAATGTATTTTGCTAATTCCTTGCTCAAACGTTGCTTCATGTATTTATCAACACCAAAGCAATTCATTAGTTTCTTGAATCCAAGAAGCAATGAATTAGATGAGTGTGGCCTGAAATGTTTCTGTCTGTGTTCCAGTTGACTGTGTGTGGAGTGCCTGGTCCTCCTGGACCTCCTGTTCTGCAACCTGCGGGTCTGCAACCAGGACTCGCTACAGGTAAGGCTGCACTCTAGTTGTAGTACATGTAATAGTTGTAGTTTTTAGTAGTTGTAGTTGTAAGTTTTAAATTAGTTTGATTTTTATCCACCCCATCACGACCTTGTAGAACTTTAAACAAGAGACATATTTTGTAGATTTTCTGGCTCTTTATTTTATTTAGAATTTTATTTTCAGGCAATTGTTTCCGTACTAGTACACTACATATATATAGAGTCTCAGGCAACATAGCTCATTTTTGAGAGTCAACAATTATACGGACAAACACAAATACTTACCTAGTCCCTTGACCTCCAGGTCGTTAAGGGGACAAGGTAGACATGAAGATAGAGAGCTGTCTAGTTGTGCGTACCTAGATTTTTTCATTAACTAAAACCCTCTGTTCTACCAGGTCAGACAACAACCCCCCTGCATCGTCCGGCGGAGCTGCCTGTGAGGGGGTCAGTGTGGAGACTCAGGGCTGTGAGCTGCCCATATGTCCTGCTGTCTGCTATGGACCAAATGGGGAGGTGGCTCAGGTCGGAGATACCTACCAGCCTCACCTCTGCACAGAATGGTACAGTCCAAATACCTTGTAGTTCACTTTAACCCATACAATACCGGCGAGCATTGAATCGTACAGTCTGCATATACCTAATATTTTATATAATATTCGTATGTACAAAGTCATGTAGCACAATCCTAGTCTAAAGACTATTAATCTAAAACTATGTCAGTGTTAGATACTGTACAGTATTCTCTCAAAAGTGCTGTAGGTTTACTTGGCAGTGATGTTGGAGTCATGACGTTGTTTTGATGTTCTTCTCCATGTTCTTACAGCCAGTGCACAGCAAACGACTGGAGTTGTCAGATTATTCCTTGCTCACGTGAGTTAATGTGCATATCTGACACACTGTTTTTTTATTCTATTTTGCAAATATCATTTGATATTAACTGTCACAGTACTAGAAGTCAAGAAATGTCAATTTAGATACGGAAGTTTAGAATGTATTCGCTCTCTTATAAGTTACTATGACAGAAAATGTGATTTGTGTAATTTAGCTAACGTGATGTTCAAATTCATCTAACAAAATTCTGTATAAAGCGAAACATTTCATTCCCTATCACACACCATGAATCATTCCTTTGTCACTTGCAATATGATAAATGTTATTTTGATAAAAGCTTTTTTGTTTCCACTTTGCCCTTGTAGAGGCAGGCAGTTGGTCAGCCTGGTCAGAGTGGTCAGTGTGCCCTGTAACCTGTGGCAGCGGTCATCAGTCTCGTGTTCGCACCTGTTCCGACCCGGCCCCTCTGTACGGAGGCGCCGACTGTGAGGGAAGCAGCACAGAGGTGCAGCCATGTGGGCTGGAGGCCTGCCCTGGTGAGTTTGCACAGATATACAGAAACAAGTCTGTACTGTCTACTACCCCAATGTTCCAGCTGATGGGAACTTCATGGAAGAGACTACATAACGGCTATAAAAAACATGGACAAGTTATATTTTAAAAGACATAATACTTACATTTACTCCACCAGAATTGGATTTTTCCTCAACATGATACTCACACACATGATAGCACGATTGGATGAGAATACCTCGGTCAATCTCAGATAAATCGCAGGTAAAGTCACTGTGCCGTGAAATGGAAAAAACATCTGAACAGGATTTTAATCATTGCTTAACATCTTTTCATTCTTCAGAATTTTTCAGAACCCAGCAGATGACCCCTTGGCAAAAAAATCATATGATGCTGGAAAAACTTTTGACATTACATGATTACACTCTTATCAACAGAGGTCTATTGTACGATGTATGTTAAATTTGTTTGTATTGCATACCCATTAAATTGCCTCATTGCATTACGTTGGTTTGTATGTGACCAGGGCTTTCATTAAATTTTTCCCATTGTCTCAGCAGACTAAACTCAGTGTGCATGTACATTGTAGTGTTCTGACCTCCTGACATTTTTACTCCCTCAATTTTCCCAGTGCCAGAGCAGTGTTCCCTGCAGACCGAGGTGCGTAACCTGACCCGTGGGGACTGCGTGGCTACAGGGGTGGAGGTGCAGTTCTGCTCGGGGGCGTGCCCCTCGTATACCGACATCGTGTTCACCGAGGCGTACGTGGTGACGGTGTGCGAGTGTTGCTCCTACGTGCTGGATGCCCTGCAGCCCACGCGGTTTGTCGCCATGACCTGCGGTGGGGGCGTGGAGGACTCCCTGGTGCTGCCGCGTATCGCCAGCTGCGGCTGTGCCTCCGAACACTGTCCTGACAAGTAAGCAGGCATCAGTGGTCATGTTATTTTTTTTGTTTTAATGTCTCACATGTCATGATATGCATAATGATTTATATACATGTACATTCTAAAAATCATTGATTACCCCTGCATTGTAAATATACATCTAGGACAGTACAGTAAAATAGTAGCTAGACGTTAAAGATTCTAAATAAAAAATTTTCAAATTTGTAGAAATATTGAATTACTTTTTTTTAATCGCTGTGCAAAAAATCTTCTGTCATCATATACAGTCATGCATAACTGTTGACCAGTGTACATTAAGTAATTGATTTGTTTTGTGTTGATTAATGATACAAAGCTAAACTGTTGTGCCAATAAACAATCAATTGAAAATGTGCCAAAATTGATATTATATTAAACTGTAACATGCAATATTCTTTGATCAAGAAGAAAAAAATGTCCGAATTACACAATGTTACTGCTAACTCTTCCCTAATTTCTTAGTCCCCCTGCAAATTGTCTAAATCTGCAGTAAGACATTGATACCTTTACCTTTGTGTTACAGGTAACAAACAAATCCAAATGGCCTGGACAGGACATGGACAGGACAAATGATGAAATAGTCTGCCGTGGGATGTTATGTCAAAAAGCATCCTCATGTGACATATAAAGATGTTAGAGTGAAATAAATAAATAGTAATCTGCATACAGAAATTGTCTGATCGCAGTTTTTGCCTCCGTATATATGTGTGTATATATGTATGAGTGTGTATGTCTGCATGTATGTGTGGGACCCGATGTATTTATGTGTGTGAGTGTACATTTAGTATTATTTGTTATTTATCGAGGATCTGGCTAAAATCCACCTTGTTTGCTTTGCTCACTCAGTGGATTTATTCGGTGGTTATAGCAACTGACCAGGCGTTATGACACCATATACACCTCGGGGCGGGTCATTAACCCTTAATTGTTAAATATCAATGAAGAGTCAGAGTGGGGAAAATTGAAGTCATTTCAATTACTGAGTTGTCGTTGGCAAGTTTGAGAGCAGACAAAACATATTCCTGCAGACTTGTGTTATGATCAGCACACTTCCATTTTCATTTTTTTGAAACTGTGTTAAGAATTACCTTCGCCGAGAAGGTTATATTATCCGTTACACCAGCTGTGGAGTGGGTCTATATGTATGTCAAGAGCAAAACTCTAGAAACCTTTGATGGATGTTTTTATTTATGGTATGTAGATAGCTTGATCAATTCTTTACATAATCGAATACTAATTATGCAAATCAGGAGCTAATTTGCATAATTAGCATGGAGGTTTATAAATCCGCTGCATTTCATAATAGGACTCTCAAACATGTGACATATGTAACTGAACAAGAGAGGTGTCGATAGATATCAATAATGCAAATAGCTTCCTAATTTGCATAATCATTTAGAAAAGGCTAAAATACCATAATGGAATAACTCAAGAAGGGGTTGACGGATCGTCATGATAGTTGGTATGTAGACAGCGGGAGTGATGATTGACAACATCGTATGATGAATATGCAAATAAGTAGCTAAGTCGCATAATTGATGAGGATTTTTTATTAATCCGCTGCATGCCATTATAGGACTCTTAAACACGTGACATAGGTAACTGAGAAAGAGAGGAGTATAGATGAATATCAATTATGCAAATGAATACCTAATTTGCATAATTGATATCACAATACTATAACTCCATAATGGTAAATGATTGGAATGACATTCTTGTAGCATTTAGAAGTTAAGGAGACATTAAGTAGACATTATAAGACATAAATCATGCAAATGAGGGCCTCATTTACATAGTTTATGAGGAAATGCTACAATAGCCTTCTTTACTTAGATAAGACTTTCATACTTTGTTATTCATAGTGTTGACTTGTTACGCTGTCATGATCATCCTCACTCACTCGGTGTGCATGATGTGTGTGGACTATCATCGTACATTACCATATGAATGAAAACTAAGCACACATGTAAAGGTAGAAAAAAGGTCAGCATTGCTATTGTTGAAGGGAAGATTCGTGCCTTCAGGATAAAAGAAAAAAAAGTTTGAAATTTTCCTCTAGATTCTACCTAAAAAGCTGCGTCATGTATGGAAGACTGGGCCGTGACTTAAAAGCTTGAAGTATGGCCCCTTTGTAACCCGCCAGAACCAACTCAAATTGAGGTGAGTTCACCCAAAACCAGCATGCCATTAAGGTGTATTATCATAATTTACCCAAATGGCTATGTCTGCTCTAGATTAAGTGATATATCGGAGCAAGACAACAACAGGCATGATTGTTATACGTGAAAACATGATATACGTATTCTTCATTTCGAAGATGTCCAAATATATATGAATTAACCCGTATATCGGGGAGGAATCAAACATACCTTTTCAAACGTTTTAGTTGTTGGGCCACAAATGAAAATTCTACAGAGCTACTCTGGGCTTCAGGCAAGATGATTACGAGTTATGTCGTTCCTTGCTTGCCATGGGACGACAACATCCCAGTTTTGGGAGAGGATGCCATCCCAAGTGGGCTGGCATGTGCGAGCCTTGGACGGCTGAGCTGAGCTGTCCTATGGCTTAGGAGATCACTAGTTCTCTGTCTGGGAACTTAGTGTCTCAAAAAACTAGGGCCCTCCGTGGTGCTCCTTCAGGCCGGTCTGGTCACGCCAGGCTGTGTCGAAAGGCGTCACGTAACACGATGTCGCATTATGTCAGAATTACACTGAAAAAACACACATATTGTAGAATTTCGTCGTTTTAAGTTTATTTTCCCACAATTTCCCAGACTCTTCTTGCCCTCCCCTCAATACAAGGTTTAATATTGTATTGTATTTAATCTTTTTATTGGAAACCCGTGTTTGATTTCCCCAGCCCCACCTACACCCCAGCAAATCCTTACACTACCTTAAGAGCAAGCATCTTTCGTTCGTGGTTTGGACACCAAAAAGGCAATTTGGGTAAATTATGTTCATGAACACCTGTAACACAGGTGAGTGTAATCAATCTGAATGTAATAATTGACTTATTGAGAAACTATGAAGACTGGTCAGGACATCTATCAGATAATTTGATCGTAGGCAAACTCCGGAGGCCCGGTAGCTGACGTGAGGATACAAAAATACATTTAAGCAAAAACAAAGAAACAGTTCAAAGAAAAGTATTCTTTATTCTTTAGACATAAACAAGAAAAGAAGGTAATAAAAACACATCTACTGAATCTCATTCTGTCATCAATGCTACTGCCAGAAATCTGACAAAGGAACAACGTCCAAAGTGTACATTGAAACAAACTCTCTCGTGCTTATATGCATTCACACTATATATCACTTAAGATATAAAAACAAACCTTATTTCAGTTAACATTAAATATTTTGTTATTTGTAACGGTTCTACACCTCAACATCCAAAAGTTTACTGAATGCACACAAGTTTATTACAGATGCATGCAAAGCATGGCCACCTTGTGAGGTTTCTAACAATAACAGCAGAACGGATAACTCTACTTACAATAAGATACAAAATATACTTATTCATTTATCTAACACATCATTCTCTCACTGACTTATTGTAATCCTTTAGATATGCAGATATGCACATGATTTACTTGTTTTCCGTTATGACACTAGTACAGACTGACTTGTCACTCTACACTATGATTCATGCCAATTTAAGATACACTACTTCCACAAGATGTATATTTCACTTGTGGTCCAGGCACAAAATAGACCATTTGGGTAAATTATGTTGATGAGCTTCTGTAACACAGGTGATTGTCATTAAGGTTGAATATATCTATTATTCTGGTAAATTATGAAAATCTTACAGTACTTCTTTACAGAATTTTTTTCCAAAGTACTCATATTCAAGTTTCCATAAGATATAGTAATACCGTATGAAGCTCATGGGAATTCATTTTACAGTTGTAAGATCATAGAAATACGGTATTTGTATGTTTTTACATCTGTAAAATGGACTCCGACGAGCTTCTGCACTGGTCCCCGCAGCAGGAGGAAGATGTCGGCTCTGTGATTCTTCGAACTTCTGCAACAGAAACTGTATAAAGGAACTATAACTCACCTTACCATAGTTTTATACATCATTTACTACTGACATTAGACAATAATTAAACATTTAACATTCGTGACCCCTCCATGACCAGATGATGATGACAGAACAATAACAACAACAGTGGAAAAACAACAAACTCTCTCCCCTGCCTCATGATATATATTTACGAAACGAGCCAGTAACTGTTCTGGTATCAAAAAGGCACCGCACATCATTGAAACGTAAAGTCGGACAACCACAAATCATTCTAAACATACAAAATAAGACATCCACAACAACTGACATTGCATTGGCATTGCATAACGCCAGATGCATCGACATAACCGGAACAACAACATACATACCTGCATACCTGGTCCTTTAAACTTGCACTGAAAAGCCGCGGAATCGAGAAGCCCTGTCTGAGACGTGCACAGGTAACACACGTCTGCGGACTTACCTGGGCTTAACGTCAACAAACCTGAACTTTCTGGCCTTTAACCTTAAGTTCACTATGGTACCTGATACACACATAACGTCGCGGTATGTTTGACGTACTGTCAAACACGTTTGCAGATGACTCTCATCAAGGAGGTTTAACTCTCATTTAGTATGAAAGCTCACAAGCTAACTCTAAAACGCTTCTCTTGGGCTGTTTTCTAACGTTCTGTCTCCTGTTTACTAACCTACATTCTCCTCAGATCTTGAACGCAGCTACATCTATCCATATTCGTAAACTCAACGGGCCACACCTGAACGTAACACGGTGTTAATAAAGCACCGCCCAGTGACAGGTGCAGGTACTGCAGTCGCTGACCTCCATCCACCTGACCGTGACACGACCATGGTGAAGCGCCGCCTAGTGAAGGGTGAAGGTATCGCAGCTCAGGAGGGCCCAGTTGAGATAATTAGGTACAAGTACAGAATCAGCTAGAACCCAGAAGAAGGTGTGCAGTCTGGTGATTCAAGATTTTATTGCATCAAAGTTATAACTTTCATTTTCCTGAAAACTAATCACGTCAAACAGACACATAGTTTTGGACGGGTCTCCTGACACTACAAGTGAAGCCAACTCAATTCAGTTCTCATCTATCCTTAGTCTAACTATTGTAATGTTGGGGCACCACCGAAGATCATGCAAACAGTTGTCTCCATCCTTCTCGATTTTCTGGTTTTCTTAATGTTTCACTTTGTGTCATGCCTGTCCATTATCTGATATCATCCTCACATCTATACCCTTACCTCTTCCTTCCTCCCTGAACGGTTCCTTGTATGATAGTTTTAGCTGGTCCCAATGCAATCCATAGTCATAGATAATGTGTCACTGTCAGTCTTCAGTGTTTCCTAAACTCAATGCAATGATGCAGTTTTGGTCTAGCCTCCTGTACGTCTGGACTGTTATTAGCCTGCATTTACACAATCTCTCGCTGGGTGGGGGCGGTAATTGTCGGGCCAGCCGCTAGGAGCGCGATTTAGATAGGCAAGTCTGTGATCATTACCCTCGCCGAGAAGGTTATGTTTTGGGTAGCGTTTGTATGTGTGTATGTAAATGACCAGCATAACTCAATAAGACTTTGGACAACTTCTGTCATTTGGTAGAAAAGATCATCAACTGATATGATTTATAATCGATGAGAAGCACTCATGATACGTCAGTCAAAAATCATTGGCGAAGGTATGAGGTCATGGAACTCTAGTTTAGGTCTAAAATCACAATTCAAAGGAGCATATGGCAATTTCACTTGTATGAAGACATGCTTGTAAACATTTAGATATTCTACCTTGTGAAGGAAACAAGAAGCGGTAACTGGTGAGATGTGAATGTTAACACAGAATATCTGATTGTAAAAATCTGATAAGATGATCTGTATGTTACACTAGACACATACCAAGTAGGTTGTACATAGAACCTCCTTGACACATACCAAATGCTTTGACAAGTTCAACTTTGCACTACGACAGTCTTTATTTGCCTTAATCATTTTTTTGGCTTTTGTCTACACGGGTAGTAAATTTCTGCATAATTTAGCTACTAGTCAGAGCAAAACATCTCAATTTATACATGAAACAGATGGCTGATAGGCCTGGCACTTAAGTTCATGCTAGTCAAGCCCTCTAAATATGTCATCTATTTCATCTAAACTGCATGCCTTCTTCTTGTTTAACAATACATCATCTTTGGCAAATAAGTTGGTCTCTGCCTTCTTTTCCTTTTTGACTCTATCCTTTCCAGCTTTCTTTTTTTTCTTTACTATGACATCTTGCTTCTTGTCTGTTGATAACTCTGGGGTCACTTTTGTGGCTTTATTGTGTATTGCTGGGGAAATATTCGCATTCTCTGGGCTTAAGATTGCAGTTGTGCCCTTAGCATTTCTAGTAATTGTACTAAAAGTAGTATCTTGTCCTTTCTTCATCAGACCTGAGCTATCTTTAAAATCTATTGCTTGAAGATTTCTGACTTCCTTTTTTGACCTTTCTATTGGAGTACTCTGCTCCAATTGCCCCACAGTTTGGGCAAGTCTGAGCACTTTAGATTTCATGTGCTTCAAGTCAAACTTCACCATCTTCCCTTTGCTCTCCATCTTAGCACATTTCTTGATTTTCAAAGACAGTTTTTCCAGCTTGGCTACTGCGTCTTCTTCTTGAACTTTCTTACTCATCAACTCACAGCACTTTGACAAGTCCTCGAATGTACTACTGCTATTCACCATGCATTCTTTCCCCCTTGATGTACTGGAAATTTCTATATCTTTATCTAACTGTTTTCTCTTGCAAGTTTCCACCCTTAAATCATCTTGTTTGTTCAGTGGTTTGTGAGAATCAGTTTCATCATCTTTGGTGCTAACTTTGGCTTTTGTCTTCTTGTTCCTTTTCTTTTTACTTGGAGTGTCTTCTTCTGTGGGAAAAGACAGTGTTCTTTCTTTCTGAGTATTTTCAACTTCTTCTCTTGACTGTGATTTACTCTTCTTACATTGTGTCTCTTGGATGCTACCTTCTTTTGCATTCCTTTTCTTTCCTTTGACAAGGTTTTGTACAAATTCCATTGCTTTGTCTTCTTTCATTTCTTTAGTGTCTCTGTCCCTTTTCCTTTTCTTTGCAGGATGTGTAACATCTTCCAGGTTGTCCATTTTTGAATCTGCTTCCTTTTTGGTTTGCTTCTTTCTTTTTCCCGCAGACTTTGAGCTTTCCACATGTGAGTCATTCTCCCCGCTGTCCTCTCCAAAGTTCAGTTTTATGGGTGGGACTACAATATTTTTCTGAAAAAAAAAAAAAAATCAGAAATAATCCAATCTTAGACATATATACATCAATTAGATTGAGACACCAAAAGGTTGCGGCACGTAATTGTCATCATCATCGGTTGTCTGCGCAGCACATATACATGATAATGACACAAATACTCCATTTCAATACATTTAAAATACATTTCAAGGTATTGATGTTCTATACATTAAATTTGTATTCCACTCCAGTCAGGAAACTTTTAATCTTAATTACCAACTCCCACTTTGAATTCAAACTACAGGTACATGTATGTTGAACACATCACCTCCTATTACAGTCAAACCTGGCCGGCCAACTACCTCTAGTCGCAAGCCACATTAAAACAACCCCGTCCCCAGGGGCCAACCTCCTCACTTGTCTGGTTAACCACTCCTCATCAGTAACCAATTTTCCTCAGTCCCTTGAGTGGTTGCTAACACCAGGTTTGACTGTATGTTCAGTAGTCCTCCTGAGTCCTGATAGCCCCATCAATTGATATAGAACGGTTGCTAGGAAACCAATTTTACGTAGAAAATAGCTACATTTTTCGCTTCTGTGCCATAATACTTTACTCTAAAAGGCTACACGTTGGCAAAGACATGCAACTTATAGCTCCTCATAATATGTTGTGGGAATAAAGTGGGTCAGAAACAATACAACTTTTTTTGAAACAGGAGTTTTGCCAACTTGTAGCCTTCTAGAGTAAAGTATTATGGCACAGAAGCGAAAAATGTAGCTATTTTTAGGGAAAATTGGTTTCCTAGCAACCGTTGCTAAGAAACATGCTTTTCAAATTGGCTCCACCCTTGAAAATATTAAGTACATACTCAGGGTTCACCATACCAAGTTTCATGCTTTTACCACAATTTGAACAAATCTGGCTAGTATATATATTTTGCACCAATCGCCTGGACTAATATAATGGAGAGGCCCTTACCTGCATATGCCTGGAGGATCTATTCCTGATGCTAGACACGTCAGACCAAACAGGCTCTAGTGGAGAAATGAGAGAAATGTGCATCACAACATGTACATCAGAAATGTCTGTAACTTTATCCCAGGTAGTTACAAGTTCTCCAGGAAAACAATTGTATTTTTCCAGTTACCTGACTGAAACCTGACAATCCTAGCCTTCTGGGTCTATTTGCAAAAGATTTCTTTTTTTATCTGACATCTAAAAGTAAAAACATAGATTTTATCTGACATCTGAGTGATGACAATGTTGTAGAATCATTTTTCAACATGTTCTCCTCATTTCTGTTGCAACTGAAGAACTTGCTTGTACAATGTATATCTGTATTGATATGTCAAAAATAAGTGATCCAAGTATTTGAAGGATCACTTAAGCCGAAATCTAAAGAGTAAAGAGACAAAAATCCCAACGTCCTGACCTTAAAGTTTTCGTGACCGTAATCAGAAACACAACATCAATTTTCATAGACCTTATCAAGGTCACTGGTACTTCAAGGTTAAACTTACCTCCAAGATCCATGTCTAGGTCGTTGGGAAGTCCCTCTTCAGTAAGGAAAGGTAAGCTGTACACAGGTGTGCTCTGAGCTACAGGTGTGGCTTTGCTCTTCTTAAAAGACACTGGTTTCTCCATTGTTGATGAATCAATAGTAGAGGAAGCATCAGGGTCTGTAGTACAGTCTCTGTCATCAGGTGATGGGACAGGTGAAGTGAACAGGTGATCCAAGAAACCCAGAGCCTTGGGGTTGACGCTGCTTAGACTGGTCTGCATTCTAAAGAAAGGAGACAGCAACAAGATAGAGTCTTGAAATCATTGTACTGTTGATTATTGGTGGCAAAAAGATGTTGCATTTTTGTACTTCCACCAAGCGAACTAGTAAAAGAGGGTATTTTTTCAGTGGCACTTCATTGTTGTTTTTTCTTTCTTCTGTTGTGAACTCTAAACAATACAAATAAATTTTCATGATTTTTGGTTTCTAGGCAAACTATGGCATAAGGAATAGATCTAAGCAATTAGAATTTAGACCTGTTTACTTGTACATTTATAGCTTTCTCTCATAAGTAGTTACAAAATACATAAAGATAGAACTTATTCTTATGTGAGGTTCTGTTATGTAATTGTTTACAGATACGTTTTGTTTAGATATATATTTTGATTACGTTCCAGGGCTTATCTGTTCCAATGTCCATATTAAATAAACGAAAGATGACATCTGATTTAGCACCTTGACTGTTGCTGGGTTGTGTCCTCCTCTGGTGCAAGCCACTCCCCCAGGTCCAATGGCAGCTCAACGCCCCCTGGCAGCTGGGAAGGGCATCACAAGACCAGACTCAAACAACCACATAAGATGATACAGTGAAGGAACACAGAGTGTCTAAATTTCTGACAAATGTAGGCATTCTTTTCTTCCTTTAAAAAAACACATTCCATACTATTCAAATGTTAGCTCTCTGGTCATATAAAACCATTTCTTTCAGCAATGTGTAACATATTGGCAAAACTAAAATCATCATACCTACCCACTGTACTTGTGTGCCCTGCAGCTTATCAACCCACGGCCTAATGAATGAGTACCACTCCTGCAACTGTTCCTGAAGACTCTTTAACAGAGCCCTGAAACAAAAGACAACAAACTAATTGATCATAACAACTCAACATAACAAAATATCACACACAAAGCACATGCATCATTGCAAATGCACTTTACATTGTCAAATATGTGGTTGAAAACAGCATGAGTGTTGGAACCACAATCTTGTTTACTTTTAGCCTGGTTGCCAGACTATTTCCAGGGCCTACACAGGCCAGCTCCTTGGCTTTAGGGCCAACATAGTGACCCCAAAGCTGTGGTAAAATTTCCTTGGGGGTATGATGGCCCTAGAGCTGAGGACTTGGCCTGTGTAGGCCCTGGAAAAAGCCTGCCATTCAGGCTAGTTTGCTTGTTCCTTACACCACTATTAGAACAAATTTGCAGTAATGTACCTACCACAGTCTGCTGGTTATGGACAGTAGCGTGCAGTTGGCAGCCAGGAACAGTGACCTTGTGATCTGTTGAGCTATGAGGCTGAGAAATGAGTCAAGTACAAATGAGCAACTTGCTGTCAATATTTTTTCAAATCTGAGAAAAGTAAAAATGGCCTATAAACGGTATACCATTCTTCTATCAACTGTGCCTACCTGCCTACGTGCATAGGCCAGAAACTGCTATTGACTGTACCATTAGAAAAATGTTTCACATTTTGGTTTGTTTATATAGTCCATGGGCTGACACTCGCCTCCTCCTGCATGCACTCCACGCTGCTGAGTCTGGTTCTAAATCAGTTGTAATCACGGCAGAAGACACAGACGTCATGATCATCAGCCTAACCTTCGCTAAACGCATCCCATGCAACGTGTACCAAAAGTGTGGCACAAAGAACAGAACACGCTTCATTGACATCGACAAGTTGGCAGACGCATTGGGAGAGGGGGTCTGTAAAGCATTGGTTGGACTACATGCATTCACAGGTGGGTACCAGTATTGATTTACTGTAGACTAAATAGTTTTCGTCATTCTTGTTAAGATTTTTCCACAATATTTTCAAACAGATACTTTGTATAGTTTTGTAACATGAATACAAATACAGTTCAGTAGACGCACATCACAAGAGCTGATATTGAATGCATTGGTTAATCCCACTCTCTGTGTTGTTTTACAGGATGTGATACTGTCAGCGCCTTTTCTGGCCGTGGGAAGTTAGGCGCTTTCAAGCTGATGCTGAAGAATGAAGACTATCAGCATGCCTTCCAGCAACTAGGAGAGAGCTGGGCGGTGTCTCCTGACCTATTCAAGAAGGTTGAGCGCTTCACCTGTCGCATGTACGTGTCATCTACCCCTGTAGCCGACGTGAACCAGATGCGGCACCACTTGTTCATCGCCAAAAAAGGAAATGTAGAATCAAGTGAGCTACCCCCATGCCGAGACTGCCTTGATCTACATGTCCAGCGTGCTAACTATCAAGCCTGTGTATGGAGAAGGTGCCTTCAGAGTGATCCGCAGGTGCCGAGCCCAGTAGATGCAGGGTGGAAGTTAGATGAAGATGACAATCTCACAATCACATGGCTGCAATCACCTCCCGCGCCAGCTGCTGTGCTAGAGTTGCTGACATGCAGTTGCTCCCGGTCGTGTACTCTACCTTCCTGCACCTGTCTTGCAAATAGTCTGAACTGCACGGATATGTGTAAGTTGAAAGACTGTGACAACAGGAAAGAGGAAGAAACAGATGAGGATCTCGACATGGAACTCACCTCTCGTGATACTGATGACACATCTAGTGATACTGATGACGAATAGATGTCAATCAAATGTAAAGTTGAGATGCGTAACTGTACATGTCATATTGTATATGCACCCTTGACATATGGATCATTTGTTCATAGACAAAATTGTTAGTTTTCCCAGTATTTATTTATAACTTAAAGTTTATAATATGGTATTGTCATGTTATCAAGTAGATATAAGTTGTTTATCAAACTGTTATTATAACAACATAATCTTAATTAATTCAATATTTTCATCGGTCAGCTTATTGTAAAGCTGAGTAGTACTAGTAGTCTACCAAAACAACAGTTTTCTCCACAAACAGTTGATTTTATACTGTATTCTGCTGGGGACTGCCGCCCAACACCCCCTTAGCTACGGCCCTAGCAACTGTTTATAATATATAATATTAATGTATAATGTAGATTGTATGCTAAAAGTATAGTTGATCTATCATATTACACCTTGAGCATTTTCTCTATATCTCTTATGAAGGATACAAGCAGATAGAAATGTGACATAAGACTAGGCTTTGCACTGCATTCTGCTTGTGACTGCAGCCTAGCTTCCTTAGCAACCGCCCTAGCAACGGTTTCCCTGACACAAGGCCTGTAGGTGTGTACTTACTGAGATAGTCATATCTCGAGATAGAATGCATGGATTTTCATGATTTAAAGCTTAAACTGCAGGGAATGATACAACAAATAAGATGAAAACATAAAACGAGGCCAAATATGTGTTGTGAATAAATGCTAGCTTGTGAAAAGTGGAAATAAACATTTTTTACCCAAAATTTCCCCAAAAATCACATTTCAAAGATTAATAACTCTTCATAGGATTAAGATATTGAAATGAAACTTACATTTCTGTAATCCCTGGTTTCTTTTGTACCAGCCCACCAAGTTTCATATGAAAATATTAATGTTTTATTGATTGCCACCCCCCTTTTTATAATTGTATCAAAGGGCGTGGTTTGTGTAGGGGTCAAAAGGTCAAGGTCAGATAGCCAGGTCAAAGCTACCACCCTGCGATGGCTATCATATCAAAATATATCCCTCAGATACCCTACTTTTTGAAAATCATAAGGAAAATTTGCCACCTCAGGTGGTAGTGACATCTCACCTGGCCCATGGACTAATAGTTGTGGGCTGTAGAAAACCTTAAGAAAGTCACTGTACTCTTGCAATGTCAAAGTAAAAGGCAAGGGTAAAGGTAATCAAATAGCCTTTGTTTTTGAGGCCATAGAGGTAGTGAGTTGCTAACCACTATGTCTAGGGCACAGTATTAGAATACAGGGTCCATCCACCTCCGTCCACTGCCTTTCACCTCCCCAACCGAAGTCAGGTACCCATTTTTACACCTGTGTGGAGTGAGGAAAGTCATATGAAGTGCCTCTCTCAAGGACACAACGTCTAGCGGTCTAGGTTTGAACGCCAGGAATCAAAGCTGTGACCTTTCCATATTATCCACTAGCTTAGCCAGTCCGTCATTAATAATTGTATGGTTTTCCTTTTTTACATCTATGCTTTTGATAGACCCTCCTGTTTCATACTAGTAATGCGTTGCATTCAGCCAACTTTTGCATTCAGAAAGTATCATAATTCATATGTCCTCCCCCCCTCCCCTCAGCTATGGAAAAGGCAAATTTGAAGACGGTTGAGAGGATACATGAATGCTTCAGCACTCAGACTGATGGTTCGCTTGGTGAGCTCTGCAGCCCTCAGCAGCTTCACAAGGAGAAATTCCACCAGCTGTCGACTGGGCATCAGTACAGCAGCGCCTCCTGCTGAACCATCTTTATAACTGCAAGAAGAGATATCAGTATTAAACACTAAAAGTGCATTGTAAACATCTGCATACAGTGTTAGATGGTAGATGTACAGTACCAACTACTAAGTAACTGATACCATCTCAGAAAAGAACTAGAAATTGTCATGCGTTTAAGTAGCAGAGTTATCTAGCTAGGATTGATGTGTTCAAAAATTCATATTTTCCTAGAACAACCATAGAGTGAAACTCGTTGCCACCAAGCACAGTAGGGGTATCCTCACCATCAATATAGCTGGATAGCTTTAAACAATTCTTGCAGCTAGATGTGCAAAGGTTAGGTTTGACAGGTCATTCAGTGTAATAGAATCAGTTGCTACCGTGCCACGTGCCTGCAAAGCTGGTGTGTTACACTGAAGAGCGGTTATACTGGCTATACTAAAATGTAATGTAACAATCATGATGGTGGAATTATTAGATTTGACATAGAAGAATGTGGGTGAGCCTGAAATAATAAAACAATAAAGTTTCCTAAAATATGCTGGGCATCTATTATCATCCTGAACATATCCCTAAGTTTTAAAAATTATGGAGACTAATACTACAAATTGTAAAGATGCTGTCTCATGTGATTTGGTTGGCTAACCTTGGGCAGCAGCTGCTAACATGGGAGACAGCTGAAACCAGCTCCAGTCTCGCAAGCTTGCAGAGAGTTTTCTCTACCTGGAAAAATATTGACAAATAAAACTTAACAACACATCGGTGTTGCAGAAAATTTGCTTATATCAAATGCACATGACATCTACATCTACATCTACATTGTTGTTTCCCCCAAATAACCCCTTCAGGGGCATAGTAGGGGGGGAGTTGAGGTCCCGGGCTAAGGCGGGCAGGCCTCCAGCCTGGCACGGAACGACTCAACGGTGGGAGCTGTCGCAACCGTGCCAGGCAGGGTGTTCCACTGAGGGATGGTACGGGGAAAGAAAGAGTGTTTGTATGTGTCAGTTCTAGCGTGAATGGTGTGAAACTTGAGGTCGTGGCTCCCCCGGGTCCGCCCCTGGGCTGGTGTCAGCAAACTGTGTCTATATTAATGTGGTTATTAACAAGTTTGTAGAAGAAGGTGAGGCGGGCGTTCCTCCTCCTTTCAGAGAGAAGGGGCCACTGCAGGTCGTTGAGCATTTGTGTCACGCTGCTAGTCCGCCGATAGTCATTAAGGGTCACGCGGGCGGCCCTGCGCTGGACGGCCTCCACCGCCTGTATCCCTTTGGTGGTGTACGGGTCCCAGACGATGGCACTATATTCCAAGTGAGGCCGCACCAGCGCTTTGTAGCAAGTGGCCTTGACCCTAGATGGACAATGGGTCAAATTGCGCCGAATGACCCCCAGAACACGACCGGCTTTGCTAGTGGCGTGGTTGATATGGGTGTCCCACCGCAAATCGTCGGACAGTTGTACTCCAAGATAGGGGTGGGACTTAACACCGGTAAGGGCTTCTCCACAGAGGGAGTACTGGGTTAGGGTGGGATGCTTCTTACGGGTGATATGAAGGATGTGACATTTAGAGGGGTTGAACGACATGAGCCAACGATTTTGCCATTCTGATAACGCATCGAGATCGGACTGTAGAGCTTGAGCGTCAGAGGGCTTGCTGATGGTTCGATAAATCAAGCAATCGTCGGCAAATAATCGAACATGTGAATCTACGGAGTTGGGGAGGTCGTTAATGTACAGTAGGAAGAGTAGAGGGCCTAACACTGTACCCTGCGGAACTCCAGAGGTGACCCTGACAGCTTTAGATGTTCCGCCGTCAAAGACAACCCTCTGGGTTCTCTCCGTTAGGAAGGCCCTAAGCCAAGACTGAAGAAGGTCAGAAATGCCGTAGTGCTTGAGCTTGCTCAGCAGCCGCTCGTGGGGCACGGTGTCAAATGCCTTGCTAAAGTCAAGCACCGCAGCATCGACCTGTTTGTTATGGTCAAGATTCTTGGCCAAGTCTTGGAGGGTGAGTACCAGCTGGCTCTCACAGGACAGACCCTTCCTGAAACCGTGCTGCGCCGGGGACAGAATGCCGTAGGTGTCTAGATGTTTCATCATGTGGCTGTGAACGATGTGTTCGAGCACTTTGCCACAGACCGATGTCAGAGACACCGGCCTATAGTTGGAAGGCATTGTTCTGTCACCCTTTTTGAAGATTGGAGCGATGTTAGCTGTTCTCCAATCCTCAGGAACGTCTCCCGTAGATATTGACTGGGAGAATATTGTCTGTAAGATTGGCGCAATTTGCTCGGCAACAGTTTTCAGGAGGCGAGGTGGTATTCCGTCTGGTCCTGTGGACTTGCTGGGATTATGACTAGAGAGCTGTTTGGCTACCCCCTCCACTGAGATGTTAAGGGAGGGGATAGTTGGAGCTACGGGTTCGCCAAGGGTAGGATTACTAGGAACGGTGGATTTATGACATGCCATATCATGCATGATGTTTCATGTTGTTTTTCTCATTTCAATGGACACAAGTAATAAAAAAAAAACCAAATACATAAATACTATTATACACATTGATTGACAATAAGAATTTGTTGAGCAAATGTGATTACGATAAAACAATGACTTCAATATACTACATGTATTTTTTCTTATGACACATAATATGATTAAGTAGGAGTAAACATTAGTTGTCTGTCCTTACCATCTTGAGGTACTGGTAATGTTTGTTCCTCCTTAGAGATGCTGACAATTTGTACAAGACTCTGGTCAGGACGGACTGTTCAAACTTCAGGTAAGGATCCCTCAGAAGGAACGTCTCCATTCCAACAACTTTGTCTGCAAAAACGTGCACTGATCCTTTGTGGGACGAAAGGAAAATACATTGTAGCGATTCACTAGTAGTAGCCCTCAGGGATTAAAGGTTACGCACAATGGGAAATAATATTTAATTATAGTATTTATACTGTATTGTATCAAATTATGAGACTATAACCAATTTTGTATCAATTATAATTGTCTATATTATATATATATAATTAAAAGCTGATGCAAAGCTCTATTCTGATTTATCAGCGTATACCAATTGCTGTACATATGATATCAAATTATGGGCTAAATCTTGGCATAATTTCAGGATAGACTCTAACAGTTTTCAATAATTTGTCACATCTGCACGTGTTTGATGACACCCCTCCCCCTTCGCCGGCTTTACAACACGGGCCCTTCTACGCTAAATATGAACAGCTAGACGTCATCACATAACACCCATTTATGAACATGATATTAAAAATCATAAATAACCTTTATCGCCGGAGAAAGGACATCTGGAAATCGGTGGACACTTGAGATTTTCTACTTCCTTCCAGAAGAAACTTTCCGCCATCTTGACTGTTTGCATTCACATGGACAAGCCCAAGCCCATTTTGCGGTAGGGATTTTACGACTCAGCGTGACGTCACTAGTGTGGAAGGTTCAAGAAAGATCTGGAAGCTGCGCGGGAGTTCTTGTATTATCCGTTGAACGTTGTAGAGGCGTCGGTTGCTCCTGAATGTTCGGGAAAATTGTCGATCATGGCAGAAGAATCTTTCGGATGGTTTATAAGCCTTGCAGAAGCGAGCTCTGGTCATTCAGTTTCCAGAGAAGCGAAGCAACGTTTATATCCAGAACCAAGAAGACTACGGAGAGCGACTGAACCGACACCATGCCAGCCAAACCAGGAAGCGGACCGGCTATCGGGATCGACCTCGGCACCACCTACTCGTGTGTCGGGGTGTTTCAGCAGGGGAAGGCGGAGATCATCGCTAACGACCAGGGGAACAGGACAACCCCCAGCTACGTGGCCTTCACTGACAGCGAGAGGCTCATAGGAGATGGAGCCAAACAACAAGTCGCTAGGTAGGTTCTTTGGGTCTTCGGTTTATAGCGTTAAATTTCTGATTTGGGATTTTTTTTGCTGAAGTGGTGGTCAAAACTAAATGATGGAGCCTTTGTTACTGGTTTATTCTGTCATAATATTGTTTTGTGTTCCCGAATTTGATCCTCCTTAACTTAAAGACTTTTCTGTTACGCAGTATCAGTGACGTTGTCGGACGTGCGGCTCTCTTAATTTATGAATCATTAATTTGGTTGATCAGAGCGGATAGCCAGGGTTACTGACTCTAAAGCTATATATACTCCATAGTTTTACCGGAGTTGATAAATCGTTACGTGTTGCTATGATAGCTAACCTCTTTTATCTTTGTGTTTTGCGTCTAGGAATCCCCAGAACACCATCTTCGACGCCAAGCGGCTGATCGGGCGGCGGTTCGACGACCCGACCGTGCAGGGGGACATGAAGCACTGGCCCTTCAAGGTCATCAACAAGAACGGCAAACCCTCGCTGCAGGTGGAGTACCAGGGAGAGGTCAGGACGCTCCAGCCGGAGGAGGTCAGCTCCATGGTGCTGACGAAGATGAAGGAGACCGCGGAGGCTTACCTGGGCCAGGCGGTCACAGACGCCGTCATCACCGTCCCGGCCTACTTCAACGACTCGCAGCGCCAGGCCACCAAAGACGCCGGGTTGATCGCCGGTCTGAACGTCTTGAGAATCGTTAACGAGCCAACAGCAGCCGCGCTCGCCTACGGACTGGACAAGAACCTGAGCGGAGAGAAGAACGTCCTGATTTACGACTTGGGCGGCGGCACGTTCGACGTGTCCATCCTGACCATCGACGAGGGGCAGCTGTTCGAAGTGCGCGCCACCGCCGGCGACACCCATCTGGGCGGGGAAGACTTCGACAACAGAGTCGTCAACCACTTCATCGAGGAATTCAAGCGCAAGTATAAGAAGGACTTGCGCTCCAACCCGCGGGCCGTCCGTCGGCTGAGAACGGCGTGTGAGCGGGCAAAGAGGACGCTGTCGTCCAGCACGGAGGCAGCCATCGAGATCGACTCTCTGCACGAAGGGATCGACTTCTACTCCAAACTGTCTCGGGCCAGGTTTGAAGAGTTGTGTTCTGACATGTTCCGTGGCACGCTGGAGCCCGTGGAGAAGGCCCTCCGCGACGCCAAGATGGACAAGTCCAAGATCCACGAGGTCGTCTTAGTCGGAGGGTCCACCCGTATTCCCAAGATCCAGAAGCTCCTTCAAGATTTCTTCAACGGCAAGGAACTGAACAAGTCCATCAACCCTGACGAGGCCGTGGCGTACGGAGCCGCCGTGCAGGCCGCTATCCTGTCTGGCGTGGAGGATGACGGGATTAAGGACGTGCTTCTGGTGGACGTCGCGCCTCTCTCGTTGGGCATTGAGACGGCGGGCGGCGTCATGACCAAGCTAGTCGAACGGAACACGCGCATCCCCTACAAAACAGGCCAGACTTTCACCACGTACAGCGACAACCAGCCAGGCGTCACCATACAGGTGTACGAGGGCGAGCGCGCCATGACCAAAGACAACAACAGGCTGGGTCTGTTCGAACTGAGCGGCTTCCCTCCAGCGCCTCGCGGCGTGCCACAAATCGAAGTGTCCTTCGACATCGACGCCAATGGCATCCTGCAGGTCTCCGCCGTCGAGAAGAGCACGGGGCGCAGCAACAAAATCACCATCACCAACGAGAAGGGTCGGCTGTCTAAGGACGACATCGAGCGGATGGTGGCTGACGCAGAGAAGCACAAAGAGCAGGACGCGCAGGCTCGGGAGCGGGCCGATGCGCGGAACGGTCTGGAGAGTTACCTGTTCGGCCTCCGCTCCACCGTCAACAACACCGACGTGTCCAGTAAGTTGTCCCAGGCCGACAAGGATACCGTGTTGAACAAATGCGACGAGGTCATGAAATGGCTGGACATGAACACCCTGGCAGAGAAAGAGGAGTTCGAAGAACACCAGAAGGAACTGGAGAAGGTGTGTGCTCCCATCATGACCAAACTGCACAGCGCTACAGGTGGACAACAGCAGGATGCAGCCGGATCACAGGGACCTACAATCAACGAGGTGGACTGAAATTAGACTGTAAGAACAAACGTGTAGTATAAAGCAATCCGCGTGGAATAAGAAGATTAGACGAAACGAGTATTCGCTTATTGCATACAAGTAGAACTGTTGCGATACAATTGTACAGAGTTTATCATATATGTTGCATAATCATGAAGTAGTTGCGTGTCCGAGTTGTTCTTGCACATAAGTAATATAAGTGATACGCAACACCGAGCATGGTACTTCTTAACTCGATTGTGTAGGCTTTGAATGTCCGTGGAATAGGAGACCCAAAAATATTAAGTATGTATCTGCCTGAGAAATATCGAAATCTTAAACAGTGAACAAAAAAATGTATGTAGAGAATACAGTAAATGCTTCAAAATTGAATTGCCTAGTCCAAGCAGTTATTTGTGTCTTGTGTAACGCTGTTGGTGTATAGTAAGGAATATAATATTTATAATACACCTTGCACAGCTTGGTGTAGGATTTAAGTCGGAGGGCGGGAGTACTAGTAGGCTAATTGTATTAAGTTAAACTTGCTGGCGCATGGCAGGTCCATGGGTTTGGATAGGCAATTGTTGAAGAGTTGTTGGCTGAAATATGTGAAAGTAAATATATTCTCCTGATATGTACGCAAAATTGTGGTTTACTTTATATTCATGGCGGTTGTTGTTGTTGTTGTTGTATCCACTACTTTTGGCTTTTCCAGGTAACATTAACAGGGCCAGAGATAAACCTCGCTGATGAGGTACTTATTATTCATAATTATGGCAATCAGATAATACCACAACAAGTAAGTACTGTAGTACTATGGATTACATCATCTGCAGACGTCAAATCTAATGCGAGAGCGCGAAAAGAACAAGATAAGCCAAAAATCAATATGTCTGAAAGTTTCAAAATAGAGACCACAAACGTTGTTAGCCTGAACGTCGTCGTGTTGGACTATTGACGTTTGGGGGTGGATCATAGCTATTTAAATAAGACTGAATTCTAGGGTAAACCGTTAGCGTTGTAACAAGAATCGAAGCGACAAAATACGTGGACAAACATATCCGACGACAGCCATCTAGCCCTTTATTTCTGTAAGTTCAGGAATTGCGCAAATTAAAGTGACGCCATCTGGTAGCCTAGGCGATGTATTTTTCAATTTGTCGGCATTTTTTGTCATGTGTTGACTAGCTCCGGGGGGTGGGGGACACAATGCTCTTGTCTTGCTTGTTTATTTTTATAAAATAGAAAGCACGACAAAAACGCATAAAACACGTCAAAAACCAACACATTCATCTGCTTGAAGAGTAAAAAATCCCCCCTTTCATATTTTCGACTGTCCCAGAAGTGACCTTTGAACTTCCTGGAAGTTTCCCGCCCTTCCAAATTTTCAGGAATCACACCACGCATCTGTCGCAGCCACTAAACTGTGCGAGTGTTTGGTCTTGAATGCTCGTTTCCCGATCAAAGCAGTCCAGGTAAAGTCTACAACTTCTTCAGGGTGGGAAGGGAAACTACTCTATGTACTTATGATGATTTGTAAGGTCATAATTTGCGGAATGCTGGCTGAATTTTCTTGGCCCATCTGTTTGTAGTTATCACTGAGCTGAGCGCCGAGCAGACTTGATAGCCTCTTTTGCAGGCCTTCTAGGGGCGCTGGCGTTTCCTTATCTTTACGGAGGTAACGTAGGATGGGTGTTGGGGTGAGTGGAGGGCTGATTTGCGATTGTCTACATATGTGCCAGGTTCTAATGCCGGAAAAGTGGTTTCTGCGCCTCTAAGATCTCCCGCATGGCCCAGCGGTGGAATTGTTACCATCCCAGCATTCCTCAATGCACGTCCAACAATACACATCCATGGCCCATGCACATTGGAAATCGCGAATCCCCCCACCCCCTCCAAAATGCATGGAGCGCTCCTAGTAGGAGGCCTGCAAATAAGGAGGCCACAAAGAGTTACGGTATGCCTCATGGCCTTTATGAGGGTCTGCATGCCCTTTTTCGTGAAGCGTTACGAGCGATTTTAATTCACCGTTAATCGTTACCGGCCGCCTGAATTTACCGTTAAGCGTTATCGGTATATTAATCGTGAAGCGTTACTGGTCGTTTTAATTCCTCGTTAAGCGTTATTTGTCATCCTGAATTCAACGTTAAGCGTTATTGAGTAATTCCTCGTTACGCAGGAAAAAGCATTTCAGTGGGTCAAGATTTCAAAATTTTCTCCAGCGAGCACACGGCTCCGGCAAAATTATGTCGGTAGGGCACCCCCCACAAAATTTCAAGCTGAGACACTTCTATTTTTCACTCTACCAGCAAAGTTTTCTCCTCAAAATTCAGGAAATTAAGTGTTTCGCGGTTCAAGATTTTAAAATTTTCCCCGGGTGCATGCCAGGCCTCCGTCGAAACAATATTGTCAGAAGGGCGTCGGCCCCCAAAGTCAAGCTGAAACTCGTCTGTAGATTTTTACAGAGACATCATTAAACTTAACTTAAATTACCAGTAATATTTGCCCATCGAAATGCAAGAAATAGCGGTGTCAAGAATTTTGCCCGGGAGCATGTCGCAGCTCCGGCGAGGTCTGGAGGGCGTGACGCCCTCCAAAATCAAGCTGAAACTCTTCTGTATTTTTTTTTTTCAAATATAGATGTCATAAAACTTAGCTTACTCTTCAGGAAAATCCCCCCCCCTCAGAATGCAGGAAATAGCGTTTCAGAGGGTCAAGATTTCAAAATTTTCGTCGCGCCTTCGGCGCTCGTCATTGTGATCATGAAATTAAAGCGTTCGGAGCAGGCGTGCGAGAATGGCATAGCGTAATAGGTCTCCTGCCACAAGATCAGGACGACTAGTGGCAAAAAAACGTCGTCTTCAGGGGTATCTCATGTTCTAAAAATGTTGAATTTACCGTTAAGCGTTATCGGCCGGCCTGAATTTACCGTTAAGCGTTATCGGCTGGTCTGAATTTACCGTTAAGCGTTGCCAGGACCCCCCCCCATGCAGACCCTCCTTTATCAGACCAACTTATAAAATATCGCTGTGTTTGAGAGGAGACGTTGGTTTGGTCTATTACAAGGCGTTCGGTTTATAGAGAAAAAAACATAACAAAGTAGAAAGCCTGACAAAAACACCTAAAACACATCAAAAACCAACAGGAACCACACCTCTGCCTGGAGAGTAGAAATATACAAACCACCAATAGTTTCTGTCTGGAAATGTAACAGATAAATATATATAGTCCTGTTCTTTTGCAGGATTGAAGCATGATGGCAGAGGCACAGCGATCACAGGCATCATTCGACTTCTGCCACAATCCACATGCAGGCTCCCTCTTGCAGGGCTTGCAGGAACTGCGATCTGACAACCTACTGACAGACGTTGTCCTTTGTGTCTCCAAAAAAGAGATACCGTGCCATCGAAACGTTCTTGCTGCCTGCAGCGAATACTTTCGTGCAATGTGGTGCAGTGGCCATCGTGAGAGTAAAGAACACAGAGTCACCATACATGAAGTCAGCCCCGGTGCCTTGCAGCTTCTCGTTGACTACGCGTACACGTCAAAAGTCACCATCACAGAAGACAACGCTGTGACACTTCTAGAAGGGGCCAACTTCTTCCGAATCCTACCTGTGCGTGATGCTTGTATGACTTTCATATCCAACAATCTGAGTGCTGAAGACTGTCTGCAGATGCTGCACATAGGCAACATGCTGTCCTGCCTAGACTTGGAAAACAAAGCAAGGTTGTGTGCCTTGAAGGAGTTCGCAGCAGTCAGCAAAACACCAGAGTTCCTTTTCTTGACTAAGGACCAGCTCATCACACTTATCTCATCTGACGGCCTCAATGCTACAGAAGAAGTCGTGTACACATCAGTGCTGACATGGATCAACCATGACACTGGTGAGAGGAATAAGGACATGAAAGAGCTGATGGAACTGGTCAGGTTCCCCTTCATGGACAAGCAGTATTTTTTTGAGAATGTAGAGGGCAACGAGACCGTACACAAGGCTTGTCAGAATATCGTGACAGAAGCTTGCAGATGCCAGAACTTTCCGGGAGAGGTCCAGTCACCTCGTACCCATCCTCGCCGTGCCAGCGGTCTGAGAGAGGCAGTAGTTGTTATTGGAGGGGTACAATGCAATAGGGATGAAGGTAGTTGGTATGTAGACTTCATCACAATGACCTACTCTGCTGAGCCAACAAGGTCAACTTGGAGTTATATGACCAAACCAGCAGAGACCTTTGACAGTCCATGTCCTGTGGCTGTTCTTGGAACAAGCGGGATTGTCATGTCCACTGACGATGATGTGTGGCTGTATCAGACAGAACTGGACTCCTGGTCCAGGCTTCCTCAGATGAACTTAAAGCGGCACGGTCACACACTGGCAGTGCTGTATGGTAAAGTGTATGCAATTGGTGGTATAGACAGATCTACACCACTAACATCTGTCGAGGTCTATGACCGAAATCAGAACAAGTGGAAAGAAGGTGTTCCTCTCCCACAGCCAAAGTGCTGTCATGCTGTTGCAGTGTTGGACAGCAGCGTATATGCCATGGGTGGGTATGATGATCATGAGAAGAAAAAAACATCAGCCATCATGTACCGCTTCAGTCCAGGTGATTCCCAGTGGCAGTTGATGAAGGACATGCCTGAAGCCACTGGGTACGTTGCAACCTCAGTCCTCAATGGCAATATCTATGCCCGGCTAACTTGGCATTTTTTCAGTTTCACGCCTGACGAAAACGTTGGTCTCTGGAGTAGGATAACATCAGATATCCAAACCTATTATGCATGTGGAATGACTGTGTTTGGGGGGAAGCTTTACATCTATGGAGGTTATGATAAAACAACTCATGAAGGAAGTACAGATGTCATGTGCTTTGATCCAGACAGACAGTCACTCTGCCATGTGGGAACCATGGCTGTGGGGCTATATGGTGCTTCCTGCATCACAATACTGAAGTATTGCTGATGTACGATGGACTGCTCTGCATTGGACTGTAGCAAGCCACATTTCACATTTTATTACTTCAAGCTTATGCACAGTGATATTACTATGTGCCATAATGCTTGCATGATACATGTAGCATTCCTTTATCATAGTTGCTTTCTAAAAAGCATTTTGAATCTCTGTTGCAGATTTATGTCTTCACGAATAAAGATTGAAATGTTCTTCGGCAAATATAGATGCCATTGATATTATTGTGAGCTTTGTAGTCCAGACATTCAAAGCTGGCATTATGGCAGCACCATTGTTATGGAAATTGTAATTGGTAGACCTATTTTCATGTCAAGTACAGTCAAACTTGTCCATCCAACCAACTCTATCCTACAACCAACTCTTGTCAACAACCACATTCAGACAGTCCCGTCCGATTTTACATAGTAAGTGAACTCTTTCAAGCAACCAACTGCAGGCTTCAACCAGCAACCACTTCCTCATGGGCCTCAGGGGTCATAATGTGTAGATTTTACACTCCATTCAACAACAAAATAATTGACAGCGGCAATCAGTCCAGCGAGCATTTCAATAAAAGATTCTACAGTCGACGGCAAGCTTGTGTTCATGTAGCAACAAATGTAGAACAAAGTGAATTTAAATGTAGCAACAAATGTAGAACAATGGAGACACGAATCTCAATGATTATAAACATTCATTGTAAGTACAACAAAGGTTTTGTACATGTACCCGAAAAATCTTTTGTTATGTTAACGTTTATTGGCAATGTAATCGACAGTGCATTGTAGTCTTGTAGACAACAACAGTTTAGTTTGTTTTTCTTGTATATACTGTATTTCTTCACTTGTCTTGTAATTTTATATGCATAACAGGCAGATAAGTGCTATACGTGCGAAGTATTTATGCAGCCGCATTTATGCCCACAAAATCAGCAAACCGACCCAAGTTTTATCCAACAGCCAACTCCAGTCAACAACCACATTTCCTTGGTCCCTTGACTGGTTGTTGGATGCAAGTTTGACTGTAATAAAGATTTATATGCGATGTTTTCTTTAAAAAGGTGCAAAATAAGACTTATTAACATTCCTGAGCAAGACTGATGAACTATATATATCAAATGAGTGTTTAAGAAGAAAAAAATCCCTTTGTCGAGATCAGGACCTCTGATGTTTTGCTTGCAAATGGAAAGCATTGTCGAGTTCATTAAATATGCACTCTTGTCATTTTGATTCTGATTTTAAGTTACTGAATTTCCACCAACACCACTGTAACGTCACATGCACAGGATTAACATTCGCTATGATGACCACACCATACTGCAATGTAGACAAGAGTTCGTAGACCCCATATCTCCATGAAATATATTATGCAAATGAGCCATAACTGCCACAACATGCCTAGAATGGAAATATAGATTTTCCTCATTCGTTATGCAAGTTAAGTCCCAATTTGTATAATTTGCACTTCTTTATGTATATCTTTGTCTAAGCTACCTGCATATCAAATATCATGGAAATCCATCATTCCTTTGTTCAGTTATTCTCCATGGAAGATTTTTACATAAACGCCAATGCAGTTCCAGAGCAAGCTGCTAGGGGGCCCAAACCTACAAAACGTCTTTCTTACAAAATCACAAGCTATCTGCCATCCAAAACTAAAGATCATAGCATGTTCAGGTCAAAGAGTGCATAAATGGAACTTCTGCTGCAGTACCAAAGTCACGCAACGCCTTGACCTTTGTTCTCCCAACACCTACCCACATACAAAATACCATTGCAACCCATCCAGACGTTCTACAGTTATGCTGACTGCAAGCATCCGGGGAAACACGCACACAGACACGCTCAAAACAATATCTCCATTTTTCATGCAGATAGAGTGCATTCCAAGTCACAAAGAGGGTTCTTAAAGGATATTTGTAATTAGTTTGAATTTATTCGAATAAAAGAACTAGAGTTCCACGCCCTCATACCTTTGCCAAATGATTTTAACCTTTATGACTGACATATTAGGAGTGTTTCTCATCAATTCTAAATCATACCAGTTGATTGTCTTAAAATACAGCATGTCCAAAGTATGAGCTTAACAAATTATGAGCTTAACAAAGAAAGTTATGCTAATATTTATCATCAATGATTCAAGTGAGGCCCTCATTAGCCTAATTTGATTCAACGATGTTCACATTCACATAACCTCCCGATGCCACAAATTATTAAATGTATGAAATTGCCGTCATTTGCCAGTGTGGAACTATATAAGTTTCTCATTAAGTATGCAGATTAGGCCCACATTTGCATATTTTCTATCTATCAACATTCCTCTCTTCCTCAGTTACAATTTGAACAGTCATATCATGGAACAAAGCGGATTTTAAAGGTGCCTCATTAATTATGCAAAATGGAATCTGATTTGCATAATTATCGTCCAATCATACTAAGCATCACACAAGCTATCTACATACCAAAAATCATGACCATCCATCAAGGCCATCTTGTTATAGTATTTTCTCATTCATTATGCAAATGAGGTCTTCATTTGCATATTTCATATCAATTAATATTTCTCTCTTCCTCAGTTACATATATCACATGTTTCAGAGTCCTATCATGGAATTTGGCGGATGCATAAACTTTCCTCATTAATTATGCAAATTAGGTACTGATTTGCATAATAAGTATCTAATCATGTACAACTTCACTCAAGCTATCTACTAACCAAAAATCATTACCATGCATCAAGCCCTTCTTGAGTTATTCCCTTTCAAAGTCAGACACAAAACCTGCTCCTGCAGTTCCAAAAAAGCCGCTAGGGGGCCCAAACCCACACAACTTACTCTCTGTCCAAAGACCTATATACCACTCAAAGATAAGTTCCATAGCATGTCCAGAACACGAGATATCAAAACAGGAAGTTCCGCTGCAGTAACGTAAGAAGCCGCTAGGGGGCCCAAAATCTAATCGTTTTCAGGTCTCATCAAAACCTACCAACATACCAAATACCAAGACAATCCATCCAGGCATTCTCGAGTTATTCTGTGCCACTACAGACAAACAGACAAACGCTACCCTCTGCATAACCTTCTCGGCGAAGGTAACAATGTAATACCAAGGAGGTTTTATATAGACTCCTTGGTAATACGTTCATTTTAAAGCTTCAAGGTTGATGACATATAACGGTTATTATTGTACATCATTTGCTATGTAATAGATATGACTTACAAAATCATATACTGTACAACATTACAATAGCTTTTGCTTGTCGACCACTGCCATGTGACCAGGACGGTGGTGTAGAAAATTCCCCTCTCAATCTCATATTTTCGACTATCCCGGAAATGACCTTTGAACTTCCTGAAAGTTTTCCGCCCTTGTTGGTGGTTTTCCAGGAGTAGTATCCGGCCAACCAAGCTGTGCGAGTGTTGGAAACTTTGAATGCGCTCGTTTCCTGATCAAAGTAGTCCAGGTAAAGTCTTCAACACATTCTACAGGGTGGGAAGGGATACTAACCTCTATGTTCTTATGATAATTTGTAAGTTCATAATTTGCGGAATTCTGGCTGAATTTTCAATCTGTTTGTAGTCTAACAAAATATATCACTGAGCTCAGCGAGAAGACTTGTTTGCCTCTTTTGCAGGCCTTCTAGGAGCGTCAGTCGTTCTTTATTTTGGTAGGGTGGGTGTTGGGGTGAGTGGAGCTGATTCGCGATTGTCAACATATGATCCAGGTTCTACTGCCGGTCAGATTGTTTCTACGGCTCTACGATCTCCCCCGCATGGCCCATGCACGTTGAAAATCGCGAATCAGCCCCCCCCCCCCTCCAAAATAAACGCGGCGCTCCTACTCCTAGTAGAAGGCCTGCAAAGGAGGCCAGAAAGAGTTATGGCTCATGGCCTTGATCAGACATAATCGCTGTGTTTGAGTCAGAGAGGAGACATTGGTTTGGTCTATTCCCGCAATAACCAATTGCAAGGGCCGTTCAAACGTTGCAAATTATGTTGATTATATTTATAGGACCTCCGTGCAAATTATGACCTTATTTGTTTCTCGGTATTCCAAAAAACCGTGACTGGATGCAATTACTGTATTTTAAATTCTTCGAGTTGTATGTCTTTGTCATAGTTTATGTCTAACGTCCGTTATCACCCATTCACAATGTGAAAGGATGATAACATATACAACAATGACCTTCATTGATTCAGTGTGTGTGTGTGTTTGGGTCAGAGGTGTGAAATTGAGGATTTCTCAATCTGGTACTAGGAATATTAATGTAACAGTTGTGTTTCAGATTACGGTCCCTCTTTTTTTAGATTTTGGCCGAAATGATCCAACAAATACAGTTCTAAAGACAAGGGACCTCAAAATAAAACTTGTCTAACTAGCTTTGCCAACAGTTGAAATATATAAGCCACTAACAGCTTCTATCTGGAAATGTAACTGATAAATTTATATAGTTCTGTTCTTTTGCAGGATTGAAGCATGATGGCAGAGGCACAGCGATCACAGGCATCATTCGACTTCTGCCACAATCCACATGCAGGCTCCCTCTTGCAGGGCTTACAGGAACTGCGATCTGACAACCTTCTGACAGATGTTGTCCTTTGTGTCTCCGGAAAAGAGATTCCATGCCATCGAAACATTCTGGCTGCCTGCAGTGAATACTTTCGCGCAATGTACTGTAGCAGCCTTCGTGAGAGCAAAGAGCACAAAGTCACCATACATGAAGTCAGCTATGATGCCTTGCAGCTCCTTGTTGACTATGCGTACACGTCTAAAGTCACCATCACAGATGACAATGCTGTGAAGCTTCTAGAAGGGGCCAACTTCTTCCGGATCCTACCTGTGCGTGATGCTTGTGTGACTTTCATATCCAACAATCTGAGTGCCAAAAACTGTCTACAGATGCTGCACATAGGCAACATGCTGTCCTGCCCAGACCTGGAGAAGAAAGCCAGGTCGTGTGCCTTGAAGGAGTTTGCAGCAGTCAGCAAAACACCAGAGTTTCTTCTGTTGACTAAGGACCAGCTCATCACACTTATCTCATCTGACGACCTCAATGCTTCAGAAGAAGCCGTGTACACAGCAGTGATGACATGGATCAATCATGACACTGGTGAGAGGAATAAGGACATGAACGAGCTGATGGAACTGGTCAGGTTCCCCTTCATGGACAAGCAGTATTTCTTTGAGAATGTAGATAACAATGATGCAGTACGCAAGTCTTGTCAGGATGTCATGACTGAAGCTCGCAGGTACCAGCTGTTCCCAGGAGAGGTCCAGTCACCTCGCACCTGTCCTCGCCGTGCTAGCGGTCTGAGGGAAGCAGTAGTGGTCATTGGAGGGAGACAAGGCGGGATGGATGAAGATTTTATAGATTATGTAGACTCCATCACAATGACCTACTCTTCAGAGCCAACAAGGTCAAGTTGGATTGATAAAACCAAACCACCAGAGGACTTTTACAGTCCATGTCCTGTGGCTGTTCTGGGTACAAGTGACATTGTCATGTCCACTGACAATGATGTGTGGCTGTACCAGACAGAACTGGACTCCTGGTCCAGGCTTGCTCAAATGAACTTACAGAGGGTCAATCATAGCCTAGCAGTGTTATATGGTAAAGTTTATGCAATTGGTGGTAAAGATAGATCTACACCACTAACATCTGTCGAGGTCTATGACCGAAATCAGAACAAGTGGACTGAGGGTGTTCCTCTCCCACAACCAAGGTGCTGTCATGCAGTTGCAGTGTTGAACAGCAGCATATATGTCATGGGTGGGTTTTATGATAAAAATAAGCCAACTCCCACCATGTACCGCTTCAGCCCAGGTGATTCCCAGTGGCAGTTGATGGAGGACGTGCCTAAAGCCTGTGCGTTTGTTACAACCTCAGTCCTCAATGGCAGTATCTATGCCCGACTAGGTTCACATGTTTTCTGTTTCACGCCTGGCAAAAACGGTGGTCTGTGGAATAAGGTAGTATCAGGTGTTCCATTTTGTTCTGGAATGACTGTGCTCGGGGGGAAGGTTTACATCTATGGAGGCTATAATAAAAGAACTGATGAAGAAAGTGCAGAGGTGATGTGCTTTGATCCAGACAGCCAATCACTCAGCCATGTGGGAACCATGGCTGAGGAGCTATGCTTTGCTTCCTGCATCACAATACTGAAGTATTACTGATGTACGATGGACTGCCCAGCATTAGACTGTAGAAAGCCACAAGTCACATTTTAGTACTAGTACTTATGCAGTAATGTTACTAAGTGCCATAATGCTTGCATGTTACTACTACTACTAATTTATCAAAGTTGCTTTCTATCAAGCTTTTGGTATCTGTTGTGCAGGTTCATGTGATTCCAATAATGGTTTAAATATCATACCGACAACTTAGATGCCATTAATTTCCTTGTGTGTTATTTAATCCAGACATTCAAAGATGAAAAAATGTATACATACTGATACAGATTCTGATTACAGAGTTTAAGGCTTGTAACAGTGTTGTAGATGGGTGCATTTGGGTTAGCCTCTACCAGGCTCCGCAGATCGCTGGGAAAATAGTAGAAATTGGCAAATAGAGTGAAAAGTATGCCGAGGGTACTCCACTGCCGGGAGAGAAACAATAGCCGAACTGTCGTACACTCTATTTGCCGATTTCTACGGCGATCTGCGGAGCCCTGGTAGAGGCTACATTTGGGTTCGACTTTGATTCCCTCCACAAATAGATAAGAATAATACCCACCTATTTTACATCTGTCATGTTTGAAATATGTTGAATACTAGTATGTCCTCGTCCTTCTTTGTCGCGATTTCAGTTCTTTACAGTAATGTACATATCAAGAGTATCTTAAACAAGTTCATTCACAGCTAAGGTACCCTAATGCCCGTTTCATGTTCAGCCACCTAATAGACGCCGCGCCTGATTGAATTGCGCTTTATATAATATAGCAGCCGTCTGTGACCGGTCAGACTCTAGAGTAGGGGCAATAAAAGTCCCGGACAGTGGGAGTTGCCAAGCTACGAAGAACTGAATTTCGAGTCTTTTTCGTCTCTTAACAAACTTTTGCACAGAGGACATTTGTGTAGAGACATTAGGGAAATGAGCGAGATTTTTGGATCTCTACCATGTTCAGTTGGGCGTAGCTGCGCACAGGTTTCAGATGACGTTCCTCCTCCGGTCCGAACGTTCGCTGGCACCAAGACTTCAGGATGGCTTTGAAGGCGTTACGGAATTCTTCTAACCTCCACGTGTAGATCAGTGGGTTTATAGCGGAGTTGGCGTGGGACAAAACTATGGCGCTAAGAACTATTTGGTTTGGAACTCTTGTCGTGGTAAAGAAGTTTATACAGTTGATGATGTGAAGAGGCAACCACGAGGCAGCGAAAGCCCCCACAACCATGGCAAGAGAGACCGCCACTCGAAGTTCTTTCTTGATTTTGGCCTTCCTACGGTCACGGCTGCTGAGACCAATGTTCAGTTTAGATATCTTCTTCAGTTGAGACCGCGCTATGAGAAACACTCGGGTGTATACGGCAGCCACAAGGACCAAAGGTGGGAGCACCGTCCCGAAAAAGTTGAAATACACCATGTAAGACATGTTGATGACTTGTTCGAAGTAGCAGCAGGTGAAGGTGTACTGGGAACGATGCCACACCATGGGGACGAGCCCGATGACGGTTGCAGCTGCCCAGGTGGCGGCGATGGTTAGGCAGGTGCGGCGGGTGGTGACCAGACGGGCGTAAGACAGGTGCAGCCCCACCGCCATGTACCTGTCCACGGCAATGGCCAGCATGCCAAATATGGAAGCATGCGTAGTGATAATGATGAAGGAGAGGGTGAACCGGCATGCGTAGGGGTGAAGTGGTAGACCGACGCTCGTGGCGATGGCGAAGGGAATGGCGAAGAGTCCCACGCAGATGTCGGCGACTGCCAGGGAGACGACCAGCAGGTTGCTCGGCGTGCGAAGCCGCCGCCCCCGCAGGACAGCCACGCACACCAGGGTGTTCCCGAATATGGACAGGAACGCTATCACCACCTGTACAGATACATGGACATTGCATATGTTACACAAACAAATTGTAACAAAGTAATACTAATAAAGATTAAGGTCACAGAATCTTGAGATATTCAGTGTAACTGTGTCAGCAGTCGACCTACATCAGATAATAATATTGACATATTGTCTTCGTTGACCTGGACAGAATACTACTAGTACCGTATGTTGCTTCATCGCCAAATAATTTTGGGTTTCTCCTGTGTCATAATTGTTATTAATATTCACGTGAAAAAAAACGAGTGTGCTTAGAATACGAAGGCTTTTGAATATACTCCAATCAGAGGTTGCTGGGGAAAATTGTGACCTTATCAATCATGCCTCGTTTTCTGTCAGCCCTCCCCATGTGACAGAAAACATGATTGCATGATAGATCTAAGAAGGTAACAATTTCCCCCAAAAAATACTGCTTGGAGAGTTTTTAAATGCCCGTGGCAACGGTGCTTATGTAGACATGTGCTAAACTTACTTCAACTATTGTGTAGACATAAAACCTCAGTGGACGCGACTGGTCAGGGCAATCAACATCGGACGAGTTCCAAGACACGTTTTCAAGGCCCATGGCTGTGAAACCTGTGTATGAAGACATTGCGAGTTCTGGTCATTAAATACAAGCATCAGGAAACATGGAAATGTCAAAGGCAGCAGGCAACAAAATCACCGGGGCGGCCTAAGTTGGCTGGCCGGCTGTAGTAGTTACAGTGGCCGAGGAAACCGGCCTACATGTCTGGTGACTAGGTGAGCGGTGTCCTTGGCTAAGTAAATAAGAAATATAGCCTGTGGCTGTTGTCTCTACTCCCTTTTATAATCACTATCTTGTCGTACCGTGGCAAAGAGGAACAAAGTACATATAAGGGAAGATAAGAGCTCATGTTTTGATCTGATATCAAGATATTAACGGAAATGTCCCTGACAGAAATTATTATTTAACCAATCGCCGAAAACGTACCAAACGAACAAGCGTGTACTCTCAACAAAGTATCAATTATGATGTGTAACTATGGCTTTTCTGTATCATATAACGTTAGTAGTTGGAACAAATTTAAACATAAAACATGTCTACGACTCACTATTGTGCTCGACTCAATCAAACAAAATCTCCCTATGTCTGGCAACCGTATCTGAAACCTATTCATTTTGTTTCTCTAGATCTTGAGGCAAGGAGGTTTCTTTTAAACCTTCTTGCTTGACGCAAGCGCTGTCCTCAAGTATCTTTGTCTCTATAGCCCGCTTAATCGCTGTTTTGGTGACATGCATGTGCCTCATAAATTACTAGACGTGACACAGAAAATTGTCCTACGTGGATATGAAATGACACTGTATCTGTCCGGTGGGTAAACATTCTGACGTCTTCTGTACATCACAGCGGTGTGTTAGCTGACACAACCTTGTAGGTATTACGCCAAGGCGTGAAGTCTATGAATAAAGATAGCACGCGAAATGCAAAAGGATCTCCGACCCCAGTCAATGCATGAAGAAAAACAGATCAACGTTGTTGCACTAATGCACAGGATGTGTGACTTTGCCCAAGATCCTTGCTTTGCCTAAACATCTTTTGTACATCTTTCGCTCATTTTGTACGTTCAATGGCACATGAGTGACACATTTTAGGGGTACCAGTCTACACAACTAATACAAGATGCTATGAACGAGATTTAAAGAAATTACAGACTAGTTTCCAAGCAGGGGTTTGGCTATGCCATGTAAACTAGTACTCATAGCGACTATAACCTCTTTGATCCTCCTTGCTATGATTGCTATGACATGTTTTCAGGACGTCTTTTTACTTGTCTTGTGCGCCTTCGAAGTTGTGCACCTTCTTGAGTGGAGGACTCGCGCAGTATACGTAAACATGCACATTGAAATACGTGGAAAACAACAAGAATGACCTGCCAAAACAAGCCGAAGACACCCGTCTGCTTTGAAATATGTAACACGCAAAAAATGTGAAGAGAATATTGTCAAGAGTCGTACCTACCAGATTTCAAATTCCAACGGCAACTCCGAGATTTCTGGACGCCAGAAGAAGGCTGTCTGGGCACCAACTCCAAGTCTACATACAGATTGTATTTCAGGTCGAAAATCACCCTGTTTTGGCGAGCAGTCGTCCTACAAATCGTTGATGGTCATCACGCATACGCACTGTTCTCGCCTTCTGGGAGTAGCATTTACATTAGACATTTCACACCTTTTAAATTACATCTTGTCCTTATCGCGTTTTCACAGGAGGGGGGTAAGTACAGCCTATCAGTAGGTGGTCGGGTAAGTGCCGATAAATAGTGTCTATTGAGATGAGGTGAGCGATAAACATTGGCCTGAGCTGATTGTGTTAACAGCGGGTGGCTGGTGATTGGATCAGACGAGAGAATCATTATGGAATTCAGATGGTGTGTTGCACAAATCAGGGAAACTAATTAAAAGACATTGGGTGTGACTGGAGATCCATTAAAGGTCGTTTCGTAAAGCCGTTTGGAACGATCGAGTCACCTTTCGATGACTTCAAAAGACTACAAAATTGTTCTACGTAGATATTTTCTTTAATATTGCCCAAGCAGAGGTTTGGAGGGGGCTAGTAGTGAGGGGAGAATAGATATTTTTGCCTTCTGGTATCGGGTCAGATTTTGAAAAATTCTATTCCGAAAACCACGAACATCATATAGGATGTATTCCTATATGTGGCCTTCTGAAAACAAATCGTCAGTTTTGTCACATCATCACATGGGTATGTCGTCATTACGATCGGGTTCACAGTCGGGAGGCATTTTTTTATTATATTTTCTTCCGTTTGATGCCATATAGTGAAACAAAGAAGCGAGTAGAACAGTCTCCTGGCCCCCGGGATTCGACCCCGCGCCGAAACGGGCAGCCAGATCACAGGCCGCACGCCTTAACCACTGGGCTAAAAGGTCTAGACCAGTTAGACTGGTCAGTTGGAGGCGGTTGAACCCCGCTGTTACACCATATCGATATGAAAACGTCATCTAGATCTTTGCCATACTTAGTCAGGCTAAATACCTTCTCCCTTGTGGCCTCAATGAGAAGTGGCCTGCATGCCAATTCGAGCCCCTCATGAATAATCAAAGGTTCAAACTAAGCAAAAGGACAGAAGAAGCGTCAACACTGCACGTGACTAGAGACTAGCCTCCTTTGCAGGCCTTCCAGGAGGACGTGTAAGACCAGCTTCTAATGCCGGGGGGGGGGGGGGATCGTCTCTGGGCCTTTAGAGGGCCTGCCAAGAGGCTAACTGGACACGTAAAATTGTTGGACTTACATTTCAGCACTAAGGTCATCTCCCATTTGATTTAATCAACGATCAAGAATTTGGCTGAATTAGATTTTACAGGCTTTCCAGGAGGCAATGTAAGGCCATATTCTAATGCCTGGGATATCGTTTCTGAGCCTTAGAAGTCCTGAATAGGAGGCTAACTAGAGACGTAAAATTGTTGGACTTACATTTCAGCACTAAGGTCATCTCCCATTTCACCTAATCATCAAGAATTAGGCTGAATTAAATTTTCTTTAAATTGTAAGGGTAGTCAAGGAGATTCAAACCCCCTTGGTGTAATCTGAAAGTGGCGTGTACATTTCTGCACATGTACTACAGATATCTACGGTTCCGGAAATTTGGTTGATATTGCTCCCATTGGGATGCTGGTTATCATGCGATAACAGCGAACGCATGTAATTTCCTGATAGGATGTTGGACAAATCGACAATGGAAGTCATGATAAGCATGTGAAATCCATCATTATTTTACCAATGGCAAGGTTAACTTGTTGTAAACAAACAGAATTACTGCTGAAATTAAAATAAAAACAAACTAACAAGCAAATAGAACCGCCCATTAGTTCCTTGTTTTTCCTGAACTTCTTTAAAACAAGTACAAAAATAAATACAGATGTACTTACGTAACAATATCAAAATACAATGTAGTAGAACATTCAACTCTTTGGCCTGAATAGATCATATGTAAGTTTTCAGCAAACCACATGTTTGTATTAAATTGCAACAGAAATGTAAACTAGAATGAGGTATCAAAAGTACTTAACCCTATGAAGGCTGCATTCTCTGCTACCTTCTACATGTAATATATACATTTCAACTATAGTGACAATTGTAATGCACAACAGCTTTTGCTCTACTAATGTTTTATACCATGTATATGTAATAATATATGTTGATAGAGTTGATAGAACTTAAATGATGTAATCTGTATCTCTGTCATATTTTATCTGACCCTTACCTCTTCCCTCATGACCGCAATGAAAAGCGGCCTGCATGATGATTTGAGCTTCTCATGAATAAACAAAGGTTCAAACAAACAAACAAACAAACAAACGAGTCACAGGATGTTGAAATATACATATGTTTCAGTGTCAATCATCCAATGCATTTGTTAAATTGGCAACAATGTACCCTGAGTCATTGTAGTGTTAAGTATAAGTGTATATTGTACAGCATATCTACACTTGCTGTAATGTTAAACATTAGATATGGACTACACATGATCATAAATGCAAAACATTAGAGAAAGCTTAAGTTTTCTTGATCAACAATATCCTACTCCTTGTCATGATTCTTCAATAGTTAGAGTCTTATTTTGGTCATTATTTTTTTGGTCTATTTGTGCGTCAATTTTAGACAAGATGGCGGACAGGTGTGGCGGGAATGTCAGAGAAGGCTCGGGGGTTATTCCCATCAGGAAGTTGTAGTCCATCCACCGACCTGCGGTAGACTGAAACTGTCCTCTCTCATTCACCTGAAGGAACAAGACACTAATGTTTACAACTACTATAGCATTGTTGATCATAGATTCACATGTACAGCAAGAGCTATTTCCCACCAAAATAACCTGTCACAGTTTGAGTCAGTCTATGCAACTGCCTCAAGTACAGGCTGGGTCATACTATTGATAATACCTCTTAGGAGCCTCACTTAAATAGATATACAATGAATGTATACAATTTCCATCATCAGCTTTCACTTCATAGGCCTAGAAATTACAAGTGAACAAAGATAAACATTAATTAGATTGTTTTTCTTATCTTTTCTGGTCTTTTCCTGTTTGTTCCTGGTTTACAAAAATTATTTACTGATGCTTCCTGTTGTTTTCGGGCTGTTTGCCATTCTTCTTTTGTTCTTTTCTCTATCTAGGCTAGTGGACCGAGAGATTACGGGTTTGATTCCTGACATTCCTGGCTAGACATAGTGTCCTCACACGACTTTGCTCACTCCACCAAGGTGTAAAAATGGGTACCTGACATCGGTTGGGGAGGTAAAAGGCATTGGAAGGAGAGGGATGGGCTCCACCTTCAAATACCGTGCCCTACACACAGTGGATAACAACCCACTTTCCCTTATGCCTCAAGAAAAAATGCTACCGGTATTGGATTACCTTTACCTTTTTTATAATGCCAAACCTTTTCCTCAGAATTCATGACATCGTTTGCCACACCTGCAAACTAACCTTCAACAAGTCCTTCACAACAATGTCAGCTTCCCCAGGGAACAGGTTCCTAGACATCTGCAGCTGCTTAAGTACAGGCACACCTGGCAGGAGTATAGAGGAAGAGTCACAATAACCTATATAAAAGGAAACTGCTCCGTATAAACATTTTACAATGGAACACTTTCTACTACTATACTCTCACCTCTCAAATAGAAGTACCCCCTGGAATAGAAGTACCCCCCGGACAAATTTTCAAAATGTAATATAAGTACCCCCTGGAATAAAAGTACCCCCCGGAAAATTTCAAAAATCGACAGTCGAGGCTAGGTAAACTGTGTCCATACATGTACAACTGTCACTGTCAGAGGGAAATAAGATAATAAGCAGGTAGGTAACTTATATTTAGTCAATTATGCCATACCTATTAAGTATATAGATATTGAACAGAATAACTGTCCATAGCTTGTTCAAATTATGATGATCTTCCTCGCCTCTTCGTAAAATATAATAGTAATATTGAAAAATTGGGCATAGGTTCCCCGCTATGACCCCTAACCGGGGGCCACGGTGCTTTCAAATTCAACAAGTGAAAATGTACATGATACATGCTTTTTCTACTTGGAACTTGAAGCAAGTGATCAAAGAAAATTGTTATATCATTTTATTATGACTGACAATCAGTGACATATAACAAAAATCATCAGAGTACTTTTAAAAGTTAAATGTACCTGATCATATTTTCTAAAGACATCAACCACAAAAAAACACAAATATGAACACAGTCCTTCCACAGAAGAAATATGTCTATAAACTTTTGCTCCATAGCGTCGAAAACAAAGTGAGACGCTCGGATTTCGAGTTCCCGCGGTAAATCCCACAATATTGAACAGAGATCGACTGTAAAAGTAGCTCAACGTCACAGACCGCACATACTAAGAAGTTACCCATTACGTGTTGACACTAGAAACCCGCGATGAACCGCCAAAATTGGGAAAATCTTACGATTATTTAAAAAAATGAACCCTCTGAAAATAAATATGGTGCTGCGTGTCTATCGTTGCCCAAAAAATATAATATTTCCATGCGTTTACGGTATCATTTTAAAGATCGGTATCCGCACTACGCAATATGCTGCTAGTTTTACTGTCGCCATGCCTGAGAGTGGCGGCCATGTTTCGCGATTTCGCGCTGTTGTTTACCGAATCATATCGGACATATTTCTGCCGTTTTAGAGATTTTGTGGCCTCAAAACACATATCACAAGGGAAGTTAAGTTATGATTGTTGTTTTAACGTGTTACATGTCTTCTGCGAACAAATAATTCTTCCGACGCGCTGCCGATACTACGGATATAGTGGTCAGGAAATTATTATTCCCTGTGTAGGCGAGCACCCTACTCCACACGTTTTTTAATCAGCGTGCTTTGGTTTACGATGTAAACAGAGACTATCAAAGTTATTTATATGAAAATTGTATTTTAAAATGTCAATGTCGCGTCTTATTTTCCGGTTTACTTTGTAGCGTCATAGCGATATCGACCGATATGTTACGAGTGCCGCCAGGATACTTTTCACAAGGCCGTCAAAGCGGCGAGAAAATCAACGCCGGTAGGCCGAAAAATAGCGAATTACGAGCAAAAATACCGGGGAAATATGGGCAGAAAAACCTTAACTTACGATTTTAGAGGGATTCCTGGTTTGCAAAGTCTCAATTTTTCAAAAAATAATAAACGTACCGTCTAGAATAAGAAAGTACAGGGTGGAACTATTGGCGAAAAAAAATAAACGTACCGGTACGTTTATTTGAGAGGTGAGAGTAGTTTGATATGTTCAGAAGTAATGCCTAAGTTTTGGTCTGCTATAGACACACATCTATACCAAGGTCTTGATAAAACTTCCTTGCCTATGCTGACTTCTGAGCTAAATGTTGCACACTGTTCTCCCTAGGAAATACCTGGGCCTTTTCATACTGATATGTTTATGATAGCCTTGTTGTGCCCTCTAGTGTAATTTTAGAGTACTGCAGTAGTGGACAATAACTCCATGCAAATATTATGTATTGACCTCTTAAAGGACATTGTCATGATAGGAAATGGACATAAAAGCTTTGATATTATTTGGAAAGGGCTAACATTAAGTTTTTGTTCAGAATTAGGGGGTCACGCCTAACGGATTACGGCAGGGTGGCCGCGAGTCCGGCCTTAAAGCCCTCCATTCGTAACAATTCAAACGCAGTCACCGTCTGATGCCTGACCTGGTACTTTGTCGAAGGGCAGCCCTTTCTCTTTCCTCCGCCGCGCCTCCTGTACTGCCAGACAGAACTGCCTGAGTCTGTTAGCCAGGAAGTTCCAGTATTTCTGGTGGAAGTGAACTCTCGTCAATATCATCTCTTTCGTGGAGGTGCAGACTGCCATGAAGTCACACCAGGGAAGACCGGAGAAAGCCATCTGGCCCTGTATCTGTTATCAAGGAGGTAAAATTAAAATATTATTTTTGGACCTCCTTAGCCCATGTTGATTTGATTATATGGATGACATACGCGTGCGCATCAATTTTCGTCCGTTTCCAAAAAAAAGAAAAAAGTTTTCAGTCACACTGTAAATCATAGATCTACAATGCAGCTACAAAATGAGAAAATGAATGTATGCTGTAAACTGAAAAAGAAAATGGATACTTAAGTCATAGAATGCTTAAGTCAATTGCAAAGTCAAAGAAGTTTTTGAAAGAACAAAATTGAAGGATCTATATTTCGGGGAAAACAATACTGTGTGTGTGCTTAGTTTTGTTCATCCTTCATGACCACATAGATTTCATAATGAAGACAAATTTTTTTTTTTGCGAAACTTTTTCTCATTCACACGCTCACATCAGTTGTGCCACTAGGCACTACGAGGTTCTGAGCAAACAAAAAGGGAATAGTGGCTTGCATGTTCTACAGCACCTGTGCCATGTAGCTGCGAGGAATGCCATGTGGGGGGTGCTTCTGCTTGGTGTACAGGTGGTTGACTGGAGCCTTGTATTCCACCAGACCGGATGGCTGGGTCTCCGAACCAAAAAACACCTACAGGTGAAAAGTAAACGTAACATTGACACACATCAAAGTTGATTTGTTTCAAAAGATCATTAAAAAAACTACTGTAATTCTTGATATGCTAACTATAACTTAATTTCATCTGATTTAACTGTCACTAGTCAAAAGCTAAAATTTCATCATCGCTAATATTTGATCACTAATATTTGATCACCAATATTTGAGACAGTAATGTTTGTTCCCACCGTTGAAATTAAGTGCCGTGACCTACTTCATTTTCCCCAAACCGCTATATTTTCCTGCCGCTATATTTAAGTGATTTACAGTACACAAAGAATTAATTGCTCATTAAATGTTGTAAGAGATAAATAATGTCAACCACCTGAAAGTAGCACTTTACCATAGTATACTATCTATTATGTAACAATTAAGTGGTATTTTTATTTTTTGCCAAAAGGAGATATTCCAGTTTGCCTTGCTGGAGAACAGCTGGCAAGGAAAATAAATGTTGTGTTTCCGATAAAATCCTGAAATAATTAGAGTCAGTAGGCAGGGAGTTTCTTTTATTCATTTTTTTTTCAGATTTTGGCAAAAGTGATCAAACAAATACAGTTTAATAATGTTAAGCTGAAATGCATCAGGACATTGGTATTTTCAACATCATTTTGTAATTCTACAGAATATATCATAAGCGCAAGTAAACTTATAAAGTGAATAAATGTGTTCAAAGAAGAACCGCAAGACTACTTAGATTTTTATTTTGAAAATTTTATCTCTCAGATGTCAGATCGAAACTTTTATGTCCCTTGCCGCCAACAGTGGACCCCAAAAAAGGCTAGGGTTGGCAGGTTTTTGCTAGGGCCAGCCTGGTAAATACAATGTACATGCAGAAGAAACCTAACTTTAGGCCTAACCTTACCTTGCCATCAGGGGATGCTCCACACAGTTTGTATAACACACTGCTCGGCTCTGGTACCCAGAAACCCGCCTCCTCTGTATGGTTGCCAGTCAGTAGTCCATACATCTCGTCTATGATGCGCTCCATGTCTATGCCATGTTGTGTAAAGGAGTTGCCACTGTCTCCCTGTACAGACACAACACGGTTACACAACAATCTTTGAAGATGTTATCAAAAATGCCCCTGCAGTTCCAGAAGAAGCTGCTAGGAGGACTAAACCTACATTATTTCTTTCAAACATCATCTTTCTGTCACTAAAAAATCAAGACAATAACATATCCAGGTCAAAAGATTTTTGAAAAACAGTTCTGCTGCAGTACCAAGGTCTTACACCAGGGGGTCCAACATGATCTTGACCTTTGTCTTCCCAAGACCTACCCACATACCACATATCATAACAATCCATCCAGAGCTCATTAAGTTGGAAAAGCTGACTACAAATATTCAGAAACACAAACACAAACACACACATAAAGACACACCCAAATCAGTACCTCCATTTTCATGGAGGTAATAACACTGAATACATATAGCTTGTATAGTGTATGGAGTAACTCCAAAAGAGTCATAACAAATGAGAGATCTAAGCTTGATTTTCTTTTGTAACAAACTCGCTCAGTGCAAGGCTGTAGGGGCCACTCATCTAAGCATTGAACTAATTGTTACTGAAGCAGCATCTCTTCACCCAAGGTCAGAAACATCACTACTCGAGACAAGCATGACTTCACTGACCAATTAGGAGAAACACTGGGGTTACGAAGGCTGCTCGAGAAATTCCCTACCCCATTTAGGCCCGGAATGTTTTCATCTTGAGAATATATCATTATTTTACCAAAGCATTTGAAATGAGAAGTTTTGGATCTAGGACGTTAAATGAACTTTTAGTATCCTATCCTCGGCTAACAAATTTTGGATGGAAATTTGGGCAACTTCAGTCGTCCCAATACAAAACAAACCTCTCTAGACATGAATAATAAGTACAAATGAAATAAACAACAAACAAACAAGAGTGCAAGTAGAAAGTAAAGACCGAAATATGTTTTGGAAGATTACTCATGCAGGAAGAAACAATATTCCAATCAAGTCTAGACATTTCACATTTTAATTTTTTTAGTTATTTCATTTGCACTGATGATGAATGCCGGATGGCATTTGAAACATCTGTAATTCTCAAACATTTTTCCAGTGACTTAGACTTAATCAAATATTATCAGAGATATTTGCTTTGATTTAGTAAAAACTATTTTACTGTTACAGTTTGCTGTTGTCCATCTGAAGGCTAAAAGGAAAAGGACATTAGAAAGTCAATACATGCAACGTTATACTGTAAATGCAGAAATGTTCGCGGTGGTTTTATGTTCCCGGTTTTCACAGCAACCTTTTCACTGCGAACTTAAAACTACCGCGAACATTTTGTCCAATACTGTAGCAATATGTGACTGTAGCACATCTCAAAACCACAGAGGACACTCCATTTTCGCCTTAATGCGAAATAAAAACCACGCAAACTTAAATGCATTTACAGTACCTTATACAAAGGATCGTCTGACACGAGGGACAGGAAAAAGTCGTATGGCCGCCCCTTTCCCACTCCGACCGCTTCTCCAAACCGGGAGGCGGTCAGGACAACTCCGCGCCTCAACTCAAACCACTCCTCTGTCCGCTGTTTCACGTGAATCTCCATACTGCAGCATAGTAGACTCTGTCCCTATGAACAGAACAAAATGTTGCAAGTATCAATAAAGGTTACATCAATTTGGCATTGACAATGACAATGACCTGACCAGTTTGAAATAAATCACTTGATGAAATTAGTGCAGATCTTCAAGTTACTGTTTTTCGAAATCTTTAACTATTGAGATATCATTGCCAGTAACATGTGAGGATTAAAAGAAAAGGTTCATAAAGGGGGTTCAATCAATTGAATGAAACCTGGAGATCCTTGGTGTAATCTAGTAATCAGACCGGTTAAGTTTCAACACATTTACCACCAACCTATTAATAGAAGAGGTGTAATAAAAGTGTAAACTTAAAAGTTTCAAAACCAACAAACAATCGCTCTCGAGTCAGTCCGGTTTCTCGTGCCACATACAGTAGTGATGGTTTTACAAGGGGTTAGAAATAGTAACAAAGGACGTGAGTATTGAGTTGACGATTAAGTTTTGCCCCGTGTTTCTCAAGTATGTAAATAGGAAGTTGAAACAGAAACAGAGACCTGGAGTGGGGAGGGGGGCGGTGATAGAGGGCGTGGTCCAACATGTTCCCACGTTCTACAACCTAACGGGTTAGTCTGGGCACTTCTTCATACCTTCATGTCTAATACCAAGTTCACATGTTTCAAGGATCGCTTGTTCCTTGACGTGACCTTATATATTGATATTAATAATGAAAATGGGAAACAGAAATGAAAACCACGACGAAGTTTCGCGGGAAATTTCGCAAAGGTTCCTGGGTAATCTGGTTGAAATACGCATGCGCAGTCGGTAACATCCGGGGCCTTGCAGAGTTCACTCCTAGAAATCCAACATGGCGGCCGAGGGAGGAGGAAAAGAGAACGAACTCAAGACACAATTTACCACCAGAGAGGGCACTTACAAACTGCTCACCCTCTCAGAATACTCCCGGCCGAATAGGGTACCGTACAACGCACAGGGCTGTCATCCCGTCAGGGTGTCTTTCATCAACGTGAGCGGAGAAAAGGATGGCTCAGGCGACCGGATCTGTTTCAACGTCGGCCGCGAGCTCTACTTCTACCCGTATAAAGGTGTCCGCAAGGTAAACAACCGTTCGGAAGACTTCAACAATATAGTCGTATAAGTCTAAAGATGAAGTGGTAGGTAGGAGGGGATGTAGGGTGTGTCTGGTGGCGCTTATGGAGAGATTTGTGTGTGGTGTGACGATGTGAACACAGCAGGTTTAGGTGATGGGGTGGTGAGCTTGTTGGTAGGCGTGTGCGAGTGATGATAGTGAGGCGTGGACACTTGCAAACAGGTTTTCGTTTGGATCTAGTCTGGTGGGACGGGCATGGCGTGCCGCCAGCACATCGGGTCACGACGTCGAATTAGTCTGTACGTAATCCATAAACCCAGCCTGACGCATTAGACGTACTTTGTTGCCGCACGCAGTCCACCTGCTAGAGCTACATGCACAAGGTGTTCTCTTTTTTAGTGTTACCTGCCAAAAAAGGTGTGTTTCTTACCTTGTCATCTTCTCATGACTCACCTAGGAACGAAGATAATTGTACAAGGAAGAAGAGGTCGTTCTTGTAATGCAATTTCTTCCTGGTAAGAATGACATGTAGCTCATCATATTAGACTGGATTGGCCAGCAAGATAAATGAGTTAATTTAGGGCCATTTGCGGTAGGACATTATAATTTGCCACCTCCAACCCATCTCCAATGAATTTACGTTTTTCTTGTGCTGCAAATTAAGCTAATTTCGAGATCAGCTCTATGCAAAAGAAAAATAGCTTGTCTTGTTCGTTCTTTTCTCACTAAGTTGACATGATGCTAACCATACTTATAAGAAGAGTAGAGTTTACGGTCAAGTAGGATGTTCTTCCAGTTTTTTCTTCCGCTCCTTCAACCAACTGTCACAATGGGTTTATGTAGATAGTCCAGTGTTCCAATATACTTGACAGGATGGTTCTCCACGAAGTTGTCAAATCTGACTTTTTAAATTCAAGCATTTACTAAGGGTGCATTGACGATATATAAGAATGACTTATAAGCCATCTCTAGAGGCATTCAGATTCTGATGAAGACTTTTGAATAAAAGGTCGAAACCGGTAAATCGTTGTGTCTCAGCCGTCATCCTTCTGACGCCCATTCAACTAAGCCATCTCTAGAGGCATAGCATCTTGTACACACTTGCAAAAGGTCATAAAAGCACAGCACGAGGTATTGTATTTTTTATTCCTCTATCATGAAGACGCATGGACATCACTGCCAAAGTCTATTGAGTAGTGAGTTCAAAGGACCTCACTGCTATAATGGTGCCGGACCACATCCATCAGTGTTGATACCATCTTGTGTACTGTGAGAATGATACAGACAGCAGTTCCATTTGGGAACGAAATGCCACTTTGAACCCTTCAGGATTGCTTTCACCAGTTTGACTGGTCAACATAGCCCATTCTTAAGGTAATGATACCTACCCTTTATAAGTATCAGGCAAGCCCAGAACTTGGCATAATGTCCAGAGTCAGGCTACTTATCATGTCATCAAGATATGAATACTAGAGATAAACTGGCGCTGGTATACTTGTACGTCCTCTTTGTTATGCTGGTAAAATATAACACTTAGGAACTGGCACTGGTTAAAGTTAAAGATCCTCTTTTGTTATGTTGCAGTAGTGGTAAAATTTAACACTTAGGAACCTGAACGTCCTCTTTGTTATGTTGCACCAGCGGTAAAATATAACACTTACTGTGCTATCTTATCTGAAGCACTGATGTTATGTAAGAGATATGTATCATCTTAAGGTATTCCTTGTGCATGTCTAAGCATGTAGATGTTGTATGTTGTAAGAGCATCTTTACTTAAGTACTGTCGCTTATTGCCAACAGTATGCTCGGAGGCTTTCTGTTTTGTTGCCAGTAAATAGAAGACAAAGTGAACCCTAAGGACCCGGCCAATTTGTTATGGAGTCTTAAAGGAGTCTGTCATTCTCTTAAAGGAGTCCGTCATTCCATGCACGTATCATCTTCTCTGCCCCCCAGGTGCCAACTCACCTGTAAAGGGGAGTCCCAGTGTTCTCTGTGACCTCTGGTAATGTGCCATTGGGAGGTCTGACCTTTAAGTAGGTCGTTGCAGTGGTCTTGCGGTATTAGATGGTCTCGTGAAGCCTGTAAGAGTACAGAAAATTGTAGACTTCAAGCAGTAAGCTTGCTGCATATTACCATACTGACCAAATATATAGCAGCCGCATAGTATACCTCAGTTCCGGCAGCTGTATTTTATTGGAAATTTGAAATGATACTAGAATCTATAGATTGGATTTGCAAGGCATGACAAATTTGGTGTTAGTTTTGTTACAATTGTTATGCCTCCATTGTCAAGTGCAAAGTCATATGTCCGAGGTATTGACATGTTTTGCCATAATATCGACAAACTGTGGAGAGGTAATTACTTTTTTGGCAGTCTTCGCATTAATGATATATTTTCACCACCTTTCTTCCAAGTGTCTTTAAATGCCCACAAGTGGCATGTAGTAAATGCCAAAAAAGTCAGACACACCAATAAGAATTATAGCATTTTTGCGATTTGAAAATTGTGGTTTCTAAAATATTAAGGCTTACGAAGTGTCTGTTATGTTATACATATGTTATAGTACATAGGTTTTTATAGCAGGTCTCAAAGGAACAATTACAAAAACATGTTCCACTTTTAGTTTCAATATGTCACTAGGTCGGGTCTGCGTCACTACACGCACTAATTATGTCAATAGATGAAATGCTAATATCTCAGGTCAGTGATGTTTTGCTATAGATTGGTGTTAGTTACATGATGTGTTAGATCTGGGAGCGGCGAGTTAGTTTCCTTGTATTTTGCTCTTTGCTTTTTGTTCATCCATACATTTTTTTTTTTTTTCAAAAACCGAAGAAGGAAATGATAGGGTAAAGGTAGTTTGTATTTTTCTGACAAGTCATTAAACATTGCACTAGCTGGTAAAAGAAGCATTGATACATGGCATTTACAAAGATATGATTGGATTAAAACCTTAAGCATTGGACTGATTAGTAAGAGGTGGTTTAAGTTGCTAGGTTTGTTAGGAGAAAGTTGATATAATCATAAACTGTAACAGGAGGCTGTATATGTGTTTCTTGGAGTGATGTTTGATATATTCAATCATGGGCCCTGCCACCCCTGACATCTTTCTTGAGAAGGTAATACATGTTTTTCCACATTGTGATTGATTACCTGTGTTGACAAGTTGCTTGACACAATTTTGCTGTGACATTTTCAATTCCAGTTGACAATCGAAGACATACCAGATGTGAAGAGTTCTAAATATAACCTGGAAAGGTTAGGAGTGTAAAAAAATATTTACAAACGTTTGTGTGTTTGGATACTGAATAGTGTAAAAGGCTATAACAGCAAGGCAGGCACTATATACATATGTAGATCTACAGTTTATTTTATGCATTAGATTGACACTACATTGGACATGTATGGGAAAGCACTGACATGTTATCAGATACGATGAAAAAATAGAAGAGCAGCGTACACTCAATTGGGTCAAGGGCATCTGTTAGGCCCTAGCAACAGGTTGTAGCAAAGTACCACCAATGGTGAAACCAATTCATTATCATTTTATGACAGTCTAGATGTTCCAACTTCCAGTATGAATTATGATATAGGCATAAATGATAAAAGCAATGAGTCAGTCATTCTACAAAGTCTCTGTATACAGCTAAAATTTGGCGAGTTGGTTTTCTTGCGTTGCATTTCATGTATTGCATATTGTCTACAAATACTAGATATATCAATTGCACCTCTGCTCGTAATTATATGCTGTAGGCACCTTGATTTTCAGTTTTAGAATTATATATTTAGAACAGGATTATTACGGTCATTGATCCACAAGGTAAAGCAACGTTTATGTAAAGGATTCGTGATCATCTGGCATTAAAGTCTTTGCAGCAAGTACTTCCCCAACATCTTACAAATGTAAAGTTTGCTACGTCGATGGAATTAACAGCTCAAAGAATGTGCTCCTAAGTGGCAGTATATCCTTATCTTGTAATCTGTTATGATTATGTGGAATTATATGGGATCTTGATTCAAACTCAAAAGAGTCAAGTCGGTAAAATTTTTTAACACGGGTACTTAACTTAAGCCTTCCAGTGTAGCTTGTGTTATGCCGAAGGGTGGTTATACCGGCTAGATGGATACAGATAAATGTATTTTTTTGAATGTTAGGACTTCTTAAAAAGCCAGCAATTAATAAATAAGAAATGACACTCTTAGCCAGGTATGCTGTTTCTCTATATGGTTGGTTATATGAGATTTCATCTTGTGTTCTATGGGCTGTAGTTTTGTTCACGCTAGTACATACATGTGTGTATCAGGCTCAACAAACGAGGCATTAGATTAGGTGAAGTGACAGCATTGCTCCAATAAGGTAAAAAGGAAGGTTGTGCAAGATTGCAAAGGCATGTACAGATGTACCCACAATTTGGGCGTGGTAGGATGGAATCTTTGCTTGCATACTGAATGAAAGATAAGGGGTGGGCCTTAGTTTCAAGCTGCAGTTTTCTCTACAGCTCAGTGAAAGTGTTTGCATATTGAAATTAACTTCATTGTGCTACAATTAGACAGGTACTTTCACTTTTTTAATAACCTAGAATATACAGTAGTTATAAATTTGATTGTGGGTCTGGAATATTACAGTGTTATCAGTATATTCAGTATGGTTAGAATTTTTTTAATATCAAAGTAGTGACGTATGATTCCTTTTATCAAAAAGCAGCAGTCACTCTTGATGCATGACGTAACCTTCATTTGTATCCTAGGGAAGAGTGTCCTTGGCCTGATGAAGGAGTTTAATATGATTATAGTTTTCTACAGCCATGGAAGACATGCGTCACCCTTGCTTTTTGCATATCAGTTCCTTCCAGTGAAATACATGTACCGTGATATTACCAATTGATGATAGACATACATGGAGTGGTGGGCACAGAAAATGGCTCTTGTTGTTCGACAAGTGCAACACATTTACAGACATTTAAAAAAAAAAAAATATGACAAGACAAGAATTATCGTGCTACATATACTATCATTATAGTGACCTGCTTCAGTCATAAGCCCCCTAGGGTAGGTCATGCCATGTAGCTTTAGTACCTACTGTCAGTGGAGGCAAGAATATAGTAAATACTAAATATTCATGAACACCAATAATGGGATAATGAGTTCTTTTCACGACAGACATGAATGATCATAGACTGTTCAACTGGGAATGAAGCATTTACCATATCCTTCTATTAGTTAGAGCTTTATGGGGAGCATGTTCGCCTGGAAATAATTGATACATTTTGTATGAGAAATTTACATGTACCTTAGTCCTTGCTTGAATGTATCATTGTAAACATGTTTGTATATTCTCCAAGCATCTAGGTTTCAGTCACAGGGCTAGTACTAGTAGTGGCCAAATATTTCTTCTTCTACCTTACCACTAGCCCCCACCCCCAACCAAACCTCTGCTTGGAGAACATTGTTTTGTATATACGTTGATTTGGTACTGATATTTGCAAATGCATAGTCTGATGATATGTCAAATGTGGGTAATTGTCATGAATGATAAAAGCATTATATGAATTACATTACCAGAACTGTTTTTCTACTTTTGCCGCCAGAAATGGCAGCATACCTGTTCATTTGTGAAGACAAGTAACCTGTCATGTACATTTGTAACATTAGAAGTCAATTTTCAGGCATTGCATTCGTAACAGATATTGCAGAAAAAGTCGAGTCGTAAGTAAAATTTGCAGTGGTTTTGAGTTTGCGTTGAGGAGCTTACCGCGAAAACCTGTGAACATAAAACCGCCGCAAACATTTCTGCATTTACAGTAACATGTACTTTTTAATGGGGGTTATGTTGGAAGAAGAATACAACCAAAGGTCAATTTAAAGTACAGAGATGGTTGAGGGAATAAAGGTACGGCATAAGGAAATGCTACATGCCCATGTATGGTAGGATTTCTAAGGTTTGCTATCTCGGGGAAATACATCTGCTATATTTGCCGTATCTGAATTTAATGTCCTCACACAACCTTCAGAGAATAGGCTAGATGGGTTAGTGGGCGTCGACATACAGATGCAGTTTCCGCGGAGGACGGAAAAGCGATCATCCTGCCCTTGATGATATCTGTACGGCACGTCCTCACCACGGGAAGGGAGGAAGTGTTCATCAGAGATACTGCGTGACCATCCATTTCACTAGGTTGGGGGTCTCAGAGACTGCCACATGAAAGAGAAATGAACTAAAAACTAATGTCCAAAAGGGATGAAAGCCTACATTTATGTGTTAGCTTTGATATGCTTCAATGTGTTTTATTGCCAAGCTTTTGACTAACAGCCTACAAAGTCTTGTAGAATAACAGACTGCACTAAAGGCCTCATGTTTTTACAACTATGAAAGATGAAAGTAACATGAGCAAAGAGAATGAAGCCCGCTGTCTTTCATGTTGTATATCTTTCTTGTCTTTGTTCCCAGACTTTCAAAACATGTTGTCGGTCCGTAAAAGGAAAATGAGTAATGTTGCTGGTAGGTCATATGAGAGTACAAGGGGGGTGTGGTCAACAGGTGGCATGATGTGTTTGAGTAGGGTGTGGTGGTGCATGAGTGGTCTGGTCTGAATGAAAGGGACACAGGTCATTTAGGAGTGGGGTCACCGGGGGTCACCTTATACTCACTCTCAACCCCATTGGAGTGTACCTCACGTTTTGACTCCTTTATGGACTTTAAACGTATCGTTTAGGAGTCAGTTTACGGTGAATCTGCTTCAGTTTTACTTAGGTGTACTTCACAAAACACCTTAAACAAACAGTGGAGTATCTGTAAGCTTGTGTGCATGCCGAGAATGTTTGCTGTTTGCTCTATGGCCTTAAAGTAAACTCCTTTATAAGATGTGCAGGGTAAGAGAAGATGATGATGCTAAGCTGTTGGTATTAAAGGATAGTAAAAGTTAACATTGACCAGAAAATATTAATCAACTAAAATTTGATTAATTACAGACTTTCTAATTACCTGCGTCAAGAAGGTTATGTTTTCAGTTTGTGTGTTTGTTGACAGCATAACTCAAGAAATTGTGAATAGATCTTTATGATATTTAGTAGGTGGGCAGTGGTAGAGATAAAGGAGCCTCCGACGTCAAATTTGATAAGGCCTCCTAGCATCTGTCTACAGTATTGCAGCAAAATTTTTGGTTTTCATATCTCGTGTTCTGCACATGCTATGGTCGTTATTTTTCAGTGGTAGATAACTCTTGTTGAAATGATATTCTTATGGTAATAGGATTAAAGTCACCTTTTTCTTTATTGTGACTCCAAGTGTGTAGATTTTATGGATTAAATATTTACAGAAGTGACATATATGCTGTATAATTGTAATCCACATATGTGTAGTGCAAGTTTTGTGCTGTTAGCCACCCTTCAAAATCTGAAGGTTATACTTATATAAGCTGTATTACTATTAAACCTACTCAAGAGAAGACCAAATCACTGTTTTCAGATTCCCATGCTGGCTTATAAGGAATTGTAGATCTTAGCTCTCCTTGCTTGATTCAGCAAATGTCAAATGTGACTCAACCGTCTGGGAAAGCAAAAAGAATTATGAACACACATATGGGGACATGGTTGAATGAAAAGGGAAAATAAAGTCCTATGATATATGATAACTTATTACATTTGCTATGAACTGCAAGCAGTGATACAGCATACTTTTTAGGGTACATCCATACTTTCTTGTTTGTGACAAGCTCTGTTATTAGCAGCAGTTTCTTAACAATATGCTTCAGAGACTGATGCCTTACATTATGTACAAGTGACATTTGCAAATGGAACATATTCCACCCAGATTTCATTCTTAAGGTTTTAGCTTCTAGGCTGAGACAGGCAATTTCACCCCTGAATTCAACATGTCTCCGACAGAAAATGAGAAAGCTGTTCCCTTGATTGTCGTGAAATTTTACAATTTCTGCTGCACTGTCTATTTACCTTTGCCAAGAAGGTTATGTTTTTGATAGTGTTTGTGTATATCATTTATGTATGTAGGAATATTTGTGGTTTTGCAGCATAACTTAAGGAGCCGTTGATGTATTGTAGTAAAATTTGGTATATGGTTAGGTCTCTATCGAAGTAATTTATCGATTTTGGGCTGCCTGGTGACTTTCCTTTTGACTATAGCTTTTTTACAGACAGTTCTTAATTCCTTTCCAACACAACCAAATTGTCATCATGTGTAAAGTCTTTTGGGGGTCTATGTGGTCCCAATACTGTAATGTACATCAAACCTATTGTATTAATCAGACTAAGGAAGACTCTTGAGATATCATAGTAGCTAATCATATAGAGATGATGAGTCCTTTGTGGATTCTTAAACTACTGGTGACCTGCTACAGTAGGATTAGCTACATCATGTAAAATATATGGTGCCACCATTTTCAGCAAGGGTCATCAGATGGACATTACATCATCAGGACTGGTCCATTGGAAAATCGGGGGGTGAAATGATTTGTCTTATGTCACACATTAATTATGCGTGGTCATGAGTTTTCATTTCATTGCCAACTCTAATTTTGCTTGACCTCCTAATTTTGTATGACAAAACAGTCCAACTGTAGAAAATTCTTGTCTAATTTGGTTTGGCAAGACAGTATTTTTATCTGTTTTGTGCAAGAAATCAGAATGCGACATTATTATTCCAGCAAAGATGTTGTACTGGTCTGTATTTTTGTCAAACAAAAGCAACAAGGTTTTGCGAAACATTTAAATGTCAGACATTTTGAAAAGCCTAGCCTCACCGTGCTACAGGGCTCGAAATAGTGGGTGCATGTGCACCCAGTGCACCCAAAATTGGAGCTGTGCACCTAATTTTTGACTGTGGGTGCACTGGTGCACCTATATATTTTTGTAGCCTATAGGGTTAAGGTACTGTTGTATACTAGTATACAGAATATTCTTGAAATGTAAGTATAAAAAGCAGCATGATAACTTTTTGCTGTACTTTATTTAATATAGTATTTGTTTGAAATTTTAAAGTTAGCTATAGAATTACAGATTGAAGTTCTTAAGAAAGGCAGCAGCATTAAACTTTGTAATTATGTTCAGAAGAACATTCAACTTTATTTTATCTGGTGCACCCAAAATTCTTTCTGTGCACCCAATTTTTTGAGTTGGGTGCACCAGTGCACCTATTCCCAAAGATGAATTTCGAGCCCTGCTGCTATATGTTGATGTCCTGTAATTTGTAGATGACTGTTATCGCAAACTGTTATCCCGTGCTGCCTCATTGCAGAGGATTATGTATGTATCTGATGGTGGACTGTTTCCTTGAACTTGACAGAAAATCATCCTTGCAGTATGCAAGTTTATGTCCACGTTAAACACACAAGTCTAATAGTGCCAGGATTAGGGCTATTTGTATTCATAAGGAACATACTGTAATGGTGTCCATTGTCACCTTGTATTGCATATGACGTGTTGGCACACCCCAATACTGAACATCAGAAATGGAAGCCTTGTGAAGTAACAGCTCCTTCCAAGAAGGGTTGTAAGCCCTTATTTGAAGAGTCACATCTATAAAAGGATGCTTGAGAAGTTGAGAACTCTTGACTGTGAAGGGATGGTCAAACTTAGATTAGAAGCACAGTTGTAGTATTACCCTGGGCAGGTGATAATATCCTAATAGGGGTCTCTGTGAATACCTGGGCAGTTTTATCTCAAGGTGGATTCCTAAGGCCACCCATTCTGAAGGACCATTTTGCGTAATCGTACATCTTTAAGTTTAAGATCGCAGTTTGGCCTGTAGTGCAATGGACGTTCTAAAGCAAGAAGGCTTAGAGTTAGAGATGGTTTGTGACTGCAACTCTAAATGTTGGTATCTGGTGTCTAAAGTGTGTGTATGTCTGTAAGACTAAGAGAGTTTGTTTGTATGTATTTATGTGTGTGTAATGTGTGTCTGTAAGAGAGTTTTGTGTATGTAGGTGTGTGCAGACCAAACCACAAGGTTTGCATGATTTTTTGCCTGTGTCAACAATTTGTCTGTTATAACAGGACCGGTCATTGACCTTTTACTCATCAACTTCTGAAGATGATGTCACTCATGGAGTAAACTGTGTAGTCTTTGTAGTTTATAGCTCAGGGCTGACCATGAGGGGCAGACAATGTATTGTTGATAATCGAGGATTTTGGGACCGAAGGGTCAAAAAGGTTAATTAGATGCGAACCCTGACCCCTCTGCCCAGCAGGGAGACCAGACAGTTCACTCTCCTTGCGTTGAAAATGTGTGGGTTTCCATAGCAAGCAGGTGTTGTATACTAGGTGTTGTAACATGAACAAAAATGTAGACATATCAGTAGTTCAAACATGTAGCCTTCTTGGTGGAGGAAATTACAATTTTTTTAATGTGATAAAATGATAGTTGCAGATGCATATTCTTTTTTAAAAGAGGGACATATTGGTCGGTTTCATACACCAGAAACACATATGTGTGTTTCGTTGATATGGCACTAGTCATGAAGTGTTTGGTACAGTTTTTTTGGCAAGCATGGATGTGGGATCATATTTTCACTCAAGAACATGCAAGTATTCCCAGTAGTCGTTGCACATTGATATAAGGTAGCTCCTATGGCCAGACAGACACATGTACCTCCAATTAGCATGTGTGTAGCTGTTAGGCCCCTGGGGTCACAACTGCCCTGGGTCCAGACAGGCAGGTGTTGCAGACGCCCCCATTACGGCCTGCTGCAGCTGTCCTTTATGGTAGATAGTCCCATAATGTGATGCTCAGATTGCCTTCAGCAATTTGTCAGGTTGTGCAGGTTTTTGTCAGTGCCTCAGGGGAGGAGCCAATGTGAATTATGACCAAGCTGAGGTGAGGACAAGTGTAGGATTTTAGGGGCAGTCCCTTTGGGACATTGAGTTTCTGTGGAGGAATTTACCTGAATTGCGGAGACTACAGGAGTATAGGTGTTTAAATTCATTAAAGGATAGTGGTTAGTTTGAAGCAGTTGTCTCCATCGTTTTGTTCCGTCATACAACACTGACTGAGGACGGAAAGTTGTGGATGAAACATCTGGTTGATCCAACACCTCAACTAGAGATTTGTGAGGGTCTACCCAAAATGGGTTTAAATCTCACTCAAGCATGGCTGGGAAACAGGCCAAGACATTGTTGCCCATTAAGTCTTGTATACCATTTAGTACATATCCTTGGGTACTATCTGTTACTTCTACTTGCATCCAATTATCACCCACCACTCAAGACATTGCCTTATAAGTTGTATCAGGTATTGCCTTTGTTTAAAAAGAAACCCCCAAAGTAAATAAAGCAAACAGTTATCTATGATATGTCATCTCTTATTTATGAGCAACACTTCCTGAACAAAATGTCAAAGTTAAGCTTTGTCTGGGAGTCAAAATCAGCAGTGAATTTGCTTTGAATGATTTTAATTCTCTTGAACTGGTAACTGCTTCCTAAGGAGTCCTTGCTGATATGAACTGCTATGAATCATGTTTTATGTGCTCTGACAATGTGTTGAGTCAGATATTCTTCAATGTCGGATACCCCAAATGTTGATAAAATGACGTTACCTACTTGTAGTGACTTCCTGCAATTAGTCCTGCTCACAGCATCTCCCAGACATCTGTTGGTAAAGGTTAGTTAATTTATCACAATGGTGAGACGGAGGTGAGTTATGGCCCTACAGTTGCTGCAGTGCTGAATTTGATTATTGTTTCATCATGCCGCAACTTCAAGGCTTCATGAAGTAGTAGTATGTGACACATGCTACACTCGTTCTTATTTAAATGTACAAATTTTGTAACTTCCGTTATTGTTTGAAATAAGACATTCCTGACATTAAGATTTGCCACGTATATGGTGCCAAACTGTCGTTTTTATGACGACGTAAAACTTTTCTGGCTTTTAAAAACGACAATTTGGCACCTTATATGTGGCATACATGTATCTTAAGTTAATGTCAGAAACGTCTTACTTCAAACGGTCACGGAACCCAAAGTTACAAAGTGTGTACATTTAAATGAGAATGAGCTGCTAGTGATTTGGTATATGTGGTAGTTGAACATGTTGTATAATATTCTTTTATACAAAACTACAGAACAGAATGTCAATGGTTTTGTGCCCGAAGCTTCTTATGTGCTTGACAGCACTTTAAGTTTAAGCACATTCCATTGCATTCAGAATCCAGCTGTCATGAAATTTTATTTACATTGAGACAATATCAATATGGCTTTCTGGTAGAAAGGATCCCTTATTTATAGGTGGGTTGTGTAATTGAATGCTTCCATCATCGTGCCTGCGGCTCAAATTTGATTACCGCTACCAGTGGTATAGAACATTTATCTCAGCAGCAACGAGTCATAATGTCCCATGGTGTGTAACGCATGGTAGGGAAAATTTGCCTTTAATAACCACAGGTGGGGAGTTATGAGCTCCATCTGTTCATAGGGAGAACTACAGAGTCGCAAGAGCAACTCCGGAGGAAAGATCCCAGCAATTCGGCGTTGCAGTGGTGTTATGGCAGGGTGTTTGGCCAAGAACCTTAGAGATCTTTGGTTCAAATCCCCTTTCATGCCCCATTGACATTTTACACAAATTTCCTGACTTCACTCAGGAGAAAATGAGTACCGTAAAATTCCTATTTACGTACGCACTTTTTAAACTTTTCAAGTTGCAACCAGGTGCTCCAGGCTGACGCTAAAGTCGGGGTGCGTACGTTAGGAGGGTTTCTTCCTCGTAAAAATCGCATATCAGCATGAGAGTACGGTACATCTTCATGAAAATGAAGTGTGGAATGCTACCACACAATCAATCAGTAATAAAGAATAAATAATACATATATCTAAATTGTTTGATATTTTCTACCCAGAAACATTTTCTCAGTAAGTTGAACATAGCGGGCGGGCCGCTACACTGTGGGCCGACAAACCGACGCTGTACATGTAAATCACCCGCTATGCTGTTTTTTCACCCAGCGTAGCGGCGAAAAAAGACAAAAATAGCGTAGTAAAAATGCAAAGGCACGCGCCTCCGCTGTTTAGTAGGAAGCCATCCAGCTATCAGCTCCAAGGGAGGTGCCAATTACTAAATTATCACCCCGCCCTACCGCTCCGATCTTGTCTCGCCGCCCCTCCCACCCGGGAAAATCCCATCGCGGCTCGTGTGCCGCTGGCAGCATCGCGCGAAAACGTAAACAATAGCCGAGTAGGTCTTCATGTGCACAATCTGCGGGGCGGTTCCCGACTATTAGAACAGCCGTAAATGTATCAGATTCCCGGGGAATCTCCTTATTTGGAAGTTAACAGTCCGCAGTTGACCAACACAGAAGCTGTTTTTGTAAAAGATTCCTTTCTCTGTCAGCGCGGGAATAGAATTAATTCTTAACTGTATTTCTGACAAATTTCTAAAGCATTAGGTTACGCCATTTTCCCATCCATAACAGCGAATAAATGCACAGAAAATTCATTTTTACAAAGAGAGGAAGATAAAGTTTCAACTTATCTATAAACTTCGCCATGATTGGACAAGTCGGCTACTGCAAATTTGTGGCACCGCCCACAAACCGCCGACTTTTCTTTTAGTAGACTTTCTGCCGCCGACGTCGCCATGGTCGCGACTGTCATCGAAGGCTGCCGACTGTCAATCAGCGGCAACTTTGTGGGAAAACGCGCGAGTTGGATCTCCGTACGTGCAAGGAGGCTAAACAGCGAACCTCTGGCGACGTTACGTTCCCTGAACTTTCCCACAGCGATGCTTGTACAAAGTTTTTATTAGACAGAAGTTCCACGTTATCTGTAAGACGTAGAACAGCGGTTTCGGCTTCCTGGAACGGGCCGGCGGCCTATATATTTGGGGGAGGGGGGTGACGCGATTTCTTAGACGGGGCAAGGTTTTTTAAATGCCGCGGCAAGGGACTTTTGTATTAGGACTTTCGCCGCCGACCGCCGGGGGAAGATCGCCTCGGCGGCGAGTTTTCTGGGAACATGCCTGCGTTGAAGCGTAGTATACCAGGAATATCGCTTCCTATTTCGCACTGAAGAGAACTTCTGACAGCTACGATTGTTGCGCTTCGACTTAGGACAGCCGGACGCAGCCAAAAAAAGGAAAACTGGTATCGACTATTGATATTGCTGAGTAGCTAAATAAACTATTGATATTGTTGTTTCTGAGTTTCAAGTTGTCTTTCACCAGAAATATTGTATGTCAAGGTCATGTGGAGAAGTTGATTGACTGCCACGATTATCAAAAATATGACCCTCAAAACTGAAAAAAAGCCTTCTCAATAGCCTAAAATGCAAGAGCTTCCCCCCACCGGGGCTCTGCCCCTGGACCCCGTCGCAGGCTTTAGGCAGCCCCCGAACCCCTGCCCCGATGCTGTGAAAAAAACCTGGCGAGAACACTGGTAACCCTTTAGTTTAAGTTTGTAAACATCATCGGAAGGATGATCATTCATGTCAACCTCTTTAACTATCCACCGAAATGCTGGAGAGGGGGTGCGTACGTTAGGAGGGTTTTTCCCCTGAACGTTTCAACTCACTGAGTCAGGCCCGCAATCGTCCCCAAATCGGGGGTGCGTACGTTAGGAGGGGTGCGTACGTAAATAGGAATTTTACGGTACCTAGTTTTGGTTAGGGTTGTCCCTACCGGGGGATTGGACAAATGGAGGACCACGAGCACGTAAAAGAACCTGCCACGCTTATTGAAAAGGCAGGGGTCCTTTCCGGTGTGAGTGGATCAAATAAATCTGCAGCTTGTACGGTTCAGTAAAAACCTGGTGTGTTACTCCATGAGGCAGATTACCAGATATGCAAAACAAACAAACAAACAAGTCTCCATTTTCACAATTATTCTAAAGTTTTGGAAACTTTACTACAATGAACCCATAAGTCGTAAATAAGTTTTGTATTTGTAAGAAAATGGAATATCATGAATTTATATATGTTTGGAAAGAGGTACAGATGTCCCATATGGGTGTAGTTAATCTTTATGACATTTATGTGAGTACCACTGCCAACAGGATGAAATATGATTATTGACGTGCTGCTTTTCCAGCAGGAGTAGAAAAAATGCCTTACGAAGGAGTTTGCAGAATGAATTATAGCTATTTTTGTCTGAGGAAGTGTTTGTACAGCATATGTAGGAACTAATTGCTTTGAAAGCCAGTAGCCCTTGACATTTTAAAAAGAGCTTGTTGCTGAATATCAAATTAGACTATGATTATGTTTGAACATGTTGTTTTCTAGTAAAGCATGTTCTCATGTCTTGCTATACAGTCTTTTTTAGTCAGCTTTCTTGTGCAAGATTTTCTTTATATTCAAAATTCTAAGTACCATTTTGTTTTCTTCCAGACAATTAGTGTTTGTCCTCAATTTTTGAATATCTTGCAAAAGTAGAATACTGATGTGGTATATGGTGATATATTCTATGATTATGCAGGTAGATTGACATTCTAAAGCTGTCGGGTTATGCTGCTGACATAACATTTGCAGCTGGAAGTAAATAGTTTGGTGGGAACGAATTTGTTGATGATAAACAGGTCCAGAAATATCACAACAGAGAAGTGGTACTAAAAGAACAGTACAATACATGTCGTTTTCTCCTTGAAGTAACTTGCGCTAGTGTTATGTGCTTGAGTGCACTCTGAGTCTCGGCTAAGAGTGGCTTATTTCCCCAGTTGAATTTGAAAGCCCAGATCTTCACTCTTTTAATGGATTGTTAAGGATGCGTGAGGGGGAGGAAGAGAGCTGTGAGTAGGCATGTCGAACCTCCGCGTTTCTCCATTAGAACGCGGCAGCGCGCGAGGCAGTAAATGTCTTTTAAAAAATCTTAAAAATCAACCGTTTGTATATTGCCAATGATAATCGTTGTCAATAATCTATGGAAGGTTTGCTATCACACTATCATCTTTTTAGTTGAAAATATCCATCGAACAAGGAGCTAAAAATCATCTAAGTTGGTGATGCAGCCGAAAAACCGCCCTGTTCTGACGCCGCGAACGCGGCACGCGATTTTGAGGCCCGCCCGGCGGAAGTCCCATTTTCAACTCAAAAGCCACAAGCCGGTGTAGCACGCAGAACTCTGGGAATGGTTTCAGGTGAAAGGGCAGAGATCAAGGTTCACGTCAGTGGTGGGACAAAATTTCTACGTGATTCTAGGCGGGAGATATGGAAGAAACGGGAGAAACCTCCAGAAGTAAGTGGACATTTTTGCTATTTTTCTTGAACTTAGCAACTTTGTCCCTATACTGTCGCAAATATAGATATATTATGGTTATCATGGTGTAGTTTTTGGTTCTATTTAGGCGAGTTTGGCTTGTGGCTTTAGCGATACATTTTGAGAGTTTTTTTCGACAGCCCGAAAAATGACGTGCGCTGTGTGCGCATACGTGACGGGGGAGGGGGGCGTGAGATCGCGCACTTTTCATGTGCTCGAAATTGAACTTATTGTCATAAATCCTGCGCTATTCAACCGTAGAATGGTCATATATTTTATGCTGAATGTAATATACCTTTCATATCCGATGATATGGCATACTTTGGACGCAACAAACAATTTTCCACTGTCGTAATTATGTTGTGTATATACACTAGAGTTACGATCATACAGTCCGAATTTGTCACACAGTTGTATGATCTTCATTCAGATGTCCTTTCTTGATTTTCCAGTGGATACAAAGGTGGCATATCTGGTACAGCTATGCAGAGAACGTGGGCTGCCTTCAAGCAAACTTGAACAAGTTGAAGATACCACAAACATCAGATCAAGTGCTTGGTGACTAGAATTCAATTTCCTTCTTCAAATTTTCGAAGGGAGAAGCTACTTCAGGAGAATAACTTGAACACTTAATTAATTACTGATCCTGTACTAGTCAGAAAGTAAGTTGTAAGTCTGCTGTACTGTAGTTAACTTATTATCTGTACCAATCAGAGATCTTATTAGAATGGGCAACATAGGTATTGATACTTATAATTAGCACAATACTATTATCATTCTGATTGATCATGATGTTAATTAGCATATTTAACTAATTAAGCATTGGAATATTAAATTTTTTAAAGTATAGATATTGTTAGGAACCTGTTTCAGCAAGCTTACAACATCAGTGAGTTCATGTAGCAGCCAATATCAGTATCAATAACAATGTATGCCTTTTACTATATATGCCTCATTAGTTTATTTAGTTTATTGCCAATTAACACATCTTCATATAGATCTATTATTGCTCCTGTGGTAAAAATTCCTGTACTTAAGTCAACATGTAATGTAGGTTAAGAGTTGAAAGTTGTTTTAGGGAATAGGTAGTACAAATAGGGATAAGTAAAACAACTTGTTGTACATGTGTATTTGAGGATCAGTTCAGTTCATCCTCTGTTGAGGATAATTACCCTCATTTGCATATCTTGCAATTAGCGAAGACTGCAAAAATACATTATTCTCATAATGATCTGTTCAACAACAGGATAGTCGGAACATGTAGTTCCTTCTTCAGTTTTTAGCATGTTTAGAAATGTATGTTAATTGATTGGCACTATTGTGGATGAATAAATTAGTTAGGGTTAATTAGGGCTAATTAAGATAAGATACTGAATATAGGTCAAAAATAAAACATGACAGTCTGTCCAGTTACATTATCTTTAAATGCTGAAAATTTGAACAATATTGGTCAAAGTGTTTAACAGTTACATTAAAACGTATGTAAATAACTGTGGACTTGTGGTCATTTCTGGTGCCATGTTGAGGCATAGGGCCAATAGATAAGCGTCTTCTAATGAAAACGTCCAACTTTTCAACTTTGAAAAATTCTGAAAAATTTCAACTTTGTCCGATTTTGACAGGATAAAAAGCATATTAAGCGGAAGAATCTGATCTGTACTTTGGCAACAATTTCAGCAAGTTATATCTTACCAAAAAAAATGGTGTGACATGCCTACTGTGAGAGTGTGCTGATGTTTTGATATGATTATCGAAGCACCGACGATATGAAAGATTGATTTTTGGTACTGTCAGAGTTCCTAGATAGGCCGTACTCTGGATACGATACAACATTACCGGAGACAATTTGGTCATGCTGACGCATGTAGAAAGCTGCGAAATGTCAAAATATTTTGATGCAATTTTCTCGGCCTACATTACATTAAAGATCAATATAGGAGCATATTGAACCAGCTGATGACAGCTACAGGCAACACTGTGTAGAAAGCATGGCAGCCAGTTTATTCTTCTTTCTCCTCACATTCAAAAACTTACAGAAAGGGTAGAATTTTTAAAGTTCAATCAAGGTGTGTATGCAATACTAAGCAATGTCTAGGTCTAGCATGGACATCCATCCTTGAAATTTAAAGGAATTGACGTATGTCGCAATTCCTTCCAGTTGGTATCTTTGCCGTTGAAAAGATAGATCTCTGTAAAGAGACAGTACTCTTTTGGATATTTCAAAATGCCTACAGTATAAACATAGATAATTGAATTAGAGACCTGAATTAACTGTGTGGGTGGAGCCATGACTCATTGCATGCCCCACTCGCACACATGCCATTCTTGAACCTGAGCTACCTCAACCTGCCACTCAAATAACTGTGGACACTCACCAAAACAAACAAACAGACAGACAGAAAACATGACTTTGTTTTCACTGACTATATATAAATGATGCCATAGACTCTATGGGTGTTGAAACGTCCTGCTATTCCTTTCATTTTGTATAACCAAGTATACATTGACTTATTGATGGGTCCATATGGACGCCTACCTGATTTGCATTACCTGACTCGGTGCAAAAATCTGTATGCCATCGCTACGACTGTGTGCATGGGAGCGTGGGTCGAAATTTATCATTGCTGTGAAGACAAGTGCTGTGCAAATCAACGCAGATGAAAACGTGTTCGTGATACGTATTCGTGGATGGTGGCAATGTTTCATCTTCGTTCCCTTGGGAAGCCAAGTTCATGGCTGCTCTAAATGGTATATCTAACTCACCACGTTGTCACATATGTGTCCTGATCCTCAGAAGGACTTTGCCGACCTGTATCTCATTGCTGTCAGTAGATAACGTATTGCCCCATATATGTTCAAGGTTCTTTGTCTCACCTTTGGGGCTCCTTTGGGTATGAATGCCAATAGCAGACACTGATACAGTTGAAATTCAAATATTAACTGACATTTGTGTGTACCCCAATATAGACAGCTGTTTTCTGAGATGTGTGGATTTACATGAAGTGACAAGGACTCATTGAGTAGGCATGCAAAGGGGAAATATTCATTGACAAATATGCACACTTAGCACTTCGGATGATATTGACCTTGGATTAGATGGATGTGTTTGTTGAGTTTGAAAGTTAGTGTGCTGTCTTCTCCCATTGTTGTATAATTTTCCTGACTGAAACAGCCTTTATGATCTCTACCTTTCTAAATATTTGGTAGAACTGAGCGGTGCAATTGTTTGTGGCAAAATATTCGTCAAAATATAAATAATGAATGAATTACTTACCAGCAATTTAGATCATCAATTATACCAACTTGTCCGTTACTATTCTTAGGGTTTTTGTTCATACTGCTGAAACCCAAGATATTCTAGCAATCTGTATGTTAAATTCTTTTGTGGAGTTCCCTTTCATGAACTTAAAGGTACCATATTTCATCCTCCCATGTACAGTACAGCCTTGGACTTGGATGGATCGATTCTCCTGTTAGACATGTCTGTGTTCGCCTCCCCTTGATTAGGTACCATTCTACATGGTCGCTCCGGCCGTGCCCTTGATTATGATTAATGCGCCATCTGATTGGAGACGTTCCTTCAAACCACCTGCAACCCGCTCCTTGGCGGAGTAAATGCGGCAAGAAACGGGCACGATTTCCCGTCTTTCTCCTTGGTTAATCCAAATCCGTTTCTCAATACAATTTGGTGTAATCATCGCTGGCATCGTGTTGACATTTGTAAGCAATTTCAGCTCCTGGAGAATTCATAAATGCTACTTCTGCATGTAATAGGATCCTGTGTAACTGCTTTAGTGCATTTGGGGACAACCTTAGCGTACGTTGTGTATGTAAAAGAGGCTGTTGCTGGCTTAGCTATGGAGATCATCAGCCTTAAGTGACCTTGTAGCTAATGACTAAATGTTTATTCCCAAGAGGCTGCATGGGGAATTTTTACTCTTTTGTTTATTCTAGACGTAATTAGATCCACTGTGATCACTTCCTGCTCTTCAGAAAATCAACAATTATAGAATGGATTTCTGGACAAAATATTGATCATGGTTGGGTTATTGAAGAGTTTTTATTCTGCCTCTTCAATAACTACGTCCAGAGTAAATAAATGATAGAATTCTCCCTTTTTCAGTGTTTGAGAAACTGTCCTGTTTAGGTGGATAGAGTTACTTCAGCACATATATCATTCTGTAAAAACACATTTCTGTTCTTCAATTTGCTGTGTGGGCTAGACTGGCTTAATGAAGGCTTGTCCATCAGAGGAATAGTAGCAAATTCATAGGCTGATGAATCAAACAACAATCCCTGTACTCACGATACATCTGCAGAGGGTCATATCAACATCAGTTATCGATAAGGACTGTGAGGAAAATATTCCCGAGCAATTTAGGTTCACCCTCAGAAAAAGAGAAACACAATTTTCTCAAGTGATGTGGAAAATGGCAGTCCAGCTATTCTACACTTGTAATGAGATGGGGTGCCGAGGATAATGGGTCATTTAGTCTTCATGGCAAATTACACTGCATGTCAGTCAGCTCTGCAATTGGGGATTTTGGTATGGACCTCACATAGTGTTTATTCTTCAGAAGGACCTGACAAGCAGCAATGGGGAATCTGGAAGTGTCAAGTTATTTCCTTTTACTCCTAGAGATGACATTTAGATGAGATGGTAGAGCTATAGCTGGCAATACATCTAGTGTGTGTGTGTGACAGTGTGTGTGTGTGTGTACTTCCTTGCTGTTCCAGTAGCATGTTATATTTTTACAGGGAGGGGTTGCCCAATTGCAAGGCACCTCCTTGAACACAGGACCCCCATTTTATGTCCCTTTCGAAACTAAATGTGTATGAAAAGAATTTTTTTCAGAAATTCGCAAAGTACCACCAAATTGTACAAGTAGCATGCTCTTTCAAATAACTTACAAAACTACGGTTATACAAAAAAATGTACATGTAAACATAGCTTCTAGTAACATGGTGCCCTTGAAAATCAACAAATGACTTTCTGGATTTGAACTTCAGAAGTATCCATTGGTCCATGTAGTTGATATGGCTGCCCGCCTCAATTAGATCCTGAGCTTTGTAAATGATGAAGGATGGACTTATTTATGGCAACTTCACCTGAAACCCAGGTCAGAAGAGCATCACGATAAGGTCCCCCCGGCAAGCATCTTTTGAACTGCAGGGAATGATGGAAGAGCCAGATCAAATTCAGTTGATAGCGGTCCTTGGCATGAATCTGGGGTTTGATTGGGCAAAAGATAGATGATATCGTATTACTATCACAAAGATTAGGCTGTACATCTTTTATCATGTGCAGTATGAAGTGAATTATTATATTGATTCTAATGTTGGACCATTGCCTAGAACATGAACATGAAAGCAATGATGTTTTTCAACAATAAATTGCACTTTTTCCGGGCTCGAAATATTCTGTGCATATGCACTTTTTTACACCCAACATTGGAGCTGTACACCTAGCCTACACAGATATTTGTGTATGGTTACATACATTTTTGTTTCGTAATGTAAATTGTTCAGGTACCATTGTACAAGTAAACAGTATATTATGGATATGTAAGTGTTCAATAGAAAAGTAAAACCTTTGTTGTATTACTTAGCTATAGATTTTGGGTTAATTGCAATTTTTCAAAGCTCAAAATTTAACTGTGTTGGCAAGTTTTGCTGACATTCTACCTTCTTGCTGATATTCTATGTTTTATGTCGTGCACCCAAAATTATTTCTGCGCCCCAAAATCAAATTTCGAGCCCTGTCTTATATCCCCTTAACCATGGCTTTGTGGGAATATGTGTTATCATTTGACATCTATGGTGTACAATTTTGTTGTATTGTTCTTTTGTCTTAGTGGTCTACCTCGTTCCAAAACGAATAAGTATTAAAGTATTTCCATTAACAAATGAAGAAATCTTGTGTAATGACCGTTTTTTCTTGTTCATGTGTTTATACAGGCAGCTGATTTGACCAAACCAGTAGACAAACGCGTCTACAAGGGAACGTTACCGACGTGCCATGATTTTAACCAGCTGACCTGCACCAGCGACAGCGTCAGCTTGTTAGTAGGATTTTCAGCCGGACAAGTGCAACTCATCGACCCTATCAAGAAGGAAACTAGCAAGCTTTTCAATGAAGAAGTAAGAACCTATCTTGACATTTGTGTGGTCAGCAAAAGTACTGCAGTGTTTAGAGGGTTTTACACTGAGAAGATGTGGACTAGTGTAAACTATTCAACATTCTATGAGACACTATGATATCTAAATGCAATTCAATCTCTACAATAAATTGGATAAGAAATTGAATTGAAGAGATTGAATTGTTTTTGAATATTGTTAACGTGGCGAAGCCACATTGCACTACCACTAGCTACTTGAAAAAGCATCATGCTTCACCTTAATTGAGGATGCCTGCTTTACCTTACTTACCTTAACCTGGATGTCTAACCTTAATAAACGTATGAGACACTTTGTACGGGAGTTGTGATAATTGATATTTTACTCAGCGTGATCAAACTGAGATTGCATGCTATATGACTTTATTAGATTTGTTGCTTTTGATGTAAGAACTTTTATTTGTTTATCACAGGCAAGCAGCTATTGACAGAGATTGGAAACTTAAATAACCCAAAGTAAAAAAAAACAGCATTATTTGATAAATACCAACAAGGATAGTATTGCACAGAAGTGTATTATCATTACATGAAAGATAGTTGCTATGTGTATCCCTCCAGTTTTGTATTGTTTTCACACTGTGTTAGTAAATGTATGTTTATCAAGACTTCTTGTCTTGCCACTGACACAGACTATTTTTCCCTTGTGTTCTACAGAGACTAATAGACAAGAGCAGGGTAACGTGTATAAAGTGGGTTCCCGGGACAGAAAACATGTTCCTGGTGTCCCACGCCAGCGGTCAGATGTACATGTACAACGAGGAGCACCCCTGCGGCACCACTGCACCCCACTACCAGCTGCTCAAGCAGGGGGAGGGCTTCTCCGTCTGGACCTGCAAGTCCAAGTCCACGCGGAACCCCATCTTCAGATGGGTCGTGGGCGACGGCGCGCTGAACGAGTTCTCGTTCTCCCCGGACAATAAGCACATCGCCTGCGTCAGCCAGGACGGTTTCCTTAGGGTTATAGATTTCGACCAAATGGAGTTGAAGGGCATGATGAAGAGTTATTTCGGAGGACTGCTGTGTATATGTTGGAGCCCCGATGGCAAGCTGGTGGCAGTAGGGGGCGAGGATGACCTAGTGACTGTCTGGTCATTTGCAGAGAAAAGAGTAGTGGCCAGGGGGCACGGACACAAATCCTGGGTCAGCGTGGTCGCGTTCGACCCCTTCACCACGATGGTGGTAGAGGGGGAGGCGGGGGATTTCAGTGGGAGCGACGACGAAGGCGACGACGCGCAGACGACGAGTAGAAACAACCCAGGATCTAATCCCGGCTCCAACCCCGGCTCCATGAGGGAGCGGGCGAACAGTAGTCACTCCCGAGCGTCCATCTGCAACGCGGATACCAGCAACGTCACAACGTACCGGTTCGGGTCGGTCGGCCAGGACACCCAGCTCTGCATATGGGATTTGACGGAGGATGTCTTGTACCCGCAGCAGCCTTTGACAAGAGCACGGACTCACACGAACCTCACAAACTCCCTCCCGTTGCCCTCGGGCAGTGCCACCATGCCCAGGTGCAACAGCCTCCCTCACAATGCAGTCCACTCCACAGGGTCGGCCCCGAACGCCAAGGAGAAGAGCTTGACAGACGGCTCCATAGCCTCTGGGATCACCAGCAAGTTCGCGACATTGACTCTCGGGGACAGGAGAGACAAACACGAGAAGCACGAACACAAGAGGAATTACAGTCTGTCTAGTAAGAGCAGCGACAAGTTGAACTCGATAAGCAAAGGTCACAATGCTCACTCCAAAATGTTGGAAGACTATGCCAGGCTCGGCACCCCCTGCTGTCCTAAACTGGACGAGGTGCCTCTATTAGAACCTTTGGTGTGTAAGAAGATAGCACAGGAGAGACTTACAGCCCTTGTGTTTAGGGAGGACTGCATAGTAACGGGATGTCAAGAGGGGTTCGTCTGCACGTGGGCCAGGCCAGGCAAAGTGGTGGGTGTCTGCAATGTATGACAGTTTTCTACTTATTACATGTATGTGATGTTCACATTTTTTTAACCTTCTCCCTGCTACTTAACTTCATAGCCAATACAAATTTGGTACCAAATAGCTACCTTAGCAGGTTGAAGGTTAAATACCACAGAGTCAGAAAAAAAGGTATCAGTGAATAACACAGCTTCATCATAAAGGAGACAGGATGTGAAATGTCAAATTTCATGCTTATTTTGTGCAGCTAACACTGTGCATCCACACTAGGACCCACAAACGTATTGCCGACTTATTGATGTGTGCATCCTGCCCTCCTTAGTCATACCTACTGTACATCCTCTGAAAGTGAAGACAGGAAAAACCCTCATGTTTTATTCCATCAACACTATTTGGCCTTGGATATGTTTCTTGAGCCCTTCATACATTGGCATGTCGTGATGTAAATGGGAATCTGGCATGAGGTATCCCCCTCTTGCAGGCTGTATTTGCCATAAATTCAACTGCATGTACAGTTTAGATTTGTTTCGGCAGTGACACATCACACAGTGTATTTATCTTTAACCCTCTGAAATGCATAACCACAATATGATGGTCGTAACTTTCAGGAATGTAGAATGTTCTTTTTGTAACGTGTTCTTTTTGACCAAATACAATAACTTTCCCTTATCACACATGAGAAAACATAGCTATAGAGGGCACACGCTTTACAACACCTTCAATTATTGGTACGGGCTGTTTTTAGCAGTAACGGGATTCAGAAAGCTAGAAGGCAAGCAAAAACATTAATACAGGTTTAGTGTCTCTGTGTTATGATTTACAGGGGCCTTTAGAATAAAAGTTTGATGTATCGTTAAATTGCCATGTTGTGGCTAGTTTGATATTCCAACCGTATTCACTGTCCCTCGTCTCATCTTACCTCTCCCTTCGTCTAACTATTTGACAGTTGGAGCACCATAGAAGATCTATCAGCCAACTCTTCTCAGTTTTTTGTTCTTAATGTTTCCTTTAGTGGTATGCCCGTCCATTCTGTGATATCATCCTCCCATCTCTTCCGTTGTCTACCCCCCTTTCTTCCTCCCTGGATGGTTCCTTGCACTATAGTTTTAGCTAGTCCTGTGACACGTGGCTGTACCACTTCAGTTTTCTTTGTTTTGTTTTACTGTGATTAGGAGGTCTTTTAAGCTACCAATGTTGTGCTTGACATTGAAGTTTTGTCGTGTTTCCTTGTGTGTTTTGCCCTACAGGGTCTAAGTCAGACCTCTTCCACACACTCCACGGGCGGAACGGTGGTATAGTCCCCGTGGGCGGGGCCCGCGTCGTCGGGAGGGGCCCACGTCACTGGGAGGGGCCCACGTCACCTGGAGGCAGCAGCACAAGCCAACACACCTGCACCACCTGTACATGTACCTGTAGACAGTTTTCTGTACTCTCCTTGTAACAAGCATGTGGTTCCCTCATGACCCATGTGTTCTGTCTGTGAGTAGACAATTAATGTGTTAGGACTGGCACAGAGATAAGATTTAAGAATCACGAGCAATGGCTAAATGAATAAGTCGAACAATTAATTCTGTTGTAGTCTTAGGATCGTCTTAAAGTATTCTTCCAGGAACCTCAGCCTTCCTTGTCCCACCTACATGTTAAAGTACAGTACTTTAGACAAATACTAAAAACAGAAGAACCTTTTCATACATGAAACTTCTATAAGCTTCAAGGGGTAAAAGAAAAGCCTACATAGATTCTGCTATACTCATACACTTTCTCTGGTTAATCAAGTCGATTAATTGTAGACAACAACAGCCCCCCACTCCACCCCAGCAGAAAGAAAAAAAACTGGAATGACATAGACTTCTACTTCCTTATGGAATGCTTTGTATACTTTCTTTGTAGTGCCTGGCCAGATGTTTGTATATAAGGTGTTGAACAGGAAGAGAACACAAAATTCAGCTCTCATACATTTGTACCTTTGAACAGCCCAATGCTAAAATAAAGGCAGTAAATGTTTTTCCTGAAAATAAAAAACAAGACACTTGCAATAAGGCACATTGGCAATAACATTTCTACCCTCTGATATCTTAAATGTCATGTCAATTCCAAGTGTTTGTCTCAATTCAAAGGCCTTCTGTGTAAAATGTTTGGGACGAAAACAAAACGATTACAGATACTAGGGAATTTGTTAATAACCTTATTCTATGGAAGTAGGACATCCCCATATACCTCTTTCAGTCGTAGCATTTGTTGTCTTAAACTCTGTGGGAATGGTAACTAAGAAAATCATCCGAGTGATCAGGACTTGTATGTTTCCTTTGGCATCACTAAGTTTGCTTAGTGTTCAATTGAAGGTAACCTGCTTAACACAATATTTATTCTGAACTGTAACTAAGAAAGTGTAAATGCAAAACCGGTGATTTTTAGTGACGGTATACCATGCGCTAATTTTATGGTAAATTATAAGGTTCCTACCGGTAATATTTAAGTTAAATTGAGCCACCTTTGCCTTTGTCCTTGCATGAGATGTAATTAATTCCTGTGGTATTTGTATTTAAAGAAAATGTACAAAAGATTTCCATAAGAAGATATGACGATTATGAATTGAAGTTGAAGAGAAAGGATGCAATGATGCAAAGGGAATATGAATAAGAGCCTTATGAAGTGAAAATTAGTCAAATCTATCAAAAAATGGCTGATAGTTTACATGTAGATCTGTCTTGATAAAACCACTGAGAACAAAAGATATATTGTATGTAACCCATAATTTTCAAACCCTTTTTGAGAGTATCCAAAAGTAAAATCGAATCTTCCCTTAGTAGCTTCTAAATTGTTACTCTTGGTCCCCATCTAGTATTTCTACACATCAACTTAACACTGAAGTTATCTCCCAGTACTGGACCTCAGATTCAACATGCTGCATAAGCAGTGCCCTACCTTCCATTCCAATTTCAATTCAGACTATTTTACATTGGAAAGAAAGCCATACATGTATTTTAAGTACACCTGGCCATGTGCTCAATGCAGTAAGTATTAAGAAAACATTATTCAAAGAGGCCTTTTTTTATTGTGATTTGCTATTTCAAGTGAATAATCATGACCCAAGTTGGATTTGATCATGTAGCACAAACTAAGGACTGAATTGAAATTAAATTCAGAGTCTGACAAATTAAAAGTATGATAATGTTTATAATGTTGGAAATGACTGTAATTTAAAAGATATAATGAAATGTCTCTGCATGCGTCACATTGTGGTAGAAAAGTGGTTTAATTCCGTTTAAGAATGATACAAGGAATCAAGTCTTTTTAAATGAAGTAGGGAAAACGGCTGATTTTAGGCTATGTTTCAGTAGATTTGATCAGGATGTCTGACCATAGACATGTCCAGATACCAGGCTAATTCTGTTAACTTTACTGAAGGGAATCATGGAAAGTGATTTGCTGGTAGGTCTAAACCCTGTGACTGTAACTCCTAAAGTTTTATACCATAAAAAAAGCTCTGTATGGAATATCGTAAGTGATTGTTGTGTTTAAGTCTTGGGAAAGCCTTTCAAACCTCTTACCGTTATTTATCAATAAGAAAACAACCCTATTTATCCTTTGCAAACCTATGACTGTGTTGTTGACAAGATACACCATATTTACATTAAGTAAATGACTTGATTTGCCATATGCAAATGAATGGAACTGGCTGATGAATCATGTTAACCTGACAGACCAATTTGAATTGACTTTTGAATTTAACCTCATTAGGAAAGGATAAGAAGAAGCGTTCAAATACCAGTCATCAACATTTGATATATTTTTCAGCTTTCTGTTCTAATTCTTCCTGCAATCAGATTCTGACTACCACATATTATGAAATGCTGTAGTTTTCTTTCCTTAGTATGTCTAAATTTCAAAGGGTGTGTTGAAAAGTAAGGTATAGCTGTCTCCAGTGTGTATAATGGTCCGAAAAAGCAAAACCCTCCCTGTAGTTTTACGAGTATTAACTGTTCTTGGTAGTAGTGAAAATAGAGAGCAATCGTTATGACCTTTATTTGTACAAGTGAACTACCCATTCCACATGCTCTGAGCAGTGTACAGTCTTTTATTAAGTATTTTATAACGAGCACTCTTGCCTAGTAGGACACTTGTTTGAGAATGATTTGATGTGTTGACAATAGAAAGATATAAAACCATACCGCAGAGAAAAACAAATAACTTTGAAAGTACATTGGAACTAGAAAACAGAACACTTTCTCCTAAGATTTCCTCCTTTCATGGGGAATGTTCCTGTCAAATGTCAGAAACTTTTACTGTGATAGAACTAAGAACCGAAGTCACCACGGACATTTTGACTGCTTTGCTAGCGTCTTGGTTTCTAAAGAAGAAATACTTCAGGCGGTATTGTGACTGGAGTTTAGTGTGTGCAGGAAAAACCTCAAGGTTTTTGCACACTATAAATAAGACATTGATGTAGGGAGGGGCACCTTATATTGTACAGAAGCTGCAAAAAATTTTATTGGCCTGGTCCAAGCCCTTTATAATCCAAAAGATGGAAAGCACTTACCCCTCCAGGGCCCTGTGTATTTATGTACAGTGTACATAATACTTGATAGATAAAGAAAAAAATACATGGCTACATGTAGGTAGAGCTGCCTGTATGTACCTGAGAGTCGTTTGTATAATCTGCTGCAAAAAATCACTACACCTGTGAATAAAGTATTCTATGATAAATCTATCCACGAGTGTGTAACTGTCATTATTTTGTTATTTCACCTAAAAAGAGCGAACAGAAACTAAAGGCGATTGTTGGGCACTTTGTGATATTACTTTGTAGATCTTGCTGTGGGAGGAGTTTCAGGCTCTGCTACAATGTCCTTCAAAATTTGGTTCAGAAGAAAAAAGGTTTGGGAAACAACATATAGCTGAAAATCTGCACACTTGGCATTTTCAAGGATAAGAAATTATTGCGTGTACTTTGTAATGAAGAACAGTGCAACATGCTGACATCTTACCCTGGCATACTGTAAAAGGGTAAATGTGCGTGGTGGTTTTATTGTTGCAGTGACATTTTCGCCGCAAACATTTTTCCTTTTACAGTAAGATCCTGCATGGCAGTTTCAACTGCAAACACTCCATTTTCTCCCTACTACAAACGAAAATACCTGCAATTTCCCCCTATACAGTATTAGATCAACCCATGTGTATGTCAAAAGTGACAGGTCAGTCACCATCTTCATGTGAACAATATTCCTTGCCATCTCATTTTGTAACGAAAGCAAAGGTCTCTTCCACCATCTGCCAGATAATGCAATAAGGCTCTTGGCAGTGCTCCTCAAAGCTCTACACTTGAGATCAATACCTTCTGCAAGTAATCCAATTAAATGTTAACAGCATCCTCTCAGCAAAACTGAACCTGGCATGTACCGGTATAAAGAATAGTACATGACTTGTATTGAAATGGACTGCCTTGTAGCATTGTGTATCATAAACAATGTCACTTTATTGGCATATGTGAGAAAAAAATTGGATTTCCTTTTTATTAATTCTGTTAGGTGCAGATTAATTTTTGTTTATTTCACTTATCCTTGTCTAATTATGGAAGGATATATGTATGTATTATCTATTACTCAAAATATTGATGTAAATTGAATGTATTTCTTGTATGTACAAATCAACATAACTACATGTAGTGGAAACAAAATAGGATAGGAAGGCATCAGTTTGATGGCAACCCCACCCAATCCTCATCCTACATACTTGCTTGAAATGGTTGAAGATCCAGCCTACTGTCTTACCACTTATTTCCTCAAGGAGTCCTTCTTAGATGGACACATCCTTATTGGAATATTCCAAGGCCACAAACACAGAGCTCTGCATCTACCAAATCAATTATGAGTCAGTGGCCTTGAGATCTTTACCTTGAATCTTTACCTTGAACCACAGCCAGTCGATACCCTCACGGGTAATAAGGCTGTCCTAGTTGTGGCGGTAGTAGCATCAGTATGTGAATTGGTACTCGTATAGGTCTGGATGCCGTCCCCATTCCTGCCCCAGTCTTGTCTTGAACTCTTTCACTGTCTTGCTGTTGACCGTGGTCTGTGAGAGTTTGTTCCAAGCGGGGGTAACTCGTGTGGGAAAGAAGTGTGCCCTCTGGCCTGTAGCTTTCTGAATTTGATACTTGAACTGGTGTCCCCGTGTGTTGGTTGCCAAGCTTGGCTTAAACATGGCTCTCCCACATAAGTTGCAGTGGTTGTTCACTCTGACTTTGTCAAACCCATGTGTGATCTTGAACAGCTGTATTATATCGGCTCTCTGTCTTCTGTAGTGTAGCGTGGGAAGGTCCAGTTCTCTCAGCCTTTCAGAATATGGTAGGTTGGCTAAACTCTTCACCAGTTTTGTTGCTCGCCGTTGCACTCTTTCCACCATGTCTCGGTCTCTCTTGGTTTTGGGGTACCATATTGCCGTAGCATATTCTAAGTGCGGTCGAACCAGGCTTTTATACAGCAGTGAGATAAATGAATTTTGTACACCCTGATTGTCAAGCATAGTGTGCGACCAAGAGTACTCAATCAATGCACATTGTGAATATTGTAAGGGGGCTAGCTAATCTAGATGCATCTTGCAAACAACAATTGCTCACCACAGTTGAAAATTGGGATTCAATTATCTCAATATTTTTCTCTTAATGACATTTTATACATCAAACAGATTGCAATTAAAGTATTTCAATAAGTGCTTTATTCATAGATTCGACAAGACATAATATACAAATTTGAACCTGTCCAACACTTTCAAAATTTCTAACAGAATGTGACAGTACTTGGAAGCTGAATCATAATCCCATTATAAATGTATAACAAAGGAATACTTTAGTAGACCTCAACTCACAGCCATCCTAGACGTCTAACCTCTATAATTCTTCACCAAATTGTGACCAAAGCTTTACACTACTAAGTTGTTCAGGAAAGCATCAAGTCCTTTTCGTCATCTTCACCGCTTTTTAAAAAGCCTTCTATACAAATACAACAGCTTGGGCAGAACACTGTTGAAGATATAGAACCACATACTGTACTATGCTTGCTACAACAGATCTGAACTAAATGGCACAGATTAATAGTTGGATTTTAAGCCAGGATATTAACTTGACCTACACATTACAGAGGCTCATCTTTATTTATATCACACTAACATGTCGTTCAGGGTAACCAGCTGCTGCTGCCTGCGAAATTGGTGTGTTACGCCGAAGGGCGGTTATACTAGCTATAGATACAGATTACTGCATATTTTGAGAGGTTTTTCTATTTCCCACTTCATTTATAGTAGTACAAAAGAAACACAGATTCTTGTTAATCATTGTAGTCTGGATTATCAGATGTCTGAAGGTAATCTTTTCCAATGGCCAACAATGCCAATATGTGTCATGACTTGGTGTTCTGACTGGTATGTCGTCACACATGGTGCCTTGCTTGCAACACTTAGTCCACCTCTTCCATACGCGAAGTGTCATCATCATCACCCTCCAGAGGAGGCATGTCATCTGTCACTTCTTCCTCCGCAGGTGTGTCATCTTCTTCAATACCTGCAGACACAGCATGGACAATGGTTTAAGGTCTGTTTCTATCATAAAGGACTGTACAACAGTGTTCTGATGTAGTGTTCACTATTCGAGAAATGCTGACTTAGCAGATGTGTTTATGCTCTTCATCTGTCTGCTCTTCTAGAGTACATCTACATCATCAATTGATGAAGACTTCTCCAGGAAGCTTTAAGACATAAAACTGATGATAAGTTTTCTTACATTCAACTATTCCAAACCAAAAACTAAATGACTTTGTGTTATCTTGCTCTGTTCTACTTCTTTGCCACATTTCAGCTGGCACCTATGCAGGCCACCACACCACTCTCTTCTGTATTAACCAGAGTTCGGAGACCTCATATCTCCATGAAATATTTTGATGATGCAAAAACAGTATCTCCATTTTTCATGGAGATAATAAACAGTATTTTGAATGAATGCACTGCTCAATCTGTTGTTAAATGACATCATGTAGAGCAGTTAGAGATCTAACACCTGTACTTACCTAACCCCAGCCGGATCATCCTGTAGATCCTGCCGGCGTGGACCTGCGGATCCTCCAGCGTGAATCCGGACGCCATCAGCGACGTCTCGTACAGCAGCATGCACAGGTCCTTCACAGACTTGTCGTTCTTGTCGGCCTCCGCCTTCTCTCGCAGCTGGTCGATGATGGGGTGGTCGGGGTTGACCTCCAGGTGCTTCTTGGCGGCCATGTAGCCGAGGGAGGTGTTGTCGCGCAGGGCCTGGGCCTTCATGATGCGCTCCATGTTGGCGCTCCAGCCGTACTGACTGGTGACGATACAGCAAGGCGAGCTGACCAGACGGTTGGACACCACAACCTGGGGAACACCCAATGTCAGTCTTAACACTATACTTTAATAACTAACCTTCCAAGAATGAATTCTTAACTCTGTGAAGCTTTGTAAAGTGTAAACCATCGTAGAGAATACACACATGACACAAATAACATTAATTGAGTTGACCGTAAAAACCCTTTTTTAACTGAATGTGACATGGACGTACCTTCTCTACTTTCTTGTCCAGGATGTCCTTCATGACCTTGCAAAGAGGCTCAAACTTGGCCTTGAGCTCCTCTCGTCGCTTCTTCTCATCCTCGTCTTCCGGTAGCTCCAGACCCTCCTTTGTCACGGAGATCAGCTTCTTTCCATCATACTCCTAAGAAACAAAACAGATGCTGTTGGTCTAAGGTAGCAAGAGCAGCAATACTATGTCCTAGTTCAATGCTTTGTTGTTCATATCAAAAGTAAAGTAAAGTCATCCTCAATTAAGGTGAAACATGATGCTTTTTCAAGTAGCTAGTGGAAGTGCAATGCAGCTTTGCTACGGCTTGCATTTTTGGCCAAGCACCCCGGGTCACCCCTACTCTTCTCGATAAGTGTGTTGGGTTCTTTACATGAAGAGATTTGACGCTTGAATCCTATGCCCAAAGCCGTCTTTACATGTATGTCACCATCTGAAATGACAAATGCAATCCCTTACAACATGTCTGAGCTGGGGTCGACCCTAGGATCGAACTTGGGGCCAGGATCCACAGAATTTGATCCAGATGGCGAAGCAGTGGGATTGCGTTACCACTTACGCCACAGGGAGTTATTAAACTCCATCACATGATAATACTAAGAACTAAGTTTGGTTTCAATGTGAGAAAATGCATATAAATTTTGCTTGCATACCTTAAGCTGCTGGACTGCATACTCGTCAATGGGTTCTACCATGTACAGGACTTCAAATCCCCGCTTTGTAACCCTCTCCACAAAAGCAGAGTGCTCCACTGAAGCCCTGGACTCACCTATGAATGTAGGAAGGAAAAGACAATAAAATATTGAGCAATGCCATGGCACCATGTAATAGAAACGTGTGGAATCTGCAAACTAGAATCTGCATACATAATTCAAGGTTTCAACATTACAAGTCTGGCCATTAAGTTCGTTCAGACCCTTGTTGAGCCTAGTGGCACATATAAGGGCAGCAAGTTTCCTTGCTGTCTCTGTAGCATGATGTATTTTTACAGGGAGGGGTTGCTAGTTCTTCCCCTTTGACGTGCTGGAGGCACCTCCTTGAATGCGGGACCCCAATTTACGTCCCTTCCAAAAGACGGGATGCAGCCCCACTGAGATGTCCTACCCAGGATTGAACCGGGGTCTCAAAGTTGGCAACTTCATCCCTAGGAGTCTACCTTAAGTCACATCTAAAAAGGTTAAACAATTAACTTACCAGTGATGTAGTAGATGTCCTTCTGGTTGTCCTTCATACGTGAGACGTAGTCCTTAAGAGTTGTCATGTCCTCTCCGGAGGCAGAGGAATGGTACATCAGGAGGTCTGACAGTTTCTTCCTGTTCTGCCCATCCTCATGGATGCCCAGCTAGGGTGAAGGAAAAAGACAGATGTCAGTATGATTTCCTGACAACCAAGAAACAAATAGCTCGCTTGAAGTCTTGATAGGAATTAACAGTTTGTCAAGAATGGAAACCAAGCAATCAAAAATTCAAATAACTGGAAGGAATGCAAGGTTTCAATTCTTTAGTAATTTGTAACAGCATTTCAACACTTGTGTAAAAATCTCCACCAACGGAAATAAATAAATTAAGGTTTTACCAGGGCAGTCTTCAGGGACTGTTCTACAGTCCCAGGACAGAAATTTGCTTCTTGGGATGGGAAAAAAGTCACCTTGTCCATCAAAAAAAAAGAAGCTTCATGACATGAATTTGATGAAAATGTATTTTTGTAAGCTTAAGATGACAGAAACAATGAGTGGTCCCACGGAAAAGAATCTAAAGCTGGAGACAGCCCTGGTTTTTACCAAAAAGTACTGGTAAAAAGTGTTTTTGCTGTTTTCTGAATTTGTTTTTCATCAACAACATTTTTAGCAACTAAATATTTCAAAGATTGTTACTCTACCTTCAGGTTCTTGCTGAAGGACTCGTAGAATTTCTTGTAGTTATCCTTGTCTTCGTGGAGGTCAGTAAACAGCTCCATACACTTCTTGACGAGGTTCTTGCGGATGACCTTCAGGATCTTGCTCTGCTGAAGCATCTCACGGGAGATGTTGAGGGGCAGGTCCTCAGAATCCACCACGCCCTTCATGAAATTCAGGTACTCTGGGATCAGCTCCTCACAATTGTCCATGATGAAGACTCTTCGCACGTACAGCTTGATGTTGTTCTTCTTCTTCTTGTTCTCGAACAAGTCGAAGGGAGCACGGCGCGGGACAAACAAGAGGGCGCGGAACTCCAGCTGGCCTTCCACGGAGAAGTGCTTGACGGCGAGATGATCCTCCCAGTCGTTGGTCAGGCTCTTGTAGAACTCTCCGTACTCCTCCTGGCTGATGTCGTCGGGATTGCGGGTCCAGATGGGCTTGGTCTTGTTCAGCTCTTCGTCTTCCTTGTACTTCTCTGTGATGGTTTTCTTCTTTTTCTTATCTTTGGCCTTTGTTTCTTCTTCTTCGTCATCAATGTCTTCAATCTTAGGCTTATCTTCTTCGCCCTCCTCTCCTTCCTCCTTTTTGGCGGCTTCTTCTGCATCTTCCTCGTCCTCCTCGTCATCGCTGACCTCCTTGTTGCGCTCCTTGGTCACCTCGAGGTTGATGGGATAGCCGATGAACTGTGAGTGTTTCTTCACCACCTCCTTGATGCGTTTCTCCTCGATGTACTCCGCCTGGTCTTCCTTCAGGTGCAGAATGATCTTCGTGCCGCGGCCAATTGGTTCCCCTGCGTCCATACAGACCGTGAAGGACCCTCCCGCCGAGCTCTCCCACCTGTACTGCTCGTCGTCGTTGTGCTTGGTGATGACCTCCACCTTGTCGGCCACGAGATACGCAGAGTAGAAACCCACACCAAACTGACCAATCATGGAGATGTCGGCGCCGGCCTGTAGGGCCTCCATGAAGGCCTTGGTGCCTGAGCGGGCGATGGTACCCAGGTTGTTGACCAGGTCAGCCTTGGTCATCCCAACACCGGTGTCCATGATGGTCAGCGTGTTGTCGTCCTTGTTTGGAGTGATGCGAATGGTGAGGTCCTTGCCGGACTACAGCTTGCTGGGATCCGTCAGGCTCTCGTAGCGGATCTTGTCCAGCGCGTCAGAAGAGTTGGAGATGAGCTCCCTAAGGAAGATCTCCTTGTTCGAGTAGAAGGTGTTGATGATGAGAGACATCAGCTGGGCGATCTCTGCCTGGAAGGCAAAGGTCTCCACCTCCGTATCCTCCTCCTCCATGGGAGTCTCCTGCTGAGCCTGCTCCGCTTCAGTCATCTAAAAAAACACAGTAACTGCTTAAACCTCCTTATCTATTAATCAGTTAACCTTTTATTACTAAGAATATCCTTAACTATTATAAGATTGATTGATTGATTGATTGATTGAGTGAGTGAGTGAGTGAGTGAGTGAGTGAGTGAGTGAGTGAGTGAGTGAGTGAGTGAGTGAGTGAGTGAGTGAGTGAGATGTGTAATGTATTAGAACCCGACAATGCGCTTCTCAGAGTCTTACTAGCGTCAAGGGACTAATGTCTTAAAATGCCACAGTCAATTCCAAAGTCAAACCATACTCTTGTGTGTTTAGCTTTGTTCGACCTTCCTGACCACACAGACTTCATAATGAAGGGAATTTTTTTTCTTTGCCAAACGTTAAAATCTTTATTCGCATCAGTTTTGGGGTTTTCGTATAATTAAATCAATATGGCCTTACAACAACAAGAACAATATTTTCAAAATTTATTCATAAAAGAAAATCAATGATAGTAACAAAAAATACTATTTGATTACTAAAACTGAATTAAGGGGAACCTCATTTCAGTTTCTATTGTTTCTGTGCCAAACTTTGTCTTTGCATTTTCAACCACCTTCTGAAACAAGAACTGGAATCAAGGTCCACTTTCTGGAAGGCTCTGTATCCCATCATGCAGCAGAGAGGTGTCCCAAATAAAGGTACACATGACAAAGGTAAATTAAATTCCTTTAAAAGAAAAGGTCCTTATTACTAATACCATTAGTTATTGGGTTTAACAGCTCCTTTTCATTTTGTGAAACTAAATATACAGTCAAAATTCTTAAACACGTCTCTTTTCTTGCGCGTTTTTTGTCTTAAAGTCCACTACCTTGCCTTGGAAGTATGAATGGGGAACCCTAAAACCAAAGGACGTCAACCTTAAAGAACCAATACCCCCATAGGACACGAAATCATGTCCAAAAGAAAGGGATTCTAGCTAGTCATTCGTTTCTTATGAAATATCAAAGCAAGGATGTTAAATTGAAGAAAGCAAATAAGTGACTAGTCTTTCTTTCTGCTCGCTGTGAGGCGTATTGAGATTCAATGACCTTTTAAAAATTTACTTGGTCTTGAGCTATGCGTGATTCAGGCTATAGCTAAAACACCACTAAATCAAATCCTGAATAAAATCTATCAAAGCTCGGGTTGTGAAACAAATGACAAGAGCCTACCTTGAGTCGTTCAATGCAATGGGACGCAAGAAACGTTTCCTCATAGAATAGAACTTCTGGTTTCTTCACCCTTTGACTGGGGGCACATTCAAAGCTCCGCCTTTTTATTTACCTCTTTGATATCCATCCGCAGTTTCCCGCGGTTTTCCAATTAAGTTTTAAACGCGCTTAAGAGGAAAGAACACTAAAGAATTCTATACAGAATATATGTTTGATCATATATTTATATTTTTGTATAACTTGGAAGGTGTGTGATTTGATTGAAAATAGTATAAGTCGGGGACTTTTTTTCGGAAGTAACAGTGTACGAGTGTACTAAGGTTTTCCAGAACCTTCCACATGTTCAGACCGGAAGTGAACTGGGCTGTGCCATCTCGCTGGGTTTCGGTGGTGGCGTAGCCGCGTAGGCCTCGAACGTTCCAGATTATTGGACTTTAATATGTAATTTCATTGTGGAATATTTCTAGAACAGTCGAGAAGACGAAGAACAAAATTGAGGAAGAAAAGTGTAGCTTTTCTGGAAGTATATTTGTCTAATGATAGAAGCGCCCAGCAGACGACACCACAGGCTGTTCTGTTAAGGCAAGAAATTACAAAGATCTGAATAAAACTAGGAAGGACGAAAAAACTACAACAGTATGATTAGTATGATTGTTGTTTGGTTTATTTCCTATCTTCTTGATCATGCGAAAATTAACAAACATTTTCTTGTTTTCTTAACAGCGTATGTTACGTCCACATGATATGGGTAGAATTCGGTGTCATTTTTTGGTGCCGCGGTTTCATGCATGTTATTGTTCGCTGACCCTAAAGTAAAAGGCTATCAGAGATCAAAGTGAAAACATTAACCGGTGTCACCTGCGCCTTTTTCTCAGAGGTTGCGTAGGAAATAAATCAGGCTTTCTCAAAGTCCTCCAGCCAGCGCACCCAGACTATGAATTAGCATCATTCTCCTCTAAAGCCTTGTGAAGTGCACGAAGGTATATTTGCTATGTCCACAGCCCCTGTTTATAATCGTCTTGATGCGCACAGGGGTACTTGGGCTGTTAGTTTAATCGCTCTCATCATGCATTTCGCCGCACAGCCCTTTTAAGCAATAGGGTGCTGGAGAAAAGTTGGAATTTGCCAAATAGACAGATAACATGCGCTAGATACTGTAAATGCAGAAATGTTCGCGGTGGTTTTGTTTTCGCGGTGCGCTCTTAAAATTTGCCATGAGCACAAAACCACCGCGAACTGAAGCCGTTACATTGTGTGACTGTATCACTACTATTGTTTCAAATGCAAACTCAAAACTACCGCGAACACTCCATTTTCTCTCTACATAACTAAAGCCAAGCGTATGACATTTGATACTGGTTTGAATTTCTAGAAATGCCAATGCATGATGGACAAGCAAAGAAAAAATGCAGACAATAACATCGAGTGTTATTAGTCTATTCCGCGAACAGGAAAATAAGTACGCGTAATACGAATTAGTTATAGTAACTTAAAGCGGACATTTGACGTTGCGTTATATATTGACCTAATAAGCGGGTGGTAGAAACAGCTGACTCGAGTCCCAGAGGACAGGCGTTTCAATACCAGTGTATTTTCAGTCTTTTTCTGGTAACGTTACCGTTTGATGAATTTTTCTTGTCTTCTCGCAATGCCAATGAGTCTTAAATGGTGTCGTCTTGAGCGACAAATACACCAGACTTCTGTCGAGGCCAAAAATACTGTAGGCTTGCAGAAATTGCTTGGGTTGGGCAGATACTTTTTACAAGAGAAGGCCCGGTTTACATTTCGACTGATAGCATTAACCTAAACATCTAAACATGATTTACATGAGTGCAACAACACGAGTATATCATTACCATTATGATGGTGCATGCCTAACTGATATGCACCACACAAATTAATGACTCTTGTCCAGAGAGATGACATGTTTTATGCATGGGTACTTACGCTACCATAATTACGTTTTACGTAGGTAAATCATATATCGCCCCCCTTTTTCGCATATTAATGATTGGATCGTCATACCCAAGAGGGCTACTAAGCCAATGATATAGCATAATATCAATTCAGTCATGCGAACAATTACATAGGTCAGACAAAGAGCATAGCAACTTGATACGATACAACACATCAGAATGTTTAATTTTTTCTTTTCTGAGTCAGAAAAATGCTAAAAGGTCGAGAAATCCATTGATAATTTTCACAGTTAAAAGCATTTCATATACACGTACACACATATGAAATTCATAAAATTTCATTCGTCAGGGGAGTCATTAAAATGACTGACAGGGTTATACAATCAATATGCTGTAATTGTCTCATAAATAATGAATATATTAATCATGGCAATGACATATATTCTAATTCACGCTGCGGTAGATATATTTACAACGATTCCACAGCAAAACATATAAGTTCATTACAAACATAGAAATACCGCAAGCCACGTACACGTACACCCGTGTTTTGGGGGAGGGACTTAGAACGATATGTAAATGTTTAACAGCTACGACTTGACGTCCACAATTATACCAGTCCTGTACAGTACACGTTAACATCAGGCTGTGATTACTACAATATATTAGAGACGAAAATCTCAGACGTGAAACGCTTAGTACATACGCTTCCCACATACGTCCATTTCTAAAATCAATCATTTTTCCAGTAGAATATATGTCTGCAAGATCTTCGGTAAAGTGAGACTCCTGGCTCCCTCCGGTAGATAACGTGGTCCCAGGGCAGCTCTCACAACCAGTCTGCAGTGTTCAACTAAACTTAGAGGTCCCCTTAGATACTTCCGTAACGGAGAAAACACTGCATGTTCTGGTAAGACCCGCAGGAGCGTAGCTTGGTAGCTGTTTGGGGGAGAGGCTTCAATAAGCGCTTGAGCACAGTCCAGGTACCTGGTGTCCAGTTGCACAGGTATTCTTGGATCCACCGGCGGCGGACCTCTCACACAAACATCCAGGGGCGTGGCACCAGTGGCGTCCGTTAAGGTGGGATCCGCCCCGTACCGCAACAGAACGCTGACGCAGGGCAGGCTGCCCAGCTCCGCCGCCTTGTGTAGAGCCGTGCGCTGCTGGTCTAGATGACAGCTACGCTGGTTCACATAGTCTGCCAGTCCCCTCACCTTTTTACTGTGCCGTAGGATGAGTTCTACCATCTCCGGCTGTTCCCGCGACACGGCGTGGACAATGGCAGGACAACAGTTGCCCCCGTCCTCAAGGACCTTCCCCGGGTACTTGTCGATCAAAGCGCGGACGTAGTCGTGGCAGTAATCCGTGATGGCCAGTCGTAGCGCCTCGCTGGGGGTCAATTCACGGTCCTCCTCATCCTCCCAAAAAAACTCCTCTTCCTCAAGAGTCAAGAGGTGGAGGGGGCGCTGGTGGAAGGGTATCTCCTGGTGGGTTAGAAGCATCTTGTTCCTGGTCTTGTTGTGAGTGTATGACGAGGAAGCGCTTAGACAACGAGCTCCCGGACGATTAGACCAGCAATGGTTTCCACTATGTAAATATTGTGTAAAGACGTCATCCTCGGATAGAGAGGCGTCCACCAATGAGAGCCCGGCTAGGGCAGCAGGTGCATCGGAGACCCCGTCCTGCGCCATGCCTCGCTGAACACAGATGCGGGCACGAGATTAGATGGACGATACCATATACAGAACCGGACGGGTAGCAACCGGACACTTGAAACCAGCCCTTATCCCAACAGCCAACAGACCGTAAATGGATAACGCTCAAAATAGCACGCTGGCGACGCACGATAGCCAGAAGTAGTCGAAATTCACCGAGATGCAAATACTTGCTGGCCTCCGGTGACTTCTTTCGCACAAGCTGATTCCTTTTCCAGCAAAAGACGCTAAAAATAGTTACAATGTTGTCAATAATCTGATGATAAAGACAGGTAAACACGCCATATTGGAAGGCGATTCGAAAGATAACGGTTGTGGAGCGGTTGCTAAGGTAGAAAAAGAACACATTACGTCATTATCACCACCGTTCCAAGTGTTCTACGTCCACAATACCTGTAAAGCGTTGTAGAATATGTCCAGCGAAGGGGACAGAAATCATAAGAAATGTTACTCTCCAAGCAGAGGTTAGTGGAGAAGGTCACGACTCACGATCTTCTTCACTAACCTCTGCTTGGAGAGTAAAGAAATGTTACCGCTGTGCGCCACACGCGCAATAGATATAAAGGCTAATACTAGAAATAGAACTAAAACTGGATAAGGTGTAACGTTACCACAATAAACTGTTGCAGGTGACTTCAGGAAGATCGCTGTTTTTCTTCTCTATTTCAATCCAAGAAGCCATGGCCCTTGATAACATTCTTATTGAACAAAATCTGCATAATCGATCTGGGTACCAGGCATTGAAGAGGGCTCAATCCCCCTGCCAAGATGACACACACACACACACACACACACACACACACACACACACACACACACACACACACACATGGGAACGAGTTTTTTTTCAGACCATTCTGTCGTCTGACGACCCATTTCAGTAATGAAGTTAATTAGCCACATGTTAGTTAATTAGCTAGAATTAGGCGTTGTTAGTTTTCACACGTCTTTGTTTGAGGCGTAGTTTGTTTGGCCAGTTGTCGACAAACCGTCCCGCCCATTTCTCTCAGACAACACATCACAGACGATATCGCAGTTGTCGTTAATTAATCACCTATAATTGGGCATATGTATCTTTACAATGCTGAACAACTGTGAACGTCATCTTGTTGTTTTGGATGAAGACTACCTTTTAAATAAGTTGCCTTCATTATCAAACGACAAACTGCAATGAAATTTCATATATAGTCCCATTCTTTTTCCATCTATTCTTAATTGTAATAAAATTCACTGGCATTTGAATTGCTATTTGGAAAACGTGTAGGAGGGTCTAAAATTATCAAATTGTTACTAATCTCCACAAATAAAGTTAACAACAAAATGTAGCATACACGACAAACCGACCCAAATGTTATGGGTCTCGAAGGGGGGAAACGTGATACGTTTGAAAGGAATCACAAACTAATGTTAACATACAGCATAAGTATGGGAATGCTAGAAAACGAAAGGAGGAAAGACTACTGGTAAAATTAATTAAACAAGACCACAGCATGTCTAGGACCAAAGATACAAAAACGGAAGTTCTGCTGCAGTATCCAGGTCAACCACCAGTAGGCCCATACCAAATATCACCACAATCCATCCAGAGGTTCTTAAGATATTTCGCCGGACACGCACGCACGCACACAGACAAACGGATCAAAACTATACCTCAATTTTTCATGGAGGTAATGAACTAATGAATTAAGGAAGGAAGGAATCGTTGTGGAACGCATAGGTAGGTATCGTGGGATTGATGACGTAAAAGTCTATTGTCATGCCCTACAAAGAACAAGTCATTGTTACGTCACACAAGTCATTGTCAAGTTGAAAGTCACCTGACTTGACCCGTAGCAATACGCACCAGAACAATCTACACAAGGCCATTGTTACATCGCGTACGTCATTGTCAAGTTGAGAGTCACCCGAGTTGACCTGCAGTATGCACCAGATGTACCATGGCCACAGCCCAGGTGAGCCACGGCGGCCGCTTGTCGCACCTGTACGGCCCCAAGAGGAGAGACCCCGCGGTCAAACTTAAGAAGGTTCTGCAGGGAGACAACGTGCTGAGTAAGGACGGGCCGTTTAGTAAATGCCGCACAAGATGGAGCACCACCTACAGCGCCGACTACTGGGTACGTACAGGATTGCATCATCGGGGTAGTCAGCTTTGGCGTTGGCTTTCAAGATCTCCGTGGCAAAAGCCATTTTGCTTCTTCTTGATACAATATTGTGCACATCGCATATACCTGATTCTCATTCATACATAGTTTTCAACAACAAAATAACTCGTCAGGTACGATGGTATACGTAACATGATGGTTATGATTTGACACAAAGTAACCATAGTAACAGTAGTGCAAGTTTTGCATGTGATAACATGATAGCGACTTTACACGCCTACTGTGCAAAATACCTAAACGCATTATATAAGCCTGAGTTTTGGTGAATGGATTTGTTTCCAGCTTTGGATTGGATGGACGTGATTGATCACATTAGTCACATAAACATCAACAACGTTGGTTAGGAGAGCACGTTATGACGTCACAAAGCATTGTTCGGGTACGCTTACTGCGAGGATCTGTCCTTGGTGCTGACGTAACTTTCCTTTGTAGTTATTTGTTCCTCTTCTCGCAGAACTTTCTACTGCGGTGGAGCATCCATCCGACATGGACATCGCACAAACAGGTACCCGTTAGATATTTCCTTTGATCTTTTTACATCCCGCCATTGTTGGTATTTAGGCCACAGCAAGTAAGCCTTTTATGGATGTTATCCGCGCGCAATGATTTTCGCTTGATTAAAAAAAAACGCAAGTGACGAGTGCATTTAGTGTAGTTGTAAAAGTGACGCTAGTATGGTCTCCTCGTGTATTTCTAATGATACTAGGTTACCACACCTTTGTCACTTTCTGCACTTGAATACAGGAATTAAAGCCCTGTTTTTTGTAATACCATGCTTTGTCGCTTTAATGCTTGCTACAACGTGTATGGTCTATATTTTGAAAATCCAGTCACCTTGTTTTTTGCCTATCCTGTTTTTTTCGCGCTCTCGCATTAGATTTGGCGTCAGCAGAGGATGTCATCCATAGAATTTACTTGCTGTGGCCTCGCTAAACGAAACTGTCGTCCCTTCAGTCAGAGGACTAACTTGCGGCTTTTTACATTCTCTATAAACATGAACGTTGTGTTTTTCTATTTGCGCAGAATGAGACTCACTTCCAGCTCGGTTCAGACAGTATGAAGCCGGTGACGTTCGTAGCCTCCGAGTTTTCCCGAAGACCCGGGCGACAGGTATGTCGGTTATCTTCGGGTTTTGTCGTCCAGTTCCGTTACTTTTCATTAACGAGACACGGATGAGACAAAACAAGTGCCCTAACCTTACAACTTTGACAAAATTTTCAAAGGCATCGAATTTCTTTGCAACTCTCACATCCACTGAACATTACCAGTAAGATCTTTGTTGAACAATCAAGTTTTCATCTTTTTCTTTGTTTTTCATCTTTTTCTTTGACAGCCTCCACCTTTCGACCCAGGGGCGGGAAACAGCATACCGGTACGTTAAACTGTTTTAGTGATCACAAGGATAGCACACGAAATGGAACGCATGCACATTGTAACGAGAGGGGAGGGAGCTATTTTGCCAACGTTGCTTTTGACATTGACCTGTATGGCACAAGTAGCGACAAGCTGACATGACCTATATTTTCCCGTTTACTAACCGCTGAAGAACAGGTTTTATTGAGCACAGAGCTAAAACTGTGATCCAAAACAAAACTAGCGCATCTTATACTGAAAAAGTGTACATCATTCCCTTCTTACCTACTGGTAAACGGACAGACTGGTAGATCAACAGTTTACGATTTTTTCACAGGACATGAATCCACAGTTCACCAGAGACAAGCCGCTGGAAACGTCCGTGTACAAGACCTCATTTACTGGTGTATGTAAACTCCCGCTTGTTTCAGACAATTCCATCCTCATGATTGCACATTGTATATTATTACTTATGAAGACAAAAACGTCGCTCTAATAAGAAATTACCTGTTAGTAAATTGCATGATTATGAAGAGACTACGTTTCTTGTGCTGAAAAGGAGGGGCTTCGGGCAGCATGATAAAACATTCATATCTTGTCGTTTTCATAGTTTGGATGAATAGAATATATCCATCGCTATGGATATTATTGCAAGCAGTTCAGATTAAGGAAAAATGAGGTCATAGCAGATCGTTATAATTCTTTCGCAGGTCGACGCCAAAGAGAAGAATCTCTCCTCTGAGAAACTTTTCCGTGCGAACTGGAACAAGTACCAACGCACGACACACTTCAAGTTTGGAGACGACTGTGTGCAGTGAGTATGACATTCAGTACCCCTTTCATATTTTTCTGATTACCTTTAGACTCACTCATACATTTAGATAGATAATATATATATATATAACGATAAAGTTCAGATTCTCCCGCAAAATCAATGCTATCGGCTACTTGATACAAGCAGCTGATACTGTATGAAAAACTCACGTGCCGTGTTAACGGATATCTCGAGTCTGCAAAGATGAAATGAGTTGGACTTCAATTACACTGGATATAAAAACTGCTTCTTCTATACAATCTTTCAACGCGCTGTGTAAGAGAGTTGTTTGGCCTCTAAAGCTTACGACCTAGCATGGATAACGACTGCCATAATGGATAACGACTTTGGTTTTTGATGTTCCAATATGTTTTTGCCTTGTGTTGTACTGTTTACATATATGTACCCAGGGCGTCTCTGAAAAGCAGTGCCCAGCCACTGAGAAAGCAACCTTGGTAAAAGAAAACCGAAATAAATAGATAAAATGATTTGAAAAAAACAACAAATATCCATGCTCGGATTCTCTCTTCATGTCTCAGGTTTAAAACGCTCCCAGTTAAAACAAACGTCGCGACGGTCGATCAGATGAGAGGACCCCTCCGCCTTCCCAGCCTCACGCCCGCCAGTCTACCCGTCTCCTCCATCTTCAGACCCAAAGATCGCGAGAAGAGCGAGAGTTTGATGTCCACATACAAGAACCACTACAGCCGACGCGAGAAGGAGAAGATGTGATACAGATGAAAGTGGTGATTCGGGTTGTCAAAGCAATAAAGTTTCAAAACTTAAATTTGACCCAATGTATACTTTCTTCTTACTGTTGTGTCTGTCTTAAGCTCATCTATGGTAAAAAGGCAAACAAATAAAAGCTATACGTTTGCAGTAAATCACATACTAGCATACAGTTTGGGAACCTGTTAAAAAAACGAAAGAAGGAATAACTGAGTAAACAAAACAAAAGATACAAAACCGGAAGTTCTGTTGTAGTACCAAGTTTAGTCACCCAGGGGCCCGTAATCGACATTAACCTTCGTCTTTCCAGACCTACTCCTATACCAAATACCATTTCAATTCGTCCAACGGCTGTGACATTATGCTCACCACAAATATCCACAAACACACAGATAGACACACCCAAAACAATACCCCCATTTCTCATGGAGGTGATGAAGGCATGAGGAAATTATTTGAATCGTTTATTCTTTTCAAGCATGCAAACATCGTAGTACGTATGCTTGAGGAACTAGGTCTCTTGTCCATGCCCTGCACAGAACAAATTGTACAATTAAGGCCATTGTTACGTCACACACGTCATTGTCAAGTTGAGGTCACCTAACTTGACCCATAGCAATATGCACCAGAACAATTTATACAAGGCCATTGTTACATCGCGTACGTCATTGTCAAGTTGAAAGTCACCCGAGCTGACCTGTAGCAGTATGCACCAGATGTACCATGGCCACAGCCCAGGTGCACCACGGCGGCCGCTTGTCTCACCTGTACGGCCCCAAGAGGAGAGACCCCGCGGTCAAACTTAAGAAGGTTTTACAGGGAGACAACGTGCTGAGCAAGGACGGGCCGTTTGCTTTCACGAAGTGCAGGAGCAAGTTTAGTACCACCTACAGCGCCGACTACTGGGTACGTACGGGGTTGCAGGACGTCGGGCCGGGGTAGTCAGCATTGGCGTTCTGGAATATAACAGAGTTCAGTGACAAACTGCTAGCCTCCACCAGACCTTCCTACGGGTGTGGGTCGTAGAATTCGGGTAAAGGGGGAGTAATTGGTCCGGAGAGTCAGTCCGTGTGATCCGGAAGGGTAAATTTACCCCTCCTACGCGGCCGGTCAAACCCTATGGTTGCCAAACTCTTCTGGCAAATTATTCTCCCTATAGCCAGCATAGTTAGTCTGGTAGAGACAAAATGTAACTTAGTATGTGATCTGTTGTACACACCATCTAAACGTGCCATGAGCCCAATTGGATTTGTTTCAAACAGTTTATGATTGATGGCCACATAAACATCAACAGCTTTGGTTAGGAGAGATCACGTCATGACGTAACAAAGCATTGTTCAGCTTCCTCGTGAGTAGTTCTTACGCTTATTGAGAGGCCTTGTCCTTGGTGCTGATATAACTTTCCTTTGTCGTGATTTTGTGTTACTCTTCCCACAGAACTTTCTTCTACGGTGGAGCATTCATCCGTCATGGACATCACATAAACAGGTACCTTTGTTCTGAGCACTTCAAAACTTGCTTTGAATCTGGATAGAAAAAGTTCTCTGTACACAACCAAGTGTTTTATTCAAGACCGACATTTTGGTGACCGTCTGTGACATTCTTCATGGCAATTCTGACTGGTTCTGTTACGCACTACCATTATGTGTCGCTGCTAACAGACCTGGTATCAAATATATGATTTGTATGACTACTTTCATACAGTACGATTCAGACAGTGTTGGTTATACTACACGAAATTGTGTTTCTGGTCAGAACGCCACCAACTTGCGGCTCGATCGCCACGATCGTGACGTCAACACGAAGAACCGGTCGCTGGTTCAGGAGTCCTACACCAACAAGGGCCCGTACCAGCCGCACTATGCCAGGGAGGACAGGACATGCAACATACCGGTGAGAACTTTTTTGCTCGCCGAATTTTTAAAGGAAACCAAAGCAATATTAGGGGCCAAAAAATGGAAGTAAAAAAAGGCTGAAATCTTTATGGTAGTTACATTTGACTAACTTGTTTAGCACATTTGCGTAATAACTTCATACTTTTAGCATTTTAAAACCGCGGAAAATCGTGTCATACGATGATCCCTTCAGTTTTGCAAGCCTTCAAAAACTCCGGCCACGATTTTCAGTGAGTGCTCCCATCACAACAACGTCGTATATTTGCATCATGGACGTTGCTATACATTGTGATAGTGTTGTTTAAACTAATCATGTATAGAAATGACTAAATAGATTGACTTTCAAAATCCAATTTTCGGGCCCTAATTTGCTTGGGTTTCCTTTAACATATTGTGACATGAGCATAAAACAAAATTCTTTGTTTTTGATCATTTTTCTACATCATTGTTGAATCTACCTTATTACACTGCACAGCAATATTCATCACGTATGAATGCGACTTTGTAGTATCGTGCGGACGTCTTAAAAAAAATTGTATACGCAATCCCCACCACCACTTGACTTGTCCGTCATTTTGTCGAACCATCGCCGCACACGCGATCGAACGTGCGACGTTCTGAAGTTTGATCACTTGTGGTGATTTTCCTATGACGCTCGATCTCCGACCGTAACGGTCGATTCGATTATTTCTTAGCGTTCTACGCTGGCGTATTTGCATGTTAACTTGCGGGACGCAAGTTAATATGTATATGAACCAGATTTTACACGTTTTTCGTTTTTCGTCGTCTTATAATGGTGGAAATGTGACAAAATGACGGGAATATGTTGGAAATAATAAACAAATAAGTTACAAATGTGAATCTTAGTGTAGATCTTTCAAATTCTTACTATTTGTAGTTTTTGCCCACCAGATTCTACAATATGCCCCTTTAACGCTTAGTTTACAGGAGGTTCAGAATGTCCAGAAACTTTTATGAACATGAATACAGAATATGGATCATATGGCCAAGACGCGCCCTCAAGTGCTCATTGTCTCTTATAGATTTGTTATATATATGACATATAAGTGTTTACTCTAACTTCTCTCTTCCCTATACAGGACTTTAACAAGGACTTCCGTTCCAAAGAAGAGGATAGCAACAACACGTCCTACTCCAAAGCGTACAGCGCAAAGGTTGGTTGGTATGGTAGCAACATATATTGCTTTGTTAACCTTTAGTACTATGAAGTAGCCGTTTGACACCCGATTCCTTAATGGTTACAGAGCTATGCAGCAGGGCGGATGTTAAGATTGTGCAAATGTCTTGTTACCGTGGCAAACATAAACTTTCTTTCAAAACCCTTTTAAAAGTTGAAACCTGTTGACGCAGCCTTGAAATGATGTCATACGAAGGCTCCAATTTCCCCTTACAGACCCTAGAGCGTTTTCAAAAGACACACAAAGGCCTCTATGGAGAACAACTGCGCAGGCGCCAACAGAAGACAGCGTATCTTCGCAAGACACACTTTAATCTTGGACTCGATGGCGACAGGTAGGGAGGTCAAAGTTCATAATGTGTAAATCGTAGCTGATATTGACATTTAAGTTTTGTAAATTATGTTTCGCCTGTCTTACATTCTTAATTGATTTTTATGATAAGATTAAGCCAGGGTCCCGTTTTATAGGAGAGACACACCGCTCAACAAAAAGAGTAGGGGTCCTTCCCGGTGTGAGTGGATCAAACCTTACAGTCTGGTCTTACGCAGATTGTACCTTCTGTACAAAACTAGTGTGTTGCGCCTAAAGATGGCGTACCGGTTATGCGAAACAAGCAAATGATACTGTTTTTCTTGTCAGTCACTTCAACACCGAGACAGAAGCTTCTTATCAAACCTCCGCCAAACCGCGTCGTCGGGGGAAGTCTGCACGGGCGAAGTCGGCCCGTCGTGCCGGCGGGACAGCGCCACCAGAGCGCGGCACGACCAACACCACAGCCGGGGAAACCAACAAACAGTCTCCGGGAGAGGGGAAGAAGAAACACCACCGTCCGAGCTCCCGCGTTCCGAGCGGCAGACGACTGAAACCTGTCCATCCGGCAGGCATCGTTACCAAGGTGTACAAGGACTACAGTCATGTCATACCCAGGCCGAGGTACCTTCAACTAAATGTCTATTTCAAAGTACTGTTTTCAATGCTTTCACTAAATCAGTTTTTTTTGGTAACACCTCATTTTCTGAAAAAATACTGTGTTAAGGCACACTTTAGACAATAGAATAATAACAAAAAAATATGAATAGACTAGCCGAAAGGCCCGATGGGCGTCACTCCTTGATCCACCATCAAGAAAAAGAAGAACTTTATTAGGTGAAAATGGTAACAGGTACAATGCATGGCAACTGGTATATACATAGCAGTTGAATTATTGCTAATACTGTATTTAGCAATATGAGGAAAGTCGTGTAAAGTGGCTTTCCCAAAGGCACGTGCACAGCATCGAGGCATGACAGAGGATCGAACTCAAGACTTAATGGTTCTGAGGCAAACGCTCTAACCTTTTACGCGATGCCATTCTTCTTTTGTAAAGTTGAAATCATGTCCGTTCTAATGATATGTGGTAGCCTGGGTACCATCCTAGTTAGTTTTCCGGCGGCTCCGATACTCTCCACTACCACGAGTACTTGGCGACGCCTCGCGTTGTGAAGTTGAAATCATGTCCGTTTGAATGACATGTGGAACTAACCGTGTTGCTGGTAGGGATGAGTCCTGCGCGGTGCCGGACCGCTCCTGTAGCCCCGCCATGCAGCTGAGGAGCGCCATGAGGACGGAAGCCTGCAGACTGTCCCGCCTCCCGCCCGACCCGAACTCCACAGACATGCTCAAGGCCTTCACGCAGTATGACAAAGATGGGTGGGTACAGTATTTTTTTTTGGGATCACCTTATAGTGCCTAGGGGCACTTAGGGCAGCAACTGTTTCAGCAGCAGAGTATATCTTTACAGGGAGGGCTCAAGGCACCTCCTCCAACATGGGACCCATATTTTACGGGTGTAGCCCAAACTGAGAGGCTCTTCCCCTGAACCGGGGCCTCCCAGAGGTAAGTGCGTATGATTTGGGATCTCCAGGTCACCAACTAATTGATTGCCAAATTGGAGCAAGGGGCTCAACTGTGAGGCTGCTACCAATTGAGCTACAGGGACATCTCTAGGTATAGTATTTACTCCTGCTTTAACATAAACTTATAGCTTTTTAGTGGATCTTCCGTAAAAACACGTTTTCGCAGTAAAGAAAATGATTTATGTTTGTTCCCGACTTTTCCTCAGATCTGGATTTGTAACGAGAGCCGACCTCCTGAAGGCGTGTGTTCAGCTGTTTGGACGGGGTTTCACGGAGGAGGATCTGGGCAGACTGTTATGGAACGACTGCGTCACCGCAGCCGGCACAGTCGACTACGTCCTGTTCCTAACACACCTTACAGGTACGTGGCTACAGTGGCCACGCGGTTTGTAAAGGCTAAAGTGTTTTTTTTTACCGGCAAGATGATCATCATAGGCGAAATTCGTACAATGTTTTACCGACCTATCGGTTCAACCTTAAGCACACTGCTGTACTGAAGTAGCCGTTTGGCACCCAATTCTCTACTGGTTTACAGAGTTACGTTGGGCAACAGGGAGAATGTTAAACAGCTCTGTCCTTGGTGCTGACCTGTGTTCACTGCCCAAAACTGTAAGATCAATCTGGTCTGAAGACAAGTCAAACACGGTAGTGCCGATACTTAAAAAAATTGAAACTGGTCCTCGGTAGTTAAAGGATCCGCCAGTAAGGCTTCGCCCAAAAGGAATCTGGGTTTCAAACCTTTTGTCAACCTTTATTTAACCTTGAAAGATTACACTCTTCGGCCGAGTTCAAGGGAGGAGGTCAGCGGTCCTTGTAATATACCATCAGAAAATATAACAAAACAATTCTTTACAAAGATAACATTACAGTTACAACTCCTCAGTTGGGTTAAGGCGGCCCAGGAGGTATTATTCTGTACATATATGATTATACTCTGTAACTATCGATAGCCTTGTCGCACCACGATGAAACTTGAAACAGCTTTAGAACTACTTAAAACACATTGAATGAGGGTGACTTAAGTTTTTCTACTGCTGGATTTTGGGTTAGAAATACACATTTTGGTTAAAAAAACGTGTATTTTATGGATTTATGCGCGCAGGCGGTAACACCACCTTTCATCATAATATTTTGCAAGGAAAGAGCTAACCCCATACAAATCATTTTTGTCCGAGGCTATTTTGTTTAAAATGACGATTAAATTGATTTTTTGGGTCAGAAACATCAGAAACAGCTATTTTGGAGTCATTTTTTATAGAAAATTCGCCCCGGTTAAAAATAGATAAAATCTATGCAAAATAGCCTCGGACAATTTTGATAAGAAAGCGATAATAAGTTACATTTGATTACTCAAAAGCTGAAGTCTGTTGTTTTGAGCTGCGCGTAATTGCGTAAAAGTCATAACCCAAATCCCACACAAGCGCTCGTTGTCTCCCGCGAAATCCAACACCTGTGACGTAACGGCCGTTCCATTCGAACACCAAATCGAACATATAGAACCTCCCGTTCTATTTGGAACACCTCCGTCAAAACAGCGCTAGTAGGACTCGGCGCGGCTCATGCAACATTTGTGGAGGAGACAACTTCCAAATCATTTGATTGAAACATTTAGAATGTAATAGAATCCAAATCCTGGCCTATAAAACAAATTTGTACTTATACGTACACCTGAGATGATATATATGATTGTGTTGTGTAATAGACCTTGCGCTTCCCGAAATGCTCCGTAGTGGAACATTTCGAACCGTGTTCGAGTTCGGCCACGCCGTTGGCCAGGCACGCGGCCGAACTCGAACACGAATTTTCGAGCCTGGGCTGCCTTAACCCAACAGAGTCCCAATCTACTTTCCAGCGTTGTGGTCTCGACTGAAGCCTGACGGCACGTATGTGAGCCTTCAGCGGGCGGACTACCGGCCGCTGGGCGGGGAGGAGCGGCGAGACACCGAGGTGGACAGGATGGTGTGCAAGTTTGACCGCTTCAGGAACAAGTCGGACAGCCTGCGCCGGCAGTGGAGACCCGACCAGCCCGACGCGGCCGAGGAGAGCGACTTCGTTGTAAGTTTCTTTTTTTCTTTTTTCAAAAAGAGGCCACACTTGATTTCGTGGATGACATCCTCTGGACGCACCAAACTTGATGTGATGACTAGGCCATGTTGATTTGATTATATGGATGACGTCTGCGCGTTCATTTCCCCAATTTTCTACCATACTGTAAATCGTGGAAAGCAGCTATAAAATGAGCAAATATATGCCGTAAATTGCAGAAAGATATTTCGGAAAACCGATACTAATGTCTATAGAATGCCAAACTCAAAGAAGCTGTGAATGCCAAAAATGAAGAATCCATTCTTTGGTATACAATTCTCTGTCTGTTTGATAATTTCTTAAACTTTCCTGACCACGTAGATTTCATAATGAAGGCACTTTTTTTTATTCGCACGCTCGCATCAGTTTTGTGGTTCACAGAGGAGTCGTCATCCATATAATCATATGAACATGGCCTTACGTGCAAAAAAGGAAAAGAAAACAATGCATAATTTATTGGACAGACAGACACAACGCAAAGTTGCCTTAGCTCAACGTCTCCCTGTTTTACAAAGTAGCATCGGAACTTGGATGTGATACCCCTTCAGAATTTGAAGTCTCCAATCGACCACTTCTAGCGGTAACATGTAAAGTATGATGTCATTAGTGGCTTACGATGCCATTGTTTTGTTCGTGAACTTTCTAAGATATTGTCAGTCTTGATTTCAAACGGATTCTTTAAAACAAACTAAAATAGGTTTCAAAACATTCAAACCTTTTTTGAGCCTTTCGCGATTTCCCCATTCCCAATAGTACTGAAATTTGGCAATTTGATGGTCGTATCTTTTAGCCAGTTTTCTGGTGGCGGCCGGGAGCGGTACTGCAGTTAAGGCTGTGATTGGGTACATAGTTCCTACCATGTAGAAATGTGATATGTACAAGACGATAGGCATAAATTCAGATATTATATTCCAAAACAGACATTTTAGATGTATTTAGAATGACCTTCAAGACTTTTAGAACCACTACTTGACATAAAAAAAGATTGACTTTTAGGCCGTAGAAGCGCCACCTATATGCATGTACACATCACTTCTTGTACTTACTCAGAATGGGTTAAGGATTTTTTATAGACATCATCCGCTTTCCCTGGACAACTTTGCCCTTTTATTCAACTGCTCACAACATTATATCATAATGTTAAAATATGTCTCAGCTGTTCTTTTTATATATCGCAGTTGATTCAGATTCAACTTCTTTAACAAATCGTTGTACTTTTTATCGTTGATCAATCTGAATGTTTGACTGTGTTTTCTCCGCAGCTTGGCTACAACAGAGACCAGGTATTGTCGCTGTACGGGAAAGACTTCCCAAAGTTCCGTGCGCGGGACATGCTAGGTTGCCAGCATTCTCACGCACCGCCAGACGCTCAGGTAAAGTTTGTCCACACTTTGATCAAATTTTGTGTGTTTTTTCTTTACCTTCGCTAAGATTCTGAAAAGGTTATATTTGTTTTCGGTGCTGTTTGTGGTTGGGTTTGTAACTACGTTTGTTTATTTGTAAACAGCATAACTCGCGATCGAGAAGCCTGGGATGGATTTTTAGGACATTTGGTCGGTAGGTAGGTATCGGGAAAACAAACTGCAACTTATGGGCTTCCTAGTGACTTTCTACGGTACTGCAGCAGAAGTTCCAGTTTTGATATCTTTGTAGATTCTTCACAACAAAATGTCGTTTCAGATGTGGGACGTGATGCACCGCCAGCCCGGACTGGGGCTCAGTACCACGAGTTACGACAGTACCTTGCGGAGTTGGCTCACCCCAAGAGTGGCCAGCGAGAAGGTAGGAAACGAAAAACATCAAACAGAACAAAAAATGCAGATAAACACAGAGAGCAACGCAAAGGCCCAGATACAACTTGTTGATACAACTAGGGAATATCTGGCTATTTCATAAGATCGTGATTTCTATGTGGGGTTTTTATGAATGAGTCGAAAGCTTTCAAATCCACTATACCGTAAGATGAAAACACTAGCTATTGTTAAGTTGGATAGTACTAGTAGGGACGTTACTATTTTGATAACTTCTCGCGTACTTAATGTGTTCTCAATTCACAGCTCCAGAAGAAGCGAGACTTCAGGAATAAGATGAAGGTATGTCGCTTCTTAAGGAGGTCAGTGTAACATAGAGACAGTGCTAGCAGAAAGCCGATACGAACGCTAAGGACTGAGAATGAAAAGAAATAGTTCCCATTTCATGCTTTTATGCAGCTGTGTTTAGAAAGCATTTATCGCTCTTTTAAATGGTGGGAAATGTAGCTCCTTTGTAGCTTATTCATTGTTCTGAATCATCCGCACCACCGCTTTTGTTTTCATACCTGTCTGGCACGGAAAAGTGTCACCACGACAAATGATCGGCACGTAAAGCTTGGGTAGCAACGTAGTCTAACTACAGGGACAGCTCATTTTGGTACACTAGTGGATTTTAGCTTCTTTTTGAAACAGCGTAACCTGCATTGTTGTGTTGAAAACAATACCGTTGGACGTTCAAGATGGCGTTCAGCTTGTTTTATTTTTCATGCGTGCAAGCATAATCCCTTCTTTCACTTTCTTGTCTCACCTTTCGTCGAAAATACCGCAGTGAAATACGGACGGTCCCTTCATATATCATTAGTGACCCATCGCAGTGTTTTCAATTGTAACAGTGGCTCATCCTAGTGTCGGTTCCTTAACACTACAGGATCTTATGGACACCGCAAGTGTGGGGATGGGCTGCGACAAGGACGATAATGCCGACGATCTCAAGCGGTCTAGTAAGTACTACAAGCATACGTGTGTTTAATTGGTTCTTATCTGTGGAAAATGTGAATTGCATCTTCGAACGTTTGGGAAAAAACCCTTCCAATTTGTCTTGAAAATATTAAGATACTGCTTGATATTGCTAGTTACTAAACGGAATACTGCGTTTTAAATTCATTTTACAGCAACTAGCTATTGAGAAATGTATCTATATGACTGTGTCTATCGTGGTCGGTGTTTAAGTTCTGCTGTATGTTATTTCATGTGTAGTTATGGGAGCGGATTACAAGACACCCCCGCCTGAGTTCATGGTATCGCCCGTCGGTCCGCCAGTCTCCAAGTACCCGTTTTTAGACTTTAACTACCGACAAGGGGACAAGAACTACATGTCCTCTGAACATCACGTGAGTAAGGAAGATCTTCTCGTTTTACTCGTTTTTATACTTCCATGAAAGGGAGTTTCACGGTAGGTATTGTTAGCTGTGATTTTACGGATTGGGAGATGAACAAAAGAGGCCCTGGTTCGATCAAGTACTTAACCGGTCTCTATGGTAAGCTGGTGCACTGTTATGTGACCATGGACGCTAATCTACATTCGACATATCTAACAAACTTTGTGTTTATGTCTCATGACCTCTCCTACAAGACGACCCTACACGTTTGTCCTATAGAAATGGTGAATGGTGTCTGGATGGAAGATTGAACGAAGCTATGTGGTCTATTCATAACCATACGGTCCCTTTTACTAGAACTCTTATGACCTTTCCTTCCCACATATATCATTTTCGATCAGGGCTCTTACCAGCCTGCACCTGGAGATGAGTACGCGGTAGAGAAGTTACAACAGCGCCACGAGTTGGTTAGCGGTCGGGTGGAGGACTGCAGGAAGACGCACTTCGAGTTGTGGTCGGCGGGGGAGTCGCCGGGGGATCAACCCGGCTCCGTGGCGAGCTCCTCCTACTCCTGGCCGACCGAAAACGGCTCCGAGCCGCCCGCGGGACGCGTCACCCTGCCTTCCAGGTTCGTCACAGAAACAGCATTCATTCACCAAGTTCTAGTTTTGAACTTCCTGCTTTGTCCTCAGGGCTCTCATTACTAATCAACAGTCCCAAATTCAGGTATTTCTTTTCCTTTGACAATGTCTGTTTGCTTATATAAAATACATATGCTTGCATTTTTCCAGGGAACGGGATCCCCTTCACGCTGTGCTGAAGAAGGCAATCCTCCCCGCAGATCCTGCAGTCACTGGCAGGCTGGACAAGGAAACGCTGCAGTGTATATGCAAGTCGCTAGAAGTCGCTACTGACACGGAGAGCTTTCAGACCATTATGAAAGAGTACGGTACCCTTCCTGGCATTCGAATGATAATGTGTCGTTAAAAGCACGAATTGTGCATTAATGATTAGGATAGCTACGATTTTAAGTAAAATTTGGTCTTTTGAACAGTGATTTCTAATTCAGCACCAAGGACGGGTCTGCTCAAATCGCAACACTTTTTCACACCAAGGTGCCAAGTGGGTGAGAAGGGACTTGTTGACTACAATGAGTTCATCTGGCGACTGGTAGCTGTACCGACAGATAAGGACCGCCAGGGGGCGTCCCCAGCTGCCTCCACGATGCAGGGTGACTACACACCCTTGGAGCAAAGGAGGTATGATATACAGGGATGGTTGTTTCCAAAATGGTCAAGAGGTATCATAGGATGGTCTGATTAATGCAAAGATTTTTCATGCCTTAAAAGAATAGCAGTACTTTAAGAATACTGCATAAGTTGGTTTCCAGCATCATACAACATTACTAACATATATCAAATAACATTATAACCTTGCTTGTCGTCTCACTTTTCAGTATCAAACTTTGAATTCTTGCAAATGTCAGTGTATGCAATGTATTCATGTAGTCTCGGTTGGACTAAACTATAACGTTAGTTGTTAAGATGCTGAGTGATTTGAAGTATCATTTTGTCCTACTGCACCAACCTTGCCTTTCAGGAAATGAAAAAAAAAAAGAACAGCAGAATACAATTTGTGAAGCTTGTAAAAACTTGTTTCCCAATGCAGGTTAACCTCAGCCCAGAAACGCACTGTTGAGAAGGTGGCCAAGCTTCAAAAGCCAGTACCCTCCCATCTCTTCCACACCGACCCTGACGGTAGGTTTGTTAATGTTGTTCACCTTGTAGTACCTAGTAGCACGTAGGGCAGCAAGTTTCCTTGCTGTTTCAGTAGCAGGGTATATTTCTAAATGAAGGGGTTGCTAGCCCTTCCCCTCTAACGTGCTGGAGGCACCTCCTCAAACACAGGATCCCCATTTTACGTCCCTTTTAAAAGACTGGTTCAGCCCCAACCAAGATGCCCTTCCCAGGATTTGAACTCTGATGGTAGGTAACATACCGCAAATATGTACACACCAGAGGGTTCCAAACAGTCACATGGGAGATAAATTTAACCTTTAGCATGCTGAGCTCAACTTAATTACCAGGGTTTACTCCATCACTGAATCGAGCTACAATCTTAATTGGAAGAACACAATAGCAAACTTCTGACATGCACTTGTACACTGTCCAATATTATTTGCAATGCATGTTGCTACAGAAACATGATCTCCAAGCAGATCTGCACTGGTGGCAAATGTATACTGTTTCTGCCCATGGATACTGTTTTGCCACTGGTAGATCCGCTTGGAGATTAACAGAAACACAAGTGGACCATAGCGTGCTAAAGATTAAGATTAGTGTAGGGGATTAAAATATTTGCTCCATCCATGACTCTGGTCATCTGATTTCTACGTAGACGGACCTGGTAGAATGATTTGTTCTATGACAAAATACAATAAATTTAGGACTTTCTCTTTCAAAAACAGGTTGCTTTCAAAACTTCACTAAAACCTTTTCACAAAAATTTTAGAATAAAATTGGTCATAAGATTGTGACACGTGAAATTTTAGCACTCTGAAGTAGCTGTTTGGACGGCCAATATGTATTTTTTATGGAGTTAGGCAGCAGGGAGGTAAGACAAAATCTATAATGAACATGTTCTGTGTGACCTAAATCTTCTACAATCAACGTTTGTCGCACATGTGACTTGTAGAGTAAAGGTGGCTCTAATGTATCAAAGACCTTTTACTTCAAAGCAGTGACGTCAAACCTTCAGGCCATAATAATGTGGAAATGGATGAAAGACAGTTGGACTTTGATGTCAGGGAGAAATTATGTTGTCTTCAGGGGAGTTAGATATTCAATCTCGTTTGAGACCATCACTCCTGATATGATTATAACAACGATATTTCTAGAAAAATGAGTCAGGTAAGGCATCTGTACATTATGAACTACTAGTACCATTGACTGAATTTCTGTAGCTTAATTGGTAACAGTCTCACAGTTGAGCTTCTGGTTTCGGGAAGGGCATCCTGGTTGGACCTGTATTCATATTTTGGAAGGGATGTAAATTGGGGGTCCAATGTTCGAGGTGCCTCATTACTCAGATGAGTATCTACTGGCTGTATTGCTGAAACAACCCTTATAAAACAGCACAACTCCTTCTCATATCTGCTTGGAGAAAAGACTCGTTCCTAGCAACTAGGCATGCAAGTTTAACCTTCCACACTTTTCTTGTGTACAGTTACAAATTCTATGCTGCACTCCTCACATCAATTTTGTATAAATTGATCCTTATCAAGTAACATCTACTAACATAATCCCAACAGGGTACATAATTCCGCCACCCTGAAAAGGCATGTCCAAACAGATCTCCAGCCTAACGTCCCTAGTATAATGCACTCCTCTAATCCAAACTGTGCATACCTGGGGGGTGCTGCAGCAGAGATCTCTCAAACCCACTGTTTTCCAAAGTGGTGGATTTATGAAACCCGGCGGATTAATGTTAACGGAGGTTAACAGCTAAACCTGGTAATCATGGTCTGTTAAACAGATAATCCATTTTTTTCTGCCCTACCCGACCTAGTTGCAGGTCCCTTCCTAATGAACCCATTAGACAAGTCTAATTTTTGGGATGGAATGAAAGAGGCCGGAATTCTAACTGATGTCAGTGCAAATATCTGGGACAGTGAAAGAGCCAATCATAGACTATAGCCATTTTGGCCTAATTTACTTAAAGGGTAGATAATTTGTCATAATTGGGCTTGATGGAATCCCTTGTTAGCAACTTTGCAGTAGGGCTATAATTACTGAACAGGGGGCATTAAAGATGGCCTAATCAGTTTAGCATCCTCACTGTTTCAATGGAGGTTCCTACTCTCCAAGAAGAGGTTAGTGGAGAAGATTGTGACCTTTTTATCCTCTGCCCGTTTTTCGTCGGCCATCTCCACAAGCAGAGGATAGAAAGGTCACAATCTTTTCCACTAACCTCTGCTTGGAGAGTAGGCATCTCCATAAATGTTGAGTATGGTATTATATGCTCTTCAGGAAAAGTAGCCAACAAGTCTTAGAGCTTTTGACATTTAGTTTTCCAACTGTTGCATGATTGACGACTGTCTCATGTTTTTTGCAGTGGGTCCTTTCCTGTCGACAACGTCTCGAGACTTCAAGACACCAGGGAAGGTGTAAAGTTCCAACCAATCACGGCAACGGGTCAACTAGCTGGAATACAGATGTATCAAACTCACTGCTTGCCCTTTTCGCAAGGTCTTTTACTTGCAAAGGAGCTAAAGGATGAATTGAATTGCAATAAAATCTGTCGTGTTAACTGTTTATAACAGTAATTACTTAAGTGTGCAACTTTGTTTTGTTCATAATATTCACCGAATGATTCTGATCTGACAATCACATTGTGTGGAATAGAGACTAGCTGAAAAACTTTGCTGCTATAGACTAGAATAGTCTTATCATGTAATAGTGAAATTTAAAACCAAGACAGAACTTTATGCAAAAATGTTATATTTGGTCAGAGAAAGTATGTGAGCACAGAACTAGTACAAATAGTAGAAATTCTCACAAGATGTACATGACATGGAAAAACATACCTTTACCATAATAAAGTATTGTAGAGCTTCAGTTGAAAGATTGTGCAATATCTTTGATTCAATCAATACACTAAAACTTGTATATGTATCTTCATAAGTGGCATACAGTAATGCAACCATAAATACAGCAAAATTACCTAGAAACTGTTAATGATTTTCCCAGTATTCTTATAAGGTAATGTTACAATGATGAAGTACAAAGTGCAAAAATCTGTAGCATGAATGCACTACAAATGGTAACTTCTCCAGTGTATCATACTTAGATGTATTAAAATCTGGCAAGACACATAACACTCTGACTGTTAATTTTGTATATGTAGTATTAAGAAGGGCAAATGTTTTATGTGTAAACTATGAATATGTATAAAGTTGTATCTGTCCTGTACAATTTCTGTACTTAGTACTGTTAAGTTCTGATGTAAAATCTCTTGCAACAAAACTCGGGACATACAAAAAGTTAAGTAAGACTAAGAGGTCTAAACTTACAGATACACCAGATACAACAACTGTTTTTTTCAACTCCACTATATACAACTTATTTGAGTGGCAGTATACCAGTTCACTTTAGTCTATAGATACAATGTAGTAAAGCTGCTTTTGCAGAGACTTGAATAGCTGCACACCATCACCAGCACAAAATATAGGCATCTGAGGTAGTAAAATATACCGTACATATCAAACGACAATGTACTTACATCATATATCTAATATAAATATTTCCACAGGAGACATTAGTCAGTACTATCAGGTTCTATATACAAGAACAGCCAACACCTTCATTAACATAAATTATCTGATTTGTGATAATCCTTATACAAATTAAATGAGTTGGTGCCACCCCAATTTACCTTCGTGTTTTTTTGTTTTATAATCGAAAATTTGCACAAATGCTTTATGAAGCGAGATAATAATTTGTTTAGTTCTCTCTATTGACAAAATCGAGGGGTTGAATTTGGAAGGTTTCATTGCACCAACTCTGCATAACAGAGGGGTTGAGAAGGAAAACTGAATATGGCATGTTAGAAAGTTATCAATATTCATCAATACAAACCTAATTTGCAAGACTACACTGTCTTATGTAGGATGGTAGCAAAACTTTTACCATGATCTTTACAAGTACATGACTATACATTTCATTGGAAAACAAAGTTAAGAAAGGGCAGATTGAGGATTACAAATATTTAAGTATCCAGAGCACAATAAAAAGTGAAAGGATTACATTTGAAGATTACATTAAAATCAGTACAGTTAATTTACTGTAATTCCAGTAGAGTATGATCACTTGTCTAGAACACTTTCCTGTTAGCAAGTTTTACTAGTAAAAATTGCTGAATTGATTAAAAATATGCCCATATCAGGAAACTACTACAAACTCTGACTACTTTTGGATACATTCAAGTGAATTCCTGTAAAAAACGTCAGTCCTGTTTTGAATGTCATCTTATAAACTCTGCACCGGTGTCTAAAAGCATTGTTCAGTTCAACTCGTGGTATTTTAAAAACAGTTGACAGTTGAGCCCCAGTAAGAAGGTATTGCCACCATGATTTGCTGCTTGAATTTCACTTTGACTCTAGACCTAGAGTTTCCACTGCAGTCTGTTGAGTGCCATGATTTGGGTGATCTCTAACTCTACGGATTACAAGAACTAGTTCACATGTCAAAAGATCACTTTAACCCTAAGATAATCATCATCATCATCGGTCGCCTGTTCTGACCAGTTCCTTCTGTGGTTGGCCAGTTGAGCGATCTACTAAGATCTAAGATTACAGGTAACAAATACTAAGTTTAAGTAAAGGAAGCAAAATGTACATCACTGATACAGTATGCACTAATCTTTTGTACAATGTTAACACTTAAAAAATCACAGTCTCCAAGCGTTTCACATATAACTTTCCACAGGTTTGTTTTCCACATAAACTTTCCAGTAATGAATGAGTATTACTTCAGTCTTCTTTCTTGGATAAAAAGAAAACTGGGCCCAGTTGAAAGCTAATGCTAAAGAAAAACACAGGATCTTTCTGTGTCTAACTTTCACAGACATGGAACTAGATCTCTTTGACAGCAGTTTTTCCCTAAACTTTTGCAGCTCAAAGAGTTTCAACACTCTTCATCCTTGCTGCTTGTAATTTAATTATACCTGTCATCTGCTGACCTCCTGTGAACTACTGTCCCCTTCCCTGGGCACCCAGATGTCGGGGACATTTGATCTGTGATTTGGCACTGTTTCCTGGTTGTCCCCTTCACTCGCATCGTCATACTTTAGACGAGGCCGACTACTTTGTCCATTCTGCAGGATCGTGATCGTGTTCAAGTCCTTATCTTCGCACCGGTCCCTGTTTTGACGCACACCCACAATGGTCAACTGATCGGGAAGCTTAGAGCCTGCCCTGCCTTTTGGTGGCAGGCGCAAACTTCCGTTTACCGTGGTGATGGCGACTTGCGGCGTGTTTCCGCTATGTCTATATCGGGAGACTTTTTGTGACGTCAGTGGCTCCATTTCGTACGTTACAGAAGCGGTAGGCTGGTGGGAAGAGTCTGACTTGACTATCTGCATTCCATCACATGGCAGGTGGCAGGCAGGGACTGAGATATGGCAACAGTTACCCTCGGGGCCCAGCATACGACACAGGCTCTGGAAGAAAAAGGTCGCGTAGCCCCAGCTGATGGTCATGACGAGCATGAGGAAGGTCCCCAGCTGGACGTACGACAAGACTGTCGACGGCATCATCAGAGCACCGGCAACGAAGGTGGTCAAGGCTGCCATTGTGATAGCCGAACCCATTCGGGAGAGAGAGAAGATGACACGAGATTCCCTATCCTTTTCCGGCGCCAGGCGATAAGCTACCCCATAGTGCACGGAAAAGTCCACAGACAGCCCCACTGCTACGGACATGATGACTGACTCCAGGATATTCAGCTCCCAGTTCAGCAAGACCAGTGATCCGACAGTCACAACGATTGTTCCAACAATGGACAAGATAGCATAGAGGCTGATGAGCACATTGAGTGTGGTGATGAACATCACAGCTAATGCAATGGCGACAGACAGGCCCAAGGCTATCAGGGTCCCAGTTGCCAGGTTATCCTGCAGGGCATAGTGGTCAAAGTAGCTGACAAACCATCCATGGGACATCGTCGCCGGTGCATTCTTCATCTCGCCTTGCATCCACGCTTCGACCTCATGGTAAAACTTGTCCATGGTGTCGAAAGCAAGGGTGAACTTGTACTTGCTGTCAAACTCGATGATGAGACCCCTGATTCTGTCCTTCTCGTCAAACCTGGGCCCGGGGGTTTCCCTGTAAAACCTGAACCTAGGCATGTTGTCGAGTTCCATGGTGGCCACCTTGATGCAGTGTTTGAACACGTCTCGGGGATAGGGAAAGGCATGCTTGTTACAGCAAGGGTGGAAGTCCTCTCCTGTCAGCTCGTCCACACACTCCCGGTCCATCCACTGTTGGAACAGCTCGATGAAGCAGTTGGTAAGCTGTGGCCCCGGGGTCGGCTGATAGAAGGACTGGTTTCTGAGACGGAGGCAGAATCCCTTCAGCCACTCCTGCGACGCTGGGCTTGTCACGTCGAAAGTGTCGTCGAAGAGGAGTTTACCTCGGCTGTCTGGGTTCAGGTGATTTCCATTATCCTTCGGTACGATGCCCCAGATCATGGTGATGGGGAGGTAGGCGTACTCGTTGTCTTGCGCCTTCTCGAACCAGAACTGCTCCCGGTGGACCATGTCGTACTGTTCGAACGGGTGGGACCTGCTGAAGACCTGGAAGTCCTTCTGGCTTGGAAGGTGGAGTCCGGGACTCACAAACAGGACACAGAACCCTCCCACCATCATCCCCACGAACCACACCAGCCACACATACCGGTACTTGATCACGATGCACGGGAGGAGCTTGTCGAAGAATATCCTGGACATCTCCGACAGCTCGTACTCGACCTTCCTGCCAAGGTCGCAGAAGATCTCCACGCAGCTCTTCTTGAGGGAGTAGACGTTGCTTTTCTTTTTGAAGGTGCAGACGTTGGCGATGTACTTTTCGTAGATGACGACGGTGGATGGGATGAGGGTGATCATGAGGATGAAGTTGGCCAGGATGGCGGTGCCTGCGTAGACACCGAAGCAGCGAATGGCCGTTATCTTACTGACAAAGTTGGCGTAGAAGGTAGCAGCTGTGGTGAAACTAGTCACGAACATGGACAAGGCCGCATGTCCCAGGGTCTCGGAGACGATGTCCACTAGGGACGAGCCTGGTCTCTCCAGTTTGCTGTGCTGCCAGATGTCACAGTACACAAACACGTCGTCCGCCCCGATCCCCACCAACAGGATGACGGTGGTGAGGTTCATGAAAGGGAAGAACGGGAACTGGAACACGAGGGTGTAGAAGAAATATGACACAACAAGCGAACTGACAATGGTGAAGACGGTCATGAAGGTGATGAAGGCAGAGCCTGTGTACAGGCGGATGATGATGATCACAATGGCCATGGCTATGCAGGGATACACGGTATCCATCCGGAGGTAATGCTCAAACATTGTGTACTTGATGCCAAAGTCTATGCCGACGATTCTCGTTACGCCGTCCGAAATGGTCTTCTGGTCGAACTTGTCCTGATAGATGTCCATCATTGCCTGGCCGCTAGCGACGGGAACGAACACCATCGCGTAGCGGAGGATGTCGACATTGGGTTGATTGGGGCTGAGGAAGTCCTTGTCTACGAGATAATGCAAGATGGAGTGTACTGCGTTGTACTCCACACACTGTGCCGGCACCCGAGGGCACCTGTCCTGGTACGGCTCCCCTGCCTTCCAACAGTCCTGTTTCAGGGTGTTGTTGTGATAAAAGCCAGCACAATGCTTCAACCTGCCCAGAACTGCCTTGACATCTCCCTTCGTGATGGCGCTACAGGACTGTCGATTCTGGAGGAGCGCGACGTAGTTCCCCAGGGACCAGCTCGGACAGCAGTCGTCACAGGAGGACGAGACGCACAGGCTGGGGAACTGGGCGTGGTCACGGACGAGGGTCTGCTCCTGGGAGCACATGGAGAGGATGGCTGGCAGGGTGAAGAGGTTGAACTCGTCGTGGAAGTTCCCCGCAGACTCGAACACCATTCGGGCATACTGCCTACCTGAAGAGAAACAAAATAAGAAAGATATAAACGGTTTATTCAGGAATTGACATACAGAAATTAAAACAGCATTGCAGCCTTCTTTCAAGTAAACCGGCTGAATTACGCAGTCTTAAAATTAAAAGTACAAAAAGAGCACATTCAAACAATCGGAAAATATATACAAAAGACAAAATGTACAACCAACAGTAGCATATAGGGCGTATTCAGTCACGTGACCCTCCCCCTAGCAACGAGCACTGGTGGCCATGTTGGTGCTCACTTGATAGTGGAGCCCTATGGAACTCTCTGTATAAATGGCAGATGTTTTCTACGCCATTCACAATTTCCCTTCAAAACGTTTTGTCTCATAATCATGGTGTTTTGCCTCGTGGTCAGATTTTTGAAGTTTGAGAATCAACGTGTGTGTATGGAAACCTTTTGTATCTGGTCGAAAAGCAAGTTACAGGCCAGTTGTGTAACACAGTCGCGGCAACGTGTAGTCGTTGCTTGAGATACGTTCATTCATAAACTGGGGGTCTTTCAACGTCGAACTTTCCCGATCATAACGTACTCCCTGTCAACAAAATTTCTCACGACACTCAAGACACTGTACTACGTGGCTACAGGCCTTGGAACACTTGTATGCTGTGAACTGATTTTATGCGTACTCTGTAAACAGTTTAGCGGCCGGTTTGCTGCTGGGGAACCTCGCTCGTCGATAATGGGTCATTTCCAGTAGGTGAAATTGGATTTTTGTAGCTAAAAGGATGTGAGACTGGAGACTCTTTGCATATAATAAAACAGCGATCAGACGACTTCGCATTCCTTGGAAATTTGGAGAGCGTCGGACACCGAGAAACTTCACTGCAGGGTGAGCACCAACATGGCCGCCCACGGAGGGCAGGGGTGATGACGTCACATGAATACGCCCTATATAACAGATTACACCTTACAAATTGGTGTTCAGTAGTTGGGTTAAGTATGGAATAGCACTACGTTTGTATCTGTCTGATCTTGTGAAAGGAATGGTAAGCTGTAACCTCCCCTTTAAGCCCTTATTGTGGACTGTTTCACGAGTTGGAGGTAGCCAGGGTCGAAGATGCATTAAGATGCTTCGATGAACAACCATATCATCTGCTGATGTGAAGATCTGTGGAACTGATTTGCAACTAAACCATCCTTGGACCACATATATATAATATACTCATTGAGATCTAAGTTACCGAGATAATTTGTTAAAACATGGCACTCACTTGGATTGTTACAGGGGAAGGTGACTTGGAGAGGTCTGGGGTTGAGCTGACAGAGTCCGATGGTCCTCTTCTGTCTGGGTCTGTGTGTGAGTGGCGAGGACGTCCACTTCTGACCGACAGGGCTGACCACCCTTGACTCCACAGCTGTGACACGTGTGGCAGCACTCGGTGAGGCGGATACGTCGACAAAGTCCTGACCAGGAGAATCCAGTACCACCGTCACGTTGTTGGGGCTCCACTCCGTGGGCTGGTCGGGTGATGGCGGGGCGGCTGTGGCGGACGATGCCGTGAACCCGATATTTTCTACGTGCCCAGGGTAAGGCCTGCCGCCCTCCTGCATGTCCTCCACCACACCTGGCCGCACCACCCTGTAGTCTTCCTCATCATCGTAGTCATCGTCATCATACCTGTGTTAAGGGCGGTGCAGAGAAGTCAGAATCTGGTGCTGCTATATCAGGGCTGTCTCCAGCTTTAATTTTGTTCCCGTCCCTCTAATTGTTTGGGAGCCAATTTTTTACGTTGAACCTGTCATTTCAAGCTTCGAAAAATAAATTTTCATCAGTTTCATGTCATGAAGTTTAGATTTTTTGGACGGATGGGGAGAATTTTCCCCCGTCCTAACAGGAAAATTTCTGTCACAGGACAGAGGGACAGGTCCTGGAGACAGCCCTGTGCTATGCACAACTTTCTTAAAGGAACAAAGAAATCCAATATGAATACAGTGTACTTCAAAGTACAATGCATACATGTGTTAATCTTATGTATAGCACTGACATTTAGTGCAAATAAATGTACAATAAAAAGCCCATGCCGAGATAAATTTTCTTGCTAGGGGTAAGTTCAAAGTTTAGCAATACCAACAAAGCAGGAGTTTGAAGACTGTATATTTGTTGGTAAGGTCAAATCTGGCAAACAAGGTGAAATGAAAACTGGATCAGCAAGGGTGTTACAGAACTTCACCTGGTCAACCTTGGTTAAGGGAAGTCCTGAAGGAGAGCTTTTGAGGTTTGGGGACGACAATTGACGGGTTATTAAGAATTAATAAAAGAGGGAACATCTACATGCCACTGGTTGGCTTCTTACATCTTGGTGACGTGTATGAAAAAAGAGACTTGAATTGAAAGGGGTTTTTATTAGTAGAATGAGCTTTGGTTTAGTGTTGAATGTATTTCAAAGTCCAGATGGTACCAGTCGTCAAACAGATCCATGCCGGTTGTCTGGTAGAAACTGGGCGGCACGGAATCCCAGAGGCCATTCCCCGAGTGGTCAAGGGAATGGTGGACAAGTTCAAGTTCCACCACGGGCAGGCGGTCCTGGTCAGTTGCCCTATGCCAAGTGCAGTGGTCAAGGTGGTACAAACAGGCTTTCAGTCAAGAAAAGTGACTGACAAAACAGAGGGAGTGCCATCAAGGCACAGAAGGAACACAGAAATGGTTCAAAGTCTACAACATGTGTGACAAATAAGAGTAACAGGACCGTTGTTTTGTCAGATGTTCACTGCGAAATTTCTCTTCAGACAAAGAGATTCCAGACAAAGAAAATACCTTGGGTCTTCGTCATCATCGTCCTCGTGGCTGTCGTCCTTGGGTTGTTGTTCGTGGGCGAACTTGAGAGGAATGTTGTGCAGCATGCAGCCGGAGAAGCTGCAGGTGGCGTCGTTCAGGTTGTCCCAGCTGAACAGCCGGTCACCAAGCACGGTCCCTCGCGGCTCGAACCCCTACAGAACATGAAACGTTTCAAATGGTGCAGCTGGTATGTTTTTCTCCAACTGAAAACATGTAATGGACCACCAAGTTGCTGGTATAGTTGAGGGAGTCTTGATAAAAAAATCTCTGAATGAAAGATCTAATTAATGATTTTGAACTGTTGCTGATGTTCCATTCAGCCAGGTCACGTGATCGTGAAAAGGCTTTGGGTCATTTCAACATGAAAAGGATCAAGAAAACTGATCAAGGGAAAGAACAAACTTTTACCTAATGTGTAATGGAAATACATGTAGTGTAGCAGGAGTAGTACATGTAGTAGCAGTAGTACATGTTGTACATGTAGTTACTGTAGTAGTTTCCAGTATAAAATCTTTATAAGGTCAGTTACCATCACAGATGAACTTTCATTGGAATATAAATATTTTGAGCAACCGTTACATACTGGTTTTTAAGTTTTGAAGGGTAAAGTTACAATCATAAGGCTTCGAAAAATGGACTCACTGCGATTGGGTCAGAGAAGTTGGGCAGCTGGTGGACGGTGAAGCTGACCACAGCACAGGTGACCAGGGTGGCCACAGCAATGCCAAACACCACAAAGGCATGGTTAGCCACCACCTTGGAGTACCTGGAGAGAAAGAAAAAGTATGACTGTAGTCCTCAACCCAGTGGGAAATTTACTATAGAAGTCTTTAGAATGGAAATGTCTCTTGATCCTGATCTTTGAATGGCTGTTTGGGTCTGAAGGAAAGATGGTTTATTGACTTGATTAAAAACGTTTGTTTGTTTGTTTGTTTGTTTGTTCACACCCTTGAACCTCAGGAAAAGTCTTTTGAAAATATCAAGGGAGGAGGGGGATGTATATCAGCAGCTGAAGTAGCTACTTGACCATTGGAATATGCCGCTACTGAGTACGTAGTAGGTTATCCATGTGTATAAGGCAGCAGTCTATGGCTAATATCTGTAATCTGCAAAATACATGTACATGCGCATGTACATACTGTTCCTCTCTCTGTATAAATGGAGAATATTTCCAAAAGTCTTCAAAGCACTCTACGACAAGCCTCAGGGGGGCTATTTTCTGGTATACCTCTGATGTTCTCAAGAAGTCGCATAAAGATTAAACGAAGCTCAGTGCAAATTTCATAGGCAGTGCAAAGATGAGAACAAATATGTCTCATTTGCCGGTGACTTTTCGTGGGAGGCATCGCTTTCATCTATGGCGAAGCATGCAATCTGTATAATGATGAGCACAATTGATGGTGACTCTTCTTGCATGAGAATTGTAGGGGGCATTTCATACAGCTTTGGCCATGTTTACACATATCTATGGCCTTTGAAAAACATAATTCTTCATGAAGAGAAAATGTGTGTTAGATATCAAAACATTTACCTACGTTTTTGGAGGCTCTTACAGAGATTTGTTATAAATGTGCCAATCATGGCCATTTCATGCAAGGCCTTATGAACAATTTGCAAGCTTTGTCAGCTCTACCTTAGTAGCCTTTTAATGTCAAATTTGGTTGCAGGCCTGGAGTTAGGCGGCAGGGATAAGGTGATACTCAGTCTAATAGAGACATCAGAAAAGTCATTGAAGTGTTTATCAAGGAATTACACCAGGTCCTGTTCTTCAAAAAGATGAAATACAGTAGTCTCAGTCCAAAGAAGTGTGGGATACCAAACCTCAAGGTTAGTGCTACAAAAGGGAACTCCTCTTACAGTAAACACACTACAGCCTAAAGAGGAGTAAACAAAAAAACCCTGCTCTACATGCATATGTTACTGCTGAGGTAGCCTTCTGGTACAAAGCAGTTAGTTAGGCAGCAGGGAGAAGGTTAAGTGTAAAATTACTGTCTTTAATCACATCATGCTTCCATACAGGCCATTACTATTAGTACTAGCTAGCACGGTGTCTTCTGGGCGCCTTGCACGAAGAAAACAAAGACATTAGATGCCCTCCTTTAGCAGGAGACACCAAGAGGACACCCTTTCACCCCCCCACACACACACAAACTGCGACTTTTGTTTTTTTCTCATACCAGACCCTGGGACAGCATGTAAATTGATTGACATGCAAAGCCACCAGGTCATCGTTAATCAATAGATCCCAATAGGGCACCACAAGTTTTGGATGCCCTGTCTATAAATCCTCGCTAAAAGCATTTTGTACATGTACCAACATAGCTCATCTGCCTTTTTGTGCCCATACTTCACTCCTGGAAAGGACTAGACGATCAATCTTATTGACTTTAAAAGTGTGGCAGGTGGACAGACAATCGTGATCAGCTCAAAACCTTTACTAAAAGGTTACATGTAGTGATGAATCTGTGCTGTGCTTGGGTATGACGTGCCTGTTGTATCACAAACAGTGTTTTCATCCAAATAATGGAATGTATAGAACGTAAAAATTGATTGCCCAATTATATTTCAGACTATGCTTCGGCTTTACTTTATTCATCCATTGAAGGGAGTTGGAGTGACTTTGCATTCGCAGGGCTTAAAATACTGGGTGAAAATCATGCATCTTTACTAACCAATATTGGAGACTTGCACCTAAATTTTGGCTGTGGGTGTAACAGAGCTCCTGGGATGATATTTTTGGTCAGAAAAAATAATAAAACCTTGTTGTTTAAACATCTTCTAACGTAATTCCAACAGGGTACATATACATGCAATTCCGCCACCCTGAAAAGATAGTCAAAACAGATCTCCAAGTGAGTCCAACCCAGGGTTCCCCAGTATTTGCACTCCTGTATATATCTAAACTGTGCATACCTGGCGGTTACTGTACTAGAGATCTCTCAAATCCACAGTGACTGTTTTTCAGAGTGGCAGATTTATGTAACCTGGCGGATTAATATCATTGGTGGTTACTTGTTTAAGATTTTCAAGTCACCAGGTCCTATATGGTTCATTGCAATTTTTCAAAAAGCTTGAAACTACAGTTACATGCATGTAGGTTATGTTGACACTCTGCTTTGATTCTGTTCAAAAAAGAATTTCAAGCCCTGATGTGTTGCAAAAGGCAAAGAAAAATTGTCTAATCTTTTGATAATGAAATTGAGTCAATACAATTCTGCAATGAGCAATTAACCATGTGCATTGAAATGATCAGTATTTCAGCTTGATTCGAATCAAAGAAAACACTCGACGCTTCCTACTGTAAACTACCGGCAACATTCAACAGCTTATCTTTGAGTTTGTTGCCGCTGAATTGCCTTGTTTGAGAAAAGATGGCCATAAATCTTTCCACCGTGTGCTTAAGATCTGAGTCGCACTATAAAACTACCGTGCACCACATTTCCCTTAGGCCTAGGCAAATAAATGCTGTGTTTCCGTCATATTGCGTTCCTAGCCTAGTAAGGTTACTCTTTTAGATTCAACAAAATAACAGGATGATTGTCAATATAGAAAAGGGAGACCTAGGTTTGGGAATCCTTTTTCAATCTCTTGCAACAGGAAAACATGTTGGAAAACGATTCTACAACATTTTCATAATTCAAAAGTCAGATAAAAAAATGTATGTCCCTTGCCCATGGTCAACTTCCCGTCCAAAAAGGCTAGGGTTGGCAGGTTTTTGTTAGGGTTTGTCAGGTAACCGAAAACATTTTCCCCTATACATGTAGGCCTTGGCATAAAATGTAGCAACTTCATATCCCAAACATAGCCAGCACGTCCCCTCAAGACATGGAAGGTTCTTCAAATAATACATAGGTTCTACCCTAGCTCTAGTGTAGCATGGAAAATGCTCTGAGTGGAAAACCAGTCATCGAAATTTGGCAATGACTGGATATTACATGTACTTCATTCCAGCAATTGCTTGGTTCATCAAAGCATGCATTAAGCAAATTCTACATGATCGCACTATTTCTCTCCTGCACACGCCATAAGTAATACTATTCTTTCAAGAGAATTGATAGGCGTAACTTCTGATATACATCCGGAAGTCACGCGGGATGGCTGGCAACCACAGCCAAATCGCACTCTAATCTTACAGGTTATTCGCCGGGGACTAGTTTATACTTTGCTTCTCAAGATATTGCTTCGAAAATTGCCCCAAACGCATTCTTGGCAGCCGCAGTTGTTTCTGTCCCGTGAAATGTTATTAAAGTAATGGACGAAGTAAATGCTCCATGAAATTACTGGGCACTACACCTTCAATTGACTGCATTTTTCATCACTACTGCACAATGTACAATCCAAGCCTTCCTGTTAACAATGCAGCAGTTCAATCTATCTAACTGTAGAAAATTTGTATGTATTTATAGTATGAATTGATACTCAACATACATTTTGTATATAGGTCAATGAAATGGTCAAATTAACAAAGGAGACTGAAATTGGATCGACAGTCTCCTGTCTAAAATTAGATAGACTAATAAATATACATGTCTATAAACCAGTTGTGTTTTCAAAGCACATATGCCAGGCACCTAATTTCATGGCTGCCAATTCATTTAATCATTTTGTCTGATGGATTGGTTGATAAAAAAAATCATCTTTATAGCCAGTATGTCTCCAGAACTTGTTTCAAAATAATCAAAACTGGTTGTCGGTCATAGCTCATCTTAAATACGTACTGTGTATATCAATATGCAAAAATTTCCAGATACAATTCATTGTGTCCCTTTACAAAGTGCCCTCTACTTACAAAATAACCACAAACCAAATTATACCTTGAAGTAGCCTAATGTTACGCTTAAGATCCCCCTCTGATAACGAGCCAAAATTCCCGGCGCAGGTCCGAAATCGATAAAACCTAATTCAAAACGACTCCACCTAAAACCTGCCAGCGTCATTATGCTACTGAAAGGGTGCCGTCAATGGGAAAGCCTGTGGCAAAGTTTAGGATATCAGAACACCTGTTATATTCTTATCAAGAAAATCCTACCTGCTTCTGTATTCAGCACACTTCCACATGCAGGATTCTACAAGCTGATGCAACCAACATTTCACCCGATTCTCTTGTCCTTTGAAAATCTAGCTTTCTTGATGATATATTTTGGGGGCATAATCAGAATTGCCAAGCAGTCGTTTACAATTCCCCTTTGGAAACTTTCATCAATCATGTTGGATGAAAGGTAATATGCTTCAAATCCTTCATATAGACCTAATTCCAAGAATCTGTTAGGGCTTTTCTCGGAAACAAAAAAACCCAACTTATCAAACACCATTGGTTGTCAGGTAATATTCAAACACCTGATTAGGAAAAGCTCTACAGTTGAGTTACATCTAGGATTTTAAGGGTACTCTCAAATATCAAAATGTCTACAATATTATCACGTTAGCAGCAGTTACAGTAACTGTAGTTATACGCGCATCACTGTCATGAGAGTAGGGGTCAATATTAATATATCATGACATATGTCAAAACCTGCCAATGCTACGAAACAGTCATTCTAATTAATGGCATATCAAATCCCTCATTGAAGATACATGTACATAAAATGTATGATTAACAAACAACCCATAATTTTCTATTTTGTATTCCTGTCAGTATTTCAATCTCAACAGGTTTGAGTATATTGCACGAGCTGACTTTAATAGTAATAGTTACCAGGGAGAGTGCCAAAGGATTTGGTCGTCCAATCACACTTGCTTCAGAAAAATTGCCGGAATCTTCCCGGTAGGGTCTCCAAATTACGGGTAAATTGTACGGAGCGGATCGATACAATCAGGAAGGTCATCATTTTTAGGAGTAATGCAAACTGTTCTCCCTAACACGTGCCACAAAGGCCCCACAGGTATACTCTGTCATGTTAGAAGACCATGGGTCTTAAAGTTTAGGGCTATTCTTCAACTTTGCGATTCTTGGTGAAGAAATTTTGCTCCAGAATCAGCCTAGTACTTACATCTTCTAATAAATTTGCAAAGCAAGAAATATTGCCCTTATAGGGAGGTGCTTTAGAAACCATGTAAATCCCAGGCATCTACATACTGTGGCACAAGATTGTACTTTTGTTGTCAGGGCTTGAAATTCATTTTTTTGGAACAGGTGCACAGGCTATATTATCTAAAAATTTAGCAGCTGCCCAAAAAAATGTTGGGTGCACAACATAGAATAAAATTGAATAGCAGCAAAACGTAATTACAAACCCTACTGCCTCTCTTAAGAACTTCCATTTTGTAATTCTATAAACTTTGAAACTTTAAACAAGTAATACATCAAACAAAGTACAACAAAGGTTATATTGCTTTTTCTTTGAAGAATATTCTGGATACTAATGTACGAATTTTAACCTATAGCTTAGAAAAATATCTAGGTGCACTCAGAGTCAAAATCAGGTACACAGCTTCAATTTTAGGTACAAAAAAAGTGCACAAGCACCCAGTATTTCCAGCCCCGGTTGGTATTTGATGCGTGGGTTTGATGAAATAAAATGAAGGACAAAACTCTCGGCTATTCAAATTACATTTTTCTTTTCAAAGAAAAACAGTTAAATGCAATTTGTACAATTTGATTCATGTCATGAAAGAATGATACCAAACCTTTCAGACATTTTATCCCCACAGAGATGAAAGTGATTTTTGAAACCTCATTTTTCAAACAAGTATCCACTGGCTATCTATGACATTTCAATTAGGCTGGTTACGTACGAGTATACTACGGAAATTATTCGATTGTCACATGCCCATAGCCAGGGGGGGGTTTGCCCCCACACGCTCGAAGGTCCACTTTTTGATGTCCACGATTTTTTTGAAAGGTGGATTGATTAGTAGCAGGGCTTGAATCCTAGAAAAAACGGCTCACTTTATCTCTGATTTTTCCTTTGAAATCCTCTCAAAAACGCAGGAGATGCCATTTCAGAAGGTTCAATTTTGTTAATTCTCTGGGAGAGCATGGGCAGTGCTCGCTGGTCCCTCCGAAGAAACCGCCCCAAACAATATCCAGTGGCTACGGGCATGACTATTGAAATGTTAGAGACCCTAATAAAATGATCACCAGCACACAATTCACTCTTGACACGATTTGTTTGAAGGCTATAACGAATTACCTAATTACCTTGGATCCTTAATTATCCTCCACTCCAGGACTCTGGAAGAGTGAGGGTGCTTGTACCACGGCAACAGTTATAATTCATCACCATAAATGTTTGCAGTTATGGGGTTATAATATTAGGACATAGACCACAAAAGGTATACCCCAGTAATTTTTGTGACAGTGTTCACAACAACAAAACATACAAACACAACTGGAGTATTTTATATTAACTTTCAATGTGGTTTTATTTTGCAGTCAGAGGAAAAGGGAAGTTTTCGCTGTGTTTGCGGTTGAAACAATTCTGTAGTACAGTTTGAGTAGTACATGTACATTGGAAACGCTTATTCGTGGTGTCATATAATTTATGGTGGAGAGGTCACCATAAAAACTGTGAAAATAAACCCACTGCAAACTTTTCAAGATTTACTGTTCTCGTGTGTAATCAGTCTTCATCCTTTTGTGAATGTGTTTTTGTGATCATTACCCAATATCTTTAGTCAATAACATTTGGACAGGGTTGATGTTGCAAACTCTATAAGCACAAAATGATTTCACATATACGACAAAAATAGTTACTCAAGCTACTGGATAAGATTTTGAAACAGTCAGACGTTTCAGACAGCATCCGCTGTCTTTCGTCAGTGACTAATGATTTCACATATAAAAATGTTTCTTTGTCTAATCTTGCCCTAAATGGCATGTCTATATATACATACAGACTAAATGATGCAATAAACTGAAATGGAGAATTTATTATCAAATCCTGCAATATGATCACATTTATCGCAATTTCATTGCCTCTATCAAGGCATTATTAGAAAGAAGATTACATTTTACCAGCATTATTGGTTTAGTTTGTGAGTATGGTATTCATTTGTGAACAGAATAACACTATGGGTGGATTTCTTCAACTTCTAGTAATGGCTTAGTGTGCATGCCACTATTGAGGAAAAAGTATATCACAGTTATGTCTCATTGATAACTTTGTCTCGTAAGCAATATTTTAGAACAAAGTCACCATCATTGTAGTTGTTAATTGCCATACATTGTACCTGATACAACTGTTGTGCAATAAACTTTGACTTGACTTGTGTGACATTTACTATATAAGGAGATCACACTTGGTGTTATTCCAGGAAGTTTTGAGACTCCTTGTGGAGAATTTTCTTGGAAGAAATTGACTCCTTGACTTGAGGAGCGTCACGACTACAAGACGACCAATTACCTGCACACTGTAGCCCAAGGTCACAGTTGCGTGTGACCTTTCCCTCCATACTCCCCATATTTGCATAATCTCTGTAGGTACATGTAGTACATACACATGATTTACCTATCACACGACTGATGTTAGAATTTCGGCGTTGGATTGAAAGTCTTGACTTCAATCCAGAATGCTAGCATGAAAACTTTTATATGAGACGAACAACGATAACATAAAATGCATGTTCTGTGAGGTTATGCCAATTTCAGGGAACCAGCGTCTTGTTATTTTCCATGCAATAACACAGTAAGGAGACATGTCGAAAGCAGACAAACAGGCTTTGAAGATTTGAGCAGAGAGAGCTGTATGCTAGTTAATGGGTCTACATTGCAGGTGGTAGAAATTGGTTTGCTTTTGATCTTTCTGATGGAGTATGATTATGCATGTATGTGGCTGGCTGTATTATGTTTGCTTGGCATGTATTATTCTCTTGCTGTGCGTCTCTATTATGTTGTTTCAAAGGTACATATTTCATGTCCTATATTTCAGCAATCAATAGTACTAGTAATTACCTGCTTCTGAATGACAAAATTGTGCTATATTAGTTAGTCTTTCAAAATTTTGTGAGCAAGATGGCAATTTTTCTTTCAATTTCTTGTAGACCTACTGTAACAGCGTTATGTAAAATTTGTCCGAGGCACTGTGATGATCTCATTTTAAAATCACACTTTTCCTCTAGCTTCCATATTCACATGTAGTACAGAAAGGTTTTGAATTGCAGGGGATTTTTTTTTCAGGAAATACTCGAGGGTGTTTTGATGTTGTACATAAATCTCCACACATGGTCAAAATCAACTCTATAGAGTAAAGTGGGTACAAAACGTCAAGTTTAAACTATCTTATCAATCACCATAACACTCCCCCTGGGTACCATTGAGTTCAACAAGCTTCATGCTAATCCTGAGTAAACGCTTTTATTCCAAACAATCTCTTCCTTTGGGATCTATGAATCAAAATCATAAACTTCAAGTTCATCCAGAACACCGGAGCATACATTGTACATGTAAATAACACCAATAAAACATGACTTTGCGACTAATTGTCAAGAAGAGAAAATGACTTGATGAAGCTTTATAATGTACAGTGACCATCGTACGGTACAGCTACAAAGTACAATTAGAAATACAAAATAAATCTAACATCCATAATATGTGTATATCCATATTACTAGTATGTTACAATCAGATGGAGCTAATTGTGGAATGTGTCAACAAATAAATAATGCAACTGGTAAGAGAGTCCGGAGACCACATACCTCCGGGAAATATTCAGAGAAATTAGTAAATTTCTTGTTTCATCTTGTGTCAATGCTGTAGTTAGCATAATCTTTTTCAAATGATGGTCTTGTACAAATGACATCTACATTTAGATAATTTATGCATGGTGATATACACAATGCAATAGACATTGTGGTATCTTGTCTGAATCTATCAATGACAAACAAGATAAACCTGCTGCCATTTTGATACAGCATATAGATGTACAGTATCAATACTAGTATGTCAAATATAAATCATTCAGTCTGTAAATGGGGAAAATTGGGACTTGGTACTGAAAGAACAGAGTAGTTAAGCATAGAACAGCTGAGGTCAACAAAATATGGCATCTAGTCTTATCCCACTATGAATTACACAATTACAAGTAAAACTAAGTAAAAGATGATTTAAAATGAACTTACCCCATGTTGTATTCTGCTGATACAAAAGATCACCGGTGGATTAGTTAAACTTTCACTAGGGCAGAGGATGGCATCTCTTCATTTCAGCAAGCATACATCTGAAGAAAAAACATTTCATGATTTTGTAGTTTCAGCAGTCTGTATATACTTGAGACCCAAGTCACTGTGCGGGTGTTTGTTGCCTTTTGTTCAAACCTTTTTGAAACCTTTGTAACATTACCTAACTGAGAATAGTGAGATGAGTAAATGTTAAAACAATTTCTAACCTTTGTTTGACTTTCGAAATATTTCTACCGTATTCCAATCCAACATGTTCAAACATTTCTAAGGTCAAATCTTCCAACAATTTTGACAAGCAATGCATATCAGGGGCAAGATTTCAAAACGAAAAGATTCAAATCCAAACCTAACATTTGTAGGCAGTGTTGTTGGGGAGAGTAAATATGCAACGTGAATTAAAAATGGTTTCTGTACTTCTGGCTTCAAAGAAACACTTCATCGCAGGAAATCCACAATCATGTTTATCCAGGGAATCAGGAGAGAAAGCGTACTTTAACTGTTCAAACATACCGTCCAACTGACCTTTGCTGTGAGTTAAACTACATGTAGGATGTGGCAAACCTTGCACACAGTACACAGGGTGGGACAAGTTTTTAAAAACTCCCCCATGTCCTATAGGGCAAGTACATCAAAAATCTACTGGCCCAAACCAACTCTAGCTTCACTGGTCTGAAATCTAAATTATGCATCTTTTACTTGCATGTAAGTGGACTAGTATCTACCCACATCTAGATAACCCATGGAAAAATCACACCAATGGCCAAGTATATAGGATCCGGAGGGCATGCACTTTCGCTTGCCCAGTGAGTACATTCTGTTACAGAAAACACTATCAGTATCATACATTATGCTGCCAGCATCAACCAGCTATGATTAACTTGTAGAAAGCCACATGCACATGTATAGTTGGCAGGACTCACGATAAGTCTGCCGGGTCAGTTGGAAAAGATTTGACTACTGCGCGCTAGCTGTATTTGATATACATGTAATATGAAAACTTTGAAAACATGTTTAGCTGTCTGAAGATTGTTATAAACAGTAATCTAAACCTGTGTGATTTCTACTACATTGTTTTGTATATTATACTTTATGGATCTATCATATGCAACAGTTATGAAATAGGTAAAGAATTAAAAGTTATGCATAATTGTCATTTACAGGATAAAGTGGTATGTTATGAAATTTGGTTTGAAGACAGATGATATACTTTTCAGCCTTTTATTTCTTTTAAGATTCCCTACACTTTCTATATTGTACGATGTGATCAATGTATATGATATGATTACTTTGCAGCGGCTCAATAACTACTTTCCTTGATATTATTATAACAAAATCACTTTGTGTGCTTCTCCAATTGATGTCAATTTGGATATGCTGCTTCAAAATTGTAATTTAGGCCAATGTTGTTAAATCTGCCACAGAAATAGCTGGATTCTCATAATGACAATTTTAGATTGCGAACATTGCATTATCCTTATATCAAGAGATATCAAAATGTATATAATTGATTGTATTCTATCAGCTGAGCATAAGACATGTGTCTGTGATTATTATCTTAACGACATATATAAGGTGATTAACATAATGTTGCAACAAAGAAGTACTTAAAAAAACGCAAAAATAAAACCACCACAAAGATTTACAGACCAGCCTGGTATCTAAACCTTTTATATTTACCAAGTCTCTTTCATCCTCTCCTATTTGCAGAGAGAATGAAAGATACTCGGTAGCTATAAATTTGGATAACCAGTCTATTACTAACAGTACTATATGCCCTTCTAATGGCTGATATTGCGACTACCAAACTTGAAAGTCGGAATTGATAAATTTCACGAACACCTTGTCAAAAAGGAAAAGAAAGCATGCACACAATATGTAATTGGACACGGAGTGTACCCAACGTTATTTCCAATGTTCCACAGACATGTGTACTACATGTAGTACATGGCACTGTGCTGTCTCCAGGACCCATCCCTCCATCCCAAGAAATTTGCTGGTTGAGACAGGCAAAAATTCCAGCCCATACTAGGAAAAATTCTTATGACATGAAACAAACGAAAATGTATTTTCGTAAACTTAAATGACAGATTCAAAAATGAAATTTAAGAATATACATGTAGGCTTCCAAACAATGAGTTGGACAGAAATTGGTGCATGGCCATGGTTAATGTCAGTTGGGGTACATGTACGTACATGTATGTACTTCATCCAGACATCATAAATAATGTACACCCTTGTATATGGTATGATTAGTTTGACAAGGTCAATAAACCATCTGCAATATCTGCTTGTTGCAGGTGTGTGCTGTCACTGGGAAATGTCAATACCTGTCCAGGAAGCTTCATTTATAAGGACTGTCACAATGTTTTGGTATGAACAGGGCTCGAAATTCATTTTTGGGAATGGCTGCACCTAACCTAAAAATTTAGGTGCACAGAAATGATCTTGCGGGTGTCAGCAAAACGTAATTACAAATCCTAGTGCCTCTCTTAAGAACCTCAATCTGGAATTCTATACTACAAGTAGTAGCTAACTTTAAAATTATAAATAAGTACACAATGTAGTACATGTACATCAAAGTACAACAAAGGTTATATTGCAAGAATACATGTATTCTGTATCAAAGAGTACAATAGTACCTCTACCCTATAGTATAGCCTACAAATACATCTAGGTACACTGGTGCACCCACTGTCAAAAAGTAGGTGCACAGCTCTAATTTTGGGTGCACAAAGGTGCACATACACCCAGTATTTCAAGTCCTGGGAACGACCGTACAAGAGTACGGTGACCTCCTACGGTGGGATCATACTTAGCTGCTATACTCATATAAGTGAGTCACTGTGATGTTTTGGCAACAACATATGATTCAACCTTTTCTGAAAGGACAGAATGGCTGTGGGCGTGGGTAATCTTTCATTGACCGCATATCCCTTAATATTCCATATCCAACAAAATGCCAGAACACTCTACCCTGAAGACTTTAAGTACATGTACTCCGATAAGCTGAGCTTACTGTCTCAGACACATGGTGACCCAAAAACATGTCATTTTAAACTTTGGAGCATCAAGGAAGGGAAGATCTTTGTAGGCTGAAAGTCAAAGAAGCGAGAAACATTGGAGTCTAAGAATAAGTGCCTGTTACAGCCAGTATATGCTCCTATGCCGTTTAATGTTGGTTGTAGGATGAAAAACGTTCTTGCCACAAGTCTTACTATAATGAACTGCAAGCCTGTACTAGTACTGTCAAGACAATTTCATGTTCATATTTCTGCTTCAAACTCTGGTCCCAAAGTTTTGTTCAACCATTCAGGGGACACTGTCAATTTGGCCAATCATAATGTCTAAATCCTAACTCAAACTGACCTACAAAACCAATGGTACAAAGAAGGGCAAACTGTACACAGGCTGAGACTAAAATAAGTTAAACATTGTAGAGGGTCTGCATGGGGGGGGGGGGGGGGGGGGTCCTGGCAACGCTTAACGGTAAATTCAGGCCAGCCGATAACGCTTAACTTTGAAATCTTTGAAATCTTTGAAATCTTTATTAGAGATACCACGGTCGCAGACTCTAAATGGTAGAGTCCGAATTAAAATGGTATTTACATTTCTAAAAACATGGGATACTGGTATATACTCATTGCCTATAAGCGAGTATCAAAGACTTCTCAACCTTAAAAAACTTGGGGTTGAACACAGGGCTAGAGTTAACTTTTGTACTTACAGAACATATATCTCTCTCGATATATATATAGTCGTCTAGACGTATACATGTCTGAGTTACCCTTTAGATATTAGTAAGGATCGTTGCTGTGGGAAGTGATCAGTCCTGTTTGTTTAAAAGTTCAGTCATGTAGGGGATGGCAGAGTTTTTGTAACGTTTCGTTCGGCAGGTAGGTGTGTCCAGTTTGTCTGAGTTCCGCGTCCGTCGGCCGGATATCTGGCTTCTTAGCGGTGGGAGCCAGTCTCTGAACTCTGAGGTTAACAGTTTTTTTGCAAAAGAGAGACAAAGGTTCACTCGTCGTTCAGACAAGGACGGGAGGTTTAGAGTGGTCAGTGCGGAGGTGTAGTTTATGTACTTTGTGCCAAGAATGATCCTGCACGCTCTTCTCTGAAGTCGTTCGAGTCTTGTGGACTGGGTGCTAGTTAGTGAGGAGTGCCACACAGGCGCTGCGTATTCCACAGAGGGTCGGATGTACGTGGTGTAGACAGATGCGAGATCTTCCGTTGAGACTCCAAACCTCTTAAGTCGGCGCAGCAGAAAAAGTTTCTTGTTCCCGGTAGATATCATACAGTCTACTTGTATGTCCCATTTAAGGTCATTCTGGATGGTCAGCCCGAGTACTTTAACATGAACCACTGTTTCTAGGGTCTGTCCATCGATGAGGAGAGGTTCAGGGGTAGGTGGGGTTCTAGTGAAGCAGACATGTAGTGCTTTGCACTTACGACAGTTCATTAACATTTTGTGTTCTTTGACCCAGGAATCGAGGCTGTTAAGAGAGATCTGCAATGTGCATTGTTGGTGGATAGATCTCACCTGGGTGAGGTTCATATCATCTACATACTTCCACCTGTTTGCAACGTCACGTAACGCGCTATCAATCAGTGAAAGGAAGATGATAGGTCCCAGGATAGTTCCCTGTGCGACTCCACAAGAGAGATGTTGCCAGTCAGACACGTTACCCTGATAGCGCACTCTTTGCCGTCTGTTGGACATGAAGTTACAGATCCAGGGAAGAAGTGATGGACGTACTCCTAAATCAATCAGACACTGGATTGCGGTGGTGTGATCGACCCGATCGAATGCTTTGGATAGATCAGTTATTATCAATGTACAGATAGTGTTTGGAGCTGATGATGAACTGTATAGGAAGTCGAGTAGACTGACGAGGGCGTGAGTGGTCGATCTGTTCCTTCTGCATCCAAATTGTCTGGGGTCGAGGTTGTTGGTTATGTCGTTCATTATCCAGTCTGCGGCGAAGCGTTCACAATTTTTAGCAAGCTGGGCTGTCAGGGAGATCGGTCTGAGTTCATTAATGTCTGGTGGTGAGGACTTGGGAAGTGGTATAACATTAGCTTCCTTCCACTGGCGTGGGACAACACCTTCACTAAATGACGCGTTCATCAAGTCGCAAATGGGCCCGCTTAACTCACATGCAAATTCCTTTAGAATCCGCGCCGGGACGCCGTCCGGTCCAGGGCTCTTGTTGCAGTTAGTCGATTTGAGTCTGTTGTACACGTCCCAAACGTTGATTGTCGGTACTGGGTGTGCAGGTAGAAAGGCTGGTAGTGAGCACATGTCCAGAGGCGGGAGGGACTGTGACACGCTGGCGAGCTTCACGTTGATCGCATTAGCTATGGCGCGGTAGTCGTTTTGATCAATGTCCGGTACGGGAATGTGGCTGGCTTTCTGTTTCATGTTGCACATAGCTTTGATGTTACGGTGCCAGGACTTGGGATTGTAGTTTTTGTGGTTTTCAACGTTAATCTTGTAGAACTGTTTTTTTGCTTTCCTGATTTCCCTCTCTACTTTTTTCCTGTAGAATTTTGTAAGTTTCGCCGACTTTCCTGATTGGAAACTCTTTTGTCGCAGTGTTATCAGTTGCTTTATACGTGGTGATATCCAGGGTTTGTCACAGGGATGAAGCTTAACCACTTTTGTGGGAAAGAAGGTATCGATCGCATTTGTCAAGGTGTCATAAAATGCATCCGCTTTCTCTACTGTAGTTGCACCATTGTACACTTCATTCCAGGGATGGGTGGTTATCCACTTGCCGAACTCACTCAGGTTGGGTTCGCAAAAAGGCCGTATGTGGTGCTTTGCACACGCATTATTTCTCAGTTTAACTTTGGGTTGCCACAAGATGCAAAAGTGGTCACTCAGGCCTATTGGTGGTAGGATATCCGGCGTCTTGTAGCACGATTTCATAACGGTAAATTCAGGCCGGCCGATAACGCTTAATGGTAAATTCAGCATTTTTAGAACAGGAGATACCCCTGAAGACGACGTTTTTTTGCCACTAGTCGTCCTGATCTTGTGGCAAGAGACCTATTTGAGTATTTCGCTATGCCATTCTGGCACGCCTGCTCCGAACGCTTTAAATTCGGCGGCGACCGGAAATTTCGTATTGGTGGGACGAAATGTTCATGATCACAATGAAGAGCGCCGAAAATGTTTAAATCTTGACTCTCTGAAACGCTATTTCCTGCATTCTGAGGGGGGATTTTGCTCAAGAGTAAGCTAAGTTTTATGACATCTCTATTTGAAAAAAAATACAGAAGAGTTTCAGCTTGATTTTTGAGGGGCGTCACGCCCTCCAGACCTCGCCGGAGCTGCAACATGCTCCCGGGGAAAATTCTTGACACCCTGAAATACTATACATGTAATTTCTTGCGTTTCGACGGACAAATATTACTGGTAATGTAAGTTGAGTTTAATGATATCTCTGTTTGTGAAAAAATACAGACGAGTTTCAGCTTGAGTTTTGGGGGTCGACGCCCTCCTAACAATAATTTTCGACGGAGGCCCGGCATGCATCGGGGAAAATGTTAAAATCTTGAATCGCGAAACGCTTAATTTCCTGAACTTTGAGGAGAAAACTTTGCTGGTAGAGTGAAAAATAGATCTGAAGTGTTTCAGCTTGAAATTTTGTGGGGGGCTGGGGGCGCCCTACCGACATATTTTCGCCAGAGCCGTGTGCTCCCTGGAGAAAATTGTGAAATCTTGACCCACTGAAATGCTTTTTCCTGCGTAACGAGGGAATTCAGGTTGACAAATAACGCTTAACAAGGAATTAAAACGACCAGTAACGCTTCACGATTAATATACCGATAACGTTTAACGGTAAATTCAGTGCGGCCGGTAACGATTAACGGTGAATTAAAATCGCCCGTAACGCTTAACGAAAAAGGGCATGCAGACCCTCATTGTAAGCTTCAATTCGAGTTCGATTTAGCATTTGATTTAGTGGGGTTCTGTTAATACTGTAAATTCATTTATTTTCACCGGGACTAAATTTCGCATTTAATAGGAGCGGAAAGGTGCTTTAGCTACAGTTCGCATTTAAAACAATCCTACTATTATCTTAATATATAATAATAGTAATACAAAACCCAAATTCGTGTTGTCATGATTTTGCAATCAGGTCACCGCAAAATCCAAGAATTTCAGAATAAAACTACCACAAACATTTCAGGATTTTCAGAACTCCTTCATTCTCTACTTTATTCAAGTAAACTGGACTGCTGCTAAAAACCATTGAATGTACTAATCAGATGGGCAGGCAGCTACATGCACATGTAGGTGCTGACAGATGGCCCAATTCTTCTGTCAAACAGACACACCCATGGAGATAAGAGCCAAGCCTGTCTCATGTAAACTCTGGCAGGAAACAGGAAATTTATATATGTACTCTCATCTCCCAAATAAACATACCCCCCGGAATAAACATACCCCCTGGACAAATCTTCAAAATCTAATAAACGTACCCCCCGGAATAAACATACCCCCCGGAAATTGACCAAATTTACAGATAAACTGTGTCCATGCTACTTCTGTCCGAGGGAAAGAAGATGATTAGCAGGTTCTCTTTATTCATTTATTGACTATTTATGCCTGTCTGAGGACCATACCAGTAAAGTGTATAACTATTGAACAGAATAACAGTACACATCTTGTTCAAATTATAATATTCCTTGCCACTTCAAAAACTTGCCATTTATCTTCTATGCCTTCCATATAGAAACATAGATTTGTAAACAATACAATGCCACAAATCATTGTATTGTGTCAAGGACATTTAACATCATATAATATCAAGGAGAATATTATATAATGTTCTTGGCTTTTGTTGTTGCAATCCAAATAATTTGAAATCTAAAAATTACCCTTGTATGTATCATTTTGAGAAACTAAATTGTCAACAAATTTGTGAGAAACCTCCTGAAGGCTTGTTACAATGTTGCCACAAACTACAGGGTTCTCATGTTACATGAAAGGGTGAGCTATAGACAGTGGCGGCGCCACAAACAGAAAGGGGCGGGGCTAACAGAACGTACACTCATGTTCTTAGAAACCTCCGGCATTCTTTCTGTAGGGGAGTGATCTTATTTGAAGCATTTTTCAGTGATAATAATGGTGACTAGATTGCAATTAATTTTGTTATATAGACTTAGGTATTAAAAGTATTTTTTGTACAACTACAAAAACAAATTTCTGACAAAGGCAAAGGAGTTTTATTTGTAGATCAAAAAGAGTTGTTTCCCCTTCTTGGAAGTGAGATCTTCCAAAACAAAACATTCCCACGGACTGTCACTGCCGGGTGCGTTACTGTGGCGCTTTTCGAAGGGCTAAATTTTCATGTTTGCGGTAGGATTGAAATGTTTTGATATACTTTCAAAGTAATTATAAAGTTTTTGATGCTAAGACACAGTTTTTTGTGGTGTTATTTTTATATTTACAATTTGGGAAAGACTGTATCTCACGTGAGTAGAGTAATGTATTACATGCGTAACGTTACTTGAAACACTTTGCGCCGCTGACATATATTGGTTTCTGGTCAGCATGCTTTGGTTACCGATGTAATGAGACTGCTAAAGTTGTTCATATAAAAAGAATTGCATTTCAAAACGTCAGTGTGGCGTCTTATTTTCGCCCAATAACAACGTTGACTTTGAAGTGTTATAGAGATCGACCGATACGTTACGAGTTCCGCCAGGATTTCACAAAGGCCGGGTCATAGCGGCAGGGAAATCAACGCCGCTTGGCCGGAAAATAATGAATTATGAGCAAAAATGCCGGGGAAATATTGGCAGGAAAACCCAAACTTTGAATTTTAAGGGGATTCCAGGTTAAGCAAAACTCAAATTTTCAAAAAAATAATAAACGTACCGTCCAAAATAAGAACGTACTGGGTGGATTTTGAGGCTGAAAAAAATAAACGTACCGGTACGTTTATTTGGGAGATGAGAGTACATGTTTCAATTTGACATCCAAACCACACACTCAACATGGGGTACATACATGTCAGCACCTCAAGGGTGTATTTAGGCACAGACAAGAACATGATTGATACCATACATGTAGCTTTTATACATCATTGGTGATACAACACACTAGCCTAATAATACGTGTATTGATTCCTCACACAAAATTTGAAAGAATTCACTTGCTAGTATAACCAGAGTAGACTTTAAAAGTCAGTTAAACAGCTTGACAGGATGATGATGATGATTACCAACACCATTTACAGTGACAGCGTCGTCGTGTTGGCATAATAGTTAGGGTATTTTGCCCAGACCCCATGGGTCCTGGGTTCAAAACCCAACATGCCACCGATGTTGTGCCCTTGGGAAAGGCACTTAATACAGTCAAACCTGTCTATAGCGGTCACTCAAGGGACTGGCCAAAACTGGCCGCTAAGAACAGGTGGCCGCTATGGAGAAAATGTCGATTAATTGACCACGAGTGACACATGTTTTCAGTATCCACTGAGATACATTTATTCACCGTACAGTACACATGTAAACAGGTAAGGCACATTTTAGAACTTCGATTGTTGTTCTTTTACTCCTAGTTAGTTAAGAACAAAATACATGTTGCTCAGTTGTCACTTACTGTTCGTTTTCGACCGTTTTCAAACATAAAATCGTGGCGACAATTTTCCTTAGTCTCTTGTTGTGGCTTGTGTTGATCAGCATCTACCATTATGCTAATAGGGTACTCAGAAGAAGGTCGCTCTTTTGAGGGCTTTTTGTCTTTTCAGAAAATTGCAACAGCCCAAATTTTACATCATAGTAATATCATCCACATTCATTTTAAAGCTTTTGGTTTAGTAATTATCCTCAGTGATACTTTGCAGCAAAATAAATTTAGTATATTATACCTCCGTAACAGTGGTGTCATCCCTTGACCTTTATGCTGCTACCTATCCAGTTTGTATCAGCGCCATTTTGAAAATTGCGCTAAACACGTTTTGAGCACAATTTGAATGAATTCCCGGTGAAAACGGAAATTGGGCCGTCAGTCAAACATTTCACGAACTTGCCGCATCAGGTACATTTGTGGGTTGTATTTTCCAAAAGGCTGCCGTAATATTTGTCCAATCGAAATGCACAGAAATGGTCAATTTTACCACGATGTACAAACGCAAGCCATATGAAGAAAACTATACTTGACTTCGCGTCAAACCATGGATTTTCTAACAAAGATAAAACATTCTGGTTTTCTTTGTTATGATCCTATCCAGTTGAGGCCACATAAATTTGATAACTGCGTGAAAAAATGAAGATTTTGAACCCGGCGTGCGGTGGCGATGCGGCTTCTACCGGCGCGCCGGGACCGTTATCGGCAGTGTTACTGTACTCGCGGGACCGAAAATCGTCTGGCCGCGACCGCGTTGGACAGGTGGCCGCTATAGCCTAATTCTTAATGCTTATGTCAATGGGAAAAATCCAAGGGACCGACAAAAAGTGACCACTATGGGCAGGTGGCCGCTATGCAAAGGTGACCGCTAATACAGGTTTGACTGTACATGACTTTCCTCACTCTACCCTCTTCTATCAAAATCTAAAAGCTCAAGTGTTGAAATGCATATAGCAAATTTTGGAAGAATGTAACCGAGTCAAGCCTGAAGTTTCCCTTTGTCTGTATGGTGCATTCTTATGCAACACCTTGGCCAGAAGTCATTGAATAGGTTGAATTGGTGGTGAAAACTTGGTATTTCTACAGACAGGATGCTTTCCAGACCATTGCTTGCAAGATAAGAATCTGGCTTACACCTCCATTTCAAGCATGTCCAGGACTTTACAACCTTACAAACTTTTATTCTTCACACCACACTCTGTCTCATTATTTGACTATTTGAGGATGTATTATGAAGTTAACAGGTCTGATTTTTTGCAAGGAAAATTGCTGGGCATACGATAACAGCATATGACGAGGTTGTATCTCTGCGGTCTTATGACGCCTTTTATTGCTGCATGCAAATTGGCAATTTTGGCCAAGCATACCGGGTCACCCCTACTCTTCTCGATAAGTGTGTTGGGTTCTTTTACGTGCAGAAGTTTGACACTTGAGGCTTACACCTGAAGGGGCCGCTGGCTTTACGTCACCATCCGAAATGACAAGTGCAATCCCTTGCAACATGTTTGTTTGCAACCACAATGGAAATATATAGCTTACCATGGACTGACTCTACTGGCCTACTATTCCTTTTTTTGCCGAATTCTACCATCCATACCCCCATAGGGAGGCCTGGTGGAGACTGATATCAGTACTGTTACAGTACAACTAATCAGTAAGTGTGGAGTCACCTTTGGGCAGTCACTAAGTGCTAAAGGACAAGTGATAATTGAGCAATCTGTAGTCATGCTGCAAAATGTGCATGGGGTACCAAATCATCAATTGTTGCCTGTGAAATCCTTATCACCTACTTGTTCGCAAAGGTCACACAGAACACTTACTACATCCCCTAATCAGAACCATTATCATGATATTTCTCCCATTGGTTGATTGCTCTAATTCATTTATCTAAGAACTAAATTGATAAGATGCAGGCTGTCCAATTAGTAAGACTGTAAGAGACTTGATATGAGTGGCAAACTTTTGATGGAAATCTGAGATTTGCCAATCAAAAGAATCACCTTCAAAAGTACTGTACATGAATAGGGCGAAAAAGGACTGATGTGTGCAAATGAATAATCATGTCCATGTTATGAATATGATTGTGATTCACCAACAAGATGGCCACTTGTTGTACTGCCAATCATTACTGTTCTTTCGCCCTTTTGTATCTTTCCATGTACTATAAACTTCACAGTCACACATATCTTCGCACCATCCTACAGTAACATTAGATCTATGGTTCCAAATAATCTCTACAAATTTACAAGACATTTTTCTCAACCTTTAACAGTTGAGACACATCAATTTTACCAAGTGAAACTTGTGGACATGACGTTAATTTGTGATTTCATTCCATCTACTATAACTGACAGCTGCATTGTAGAATTATCACAACCTCTAATATCCTACCGGTGTACTGTGTAGTGCAATGAATTTTAAGATACTAGTATCATGCAGTTATTCATAAAACCACCCTCTCTGTCACAGACTCATTTAAGTCTAAATAAAGGTACTGTGCAATTTCAGTATTTTGGTGCCCAAACTGCAAATATTCTGAAAAATAAAAACCTTCAATCAAAATGACATTTGCAACTAATTTTTTCAGCATTTTTGTCACATTTCCAGCGCTGCTGCGCTGGAAAACAACAGTGGCTGATTCAAAATGGCTGATAACTTCAAAGCAGTGGCGGAGGGCAGTGCGCATACTTCAAGACATTCTCACAACACAACAAAGTCGCATTTTTACGCTGTGCAGTGTGAAATATTATAAGCTACATTCAGCTTATGACCAAAAACAGTGACTTTGTATTAAAGTTTTGATCAGTTGATCAAATACTACAACACAAGTATGCACCTTTCATCTTTTCCTAGAACTTTAGGCTCAATCAACTTCCAGACAAAAAAGACAATGAATACAAATTTACTTTGAATAAACAAAGCTTTGAAAATGAATAAAGCAATAAAGATCTGATTTTTCCCCCATAGAATGAACCATGGCACAGTGCTCTTTTGATTTGGGTCTGTTCGAACCAAGGAGTTGATAAATTATAGGGATAAACTACTTGCTAGCGCATTTCTTAATACTTTCACGTGAAGTGTAGACTAAGAGGCAAACATGAAGAAGAAGAAACAATGTACATGTAGCTTCAACCAACTGCCAAGAGGTAGCCTATAGCTAGAACCTGCAAAAGTGATATTGAAACTTCTACCTAATCTGATAATGTGTCAACATAAACACATCAACAAGTCATAACACAAGTTTTCTTGCCACAATTTCTCTCCAAGCAGAGGTGTGTATGCACGACTAAGGTACACAGTGGAAATCGGGTCAGCTAAGCTGCCTATAAGATGGCTGACATTTGAAAACAGGGAGCCCAAAGAGGTTAATACTAGCTTAGTATCAGTGGCTTCAATCTTTGGTTCAACAGAAAGCGGAGGGATAAACATATGTCCACAAAACACATTGTGCTTTGCATATATATCTGTTTGGCTGCAGTTTGACGTTCAAAACACATAGACTCTTTACTGGATACAGATACAAGATTGCCAAAGTACATAATTACAAACTAGGATTTCTTGGAGTCCAATCTTATAAGTTATATGACAATATAAAGATAAACTCATAAAGAAGGGTGCCCCAGTTAAGTTCCAGAATTTTTAATCAAAATGTTATTAATTGGGTTTTGATTTGAATCACAAAGAAGAGTTTAATCTTAAACATCTAATAAAAAAATCAATATTTGGTATGTCAAATGTCGGCACCTCACCTATCAAGGATACAGATACAATATTTATAGGTCAAGTCTACCGGTCAAAGCCAAGGTCCGTCCACCGTGACTGAGATCCATAATTTCTATCTTATAATAAAATTCGTTACGGCTCTCTTTCTTCAAAGATTTAGGGTATCAACTTACTGTCACAAAGAATAACACCCTGTGTGAAATGAAAAGGGTTTCTTGGATAGCTTTGCTTACGGGAAAAGTTGACGAAAGGTAAACCTATTGAACACACTGCGATAGGCTAAATCGCATCAAGTTTCACACGAGTTGCTACCGGTTGAACGTGAACTACTCCCCACATACTTCAAGAAACGGAGAAGACACTCACCTCAGACAAGACCGTAGGGTGGAGATCTTCGACGAAGGAGGGAAAGACGGCGAGAAGAAGGAGGGCCGCGCTAAGACGTGACGGTAGCGTGTGTCTGCATACCTCCGTCTGCTGCGTCTCCTCTGCGAGTAAACAGTCGGAATCACACGAATATCAGTCGGACTATTTCAGGAAGTTCGCAGGGAGATACTAATATGCGACACCTAGGGGTGAAACTTTATTTCACACACATATGAACAATTATACAGACAAATGAACCAATATTATATATAATTAAGTATAAATATTATATCTAAAGACAAATTACAGTTAAATAATAATGTTTTTAATAGTTTCTGTCTTCTTCATTTTCAACTGTGAACAACCCTACAATGATAGTGAACCATTCTACTTAGCTTCCGGTTCCAACATACGACAGGAAGTGAGCGTTTATCGGTAAACGACGACAGTAATATATTTAAAAACTACCTATATCTTATATTTATGTGACTGAGATACATAAAATGACACTAGCATGTCTCTAATGTAGCTATTTTGGAACAGAAATTGTGTTATCAGGCAGGCAGATTCAGTATTTAAGAATCAACATCGTCGTTCAGCTGACGAGGTGGCCGAGTGGTTAAGGCGATGGACTGCTAATCCATTGTGCTCTGCACGCGTGGGTTCGAATCCCATCCTCGTCGATAAAATTTTTCATTTTTCCCTTTTCTATTTTGTGAATTGACTATATAACATTGTTTTTAGGCTTAAATATGTTCTAGACATACCTTTCATTTCTTTCAAATGACTCAAAACAAACAGTTAGACTCATTCTTGACTTTTTACTATTCAGTGCTTCAGCACGGTTCACAAGAGACATCATACGGCTCATAGAAGTACTGCAACTGCAGAACCGAGCAAATTCGCTTATTCACACGGTTAAATGGCTCGAAGTGATGCCAATGATACCACAACCTAAAAACAGTACATAATGCCCTCTTTTATGGCAACTGAGGGAGTTATCGATTACAGGAAAGTAAGTTTCAGATCGACAATGGGCCGGTTTTACTATACAGTGTGCTGTTACTGCTGATGATTTTATCTGGATATACAATTTTTCCTTTTCTATTTCGTGCATTGACTACATAACATTGTTTTTAGGCATAAATATGTTCTAGACACACCTTTCATTTCTTTCAAAATACTAAATTTAATATAGACTCATTCCTGACGTCTCACTATTCAGTGCTTCACTCACTCACTCACTCTCTCCCATAGCTTAATCAGCCGTCGGGGCAGCATAGTTCAAAAGAGACACTGTACGGTTGATAGAAGTACTGCAACTGCAGAACCGAGCAAATTCGTTTATCTACGGGTTATAATGGCCCGAAGTGATGCCAATTATACCACAAACCAAGGGCATTCTATATAATGTCCTTGCACAAACCAAAGAGACACTGTGCTGTATGATTTTCTCTGGATCTTCTCACCTTCTCTCCCTGACGCCTTTGTTAGGCCAATGGCGTTATCTCTGGAAACTTCTTTGTGCTTCGGCACGGTTCAAAAGAGACACCGTACGGCTGATAGAAGTACTGCAATTGCAGATCAGAGCAAATGCGTTTATTCACACGATTATAATGGCCCGAAGTGATGCCAATGATACCATAAACCAAAGATACTACACAACGCCCTCCTTAAGGCGCAACGGGGGGAGTTATCGATAACAGGGGAGTAACGTTAAGTTTCAGATCGACAATCGGTTTACTGTGCTGTGTGATTTTATTTCATTTTCCCTTCTTTGAGGGTCTGTATGGGGGGGTCCGGGCAACGCTTAACGGTAAATTCAGGCCAGCCGATAACGCTTAACGGTAAATTCAGGCCGGCCGATAACGCTTAACGGTAAATTCAGCATTTTTAGAACATGAGATACCCCTGAAGACGACGTTTTTTTTGCCACTAGTCGTCCTGATCTTGTGGCAAGAGACCTATTACGCTATGCCATTCTCGCACGCCTGCTCCGAACCCTTTAAATCTAGCGGCGACAGGAAATTTCGTATTGGTGGGACGAAATGTTCATGATCAAGATGGCGAGCGCCGAAGGCGCGACGAAAATTTTGAAATCTTGACCCTCTGAAACGCTATTTCCTGTATTCTGTGGGGGGGGGGGTTGCTGAAGAGTAAGCTAAGTTTTATGACATCTCTATTTGAAAAAAAAATACAGAAGAGTTAATCAGCTAGCCTGGATGCCAGACCCCCAAACTAAAATATCTACCCCACACGATAGATATTTAAGTTTGGGGGTCTGGCGAGCGCCGAAGCCGCGACGAAAATTTTGAAATCTTGACCCTCTGAAACGCTATTTCCTGCATTCTGAGGGGGGAGTTTGCTGAAGAGTAAGCTAAGTTTTATGACATGTCTACTTGAAAAAAAAAATACAGAAGAGTTTCAGCTAGCCTGGATGCCAGACCCCCAAACTAAAATATCTACCCCACACGATAGATATTTTAGTTTGGGGGTCTGGCATCCAGGCTAAGTTTCAGCTTGATTTTTGAGGGGCGTCACGCCCTCCAGACCTCGCCGGAGCTGCGACATGCTCCCGAGGAAAATTCTTGATACCCTGAAACGCTATTTCTTGCATTTCGATGGGCAAATATTACTGGTAATGTAAGTTAAGATTAATGATATCTCTGTTTGTGAAAAAATACTGACGAGTTTCAGCTTGAGTTTTGGGGGTCGATGCCCTCCTGACAATATTTTTCGACAGAGGCCCGGCATGCACCCGGGGAAAATTTTAAAATCTTGAACCGCGAAACGCTTAATTTCCTGAATTTTGAGTAGAAAACTTTGCTGGTAGAGTGAAAAATAGAAGTGTTTCAGCTTGAAATTTTGTGGGGGGGGGGGGGGCTGGGGGCGCCCTACCGAAATATTTTCGCTGGAGCCGTGAGCTCCCTGGAGAAAATTTTGAAATCTTGACCCACTGAAATGCTTTTTCCTGCGTAACGAGGAATTACTCAATAACGCTTAACGTTGAATTCAGGATGACAAATAACGCTTAACGAGGAATTAAAACGACCAGTAACGCTTCACGATGAATATACCGATAACGCTTAACGGTAAATTCAGGGCGGCCGGTAACGATTAACGGTGAATTAAAATCGCTCGTAACGCTTCACGAAAAAGGGCATGCAGACCCTCTTCTTTTTATTTTTATTTTTTTTTACATGACATTGTTTTTAGGCATAAATATGCTCCAGAGATACCTTTCATTTCTTTCAAATTACTTATGACAAACAATTAGACTCATTCTTGACGTCTTTATTTTCAGTGCTTCAGCACGGTTCAAAAGAGACACTCTACGGCTGACAGAAGTACTGCAACTGCAGATCCGAGCAAATTCGTTTATTTACGGGTTATAATGGTCCGAAGTGATGCAAATGATACCACAAACCAAGGAGGTTTTATCTCCTTGCCCATACATAGCACAGTATAGTCGACCGTCGATTTAAAAAGAAATAAACGTTTCTGTAGTTAATAAGTCCATTCTTTGCTTTAAAAAAGGGTGTTGCGAATGTCGCTAGTTTGTGTAATCATTGTCGCCACTTTGAGGCATTAAAACCTCGTAAATAAGGGAGCACTAGTTGCAGTACATCAACCAACCGTAGGGTGTCTCTTTTGAACCGTGCTGAACGAGCACGCCTGGACCGCACCGCGCTACTTTTGCAGCGTAGAGGGCTGGAAACAAGGGTCAAAATAGGGGTAAGCAGGCAAGAGCGGATTTTTCACTGCTTCAGAATATTTTCCTATAAAGTAGCCACCATCTGGAAGCGGATACAGGCTGAAAACGCATGGCTATCTGGCATAAAGGAGCCGTCAGAATCAACTAGTAGGATCTATTACATTATACAAAGTAGTACGTTGCAATACTTCAACTAACCGTATAGTGTCTCTTTTGAACCGTGTCTACTTTGAACCGTGCACAGTGCACCCTCATCTTTGTGGATTAAAGTTTCTTTGTTGTAACGGAGCTTGTACAACTTATTTGTTTAAGTTACATAGTTAACTGAAGGGACCACCACAAAAAATAAATAGATGAATAAATAATGCAACTCATTTCGGCAAATTAATTTTAGGGGAGGGTAAGAAATATTTTGCAAATCTTTTTAGAGGTCATGCAGAGTGATGTTTTCCCAGACTGTCAACTTCGTTGTGCAAATCAAATTGGTTATCCTCAAGGTATAATTTTCTTCCATATCAAAGTATACTTGTTTTACTTGCCAATAGAATGCCACTGCTGAATTGCACTGCAATTTTGACGCAATGCTGAATATTGGCTGACGTACCTCTCAAGTATAAGTGTGTGTATCTTTGGTCAAATGTTAGATAATTTGACAGTTACATGTAACGGAAGAGTCTACATGTACATAGGGAACCCTGACATTTGAGTGACAAGGATAGTGTTGATATAATCCAGCTATGACAATATAATCCACAAACATCCGAAAACAGGAAAGGGAGATTTGACTGGCCTACCACAACTAATAGAAAGTAATGACAATACAGACTCAAGCTCATTTTCCAATATACATGTACATGTATATGTACATGTAGGTTCTTTTATTGACAGTGGTACATGCATTGATTCACTTGACATTATTTGGCTTATGAAAGTGTAGTCATATTTACCTTGAAGTTATTAGTTAATCTTGTGAATCTGTCAGATCTATGCTGCTAGATCTTAAAAATAAATCTGCTAAATGCATTAATGTAACTATAGAAACAAGAATATAGAAACAAAAGTGTCAAAGGAACAGGTTGTTCTGTGCTTTCCTCTTGCAATGGTCAAATTCAGGAGTTGGCAATACAGTGTATATCAGTAAAGATAATGTACATGTGACAGAATTACATCATTGAAACTGACTAGCCACAATCACATGAAACCACAAACTTCAGGGGTGCCTAAGCATTCACACAAATTTTATGAGATTCATACAAATTTCATGAGAAACGCACAAATCTCTATGCGAAAACGGCCGAACCTTATGAAAAACGCACGAATCACTTATGCGAATACGCACAAATTTTATGTGTCATGCAATCCTTTTATCCGAACCGACCAACCACAGCACAGATCACGTGACAAAGCGAGATTTTCAGGATGGCGTCGTCGAGATGCGGCGAAAGAAAAACAATGTGACACGCTGAAATGGAGCAAAAGAATAGCTCACAGACAATTTAATATGTCCTCGGGACGGTATGCCCCGGTGCAATGCTTTAAAATCAAAATATCGTGGGTAGAAACACCAATAAACATGCCCCCCCCCCCCCAACGCCGGTTTGCATAAAAAGACTACATGCTTATAACATTCATACATTTTCCATAAAATTCGTGCGTATTCACATAAGGTTTGTGTGTATCGCATAGTGTGCGTGCATATCACACAAGATTTTTGCGTATTCACATAGTGATTTGTGCGTTTTTCATAAGATTCATGCCTTTTCGCATAGTAATTTGTGTGTTTCTTATAAAATTCGTACAAATGCTTAGGCAACCCTGAACTTTGTTAAATTAAAGGAAACTTTCAACTTTATCTTTGTTGACAATGATGCAAATTCTGTCTCTTCCTTTTTTGTATAAATCCAGGACAACAGTCTTCTTTAGTTGGATGAAGAAACACGCTATTGCAGACAAAAAGACTCCTCCTCTTCCTAGACATTGATGCTGAAAAACAACAACAATGGTAAACAGATGTGAAGAAAAACAACATACTGATAGCATTTCAAATACATATGGCTATGATAATTCTTAGTACATGTACTACAAACTAGGGCCAGGTGCTGATATCTTTGCATAGGCTCTTACAGTTGTTCATGTATAATAATGCTAAGCATTTGTAATGTCATTCTTTATTCATTCACTTACTTTGTAATGAATGATAGAAATTTGCACCTTTCTAAAAGCTTGTTGGCATTAATAACAAATTGAATATACACGTATTTTTCAAATGCTTCACTGTTCTGATATAAATTATAATGAAGCCATAGGTTTTAATGCAATGAAACGGAATAATCTTGAAATCATACTTTAAGTTAATATGACTCAAAATTCTTATCAAACACATATATGAAATAGCAGCTATGACTAAATGTGATTGATCTAACAAGGATGTTAACTAACTAAAGGTGCTTTCATAATCATATGAATACCAACCTGATTTCTTTGTACTGTTTCTTTTCCACATACTTCTTCTTGAACTTCTTCTGACGCCTGGATAAAATAAAATTAAAATAACAGATAAGGGCTAACAGCCTATTGCAAACATATTTCTGCATAATATCTAATAGCTTTCATCAAAATATCAGTCAAGACTAAGTTAGATAATCTCTTTGACAGATGCACTAAAATTACCTTTGAGACATCATACATTTTAGTTCAAAACGATTACCACTTTATATCTTTCATTATACACTAAATTGTCTTTATTCTACTTTAATGCTATGTCTTTGAGTTAGTGATGAAATTTGAGTAGAGCGAATACCATCAATCAAGTACAGTTCTGTCTTTCATAAATCCATCAAAGGTACCAGAACGTTTGTACTCACTTTGCTTTCACTCTGGTTTCTAAGATGTTCCTTCTCTGGAGACTTTTGAAACGATCCTTGAGAACACTTCCTTCAGGCTGTGGGAGGGAGAGGGTTTATGTAAGTAAGTATTTGTGAGATTTAGGAAGAGTTCATAAAGTTTTTGTTCTTATTTCGCATAGCCAGTTTATTGCCTTAAGGCATAACACATCAGTTTTAAACAGTATGTACAAGCTACCAGACTGTAAGATTTGCTTCACTCACACCAAGATGGACTCCTACTCTTTTTGATAAGTGTAGTGGGATTTCTAACATACTTGAACAGGGGACTTCTACTTTACATGTACATCCCATCTGAGAGGACATCCTTTACCAAAGTTTCACCTGAGTCAAGTGAAAACATAAGTGCAAAGCGTCTTTCCCAAGGCCACAGCATTGGGGTCTTGTGGAGATTCAAACCCAGATTCTAAGTCAACCACCCTAACTACATGCCACCTACACATACTGTGATCTTGTTCCACTTACCATGACAATGTGTGGCCACTCTGAATTAATTCTGTGATTGCTATTTTGCGAGTTTTGTATGTTATTCTGTAACTTAAATGTCCTCTGCTCTGCTCAAAGTGCAAAATAAAAATGTCTATGTCTGTTATCTCTGTCATTTACCCTTCTTGCCTATTTTTTTCGAAATGAGAAGTTGAAATTTTTTACTGACCTTGAACTCTCGGAGTGTGCCAACAAGCTCTTCACTCAGCTTGAACTCTGGGAAAGGCTCCTCGTACCTTTAGTACAGACTGTTAAGGGTGCATCTCTTAACGCGCAGACTAACACATAAGTCTTAGATCACAACATTCACAATAAACAAAAAAATATATAATTAAAAAAAAATACAACAAGCTGACTACATTATGGCAAAATGATAATACATGTAATAGCAGCATAAGGAACATACAGAATTATATAAAAATGTAGGTATATGTAAATCTATAACAGTCCCCTTTTGGACTTTGCATGTACAACTGTGCACAAAGAAAATACCGTACATGTAAATGCACTTAAGTTTGCCGTGATCTAATTTGTGGTAGGGAGAAAATGGAGTGTTTGCAGCGTTTTTTTGCTCCCCGTTGAAACAAGGTGGTAGACAGCCAGAATACAAAACAAGCATTTTCCAGGTGGTTTTAAGTTTGCAATGAAGAGGTTGCCATGAAACCCGCGAACATTATACCACCGCAAACTTAAATGCATTTACAGTACATCCCAAATCTTTTCAAGAATTACAGTATACAAATAACCTGTAGCAATCCATGAAATAACTACATTTCAAAATAATCAGTTACCCTGGAATTCAAAATACCACACCATCATCAAAACTCTCAGTATTTGAAGCACTTTGCAAAACACAGTGAGAAAGGATACTTGTGTCTGCTGAGTCTTTTAGGTTTATCAGCATTTTGAGTTCTTATTTCTGCCCTCTTCTTCTGTCTCTCTTCCTTCTTCTTCTCCAAGGCATTGATCTCTTTCTTGATGGCCTTGAGCCTACAAGTATCACAGGAGAGAAGTTTGTTAGAAGCATCAACAAATGTGGGGTCGGTGTGGCGTAACTGTTAGAGCATTGGACCAATAGGTCCCGGGTTCAATGCTCACCATTCCTCAACATTGTGCCCTTGGGAAAGGCACTTTACAATCTGTGGCGGTGGAGTGACGCCCACCGAGCCTCTTTGGCTAATCTGTCTAACAGTGTGCCAAAAAAACACACTATGGATTTGGTTGTCAATGTGCCAACATCTAATACATTTGCCACCAAAAACCTTACAAATCAACAAATGCGATAGCATCAATATAAAATAACAGGCAATAGAGTCAATTCCATGTCACCGAGAGGGTTTTCAGATGATATTGCTAATAAGTTTGAACAATTTTAGAGAAAAGACTATTTCAGTCAAAATAGTTCCAGACTGTTCAAACAATTGGAGATGAAAGTTTGAACATGTCTGAACTCATCTTTATATTTTGGAAATAGTATGAAAGTATTTGCACAAATATCTCTTTATTTAGAACAATTTCCAAACAGCTGTGTGATTGTTTCACTGTTGGAACATGTTCCAACATTTTGTATCATTCTCAAAATGGTAGATTTGGGTTATTGCCCCCATAAAAGTAGGTGCTAATCACGCTCTATTGTCTGCCTCTGTATATTTTTAGATTTCACGTCTGGACACAGGCAACTCTTTTGTTTTGAGGTGTCTGTGTATGGCACCTAGGCCTAATCTCCTATAATTTGAAGGGATGTGTGAATTGGCCTGTTCCCAGCCCACTGACCCAGTTATACCATTTTTGTAGAATGTTGGAACATGTTCAAACAAATGATCAATCTATGTTGCAACAGTTTAGAAACTAATACAAATAATGTGTTCAATGTTGGAAATTTTTTTAACCTGTTGGAACACAGCAGAAAATATTTAGAACATCAAATGAATGTTGGAAATTGTTCTTAACAGTTACTTATCTCACATAGATTGTTACAAAGGTTTTGTAAATGTTAGAACAAAAGGCAACAAACACCCTCTCGGTAATGTGGAATCGACTCTATAGCAAAAGGACATAATTTTGACATGCCGACATTTGAATATTTTTGTGCCTTTTCCAGATAGGTTTTCTGACTGAAGATTGAAAGGGAAGAAATGCTTAACAACTAAATTTTCCAATTATCATTATCTCCATGAAAAAAGGCTTTTTCATGGAGATACTGTTTTGCTTGCGTTTGGTGTTTGTGTGTATGTATGTGTCACCGGACGCTTAAAGTCACCATAACTGTAGAACCTGTACATGGATTGTAATGATTTTTGGTATGTGGGTGGGTGTTAGGAGGAGGAAGGTCAAGGTCGATTTTGGGCCCCCTGGCACGTGTGACTGGAACTGCAATGGCGTATTTGTTAAAATCTTCAATGTAGAAGAACTGAAGAGTGGATCGACAGATCGTCATGTTCTTTGGTACACAGGTAGGTTAGACCAAGTTGTACACACTTGCAAATGAGACCGAATTTGCATAAGTAAGGAGGTAAATTGTTTGCATGGGTGTCGTCGGATGCTTAAAGTCAGCATAACTGTAGAACGTGTAGATGGATTGTAATGATATTTGGTACATGTATGTGGGTATGCGCTGGGAGGAGAATGGTCAAGGTCGATTTTGGGTCCCCTGGTTTGTGTCCCTGGAACTGCAATGGCCTATTTGTAAAAATGTTCTAAAGGGGTATAACTGAAGAGAGGAACAACAGATTTTCATGTTATTTGGTACGCAGGTAGGTTGGACAGAGATGTACACACTGAAGTGCAAATCATGCGAAGTTAGTGTGTTTGCGTGTGTGTGCGCGTGTGTGTATGTTTGTGTCACCGTGTGTGTATGTATGTGTCACCGGACGCTTAAAATCAGCATAACTGAAGAACGTGTGGATGGATTGAAATGATATTTGGTATGTGGGTAGGTGCTGGGAGGAGAAAGGTCAAGGTCGATTTTGGGACCCCTGGTATGTGTCACTGGAACTGCAATGGCGTGTTTGTAAATATTTTGCAAGGAGAATAACTGAAGAAAGGAGCGACAGATTTTCATGTTATTTGATAGGCAGGTAGGTTGGACAGAGATGTACAAACTGAAGTGCTAATTATGCAAATTCATACTGAATTTGCATAAGTAATGAGGAATATCTACTCTATTGTGGGCTTTGAGGTCGCACCATCTGTTGGTCTCTTATCTAGGTCAGTAGCTATTTATAGCCACTTCTCCCCTTGCCCGGCCAGTGTGGGTCATACCATTGAGCGATATAGAATGGGGGGAACTGGTTTAATAAAAAAACAAAGTTTCATGGAGATTTTGGGTCCTAAGACTCTTGTTGGAGTTGTAGTCAGTATCCTACAAGGTCAACAATTCTATTACATCATTACAGCCATAATTAGGCTATGTGTACCACATATCACCTTTAACATTACACTGCACATCATTAAAAAGACATTTTCATCTGTATTTTTCAGCCCCACCTGTTCACTTCATGCTCTTTGATCTTCTTGGTCTTGTCTGCTGTTTTCTGTTGTTCCTGAGATGAAAAGGAAAATAATTTTTAGCTAAAGCTAACAGACACTAAGCTTCTATGTAGCTGGGATACCTGCATTTATCACTTGGTTTGGCACCCAATTCCCTATTCATTACAGAGTTAGTTAATATAATTCATTGCTTCCTTGTCCCCCCAACGACCCGGAGGTCAAGGGACTAGGTAGGTACAGAGTTAGACAACAGGGAGAAGGTTAAAATCTGGCAAGTCTGTGAAAGAAATTTCAATGTTGGAAATCCTTGTACATGTATATTGATAACGCCAACATAAACGGAAAGATAAAAAGAGTAACTCCCAAAAAAAGACTCATGTTGTCAAGTTCTTGTATCTTTCTGAAATCTTTTCTTTCTTAAAGATACATCAGATAATTGTAATTTGTTAATGATTCTTTTCATTCACTAAGAGAGGAGGACAGACTCTACCTGCTCCCTTTGTTCCTTCTCCTTCCTCCTCTTTTGTCTAGATTTCTTGTCTTCAGCCCTGATGGTGGCCTTGGGGATGGACTGCTCCCCTGCCTGTTCCTCCCCTTCTTCCTCCTCCTCATCTTCTTCATCAAGGAGGCCCTCGGTCAACTCCTTCATCTTGTCTCTCTGGAATAAAAATATCAGTTTTACTTATCATCATCATCATCATAGCTTGTCGCCATGTATCTCTATCCAGTTCAGTGCAACTTCTTTCGCTTCCCGGAGGTCCGAGTCTGTGCAGGTAGGTGAAGGTCTGCAGCTGTGCATCAGGTGTTGCAAGGTTTGGGGGTCCTCACCGCAGCCGCAGGCTGCACTGTTGGTCTTCCCCCACCGTAGCAGGTTGTCACCAGTTTGACTTATCAAAACTAATAATGGCTAGTAGGGTAACCTTGGCTGCATGTATTAGCATGCCAGCCGAACCAATAGATAAAAAATGAATAAATAAACTAATAACAACATACTAGTAATACATGTACATAATGTACCGTGGAGAACTAGTGCCCAAGCATAGAAAATGTAGAGTTTTAAGAGCCTAAATGTAGCATTGACAATTTAGATGATAACTACTGTAAATGTTTAACTTTGTGGTGATTTAATTTCGCAGTAAAGAGACAATAAAGTGTTTGATGTGGTTTAAAGCTTGTGGTAGTGCTATAGTCACATACTGTACAGTAAACGTCTAATGGAAACACCTCTTTTTATTCTGCGATGAAGTGGTCACCTCGAAAACCGAAATATAAAACCACAGCGAAAATTTCAAGAATTACAGTAAAAATAGGAGAATAGAAGCTAGGAATTTTCATAGTCTACAAAAAAGCACACTACAATCTGATCTAATTCTCCAATCATGCCACTAGTACAAGTAACCCTTGGGAAGAATTTTACTCAATGATGATGGAAAATAGCATCTCTTGCTAAGATCATCAGAATTATTATTACTACATGTAGAATGGTTTAGGCTTCTGTGTACTTACACGAGTGGCCCACTCTCTCTTTGGAGGCAGTCTGGTCTGTCTTTCCAACTTCTTCTCGTCCTTAACCTTCTTCCTCTCCGACTGCACCGCCTGCTGCAGCAGCTGCTGGTGGTCCTCGAACGTGGGGTTGTACGACCCGCCCGGGTGGATTACCTCCACCTTGGGCAGGATGGACGGGTTCTTGGCGTACGTTTGTGTCCTGACGGGCTGGAATGGACGAGACGGTGCAGGAAATGAAATGTCACGCATGCAAGTCTGGACTGGCTTGAATAGGAGCAATGTTCACAATGTAATGCCTAGTGGCACATAGGGCAGTAAGTTTCTTTGCTGTTTCTGTAGTAGGGTATATTTGCCAAAACAGCTAAAAATATCAAAACTGAAGATGTGGAAAATGTAAAGAAGATGTAGAATAATCATAAGAAAGACATATATATTTTGTATATTGATTTCCATGCTCTAAACCTTGTAAACTTGTACTTAGAAATGTGTAGTATAACCATAAGAAAGGACATCATTCAAGTTTCTATGCTCCTAAACTTGTAGCACTGAATAGTTTCATGAGGATTTGCATTTTCTTCTTCACTCATGCTTTTATCACATGTACACTAGCAGGTGAAAGTTATATTACAGACTCAGTTGATACCTCGCATTCAGTTCTGAATGTGCCAACATGTTAATCATCTAGTTCCTACTTACCACCTTAACTCTCGTCTTGCCAGTCACCTGGGCATAATGCTCATCTTCTTCTTCTTCTGTCTGTCTATCCTTGGTATCTAAACATGGGGGACAAGAAAAAAATTATTTCAAAATATCATTTGAAAAGAACTATCAACAGTTACTAAAGCATAAGAATAATTGTTCCTACTCAAAGAAACAGAGTCGTACTTGGCACTTGACATCACTTTAATCATGTTCGCATGTGATGTTCCAGTTCTATACATCACAGCTGTCAAAGGCAAAACCGTAGGCGCCAAGAAGACTCTATCTTGATGGGTTGTAAATAGTGCTGCGTACCTAAACGTAACATCAGGACTGGTACAGGTACAAGTACCGGTACAGAGGTTTAGGTACAGGTCCGGACCTGCACCTGTACCTGAACAGTTTGAAAAATTAAATGTATTTTTCTGAACACCTTCAATAATGACAGAAACATATCATATAAACCGTTTGCAACTTGTTAGTATCTTTATTCAAGGAACACATGACTAGGTTTCCTACCGCCAAACTCCTTTGGTCTTGCTATCAAAACTCCCGGCCTGCCTGAATGACCTGTTGCATATTAGTTACCTGTTCCAAGGTGTCACTTTGGTCACGTTTGGTGGTGCATGAGGCCATGAGGTTAGAAGATCAGTCACAAAACAAGCACATACTTGGTTTAAATCTATTTCGGTACAGTACCGGTACTTCATGTTCCAGTATTTTGGACCTGTACCTAATCAGTTTTTACGGTACAGTACCGGTACGCAGCACTAGTTGTAAATGTGCGTTAGGCTGCGTTGGGTGGTACTTGCAAGGCTAACTGGCCTACCATGTGTGACTTAAGTTGAACCAAGCTTGGTTAACACGTATGTCCGTCCAACACTCGTTGGCCATTGTAATCGTGTCAAGCTCTGAGTCCCAGATTCACCTCTCTCACAGTTCTCGTGTGTTCTCGCAGTAACGATTCCCTCAAATGATACCACGTCATCATGTGATCACGATTACAAAAGAACTAGACAGCTAACATGTATCATCATACAGTCACCTAGAGGTTAACTCCATGAAAAATGAAGGTATTGTTTTTGGCGAGCCTGTGTGTTTGCTTATTTGCTTGTTTGTGTTTCCAGAAATTTGTAGTCAGCATAACTTAAGAACAGCTGGATGATAGTTGGTAGGTGGGTAGGTTTTGGGAAGACCAAGGTCAAGGTCAAATATGTAAACACCCCCCTGGTGAGTGACTTTGGTACTGCAGCAGAACTTCTGGTTTTTGTAATTTTTTTCCTGGACATGCTATGGTCTTGTTTCTACTGATGAGTATGAAAATTAACAGGTTCAAATACAATAAGATTTTACATACCATTGCCCCAGAGATCGTAGTACTCCCGAACTGCTTGTGGTTTTTTCAACCCTGCCTGTACAGAGTTCAGCTTCAGTTTCTTTCTCTTCTCCTTGGAGATGTACCCCGTCTTCTGCTCAAGTTCTTTAGCTTTCATCTCCTTTCTTCTGACCTTACCAGATCCCATAGGTGGAGCATGCCTGAAAAAAAACAGGTCCATCAATGTAATGTTTTTACAAAACTTCTGTAAAGGTATCAAAGTATTGCATACGTATACATAACTTCCAAGGTGAAATACATGTATATACTGCATACATATTTTCCTACATTTCAATGCAGACGGACGGGAGACCTGGCGCATCCCCTTCTTGTATCAGCCAAGAAAGGGTATGTCACCCCGTAAGGTCAAAAGTTAATTAAAACATGTGGCACTTACCCTGTGACAGGTTTGACACTTGTTTCTCCAGCTATGATCTGATCTATTTTCAGTGGTTTCAGCTCTTTTTTCCTCTTCTTAGCCACTGTAAAAAAAAAGAAGTTACTTTTTGGAATGAAGCTTTGAAATATCTAGTTTAGTTATTATAATCAATTGCTACACAAAACTGAGTGTGTAAAGTGTTGATAAAAGTCTGTTCATACAACTGTACATGTGACTTACCCGGTGCTTCGTCTTCATTGTCGATTTGTTTGTCAACATAGAACAGGCTGTCATCTGCCTTGTCTGCTACAAGACCACTGGAAGAAGAAGAAGAAAAAGAACTGTTAAAATCATTGCACGACAATTGTAACTGGTACAATGTATGGCAACTTTACACACATGAGAATTGAACTATTGCTGAAAGTTAACAAATATAAAGAACTAATCTGGAAGTGAACAGGAAATATTGTGAGTTTTTAAACAAATTATGCCGGGCTTACAGAAGCATCAGTTTCACAGAATCGTATGTTACTGAACAAGAATAACAACTGACCGAACTAAATACTGGAATAAGATCATGCGTGGCTATATCCAGTAAAATATGTTCATTCAATTTTCAGAGTTTTACTTTGCAATCTATTAAGTATCAGCGCAGATGCTTTTCAAGTTGATGTTTATCGAATACCCCTTTCTCTATACTTCATTTGTAACTTCGATCTTTGAGTGGAGGATTCAATTATTCAATTTCTAATTTTGTACAAATATGAATTTGTAGGATATTTCATGGGGGAGGGGGGCATGCACGTGTATGTATGAACTGTGTGCGTACATACCCGGTTCTTAGTTGAAGCCTCTGATCGTCGAGAAAGTCCTCTATGTCCTTGATATCGCTGTGCTTTCTCCAGGCGGACTTGTTCTTCTTGCTCACACGTTTTTTCTTGCCTCTGACTTTCGGTTGCGGGAATAAAGATCCCGAAGTTTGTGGAGCTTCGCTCGATTCTGAACTTTTCGTCGCTGCCATCTTGGACGAGTTTACTATGACATAGGGTAGATGGATAATTACAGTTATCAATACAATAAAGATATCATCTCTTATATAATATGAAAATATTGCTACTATACTAAAATTGTATAATAAGATAAAAATTTAGTAATTGATTTTATTTGCGTGATTCATACGCTCGCATATTTTAGGTTACTTTTACCCCTAAAGGCTCAGTGGTACCTCTTAAGGTCAAAGGTGATTTTAAAGGATGTTGTTTGGCTTTTCCAGGAACTACCGGCGTTATTCTGCATTCGTGTAAAATACGGCTCTCACGATGGCTCGTAGAATTTGAAATGTAGACAGTTTGGTCTTAATGTGCTTACTTCGCAGTGGTTACATGGGCGGGTCTTTGGATCCCAGTACCGAAACGTTACGCGGCCACTCTAAAAGGTTTTAAAATTTAAAGGTGCGTATCGTTACAAATTATTTGATACATATATGCATGTAACTTAGATGTTTTTCAGTCCACGTACCTGTCTGGCCTCTAACGTGTTGAGATTCGACTTTTTCTCCTTTCACTAGACGTTCATACTTTTGTTATTTCTTTGGTGAATCTATAATGTTTCGGTGTGTTACTGAGGATATAAAGAACAATTTAAGTTCCACAATTGACTTTGTAAAGATTAAGTTATGGAGCTTTAGAAATAGGAAACTCCTCGGTTCATGCTGTGCTTATTTTGTGAATAGCCTCAGAAATTAACAATTTCTTTTCAAAATGAACATGTGTGAATTGCGCGTTATACTATTTAGTAGAGTAGAGTGTTTTGTTTGTTTGTTTTTATGTATTGCATAACCGACAATAATTTTACAGAACCACCTGCAGCTGCATCCTAATCCTTCCAGGTCTGGCCCTAACCAAGAATGCATAGGCTCTCTGAGTACTAAGTAATCATCTGCATTCAGTCAGGTGTTGTCAAGTGGGTAATTTGAAACCTTGCAAACCAGAGTGCATGACAGTCTTCAGTGCATGTAGAAACTCTTGACCTGGAGACTAAATATAGTAAAGTGCTTTTGTTCACAAATTCCAAAGGCATTTCAGTTGCTGTGTGCAATAATTCAATGATTTGTATGGTTTGTATTAGAATGAGAGAAACAAAATGGATATCAGGAATTAGAAAAGCAAACAAAATCAATTACAGGAATATATCATGTATCATAAAATAAAAGGTAAAGGTAGTCCCATAGCCAGGTAGTTTATAACCTTTTTGAGGTTGTTATCAACTGTCTCTACTAGTAGTGCACAGCATTGGAAAGCGGAGCCCAACCCCCTCCTTCCACCGCCTTCTAGTATTACCTCCCCAACCGGAATCAGGTATCATTCTTACACTTAGGTCACATGGAGTGAGGAAACTCATATCAAGTGCCTTTCCCAAAGGCACTATGTCTATCCGGGAGTACCAGAAATCAAACCAGTCACCCCTGGACCTTGTGCCGCAATGATAAGTGAATTAACCAATAGGCCCTCCTGAATATATCGTTATGCATTGCTGGCCCTCCTAAATTTACCAGGATCCCCCCATGCAGACCCTTTTTAGTGTCTAATGTCAAGTGCCTTAAGTATTTGTTCAGACCCCACTTAAGAAAGGCACAAAGTCTGTCTTAAACCAGGTGTACCAGCCTTTGAACACCTAAAGGGGTAGTTTTAAAACACCATTCCTTGGGCACCGGCTTTTTAGCGAATGCCCACAAACGCCCACTCTTGTGAAGTCTGCGCAGCACGAATCTCAGTTTTTTGTACGACCAGTTCTAGCACCATCATGAGGACCTTTGCAGAGTTTAAGTCTAAAGGTTACTCATGTCTACTTGTTTAGAATTGATGTAAGCACTGTTTTGCAATGATCAAAAAGTTGTCTTTTTCATAACAAGCTCAGACGTTCTTGCTAATCCTATGTTGATCTTTTGCTTGTGTCAGCAGATTCTTCCATTAGAGGACATAGCTGATCTACATTATGCTTTCTAGAACATTGTATGGACTGGAGAAGAAGACAGACATGCCCTTATTTGTAAGTTTGGGATTGATTTTAAGTTTGTTATTCTATCTCTAATATGTCACAACTGTTAGAACTTAGACCTAATGGTAGTAAATGGTAGTGCATAGGTGATTTCTGGACAAACTTCAAATCATGCATTACACTATTTTTTCCAGAATATCACCATTCTATCCCAAAATAAGATCACTGGCTAGAACTAGTTAAAGGTTAATTTCTTCATGATTGTATCATTGACATTATCTCATCACATGTACTAGAAAAGGAGCCTTTCTAACAATCATACTAAGAATTGGAACTAATCTTTTTGACACTTTATAAAAGTAACCATGACATTCAGTATTGCCTATACTGCATGCAGTTTAGTTGCAGGGGTGACATTCATAACCATTGCACTGAAAATAACTTTTGTCACAGCTTCTCTTGAATTTCAAGTGCGGTGACAATGCTAGAAACAAGAAATTGCACACACACTCATTCATACCTGCCAACATTTCAAATAATTTTTTTTCATTTATTGTGCAGAGGGCCCATTTGTGTACGTGGTCCTTGAATCTAACAATAGTGTTGAAATTTAATGTCATATGCATACTGAAGCATCCATCAGTATTTCCACCTCAATCTTTTGTTTTTGTTTTTTATTGAAGACAAGACCCAGTAACGTCCCAGTCCCTCCCCTGAACCGGGCTGCGGGAGGTAAGATATCGGTGATGAACATCGTAGCGGTGGTTCTGTTCTTCGGGATCTGTCTGACGGCGCTGAATGTGTACGAGTTGCGCCGCATGCAGAACGACCACATGAACCTACACCGGGACTGGCCGGCCGCAGAGGGCAGAACGGACAGGGGAGTCAAGGACAGACCAATAGCTGTCATCCGGGGGAAAAGGGTACGACAATGTCTTTTTAATATAACCTTCTCCTTGCTGCCTAACCCTGTAACCAAAAGAGAATGGGGTGCCAAACAGCTACTCCAGTGTGCTAACGGTTAAAAAGATCAGCCTCCTCCAGGTTACTGTAATTCTTGAAATTTTCACGTTGACTTTTTTGTTCACGGTTTTAGCGGTGACTGCTTTACCACAAACTTAAAACCGCAGTGAAAATGTTTGTTTCCATTACTGTAAAGAGTTACTATTATGGTGCTATAATTGCGAACTTAAAAACCACTGAGAACACTCCATTTCCTCCTTACCGCAAAATTGAATCAATGCAAACTTAAAGGTATTTAGATTTTGTAAAAATAAACATTTTAAACAATTTTTCAAGTGAATATTGAAAATAAACCTCTTTTGTCTAACAGATGCTTTTTTTTCTTCGCAAGTCAATTTTTAGTGTTCTTTGCAAATATCTAGGCTAAAACACACGGTTTTCATGTACATTTTGACCACATAATTCATAATCTTTTCATCCCCAGCTTGAGTCTGGCTACCTGAACCATGTGTTTGCTGTGTTCAAGAGGATTGGGTACGAGCGGGGGTTACCAGAGTCCAGCTGGGACGTCATGTGGGCACACGACTACCCCTTCACAGACCCCAAACTCACCCCTTATCTTAGGAACATGAAGCCTCATCAGAAGGTAATAATGTTTTTGTCCTTCTTTCTGTCTATCTGTCAATCCTCCATCCATCCTTTCAATTATATTAACATAAGACTAAGAGAGCAGAATACACGTACAATGATATACCGTAGAATCATTCAAAGAATTTTCATACAAATCTATATTCATCACCAGGATCTATAAACAATTAACAGCTGACGTTTCAGTGATTTTCCATCCTGATAAAATTATCTATGGAATCAATATCTCTAAAGAAAACCCAAACAATATTAGGGTCCGAAAAATCGGATTTTGAAAGTCAATTTATTTAGTCATTTTTATACATGATTAGTTCAAACAACACTATCACAATGTATAGTAACGTTCATGATACAAAAATATGACGTCGTTGTGATGTGAGAACTCACAGAAAATTGTCGCCAGGGTTTTTGTAGGCTCATGAAACTAAGGGGATCATCGTACGGCACGATTTTGCCTGGTTTTAAAATCCTAAAAGTATGAAGTTATTACGCAAATGTGCTAAACAATGTTAGTAAATGTCACTACCATAAAGATTTCAGCATTTTTTTATCTCAATTTTTTTGCCCTAATATTGCTTTGGTTGCCTTTAACCAATGGTGTCAAGATGCATTATTTCATTGTTTAATATTGTTTGTGTTTTTAGGTTAACCATTGGCCAGGGAGTGGTTACATCACCAACAAGATGAGCCTGGCGACCTCTGACATCCACTTTATCCCCAAGGCCTTCAGTCTGCCTCACAAGAAGGAGGAACTCTTGAAACATGTAAAAACTACTTTCCCCAGTTTGTCAAGATGTCAGTGTGCATCTTACTGTTGTAAGGCCATGTCGATTTGATTATATGGATGAAATCCTCCAGGGACCCCAAAACTAATGCAAGTGTGAGAATAAAAAAAAAAGTTTGGCAAAAAAAAAGCTGCCTTAATTATGAAATCTATGTGGTCAGGAAGGATGAACGAAACTAAACACACGGAGTGTAGCATACCGAATGATAGATCCTTCATTTCTGTTCTTTCACATCTTCTTCTTTGACTTTGGAATTGGTGTCATTCTATGTCATTATTTTTTTTAATTAACAGCATAAATTTTCTCATTTTCCAGTTGCTTTGTACGGTTTACAATATGGGTGAATTTTTATTTGTTTGTTGTTGATCTGGACGAAAATTGATGCGCATGCGGATGTCATCCATATAATCAAATCAACATGGTCTAAGTTGATCTCTATATTATGATGAACAATAATGTCATGTTAGAAATATTGATCAATATTGTGTATTTTCATGCTTCTTAATTTTTATACAGAATATAGAAATCCTTCCATGGCATGATGGCACATTTTGACATTTAGATTGTTTGAATGTTCGGTCAATTACCTAGGCTGAATCAAACCCCAAGAAGATGTGGGTACAAAAGAACAACAATCACCGAGGCATTAGGATCAAACCTCTAGATCGTAAGTAACTTCTGTCATTTCTTTGTCTCACAGGAAAACCTTCGTATTTTGTTCTCCTGGTTGTGTGGTTGTGTTTTAGTGCTATGAAATGTGAAATATGCACGAGACATATTGTCTCTACAGTACTACTATAAAGTTAGACCATTCAGTTAAACTGCAGAAAAAAGAACAGTTTCATTATGGATGCACAGAATGTGTAGATATTTCTTACATGCAGAATGTTAGCCTCTTACATAACCTGTATATCTTTCCATTCTCCACAGAGCTGGACCTTACAGGGGAAAGTTTTGTCCAGGAGTATGTGGACAAGCCGTTCCTTATTGATGGCAGGTGAGGTGTGGTCACAATCAACATGATAACAGCTACATGTGTTGTCCATTATGTTGCCGATGTCAGTTGCAAATGATGCAATGTTTTACAAGTGGCCCAGAAAGGGTGGCTTGTTGAAGTAGCCCACCCTGCTAGCCTGCCTTTTCCGGAAACCCTTACATGTATGTGTATGAAACACCAATTTTAATACTGAACGAATTGAAAACAGAGTGCCATATAATTTGTTTCTGTTTGCTATTTCAGGAAGTTTGACATTGGCATCTATACAGTTGTGACCTCCATTGACCCCTTGAGGGTGTACATGTACGAGGAAGAAGTTCTCATCAGGTAACAATTTATGTATAATTTGTAATGTTTGTAGATCAGTCCTTTTGGTATAATTGTTTGTGTTATCAATTTGTTGTCAATATCTAATCATCATATTCTCATTGAAAATACCATTCGTAACACTACACAGCAGTAAATGTCTTGTTTCAAAACGATTTGACCCCAAATGATTAGTCATTATTGGGTAAATCCCTTCAATTTTGGTAGTCTAATATATAACTATTACATACCGCAGGTACTGTCCTAAAGATTATCACCCGTTTGATCCAAATGATGTGGACAAGTACGTTGTCGGTGATGACTACACCCCGACTTGGAAAGTAAGTAAACCTTCAACAGGAATCCTTTCAGGCATTTCTTTTGAAACTATCAGAAAAAGTGTTGCATGGCATTTAGTACTAGGGGAGGGTGAAAACCTTTACCAATGATTTGATTGCAAATTCAGCACTAAGGACAGGTATGCATATCATTCACTATTTGGCTTATTCTTGTTTGTCATTCCTCTAAAACGTTCTGCTGAGCTGGTGTTACAAATAAGAAGCTGAGCAGTGTCAAATGCTCAGAGCATGATCAGAATAATAAGAATAATTGCTAAACTGCAATATTGTTTTTGATTGTAATAGATTTTAGCAGAGTTATAGAATCAAGTGTGAAGTATGTATGCTTTTATTCTGTACCTACAGATGCCATCCCTAAAGGAGACCTATAACAGGCTACAGTACAGTCACAAGGAGACTTGGAACCACTATGTCAGGTCTATAGGTGAGGACACTTTCTTCTAGATACATTTTCCTTACAATGTACTTAACCAAATAGACCAATCCTGACTGTCCATCACAATTAGCAGTTCAACCAATCATAGCATGTCAGCAAGCAGTTTGACCAATGAGAGAGTGGCTGATGTGTCCATTTTCTGACAGGGAAAGACCCTTCCACAGTGTGGAGAGATGTGAAGGCATCACTAAGGGAGGTTGTTCTGGCCAAGGAACCCCAACTGGTGGACGCACTGCACGGCAAATACAAGTCTGTCAGGTATGAATTTCATTTGGAACAATATAGTCTAACTCCCACCAGCAACTTTTCAAATGGAAGAACCCATATACATATATAATAACTGAGCCATAAATACACTGAATATTTATCTGCGCAACTTATGCTGGTCAGTCTGCTGAGGCAGACTTTTCATCACTTACTGTGACTTAGATAGACTCTGAGAGAAAATCTTTTTGATTTCTGCAAACATACATTCTTCTTGTGTTTCAGGAACTTTTTTGAGATGGTTCGTTTTGACTTTGTTGTAGACGAGGACCTGAACATTTTCCTCATGGAGGTACGTGTACCATGCCTCCTTAAAATTTACCCTTTTTCGTATTTAGTATTCTCTCATTTCTGATGTATGTTTGAAATGTTCTTGGCTAAATGAATTTATAGAACACAATCACAAAGTTGTAATGGACTAGTGGTGACTTTGTAAATGCTTTGGTAGGAAGGTGAAGTTCACATAGTTATCACTTTGTAATATTCTAGATAGGGCATCTCAGTTGGGGCTGCACCTGTCTTTCAGAATGGATGTAAAATGGGGTCCCGTATTTGAGCAGCTGCCTCAAGTATGTTTAAGGGGAAAGGCCAGCAACCTCTCCCTGTAAAGACACATTGTACCCTGCTTCTGAAACAGCAAGGAAACTTGCTGACCTATGTGCTACTAGTCACTACTAGGTGAACAACAACAACAAGTTGTATGATATGATATCCTCCACAGGTGAACATGTCCCCTAACCTGTCATCAGCTCACACCCCAGCAAATAAGGGCATGTATGAACAGGTGAGGAAGATTTTACAATGATCATGATCAGTACATAATATAGATATTCTTGTTTTCACTTGTCCCAACTGCATCGATTTTGCATATTGCCTTAATTTGCTTTTTATATGTTCATAACTGCTTTCTGCAAGTTCTCATTTATACCTTAAGCTTTCTCCATGCTTCACATATCTATGCTGTACTTAGGAATTATAGACAAGATTTGTTCAGCTGACTGATACACTTCTTATTTCAACAGATAATATTCAATCTTCTCAGTCTGGTTGGGGTAGCCAGAGCCATTCCAACGAGCCTGGAGGGAAGGTAAGCCACACGTTCGTTCATTTGTTCAGACCTTTGTAGTGCCTAGTGGCACATAGGGCAGCACACAGTGTGTACTAAAGTTGTAACACTAAGCTCTGATTCATAGTGATGGTTTGTTCTATTAAAAGATAAGATGTAGGGATGACAATGCCACAAGAATAACAGAAACTGACTCTGATTGACAAGTGCTTTTTCGTTTCTTCGTACACTCAGATAGTTAGTGTATAATTGCTTTAGTCACTGACGAAAGATAGCGAATGCTATCTGAAACGTCTGACTGTTTCAAAATCTTATCCAGTTGCTTGAGTAATTATTTTTGGCGTACGATTGATTAGTGCTGCCTTAACTGATTGTTATTGCTTGCAAAGAGATCAGTAGAATGTTACATATACAGTATTGCTATTTGGATTTGATTTTTGTCTTGTATATAGAATATAAATTGCTTGTGTCAACTTCTGTCTCCTGGTTGCCCCTGTAGCCCAGAAGACCAGAATGACATGTTAGTGATCGAGCGTGACGTTCAGGTTTATTCCGACGTCTGTAACTCTGAGACGTGTCGGTCCACAACAAGCTGTACAAACACAGTGAGTTACACACTCAAGTTTTTGTTGTTGTTAAAGTGCTTGCCATAATCCAAAGCAGTACACTCAGGCATCTGCAAGGTCAAGATAAAATCGTTGGTGGACACAAGAAAAGTCACGGCATCCGTTATTCTCAACAGTTGTTGTTATCCGTCATTTTTGTATTGAAAAGACTGTGGACCATACTGTATTTAGTATAACAGACATCATTTTGATGATGTGTAGATTGTCAGAAATAACAGAATTCAGCCCAAGGCTGCAATGTTTTTTGCTCGAAGTTCAATCAACCATTCAGTCATTCATAGAATCGTAAGACTTTCCTTATATATGTGTCCTAAGTGCCTATTTCAGGTTTCTGTCCTTGTTCTCTAGACAATTTTCAAATGACCACATTTAGGCTCAGTGCCCTTTAAGCTTTACATTCTTATTGTCGTTCATCTAGAAAATTTGCACATCTGTATATGAGATTCAGCAAGTTCTTAAAGCATCTTATTGAATTGAATTAAGTAAAGGCATTGTTTGTCTTAAACTTTAAAGATCTGCAAGCTATGTGAACACTGTCTAACGCCTGACTGGAGGGAACACCTGAAGGCTGCGTTTATGGAACATGTCGGTAGGAGGAACTTCAGGAGAGTCTGCCCTGTACCGATGGTTAGTCAACTCATTATCATTACCATAAGGATATTTTGGTAGCCAATCTCAATTTACACTTAGAAAACAACACTTTCAAAATTTATGAAAATCGTTTGGTCAACACATTTTGGTACCCTTGCTGTCAATTCATGCATCAAAAGCAACACTCAAAATTTATGAAAATTGTCAAAGATCTGTAGTATAGATTTGGTACCTTAGCAAAGGAAAAATCAGATAGTAACACCTTTAGGTGTATAGTGACATAGTAGCATTAATAGTGGCGTTGAATGGCCCAGATTCCTGGCTTGATGTTGTATCTTGAAAAAGGCATTTTACAAGATTTTCCTCACTCCGCCAACGTGCAAAAATGGGTACTTGACTTCAGCTGGGGAGGTAAAAGTCAGAGTAAGGAGAGGGTTGGACTAAACCTTCCAATACCGTGCAAACAATGCCCCTGTGGCCTCAAAATGGCTATGGGACTACTTTAACCTTTCACTACCCTCTACTGACTGTGGACTTTTCTTCAGAATCAGGAGGAGGCTGCTCACACCAAGGTTCTCAGTGAGTCCAGTCTGAGCGAGGCCAACTGGTTAATGGACTACTGGTACAGGGGCAAGTGCCTGCAGGACCCGGCATGGTGCACATAGGCCGTCCAATTGATTTTTGTTAGTGCCATTTAACTGTGGGACATACAAATCTGTATGAAGCATGGTGACTCTTATGCCCACTATTTTATCAGAAAGGCAGCTTGTTGCAAAATATTGTAGGAAATACCCTTTTTCTTCATTATTGCACAGATAATGTTACATCAAATTGTGCCATGTTTGGTATATTGTTTTAATTCCAGACAGTTTTTGATTGGAAAAATAAAATATTACGCAGCTAAGTTAACGAAACATTCCACAAATGTAAATGTGGCAAATGTGATTTGGGCAAAAATCATGTACAACTGTGATTCAACAAAAGATATGTAGATTTTAACAACAGTGCAGTTTGTTGCAATCCAGGAGACATTTTTGGTATCTGCTAGTCACATCTAAGGATCTTGCAAGAAAGACAAACATTCTAATCAGTATTGATGAAATAAAGTGAACAGGGTAAAGTGCTATTATAATATCCTAGAACTTGTCCATTGACTATATGATGGACAATACTTTGGAGCTGACCCTTGAAACCAGACATTCCTTTTTTATGTGACTGTAAGAATTATTGTGTGGAAATGTAGTTGAATAGATTGTATACATGTTATGGACAGTGGGAGTGTATATAAGTAGTAATATAGAATTGTTTGGATATGTTTGGACTTCTTCAATATCTGCTGGAATTGTAATACCTAGTATGTTCCATTTCATTCGAGGAAGTACATTTTATTCATTTGTTTCTACTGTCTGTCAATGTCAATTTGGATGAAAACATTCCAGAACTATGCATTTTCTTGCCCAGCTGCTGTCAGTTAAAAACTGGAAAAAAAATAATAAACAAAGACAAATACAAAGAAACGTATATCCAGTGTTGAAACTTATGTCCAAGGCTGCTACGTTATATTCAGTTTTGGAAATAGAGATATATATATAAGGACCAAGATGCATGAACACTTAAAGAAATGAGGAATAGAGAATGTCATATATTATTGGCAAGAAACATAATCTTATAGTTCTAACATTTCAATATACAAGTTTGTGATAGCTTATAGAGATGAGCTGAGATGTACATACTTGCAAGTAGACAATCGTGATACTAGATCATTGAAATTTTATGTTTTTACATATTGTAATACACTACATAACATATGTATCAGTCAGTATGTATATTTATGCCATGAGTATTACAATGTATAAAATCCCGTTTCTGTATATTGGCAAAGGGTAAGATATATGAAGAGCTTGTAAGCAGAATGTTGTACTTTTGCAATTATGGAGACAATGAAGGTATAAATTTTTTTTCTATATGTGTGTGTAGTAGTATTGTAATATGAAGACATGTGAAGAGTGTAGTCGCTTGGCCTTAGGAGAAGTCGACTCTTGAACTGAACAATAAAAAGACCCTGAAACAACGCTTTCAAAACACTCCAGAGGTTTCTTCAGCTGCGGGTTGGAGATGTCAGTGTGTATTAGAAAAGGTCAACAACAGGATAACCACAAGGATACAAGAGATATTTTTAAACCTTGCATATGTTGATGCACAAGGTTTGACTTTCGCAGCATCAAAAAATACAGAAGACTATTGATTCAAACAAAAGAGTTGTAAAAATTAGATGTGGTACAGATTTCACTGTTTAAAGCATTGGTTCAGTCAGAAATATTGATTCTGGCATATTGTGAAGAGTTTTATACCAGTTTGAGCCAGTTTAGTTGATTTAGTCCGTTTCTCAACTGCACAAACATCGTGTGTTCAGTAGCTTTTCCAAAAGCAGTTATACTTTATTGTTGAGAGTTTGAGTTTGTATGCAATGTGTTGTCAACTATCATGTATCTACTAATACTGCTACTGTGCTGATATGATTCATGATATTGAAAATCCAGCATTGACGTGCATTTCTATTGGGATAGCAACAATTTAACCAGTTGAGTTAAAATGTACGAATGTTTAATAAGATATGGCCCATCTGGGAATGATTATGCATACACTTATACTAGTAAGTTATCAAGAATATTCACAAAAGTTTATATCTTACACCGAATAAAGTAGAACATTTTTGCCAGCTGCCTGGAGTTTTACTAGTACTGAGTCTATCGATCCCTGGTCAGTTGTACAGGACTCTGCAGTGTTGGTCACACCCCGTGGGTCCTGGGTTAAACCACTGTAAGAGCCCAGTGTTTGTTCAGACCTCACTTAACTCTCCAAATCCACAGGTTTTACCCGAGAGTAGATCCTGTCTTTAGTCTCCTAAGCAGAACTGCCAACTCACCGCCTTCATTCGCCATTTTGCACTGTAAAAACAGGACCGTCACAGAGCGGCTTACATTTTGGTGGTTATATGGTTGAGTTTCCTGCGAAACGTACACAGTTAACGATTTATCCTTCACTTACCTCAAGTTGGCTCGATAGTGCCTAATATAGCATCTGAATTGACTTTTACTTTCATAGTTGTGTACACTCCGGTTTCACGTCCGGAAAACTGGAGCCGAGATAAAGATGATTTCTTCTTACGGATGGGAGAAGAAGAACGACATGCCGTCAATTGTAAGTCTTGAATACGTTATCATGTTGTTAAAACATGAGTGCCCAACGTTACCTCTGAAGTATGTAGACATGGACTCAGTACTACGGAGGTTGTCAAGGTGGGCCTGTTGAAAGAACGACAAGTCCGCCCAATGACGTAGTTTTTCTCCTTTTGCAAACAAATGTAACTACGGAAAACGAGTCTTGAGAGGCCGACGTTCCTATTGAGATAGTTATAAGTGAAAGAGTAAGGCCAGAATGAGTTTCTTTCCAATATCTTGGTCAACTGTCAAGTGATCTTCATTTTTGTAAGATTAGTTTCCACTATTGTGTGGCAGTACGAAAGTACCCTTCCTGTAATGTATGGGTTCTGCTTCCATGGCAGTCACACCGAAAATAAAACAACTTTTGCACGGTCAGCAAATAAAAATTTGCTTGAAGTTTCAGACGGATTAACAGTACAAATTCATAAAGTTTGGCCATGCGCAGTATTAAAAATTCTAGCACCACACAGGTTTTAAAGTCGAAGAAGAAACAGAACTCTGTTTCTCAACACTTATTGTAGGCATTCTACCGGTCGCCAGGCACCGCCCTTACCCGTATGTTGGGCCGTAGGATGATCAACGTCGTTGCTGTGGTGCTGTTCTTTGGAGTCTTCATCACGGTCCTGAACGTCTACGAACTGCGCGGCATGCAGGACGTACACAAGGGCCTGCACCGGGAGGCCTCCATAGAGGAGGGCAAACGAGAAAACGGGATTAGGAATGAACCAATCGATGTTGTCCGAGAAAAACGGGTAAGGCGATCAGTTTCAGTGACCTGCTAGGGGCGTAAGTGAACTTCTCTGTGCTTTGTTGCATTCTGTAGTAACAATTTTTTTCTTCATTCTTTAAAAATGCTATCATTTAAGCCCCCCTCTCACTGGACCCGCGACACGCTGGCGGCGTCGCTGCGTCCTAAACTTGATTTGTGTTACCCTTGACTTTATAATGGGAATATCATTCAAAACGTACAAGTATGACCAAAAAGATAACAAAAAACACAAAGCTTAAAAAGATTAGATTTTTGTTGAGGAAATTCGTTGAGTGCTTTGTCAATTCGATCGGCCGCAGCGACGCCGCCAGCGTGACGCGGGTCCAGTGAGAGGGGGGCTTTAGCAATATTCCCTGGTATCTGTGGATAGCGCAGTATTATAACAATTATTCACGGGACAGAATTTAGAGGTATGCACGTATAACCGAACACAGGAACTTCATCAGCAGGACGATGATCAAGTGGAAGATCCGGATCACGACAGAAAGCTGACAGGCAACAGTGTTCCCAACAATGAGATCAAAATGGCTGACAAGGGAGCCGTGGCCGGACTGAAGGATTCCTCACCACAAACAAAGGAGGTATGACATGTATGAATGATGTCAAACACTGCCGAACGTTTGTTGTCCTAGATTGTTGTCCAAAATCATGTGATGTTTACACATTTTCGAATAAAAGTAGCTGAGCTGAACTGCAACTTTTTCGAACACTCTTCAGGATTTCAATCTTGTTTTAAGTATTAAATGATCCACAGTGAAGAAAGAAGGCTTCCCTTAAAGTGCTATGTAAAAAGCGCCTATCAAAAAGTTTTCTATAAGATGTGTGAACTTCTTTACATTGTTCTCACCTTACCGTATGATACAGGACAACATTGTCAAACTACCAGATGCCCTGGACACCTTGAGACATGAGAAACCGGAGTCACAGCATTCCGAGAGCGATGGTGATCGTGCCGAGAAACAGAAAGATGCATCCCAACAGGCAGTGGTAAAGGAGAACGAAGATCCACGCGGTCCTCGTCTATCATCAGTGAAGGAAAGGTTTGGAATAAACGAAAAACAATCCCGCAAACCTGGTCCACTGAATCGGAAACGAGCTAGTTTGCTAACCAACAAGAAGCTGTCGGAGAAACACGTCAAACATCATGACGGTGATGTTAAAGAACGCCTCATTGTGCAAAGTCCTACAGTACAGTCTGATCTGCAGCATCCGCCATCGGAACATGTCGGCATTCTCAACCAACCTGCCCAGCAACTACAGGTGGACAAGGCTTCAGTTGGCATTGCCGGCCTGGAAGGTTCGAAGATCCAACGGTTTCTCCCTCAGTTTGCCCGTAGGACTCTGCAGATGCACGAGGTGCAGAGACCACAGGTGCAGATGCAACAAGTGCAGCTACAACCGGTGAAGATGCAGCAGGTGCCGATGATGGGGCAAGAGGTACAGATGCCACAGGCGCAGGGACAACTGCAGGTCTTTGACAATCCCGACCGATCGCCTGTTGTATGGGTGCATGGAACTAATGTAAGTGTGGACTGAATCTAGGCAATACAACTTAAAGGCAGATGTTTCATGTAACTTAAACATTATGTAGGTGCGTTTTGCAAATTTGGGTGTCGTCGAATAGCTAGGCTAGCGGACACGAGATCGAAAGGTCATGGGTTTCGATTCCTTGTGTCCCTCGATAGACATTGTGTCCTTATTAAGAAAGGCACTTAACATAAAATTTTCCTCACTCCTTACCTTTACCTAGTCCCATCCTTACTCCGCCCATGTGTAAATGGGAACCTGACTTCCGCTGGGGAGTTAAGACGGTTGAAGGAGAAGGATGGGCTGTGCCTGCCAACACCGTGCCCTAGGCACAGGGTATATAAACCCACTGCCCACACACCCTCCAAATTATTAAACGCTTTGCACGTTTTCCTCCACCAGAATCTTACCATGTAACGTAAGATGACCAGTTTACGTCCGATTTATTCAAAACGTTATTTATCCTAAAACCGCGCGGACAGAGTCAAATTTTTAACCCATGGGTAGAAATATCAGCTCTTCTAACAAGAAAATGCATGGTCTGTACGTTTTTCTCCGCCTGTTTAACGCCGTGCGAGCATGTATTTATACTAGGGTATATGGTGTACAATTGTGCTAGGCTTACCCTTTATCGTCCACCTCAGTATTTTCCCTTCTAGCGCTATGCTTGAAGAACATAGACCGGGAAAAAAATGCACAGTAACTGTCGAAAGTAGTCTACAGACAAATGACAGTAAAGTCACTATGTTTGTCCCTCCGCTTGCCCGACGCGATGGAAGAAAACAATTTTTGCATTGTGAATTTCCCCGAAATCAGCAGCACGTGGCGTTCACGTGATAAACGCATGGCCATGATGTTATGCCGTACAAAAATGTATTATCTGAGCAGGGGTCGCTAGGTTGTATAAAACCTTCCTAAAACTGGCAAGAGTTTCAAACCTCGAATCACCATGGATAGTCTGCATATCAAAGAAAGGTTTAACGTCAGCTACTTTTAAAAGATACTAGCTATCGTGTAAGTTAGGAAAACATGATGAAATACGCGGTGTCGAATTACATATGAAATGTGTCATGCATGACACTTCCGTGCAACTTGTTGTTACTGGCTCAGGAGTTTATTCTGTTATGTCGCTGAACGTAAACCCTTTTAAATGTTTTGTATAAAAGAGAGAGATGCCTGAGGATCATACTTATGACGTTCTTTGTTTCTTATGAGAACATGCTTTGGCATAATACACCGCAACATGTAGACATGACCCAATCTGGACGTAAACTACTCCTGCACGTAAATAGGTCATGTTACGTTAGTACTTGTATGGTGCGTGCTTGGCTGTGTGTGCTGCAAGTGGGTCAACATTTCTAACGTTACATTTCTGCATCCCTCCCTTTAATCCCTCTTAATCTTGCTTTCCCCCAGATCGAGTCTGGATATTTGGACCACGTCCTTGCCGTGTTTAAGAGGACCGGGTACAAGCGAGGAGGTCCGGAGTCAAACTGGGACGTCATATGGAGTCACGAGTACCCTTTTATGGACCCCAAACTGATTTCACATCTCGGCACAATGAAACCTCACCAGAAGGTAACTATTGTATGATTCTTTAGTATGATTTCATTTTCTAGTTCCTTTTTGAAAGCTAGCTTGGCTACACGTACAGCCTACAGGGTACAGACTTATGACAGATTTTTTACAGCGATACTATTAGATTTGTTGACTGTTCTGGGTTTGGACTGGGTTCGTTATTTTCTATGAACTTTTCGATTTGTACCGTTGAACCATACTCTGAAAGTTACCAATTGGCTGTTTGTTTTGTTTTTCTTTCCGTTGTCTTTATCCCACTTCAGATTAACCATTGGCCCGGAGGCGGTTACGTCACCAATAAGATGAGCCTAGCGACGTCTGAAATCCACTTCGTCCCTCAGGCCTTCCGTCTGCCGAATGAGAGAGAAGATCTCTTGCGCCATGTAATGTAACATGTTGTCGTAGTATCTCTATAACCACATTGTCTATCACTACAGTGACGAAATAAGAAGTGACTAAATAGTTAAGACGTCATCTCATAGATATTCTTAAAACCTACTGCTTGCAAAATGTGTTGTTTATGACAAATATTATACTGTTGTTGACTTTTTTTACGAATCAAAACGATTGCATGTCCCAAATTTGACAATGCAGAATGGAATATGTTGTTAAACAAACGTAACCAGCAAATCTAACGTTACCTGTCCAATGATTGTGGAATAAGATGTTGTAAAGACTATGAAACGTTCTGACATTGACAAAAGCTATAATTCTATCATTTTCTTCTATAGGCCGGGGCAAACCCCAAGAAGATGTGGGTACAAAAGAACAACAACCACAGAGGCATCAAGATCAGACCTCTAGATCGTAAGTGCTGTTTGGCGAAACTAGCTACGAGTAATGTCCCTTCTTGGTCTTCGTGGTTGTCTGTAGCGTTAGCACTATACTGTACTGTACTGTACATACATTACAATTGCAATGGCAGAATTTCGTGTGAAGAAGTAAATTATGCATTGGGTAATACTTTTGATAACACGCAGAATGACTTATGTTGAAATGTTTGACATTTTCCTCTTTCCTCGCTCTACAGAACTGACCCTGACGGGACAGAGTTTCGTACAGGAGTATGTTGAGAACCCGTTCCTCATTGATGGCAGGTAAGAAGTTGTCACAACGGTGTCATCTTCCAAATACCTGAAAATATAACATGTTTAAAGAAGGATCTAAGCAAAGTGTAGATACAAATTGTGAGTATGTAGTTAACGCTCATTCTGAGATTTCTACTGTCTAATATTCACCGACTAAATAAATTCAAAAATCTATTTGGTCGATAAATACAAGTATGGAAAACTTTGTAATGGCTAGAATGTTTATCAAATGAGTTTATTTTGTTTCCAGAAAGTTTGACATTGGCATCTATACAGTCGTGACGTCCATCAACCCATTGAGGATGTACATGTATGAAGAAGAGGCTCTCTTTAGGTAATGTTACACGCATGTCCATGTATCTGTTACATGTAGATACTCAGCATATTCAGTCATAAATGTCCCAGTTGAAATGTGCATAATATGCAATATTGCAATACGCGCAATCAATGCCGGAATACCAACATCGATATCCTTCCTGAGTGCTACGTTTTTATTTTCCTACAGTGCTTAAGTTTTAACATCAATGATCAATCTAAAGCCGTAAAAGGATATGATGTACGGCTATTGTCACGGCTATTGTACGGGTATGTTTCAGGTACTGTTCGAAGGCATACCATCCTTTCGACCCATTCGACGTTGACAAATACGTCGTGGACGAAGACTACACTCCAACTTGGGAGGTCGGTTTCTCTAACATCTTTTGAATTTGAAGTGTGACTTATGCCCCGACTAGTCGACTACATAGCAACGTATCAATACGTATCAAACGAAAATACCAATGATTAGATGAGAGAATATGTTTTGACCCTGTTAGATCTATAAAACGGCAAGCCTGAAATTACAGGTATCCATCTGGGTGCAAATATGAATTAGTACTTTATGTATTGGGTGAATGTGTATTTGCTTTTGGTAAGAGCTGATGTGAGACAGACAAAGCTCCTGTAACACTTTGTCTCAGAGTACCCTCCTAAGCTACTTCTCTAGGCCTTCCAGAAGCTGTTATTTCAAAGCGCTTATAACGTTAGACCATTACTGCAGTCTACACGGAGTACTTTTGAACAGTGAGAATAAAGACAAACGCTTCGCCGTCGAACTGTCTTAACGTTTTGTTTTGTATATTTTGTCTGATGTTATCAGATGCCGTCCCTGATGGACACCTACAACAGGCTACAGTACAGTCACAAGGACACGTGGAACCACTATGTCAGGTCTATAGGTTAGTGCGGTAGAAATACCTATTTAGATAACTAGCCGGTCCGAAAAACTTCATAAACATGTCTTCCAGTGTCAACAGGCTCAAATAATACTACGCCGCTTGTAACCTGTCATTCAGTCTATTGTCGTATGGTCGGTCTATCTTCGGCCAAGCTTTCTTCCGGGCAGACGAAGCCATATCTGCCGCCTGGATAATCTTTTGCACCCGGTGGTGGTGGCAAGATTACCCCGGTGGCGGAATGCCCCTTTTGCCCCGAAGAGAGCCCGGCCAAAACACGGTAAGCTGGATGACAGGTTACGCTGCTTGGTGTTAACGTTACATACCATTTGCGTCCTAACAGGAAAAGATCCTTCAGGTGTGTGGAGAGACATCAAGACATCGTTGAGGGAGGTGTACTTGTCCAAGGAACACCTTTTCATAGAGCAACTGCAGAAGTACAAGTCTTCCAGGTGAGCAACAAAATGCTTCTGGTTGTGTGTATGGTCATAAACTGCATGTACTGTCCTTGGTACTGACTAAATACACGACATCAAATGACAGTCCAGAATGACAAACGTTAGAAATATGTTGACAGGCGAAAGACACGAATCTTACCCCGTTTATAATGTATTTGATCAATTCTCCGGAGTATTGCATGCGTAGACTGTGATTTTACTTTCATCTTTAAGTAAAAGGGTTTCCTTTATGTTGTGAACGTTTCTTGTGGGTTTGGATGTCCTATGGCATGCTCAGTTATATTTCCTAACATTGTGTTTCAGAAACTTCTTCGAGATGGTTCGTTTTGACTTTGTTGTGGATGAGGACCTGAACATCTTCCTCATGGAGGTACTACTTTATATTGATGTCTCTCTGTTTAGTATATGTGAATTTATACATTTATACATTTCAAAAATAGTACATATCTCTTAACAAATGCTGCCCTTCATTAATCTAATAGCGCGCAAGACAGAATCTTGTTGAATTGTTTAAAAAAGATACTAGTAGACTACCAAGGATGCAACGATTTCATATTTGAAGAGAGATCCGAGTTGCTTAATCTTGTTGCTTTGCTACTTACAGGTGAACATGTCCCCAAACATGGCGTCCGGTCACACCCCACCCAACAAGTTCATGTATGAACAGGTGCGTTTATCGAGATCGCAAGTGTTATAGGCAAAGAAAAGAGCAAATAGCAAACACTACAGGTTTCGTTGAAGTATTAACGTTACTTTGAACGTCTTCTGTGAAATACGCGTACGGGATGGTGGAATCACAATTTGCGACATTTTAGTGGATGTGGATAAAGTTGTAAAATGTGTTGCAATGTTTTTTTTTTTTATGCAGTCCTGGCTAAGCTAAGCTGTTTGCCATTTTTTGCATAGAGTGGAATAAAAAAAATCGCCAACAGAAGAAGTAGCATTTTCAAAAGTTTGCTATGTATCTATCTCATGATGTGCCTTTTGCAGGTGTTGTTTAATCTGCTCAACCTGGTCGGGGTGGCCAGATCGATTCCAACAACCCTGGAGGGAAGGTAAGATTCAAAATTCAAAATAAACTGTGTCGTGCCTTCGTTTACTTTCATATTCGTGTAAACATTATGAGACCTCAAAAATACTGTAAATGCATTTAAGTTCGCGTGGTTTTATTTCGCGCTAAGGCGAAAATGGGGTGTTCGCGGCGGTTTTAAGTTCACGGCAGCGCTATGGTCTCATACTGCTACAGTATAGGATAAAATGTTTGCGGTGGCTTAAAGTTTGCGGTGAAACGGCCGCCGCCAAAACCGCGAACATGAAACCGCCGCATACATTTCTGCATTTACAGTAACTCCTTGACAGTGCACGCATGTTACTTACATTTGTTTCGAATACTGTCTGTTTTCTGCTTGGGAGTACAGAAACTGTATGCTGAATATTGATAATGAACACCGAGTTGTTGAAACATTTTCAGCTTTCCTTTGTTCTGGGAATGGTCAATAGACCCTACTATTGAGTTGTTTCTTGACCTCATCTAAAACATTGGTTAGAAAAGCACCCACGTTTTGGGACGATTATTATGACTTGTGACATCCCTTGTAGTCCTGACGACCAGAACAACATGATGGTGAGTGACCGTGACATTCAGATCTACCCCGACATCTGCATCTCCGATACATGCCGGACCGCGGCCAGCTGTGCAAACATGGTGAGTGGTGCTCACTTCTTAAAACGTCCTTCAACCGTCGAATTCTTTGTTCTGTCTGCCAGTAAGAAAAGATTGTTGAAATATTTGCCGTTATGTTTTTTTTGCTAACAAATAAAAACCTAATGGTCTAACGTTAACCATTTTCGGTGACAATTTCGCACCCATTGATATATTGAAAACTTCATCTGCGGAAGAGCCATTTTTCAAAACTTTCCAGACGATCTTCAGACTGTTACACACCGCTATAGGCTACAATACCACTAATCGTTCAAACGTTACCTTGGTTAAATCTCGATTTGAACGGACACCTGTAAAGTGAATCGCTTTTATGTAATCTTATGTAATGTCGACAATATTGTTGTGTTTCTCTCTTCAGTATTGCAAGTTGTGTGAACACTGTCTAACGCCTGACTGGAGAGAAAACCTGAAGGCTGCGTTTTTGGAACATGTCGCTAGGAGGAACTTCAGGAGAGTCTGCCCTGTACCGATGGTAAGTTGCTGCGTCGTCAGTTTTAAAAACTATTTTCAACTCTTGCTGTAGTTGATCAAATCAAACTTGACATTTTCGCACTATCGATGTTACAGTCAATTGCTTGATGTTATTTGCTGTATGTGATTTGATGGTCTCTTCTCAATGTGGTTTTAATATCTAAAAATATTCAATGAGATTCTACTTTTATTGTAGACCCAGGAAGAGGCGAACACCTTAAAACCGCCCCATGATTCAACCCTGAGCGAGACTAACTGGCTGATGGACCTCTGGTTTCGGGGCAAGTGCCAGAAGGACCCTGCATGGTGTACATGAAGTTGTCAAATGTTTGAAGGCGAACAGTTTATATCTTAAACAAATAAATTTTGCAAGCTGCGCCACAACAAAGAGTAGCTTTAATCCGCAAAGATTGACCAAACCCACATAACCATGTAAAATGAGGGTACATTTTGCACGGTTCAAAAGAGACGCCATACGGCAAGTTGAAGTATTACAACGTGCCACTAGATCCTACTAGTTTGTGAGGATTCTGCCAGCTCTTTATGCCTGATAGCCATGCGTTTTCAGCTTGTATCCGCTTCCAAACGGTCAATACTTTAGGAAAATATTCTGAAGCAGTGACAAAGCTGATCTTGCCTGCTTAGCCCTGTTTTGACCCTTGTTTCCAGCCCTCTACGCTGCTAAAGAAGCGCGGTCCAGCCATGCTCCTTCGGCACGGTTCAAAAGAGACACCCTACGGTTGATTGAAGTACTGCAACTAGTGCTCGCTTATTTACGAGGTTTTAGGACTTTTAAAGCTTCAAAGTGACGACAATAATAACAGAAACTAACGATATTCATAAAACCTTCTCTTGTAAGCAAAGAATGGACTTATGGACTACTAGTATTTCTTTTCAAATCGACAATCGGCTATACTGTGCTAAATATAGGTACCAGGGTATAGCCTTGAAGTGACCTTCCCAGGCGACCCTGTGAAGGTCAAAGTTTAAACTTAGTATGTCTTACTTTGATATCCAGATTAATCATACAGAACAGTTTAACCGACTGTCGATCTGAAACTTACTTTCCTGTAATCGATAACTTCCTCCGTTGCCCCTAAAGGAGAGCACTATGTAGTATATCTTTGGTTTGTGGCATCATTTGCGTCACTTCGAACCAGTATAACCGTGTAAATAAACGAGTTTGCTGGGAGCTGCGGTTGCAGTACTTCTATCAGCCGTATAGCGTCTCTTTTTAACCGTACGAGAGCAATTTCAACTTCACCCGAAGCCTTACTAACGAAGAGGATTTTAAGACAAATGTTATTGATTGTGTGGTTGACTGGTTGGTTGGTTTTGTTGCTTGATTGATTGACTGAACTCAATGTCCGACTCCTCTGGCAATAGTTATCGGTCTATTTGGCCAATTCCTGCTTCGGAGCCTGGTAGAAGTTTATTGATGGCTTTTGCTGTTTTTGACGTTTATGTTGTGAAAGTTTCTCCTTTGAGCTAATAGCGTTACCAATGTGATTCCTGTATGTGTGGTTCATGGTGAAGTATTTACTGTTTTCTGCAGACTCACGGTCGAGCTCTTATGATAAAAACCTTCGAGATGTATCTATGTTATGATAGCTTTCTGATGTTCTCAGTTGTGAAATCAGTTATCAACGTCACATGTACTTATGTAGAAACAATTTTCTGAGCAAATCTAACGTACAGATTTGGACGAATCCAGCAGAAAGCTACCGTTAGCTAATATGTTCATTCAGATAGTTTTGCTGCTACATAGTTTCGGTTCCTTCTTCCCGTGACGCCTTTGTATGCTGCAAATTGTAAGAATAAAATCCGTTACAGCCATTACGTTACCTCAGGTGAACAAACAAACACACACACAAACGTGTCCTTAAATCACAGTTATGAGAGATGTTTATGAGAGTTTAATACTCTTTTTCATATAAAGCTAGTTATGAAATGTGGCTTTGTCGTTCCCTTTGCTTGTTGTTTTCTGTTTTAATAGGATATCAATATAGATGCTATGGTATTAAGATATGTTTCAATATTATTCATGTGTTAACCACGTGTAATTTTAACTACTTCGAAATAAAGGTTTTTAAACTTTGATTTAGTTTTAGTTTTGATGACACTTTTGTGAAGCTGTATAGCTCTATGTAAGCATTTGTTGAAATCTTTCATCGTCATCCGTAGAATGGGAAACAGAAAACTTCAAACTGAGTGACAAAAAGCACGTAAAATGTTGATTTGAGGGCGAATGTCTGTCAGTAAATCTTCGTTTTGATAAATGTTACATGTAACGTTACATGTGCAATGACTCACCTGAAGATCAAATAGTGTATGAAGCGTAAACACTATACAGGAAAGTGAGATCGCAAATGAAAACAAATACTTCATATGAAACGTGATCATATACTTTCCTTTCTGAGTTGACTACTAACAGATCTAGTATTCTGCGATGATTTAGGAGTTTCTTAGCCTGGGTGCCATCCCCCACAGTAACCACCGGCTCAATCTTTTCGCTTGCGAACTCCGTGGTAAGCAAGCGAAAAGATTGAGCCAGCGGTTACTACGGAGGATGGTACCCAGGCTAAGAGTTCCTAATATTAGTAGGCCATGTTGATTTGATTGTATGGATGATATCCATGCGTGCATCAATTTTCGTCCGTTTCCAAAGAAACATTTTCGGCCATACTCGAAAAAACAGCTGCAAAATGAGAAAAAACATGCTACAAATTTGAAGAGAATATTTCGGAAAACGCATACTGATGTCGCAGAATACCGAAGTCAATTCCAAGTCAAAGAAGATGTCTTGAAAGAACAAAAATGAAGAATCTATCATTCGGTACACCATATACTCTGTGTGTATAGTTTTTCCATCTTTCCTGACCACGTAGATTTCATGATGAAGGAATTTTTTAAAAATTTTTTGCCATTTTCTAAATCTTTCACTTTATTTGCACGCTCGCATCAGTTTTGGGGTCTCCAGAGGATGTCATCCATGTAATCAAATCAACATGGCCTTATCAACAGAAAAGCGCACTTTAATCAGTATGTTTTTATGCCTTTACGGGTCATACTTTACGGTGCCCTATACACAAAGTCTTAAACTTGTCAGATATGAGTCAGCCATGACTCGCTCTGCATTTCAAATCTCGCGCCAAATCTAATTAGCTCCTCCCACAATCCTTTGTACGAGGTGTTACGTCATTTGTATTCTGATCATCCAACATGGCGGCCGTGGATGATTTGTTTTTGTCGCAATCGGGTCAATTTAGCCCAGCATAGCACCGTTTCTCAGTGAAGAAACACTTAGCTAGTTTCATTTTCTCACTTCCGAACTCCTCGAGCCGAGATGCCGTGGTATTTCCCGTGGTCGGACTCCATCAAGAAGCGGGCGGTGCGGTATTTACTGCAGCACTACTTAGGCCACTTCCTGCAGGAGAAACTGACCTTGGATCAACTCAGTGTTGATTTGTACAACGGCAAAGGCATCATCAAAAATGTGCCCCTGGATGTTTGGGTGAGTGCCACAAGTCTCCACACATATCTACTAATCGGTCAGCAGAGGTTCTCATTTTGTAAACAAAAACATCTCCGAACAGCTGGCTCCCCTTTTCACTGGTACAGTCTTGATTGATGGCAGGATAAACAAAGGATCGTTCGCCTTCGGGTTGAGATTTTCCGTTCTAAACAATATGTAAATCTGTCTTAGTCAGGCACACTTTGCCTTCTCACGTGTTATTGAGTGACATTTAAGTGTGACATGCAGATGGTGATCGATATACTTTGATCAGCTTAGTGAGTTTCATATAGATAACTTTGCTTTTTCAAAATAAACAAACATACAAGACAAATAAACAATAATTTTGCTAACAACTGGAAGAGAAGTAAAATCATACCTGTTGACAAGACATGAAAATTACTAGGTAGAAACCATGTCTGCAAACCACAGTTTTTATAGTGAATGTACACATATAACCCTTGGTAAGTGATCTCGCTGCTTCGCCATATGGACCAAATTCTGTGGATCCAAGGGAGGGGGTTTGATCCCAGGGTTGGCCCCAGCTCGGACATGTTGTAAGGGATTGCATTTGTTATTTTGGATGCTGACATAAAGCCGTCGGCCCCGTGAAGGTTGAGGTAAAAGCCTCAGGCATCAAACTGCATGTAAAAAAACAACACACTTATCGAGAAGAGTAGGGGTGCTCCTTGGGGTGACCCAGTATGCTTGGCTAAAAACGCAGAATTTTGATACCAGTCTTCTCAAGAGGACTTCAAATACAAATACTGAATCACGTATTGATGGCCAGTGTGTGCATGTACGTTCAAAGTCAAATGTTATTGACAATGTGTGTTTTGCAATTGAAACCACTTTAGTCAGGTTCCCTCTTAATTTTGTAACATTTAGGACATGCATATATGTTAATTTCTTTTGCAGTCTCTGATATGTATGTTTATGTTGTGTTGTGTTGTGTCGTAAAAATAGTCTCAAATTTTGAAACAGTTTAGTTGATCAGGTTTCAAAATATTTTCTTGCAGTCCCTGAATGAGGTGCTAGAGGGCACTAATGCCCCAGTGGAGATGATCGATGGCTACATCGGGAGCATCTCTGTTGCAGTTCCCTGGTCGGCCCTCCTCAATGACAACTGTACCATGGAGATTAAGGGCCTGGAAGTGACTCTGCAACCAAAGTATCGGCCAGAGAATTCAAACAGTATGCCAGGTACATACATTGTTCCTCATCATCTATTCATCAATAGAAATCTGGCCCAAGTTTAAAAGTACAGTCTGCTATCAGGAAATACCACAAAGAATGCAAGAGTTACAAAAGCTATGGTCCTTATATTTTAGATATTTGAGTAAAGTCTGTATGTTTATCTATTTATTGGCACAACAACCAGAACCAACTCTTCATTATTGTATGTTTTGCAGAACAATTTAGATGTCAGTGTCCTCCATGTATTACCATGGGATGTCCCTATGGCTCAACTGGTAGCAGCCTCACAGTTGAGCTCCAATTAGTCAGTAACTTGGAGGCCCTGCCCAGGTTCAAGTTAGGACATCTTGGCTGGGACTGTATCGTCTTTTTGAAGGGACATGAAATGGGGGTCCCGTATTCGAGGAGGTGCCTCAAGCAAGTTAAAGGGGAAGGGCTAGCAACCCCTCCCTGTAAAGATATTCCCAGTGCTATTGAAACAGAAAGGAAATTTGCTGCCCTATGTGCCACTAGGCACCACAATCATCTGAATGAACTGAACGAATGTATGACTATAACCATACCTTGTCTGCAGGGAGCATGATGAACTCCATCTGGCAGGGCAGCATGACGACCAGCATGCAGCTGGCGCAGGAGTGTCTGAAACAGGAGGCGGCAGCCGGCGATGAACAGGAGGTCCAGCCGTTCGAGGGACTGGAACTCTTCGCACAGACCATCGAGACAGGTACTGTTACAGTTAACAGTGTCAACATTGTAACCTGTTGTCCCATGTATGTAAGGCATCTCCACCCCTGTTTGTAGGTAATATTTTTGTTGTGATTGTCTGTGTGTGTTTCTGCACATATTTCCATATGTTAGTCATGGCCACTGGTCAAAGGGTCCCAAATAGGCTACTGTAATTCACTTTATCTTCACGGTAGCAAAATTTCACGATGTAAAGAAAATTGACATTTTCACTGAACTTTAACTTCACGGTGTTGGCAAGTGATTTACAGAACGGCTGTGTGAAGGAATATTTCCATATGCTAGTCATGGCCACTTAGTCAAAGGATCCTAAATAGGCTATCTCATTTCCTGTCTTCAATTTCCTGCTGTATGCATGTCAGTTTCCTTATGGGAGTCAGTTGGAAAATGCATATTACATTACTTAACAGACTCAGTGAGAAACCCACAATAAAAAAATCAATGAAGAAAACAAAGCCACAAACTTGAGATATTTCATGGAGGTTTGAGACCTTTGATTTCTTCTTTTTTTCCTTTATGATAGTCACATAGAGTTTGTTGGCAACAATGATCGAAGACTCATACGGCCGCTTGTAAGGGGGTACCAGCGGAGAAAAATTTGCACATGCATTGTTGACTCTTCCATAGCTCTTCTTCACGATATCTTATGTCTTTAGACCTAACTGATATGCCTTTTTCCATGCAGTTCTGACCAGAATAAAGGTGACTTTTGTGGACACAATAGTGAGGATTGAACATGTGCCTAAAGACTCCAAGACTGGGACTGCTCTGGAAATCCACATCAAAAGGTACCCATACTGGTAGCCTCCTAGATTCCAGCCTGTTTCCAGGGCCTACACGGGCCAGCTCCTCTGCTTCAAAGCCAACATGCTCCCAAGGAATTTTTACAACAGCCACCCTAATTATAACTTAGACCCCAGGAGCTGTGAGGCTGGCCTGTGTAAGCCCTGGAAACAGTGTGGACTCTGGAAACAGAGTGTTATACTGGGAATTTTAGAGATAACAAGATTGAGCCTTCATCTCAAAAATAACTTTTATTTGTAACGGTTTGTATTATTGTCATACATACAGAAATTTGCCTTTTAGCTGCATTCACTTGATCAATTGTTACTGTCATCATTAAAAAAAGAGTCATTTACTGATTTAGATTTAGTACTATTGTCACGATGGGATTCTGTTCTTGACTGTTGTGTGTTGTTGTTGATCATTTCTATGTTTCCCTCCCCTCAGAATTGAGTATTTTGATGAGTGTGCAGCGGACCAGGGCAGTCCTGTAGATAAAGATGAGCCGAAGCTGATGCAGCCAGCAGCTGTAGCCACCAAGGTGTTCCACATGATGGGGGTCACCCTCCACTCCGACGAGTTCCCCGAGAGTGCCAGGACCAGTGCCAGATGTTCACCTAACATGTCTCCTCAGGTATGCTAAAACATTGTGGTAAGGTGATTTTGTGATTAGCCATAGAATCTAATAGTTATGGGTTGGAATCCCTAGCAGCCCCCAATGTTGTGGCCTTGGAAAACGTACTTTACACTTATTTCTTCACTCGGCTCAGGTAAAAATGAGAATATGTACCTAGCTTTTATTTGGGATGTCCTCTTGGATGGTACATAAACCCAGAGGTCCCATGTTTGAGGAGAGCCACACCTTGAGCACGTTAAAGAACCTACCACACTTATGAAAAAGAGTAGAGTCCATCCCGATGTGGAACAAAGAAGGGTTTGTCTTAAAATGACAACATTCAATTTGAGTGGATCAATCTTTACAGTCCAGTTTTACACTGCTTATACCTATACTGTACAGAACTGGTGTGTTACACTTAAAGGCAGTTTACCAGTTATGCAATACAAAGAAACGTAGACTGAGAATGCTTGTACAACTGGTACATAGGACTGTAAATGTAATGTTTCCTGGATTAAATAAGCAGCAAGATGGCTTTCCGTAAGCATATCTATATACTAATTGGTTAGCAGGATGAAACATCTGTTGTTTTCTCTATATTCTCCAGTCATCAGATTCCAACCTCTCCCCACCGCTGACACCCAAGATGCCCTCCATGATGGAGGGGAGGGGGGCGGAGTCGGACCCCCACCCGCAGGTCCCCTCCAACCCCATCAAGCTGGGGGTCTGCTCTGGCATGCAGGAGATCAAGGTCAAGGTCAAACAGAGTGAAAGTATCTCAGGACCGAAGGTCAGTACATGTGATCTTGTGCAGGTGTCGATTCTTGCTGCATGCTTATGCCAGGGCAGGCTATTAGCTAGCAGGGCGTCAGGGCGTCTTTTGGATGCCCTAAATGAAAAAAATAAACGAATTAGACAATTTTTGGCTGCACAGTCTAACGCCTGTGCCAGGGTCACATTTTCCAAACCGGGGCCCAGACTGGCTGTTTTGTGAATGAAAAATAAAAGTGTATATTTTCAAGAAATATACACAAACTATGCTCATCTCTAATTTATTCCACTTTTTGTGTGTTTTGTTGTCCTTCATATCATATTTTTTGTTCCAGCCAACTCCCCGACCTGGCACTGTTTTAGAAAAGACCCTATTACATTACATGTTGACATCCAAACTGTTTTTGTTGATTAATCAAAGAAGACAGTGATATATGTATAAACAGTGATATATGTATAAACAGTACAACTGACATACTGCTATGATTCAAGAGTTCAAACTTCAAAGTGAAAGAAAATATGACACAGACTTGAGAGTGATTCGTACTTCCTTCCAGTTTGACCTGGAGTGCTACCTGGGGTCGTTGAACTTCTTCCTGAGCCCCCGACAGGTCCACCTGCTGATGGAGATGGCCAATGAGATCCTCACACCAGGTCAGTAGGACCACGGTTGGAAATTCATTTTTGGTAAAAGTCTAGGTCTACAGAAAGCAATTTTTTGGTGCACAGCTTAAAGTAGTTGAACCCAAATTCTAATAGCTAACCTCAAAATGCTAAACAAGTAATACTAAAAAGGTTTTCGGATGTTTTCTGAATATATATACATTTGTAGAATGAGCAATGTTTAACCTTAATCAATGTACATGTATATACATGTAGTCTCCATCAGTCAGTATTGACTATGGTTAAATCCTAATTAAAATCACCCCTACAGCATTGGTTATGGCTAAACAGAATAATCCTACCAGTGTATGAGAATAACAGACACATCTGTAAGCTGACTTAGTTCTGTTGCAAAGTTCTTTTCTGTGGATCCCTTTTTCTTCTGTGCTGCGCATCATTCTTGGTTCCATCCCCTAGTTGTCTGGACAGTGAATATCTGTGAATCAGTCTTTTATCTATAACTTATTACCTTACGTAGCCTCGACCAGTATGAGTCCAGATGGTCGGCTCAACAAGCCCATCCGCCCAGAAGACTACCAGAAGATCGAGAGCGAACTCCAGCGCCAGTTGTACGAGGATCGACAGCCTAAACAGGCGGCGGCGGCGGGGGGATGGGAGGATCACATCGGGGACTACCACCTGGCCATGGGCAGACACGCCATGGAAGGGTCACAGAAGAAAGGACTAGGTATCTGTTTTTAGGATTCATTTAAATATTCTACAGGTATATTGTCGGACTATTGTTGCTGTTGTTGTTGATTAGTCAAATTTCTTTCAAGCACCTCTGATGGGCAACTAAAAGAACTAGAAGTTATTACTTATTGTTGAAGTAACATGAAGAAGACAATCACGATTGACCCTTTATAAAGATTTTTATGTCATACCTGGGCTGCAAAATGTTTGATACGGGTGTTCCGGACCGGGTGATAACTTTGGTTATCACAAGGGTTCTACTTTTATCACAGGGGCTACCATAGAATATTTAGAATGCATTTTGAGCGTGCTGGTTGTGCCACTGTCAAAAATTGGAAAACCGGATTCGGATGTTGGAATCGATGAGGTTATTATTATAATTACAATTTTTTTTGTTCGAGGACACAAAACTCTGAGGCTCTCAACTTCTGGCACATTTTCATTCAGATGGGTTTGACATAAATAGAATACAACACAGTGTATTCCGCTTCACCCTCAGTCCCAGCCCTCCCCTTGGGTCGGATCGCCCGAGGTTCCAGCCTTCAACCGTTGGGCGATTCAGAATACACTGTGTTGTACAGTATAATATTTACAGTCTATTTCCGTACACAAAGCAAGGCACTTAGCAACAAGCTTTTAACCACTTCTCTGATCCTTCTCAAGTTCAAAGGACATTGCCAACCCTAGTAGTGTTCACCATGCAGAAACAACAACAATCCTTTTGTTTTAAGTGACAGTTGACTTTGCCCCCCCTACAGATGATGATGATGACGATGTGTACTACTCCATGGCGGCGGGACTGAACGTACAGCTGCCTCCCCTGGGCCAGCCCCCGGAGGTCGACCTAGAAACATCCTTCGGGAGTAACTACAGCGCCAGTAGCAGTGACTCAGCTAGACACAGACTGCCCAGAAGTAAATATCACACATGTACAATGTCTTTAGATCTTGGCTGGTTAAGAAAGTATCTCACTGGACTTGTGGCACATTGGCAACCTCGCTGGAACTGAGCGATTTGACAGAGTGCTCATCAAATTTCATCGATACAAAACAAATCTTTTAACGCTTTGTGTATTTTGTTGTCTTTTTAGCCATACTTGTAGATTTTGCATTATAAAGTCAAGGGTAACACAAATCCAATTTAGGTCGAAGCAAGGTCACCAAGAGGCTGCAGTCCAGTGAGATACCCACTTTAACTTCCTTTCAAGATGCTAGCCTGTCGCATCATGACCATTCCGTTTGAAAAAAATCACATTAATAAACTTCATTATCATTGATAAGAACCATATTAACTTCACATGTTAGCATCAATTTATCAAGTTCCCACACTTTTTTTACACATAAACGTAGAATTCTCCTGACATACAAATTGATACAAATGCTGTCTGTGTTCATTTTCTTGTACCACATTTTATAGTTTTGACCATGCTGATATTTCCTTTTCTAGACAACAGTGCCCACAAGTTTGGCTACAGCAGCTATGCCGGCGGGGCCTCCTCCCCCTTCACAGCCACCCTGCCCAAGGGGGTCACCACCAACCAGAAACCCTCCAGCAGAAAAAGAAGTGAGTCCAAAAGATATTTGCTTATTAATCAAACAAGCAACTTTTACAAGTGAAACAAATGTGATGAAATTTGTGAGGTAGAATCTCCCAAAGTTACTGTAAATCTTCAAATGTTCGTGGCAGTTTTATTATACTGTTGTGTTTTTTTGCAGTGACTTCTCCACCACAAATTCATGACACCACAAATAATGTGTTTCCAATGTATTACTGAAGTTACTGTACGACTTAATTGAACTTCAAACACCACAAAACCCCTTTTACCACAAAATTATGAACCCTCAGAAATATACAATATTACAGTATCTGAACATGGAATGAAATGCCTGTATTCAGTTACTAGACTAAGTAAACCTTTTGGCAAATATGAATTTTACACCACAAAAGCCTTGGACTTGGCTACTTACGGGGAAAATTTGTCTATTTCTTTGAAGTGGAGTGCACAAGAAAGAGAAAGACTTGAGTGTGCGACACACCCTGGCACAATTCTTCACCACAGACCTCAGGATTGTTTTGAACAAACCGGACAACATTTGGCAGCCCTATATTAATTTTTTGTGTTGATTCTGTAGCACCCTCAGGTCAGGAGTTTTTGGAAGAGGAGGCCAAGGCAGAACGTACGCACTACCGACTCAAACTGAGCTGCCTGTCAATCACTCTCCTGCACAATGACCCCGTGGCCACGCCCACCAGTAAGAGTGACCGGCCGGAGTCCAGTAACCTCCTGCTGGACATGGCTGAGAAGTACTTTGCAGACGTGATGGGTTACAGTACGGCTGCGTTTGGCTGGAAGGACCTGGCTGCTATGAAGGACAGAATAGCCAAGGCCTGCCAGTATGACCATCTACAGTGAGTAGATTAGAGTTGATCACGTTAATGAAGGGTAGACATCCAGGTAATAAGATGCGCAAGGTAACAGTTACTCAAGCAACTGGATAAAAAAGTTGGAATTTTTAGTTGATTAGTTCGGTCCAACAGCAGTGAAGTATAGAATATAGTCCAGCAAAACATTTGTTCGTAGAAAGACCTAATCACAGGAAAGACTAAAGCAGAGAAAGCTATATAATAGTGGTTCGGAACAGATGGGAGGACATCAGAGTATGGACTGGCATGGCACTAAGTGAAACATCAAGAAGACTAGAGTTCCACGACCTCATATCTTCTCCTGATGCCCAACAGCAGTACTCAAGTACAGAGTCAAGCAAAACATTGGTCTGTACGAAGACCTCCTAAGCACAGTAAGGCAAGGAAAGCTGATTAGAAGTGGTATGGAAAAGATGAGAGGATATCAGAGAATGGGCTGGCATGACACTAAGTGAAACATTAAGAAGACTAGAGTTCCACGACCTCATACCTTTGCCAGATGATGTTAACCTTTAGTATGATGTATCACAAATCTCATTGATTATGCAAATAAGGTCCTCATTTGCATCTGTTGCTGTTCCCAGATGTGTGGCTGCCCCTGTGATGCTGGAGTGTGACCAGAAGTCCAATAGCAGTGCTCACCACCACTTCCAGCGGACGGTGGCAGACGTCAGCGTGGGTCTGCTGGACCTGGTGGAGTGTCTGTACGACAGGGACTCACGATCGGACCTGACCTCCGACCCCACGGAACCGACATACACGGAGGTACCTGCAGCCTTGTATTAGATTGAATGTTATACTGTGGAGTCACTGTATCTACATAACCGGTATAACCGCCCTTTAGTGAAACACACCTGGTCCAGTTTTGCAGACATTTGGCGCAGCAGCAGCTGGTTATCTTGCACTGAACGACCTGTCACACCTAACCTTTGCACATCTAACTGCAAGTGTTGTTTAAAGCTATCAAGTGAAGATACCCCTAATGTACTTGTTGATAAATTCCAGTCTCTACGATCGTTCTAGGAAAATACAAATTTTTGAATGCATCAATCCTGGGTTGGTAACTCTGGTACTTGAAGACATGACTGTTTCTTGTTCTTTTTTGAGCTGGTATTAGATATTTATCACTTGGTACATCGACCAGTCTGTATCTGTATAGCCACTACAGTCAACAGCATCTTTGTACTATTTCTGATATTAATGATATTCTTATTGTAAATTCAACAGAATGAACAAATGAAACAGAGTAAATTAAAACAATTCAAACCTTCATTTCTGTCCCAGCTGCTGTCCTTCCCTGACCTTCAGCAGCAGGAGACCACCAAGTCCATGTTCGCTGCTCTCCCCACCACCAGTCCCTGCCTCAAGGTCAAGTTCAAGAATGTAGATAAAGGAGCAAAGGTATCTTTCTAAGACTCTCCACAAAGTCCATTTGAATTACTTTTTGCCTGTGATATATAAAACTATTTCATTGTTGTTGATATTTATCTTTTTACCAATTCTGCAATAACATTGTGGTAAGAGGCAATGAACTTGGTGAGTTACAACGCAGTCATATTCGTCGTAGGTCATCATATGATTTTGATGTTGTAGAATTTTCAAGCAGACTGTAACAAAACCAAATCTATTCATTTTTATTCGAACAGCAAACTTAAGTTACAGCAGGGAATGGTTTGTGTCTCCCTGAATTATGTAGTTTGTTACAATTTTAATCAATCCTTCCCAGGCGTCATGTTACAATGTGTTGTTAAAAAATAGCAAGTGAATACCCACCAACTTATTTGAATTATTTGGCCCAAACAAGACAGCTGGAGATTGTGCTAGCAAGAGACCTAAGCAACAGAATCATTATAGAGTCTTACGGCACAATGTAAGAAAGATTTTTAATGAAAAAGCTAAAATTTCCAGGCCACATGCAAAACCATCATCATCATCTATACTCAGTGTTCATATTCAATTCCAGTGTCTCTAACTAAAGTGTCAGTCAAAGTCAAACTTCTTCAATGCACTCAGCCTCTTATTGCTTTTCCATAGCAGGACGGATGAAACTATTTCCTGCTCAGCTCGACAGCAATGCTTAGCAAATGTTAAGTGTGGTATGATGTAATGTTTGTGACTGGGCCCTTACACAACAATACCCTGTCCTTACTACTGTAGGGTGTTTACACAAAGCCGCCCATCCCTGAGGTGACAGTAGAGGTCAGTAGCTGTGAGTGTGAAGTGGACATCAGTATAGTGGACAGACTGAACGCCCTGCTCAACCCCCAGCCCCTGGCCCAGATGAGCAGCTCCTCCGGCATGTTCAGCTCCATCCAGCCCACAGCCAGTATGGTGAGTCTGCAAATAGACGAATTCGAATGACACAAGCTGCTTTCGTAATAGTAATTTTGTTCTCAAACTGTCTATGTCATCGCGCACGTCTGTAAATAAGAAGTCAACGTGTTTCAAAGGCATGCCCCAAACCCGGAAAAAGCAGGGTTTGATTACATTCTGTGCGCTAATATATGACAGGAAAGTTACCTAGAATAAGCTGTTTATCTTGTTTTTTTATGAGGGAGGTGATCAATAGCCACCGGCATTGTATAGCAATATCCGGAAACATTTAATAGCACAGGTACAGGTGCCAGATCGCCCGGCGGAATCCAATACTGGTTGATAGTGGTTTGGGCATGTTGTTTGAACACTATTATAAACAGACATACGCGATGACATAGACAATTTGTGAGCAAAACGCCTTTTACTGTCATACATTACCATGACCTGTTAAATCTGTTTACTTAATATATAAATGTGTACTCTCAGTAATGTTAGTACAGGGTTTCCAATAAAGGTATCATGTTTATATTGAAACATGCTTAGAACACTAAACTATGGTAATGACACCTGTATAAGATGTTGAACTAACTGCTCCTGTTGTATTTTTCAGACGAGACAAGCCTTGTTCAGTCAAGCCTTAGACGAGACCCCCGCTGCATGTGAAAACCCCATCAGTCTGCACATATTATCTCCAGCCACAAAGTTCCACGTCAGGTAAGGACCGGGGTGTCTTGCATTTTAACTCAGATAAATCATTTTTAAGGAGATATAATGTTGATTTCTAGAGAAAGAAATTCAATGCACTTGGAAGTTACAAAGTCACATGGCCCTTGGTGAAAAGGAATAGAAAGTATAACTTTGGATTGTACTGATACAAAGAAAAGAGAACATATTGCACCAAGACATTTCAGCATGTATTGCTGTATTATTTTTCACTCATTTGACTCTTCATTAACTATTTAATGCTTCATTAAATCATAAATTCATTATCTGGTGGCAAGGTGGTCTTTGCTTAGGGTTGTTGACTTAGAATCTAAAGGTTCTAGGTTTGAATCCCTAGCAAGTCCCAGTATTGTATCCTTGGGAAAGGCACTTTACACCTATTATTTCACTGGACTCAGGTATAAATGAGTACCTAACTTTGGTTAGGGACATCCTCTCGGATGTAAAGCCTGAGATACTGTGTTTGAGGAGTGCCATACCTTGAGCATGTTAAAGAATCCACCACACATCAAAAAGAGTAGGGGTCCATCACGGTATGGTGGATCATCCTGTATTATTCAGCTTGTAATTACTTTTAAAAAAAACAGTGTGTGACTGTGATACTGGTGGTTTACTGTTTATGCTTAACAAAAACAAATAAACAAACAAATAAACTAACATTGGATCTAATATATTCATTACCCAGGTTCCCGATCCCAGACCTGAGACCGCCCAATCTGGACCATCTACCCTGGTGGAAGAAACACGTCAGGAAAGAGGTTCTCATCCTGGACGTGACGGACTTTGATTTCCAGACAACCCTGGGGATGGGTGACATCTCACAATACGAGCTCAAGTTCCGAGAAGTCCATGGTAGGTGTCGCAGCAGTGTTACAGGAGATTGAAATAAGACAATAAAAAAACAGCCATTTATGTCTTCTTATGGTGGTACAAAACTGAGTGTAAAAGGTAACATTGTTTAGCTACTAGTATTACATTTCCACTTTCACTACTTGTTCTCCTATGTCCATTGTATGTTGATTAAGCTTCTCCTTGCTGCCTAAACCCATAACCAATAGAGCTAACCAAACGGCTAGTACTTCAATATGCTAAAGGTTGACCCTGCCATTCCATCCTAGGTCTTTACCAGCGGGACCCGTCAGAAGAAGCAGTGTCGTTTTGTCGGATCTCCCACGGCCAGTCAGAGGGGGACATTGATGCTCCTGTCAGCAGTGGATTTGACTGGCCAAGGTATGAGGGGTTCGCTGTTTGATTGATTGATAGAATGAAGAATGTTGATTAATCAACAATTTTTAATGACAATGCAGATTTGACATATTTGTGGCTGGGAGTTTTTTTTAATGGCTCTTTGATTGACGTATGAAAATGTGAACAATTTTAGTCAAGGAAGAGCCCATGTAGGACAGAATGGTTGGTACAACAAGGTTGATAACAGGCGGTGGAAGGAGAGGGTTGGGCTCCACCTTCTAATATAATACCGTGCCCTAGACACAGTGGATAACAACCCATGCCCCGGACGGCCTCAAAAAGGCTATTGGAATACCTTTTACCTTTTTATAGCGGCCCAGTCAACATCCGGTTGTTACAGCCTCGTATAGCGAAGTTTGCTCTACACAGACTACCATTATCATGACATACAAACTTTTCTTATCCCCCTGCAGGATAGTTGTGACTGTTAAGCCGTACAACGCCGGCTCAGTTCTGGAGGAGGAGGAAGTTGAGTCTGAGCCTAGCACACCAAACCACTCCCTGGAGGAAACACTCACTGGCAAACAGGAGCCCTCTGTCTTCTCCAACAAGAAAGTCATGTTTGAGAACGAAGAGGTATTTGATTTTATTTCTGTCATGTAGTCAGCTCAGTGGTGTGACCGCTTTTCAGTGTCTTTGTTGTATGAGATACTGCAAATGCAGAAATGTTTGCAGTGGTTTTATGTTCACAGTTTTTGCGGCGACCGTTTCACCGTGGACTTAAAACCACTGCAAACATTTTTGTCCAATACTGTAGCAGTATGTGACTCTGGTGCTGCCGCAAACTTAAAACCACCGCGAACACTCCGCATTAACTGTTACAGTAACATTTCTACCATTGTATGACATTTGCAGTTAGGATGAACGGTATAATTTAAGTACTTATCCGATAATTTTAGTATTATTCAATGAACATGATTCACGAAAAACATTCTTTCGATAAGCGAACAGGTCATAGTTGTCATGAAGTACATGAAATTGCAAGTTTCTGATTTTTGTTTGCTTTTTTGCTTCTCAAAAGAACATCTTTAAAGAGTCCCGATACAAGGTTCCAAATCAGCTGCCATGTTTGCTTTAAAGTCATGAGGGTAAAATTACTTGTCAGTGATTACCTGGCGACAGGAATCAAAAACTGAAAGTATGATTTTGTAAGATTTGATTTCCAATAACATCAGAGGGCCGGGGTGTATATTTTGTACGAACATCTTTGTTCATTGAACAACACCTACAATGGTTGCTTATAATCAGGAACTGTAAGTTGTATTTTAGTATCATTGGTGACATAAGCCCTTTATTATAATCGTGTCATGTTAACTTGTCCTGTGTGCCATCCACAGATGATCATGCCCGGTGACCAGGCAGAGTTGTCACACTTCCAGGAGACGACCATTGCCACAGCTAGGATATGTCTGGAGTTCTCCTTCCCCAATGTCAACCTAGTCTTGCCAGACAAAGCCTTTTATGAGAACCTGTACAATAGGTGAGGCATCACTTCTGCTTGATGTTTTACTTGCAATTATAGTAGATAGGATGAAGGGAGTAGTTTGTATTTCTGCCAACACTGATATTAGGATATTTGGTTCGGATGATAAAAAAAGTAAAATGCAGGTTTTGGTACAGGATGTTACTGAATACAGCATTGGTTTTACAGCATTTTGTTTGATCATCAAATATACAGTTTGTATATATAGTTGCTTAAAGATGTTGTGGTTTCTTTGAAGGTGGTGGCTATCAGTTTCTATGTTGTGCTTCCCAACTGCACATACAGGACTGGTGTGTGTATGTGGTGATTTCTAAGCTATGGAAATCATATCCCTGATGCAGTATAATGTTCTAGAGTATCAGCATGCATAGTTAGATTGTCTTTACTGTTGTTCATAAAGTTCATTAGTTCAAGTTGCCATACATTGTACCTGTTATAGTTGTCATGTAATAAAGTTCTCTCTGTGTCCGTATGCAGTACACATTGAATATGTCTCTGTTGTTAGTAGGCACAATATTGAAATGGTCCTTCCCACTGTGTTACAGAATAAACATTGAGTGGTGTTACTGTAGCGTAACGGTTAGAGCATTGGGCTCAGAACCAATATAATAAGTTCCTGGTTAGATACTTGCCATGCCTCGATGTTGTGCCCTTGGGAAAGGTACTTAACACGATATACCTATAGGTTGAGTGACGCCCCCTGGGCCACTCGGCTTATCTGCCAAAAGTGTGCCAAAAACATACACGGATTTGGTGCGCCAGTGTGCCAACATCTACACATTTGCCACCAAGAACCATGATTTCTTATCTATTTACAGAATAAACAATGACCTGTGTCTGTGGGCGCCGGCTGCCCCGTCCCCGGTCAACCCGAGTGACCAGTACAGCCTGCAGGGCCAGGTCGGGCTGGATCTGGCCAGTCAGTTCATGCAGGGGGCAGGCAAGGACCGCTTCATCATGTGCAAGTCTGCTCTACAGTATGGTAGGTCCATGCTTCTGTCTTAACCTTTAAACCACTGAGGTAGCCAATTGGCTACCAATTCTGTATTGGTTACAGGGTTAGGCAGCATGAAGAAGGTTAACCTTTAACACACTGAAGTAGCTGTTTTGCTACTGGTTTCTATTGGTTATAACCAATATGGGTTAGGCAGCAGGGAGAAGGTTAAACAGACCATGTGACAGCGACCTGACCAGGGCTATCTCCATGACCTGTCCTTCCACCCCGGGACGAAAATTTGCTTGTTAAAACAGACCAAAATTTCACACCGTCTGTCAAAAAATCTCAACTTCATGACATGAAACTGATGAAAATGTATTTTTGTACACTTAAAATCACAGATTTACATGTAACAATGAAAATCAACAACATAGGCTTTCAAACAATGAGAGTTTGGCACTTGTGGATTAAAAAGACATTGGACATGATCCCTACTTGTGCGCCTCCGATGAGCTTATATCTTTGAAGATTATTAGGACTAAATGCAATATCATATTTCTGTTTTCCTGATTTCGAGCATCAGCAACTGATTGAATGATACATGCAATGCGAAAATGACTACAATGAATTGAATTCGTGAAGGATCAAGCCTACTTTTTACCATGCAGTCCATAGAAGTCAGTGTCTCAATAGTCTCATTTGTTGCAATCCCCCAGATTCTGATACAGACGATGATGATGACTTTGACAGTGGCCCGTTTGACAGCGGCCCGTTCTACTCAACGTCAGAGATCAAACAGAGACAGCAGAGGAAACAGAAACAGGAGCAGTACAGACAGAGGAGAGCACAGAGCTTTGTGGCCGTCTCTGTCAACATTGGACATGGCAGACTTGCCCTGGGTACAAGGATAAAGGTTAGTAGGGTGCTTCAGTCTTATAATTATCTCACTTAAAACAAGTAATAAAAGGTCAAATCTAGTCTGTAGGGATTCAAATCTTAATGAAAATATTGCTAATTGTGTTTCAGTTGGTATTTTGTCCCTGGTACTTGAGCTAGCCTTTATATGTGAAAGAGACTAGTCCAATAGCCCCACCCATCTCCATCAAAACTTAGAAAATGCAAAATGAAAGCATAAAGTTGCAAATATTTGATGGACAAGCAAAGCCATTCTATCTTTGGTCAAACTGCTAATTGCCATGCTATCATTGGTAGAACTGCTGTTCATAAAGGTCAAACTGCTAATTGTCATGCTATCATGATTGGTCAAACTGCTAATTGCCTTGCTATCATTGGTCAAACTCTAGTTGCCATGCAATCATTGGTCAAACTCTACTTGCTATGCAATCCTTGGTCAAACTAAAATTGCCATGCTAATGCATTGCTATCATTGGTTGAACTGCTAATTATGATTGACAGTAAGGAATAACTCTCTCTGCACCTGTGCAGGATGAGGAGGGCAAGTCCTCTGAAGACAGACAGGGGGAGCTGCTGCTGGAAGTGAAGGATGGGACCATCTTTGTGGTGGTGAACTACCAAGGGAACCCTAACCTGGGCTACTTATTTGTGCAAACCAACAAAGCTGGGGTTTTCCACAGAGGTAAGCAAGTAAACACAGTGTGTCCTTCTGTAAATTCATTTATTTTCACATGGACCTAATTTCGCGGTTGAAATGGGAAAGGAGGTTTTTGTGGTGCTTTAAGTTGGAACAATTCTGTTGTACAGTTAGTAATGCATTGGAACACATACACACAAGAGTTACAAATTTATGGTGGAGAGGTTACTGGGAAAACTTCAAATTTCAAGATAAAACCATTGGGACCATTTTAAGGTTTATTGTAGTAGCTCACAGACAGTTTCATCATGATGACATGCATTCATCATTTGGTGTAGGCCTTACCTACTTCTTGGGCAAGTCTCTTTGCCTGTGGATATTTTCAAATATTCTACATGAAATTTCCAACCCTTGTGTCACAATCACCTTGTATTTATGAATCTTTGACAACTTGAATTTTCTTGCTCCAGTCCACATATGGACTAGTACTATGGGCTCTGTTAGAATTTTCAACTTAAATACATATGAATGTTAATGAGATGTTTATCACACTTGACCATGCAGGTCAGGTGGATGACCACACCTGGGAGGACATAGTGGGCCGAGCCACACCGGACTGCCCTGACCAGCTGGACCCCCTGATCTACCGGTCTGACAGCGGCGTGTACACCAGTCTGGCCGGGTTGGTCGGCACAGGAGGAGAGAGTCTCAACATGCTGTCTGTGGGAGTCAGGATCACACTAGACACAGAGAAGGCAGAAACTGTCAAGGTTAGTTCTGTTCTCTCTTTGTTACTTACAAAAAGTAGTAGATGCTACCTGGTATGCTACGTCTGACCGTTTCACATCCAGTTGCTGTCTGTTATGCAGCGTATCTTATTTCCTAGATGTCTAACCTTCATCGACATGCTACTGATCGTCTTTGCTGTTTCACAGGAGTTCTTAGTTGCTGTTGCTGTGCGAGGAGGGACCTTAAGACACAAAGTGTTTCTGCAAGGACAGCACTGGTTTACACAGGTAAGGCTGGACTAGACAAGGGCGAAAGAAATGCTTTTCATCTCATATCTTCCGTTGATTTGTTTTACAAGATTTCTGTAAGCATGACACTGGTTCTGGTTACAGTAGATTGAAATCTCAAACACTTTCAAGAGTAGCCATGAGTCTCAAACACAAAAGTAATGAAAAGCAAAAAATAATGGTAAGTGGGTTACCAACATGGTCCATACAAAGAGTACAGTAACTGGAGAAGGAGATCAATAGAGATGTGTTACAAGGGTGCTTTTTTGGGAGAAGAGAAGATAGATATCAACCAACGTAAAGATGGGTGTGATCACCAGCAGTGGACTCCAAACTCTTTTGAACATGGCTCTTCTGGAAGAGGGCCAGAGAGGCAGTGCAATTCTAACGTCACCAGAAGAAGAAGGGAAAAGGAAAAATAATTTATTTGATTTTTCCTTACAGATGATAGATTTCCTTGATGTAGAAGACTACCCTATCCTGGGTTACACATTGCCACACATCCTGACAGAGCTGCATATCCACCTGCTGGGCTGTGCTGTAGACTACAGGTACTTCACAACTGGCTATCTTGTCTGGTTATCTTGTTCTTGAAAGGAAAACAAAGTTGAACTGTACTTTCCAACACAGAAATTTGACTGTCCAAGTCTTTGTCAAGGAATTGTGTTGGAAATTTACAGTTCGACTTGTGTTTGAAGTTACGAAGATCAAGTTCAATAATGGGCCTCCCAGCAGCTTTCTACGGTACTGCAGTGGAACTTCCGGGTTTCTCATGTTCTGTGAGACTCAGAAAAGACTAGTCAAGTCAAGGGAGTGGTTCCTCCATATGTAAGAGTGATAACACCCTGAAATGATGATGTTCTGGACATGCTATGGTCGTGATTTGTTTTCTTTTGTTTCCCTACAGACCAGTCCATCTGCCAATGAGGGCCATGCTGACCATGGAGAAACTCAGCATATCCAGCAATATTGTTGTAGATTCTGCTATTTCTGTACTAAGGTAATCCTCCAGTTCTTGGGTTCCATAGAGTCATGAGCATTCTTTAGAGCCTGTACATAATACAGAAGGGCTCTTATCAAAACATGACAGATTCACCTTGCTTATTTCTATCAGATGTTGTTTGATTATAGCTTGTTGGACCTTTAATGTCTAAATATCTAAGTCACCATGCATAACTTTGAAAAAACAGAACAGTTACAGAACAGTGATTTGGCATTTTGGCATTTCACCATTCCAGTTCAAAATCCCTTGTGACTTTGTTACAGATTTATTGTAGATGACTCTGCGTTGTACCTGTCTGCTAATGTGAGGGACCAAGGACCAGTGGACCTAAAGAGAAGTAAGTACATGTACAAAAATGTATTGTATTGTGTCTTTGTCAAAGTTTGTGTTTGGTGAATTTTTATGTTCTAGTCAAAGTTAGGTAAAGTTGTTGGTTGTAAGATGTGACAAGGTTTGATTTAAATTCTGAAGCCTCTATTTCTGTGAACTCGCAGTGAAAGGGAAAAGGAGGTTTTCACAGTGTTTTAAGTTCACAGTAGAAACAATATTGTAGGATTGTAGTGATGCATAGGAAACACATATTCATGGTGAGAAAACCACAAATAATAGTGCGATGTGTAGTGAAGAATTCTTACAATTCTTGTGCCTCTTGAAACTTCTGATATAGCAGTTAAGCGCTCATTTTGGAGAATAAAATTGTTTATATAGCAAATTTGAGACAACATACTTTTATGTGAAACTCATTAGAACATGGTTGTTAATGATGTTTTCTCTTTTCCCCAGACTATGTTTGTGTGATGGACATGGGGCTGTTTGAACTCAAGCTAACCTTAAACGAAGGCAGTGACACAGTAAGTTGCTCAACTGAGATATTTTTTTCCCAAACACTTGCTTTTTCTTACTTCTTAATATTATATGATCATTAAAAAAACTCTGCGCATGGCCTGGACACAGCTGTTGAAAAAAAGTTTTGCAGTAGCTTGGATTAATTTTACATCAGTACATGGACACTGTTAAATCAACACCAGTTGTCAACTCATTTTTATTTTTCAAAATCTTATTAGAATCGCAACAGTGCGATATGCATGGCACATAGGCAGCTATTGCTGGTGTCACGACCCACACACATAATAAACCCGTTTTTACACTTGGGCGGAGTGAGGAAAGTTGTGTTAAGTGCCTTTTTCCCAAGGTCACAAGATCAGTGGCATCAAAGGATTCGAACCCGGGACTCCTGGGTTCTGAGCCGAAAGTCCTGCCGTTACGCAACACGGCCCCCACGTGTAATATATAACTCATAACTTCTGTCTTGGATACATTCCACTAGAAACAGCCCAGGGTAGACCTGAAGGCCTCCAACAACATGCTGCATATCCGGACCTGCAGCGACTCGCTCGCCGCCCTAACAGCTCTGCTGCAGTACATGGCAGAGGATGGCGACCTGAGGGTGGAAGAGTTGGAGTCTAGTGAGGAAATCAGGAGAAAGGTACACTTAAATGGCTTCAGGAGCAGTCTTTAACCTTCTCCCTGCTGCCTAATCCCATAACCGATACAAATTTGGTGCCAAATAGTTACCTTAGTAGGTTGAGGGTTAAGTAAAGTTCCATGGAAGAGATGGAGTCTAGTGAGGAAATCAGGAGAAAGGTACACTTTGATGGCTTCAGGAGTAGTCTTTAACCTTCTCCCTGCTGCCTAACCCCATAACCAATACAAATTTGGTGCAAAATAAGTACCTTAGTTGGCTGAAGGTTAAGTAAAGTTCCATGGTACTGAAACAATCTATAAATTGTAAATATTGTGTAGCAGGCCTAGGGTACATAATCACTCAGACAGGATGAAAAGCCACCTGGATGTGCTATGCTACTGTAACAGTATCATGCATTTAAACTCCAAACCTTCAGCTTTGCTAGATAAGTTTGGGTAGGTCCAATGTTGTTCAATGGTCCTAAAACTATGTATTATACACTTGTGTATATCAGGGCAGATTATCACTCTGCATTTACTGTGTCGGGACCAAAATCCAACTGTATGTGCTACAGTATCATGCATCTGAACCCTCAGCCTTGCTAATAGATCCCATAGCCCTGCCCACCATAGACATGCAGCCACTCTCTCATTGGTCGAACTGCTAATTGCCATTCTCTCATTGGTCAAACTGCTAATTGCCATTCTTTCATTGGTCGAACTGCTAATTGTGATGGACAGACTATTGAAACATGTACTGATACACCTGAACCGTCCCATTGCCCGTCCCTCCAGAGACAGCCCTCCCAGTCCAGACCTCGCTCAGACAGCCCCATCCCCCAGGTGCTGGACCATGTACAGGACCAGATGGCTGAGGCCATGATGGACGTATGGGATGTCAATGGTGGTAGGTGCTTTCATCAGAGTTAAGCCTCACCCTTAAAGGCTGTCATAGAAAAGAAATAGTGTAACTTCTCCTATGTACAATGGGCATTGAATAAAGCCTCACCCAGAAACACGGCACAACTCAAATTTTTGGGGCATGAATTTAAAGTATGGAGCCTTTTAATTTTATGAATATCCAACAAAACTCAAATCATCACAACACCCTTTTGAAAATCAGTAGGTAAGAGGCAAGAAAATTACGGGTAAGGAAAATGCTGATATGGGTTGATTCTTGTGTCAAAGAACCCACTCACTTATCGAGAAGAGTAGGGGTGGCCCAGTGTGCTTGGCCAAAAACGCGAGCCGTGGTAAACCCACAATGCATTACCACTAGCTGCTTGAAAAAGCATCATGCTCCACCTCAATTGAATGACTGCTTTACCTTACCTTGTGTCCCTCATACCATGAAATCTAAGAAGCCAGTATGGGCTCCTAAGGAGCAATCTGTTCTAAGATATGTACTAGGATACCACATGATGTCATACACATTCCCACTACAGAAGCTGGTGTGGACCCCAGCACGGCTCTGCAGTCCCAGCCTGTCTCTACACCACAGACCCTGTCCACTGACAGGAGAACTCTTTCCTCCTCCCTACATGCATCCTCTACTGCTGTGCCATATCAGACCACTCCGGGTGTGTGCCAGTACACATGTAGTGTGGTAGCTTTTTGTGCATGTTCTCCTTGCATCCTTTCTCACGATTGCATGGCACACTTTGATCCGCACATTTAAAAAAGATGTTACTATCAACTTTTCTGATGTTGTCTGTGTGTATCGTTTCTCAAATTTTCTTAAGTCTCAAGCAGGGCTGTCTCCAGGACTGGTCCCTCCGTCCCAAGAAGGAAATTTGCTTGTTGGGACAGACAAAAATTTCATCCTTTCTGTCAAAAATATCTGAACTTCACAACACGAAAATGGAACAATGAAAATTAACAACACGGTCTTCCAAATTCCAATTGAATCAAATTTGCTTCAGAAAGTATTTCAGAGGGATTGAATTTCCAAACTTATCTGGGGGAGCATGCCCTCGGACCCCCTAGTTTTGCAAGCACTGTTGGCTCTTGCCTCGGGTTTCCAAGCCTGCCCCCCACCCAATGAGTGGGACGGACAAAATTGTAAAGCTGGAGACAGCCCTGGTCTCAACTCATCAACTTGCAAGTCCAGACAGGTTTGATCCAGTCAGTGGCAGTGGGGTGATGTTGTACCTCTTACTGTCTCCACCTAGCCCAGTCTACAGGTCCCGGCAGTGAGCCCTCTAGCCTGACCCAGTCCCCACCCTCCATCATGTTCTTGTTCCCAGATGAGAATGGCCAACCCCACGCCCCCCTCCCACCTTCGTCTGTGGCGACCGAGGACGACTCGGACAGTGCCGCTGACAGTGGGGACGACTGGGGTGATGACAGAGATGAGGATTTCTGTATCATCGATGACCCTGGACTTGGCATCATGGTCAGCAGCTTATACTATACATAGTGCAGCCCTTTTTTTATCATGCTGGGAATGTGTGTTGTCTTCAGTAGAAAGTTGGAAAAGCTGTTAAAACCAAAAACTATTATAACAACTTTGCAATTGACAACAGTTAAAACTGCCTAAGAAGCTAATAAAATCTGGTCTATGTTTGACAGGTGGTCACTATAAACAGGATTCTTAATGCTTGCGTCAATGGGAAAAATCATTTTAAAAGAAATTGTTGTCCCACTTCTAGCCCAGACACGGTGAGCCCGAGGTCCGTGTATTGACAGAAGAAGCCATCAAGGTGGAAGATAACCACTTCAGCCAGCCACTGGGGAAGTCAGACCTGCTGAAGGCCCCCGACCACTTCCCCCCCGCCGTGCTGAGGTACACCCTCAGGGAGATGTCTGTAGTCTGGCACATGTACGGAGGCTCCGACTTTGGAAAGACACACGATAGAACAGCTGCTAAAGGTATTTCCACTGGATTTTGTACATTTGCCCAAGTTTTTACTCTTTCTCAGTTCACATCTTGGTATAGATTAGAGGTTAACATAGTTTCTCCACTTTTAGGCTAAGTGACATATTGTAAGAATGTGAGCAAGTGAGTGCAATCCTTCATGGTTTCTCCTTCCTTTCCCAAAGGGAGTCGCTCCAGCAGTGCGAGCCCCAGCCCAACACATGGCAACATGCAGTATGTATCTTCTCCCTCTTGTCTGTATTCACAAACATTTTAGATAATCCATTACATCATCTTGTTAACCTATTATCATAGCTGCCTAGTCTCTTTGCTTAAGAGGAGAGTACAAAGGAGACTCACCCGCTACAATATGCACTTCCTGTCTCAAGTTTGGAATCTCAATCACCAGACTATAGTATAAGTTACATTACTTTATACCGGGTAGCATATGGCAGACATACATTATTGAATGGTGATTGAAATACCTTGATAATTTACATCAAATGCATACTCTACGACGTTAAAGCAACTTAAAATTATTGTTGTTAATCTATATCAAAAGCAATCTCTACAACGTTGAGCAGCTATCTGTAAAATTTAGAATTATGATATTATTATAACGTTTTGTTATAGACTGCTTTAGATTATTATGTCTGTAGTCTGACTATTAAGTCACAGGACACGAAAATTAAATATTCATTAATTCATAACAAAGTCAAAATGACAAGGGAATGACTACTGCTACCTTTGCTGTATGTGTAGGTATGTGAGAAGTCCTCAGCACTCTCCAGCTAAGGCAGGTGCCCAGAGGGACAGCTACAGCAGACATGGGCGGCTGGGCTGGCAGGCCAGGGGGGGCCCGGGCAGGAACACTGACGTGCATGTGGAACTGCAGATGAACAAGGTCAGAATCTGCAAAACTTTATATCAAACAAATGTACATCCTTGCATTTACCTTCACGAAGAATGTTATGCTTTAGTTGCTATTTGTGTGTGTGTGTGTGTGTATGTGTGTGTGTGTGTGTGGTAGAAGTAGTAGTAGTAGTAGCCTCAGTCTGGTTTATTTCACAATAAAATGCAAAAACAACATGATTGTAAAAAAAGCATGTATTGTGTGTGAAAAGGTTAACATCATTAGGTGAAGGTATGAGGTCGTGGAACAACACAATAACATGACTCCTGTGATATCACCTTTAACAATCCCGTGCTGCATGTTGCAGGTGCGGTTACAACACGAGGTGTTCCCGGAGGACACGGAGCAGGCGTCGCGCCAGGTGCTGATCATCACGGAGCTAGAGATCAGGGACAGGCTGGCCTCCTCACAGATCAACAAGTTCCTGTATCAGTACACCTCCGAGGCCAGGCCAAAACAGGCTCACGCCAATATGGTCAGTCAATTTGTCCCGTTTACTGTAAATGCAGTTAACTTTAAGTTTGCGATGGTTTGATTTACATTTTTTTGCAATAACCTCTTCACTTTGAAGTAAAGCCACCTTGTTTCAACTGCAAACAAGTAGTAATACCTGATCTTAGAATATCAAGAACAGTTGGTATTTCTCGGGTACAAGTGTACCACTTTGATGCGTAAAAGGCCTTTCCACAATTGCTGAGCGACTGTTTAGCCACCAAAATTGAATGTGTGTGATTCTTGATTTTATAATTTGAATATGATGCATGATGCAAAAGTATGAGAAAAATACCGGTACCAGTGAAAGAAACTTGTCCTCTTCTCTACTGTCTGATGCTGTAAATGCATTTAAGTTAGATTTTGTGGTAGGGAGAAAATGAGTGTTTGCTATCATATCAAATATGAAATGAAGCTAGAAGTTGCACTTTGTAAATGTTGTGATGTGTTGTTCTGGTTGACCTCTGCAGGTGATGATCAAGGCCCTACATATCCGACCAGACCCCCATCTGAAGGCCCAGGAGTGCTGCCTCAGGGTCTCCCTCCTGCCTCTTAGACTAAACATAGATCAGGTGTGTTTGTTTGTTTGTACTGCATACCCAGTAAACCGCCTCATGGCGTAACATACCAGGTTTGGACAAGAGTAAACAGGACCTCCATATAGATAAGTTATGACAAACTTGAGTTCAGTGCCACGTCGTCCTTGTCTGTCAAAAAGCGAAGTAAAAAGAAAACCTACAATTATGCTACGAGACACCAAAGACACCTGCTTTTTTTCTTGTGTGAATCCAAACAGGTCTTAATTGCCCTGCTGTTTCAGTGTTGCATATTTGTATCAGGGGCTCTCTGCAGAAAGTTATTGGGGGCATGGGTTTGTATCCCACTTCTGACACCATGTCACGAGTCCTATCTTCTACCACTTGGTTGTGTTCCTCATAAATAACACCAAGCATATATGCACTTCTTCATGCTTTATTCACTCAGTCTCTCAGCAAACGGCTCGTTGTCTGTGAGGGTCTTAGATCTTCTCTCTAGAGGTCTAGTTTCTTACACATGCATGTTAGTCATGTCATGTGTGAATCTATGCTGATTTTGCTAACTAACACCACATGGTACGGGTGTGTCATGGTGACATTTTGCACTGCTTCTTCTTTAGCAACATGGAAGAAGTTACATTTCTTCCTACTGAGTTATGCTGTAAGTAATACAATATGATGAGTGAGATAAATTTCATGTTGGAAAACATTCAACATGTTTTTCTTGCTATTTTTTACAGGATGCCATCAATTTCCTGAGAGACTTCTTTTTGGAGCTCGCTGATGAATCTGGGACCTGCCCTGGTATGTGATCAATATGTCAAGTCAAGTTATGTCATGTCGAGTTTATTGCACATCAATTGCATCAGGTACAATGTATGGCAAATAACATGGAATATTAACAACTACAAACTATTTATACTACCGGTAAGTGTACTAATGTAACATCTTTACTCGATACAAAGTATAACAGAATAGTACGTCTCACATTATGACTTGGTTTGTCTTTTGGATAACACCATTATGATAATGATATATATATATACAGGGCTCGATCTTAACCATGTCCCGATGTCCCGGGGCCACTAAAATTTAGGCCGGGACAACTGAAAAGTCTATTTGGGACACTTTTGGGACAATAGGAAAAAAATCAACTAATCAACATCAGAATGTCCGATCTCCCCGCGGTAGACAGGATCCGGACCGCAAGCGACCAAAACGTAATCTAAGACGACCACGTCATTTTCAAATGTGTGGCGACGTCAGTTTTTAATGGTAAGTTGCGGGAAATCACGGTAAATTGGCCTGTTTTGCAGCGATGAAATCCATGATGGCGCCAGTGGTCATAGGTCATTGGGATAGTCTACTGCAATGTGGGTGGAACTATTGCGTGTGGTGTGATTTTACTCTACATTCAATAGTACAAAATTTAAACTTATTTCGTCAAAAACATTCTTTACATAAAGAAAATATATACATAAAGAAAGCTTGACTTGATAACATTTTGTTTTGAAGATGATACTTGGATGTTTTTTTTTTTTTTAACTGCTCACCCATGCCTCTAGTGAAGTATTCTAACTAAATAAACAATGCGTTTCTACATGTACAGGCACGCTAGAGGCTATATTTCTGTATTTCTCTGCAAATTTCTGGCGTTTGGGGGGGTTTGGGAGTTTAAAACCCACACCAGGAGAAAAACTTAACCATACACGATCTTTTCATGGGTAACAATGCCATAATGATCCGGTAATTTTTCTGCGGCGTCGCCGATTTTGTGAAAGAAGGTTCCCGCTTGTGGCGACCATGTGCCCGGTAAGAATTTTCGCCAACACTCGCCAGTAAACTTATTTTCTGACCTACTCACGGTGTAAACAGATGCAGTTGGTGTTGTTGACATGAAAATTGTATTTTAAAACGTCAGTAGGGTGTCGGATACTCAACCCAAAACATCGATCCTTTGTTTTTAACATTAGCGTTGTAGCGAAATGACCCATTGTTATGCGGAATCGACTCCATTCACAAGTTTTTACAGACAATGCCGATGGTAAAAGTGACGCCGCTCGCCACAAAAATAAGCGAATTTTCATGAATTTTAGCAAAATAATCCAGGAAAATAGGGAAGAAATATCGTAAATGTGGAATCCGAAAGCGGTATAATGGAGACGAGCTTTGCTGTTAAACGATTAAGTGCATCTTGTTTAGCATTCTTGTTAATAAATTATGACGTTGAAATCGGTGCCTCTGTCTTGACTAATGTCAATCTCTATTTGTAAGAAGACCACGTGTCCAAGACGCCCGAATTCTATCGGTCCCCTGGGTGGTCTTCTTAGACACGTTTGACTGTACTAGACTAGTGTACTATCTATTGTTGTTACACTGTGTACCAAAGACAGAGACAATCTGAAGAATATTTCATTCTTTTCTTCCCACCTGCCACTGATAAAGTACAAGTGGTCCCTGTAAATGTACTAGACTAGTGTCACTCAGTGACTCACTATGTACTGTTTATTTTTAGAAAAAGATTATGTTCTTAAAATGACTTTTTGAAGTTCCCAGTTCCCACTTGCCACTTGTTACATGATAAGGCACTGCAGCAAGTGGTCTACCTGTAAATGTGCAGTGGACGTTGCACTACTATCCATAAGATATAATGTAATAAATTTGTTGTTGTCTAATAAAAAAGACGAGATAAGTTTGAATCTGAGTTGATTATTTCAATGGACAATAAGCTTACACAGCAATACTGTACTCTGACTGAGCTTTACAGTTGTTGTAATACATAATTTCTGAAAATAGGGTTGGGACAGTCCATCCTCACTTCGGGACAGTTGAAATTTATTTTTGGGACAATGCTGGGACAGTAGGGAAAAAAGTTAATTTTGAGGCCTGATATATATTGGCCTAGGTAAACAGATACATGTACGCAGTCAGGGCATGATACATGTACATTTTGTACATGGTATGTCTTCATAATGCAGCTGCAAAATCTATGTACACAGTTTAGATCAAGGCAAAAATTAAGAAAAAGAGGTTTTCTTAAGGAATAAATTACATTTGAGGTTTGTTGCATCCATACTTCACTCTATTGCCAACAGTTGTTGCCTTTGTTGTCCCAGATGTACCAGACAGTAGTATGAGTCCCCTGGCGGCCTCCCCTCCCAGCCCCGTGATGCTGGTGGGGTCACCACTGTTTACCGATGTGGCGGGTGAGGATCCTGTCAGAGGGGCAGAGGGCACGGACTCCAGCATGACCTCCTCCAGGGGCAGTGGGCAGTCAGACTCTAGTCCTGCTGGACCTATCTTCTTCAGGTTAGGGGGCAGATGCCTTCTTCATTTATGCAACAATATGTACTTTGTAGCCTACATACTTCCATTGCACACATACTATAAATGGAAAATGTTTTAGGTGATTTTGTGCTTGTGGTTTTCATGGCAAACTTAAAACCACCGCAAAAATTTTATTCTGTCCTCTACCCCCCCTAGTTGTTTCAACCGCAAAATTAAAACAACTGCAAACCTCCGTCTTGTATCAGCCATACGGTGATTTACACCATTCACCCTGACGGGAGAACTGGTGCATCCCCGTCTTGTATGACAGCCAACGGAAGGGTATGTCACCCCTTAAAAAAGGGCGGTATAACCCTGTCGTAGCGAAAGCACGTCAACTGATGATGATGCAAACACTCCACTTTCCCTCAAAATTGAATCACGTGAACATTTCCCCCTTTACAGTATGTCCCTGTTCCATTTGTACAACAATGGTCAGGCTTTGCTCTGTTTTTACAAATGCTGCTCATGAAGTGCGAGAACATTTGCATACGATTTGCATAAATGTTTCTGTTTGTATCTGGATCCAGAGAGTTCACCTTTTCTCCTGAGGTGCCCATCAGACTAGACTACCACGGGAAGAGGGTGGACATGGAACAGGTTTGTCTTACTCCTTCACATCAAATCTTTAATCTTTGATATGTTATTATTATTATGTCTTCTAAGTAAACCTATCCCTGTGCAAGTTTTCAGGGCTTAAAGCGCTTAGTAAAATGAAATGTTCTGTATCATTCTCGTAAAAATTTGGTCTTTTTTGAAAACATCTTAAAAGTATGTAAATCTTTAATGCAATTGTCCACTTTGTGCTCTTTGGTGGGACAAATTAGCAATGTGTTCTGAAATAGCTACCAGCCACATCAGCCAATGAGGGAGTCCTTTCTGTGATGTCATGACACATTGCTAATTTGCCCCACCAAAGATGAGGCAGTAGACAATTGATTTAGAGATAACATACTTTAGATGGTTTCAGAAAAGACCAATTTTCTATGTGAATGATAGAGGAGCTTTCATTCAGTGGCACTTAAAAACGATGTCAAGATTCTTAGCTGGGAAAAAAAGTATCATGTGCAATAGATAACAGAACACTTTTCGATGTTTTCATTGCCATGAATATAAGATTTTAATGGCATTGCTCCAACTGATTCTGAACTTACTGTCCTCCTTGTGTAGGGTGCATTTGCAGGTTTGCTGCTAGGACTCAGTCAACTCAACAACTCTGAGCTGAAGCTGAGAAGACTCAACTATAGACACGGGTAGGTTGATTGTGAAGGTAAACAGTGGCATGCCTTAGCCATTGAATCAGGAGCCAAGCAAAAGTTTTAAGTAACTCATATATCGTACACATGCCTGTCACTTTGAAGTTGGCATTGTAAATGCCCAGAGTTGGTAATTTTCTCTCAATTGGCCTTTTCAGTTAATTGGTTGCCAGGTATATGAACCCTTAAGTATGTTTATACACATTAATTTTGTGAATCCTGCAGTCACGAAGCAATTCTTCTCCAGATCCTACATTTGTATTTCACTCAATTCCAAAAGGGTTTCCAGAAACGGTGGGGTGGTGTACCAGGCAAGGCTACCCTGCTAGGCTGCTCATTCTGGGCCCTAAGGCTATGCATGGGGGTTTGGCCTCAAAAATTTCATGCATAGGCTTGGGGCCCATAGAAGGTAGCCTGGCAGGGTAGACTAGCCCAGTAGACCATCCCACCTTGTCCAGACTTCTGCAGGCTGTTTAGTTCATAGTACATTGATTCCGCACAATCTAAACCTTTTCTTTGGTTTCACAGGCTGCTGGGGTATGACAAGATGGTGGCCTACGCTGTGACAGAGTGGGGGGAGGATATCAGGAAAAACCAACTTCCAGGGATCCTGGGTGGCGTAGGACCTATGCACTCTCTAGTACAAATAGGTAAGTCACTTTCTTCAGTATCATACATTTTATTCAACATAGAGATTTAAGACTGGTACACACGACTATAATAAAGTTTCTTGGTGAGAAGACTTTCAAACTGCATCAGCCATACATTTTAGTATCATCATTTTTTTGCTTCCATCAAAATTTCTGTGCACTTTAAAGATGCAGCAAGTTCCAATGTATGAAAAATTGTTTTGATATTCCATTCAGTCCAAGGTATCGTGGATCTGGTGTGGCTTCCAATTGAACAGTACCGTAAGGACGGTCGCATCGTCCGAGGTCTCCAGAGAGGGGCGAGCTCCTTCGCTACATCCACCGCCATGGCCACCCTTGAGCTGACCAACCGGGTGGTGCAGTCCATCCAGACGGCAGCGGAGTTTACATATGACATGTTGTCGTCGGGACCCAGCGTCAGGAAGCTGGGGCAGGGGACCTTCATCCAGCACCGCATGGCTCAACAGCCGGCTGATGTTCGAGAGGGCGTTACGAAGGCTTACAATGTGGTCAGGGAGGTAAGGCAACAGGGAAAGCCTCAACATGTGCATTGTAGTTTGTATACTATAAGCCAAGTATCAAAATTCAAATGTTCACCCAAAAGATAAGGTACTGGTAATCAGAAGACTCACTTGTGTTAACATCTATATCTGTGTAGCTGGTATAATTGCCTTTCTGCATAACAGTCACCAGCTTTGCAGACACATAGTATGACAGCAGCTGGTTGTATTACACAGAATAAGACTTCACACCTAACCTTTGCACATCTAGCTGTAAGCATTGTTTAAAGCTATCTAGTGAGGATGCCCATACTGTACTTGGTGGCAATGAGTTCCACTCTACAATAGTTCTAGAAAAAATTTTTTTAAAGGTCTACTATCCTATTTATACTGTTGGTAAAGGCTATTGTGACAGTACGTTTTCCAATATGAATTTATATGGTAGTAGGGCAAGTATATGTCTTAAAGTGCCGTAAAACATTTAATTTCAACATAATAAAGCTGATGCAGTGAATTGCTGTGCTGAAGAAAAGTTGTATTTCTCTCCAGGGTGTTACAGACACGGCCCACACCATCTACCGTGTGGCAGCGGAACAGCATGAGCAGAAGGGCGTGACAGGCGCCGTGGGAGGGGTGCTGCGTCAGATCCCCCCCACCATGGTCAAACCTGTCATCCTGGCTACCGAGGCCACGTCAAACGTCATAGGGGGCGTTCGCAACCAGTTCCTACCGGACGCACGACGCGAGGCCTCGGAAAAGTGGCGGTCGGAGGAGCAAAAATAGCTTTTGTTGTCCAAACGTTGCTGATGTCAATGAACGTAAACTTTATTGTGCTGCTTTAGGTCAAGGGAACTATTGTCCAAGGCTACTAGACAAAAAGACAGAATTGAACATACCAAACTGGTGTACTTTGTCAGCTGCTTTATGATACCTTACTTTATGAGCTTTTATATGGCATAGTTTTAACTGTACTTTAACATTTTGTATAAGTGATATTGTTATTAAAATTTCATATTGCAATGTCCCCAAAAACATGTAGATGTCAAAGATATTTGGATGAATCTCCAACATGACTTGTATATCCTTTATTTAATGTCTTATCAAACCTTTAATTATGGCCTGCATTGTACAGTATCTAGCAGGACATTAGGCAATGCAAATGCTCATTGTCTTACTATCTGTGATATCATTCTTCGGCGTTTAATTTTTGGCGCACGTTTCACAGCACACACCCGCTTTACTGGTGTTATGGATTCAATCTTTGCAAATTATTTTTCTTAACGTTGTTGAATATATGATACTAGTCGCTTAGTTGCAAGTAATGCTGAAGGGAAAGATAATCTAAACTCCATTTTCATCTGACATTTTTGTATTTTCACCTCTTTTTGTTCATACAGCCTAAAAGTGACATTTTTTCATCATGGACTCTAGATATTGTACCATTGTTTGGAATTTAAGCCCAAAACGACAAAAAATGCTGTTACATTGTATTTTGTACCTTTGGATCTTAAAGTTGTTCCAAATTCTTGTTTGCATAACTGCTGCATGATAACATAACTGTTACCATCTGCATGAAATTTGCATATTTATGGCAACCAGCATCAAAACAATTATCAAGTGTTCAAACATAGGACCAATTGTAGTATTGCTGACTCTGTAAACAAAAATGATGTGTCACCTTTGTTTTTTACATACTGGTATTATCTTGATTGCCCAGTGAGTTACTTTTTGAGAAAATGTTTTCAGTGGAAAGTATTTGTCAACAGTAAGAATGTGATAAAACAATTGTATGCAAGGTACTACCATGGTACTCTCCAAGCAGAGGTTGGTGGGGAAGATTGTGACCTTTTTATCCTGTGCCCCATGTTCTGTCAGAGAGCGGACAAAAAACGGGGCATATGATAAAAGGGTCACAATATTCCCCACCGACCTCTGCTTGGAGAGTACTACCATGGCAGTGGACTACTACTACTACCAGGCCTTCATTGGTATGTTTTTATGAAAGATGTTGTATGGTGACATCTTTTGTTCTTTCATGTTTCTATGACACCAAGAGGGTGACATCCTGTAACATCATTGAGAGTTTAATAGCCTGAGTTGGAGCTGTGTCAGATATTGTGCAATGGGGGCAATCCTACAGTTTGTTGCATGCTTCTCTTTTAACTGGGTGCCATTGCTTGTTGGCTATCTGTTCTGTTCTGTATTCTCTTGACTGTAACATTACATCAATTCATAGTTTTGGTGAAACACTGTTGGACTTCAGACTCTGTTCACTGACGAAAGACAGCAGATGCCGTCTGAAACGTCTGACCATTTATAAACTTATCCAGTTGCTTCAGTAACTTTTGTACTTAGTATCTAATTACCTGGCTGTCTAACCTTCATCGATGATACAATACATTGTTACGCCAATCTGTGTATCTTCCATGTTTGAAGGTAAAGAAATTAGGTTGACGAATCTGCTTTTTTTCGGTCTAGAAAACTGCTTGATGTACCTTACAGTAGGTACACTTCTGAATCAATACTTGTTGCCTCAGTAAGCTAATGAATATATCTAACGTTTAAACAATTAAAGCCTGTGAAACAGTGTCAGCTAATGGTATTGTTAGCAACTGTTAACAGGGGACAAGCTGCAATACCCTCCTCTGAAGGAGATGCAAATTGTGCTGTGGTTCCAATGTATATAAATCATGTTTTATTGTGATATATATATTATGCACAGTGTACATTAATGTAATTGAAGCAAGCTGTTTTTCTATTATTTTGAATGTCACTAAAATTTCAATTCTATTATTATCAAAAATATAATATGCTTTCATAAAGCTTTTGTGAAAGTACTTTGTCTTTGTCATAGCCGAAATGCCATGTCCAGCTAACATGGCCATATTAGTACTTGATATTATTGATCATGTGAACAGGGATAGGAACGAATGACAAAAAAATAACACTTGCTTGTCTGCTTGTATGTCACTGTAAAGCAATAGGTGATGTGTACATAAGTCACTTGTCAGAAGCTTCACAAATGGAAATAAACAGATTTAAAGTTATGTTGAATATTGTTGCTACTTGAAAAAAGATCCAACACCAATTATTATATATGAAAATTTTTTTAGTCATTGTTTCAAGAAAAATATATTACGACATCAATATACATAGAGAAAAACAATGGCTTCGAACTTTATGCGGGCACTTCTGGTATCCAATAACGGCATGTGGAAAAGTCTGTCTTTCAAGACTACTGGCAGTGGAATGTTTCTGTTTTGAGTGTTAGAACTCTTTGAGTAATTAGGATTATCATGTGGTGACTAGTAATGCATTTATACAAAGAAAATACTTAAAATAAAACACCTGATCCATAAAATTCTGATCTACAATTGAGGGCACTTCACATAACCATACAGAAAAGTTAAGATCACAGACATAAGATATCCTGTCCCAACCAGCCATTACCAAAATGCTGCGGTCTAAATTATATGGCATCAATAGTCCTAACCTTTCTCCAGACTAATTTGCAACCCTGCAATGTCTCCTCTACAAATTAAAAATCTATGACAAGCATGGTAAAAGGTTTTCATTGTTATCCCTCATTACAAAGCTACAGTTGAAAGCATGACCAAAGTAACAACAAAAGGTTCTTACTACTACTAGCGATCATCCAGGTGTGATAGAGACTACAAACACATGGAAACAAAACGTCTAGAGTCAAGGCCTGGGTGAAACAGACAATACCGTTCATCATCTGATATTTACATTTATGAATAGCATTGTAAAGCTCAGTCATATTTACATTCATGTATAACATTGTGAAGTTCAGTCTTCATTTATAATTCATGAATAGCAGCAATTATACAAGCTCATTGCAACTGCCTTTCCACACCTAAAAAAAACTTTTCATGTGATTTTACTTTCCCTTGTTAAACTACCATTAACTACAAAAACACTACACAAGCAGCAGTAGTAGTACAGGTACTGTTTCTAAGGCACGTGAACATTCAGGAATGTGTTCTTGCTAAAACAGTTGCTGACCATATCTGGGTACTGTAAATGCATTTAAGTTAGCTGTGGTTTTATGTTTGCGGTAACTGCTTCAACATGAAAATCTTCTGCCGGGCCTACAACCTTGTTTTAACCACAAACTAAAAACCACTGCGAACATTCCATTTTCTTCCTACAGCAAAATTACATCACTGCGAAATTAAATGTATTTACAGTAAGCTATATCTCCAAGTCTGACTCCTCACTGATAGAGGGACTCCTGTCCTGACGACTGCCCTTTGTGTTTTGGAACGACCCCTCGTCACTGTCGCTGTCGCTCAGGTTGTAGCTGGTGGACCTGGACCTGCTGTTTCTTTCAGCTACAAACACCTCGTCCACTCCAGCACTGCGCAGGGCCTCCTGGTATTTCTTCTCAGCAGCCTTCTTCGCGTTGATCTGGTAAACAAAGTTTATATGATTATATATTTATAGTGCACAATGTGACCCAGCAAGCAGGGATCTGGCAGAAGAGGTAACTCAAAAAGAAATACAAGATAGCAGATTATAAATATACTAGTATACCAAAAGCAGACCCATTTTCCTTGAGATGCAAGCTCATCATATAGCCATAAACATGGAAGCTGTACTTTTACTAGAAACACCTACCAAACATACACCTTCTAACTCTAAGTGGCGTCAGTGTAGCATAACGGTTAGAGCGTTGGGCTCAGAACCAATAGGTCCCAGGTTCGATACTCTGATATGCCCCGATGTTGTATCCTAAGTGGTAAAGGCACTTTACACGACTTTCCTGACTTGATGGTGGAGTGACGCCCAGAGAGCCTCTTCAAGGCTAATCTGTTAAAAAAAGTGTGCCAAAAACACACATGGATTTGGTGTGCCAATGTGACAAGATTTGCACATCTGCCATCAAGAAACGTTAACTTTTTTTGTTATAGAAACACCTGCTTACCTGTGATTGCCTCTCGAACATATACGGCCTGTTCTCCACCCTTGCCATCATTTCATTCAGCGACCTCTTGTAGTCCAGCTGGCGGGCTCTCTCCTGATCTCTGTTGAACACAATTATATGTTGGTTAATTGTTTTCATCACAGCTGGTATCTAAGTACACATTCAGAAATGGAATGAAAATTATATATAAGACAATACACAGGCTTTTACCTAGGATTCATAAACAGGGTGTTCAAAAATGGGGGGGGGGGGCAGGCTTCCACCAATGGGCTCTGTGGATTAACAATTACCTGGTACCTTTGCATGTCAATTAATTTCCACGCTGTTCCAGTGTCTGGTATGAGGAAAAAACAACAGTAGCAGTGTGTGTGTGAGGAACACATGTACATGCATAATTATGCAAATTGTAGTTACCACTATATATAAATACCAGGGAAATAAGGTGTCCCCTGGGTGTCCCCTGCAAAAGGAGGGCGTCTAATTTCTTTGTTTTCTTGGTGTATGGTGTCCAGATTAGACACCCTACTAGCTAATAGCCAGGCTGCCAGTAGACAATTTCTATCTGTAATACATACCTGAATTCTTTCAGCTTGTCGTCATTCACTTCACTGAGGGCCATAGACTGGTCATTGGCCCTTGCCTTGGCAGCCAGAGACTTTCTAATCTCCTTCTCCTTCAGTCGTTTCTGCCTCTCCCTCATCATCGCCTCCTGCTCCTCCATCTCTCTCTCCATCAGCGATGCTCGGACTGCCTGGGTCCTCTTGCGCGTAGACTCCGTCGTGGCAGCCGGAATGGAGTCCATGGACGTGGATAACCGACCAGGGGAGGAGAGGGGACGTGATCTGGGCGCTTTGAACGGCCACCTGTTCTCCCTCAGGCTCTCCTGGTCCCTCTCTATGTCCTCGTAGATTTTGTGAGCCTTTGAGGGAATGCGAGATGTGCGGAGGTTGAACGGTTCTACCACGGTGGCCTCCTTTGCTCTCCTCTTTTGTCCGAGCTCCCATTGAAGTTTTTTGTGTATGTGGTCAAAGTCGGGTACCGAGTGCCTTATCCTGGGTTTGAACGAGTATCCGGCACTCCTGGGCCTTTGGCTGTAAAACCTGTCCTGCGACATTGCATTTTTAGTATACATTTTAGCATTCTCTCTTGCCTGCATGCTGGGAGGAAGGGAAGCTGACCTCATAAGTTCCTCTGCCCTCATCTTCTTCTTGATAGCCCTGTATTCCTCATCCTCCAGGATTCTATCTGCCGCTGCTGGGTCATGCAGGGATCTAGGCACCGGCTTGGCCTTGAACTGTTTTACCTTCTTCTTTTTGGGGCTTGTCTTCATCATGAACTGTGCCCGTTCAAGTCTTTCCTTCTTCTTTTCCGCCTCTCTCTTGTAGAAGCTGAAAGGTTTCTCCATGGACTTGAGAATTTCTTTGCTGTATTGTCTGATCTGTTGCCTCTTCTCTTCCTGTTCCCTCATGATGTCATCAAACATGGGGACGTAAACATGCGCTGGTGCCGGGGAGGCCTTAAACTTCTTCTGTAGCTCTGCCTCTTCTCGATGTTGCTTAGTGATCAAGTGCTCTTGAAGGGCTATCATAGCGGACGTCTTTTTCTTTGGTTTGCTGGCCTCGCGTAAGGTCATTTCAAAAGGTTCAGGTATTGTGATCTTAGGCGACCACTCTTTGCTTTTCTTTGTTGAGGTGCTCGTTCGTGAAGCTCTTGACGCTGACCTCCCCCTGTAGGGCGCATAGTCGTCCACAGAGAAGTCGTCCCACATGTTGTCTATACGATTCATCGGTGTGGGTCCTGGGGTTGTTTGCCGCCAGGGTGAGGACCTATCGTCAAGTTCATACTCAAAGCCACCGCCGTCGTCATCGCTAGAAGCATAGCTGTCCGACCCCGCCCTCCTCAAGTCCTGCTCGCTCAGACTTCGCGCCCTTTTCAAATAGTTGAGATCGATGTCGTGATCTCTTTTCGCTGACCAGGCAAACTTGCTGCTGGACATTGAGGGCGGTCTGCTGCTGGTGGTGGGCAGAGGTGGCTTGGCCGCTGTCATATCCCTTATCTTGTCCGCACTCCCGGATGCCCTGAAGCTACTTCTCAAGTCGTCCAGATCTCTGAATAGCTCGTCCGTGTCCTCACTTTCCATGACACCCGGGCTTACTTCCCTGTGGCTTCGTCTCTCCTCTGCTTCGCGGATTTCTTCATACAGCCCGTGCACCATGGTCAACGTCTTCTGGTGTTCTCTCTTGAGCTCCTGCATCTTTTCATAGAAATCATCGGTTGACATGTTGGACATTTCGTTGGCAAGGGCACCAATCGGGTCAACGCTTTGGTATCTATCGTCCTCGTCTACCTGTGGTTCACCTGTATAATCCCCAGCCGCTTGTGGCTCCCTTTCTTCTCGCTGGAGCCAAACATCTCGGACAGAAGTAGCAGTGGCAGTCGGTTCGTCGTCGTCTGATGATCGGAGAAACTCGTCGACACTTTCCGTCCTTCTCCCGGGCGATCTCTTCTGACTCTGTCGCCCCTTCTTGATCTTGGTCGTGTCCAGTCTCTCGCTGAAGCTTGCCGCTAGTCGAGATCCCGGCATTCTGGGGTTTTTGACACAAGAATTGGTCAAAACTGCCATCCCGTGGCCGGTTGCCATGATCGCCGCTTTCACTATTTACGCGTCTCCTTGGAATGAATAAACCACGGTTGATTTCTATCCCGCCATGCCTTGCGCAGCAGCTGTTCATTAAAGATCTATAAATTGCCTGTTTAAATTATCAAAATCTAAAAATTATTTTGAAAAAATTTATCATTCAAAAATGAATTATTAAAATATTATATTTTTGCTTTTATACACATATCTATTAATAGATTATTAGTTATGTTAGATCATATATAGATTTGTGCAGGTACTAATCACATCGGCCAGCTAAAGAAATTTAACCTTTGACCTATTTTGAAAGAGAAAGCTCAGGTGTTGGGGTCGGAACAAAACATAGGTCTTTCAAGACAATAACGTTACAATGTCGGCTCTGTTTTGTACAACTACAGCACGAGCTTTTATAAGAAGCACGAATTTACGCCCAGGTACCAGAAGATTGGCAGTTCGCACACTGTCCTCTGGTGTAGGGGAACCACAACAGAGTACAGAATCCGCCCCTCCCCCTCCAGAAGAAACATGGGAAGATGTGCCACAAGACTTCTACGATATCATTGTGTCAGGAGGGGGTATGGTGGGAGCTGCGATGGCTCTAGCACTGGGTGAGTATGCAAGTGGCAGATTTGTCGTTATTTGATGTCAATCTCATTAACTGTTGTTAATCTGTTATTTAGTGTCATTTTCTGGAGTTTATGTTTTCGGTGTGTGTCCGTAGTTATTTTAATGCACTGTCAGAAGAGTGACAGAAAGTGAGTGGGAAGATGACTGAAAAGGACAGACTTGGCAGAGCGACAGGAGGTACAGGCTAGAGTTGGTAGCTGGTCATTAATAAGGTCATGTGGCAAATTATGGAAGAGACTACTAATTTATGGGGAGGCATTTTGTCTGGTTTTCACAGTTACATATGCCAGTCATGTTTCCTGTAGAGTGGTAGGAATTGATCAGTTTTGTGGACACATGTAATGTTTGTCAAAACTTTATTTGAGCAATTTATAGCAATCGCGATGATGTCACGGTGATGCGGTGGCAGGCAAAAAGTCAGATGAAACGCAAAAGTTTAATTTACATGTTAATTAATAATTTGATCTGCTAATCTAAATATCAATTAGGTAATCTAACAAAACATCAATCGCTCATGTGAACTGCAATTAAACAAGACATTTGAGAAACTCTAAATATTACACAGAGTTGTGAGATCAAGGAGGTTAAAATATTTAACCTTCTTGGTGAGATCTTCAAATTCTTGAGAAAGAACTGTTTTGCCCCCCTCTGTAGGCAGTGACCCAGTCCTGTTGGGGAGGAAGATCCTGATGCTGGATGGAGGGCCCAGGGGGGTACTCACACAGGTGCCAGACAGCTTCAGCAGCAGGGTCTGTTCACTCACACCTGGAACCGTGCAGCTGCTGCAAGGTCGACTAGCTAAATCAGCTTTTCTCATATTCTTCAATGAACTTGTAATTAGAACTTTGTAGCATTGTATTCCTTGTCAGGTAGTATTAGCAAAGCGGAAGTGGTAGAAGCCTTACAGTTGAATTCATGGGATAATCAGTTGCTAACTGTGAGACCATGGTTCAAGTCTTGGAGTCAGGACATCTCGGTTGTGGCTGCACTGGCTTTCGGAAGGGACGTAAAATGGACAGTCCCATGTTTGAGGAGGTGCCTCGAGCACTTCAAAAAGGGAAGGGCTAGCAACTCTCCATATGAAAATATGCCCTTGTACTGAAACAGCAAAGAAACTTACTCATAATGCCCTATGTGCCACTAGGCACTGTAAGGGTCTGAACAAATTAATTGATACATAATCGTCTTCTCACGTTTACTTTTCAGACATTGGAGCATGGGATCACATCAATAAAATGAGAGTACGGCCCTATAAACGGATGCAGGTAACTACAGCAACTCTTCAATTCCATTATGAGATCTTAAGCACTGGTGCATGATGGAATGAGTATGGTAAAAGGAAGTTAAACCCTGATAAGACCAAGAAGGAACAAAAAATGAAATTAGCAAAAAGGTCAGCTAGCTTTTAGTTGAAATCAATTCAGGATTCTTCTTAAGATCCAATAAGTGATGTTGATGCCAATGATGTTGAACTTGGCTATATCAAGCTTGGCATCCATACTTGCCACGTTTCCCTTTTTATGTCACCATATGAAAGGACGAATACCATCCCTTACAACATGGCCCCGACTTTGGATGGTGATGTAAAGCTGGCGGCCCTGTGCATGAGGGAGCTTCAGGTGTAAGGCTAAAGCGTGAAACCTCTGCACATACTGTAAAAGAACCCTCTATCAATAAGAGTAGGGGTGACCCAGTGTGCTTGGCTAAATATGCGAGCCTTATTAAAGCTGCATTATACTACTAACAGGTACTTGAAAAAGCAATATGCTTCACCTGAATTGAGGATGACTGCAGTACCTTCCTACCCTAGGTGTGGGATGCCTGCTCCGACGCCATGATCACCTTTGACAGAGATGACCTGAATGAAGACATCGCACACATCGTGGAGAATGACATCATCCTGTCGGGCCTCATGCAGCAGCTGGATGGCATGCAGGGTCTCGTCGACGTCATGTTTGACACGAAGGTCAAGGGTTACAAACTGCCGTCCAAGGCTGCTGATGGTGAGGAGAGTCCGTGGGCGAGGGTGATACTGGAGGATGGAAGGGCGCTCGATACGAGGCTTCTGGTACGTCTTTTGGCAGATATTCACATTGTCACTTGTATAGATATGTGACACAAAATAGACTTTTGAGCCACATGTTGCATAAATCTAGTCTCCCTAAAACAGTTTGAATAGAGGTGCAATATAGCACAATCCAAGTGAAAGTAAATATCACTTCTGCACTCTCACTTATAAGTTATTCTTATGTTCTGACAAGCTGCTTCACAAGCCCATAATGCCTACTATTATTCTTTTAAAGCTGTACAAAATGTTTAATGATTGAACTAAAGAAATACACAACAACAGCCTTCTTGCATGATGTGTTTTGCTTTGATGCACAACTGAAAAAATGCAGCATTTTAAATACAGAAGGAGACACTGCTTCCTGCAGATTAAGTGCAATGTACCTAGACTTTTATGGGGTTTTAGTTTTTCATTTTTTTCTTCTTCTGTTCTGATACTTGACAGATTGGAGCAGATGGTCCCAAATCCCTGCTGAGACAGACAGCCAACATACGACAGATGTCCTGGAGCTACAGTCAGGCTGGGGTTGTGGCTACTCTCAAACTCTCGGAGGTAATTACATGTACTCAGTAGCAGAGCTATCCTTAATTTTCTTCAGACAAAAGTAAAACTGAAGTAGTCTCACCCTTCAAATGGAGAATTGTATACCATTTGCCACCATGTATGCATTTGTAACATGTAATTTCTAATGTTCTTGTTCCATGCAGCCAACAGTGAACAATGTTGCCTGGCAGAGATTTCTACCCACTGGTCCGATCGCCATGTTACCGGTAGGACTTGTTTATTACAGTATACTTTGACCTCAGTTCTAGTTCTAGTTCATAGTCTGCAAACTCCCTGATAAAGACAGTAAAGACAGACTCATTAAAGACATCTATACTGAAGTAATCTTAATTTTCAGTCACAGACTCTCTTTTTAACGTTCTAATGTATTTATGATTGTCCCTTTTGAGTTGTGTAGGATTTTGAAAAAGTACCCTTTGAAGCAAACTGTGGGAATTTTTGAACATGTCCTCCTGTCCATTTATAGCCTGGGTGCCATCCGAGATTACTACTGGGGCTCCTGCGTTTGCTACCCTGGGTAGCGAGTGTAGGAGCCCCGGTAGTAATACCGGGTAGGATGGCAACCAGGCTAGTCCATTTAGTGAGGCTACTAAAATTATTACTTACTATGTATCAGGCTACTTACTATGTATCAGGGTTGCAGCATCTTATCCAATTGTATGATTTTTGTTCACAGTTGAGTGAGACCCACAGTAACCTAGTGTGGTCTACAAGCGCCGAAGATGCAGAGATGCTTCTACAGATGCAGGCAGAGGAGTTTGTGGAGGCTGTCAACAGTGCATTTGTGAGTAGCAACACTTTACCTCATCTATGCCTTTGAATTTTAACATTACAATTGATTACCTGAAGAGCAATGAATAGGAATCAATTCAAAAGCATCTTTGTCTTTCTTTCCCCAGTGGCAGGACTATAAAAGAGAGGCTGCTGTTGACTCTGCAGTACAGACCGTTCAGTCTATCCTGTCCACCATTTCCCCGGGTGAGTGTTAGATGAAGGTTCACTGAGGTCGACCTCTTCTTTTTGTGAAGGGCAAATACCTGTACGGACATTTCAGGGTTTTTGTTTCCCAACAACTGAATGGGATGCGTTGAAAATCCTGTTGGAGAATGTATTTCTATTTAATGGTTCATCTGTTCAGGATGCACAGCCAGGGCTGCCCAAGTAGCCTGTGGCAATCACAAATGGCTAGCCCTGCTGACAAAGACAATGCAAATGAAATTGACAGTTTGATTATCGCTATCATGATGCAGTCATCTAATTTAGCTGCAGGTATTTGAAATGGTAAGATCGTCTGATATCAGGGGGTAAGAAAAACTTGACAACTTTGGATAGCCAGGATTGTGTACAAACAGGAGGTTGTACCAGCGATTATGTTTGGTAACTCACTATACAGATAACCTGCAGTATTTGAGAAAATCGGAATATTTTTGTTTCTGCTCAGGTGGAACATCTGCACGACAGCTGCCCCCCAGTGTGTCAGATGTGGATGGGGACAGCAGGGCCATGTTCCCTCTCGGTCTGGGCCATTCCACGCAGTATGTCAAGCACAGGATGGCCATTATTGGGTAGGTCACTGCTACAGTGTATTGGAGGTTATTACCTCCATGACAAATGGAGGTATTGTTTGTGGTGTGTCTGTGTTTGTTTGCGTTCCCGCATACATTTGTAGTCAGCATAACTTAAGGTCTAGATGGATTATATTGATATTTGGCATGCTGGTAAGTCTTGAGAAGACAAAGGTCAAGATTGATCATGCACCTCCTGGCGACTTTCTTTGGTACTGCAGCAGAACTTCCAGTTTTTGTATCTTTTGTCCTGGACGTACCACAGTCCTGATTTTTTGGTGGCAGATAGCTTTTGATTTTCCGGAAAAATGGTGTAGGTTTGGCTCCCCTAAAACCTCTCAAAGAGGTTAAAATCTCTCAAAGAGGATGAAATATACTCTGCTGAAAGGAACAGCAGATTTTGTTCTTTGAACTTGAAAGTTGAAGGAATCAGTCCTCCTGGTGCTACGTTTTATGTGTTATGTTTGGTCACTATAGGTAGTTTGCAAGATACATGACATTTTTTTTTGACAAGATTGTCTATGACTATTTTATAGGGATGCAGCCCATCGAGTCCACCCTATGGCTGGCCAGGGTGTGAATCTTGGGTTTGGTGATGTCTCCTGTCTGAGGCAGGTGGTGTCAGACGCAGAGGCTACAGGAGAAGATATAGGTCAGCAAGCAGCTTTCTCCACTTCCTTATATTTGTATACATTTTAGTTGTAAATGCACTCATTGTGAGACTGAAAGAAACAGGCTTTTCGAAACAGTTACCACAATGTACCCGAGCTCCCACCATCTAGAAGACCTAAGAAAAACTACATTTCTACTGAAATCTCTTATCATTAAAAACGTGTGACTATTCATTAGCCACTGCCTCCAAAGAAGTAGTATAGTCAAACCTTAGAGTAGATACTTCAGATCTATAATTATGGTATTTACGGTCACTACTAGTCAGCCGCTAAAATGTCATCTTCACAAATGTAATTTGTGTAAAATCAAATGCATCTTCACTGCATTTAATTTAAATGGTGGAAGCAAACATTTGAGACAGTGATGTTTGTTTCCACCATTTAAATTAAATGCAGTGAACTACATGCACATGTACTCCCTTTCCCCCAACTGCTAAAATTACCTACTGCATTATTACTGGTAAATGGGTTTACTGTATTTGTGTGTTAACTTGCAAGCCAGATAACGCCTAAAAAGACATCCAAAACAAGCTGGAGCCTAACCTCTGCTTGGAGAGTAGCTTCTGGGTTCCCGTCTACAGTATGAGTCTGAAGATCAAGTATATTTTAGAATGGTGTAACCTAAATTTGCCTCAACAATGTTTGTGAATATATTTAGCCTTAAATCTTGGCATCAGAATGAAATTAATCCTTATCTTTCTCCAGGCAATGTAGATAGACTGTTGGAGTACGAGACCAAGAGACAGCAGGCTGTTATTCCCATGATGGCTGCTATTGAGGGTCTCCACAGACTGTACTCCTCAGATAACCCAGCTCTGGTGCTCCTCAGGAGTGTAGGGCTACAGTTCACCAACGCTATCAAACCACTCAAGGTGTGTTGGCAGAAATCATTCTGCGGCTGTATTTTCTAACAATCATTAGTTTACCCAAATTTCGGACTGTCCAACTCGTCTTCAATACATGTATAAACTTTCACATGTTCTATCTGCCTAATGTGACATCACAGAAGTGGTGGATTGCTCATTCCTTGACAAAGACTTGAGTTGAACAGTCAAAAATTTGATCAAGTGCAATTTTTGTGTTGGAAAGTACAGTTCTATTTGCTTTAGCTCTTCTAACATGTCTAATGCACATTTTCATCTTACTTCCAGCATGCTATGATAATTTGTTTTGTTGAATGCTTTCTATTAGCTGCTTTTGAATTTTGTATTGTCATAACTCTGGGAATGACTTGTGGTCTGTAGCACTCTTTAATTTGTAATGTCCTGTGTTCAAAACTGGTATGTAATGTATCCAACTTGATTTTAATTTTCTACAGAATGAAATAATGGGCTTTGCCAGCAAGTAACCATACAGAGAAGACTGTACAGGACATCTACCAGTCTCAGCCTAGAAACCAGTGTGGTCATGATCGGTGCACGTTTGAGCTAGAAAGAAAGTCAACTTTTGAAAGAGCCAAGCTGACAAGCTGCTGAACCAAGCCCCGCTCGCTGTTATGATTTGCTGTATGTTAAGTCAAAATCAATTGACAAAGACTGAGGACACTGTCTACTTGATAGAGCATTTCGAGATAGTAACTCATCCCAGCTAAGAGCTAGAGTATGCAGTGAGACAGACAGTCTTGGAAACAGCTGAAGGCATAGCTATCTACTTTTGTATCTTAGCAACATTCTGTGTGTTAATCCTTTTTTTAAGCACTCTGAAGTAGCCGTTTGGCACCCAATTCCATATTGGTTACAGAGTTAGGCAACAGGGAGAATGTTATATACCATTTGATCATTTGAATTGTCATATGGAGAAAACAGTAACAACAAACACTTTTCATGACACAACAAAGGATATTAATTTATTTTCAAAGTTGCACTCACACACACAATATATGGTTGGCTGTATGTATATATAAGTGTAGATCTCATTTGCACTTATGAACAAGGGTGCCGGTAATGCAAGTTTTTCGGCCTATGTTAAGCTCCTTCATGACAAGTACATGGCCATAACAAGATGTGCTTTCCATTGGTAGATATGAATCAAGAATTGAATAAAAAAACAAATTGAGATTGCAATAAATGTAGACGTCAACATGCAAATCATCTTCCAGCCGACTGCTCCTTGAACAGTTCTTGTACTAGCGAGTGTTGACCTGAAATAAAGAAGACAGTTTTCAATTGATTTGTTCTTCTTTCAGTTATGGCAACTGCCTTCAACATGTTGAAGATTATGTTGCCTTGTTACAAATGTATAAGTCAACTGACATACAATAAAAGTCTTGACCATATAACTGCAACCTTAAAGGTGTTCCTATGCCTAAGATATGCCAAGAATATGGAGAACCTTAATAGAAAGAATGTGACTGAAAAAAGGAGGTTATACTCACAATGTCATCAATTTTGAGAATCTGAGTGACGGTTTCTGCTGCTAGCTTCACTGCGCTGACAGACACCAGCAGTGGTTGGATAACATTCTCTTCCAGGATGTTGGTGATGCAGCCCTGTTAGAATACAATCATTTGTCTTCATGACTAATTCACTGTAACAATAGCAATACTTCATCATAATGATTTCCTACATAATTCTAAATCGGTTATCTCACTGGACTGCGACAAGTTGCAAAAGGCATTTTAGCAAAGTGGTGCAAAAATGGCGCAACCACTACAAATTTCTTTTTTTATGAACTTGAATCGTTGTACATTGGTTTCTAATTCAGTGGAAACACTGAATAAAGTTATGAAACTGAAAATGTGACATTCTGGGTGTTTTTAGAGGCCATGTATTTTACCTGTGCATCGCATATCAGTGTGACCGCTAGAAAAAAATTGGCGAAAATTCGGCAAGTTGATGCAGTTTCCTAGCAATTTGGTGCAGTCCATAACTATAAGCACAAGAAAACTCCACGACTTAAAGACCTTTTCTCAAAACTGAAACTGAAGAAAAACCAAGACTCACCTTTCTAACATTGATGCCTGCAGTTTTCATCCCCTCTGCATGGTGGTTCCTCAGCTCTGTGACTGTAGCGATGGGGTTCAGGCCTGCGTTCTCCGCTAGTGTGTACGGGATGACCTCCAGTGCTTCAGCGAAGGCCCTGATGCAGTACGCCTCCATGCCTGACAGGGTGCGGGAGTACGCACTGAGGCGTACGGACAGCTCAATCTCCGGGGCTCCTCCACCGGCTATCAAAGCTCTGGATCAAAATACACATGTAACATACAGTTTAGCTGATAGCTAAAAAAGTGGTCAACCTCAATGCCAGTTAAACTTAAAGTTCCCTGTAAATGACACAATCTTAGTAGAAAAGGTCAATCATATGGGCTAGTACATTGCTATCTTCAGTGCAGCTACTGTAGTTTGATAAATTAATCTTTTCGGTGGCTTTATGTACAGTTTTCACATTGATCTCTCATTGTGAACTTATCACATCATGAACATGCACTAAGTCTTTCATTACCTTAGTACATGTATCATTGTTTCAGCACACCACTGATGGATAAGTCTTCACTAACCTAAAACAGAGCAAACATCTTTCCCCTCATACCGTGAAACTCTTTATAGCAATGCTACTGATAATAACTACTATGCTATTGCAGCCTTCATTGTCAACTCTGAAAACAAAAGATAGCCTCACCTCTTCTTGACCAGGCATCTAATCACACAGAGTGCATCATGGACGGAGCGGTCTGCCTCCTCCAGAACAAGTTTATTGGAACCCCTGAGTACCACAGACACGGTCCTGCCTGGGTTCTGTACTCCTGTGATCTGTCAGGAAAAACAAGAATCAGCTATTGGTCTGTCTATTATCAGTAAATTACTACATGTTCTACTAAAGATACTGCTATGGTGCCCAAAATCGACATGCATCATTGTGACCTCAATAAGTACTGATATACTGAAGCTCAAACAAATCCATTAAAAGGATCTTGAGTTATAGCTGCAAACACACAAACACAGACAAAAACAGTACCCCTGTCGGAGGTCAGTGACCTTCGCTAAGTAATAACTGTCAATTCATGTCTGAGGGCTGATTGCAAAGCAAAACAATGGTTCACAAGAAAAATTAAAAGACAAGAAAAAGACAGATATATTAAGGGTGGAATAACAGCTATTGTTAATCTATTTCTGCAAAGCTAGTTGAAAGGTTTGACTTTTTTCTACATGCAATGGGAGATGAATTGTCTAACATTTTGGGAGAAAAAATGGATTGGATGACTGAAGCAAGAAGATAGCTTTTTTTGTGCATTTACGATTTGCTGATTGACGTCTCCATGTATACGGTACGTCCATTCCAAGGTACCGCTGCTGTAAGTGTAAATTCTCCTTACCTTGACCACTTTGCCTGAGCCGACCTGGAGTTCCTCCACCAGCTCGGCCTGTCCCAGCATGTCTGGCTGGAAGTGATCAATGCTGGCGATGGGCCGACAGCCAAGGCTCTGGAAGGGACAATGGCACTTGTTACTTCAGGAGCACTTATTAATCCATTTAGATGTGTAGCAGCAAATTTCCAATCAGAAACTGATTACACCACGCTACAAGACAAAATGGGGATGTCCCTATAGCTCAACTATTAGCAGCTTCACAGTTAAGCTCCTTGTTCCAATTAGTTGCTAACTGGGAGTAGTGGTGCGTACCTAAACCCAGGACCTGTTCCGGACATGTTCCTAACCTTTAGGTTCAAGTCCAAAAAAACCTAAACATCTGGAAACAAGTTCGGACTTGGGAATCTCCCTTTTACACTCCTTTTTGATTTAAACCATCTTAAAGCTTCCTTAGATCGTGAAATTTGCATTGGAAAAATATGAAAACATTGCTGTTTTTTGCTTATAACTGAACTTCTGCCTTAATTACTGACTGTATATAATTCCGCATATTATAGTTTTCAAATTGCATTTAAAATATATGCCAATACCTAATTTTACATGAAACAGGAAAAAAATTTTTCGTAGCACACATATTCCATTGGTTCCTAAACCTTTGGACTCGAGTCCAACCCTAAACCTTAACTCGGGTTTAGGTACGCACCACTAACTGGGAGACCATGGTTGAATCCAGAGTCAGGACATCTTAGTTGGAGCTGCAACCGTCTTTCAGAAGGGACGTAAAAAGGGGGTGCCGTGTTCGAGTGCCTCCAGCATGTTAATGGGGAAGGGCTAACAACCTCTCCCTGTACAAATATACCCTGCTACTGAAAGTGAAATAGCAAGGAAACTTGCTGCCTTATGTGCCACTAGGCACTACAAGGGACAGAGCTACGATAATAACATAACAAGTCTTCACACCTTGCAGACAAACTCGATCTCCTCCCTCTCGATGTCCTTGACAACCATGATCTTCATCTTGGCCAGGAAGTGTAGAGCAAGGTCGTTCACAGCATCTCTGTACACAAAAGAAGGCACAATGTCAAACTTACTGTATGGAGTTTATACACATATATAAAACAACAGTTTCCAAATTCCACATTTCAGGAAGATGTTTCATGCGGAAACCTTCTAAAACTATATTGTTATAAAACAAACTTCCTTGTGATTGCTTTTTCATGGGTACAACCTCAAACTTTTCAAGACTATGGTGAATAAACATCTGTCATTATAAACCATTATATCTGAGTAGCTTAGTAGCCATGTTTTGTGGTGATCTGGATAATTTGAAAAAAAATATCTCCACAGCAAAAAAAAAAAAGAAGTATATCATATACCTATTTTATATAACATATCACAACAAACAGTTCTGTACAAACCTGAGGATGGACTTCTGAATGAGGAGAACGTTGCAGCCAGCCTTTTTAATCTGCTTGACCAGGTTGAGGATGTAGGCTCTCTCTTCCCGCAGCACACGGTCCATCTGGGAGTAGTCCGACACGATCACCTGGTTCTCCATCTACAGTGATGCAGAAAGCAGTGAATGATGATGACGAATGTAAAATGATGCAACTAATACTCGACCAAAGCAAACAATAAATTTAAGGTCTCGTCCCTCTGTGAAATATAGTTTTGTGAATTTCCCATTTTATTCATCATAGTGAATTTCTCGCTAATCTTGTCTATGCATTTTCCTGAGGCACTTTGGAGCATGGCAAAGCCTGTGGCAACCAATTTGAACCCCGGCCAAACCTGCCCTCCATCCTGCAAGTCTCCTGTTACACCATTTTCTACCTCACACCCTGCCATCTCGCACCTGGGCCAGCCCGAAAAACTTGCACACACACACCAAGACAAACAAATCAAAAACAATACCTCCACTTTAACTGAGGTAATGATACCATTTAAGCTAAGCTAAACAGATAGCAGTAGGTACCAATTTTACCCCTGTGCTTGTCATGGAAAGTTCCTACTTACGTCAGTTTTGGGAGGTGAGAGGCAGAACTGGATGAGGCCAATCTTAGCCTTCTCCATCTTGGATGGTGCGCCTGGTGCCCCAGCATGCTTCTGGTCAAACACTACACCGTCAATCAGCTCAGAGTCTTCAATGGTACCACTGGAAAAACACACAAACATTATAAAGGTAAGTTACAATGGGATGACAGTCTTGTCTGGAGCAACCATCCCCAGCCAACAACCAGTTTTTCTCAGTCCCTTGAGTGGTTGCTGAGACCAAGTTTGACTGTACCTCTTACCCGTACTTTCTCTATCTATATCTATATAGCCGGTAAAACCATCCGTAACACACCAGCTTCGCAGGCGCGCTTCGCAGGCGTGCGGCAGCAGCTGGTTATATTAGTTAATTTACACAGAACGACCTGTCACACCTTACTTTTGCACATCTGACTGCAAGCGTTCTTCAAAGCTATCTAGCGAGAATGCTCCTACAGTACTTGGTTCCACTCTATGACAGTTCTAGGGAGAAATGAATTTTTGAACACATCAATTCTCGGTTGATAACACTGGTACTTGAAGGCATGACTTTTTTTTTTTTAGTGAGGCACCCTCAAATATATCATTACTTCTTGCTTGCTGTCTTATCATCCTCTTATTTTGGCAACCTTAATCATCTGATTGAAATATGTTGAAGCAACATGTGCCCTGGGACACAACTTTGACATACAGCAGGGGTTTTTTTTCTGAAGAGGGGCATGCCGCCCTCATGCTCTTAACACGCAACCATTGAACAGGGGAGTAGATTCTGTGACAAAAAAAATCAGCTTGACCTGGGATGCTACGAAATTACATGTGGCCAGTCTTCCATTGTTAAGTGTCTAATCCCCCCTAAACAAGCCTTAGAATGCCCCATTCTAACTTTAAATTTACTAAAACTCCACACCAGAAGGGTGAATGTCTACACATCCCCCCACTCCCTCGCAATGCCCCCCATACAATTTTTTTCCAAGAAAAAATGCTGTACAACAAATGTCCTACCAAAGTAAACAGTGAACAGTTTCTCACCCGAGTTTCTTGATCATCTTTATGTCGTGAAGATCGACATTCTTGGCAGTGGCAGGGTCAATGACCCTCATCACAGCATCCACGGCCATGGGGGCCAACAGAGACGAGTACTGGGAAACAACCTGGGGAAGAAAAAGGTATCAAGTCTCTTTCTGTTCTTACCAGGAAATATGTTGTATGGTAGCCTTGATTGTACTTGTAGAAGTGACACTAATGAGTGTAGTGAGTGTACTTTTAGAAGTGAAACTTGGTCGGTACTATCAAGTCCATTGTATTTTTCTGTTCTTACCAGGAAATATGTTGTATGGTAGCCTTGATTACCGCAAAAAATGTGAACCAAAAACCACAGCGAACATTTCAGTAGCTTTGATTGTGCTTGTAGAAGTGATACTAGTCAGGTAGCCTTGAGTGTAGTTTAAGATGTGAAATTTGGTCCGCAGTTGTAGAAGTGACACTAGTATGGTACATTTGTGTGTGTAATGTGTTGCCAGCTTGAAAAGTGATACAAGGCCGCCACACTAATGTCACTTCTTGAATTCAGGAATAAAATACTTGTTGGCTGTGATACCATATTCTATAGCTTCAATTCTTGTTACAACGTTTATTGTCTCTTCTGACAGTTCTGGCACCATGTTTTTAAACCCATCTTTTTTCCGTGCTATCAGTTATTTTGTAAATTTGGAGTCTGCTTAGGATGTCATCCATTAAATTTGTGCTGTGACCTTCAGTGTTATACATGGACACAGCCCCTACCTTGGAGTTAAGAGATGTGGAGGCACTTTTGACCAGAGAATCCCTGTCGGCCAGGTCCACAGGAGTGGCTGTCTCAGTCAAAATCTCCTCAGACTTGGCCGCTGCTTTCTTGAATGCCTCGGAGATTGTCGTTGGGTGGATACCTGACAACAACAACAGACATTAACAACTGCACAAGCACCATTATGTGTTAACAGCAGATAAAAAAAGTATAATAGTCTGACAACTGTTATATGAATTAATACGCTAACAGATGGATGGATGCATGTGATGTTTATCCAAGGCTGTCTCCAGCTTTGATTTTTTCCGGCCCACTCATTGTTTGGGAGCCCATGTTGTCAGATTCCATTGTTAACCATTATCTTATTATTTCTAAGGCTACAAAAATACATTTTCACCAGTTTCATATCATGATATTGTCTGGACAGATGGGGTCAAATTTTGGTCTGTCCCAACAAGAAAATTTTCATCCCAGGACGGAGGTACCGGTCCTGGACACAGCCCTGGGTTTATCCCATGTGTGCATACACGTAGCTGACACACATTACCCACCTTTCTGCAACAGCTTGCTTGCAGCATCCAGAAGACTTCCGGCAATAATAGTAACTGATGTGGTCCCATCTCCAGCTTCTACATCCTGGGCTTTGGACAGCTCCACAAGCTAGAAAAGTAAGCAAGTATGATGTTGGTGCGTCATATTTCTACCTTCTCAGTTTTAACAACTATTCCAATCTATATTATCTGTTCATAACTTCAGAATTTTTGTGTGTCCTTTTCTGTTCTGCTTAAGAACTCAGAAAGCTACCACTGGACACTGGTCAGTATAAATAGTAACCATCTCTTGCATTACTACAAATTAGTACAAGTTTTGCTGATGGTAAGTTGTTGCTGTAAAAATAGTTGACCTCCCACTACTCACCATCTTTGCACATGGATGGAGAACCTGCATCTGCTTGAGAATGGTGGCTCCATCATTGGTGATGGTCACGTCTCCATTTGGTGCCTGGATCTACACAAGTGAAGGTTTTCACATCAGTAACTGTCATGGATCTAGCTGAGGACTTTAATAACCTTCAACACTATAAGAACTCTCAGTATATACGTCTTAAGAATTTGGTTCACTGGGGTATCAGTACAGTACTACTACTAAGACTTAAAACAACTAGTGAAGAACTGGGATTGATTAGACTATTATCTATTTCTATTTTCATCTTCTAATAACTATAAAAACGACAAATTTCCTCGCTAAAAGTTTTAGGTTACAAATGACTGGAGAGGCTATTACATGTAAATGTACCAAATTGGGGTTTATTTATCATTTTTACATGATGGGAAGATGCAACTTTCTGACCATGAGTTGATAGCTTGTCTATGACATAATAATACAAGTAACTTGTAAGAGACTGTTATAATATAAAAACATCTCGTTACCATTTTGTCCATTCCCTTTGGTCCCAAGCTAGTCCGGATAGCATCTGACACAGCTGCAAAAGATGAAAAAATTCTATTATAAATAATTAGCTTGAGCATAATTTTACTGTGATCATGACACATGGTGAAAATGATCAACATAATGTTGATAATTTAACGTCGCTGGAGCATGCGGAAAAGACTATAGGATATGTGAAACGTTGAGAATTCATCTGTTCAATTTCTTACACTTGGTTTTCTTACATGTAGGTCCATGCTGAAGCGACATGCATGCCCCCCACCCTCTTGCGAACACATGCAAGCACAACTGACCAAAGGCAACTGTCACTGTCAGTACAGGCACACTACTGTCACTACACGAACATTTGATTGCATATTAGTACTGCTTCTTATGAAAAATCAAACTGCAAAATATATCATGCCATCATTATACATACGATACGTATGTCTTTCAGCAGTAGATCTATTTGTGAGCAACATGACAACGTTAGATGCCGGCAAAATCTTGCACATCGCCTCGAAAAGCTTCTAGATCCTTCCACAGAGGCACGACAGTGTAACGTTACTGTGGTGAAAACAGGCTTTCGCAAAACAGAAACCATGAAACTGTACAGTCGTCAAGAGCCTCTCATACCTACAAAGGATGGACATAGTGCTTTACTTACTACAACAAACGTAAGAATTGCTGAAAGTATCAAGTCTTACCTTTGGCCGCTGTGATGTTACTGTTTCTGATGTACTCGGGCTTTTCACGATCTTTGTACTGGCCATGGCCTTTGAAACCCGATTTGGATGCTGGGCTTGCGTTCTCTGGCATTCTTCTGCTCTTCTGACTCTTTGCTATTCAAATTCAACACTGACTTGCACAGATGATATGAATAACGTGGAGATTTAGACGGATTTTTACCAGGGGTCTACAGAAAATCTCGCTTCCAAATTACACCAGGCAACAGCGACCTACGGGGCTGATGGGAAGAGTAGGTTCCACTTTTAACAAGGGGTGTCAGGACTTGAAGTAGATTATTACTAATCAGTATCATCCCGCCTTTTTTCGAAAATCTACAGAAATTCTAACTGCCATTATTTTTTTGTGTATAAAGTATATAGTACTGTCTTCTTTTTTTCTGCGATATCTGCAAAATCATTGTGCTATCTACTGTTGGTCAGTAAATATACCACTGCTAGATAGTGTATCTTTCCAACATGTCATAGGTCACTTTGCCGGCCATACGAAGTGTCGAGGAAGGCATTGTCAGCCGTCCGGCTCCTCCCGCCTCGTGGACTTGGGTTCTGGCACTGTCTCTCACGGTTTAAGAACAGTGCGAACGGTAACACTAAGTAGAAAAGAAAATGTTAGCTTTCTTTCAGGCGCTGAAGGACCCTAGTGTTGTGGCTAAGTTTCAAGAACTGTGCGGGATTGAATTCACGGATGAAGTCCAGGAAAACGGGGGCGCCTGTGCCGACAACTGCCACAAGTCTGACTCGGCGACAAACGGCATAAGGAAACGCTACACAGAAAAACCAAAGGTTGAAGTCAGTCTGGCTAACGGGTATGTTGATCTCAGCCACCCAAGGGACAAGGCAGAATGGGGCAACCACGTGTCGGAGGCAGGGCGGCCGTACAGAATCAACAACAAGATCTGGTACTACCTGTTCTGTTTCGGCTCGTCGCTCGGAGGAGAACTCTTTTACATCACCTTCTTCCCCTTCTGGTTTTGGAATATTGACTATTTCGTCAGCCGCCGGGTCATCGTGGTCTGGGCCTTCACCATGTACCTGGGGCAGTCTGCTAAGGACATCATCCGCTGGCCCCGACCCCCCTCTCCACCCGTCGCCAAAATCGAGCGCACATTTGACTCGGAGTATGGCTTCCCGTCCACCCATGCCATCGTTGCATTCTGCATTCCTTTCACGTTTGTCTACTGGACAGTAGGCAGATACGAGGTAATTGAATGTTTACTATTATCTAACAGAGGGTTTGACAGTCTATACGTATAAGTGCTTGGTCGAGTTTTGGGAACATTTTTAAGTCACCAAACCTAAAATAACAGGTGGACAGTACACATGCAAATTATTTTGGACGTACCATTTCCGGGCCCCCGCCCAACCACATTGTCCCAGTTATATTGTCAAGGCAACGACTTTTATTTACTAAACATGATAATGTCTAAGTTTCATGATGTTTTAGATTCATTGGATTAAATTGATTATTCAGCCAAGTCTAGATACAGTATGCGATTAAATCTTTTATAACATTTCAATTGAAAGATAAGAATTGATTTCATTGCAATGATGCTAGTATAACAATTGATGCTCTCTTGCTAAGCCTGTCTCCATGATATCAATATTTCTGAATTAGATGTATGATCATTGAATGTGGCCAATATGAAACGGTTGCTTGAGCATGATGTAGAATCATAAATAATCGTGATCAGTAATAATTCTTTTGGATTACCAACAAGAGGAGAAGCTTCATTCAAATTACACTATATAGAAATCAGTAAAATCTAAGATTTTTGAAATGAAAAGAAAGTATGATTTCCATTGACTCTCCTGTCGTCCAAACTTTTGTCAAATTTTGAAAACTTGACATGACCTCAAGTTACCTGTTATTCTGTAGTTCCACATCAGCTCTGTCTAAAGGTCTAAAGTGGTGTGATGTTAGACAATGGATGGGCCCATCTGTGTGACAGGTAACCGACCATGTGACAGACAAGTAAGATAGTGCCTCAGACTCAAGCATTGCATGTAAAAACTAGACTAGGTTCCTTCACTAATTTGTCATGAATTGAAACAAATGTATCAGCATCAGCAATAAGTTCACAAGAAGTCTGTGTGGTGTGCACATACCCATTTCAAACTTCAATCAAAGCCCAAAATTTTTGTTTGATTTGAACCGTTGTTTATTCAATCATGGGAAGTGTGTAATCGGCCTGCAGGCCGCTTTTGGTTGAGGTTATTAGGGAAGAGGTAAGGGTCAGATAAAACATAACAACGATACAGATTACGTGATTGGCCCGACTAAAGGTGAACCCACATTCTTTCTCGTGCAACCCTCAAGCATCTTCTTATTAGCAATTTTCATACATATCATTAGAGAGTCAGACATGTCCACTACTTAATTATATAATTTGATATCCTTGAATATCTCATCAAAGTTTCAGTGACATTGACATACAAATAATATGATTATTGTTACTTATACCATTGACAACCAAAGATTTTCTAATGCTGCATATCATTAAAATTTCCACCTGTAGACCACCCTAATTACATACCATGACTACTATAACCCTAAACTTGTAGCTGTGGCTTCCCACTTTTTTTTAAAGAAATCACATTTAGCAAGTTCATTGTACACAACTGTTTACCATTGAACTGCAACAGACTTGTCAACAACTATTGACAACTGTTAACTGTTGAACTACAAAAGACTTGTCAACAACTGTTGACAACTGATAACCATTGATTGAACTACAAAAGACTTGTCAACAACTGTTGACAACTGTTTATTGTTGAACCACAAAAGACTGTTGACAACTGTTTACGAAAGAACTGTTAACGACTGACCTATGTAAGACCAGTGAGTGGTCAACTGTTGACAACTGTAACTGTTAACCATTGAAGCACATAAGACTTTTGCAAGTTGCTTGATGATGATGATGATGATGTTGCTGATGATAGTGATGATGATGATATTTCATTCGATGCCTCTCTATATTTCAGTATTGGTACCCCGCTGGTTACATGATCGGTGCAGCGTGGTGTCTCCTGGTCTGTGTCAGCCGGCTGTATGTAGGCATGCACAACATCCTGGTAAGATGGCTGTCATGAGTCTACCATTTTTCACCTACTTGTTCCTGGATAATTGATAATTGATGATTATCTTGGAATAATGGTACACTGAAGATATGATCTTTAATAAATTCTATAACCCCAGAATTAGTCCTAGTACTGTCTGTATAATATTACGTGTGTACTGTTTAACTTTAATGTTATCTTTCCTTAATTGTTTATCTATTTCTTCAGCTAATATAACCTGCAGCTTTTCATAGGTGACTCACATACTAGTAATATTGTAACCCATATATATACTGGTATCGATGATATTTTGTAGTTAGAATTGTAGGATAGATTAGCCTTGTAGTATTGTACCATGTACGATTGTTGAGCAATAAAGTTCATTCATTCATTCATAATACTAGGAGATGTGTCCTCCTAATGAATGAAGCTTGCGTGTTAGCACAATTCTAAACTACAAAGCACGGATGAATTATTAACGCCAGCCTTCTTTTAATCAGTGCATTTGTAAAAAAGGGGAACAATTGGCTTTTGACATATTATTAATGGTGGTAAGTATAGCAATCAATTGTTTTAGTCATGTACTTTTCACAAAAGCTGAAAGTAGAATGATATTTCTAATAACATTATTTTGGTATGACAAATCTGTATATTAGGTTGTACAGAGCTTGCATTAATGATTTGAATATTTTAGAGAAAACAAATAATACATTTAGCAAAATCAACCCATTACTGTTAGAAATATGATACAGTACATGTACTACCCTTGTAGTATTGTATAAACAAGTGAATGTTTTAGTAACACCTTTATCACTGCATTCACTGGGCATGTACAGGAACATTTCAACATTTCACAAGAAGATTTCAAGAAACTGCAGATTACTTCTCTTTAAAATTCAATTCCCGTAATGCAGCTAAATGTATCATTGCAATCAACATAACAGGTCAATTCAAATAAAAACTTTTACTGATCTCATTACAAATTTTCTTTTCTATTGCCCCAGAGATATCTTATTAGATGACATATCTGCTGGCAGTAAAGCTTCAGATCAATTATGGTAAACTTACTTAGCAGAATTTGTATGAAGTGGATGGCTTATGGTAAGAAGGATTTATGAATAGGACATTCCACTTAGTGATTTTCCCCTATACCCAAGTGTAAGCCGACACAAAAGAGCACCAATTTCAATGAAAGCCTACAACAATGCCTATGAAATTATACTAGTAATTTGATGCTACTGATAAAGAAGTGCATGTGAACTCTATTGAATCCTTGTCAATTATATATGACATTGTGATCTTGGAAGTCAAGTTGATCCAGTTATCAAAAGTGTTTTTATACCTCTTCAATTTGAATGGGTTCATTTGAGGACAATGTTTTGCCCAAGGTCCTGTAACATAACCTAGATCTTAGGACAATAAATAGCAAAGTTCACATGTACAATTTGCAGAAAAGAATCAGTTGAAAATAAAAAGAATTTGCAATTTTGTAGGCTAAAAAATTTTCAGTTTTGTAGGCTTAAAAAAGTCATACTGCAACATTGTCAAGCCTGGTTTTGTTTGTTTTATTAAGATCTCCATTTGCGTTCAATTCTAAGAAATTTCACTTTGTAAAGAACAAAACATATGCAATTGGTGGACTGAGAAAATGGCATGCCAATAGACTGTAACCTGTGTGTATGAGTCATACTCACATACTCATACCTTAAGTCCTCACCAAGTATTTTTAAGTACCACCATATTCCTAGATCTTGTAATGAAAATTGATTAGCTTTGTGATGGTATGTTGTCACTTGCACACGTTTGCATGCCTTGTTTATTTGTGATATATGACATAGTGTAGAGCCCATTCCATGTCACCAAGAGAGTATTAAAATGATATTTATAAGAATTTCAAATAATTTTGAATAAAAGAATATTAAAGTCACAACAGTTCTAAATTTTTCAAAAAAATGAAGATGAAAATGTCAACATATTTGACTTTATTTTTATATTTCGGAAACATTTTGAAAGTTTCTGCACAGAGATCTCTTTATTAAGAATAATTTTCAAACATCTATGTCATTGTGATTCTACATTGCAGATTCTCATAATCTTTGTTACAATCTTTCCTATTTGTTAATACTGATCTTAGGTAGAGAACCAATGAGTAGCCATTTCTTTATCACTTACAATCTTGTTTATAGTCGTCTCCATGGGAACAGTGGCATGACGTTTTTTGAACAAAGGACATGTTGGGTGTGCCCGTTCAACCATTATGCATTGTATACATATTGTATAACAGGTGTTTTAGTAACCCCCATAGCCGAAGCTGTTGGGCTGATATCAATTGGGATTTTACCATGGTCAATATTGACTGAAGGAGGCACATATACTGTACTGTAATTCACTTTATCTTCACGTAAGCAAAATTTCATGGTGTAAGGAAAATGAACCTTTTCACTGAACTTTAACTTCACGGTGGCGGCAAGTGATTTACAGAACGGATGTGTGAAGGAATCATAAGTAGTAACAACAGTTTTTTTCACGGTGATGATAAGTTTGTGGTACAGAGGTGACCATGAAAACAGTGAACATAAAGTTACAGTGAAAGAAACAAGAATTACAGTACCTCTACTGAACTACAATGCTGAAATGCTCAATACATCTGAAATATTGAAATAGATAGACAGAAAACAGCTAAAGGCCCTATACATATATAGCATTCCAGCTCTGCTCTCTTTCTCTTCTGCATTTGAAGCTCATAACAGTTAAAAACAGTCAAACCTGCCCAAAAAGACCACTCGGGGGATCGATTAAGTCTGTTCCATGTCGACAGGTGGTTACTTACTATAGACAAGATTCTTATTGATTGTGTCAACAAGGAAAATTATCTAAGGGATCATCAATAGGTGTTGACATTGGCCAGGTGGAGGTGGCCACTTGTATTATTTGTGTCATTACCATACAAAAGGTTAAATTTATTTTATGTTAGATAGATCTACTGATTCTGTTCAGCAAAGTCATTTGAATTTTCAGTTTTGTTGGTGAAGAGACCATTCATCATAACAAATACAATTTTGTCAGGTGGTTGATTCACATTTGTCTTCTGTGTCCGTTTAGGATGTCCTTGCTGGTCTGACCTTGAGTGTCCTCCTGACGTGTTTCATCACGCCCTGGCTGGACATCATCGACCACTTCAACCTCCACCACCCCTACTCCCCCTTGTTGGTCGGCACCTCCTACTTCCTGCTGTGCCTGTTCTACCCCAGCAGGGGGCAGTGGAACACAGCCAGGGGAGACACGGCCATGATTGTTGGTACTTGTGCAGGTAAGATTGAATAAATCATTGGTTTGTTTGTTCTGCATAACCACTAAACTGCCACCAGTTTTGCACAGTCGGTACAAGCTAATCTCCAAGCAGATCTATCGGTGGCAAGGCAGTACATGTATCAAAAGGGCCAACCAGCACCCAGGGCTTTCTCCAGGATCCGTCCTTCCGTCCCAGGACGGAAATTTGCTTGTTGGGATGGAAAAAAATTCAACCCTGTCCGTCCAAAAAATATCATTTTCATGACCTAAAGCTGCAGAAAATGTATTTTTGTAAGCTTAGAATGACAGATTCAACATTGAAAATCAAAAACATGGGCTCCTGAACAATGACTGGGACGGAAAAAGATTTAAAGGTGAAGACTGCCCTGCCAGTACCAATAGCTTTTGATACAGGTTGGCCCTTTTTGACACTGCCTTGCCACTGATAGATCTACTTGCAGACGAGGTACAAGCTGTATAAGACCGGGCTGTAAGATTTGAACCACTCACACCGGAAAGGACCCCTTCCTTTTTCAATAACTGTGGTGGGGTCTTAACATGCAAGAGGTTTGGCTCTCCTCAAACACTGGGCCTTCAGCTTTACATCCCATCCAAGAGGACATCCCTAACCAAAGCTAGGTATTCATTTTCCTGTGCCATATGAGGAAATAGGTGTAATTAAGGTGCCTTTCCTAAGGGCACAACTTTGGGGGCTGCTAGGGATTCAAAACCAAGAATCTTCAGATTTTAAGTCAACAACCCTAACCAGAAGACAAGAGATACTGACAATTGTTCATTAGAAATGGGAATCAAACTGTTAGCAAAGTTTTATTCTGTCTTCATATTTTAACAAAGTCTACCATACTGTCTTTGCAGGTGTTATATATGGGGCTTGGATCAACACACAGTACAACCTACTGCTAGACCCATCCATCCCCCCACCATACAAAGTCATCTGGCCAAGCATCCAACAACTCGGCCTCTTTGCTGTCCGCTTCGTCCTGGGAGGTGTCATCGCGGGTATTTCACGTTTGGTGATCAAGTCTTTCACCCTCAACACGGTTTGCAGGCTGTTCGGAGAGTCGACAGAAGACCCGAAAGCAAGGCTGAGGGCGGTCATCGAAGTACCATACAAATTTTTCACGTATGGTTTACTTGGCATAATGGTAGTCTGCGTGATACCCATGGTGTTTCGCATGTTGGGCATCGCATCGCTTTACGAGTTTGGTTACGAACAAGCCCACCCAGGTCTGTGACGAGTGCACCAGCGCTTGCTTGTTAAAGCCATAGATAACTCTACAGTTCGATTGTTGGCGAAAATTACCGTTACACGGCCGATGAATCTGCAAATAAAGTTTGAGATTTCTTGTTGGATATTTGAGTGTAAAATGTAGGGATCCACCTGTTTGCAGTACATACTTATACAATCCCTAAAAGATAGCTTTTCCATGAATTGTAGCCAGTGTTATGATTTTTGATGAAATTGATAAGATTTATTTAGTTCTGCACAACTGTTCACCAGCCACATTCAGAAGTGCCATGGAGCATTTCAACTTTGTTTCAAAATATCTTGGTGTAAACCAAGTTTACCAATGCTTATGTAGCAAATTATTGCACCAAAGGTTAAGGTTCAATGAAATGGTGAGAGTCACAGAATCTTTGTTCAAAGGTGTACTCAAAGACCTTTACTCTAAGGTTAAGTTTAGAAAGGAGTATTACAAGAACCTCTGTTACATAGTTTTAACATTTGTTTTTGTTTAGGGACCAACCTAGATCCTTCATGTCCTTTGTAGGTGAAATAAGATGGGCTTGGTCAAAGGCTATCGCTGCAAGGGTTTTCAGTTGCCTTAAGCCCCCCTCTCACTGGACACGCTGTCGGCGTTGCGGCGTCCTATACTGGATTTGTGTTACCTTTGACTTGATAATGGGAATATCATTCAAAACGTACAAGACAACAAAACACACAAAGCTTAAAAAGATTCTTTTTTTGTATTGAAATTCGTTTAGTGCATTGTCATTTTGTAACAGTGGGGATCAACCTCCACTAACTGACCAGTCTAACTGGTCCGGACCTTTTAGCCTTAGTGGTTAGCGCGTTGAATTCCCAAGCCGTGTGGATCGGGATTGGCGCGGGTTCTAATCCCGGGAGCGGGTTCTAATGCCGAGATTCTAATCCTTTGGGTTTTTACAATTTCAATCGACCGCAGCGACAACGCCAGCGTGCAGCGGGTCCAGTTAAAGGGGGGCTTTAGTCTGTCTCTACTGTTTGTCACTTTGAATACTACACATAGAATTGTTAGATGGTTAACCATAACCAAAGTCATGTAGCAAGCATACCAGTTATTAGGTACTAGTACACAGAAGCAACTGTAGACTGGTCAAAGACAAAGTTACCAAAAACCAGGCTGTAGTTCTTTGCTATTGTATCACTTCACTTAATTATTTACTGTGACATTGTGTATAACTTTTATCACCAGTGTTGGGAATCTGGCTTTTCTTCATACTTTGCCAGAAAGATAGTAGTTAGACAAGAAAATATTTATTTTGAGATTTGATGTTATGCATGGTGTATTAATGGTGAATCTGTTGTTTTGGGAGGCTTTTTTAAATTAGCAAATATTTCATGATTATGTTATATGTTACAACAGTTCCTACAGTATTGTGAAATCGTGTAAATGCATTAGTTTTACTTCTGTAAGTTGTATAGATCTTTGAAGTATTTGAAATTGATATGGTAGTGAAACGGTGGAGCAACAAGTCAACTTGTACAATCAGTATTATATCTTCTCATCAAATCACTGTTCTCGGGAGTTATGTCAATTCTTCTCTGGACTAATCTTGATGAAATGCAGTACATATATATACATGTATATTGTATTTTTTGGTTGTAGTGCCATAGCAAGTCTAGTACCTCAATAATCTATACACTCAGGCAGTAACACCAAAATACCCATAAAAATCAAGTTTGTTTCAAGAAAGGAAAATTCCAAGAGGTTGTTATTTTAGAATCCTGTTGAGGGTTTTTTTTGTAGAAGGCAAAAACCAGATTGTTGGGACTTTTGAAAAGATGATAATAACGTGCTTTGTTGTTGTTATTATTTACACTGAAGTAGAATATGCTAAGCATTCTTGGCAGATATTGTTAACTTTCTTCCTGCTGCTTAACCTTGTAACCAAGACACACTTGATGCTAAAATGCTACCTCAGCAGGGAGATGGTTAATATGTCCAGTTCAAGCCCTGTCATGTTTGGACTGGGAAACAATAGCCTGGAATCCATCCTATTTAGCTTCTGTCCGCTACCCAAGCTCCGCTGCCCAAGCTCCACTGCCGGCAGCGGAGCTAGGGTAGCGGCCGGGAGCTAAATAGGATGGATTCCAGGCTAGGGAAACATAGAAGTTACTCAAAATAATCCACTTTGTTTTGTTCTGCCGGTACACTGGGGGTGCCAAAATCATATGAATTTTACAGAAGTTATACGAGATTTGCGAATACATAGAAATCTTACAGAACTCATACAATCCACTACTGAGAAACATACAAATTTCACAGAAGTCATACCAGTTTTACTAATAGGCTTGTATGTATTCCATAAAACTTGTTATGAATGAATAAATAAATAAATTCCGTAAAATTTGTATGTTTTTTTTAGTACATGTGTATTGGGTTGTATGAATTCCATAAGATTTGTATGTATTCCGTAAAACTTGTATGACTTCCGTAAATTTTGTATGAATACTTTAGGCACCCCTGTACATCAGCACTACAAGTGTACTGTATCATTTTGTACCAATACTGTAACAGCAAATGAGGCACCGCAGGGACAGCACTGTACTGCTAATATGACTGTAACTGTATGTTGTGGTCAGTGTGTGATGCATGTTTGTGTGTGTGTGTGTGTGTGTGTGTGTGTAAGACGTGCATTAATACATTCCTAGATATGTATGTATATCAACACATATATACATATCTAATGTTGAATACATGGTTATGTAGATGGTTTTGTTGGCTATATAATTCAACAGGTTGCTATTCCAGATGTAGATATGACAATTAGTCATTTGTAATTGCTTGGATCCATACAAAATGTATCTTGTACCCACACTATTACAAAAACCATGTCCGACCCAGGTTTGTGATATATATGCTGGTTGTACGTACATTAAAAAGATATATTGTGTCAACAGTTATTCGATATATCATATTCTTGAAAGTTGATGCTGGTCAATGTCATCTTTTACAAGACCTGATGGTTTTTTCTTATCAGTAAGCATCTTTTAAGGAGGTTTGGGACAATATGTAAATTGAGCAACATTGTAAGCACCGATTTATTGTTATGAAACCGTAGGTGTCAAAGGGCTATTTTTGCAAAGGTGACTCTTGTCATTATGCGCCCTGTATTAAACTTTATTCCTTTAGACATTGCAATATCTGACATTTTAACCAAAATGTCATTTTCCCAACTTCATTTTCCTTAATTCCCTAACACAGGCAAAGGCTGTAGTAGGTCACAAAGTTTGAGATATTTGACATACACTTTTAAGGTGGTAGGACTGAATAAGCAAAATTGCAATTTGTCCAAATTTTTTTTTTTCAATGAATGATTAACATGCAATAAGAGTCTGCTCCAAGAAAAGAGAGGAATACGCTCTAGTTCTTGAAGATGGAGAGTATTTATAGGCTACACCTATTTAATTTCTTGGTTTAATAACAGATTTTTTTTTTAATTTTAGCAAAAATAAATCATGAAAACAGAAGGCTGGGGTGAAAACTTCCACCTGACCCTGTTCATTCCCAGAAACTGTGTGCACCAAAGTACAAACTTTCCTCTGAGATTCTGTTTTCCTGTTGATTTTCCAATCTAGCATTTTTTTTAAAGTTCCGTTATTAAACCAAGAAATTAAAATGGTGTGGCCTTATGTACATGAAATGTTGCATACCATCTACCAACTCCTGAACAAAGCTATTACAGACATGGTCAATTGCACTGGGACATCGTAATGAGATACATGTACTATTTTATAAGTTATAGCTTGTAGGCAGGATAGAAATGCTTATGTATTTTCACGCTATTTATGCATGTTTTTTTAGGGATTGGTGTAACTTGCTGGTGTTCAGAAATAAAACCAAAAACTAGAGAAAAAATATATCATTAGTAACATCCAAGCTGTAAAGTTTAACAAATAATGTAAATATCGCTGGTACTTGAATGTGTGAATTGAAGGATACAGAAGACTCATGGAATGGCCAATGCAGATGTTATCAATTTTGATTGTGAACTTGATACTTATTATAGGTAACAGATGATTGTTTTCAAACTTAGCAGCCTTATATGGTCTAAATTGTGTTTAATTAGTAGGAACAAAGACGTTATTACTTGATGGTTGATTTTGATTATTATTGAGGTGGAGTAATAAAAGGAATGTTATGTAAATAGTTTGGTTCTTCTGAATGTCATGGTTGATTATGATCCAAGTCTGCTCTGTTTGAAATATTATACTGTACTTTTCTGCTGGTGAGCATCTAGAGGGGGGTCCCGGCAACGCTTCACGCTGAATTCAGAAGAACGCCCTATATATTTCGCTAAAATCAAAGAAGGCAATAAATCACGTAAAATTTGGTCGCCTCACTACAAATTAATTGAATATGACGGCCTTTCTTTCGAAAGAATGGAAATCAAAATAGGCTGCCTACGCCTTGCGGGAAAGACACTTGTTTATAAGTGACATCAAGTGGAATTTGACATTGTGGTGGTTCATGAGAAATGTGAATCCATTTAAAGCTGATGTAAACAATCAGAGTAGCTGGAGTGCTGACAGCAATCATTGATCTTCTATCAGGCACCATAAAGATTATCTAGTTTCTCCGTAATGTGTATCACTAATTCTTTGGTATGCTATGGCCATCTATGATACCTGAGGACAAAAACTTTTAACACCTAAAGTTTCATAGATGATGATGATGAATAAGAAATTTCAGAAGAAAAAAGGAGGATGGCAGGTAGGGATGCACACTTTGCCCTGTTGATGCAATTATTTTACAACAATTGCTAATGATTCATAAGCACATTTAATCAACAAAACTGTAACCCATCCATTAATATTAGGCCACACTGGCATGTCATATGATGCCATCAAGACCCCACACACATATCAAGACAATCCATCTAGGCTTTCTTGAGTTATTGTGTTGACAGGCACACGCACACACACAAATGCTCCCGAAAACAACGTTGAAAAGGTATTAAATCAAGAATTTATTGCTTGGTATGCCATGCTCTGTATGCTACTCATTTGTTCAACCTCCCTAACCACATAATTACATCTCATAATGAAGGCAAGCTTTTTTTTGTGCCCATTTTCGCCTACGATCGCATCAGTTTTGGGGATGCCCAGATGATATCATCCATATAATAAAATCATTGAAGCCCCCATCAGTTTTACATGAACCGCCAGAGGGCGCATTTCGGTATTGAATTACCTAATCTCGCATGGTCTCGCAATATCTCGCGTGGTCTTAAAACCCTGACGTTACCCCTGAAATTACACGTTAGAAACCCGTCCACCGGCCTGAATATCAGGGAGAGGAGTTTCAAAATGGCGGCCAGCGATAGCGATGATTCGCTGTATCCTATTGCAGTGCTCATTGACGAGTTAAGAAACGAAGATGTGCAGGTATCTTACAATAGTTCTCTTCCTTGGTATATCTTACGCTTGCTGTAGAAGTACTGTTACAGGGCAAAGCGGCAACGCTTGGAAATTAAGACAAAACATGTGCCAAAAATGATACCCTTTTCACTGGTGGTTTGTCAGGGTTTCAACTTCTCAAATTGCCTGAGAAATGTCAAATAGTCAAACCAGGCGAAGCGTTTTGTGGCCAAAAACCTAATAAGTAGCAACTAGTTTACTCTTCTTACGCCTAAATGACTAGTACAATTTAGTAGCGTAGGAGTCAGAAGTTGGCTATCTTTTGGCACTGCCCATGACAACCACAACGTAACGTTGATATTAACTGTTCCCTGTGTGGTATATGACATCATATCCAGGGTTAGTGTTGGGGTGTCCGCTGTACAACTGCGTAGGTACACATACTCCTGTAACTTAATGTAAGGAGAGATGAATTTTAAGATGGTGTACATACTTGACTTTAGTGACACTGACAGGCTCGATTAAACAACTTGTTTAAAGATGCATGTTACTTATTGACATAGACTAGATAAAGTCTCGGTTAAATTTTACTACTCGTCCTATTTGAAAGACTAAAAGTATGCAAATCATGAAATAATTGTCATATGATACACCTTTACACTTGTTGAATGTCATGCAGATATTTCTTTGTGTTTTATGAACATTTGATTTTGTAAGATGTCATTTCAGTCCCTTGTACTGTAGGACTAGGAGTACTCGTACTCTTCCTTGTCAGACATTTTGTTTCCTGTTTCAGCTGCGACTGAACAGCATCAAGAAGCTGTCCACCATAGCGCTGGCTTTGGGCGTGGAGAGAACACGGAGTGAACTGATCCCATTCCTTACAGGTGGGTAGAGTGTGAGTTATACATGATGTACATCCACCAAAATATTTTGATGATGGTTAGACAGCCAGGTAGTGTGTGGCCATCACCCGTATCATCTCTATTCGTATTCAGAGTACAGATGCAAATACAGATACAAATCGAGTATGATGACCATGTCAGTTCCAACATCAGAGCGAGGAGGGTTGACACGGTAGCCTTCGCATGGATTTGTTTAACTTAAGGTGGATGACAGGTTGCGAATCTGAGACCCACGCACTTTGGGCATCCGTCTTCTCCAGCGGCACCAGGTAGTAAGATACGCCAAAAAGGACAGGACTGGAAAATCAGGTTTTGATTGTCTTAACCAGGTTTTAGATTGTCTTAACCTAATTAACATATCTATTCAGAGTTTGGGTATAAAACCTGGTTTTCCAGCCCTATCCTTAGTCACTGACAAAAGACAGCGAATGCTGTCCGAAACGTGTTTCAAAATTTTATCCAGTTGATTGAGTAACTATTTTTGACACATCCACCAAACTATATACACAACATTCCAAATATACGAGGAAATAAGTCGCAAAAAGAATAGAACAAAGGGAAAAGGCGTCCCTTTATAAACAGCACAAAGCAATGTTCATTAAGGGAAAGACTGCTGGTTTCACATTGTAAAAAACCAAAGGGGCGAGTATGCCGCTCCCGGGATTCGAACCCACGCCGATCCTGATCCGTACAGCTTGGGAATTCAATGCGCTAACCACTAGGCTAAAAGGTCCGGACCAGTACTAGTTAGACTGGTCAATTAGTGGAGGTTGATCTCCACTGTTACACCATTTTCCAGAGCAGACATGTTTGAAATCCCTGCAAAACATGGTAAAGTAGGAGTTCCTTACATCTTGGGAGAAGGTATCAGGGCCATTGGCAGCATCTTGCATGGCTTTGGAGTCCAATCCTAGCGTGGCAGTCCCAGCTAAAGTTTGGACATACAAATGCAGCAGGGTTCTTGTGGGTCTTGTCTTTACTTAGTATTCATTTATGTCCCAATTTAGACTCAACTCAGGAACCTGGTATGGTCTCCATATAAAGATAGAATCAACTCTAGATCTTCTCTAACTAGTCAAAGTCTAACTCTAAGACCATTGATTACATGCTGTCGCACGCACCATAGTGTTAGCTGTAACCCTTTTCTTCATTTAGTGATCCTTAATCATTAGTAGCAATCACCAGTAGAGAAATATCAGTATATTTCTTAAGGGAGATTTCAAACTGGGACAAGTCATTGATTGCGCCTTGTTCCCTTTTCTTCCAGACACAATCTATGATGAAGATGAGGTGCTGCTGGCACTTGCTGAGCAGCTAGGTAACTTCACACCATTGGTCGGTGGCGAGGAGCATGTCCACTGTCTGCTGGTAAGACCATCTAAGTGTACTTTTGAACTGAGTTAGGCCATCAGTAACACCCACAGCGTGCATTTGATGTTAACAGAACTAAAGTAAAAAGAACAGAGACTGACATTGTGGTAGTTGGAGAAAACTGGAAGTATACCATGCTTTCTTTTATCATTCACAACTGTAGCTAGTGCCGCCTAGTGGTGAAACAGGGCTTTGGGATGGCTCAATTTTTTTTTTTAGCCAAACACACCAGGTCGCCCCCGCTCTTCTCAATAACTTAATGAGAATGGGTTGTTTTACATGCAAAGGTTTGCAACATGAGGCTAGCCGCTAACGCCTGCACAGTGTCGCCGGCTTTACGTCACAAAATCATGCACAATGTATCAGATATAAAGGTTAACAGGAAAAGTTACACCACAATGAAAGCAAGTTTTGTTGAGTCCTGAATTCACCTTATACAAATAGTTAGTTTCTTTTTTAAACTTTTCTCTTAGCTATTTGTATGCTGCATATGTAGTCATTAATTGTTCTTTTTGCAGCCTCCACTGGAGAGCCTGGCCACCGTTGAGGAGACAGTGGTACGAGACAAGGCCGTGGAGTCCCTCCGCAAGATCGCAGCGGACCACTCCCCCGCAGATCTGGAAGCACATTTTGTACCCCTGGTCAAACGACTGGCACAAGGTAGGTAGTCAACAAGTTAGATGCATCCATGCCTGGTAAACTGTGGTCTGGAGATGTGATAAGGGACTGAAGTACAGTTTAGTGTTTCAGGGCTTTAAAAAAAACATGTTTCAACTTTGCCGAAAAACTGTAAACAACTGCAAACAAAATAAAGGATTTTGAAACCTGGTGCTTGAAAGATTGCATGTTTGATAGTTGTCCTATGTTTTATATTGAGTATCAGGTCAATTAGGTTGTTTTGGACTTGCAATCAACAGCACAATTTTCTTTGCACGTCCTGTGTAACTTGTTTGTGTCTAAAACAACTTGTGTAACGTGAGTTACGTGACTGTCTTTTGTAGGTGACTGGTTCACATCGAGGACATCAGCATGTGGTCTCTTCAGTGTGCCATACCAACGGGTAAGCACACCTGTGAAAGCTGAACTAAGAACGTGAGTGGAACTTCACATCTCCCCATTGATGTCATAACTATTTCTATTCCTAGTTGTATTGTAGATAGGAAGGAAAACTATTTTCATAGCTGTAAGGACTGTTTCAATGCAGTCGACAATTGTTTGCTTTAAAGGCAACCTAAGCAATATCAGGGCGCTGAAAGTCATATATTCAAAATCAATTTTTTTCTGATTTCTATCCATAGTAAGTTTAGATAACACTATACCATCACATATCGACCATCATTGAGCAAAAATGTGATGTCGTTGTGTGGTGGGAACTCATTGAAAATCTGAGCACTTGGAAGCCAGCCATCATTTCAAATCTTCCGAACATGTACGATTCTGACCGATAAGTCCCGAGCGCATCCGAAGAAATAATCACGTGGTCATGGCTCAATGACCTTGGGCATTGTGACGTCACGCGGCCGGAAGTTACCGAAAATTGTCGACAGAAAACGGTTACGACTGGATTCTGGGCTGATTTTTGGGGGGACCCAATAAATAAAATACTCCTTTTGTGGCTTGCTTCTGTGCTATTTTAAACGCCCAGAGTCTGAAATAATGATGCAGATGTGCTAATATGCGGAAGCAAATGTCAATTTCAACTTCACAAAACAGAATTGTTTTCCCCAGAATATTTCAAGTTTTACCCCCTGAAATCGCTTAGGGCACCTTTAAAAATAAGACTTTTTTTCATTGATGTCTTAACGATTTCTATCTTCGCTTCTCTAGTTGTATTGTAGATAGAAAGGAAAGAGAAAACTATTTTCGTAGCTCTAAGAACTGTTTCAATACAATTGACAATTGCTTGTTTTAAACATTAGACTTTTTGCACAAGATAACTCACTGTTACTGATGAAAGACAGAGGATTCTGTCTGAAACGTCTGACAATTTTCAAATCTATCCCATTGCTTGACTAGTTTCTTGCGTATCTGACTACCTGTATGTTTAACCTTCTCCGACTTTTTGATTCTATCTCTGTACCCTTGAAGTTTACCGATCCTCTTCTCCCCCAGAAATTTCCGTAACCTGTGTGGGGATGACACCCCCATGGTGCGTCGCGCGGCTGCTGGGAAGATGGGGGAGTTTGCCAAAGTCCTTGAGCTGGAGTATCTGAAGTCCGACCTCATCCCCCTCTGGAACAACCTGGCCAGTGACGAACAGGTACAAAATGTAAATGAATATATCCACAGTTCCATACCAGTGCTCAGAAATACTTTTTGAAAAAGGACTTCCATTAACCAGGGATCAGAGTATGGGCTGTGGCAAATCTTTGGGACTAACAAAATATCAGTACACAATGTTGTAAGGGTGAACACTCTGTATGTGTACATGACCAGGCCTGCCATCCCGAGTTGTTGGAACAAGGTTTTCAAGAAGTATTTTCCAAAGCACTTTTGTTCTGTTTTGTCAGTGTCTATGTTTTACTTCTGTGTTGTCATTGTGAATTTAGGCAGTGACTGTGTATGTGGGTGTGTGTGTTTGATTTTCAGACAAGTGAGCGATGACTTTGTATACAAACTACTGACCAGATCTTTTTCAGGTGTCCAGAGGAATGTATGATTGATGTTGATAAGAGTTACATAGTTACCAAGTGCTCTGCATTATTTTTTTGCGCTGTTGAAGAATAATGCATAACAGCCTTGCTAGATGTGCTCACAAGCTTTGCAGACGAAGCGGCGGATGACCTCACGGCAAGGCCTGACCTGCACACGTTTGAACATTTCCATCCTCGACTAAGTAACTATTTATTAGCATATCACACTTTGGAAAGCTAGCTGTTCTATTGTGCGATGTGTACGTCTGCTTGCAAGTCAGTGAATGCACTGTGGCTGTGTTGAAAGGTACATTTTCATTAGAGCCAACCGGAACATGCATGCTTCTTTTGAAGGCACATTTAGACTTCTTTTTGACTTATCGTACGGAAGATGCACGATTTTAATCTGTAAAGTTTTGCAAAAAATTGTAAGGCTTTCTGCAGGGGATAAAGCTTTGGAACATACTGCAGATTTGTTCTAAAAGTGGGAAACAAGGGAAACAGCAAGTAGTCTTATTCAATACCAGAAGATTTGTGTCATACAAAACAGGCATACATGTTAGCTTACTGCTGCAGACTTAGAAGTTCATCTTTAGCAGCTGTCTGTCAAAGAATTTGTAGGGGTGGATTTTATTACATGGACTCTAAACTGTTGTGCCAGTGCTTGGAATGATATACCTGTTGTATGCTGGTCAGGACTCCGTGCGTCTGCTTGCTGTGGAAGCCTGTGTCAGCATAGCCTCCATCCTGCCTAAGGAGGACATTGAAAGCTTGGTGCTGCCCACACTCAGAAATGCTGCCGATGACAAGTCCTGGAGAGTCAGATACATGATGGCTGACAAGTTCACAGAGGTACGTGGTGTACTCTCATTAGGCAGAGGAATGTTAATGTTTCCCATTACTGGCCTGAAAAATTAGGGTAGGTCGGTAGGGAATCACCTTTTTCCTTCTTTTAGATTTCAGCCAATTTGATCCAATAGATGCACACTGATAGACACATATATTCTGCAAGCACAATTTTCTATTGCTACAGAGACGAGATCATGTTGGAAAATGATGCTACAACGTTTTCATCATTAAGATGTCAGACGGAAAGTTTTATGTCCTTTGCCAGCTGTCAACCCCCCCCCCCCCAAACAAGGCTAGTGTCGTCGGGTTTTCCGAGGTCCGTCAGTAACTGGAAAGGAAACATTTTTCCTTGGTAGGTTCTGCTGTATATGGAGACAGGCTATCCGAGGTCACTTACAAGAAAGCCTATCATCTTTAAAATTTATCTAAAACATAAGCGTAGAAAGTGGTTCTTTTCTATCCTGACAGCTCCAGCTAGCGGTGGGTCCTGAGATCACCAAGAATGACCTTGTGCCAGCGTTCCAGGGCCTCCTGAAGGACTGTGAGGCAGAGGTACGGGCCGCTGCCGCAAACAAAGTCAAAGGTAAAACCATGGCCATTTCTCAACATACTGCAGGGCTCAAAGTATTGACAGCATATGCACTTTAGTGACCCAAGATTCGACTTGTGCAGCTAATTTTTGACTGTGTACCTAGATATTTGTGTAGGGGTATGTACCTAAAGATGCATTGTACTCGACTATACAACATTTAAGTCATAGAGAAGAAAAAAAACTTAGTTGTACTCACTACTGTTTGTTTGAAATTTTGAAGTTAGGCACAGAATGTTTACATTCAAGCTCTGAAGAAAAGCAGCAAGGCTTGTACTCAAGTTTTGGTAGCATTCTACTTTCTTTTATGTAGTATGCCCAATCTTTTTTTGTGGACCTTAAGTTTTAGGTTAGAAGCACCAGTGCACCTTTTCCAAGTATCGAGCCTTTTATGGGTATTTGGAGAACTCTATACATAAAGGACATTGACTTGGTCTCAGGTCTTGCTAACTTGGTACAAAGTTTTGAGTTATTTTTTTTTCTGTCTTTGTTGCAGAATTTTGTGATAATCTGCCTCAAGACATCAGGGAAACCACCATCATGACCAGCATCCTTCCCTGTGTCAAGGTAAATCCTACCCGTAAGGCTCAGTACGAGATGGAATAACTGTTTTCAAACAAACAGTGACATTCTCATCTCTATCTGATTGTGATGTAAGTGGGCCCATCTAAAAGCTAGTGGCAACCTGAAACAATACAGAAGTGTTAAACTGTTGATGTCTTGCAGCAATTGTGCACCTGAAAGATCAGACAATTGTACACCTTTTAGATCCAGAAATGGTACGCCTGAAATATCTGGAAGTTGTACTCTTGAAAGTTCCAGCAATGACACTAAAAGAGACATCAATTGGACACATGAAAGATCCAACATTTGTACATCTGAAAGATCACCAATTATACATGTGAAAAATCCAGCAATTGTACATCTCAAAGATCCAACATTTGTACATCTGAAAGATCCAGCAATTGTACATCTGAAAGATCCAACATTTGTACACTTGAAATATCCAACATTTGTACATCTGAAAGATCACCAATTATACAGTAGATTCCGCATATCTGTATAGCCCATTTGTCAGCGCAAATTATACGACTCCCCGAACTATACGACTGTCCGAACTAGCGATATTGACGTCCCGAAGGAGGGGAGGGGGGGGGGCGAATTGGATTTTGGGCAAGACACTCAATTACACTAACGATATCGCAACTTTATTCTGCAAAATTTTAATCAAAGTACAATCCGACCTTTTCGTCGATCTTAACGTCACCATATTGGATTAAATATGCGATCTATTTTGTTCAGATAAGCCCGAACTGCGTGGGAAACTCCTGCCAAATAAAAAACTCCCGCCGCATGTTGATCACGTGAAATCTTACAGTCAACCAATCAGAGCACAGGTTTTTATGACGTAAACCAATCAGCGCGTAGAAAAATGCATATCAATGAGTAAACAAAGATGGCCGCCCAGCTTCACCCGACCTTCCCCGCTTTATTTTTTTCTGAAATCGCGACGTAAAATACGATTCATCTACGCTACATAAGCAGGATTTTCACGGGGAAAGAATGTAAGGAATAGGTTCTCCGCCGAATACGGCCACAAATAACTGTAAATCGCGGCAAAATACAGCCTAGAGGCTCAAATGCTCCGACAAAAATCGTGTTTTTCTTTTCGTATTTTTGTTCACTTTCGTCGCTTGAGTCTTGAAAAACAGGTTTTTAATGAGATCACCGTATGTCAAAGGCACCGATATCAATTGTTTGCAAGCATGACAATAGCGAGTAACAAAAGAATGTGATTGTTGAACGGTAGACGGCGTCCCCACTCCCGAAACAACAATTCAAATCCAAAATTTAGCCTGTAGTTGTGGGTCATTTTACGATAAAATCGGACAAGATTCTATACAATACCCCGAACTTTACGATTATGGGCTATACAGATATGCATTGTTTTTACAATTGAGTGAATGGTAAATGGTTTGGTGTTTTGGAATTCTATACAGAAAGACGAAATATACAGAAAAAAGGTATACAAATAATTGGCATATACTGTACATGTGAAAGATCCAGCAATTGTACATCTCAAAGATCCAACATTTGTACATCTGAAAGATCCAGCAATTGTACATCTGAAAGATCCAACATTTGTACATCTGAAAGATCCAGCAATTGTACATCTGAAAGATCCAGCAATTGTACATCTGAAAGATCCAACATTTGTACATCTGAAAGATCCAGCAATTGTACATCTGAAAGATCCAACATTTGTACACCTAAAAGATCCAGCAATTGTACATCTGAAAGATCCAGCAATTGTACACCTGAAAGATCCAACAATTGTACATCTCAAAGACATCACATACAGCCTCGTTTTGGGACAGACAGCTGTATAGAATTGGCATTGAATCCTACACTCCCTTTATTTGACCCAGTGGTCATTCTGCTTGCAGGATTTGGTGATAGATCCTAACCAGCATGTCAAGTCAGCCCTGGCCTCCGTCATTATGGGCCTGTCTCCCATCCTGGGCAAGGATAAGTGAGTACACCCAAGCACAACATTCACAAATGAAAACAACACAATCTTTCACATCATCATCAGGGTTCTCACCAGAATTTTTTCTCAGCATATGGATCAGGTTACAGATGGCTACTTTGCTTGAGTTCCAAAGATATGACCACAGTAGGCTGAGTAGGGGGTCTGACTTTCTCCACTGGAAAATTTTAGAATTCATAACCTTCTGAAAGACTATTTCCTGCATTTTGAGGGACAGATTCTGTTACAGCCTTATTTTTAAGCCAAACATTAACTTTTAACAAGATTCATGAAGGGTCACAGGGTTTCACAAGAAGGAAACCCCCTGTGCTGGTTGAAACACAGCATAGGGGTCCAGATCACAGCATAGGAGGTCCAAATCACAGCACGGGGGCCCCTATGCTCAGACCAGACGCTGGCGAGAACACTGATCATCTTGTTGGTTTTAACTCTTCAACCATCAAACACACTTAGACATCCTTTGGAGATTTGCTTCAATGTTCAAGTTAAGACTTGTAGTGTTTTGCCAACGGTGTTTGACGAATGTCCTCTCATTCCATTTCAGTACTATAGAGCACCTGCTGCCACTGTTCCTGACTATGTTGAAAGATGAGGTAAATAGTTGTTACAGCAGATACTGTTGACTGCAAAATGCTATGAAGTACTTTTATATTACTAAACATAGTGCAGACCATACAGGAATTTATTATTCACAGATTGTGATTAACCTTCCGTGCACTGTTTTTCACGATTGGGGTCTCTATGTATAGTACGCAAATAACGGTAACATGTGTTTCACATGATTTAGATTGTGGCATTTCCACGTTTATATTCATTGAATGATACTACCGTAAAATCCCTATTTACGTACGCACTTTTTGAACTTTTTAAGTTGCAAGCAGGTGCTCCAGGCTGACACCAAAGTCGGGGTGCGTACGTTAGGAGGGGTTCTCCCTCGGAAAAATCGCATATCAGCATGAGAGTACAATACATCTTCATGCAAATGAAGTGTGGAATGCTACCACACAATCAGTCAGTAATAAAGAATAAATAATACATACATGTATATTTGAATTGTTTGATATTTTCTACTCAGAAACATTTTCTCAGTAATCCTTTAAGTCAGTAAAGATCATCGGAAAGATGATCATGTCAACCTCTTAAATATCCACCGAAATGCTGGAGAGGGGGTGCGTACGTTAGGAGGGTTTTTCCCCTGAACGTTTCAACTCACTGAGTCAGGCCCGCAATCATCCCCAAATCGGGGGTGCGTACGTCAGGAGGGATGAGTACGTAAATAGGAATTTTACAGTATGACTAAAATAGATGATAAGAAAATGTATTTTGGTGTCACATATAAACCCTTTTGGGTCCTGGTGTAGTGTCCGGAGGTGCGGTTGAACATCATCTCCAACCTGGACAGTGTGAACCAGGTGATCGGGATCCACCAGCTGTCCCAGAGCCTCCTCCCGGCCATCATGGAGCTGGCGGAGGACACCAAGTGGCGCGTCAGACTGGCCATCATCGAGTACATGCCGCTGTTGGCAGGGCAGCTGGTAAGTGCTCATGTAACGAGCCATTTCTGGCCTGTACCCCACACCTAGGTGGATCTCTAGTCTGGGTCCAAAGGAGCAGTCACAGGCACGACATGTTCATGCCATGAGGTCTTGAATCAAGTCTGAACTCTGATACCGGTTCGCTGGACCTGATTTGGACCTTTATAACATCCAGGAACCGAGTCCAAAAAACCTGAAAGCCAAAAACCTGAGTAAAAAAAAACCTGAACAAGGTACAAATATATGTTTCTATTTTGTTTGATAAAAAGTGTTTTGAGTCTCCCCTCTGACAAAAAAGGCATTTAGAATAAATGTAACAAAAAAAAAACTAACATTCAAATATCGAACACTGGTTTATCTTGAAAGTCTTCTCTCCAAGAAACTTATAGTCGTGCGTGTCAGTATTAATTCTCTATGCTTAATATTGATCTAATAAAAAAAAGAACATCAACTGAACAGGATCAGGTTCAGGTCTGGACCTGAACCTAGATCTCTGGACCTAAACTTGGACTTGGACCTTATTAAGCCAAACCGGTATCCACCCCTAGTGAAGGCCTCGATTCTGTCCCTCCTGCCTTGTCCTGTCATTGGTCCATCCCTACAACTTGAGCAAAAAAAATTGACAACATTTTGTCTTCATGTCAGTCACTCACTGAGAGAGTTCCACCTTCAGTAGTATATGTATTGTATCGCCATAAATTTTTCACAGTGGTTTAAGTTTGCAATTGAAACAATTCTGCAGTATAGTGGTACATTGGAAATGCATACTCACAGCGTTACAAATTTACAGTGGACAGGTCACCACGAAAATAAATTTTGTGTTATATGAACAGGGCGTGGAGTTCTTTGACGAGAAGCTGAACGGGCTGTGCATGACGTGGCTGGTGGACCACGTGTACGCCATCAGGGAAGCTGCCACCAACAACCTGAAGAAACTGGTGGAGAAGTTTGGTGCAGAGTGGGCACAGGTTAGTGTCAACTGAAGAAATGAACGAACAAACAAACAAATGAATGGTTTATTAAGTTGCTGCAAGACACAACACATAGTAGCAGCCTTCATCGGCTAAAATCTACATTGCTAGTACATGTACCGCCAAATAGCCCCATCAGGGGCAAAGTAGGGGGGAAGTTGAGGTCCCGGGCTAAGGCTGGCAGGCCTCCAAAATGTAGTATGATTTACAATTAAAAGTAATCTAAAAGCAGTGAAGATACATACATAAGCTAAACATTACAAACTACAATACTCACTTTTAAAGTATATGTGTACTCGTCTCAATGCTTATTGGTGGCGCTTACACTTTGTCATTGAGTAGGTCTTCCAGGTAAGGCAGTGTACTCTGCCGATACTTAGCGGTTTTACATTTGAATGGCATTATCTGGTATATAGACTAAAGATTCTTACCATGGAGACTTACACGGTTTGGTGGTATATTTCGAAAAAGGCTTGGAGTTCACCAAGGAGGTGGCAAACTGAAATACGACAAGTGATAGCAAGATGTGATGTTGAAAAAGTTGTGCCTGACTTAGGTTATCCATTATAATAGAGGTTGGGAAAGATGTTGTTGTACAATTAGAGTCTGGTTCATACAGTATGTTTGAGTTGGTACCAGAAGGTTTCGTGTTTTTGGTCCTCTGGATTGCATTCAGGATTTTGGCTTCAGTAGGAACCGTGATGTAAAGACAAATGTATGTTGTCTGTGTAGATCAGTGTTACTTATATGGTTTACATGTGCACTTTTCCAGTCAACCATCCTGCCCAAGGTGGTGGCTATGGCTCAGGATCCCAACTATCTACACAGGATGACAACACTCTTTTGTATCAATGTAAGTATGGACCGTTATCCTCGCTCAGGTATGACAGAGAATATAGTACAATGGAAGTGTTCCTTGTACAGGAGATGTTTGTCTTACTTTGATTTTTCTACACACCCTAGGTTTTATCAGACGTGTGCGGTGTGGAGCCCTGCCAGAACATTTTCCTGCCTGTTGTCTGCAAGCTCGCAGCTGATGCTGTCCCTAACGTCCGCTTTAACGTCGCCAAAACCCTCCAAAAGATAGGATGTCACTTTGATGCAACGTAAGTGTTTGCTTGCACAATATTTTTCCTTCCAAGTTTCTGCCGGTATGGTCTACAGGTAGAACTTTGAGCTGAAAATTTGGGCCGCCACCAACCAATTGTGTATTTCTAACCACATTTGTGATCATTGAAAACAAATGTTGCTTTAACAATCATGTAACTCCTCCCCATCTCTCCCCAGTACTGTAAACGAGAAGGTCAAGCCATGCCTGGCCAAACTCTCATCAGATGTTGACTATGATGTCAAGTACTATGCCAATGAGGCCATGGCTGGTAATGTATTTTTTCAACGTTTAGCCGTTATTCGTATTTTGGTGTTCTAAATTCGCAGTTGAAACAATTGAAGACAACTTCTGTTATGTGATAAACATTTCGTCAAACAAGATCCATAGTCACATAGGAGGTGTGTCCACATGGGTGCTGATGTATTGTTGTTGTTGTTGTGACATTATTTGATTAAGGTATACGCTGATGTCTTACTCCAATCTTTCCACAGTCTTGGGTGAGGCGGCTTGATGAAAGGGGAGTGGGAGGGGTGAGAAGTGAGGAGGTATGTTAAATGTGTTATTATTTTTTTTGTGTGTGTTTTTTTTTTTTTTACATTGATGCTAAGTTCGGGAAAGTACATAATCCAATTAGTAACCATGCTACAGGCGTTTAGAGGTGGAGTCACAAGAATGGTCAATAAAACTGTTTTGTCTGCTTCAGTTGAAAAGTAGCGGGCTTGTATTCTCATTGTTGAATGTTTTGTGAATATGACTTTGTGTAGATTCATGCAACTTACTGAATTTCTGTTCCTTCCCCAGCTACCGTGCAGCTGAGATGCTAAGAGAAGGCTTATCTACACCAGAATTTGGTCGTCACATTTGTGAATTGTACACCATACTACTGTAAAAGTGTCACTATTCGAATATAAATACGACAGAAGGTGTCACCTTGTAGAAACATGTTGACTCTAACTTCCAGATTTGCAAGTACCGTGTTTTGGTTGTGATTAGTTTGTATCCATTTCTCTCAAAATGTCATTGGAAATACTAAAAACTCTTTTCGTATGTACAGTCTGCCTTTCCTATATACTTTATTCAACATTATCCTTTTTTTGTCCTTCTAATTTTACATGTTCAACATGATGTATGGTAAATGTTGTCTGGAATAAACTATGGAAAAATATTGGCTGTCATTGTGATGATTTTTCTTTTTACTTGTATTGCCACAAAATAGAATGTCCAGTGTCTAGATGATAGGTATCAGTGTCTAGGTTATAGGTACGTGAGTCAATACCAGCAGGATTATACACTGTTTGACCCTAACAGTGAGATTTGCCACTTTTAAACTTGATCTATGAAAATAGTCAACCAACGGGGATAGATGTACAGTATATGCTTTGATGAATGGAATTGTTTAAAGAAGAAGACTCTATTCTTAATAGGACACATTGTTGACTTGAAAAAATATCCTTTCAGCAAAGTAAATTTAGATAGGACATCAACATGATAAGGGATCATAAAATCTGAGCTATAGCTATGTTTCTGTTAGCTCATCTATTGATTTAGGGCTAGAAGGATGGGGTTATGTAGTCTACCAGACTAACTACACCGGTTATAGGGAGAATATTTGCCAGGGTAGCCAGTAGAGTCAGTCCGAAATGTGATTTTCACCATGGACTGACTACTCGCTTCCCATTTCTGCTTAATTCTACAATACATACGCCTGTAGAGGGCCCTGGTGGAGGCTAGGGGTTAGGTGCAGTCAATGAAGAATGTGAATCCTCATTTAAACAGCTATCTTACTCTATAACAGGCTTAGAAACCTTACTGGCTTAAGAAGTCTGCAGAAAACCTAACAGTTGAAGATGCCTGGTGTAAAACAATCCGTAGCACGAAATCGCAATCGATCAAAAGCGCCCTGTAGCGGTGTAAAATATAATTGCAGTAAGGAGGTGAAGGGCCAACTTCATGATGCAGTACTTCAATGAACTGCTAGAGGCCGCTTTTGATCCATGCACCCCACCGTCGTGACTTCAGTGATGATTGCACATAGATTCACCAACTTTTAAGTACAGAGAAGGACCTGTCTTGTATTGAACGGTGTTTTATCTGCAGATAAGTAAATCTATGGGCAGTTGATGTATACATCTACGTTTTATGGACGGGATTTTGCTTCACATAAGCTTGAAGTCCCCGTTCAAGAGAGAGAGAGAGAGAGATTGGAAAGCTTAAAGTAAGCTAGGAGTACGAACATTACGCATCAATAATGGCGGGAATAAAGCACGATGTTGACTCAGCACAAGGATGTTAAAGTGTTACGCGTCAAATTCAGTTCATCAGATAGCAGTGATGAGGAAGCAAGAGGTAATGTATCTCTCTCTGCGTGTCTGTCTCAAATTTATCTGCAGTTATTCCATTAGCCGTTAGGTGCGTTGTTGTTCATATTCAGTAAAATGGCGTCCGGTGGCGGGAATCCCGAAAAGGTGAGACGTAAGCTGAGCATCAAACTCCGTTTGCAACGGTTTAATACTGACAGCGAAAAATATTGTTGATATATGGCCATATGGCTCCATTTCAAATCAAAGATTTATGACAAATAAGGCTGTATCCTTTCGTTTTAGACCGTCGTTCAAAGATCTTCAAACTAACTACTGGTTGATGTTGATGTTAACTGTTATCGTTGTCCCAGTCAGAAACTTGTTGAAGTAAAATAACATACGGCTACAGGTCAGTGAGGGCAATATTGTCTTTTAGTTTACAACATTGTCGTTTTCCCAGGGAGAGCACACCGATCTTGTGACCATAAAACGGGCGGATCTTCAGAAACTATCAGCGGAGGTCAGACAGATGAAGGAGTTTCTGCCCAAGGTCCTGAACTCTGAACTGCTGCAGTCGTACAACATGCTGGACAAGCTGCAACAAGGCAGGCACAGACGGTTCTACATTTCCTGAACTTTGCTAAAAAAAACAGATATATTTGGTTTCCTCTTCATGTTTCCTTAAGCAAGTTTTCTGGTAATTTCAAATGTAACTGTTACATTTTGTTTGTAACATTATAGTTTGTTGTACATTTGATTTATCTCATGACATTTGACTGGCCGACTTGTTATTTGTCTTTGAGCTCAACTTATGTTTGTTTTCTTTTTCTTGAAACGCATTTTTTGTTACGTTTGTGAATATAAGTCATTAGGGGTGGATACCGGTTCGCTGGACCTGATTCGGACCTTTATAACATCCAAGAACCGAATCCAAAAACCTGAAAGCCTAAAACCTGAGTAAAAAAAACTGAACAAAGTACAAATATATTTTTCTATTTTGTTTGATAAAAAGTGTTTTGGGTCTCCCCTCTGACAAAAAAGGCATTTGAAATAAGTGCAACATTCAAATATCAAACACTGATTTATCTTGAGTCTTCTCACCAAGAAACTTTTTTAGTCGTGCGTGTCAGTATCACTTCTCTATGCTTAATATTGGCCTAATTAAACAAAACATCAACTGGACAGGATCAGGTCCAGGTCCGGACCTGAACCTAAATCTCTGGACCTAAACTTGGATTTGGACTTTATTAAGCCGAACCGGTATCCACCCCTATTAGTCATCCCAGGAAATGAGGAATGAAAATGAATCTTTGCAACTGGATAAAAATGTATCATTTGTTGTATATTCCCATTGCTAGGATTTCAAAATGGACTACAGGAAGAATAGCTAGTTCCATCCATCCATTTAACAAGCTGTTGCAATGACCGTACTATAACGATGTTCCTTCATGTCTCAATCCAGAGTTGTCAGAGGTGCGGTGTCGCACGGACCAGTTACAGCGGGATTCTGACCACTGGAAGTCGCGATTCCAGGCCAGCCAATCAGAGAGGGAGAGAGAAAAGGAGGTGTGATATGTCATGCTTCTATTGTTAGAGAAGTCATCATTTGTTGTCCATCATTACTTGTGAGTTTGTCTATCAACTTGCATGGAACAAATGTTGTCCTAAAGAGTATTTTCAAAGTGCTTGTTACCACCAATAACACTAAAGTATGACAATTCCTGATCATATTCAACAATATTCAATGAACATAACGATAGATGTTTGTACAAATATAACGTTACGCCCTTCACTTTAAATGTTGCTCAACATTGAACATTACAAATCATACTTCCAGTTCATGATTCCTACAGTAGATCAGATTCTGTCCGTGGCATCACAGTGAACATAGCAGCCTGTTTGGAACCAGGTACTGTGGCTTGCAAAAAACATTCTTTTGAAAATAAAAATGATATGATTATGCACTTCTTGCATCTCATAAAACACTTTTTCGCGAGCCAGGGTGCAAGGTTTCGAATTTGCTGCCATGTTCACTGTGACGTCACAGACAGAATTTAACTTCCCATTCCTGTGGATAGGAGATGTCCAGTGTGAAGCTTGAGTTAGGGCAGCTGAAGAAGAGTCTGTCTGAGCAGACGGGCTACAGCGCCAGTGTGGGTGCAGCCAGCTGTACCCTGCTGTGGAGAGTGTCTAGAAGTCCGGAGTCTGTAGACGCCATGCTGAAAGGGGTGAGTAGAGGGACCTGTACCCCGTGTAGGGCACATCCCTCAGGCATCGTGTGGCGCAATCGGTAGGGTGTTTTGCCCACAACCGAGAGGTCCAGGGTTCGAAACCACCGATATGCCCCGATGTTGTGCCCTTGGGAAAGGCACTCTACACGACTTTTCTCATTTTGCTCAGGTGTAAATGAGTACCTAGCTTCGATTATGTTCCTCGGATAGGACGTTAAATGGAGGTCCCGTGTTAGCACGTTGAAGAACCCACCGCAGTTATCGAAAAGAGTAGGGGTTCTTTCCGGTGTGAATGGTTCAAAACCTACAGTCCTATGGCCGCACATGGATTTGCCCTTAGCAATAGCCTATGGATAGTTGGGCAACCCTGGCATGTACATGCTGAACCAATAGATTGAAAAAATCCCACAGGCTTGCTCCCTCCCAACGACCACTTGGTCCCTTTACCATCCAGACAGCTGGTTGTAAATTCATTTAGTTTCGCGGTAGTTTTATTTCATGGAATGGAATGATACCCTGTAAGCTATGAAGGAAAAATCCTAACAACCATGTTCAGCATGTGTTGGATATATGTTGGATATTAAAGTTGGATACAAACAAATTGTCATCCTTCATAATGTACATTGTCCACTCAAATACTAGTAGATTCTGATGGAAGAAGTCTTAGAGGTAAGGTATTTTTTGCCCCACATTCGAAACAAGTAGCATTTCCCCTTTAATCATAATAAGAATTCATCTTTAAATGGCTTTAAGTTTAGATATGCAGTTTGAAGATGATGTTGTAATGTTTTCTCAAGTCCATGATAGAAGAAGTCTTAGAGGTTAGGTATACATGACTGTACATAATTTTTGCCCCACCTTCAAGACAAGCAGTATTTTTTTCATTTCACTATCATAGAAAGTTATTTCTAAATGACTTTAAAGATACAGTTTGAAGATGATGTTGTAATGTTTTCTCCAGTCCATGGTGTCGGAGTTCTTGCAGCTGGTGGGTCAGACTGTACAGATGTACGTGACTGACTGTAGGGAGAGGGAACCACCCAAGGAGGACTCGCAGGAGGTTCTGTTTGTACTGGCACTCGCTGGAACAGTTACCAGTAAGAACTTTGTCTAATCATACATTCTTTAGCCGTTTGTGTTGCAGTGTTGAATGGCTGAGTGCTCTGCCAAACAAGTTCCATTGCCCCTTTGGCCCCAAAGGCTATGGGACCTTAATACCTTATCAATGTTTATCTGTAGTATAGTAGTATTGACCTTATACTTTAAATACATGTACATTTAAGTTTGCATGGTTTTTGTTTTGCGGTAGGGAGAAAATGGCATGTTTGCGGTGATTTTAAGTTCACGTTTGCAACAATAGTAGGGCTGCGGTCATAGGGGGCAAAAAGTTTTGCGGTGGTTTTAAGTTCGCGCTGAAAGTTCTCAGCGAGAACCGTGCATTTACAGTAGTTCAATAACATCTACTTGTTTATATAAAAAAGCATCGTCCAGCTGATCCTGATCAGTTAGTATCTTCATAATCTCCAAGCAGATGTAGCAGTCAAACTTGTTTTGAGTGTATTTGGCCGGGTTTTGTACGTTTCTGTAAAACACATGCAATCTACAGGAAAACATGTAAAACACAGCCAAATACGCTCAAAACGAGCCCACCTGCCATATCTGCTTGGAGATTTGTATTTGCAGACATGTACCAAACCAATTACATGTACTAAGGGATTATTAGTAGTTTTTAAGATTACCTGTCGATAATAATGCATCAGACAAGTACCCCTGCAGGGTATTCAATTGAAGCAGACAAAAGGAGGATTAGCATACAGAAAGCTCATTATGGAGATTTCTCTCAACTGTCAGTACCTGAGATCACTTCAACAGACCTGAGACTAACCCAATTAGGGTTTTAGTGCCACTTGTGAAGCATTTGTTCAGTTTTATAGAATGTACATTTTTGTATGTTGCTGAAGATTGTATGAAGATGAAATGAAGTTGAAGAGATTATAGAGGGTCTGCTCTTTTCTGTGTTGGTAGCCTGGTTTGATTTCCTGTAATCCGTGCTGTGTTATTCACATAATTTGTAGCGAGATGATCAAATTTTGCAAAATTGCCTTCCTTGATTTTAGCGTAATATGTACGTAGAGGGTTCTTCTAAATTCAGCGTAAGCGTTGTTGGGACACCCCATGCAGACCCACATTTTAATTCAAACTGTCAATAAGACATGATACTTGTCAACAGGAAACTGGGACCTGATGAATAGAAAGGGGGCAAATTTGAAGTTTTCTACAACAACATTAATTTCAACTATCAAAAATATGAACGTAACAGGTAGCAGTATTTTATGTAAGAGGCTTCCTTGATAGAAAGTAAAACAATTACCTGTTATGGAAGGATTTCTAGAGGCTGTTTTGTTCTTTCATGTCCAGACATTGCTGCATCAGCCTACGGCCGGGACTTCCTGATGTCCTGTCCAGCTGGACGCTCGGTGGTGGACGTCCTGGTCAGCTGCCTGTCGGAGGCTCCCATCGGGTCATGTGACCAGCTCAGGAAGTAAGGGAAGAAGGGAAGGAACTTTTTGGGGGGGGTGGTTTGGGCTGTTTATAATCTGCCTTTACCAATTAAGGGAAGGTTAACCTACAGGTCAAAAATCTAGAAAATTCATTCATCCTTTCTTGATTTATCCTGTTTCAACCCCTGCATCGAAAACGCCTCTGCAGTTTGAAAGAAAGCTACTAGAGGGTTCGAAATATTTCCGAGCACAAGAGCTACCGTGTCTTACCACAAAAATCATGACGATCTAGCTTGTCCATAACATGAGATAGGAAAATGGGAAGTTCTGCTGCAGTTCCAAGAAATGCCGCTAAGGAGGCCAATACTAGTATCTAATTGTTTCTCGGATAGGACAATTAATTCATATCAAATTTAATTACAATCCACTCTTTACCTATACATACATACAAATGCTACCAAAGACATAACTATCTTGGCAAAAGTAACAAACTGTTTGACTCTAATGTTCTAAAAGTCCATTCAGCACCAAGGACGGGTATAGTATGAAGCTTAATTTCTTTGTGTCCTTTCCCAGCCTGGTTCTCATGGCTCTGTACAACCTCAGTATTAACCAGAAGGGTTTGCAGTATCTCAGCACCAGGCAGGGGATCATCGGACTGTTGGCTTGGCTGGTACAAGGTACTGTGAGCTAGAACTACATCATTCTGTTCTGTGTTGTAGAGCTAAAACTACATCATTCTGTTCTGTGTTGTTGAGCTACATGTAGAACTACATCATTCTGTTCTATGTTGTAGAGCTAGAACCACATCATTCTGTTCTGTGTTGTAGAGCTAGAACTACATCATTCTGTTCATCTGAACATGTAGCATGCAATACCATAATTACCTTTTATATCTGTACCTTTATGTACATTATTTAAGAAAAGAAAGTGAGCTCAATTCACTGAAGAGCTATTTTTCAACTGGCTGTGACAGACATTATTTGCAGCATCTACAGATTCATTATACATGTACTAGGGAAATCCCCCTGGCTCTTTTTGACAAGTACAATGAAAAGTAGACCGCAGCTTAACATCTTGTCCTAAGGACTTTCGAGTAGTGTGCATGTCTGGTAAACGACAACAGCCGTGATGCGAACTTCCTACCTTTTGGTGCAGCAGGGTTGCTAACCACTGAACTATGCACCTTACTATGATATACTACATCGTTCATGTATTATTGAGCTATAATTGTATTCAAGCTCATTTTATTATTCTGAAGTGAAACACATTTCTTGACTCCTTCTGTGAGTGCTGGAATGATTAATAAGATTAACAGCTGGGTATGATTGGTCCCCTGTAGAGGAAGTTGTGAGTGAGAACAGGCTGCACTGTGTGAGACTCCTGCAGTCCCTGATAGAGGAGCCCACCACACCAGCACTGCTACAGGAGGCCACGCAGACCGTAAGTACTGTTCTCAATGTGGCCATCCCCCTAGAAGTATGATTAGCTATTGCCTTCCCTCCAGCCTACTCCATGGGATTGCCATTGACCCAGTTTTCATAAAGGAACATTCTCTTAATGGCCAAATCCGCATGCATAGCCTCTAACCAGCTGTCAGCCAATCAGAGAATTGGTTTTACATAAAGAGAACATTTAGACAATTCTCTGATTGGCTGACAGCTAGTTAGAGGCCATGCCCACAAGAGTGGAAACCTCAGCTCAGTCTGAGCCTCCCATAAGATTGTACTTGCACATGTATGATGATACATATTTATCATTCTGAAAAGCTTTTTTTCTCAAAGTCAAAGATACATTTTGGATCTAACCTTCGTCTCTCCTCCCAGATATCTGTGGACCTGCTGCAACAACTTGTAAATGACAGGAATCCTGAGGTAAGCCAAATAAGTCCAGGTTCAGAATCAAATGTACAAAAAAAGTTGATTTTCATAGATCATATGATATTGATCATTTGATAAGCTGTTCTTGCATGTTCGCCATTTAGACCTACTATAAAGAAACCCCTGACTGGTCATCCTTGGAAGATAAAAGAGGTTCTGGTTTTATGTAAATTAAAGCTCTGTTTAAATATGTAAGACCAGACTGTAAGGTTTGATTCACTCAAATCAGAAATGGTACCTTAATCTTTTTCATAAGTGTGCTGAGTGCAGGAGGTGTGCATGACTCCCCTCGTACATGGGACCTCCAGCTTTACATCCCATTCAAGATTCAAGGGGACATCCCTAACCAGAGCTAAATAGGTACTCATTTTCAGAATCGAGTGAGGAAATAGGGGTAAAGCGCATTTCCCAAGGGCACAACATTCCAGGGGCCTGTCAGGGATTCGAACCCAGAACCTTCAGATTCTAAGTCAACGACCCTGACCACAAGACCACTTTCCCACCTTACTGTTTCCCCAGCTCCAGGCTGCAGCAGCTGAGTTGAAGGAGGAGGTTCAGTCCCTGAGACAGGCGTTCCCATTGGACATCTGACGTACCACTGTCTTCTAGTCCAGAAGGATGAGACTCGAGATTTCTTCAACTTCAAGTCTAAGAAAGCATGAATGCCATGAAGACATTACCGTGTCAAACCATTATGTTGTATTATCTATGACTTACTTTCTCAGCGGTTTTATTTCACAGCAGGACTGGGAAAATGAAGTTGTCATGATGGTTTAAATTTGCAGTTGAAAGAATTCTGTTGTACAGTAGTAAATACATATAGGAAGTGCATATTTGCAGTTTCAAGATTTGCAGTATCTGCAGTTACAATTTTTTCATCATTATACCTTTTTACTCAATAGTAACATAGCAACCACCTTGCAGAAGTACATTTTCAGTTTGATGTGGAGGTTCATCAGACATCAGGTTGTTCCTCTGGGACAGTGAGACCACAACTTGCCATCAATTTTGTTTTATAGAGTAAGGCACCTTATCTTCCAGTATAGTTTAATGCTAGCCTGATTTAATCATACTTTTAGGCAGCCGCCCGTAACCAGTAACCGCGGGGAGGGACCATTACAGCCCCGGACAGCTGGAGTTTGGGTTATACAGATTAAGTTTAATGCTTGCTTTGTGAATCACCTTTTCAACAATTTACGTCACAAAAATTCTTTCAAACCACACATTTGAGTCAATTGAAATAAACAGTGAAGTGCAGCGTGCATGGGAACTGAGCTCTGTGGCTTGTCAGTCTTTTCTTCCAACAAACAACAGGATTGAGGGTCTTAAAGTCTCAACTGGAGTTTTAGGGGCTTAACTAAACCTAGTAACAGTTGATGTACGTACTAGTATAAAAAGATCCAGCTATTAGATGTGACACTGGATTCCCTATCTATCTACTTGGTATCTTCCATTCCACTTACATACAAGTTGTTTAGTATCTTCATATTTCAGTCAGTCTGTCTGTCTTAGGTGAAATATATGTACTGTAATACTTGATTTGTTAATGGGAACTTGATTTTAGCAACTTTAACAGTCACTAGTCAACCTCTAAGATTTTATCATTGAAAACATTTTATTACTAACACAGTGATGTTTGTTCCACCATTAAGATCAATTAGTGAACTACTCCCTTTCCCCCAATCGCTAAAATTACCAACTCCAATACCAAATGGATTCACAGTAACAACTTTTGCAAACATTCGTGTTCTTGAAAATCCTCACCAAAGCCTCTCCAATATCCTATGACTCATTGAGTAAATAGTTCCATGGGGCCAAGTTCCATGGGGCCAAGTTGCTCTGTCCTTCCACGGGAAACTGATATCCACATCACATTTTTCCATGGTGACAACTCATGGTGTTGTTTAAGCTAATTGCACAAACAAGGGCACTGCGGTCTTAACAAATAAAACTGCTTTACTCAGAAAAAGACAGTAGATATTGCATTTTTTTTAAATTGTTATATGTTAGTCTAACCCTCCCCATGACATTATCACTGTGGAACATTCCAAATATTCTCCCGATGTTTAGGGCTCCAGGAAATGTACAATGGTAAAATTCCACCATTACAAAAAAATATGGTGTCTTTTTTCATGGATCCTGGAACTCTAATGTGGATATACAGCAAATGTACAGGAGGATTCTTATTACACTATATATAATATGATATAATACAATTTCTTTCATCCACTGTTGTCCCCAACAATGTCAGTCAGTCTAGCAGATCATAACTGACTAAGACAAAATGTCCAATAGTTTAACCTTTATCACTCTAAAGTAGCCATTTGGCACCCAAAGCCATATTGGTTACATAAACAGCAGAAATATGGTAAAATGTCAAGGTGACATAACAAGAAAATCTCTTCCCATGCCCATTCCTTTCACACCTCATTTATTCTTAAAGTTCTCATTTGGACCACTTCAGTATCACCTGCATGGCAGGGAATAATCCTTGGTGTTACCTTGAGTGACTGCTGTGTGAGAAGTCATGGTAGTACATCGGTGTGAAGGACTTAAGTATGGCTGATCGACACTTGGCTCAACCCCATTGGGCAGGGTGCCATCTTCTCTAGCCTCCTTCACAGACTTTTAGGAACATCTGCGTTTATTTTTTTGAGGGGTGCGCTGATTCACTATTTTCAACATGGTTCTCTAAAAGCTAGTTTCTGCGCAACCAGCATCTAAGAGAGCCTGGCCCATGTTAAAAATTAAGAATAAAATAGCAAACACTAGCCCTCCTAGAAGCCTGCGAAGGAGGCTACATCTTCTCAGTGGTCTTCATGGGTCACCACATCATGATTTCCTGCAGGTCAGAGGAGTAGCTAGAATACACAGTACATAATCATTTTGCCAGGAAACTGACAATAACACAAGCTGGCTCTCATTATCATTGTCAGACAGGGTTCACATCAGAATAACCCTTTTCTAAGTTAGGCCATGCTGACTTGATTACATGGATGACATCCGTGTCCGCATCAATTTTCGCCCATTAAAAAAAAGAAAAAAATGGAGACCAAACTGTTAATCGTACAACAAAAGCTGCAAAATGAGCAAATATTGCAAAAGAATATTGGAAAAGAGACTTATTTCATACAATTTCTTTTCCTATTGTAAAACGTACTGATGTTGTCGTAAACTTACTCCTTGCAGAAAATAATCAAGCACAGAGCAAAATTTTCAGCCTTCCATTTAAAAAAAAAGGATGAAAGACGAAAATAAAAATCCAATTTATTGTTTGGTATACCATATTCTGTAAGTTAAGTTATTTGTAAAATCATAATGAAGGCAACCTTTGGCGCACTTTTTTTTTGGCCTGCTCTCATCAAGTTTGCAGCACCTGGAGGATACCATCCATATAGTCAAGTCAGTAAGGCCTTAAAGCACAGCTAGGATCAGTGCCCTTTTAACGTTCGAATACCAAATGCAGTGGGTCGCACTGTTACGTTGTTCATGTGCAATGGATTTGTTGGGCTTTGCAATGGATCAGAGGAAGATGTCCTGCAGAAGATGTAGTTAATGGACTAATGGACTGGTTGGTGATTACAAACAACTTGAACAGTGATGAATTTTGATACCATCTCATTGTATTGTCAACATATGATGACTCTGGAATAACATAGATGTTTTGCCATCTTCAACTACCGGTAATCAAACCTGTACAAGTGACCACCTCTACAAAAGGACCACCTGGCGAATGTGACCACTTTTTGGTGGTCCCCTAGATAATAATATTGTGCCTATAGTGACTACCTGTCCACATAGACCAGATTTTATCGGTCCCCTTAGTGGTCTTCTTGGGCAGTTTTGACTGTGTGCCTTTCTATAAAATGGAACATGTGGGTTGATGTACATGTAATACAATGTGTACATGTACCTTATACTTAAAAACGTTATCAGTCAGTGTAACGTTAGCTCTCTATAGAACTAAATCTGGACACATCTTTTGATAACTTGTCCATCCACACATACATTGTTGTGAGGAAGTTTCAAGCTAATGAGTTTGTAAACAGGTTTCCAGAAGAGCAGACACGGTGCCTCAGGTAATCTTTATGTGTTACACATACACTGTGCGATGTATATCACATAGACAATCGCTTCCAAATAGTAACACCCCTTTTAATAGTTGGTTACCCTTTTTTCAAAGAATGGGGTCAGCCCAATTTGACCAAAGAGGATGGTAATTAAATGCAACAGATTTATGACAATTGAAGGTTTAACATGATGGCCTGTTCAGTAATTACATGTCCTTTTGTTTGGTACATTTATCCATGAGGTTAGAGCTGTGTTACTGGCGTATACTTTAAATGCCTTTGAGTTCGCAGTTATTCAATTTTATGGTTGGGAGAAAATGGAGTGTTCGCAGTGGTTTTTAGTTTGCAGTTAAAACAAGGAATAGGCTGGTGAAAGACAGAAGCATTTTCACAATGGTTTTAAGCTGGTGTGTTATGCCGAAGGGTGGTTATACCGGCTTACAGATACAGATCTGAAGTTCGCCATGAAGAGGTTACCGTAAAACATAAAACCACCACAAAAATTTAAACATTTACAGTAAGTGACAAATCTGGAGTAGGTGTTTGGGGTTAGCAGGTCCAGGTCAGGTCGCACCTTGTCAGTCCAGTAAATAACCTCCAGATTGCACTTGATTTCAAATGCTCCTGATGATGTTGGGAGCACAAAATGATTGACAGCTAAAAATGCAGCTCACCTGACTTTCATAAAGGTGACTTGTCACTCATCTTAAGACAGTTTACATGGACTAGAACAGGTAACTCCATGTTGGACATTAAAATACCATCTTTTGACTCATGTTATCATTTAAAAGATTTCAAAAAGCCTGTTATATGGTACAGTAAATGCATTCCAGTTCGCAGTGATTTAATTTTGCAGTAGGGAGAAAAATGGAGTGTTTGCGGTGGTTTTTAGTTCACAGTTGAAACAAAGTGGTAGGCAGGCACTGGAGACAGAACAAGTATTTTCGCAGTGGTTTTGAGTTCACGGCTGAAGAGGTTACTGCAAAAACCACAAGCATTAAATCACTGCAAACTTAAATGCATTTACAGTATCCTGCAAGCTTTCATCTGGCAATACGATTTCAGCTGAAAGTTTGGAAATAGCCCAAAATTTAAAACGGACAAATGTCAATACTATCAGTAAACAAGCTGAATGGTAGCAACTACTAACAATGAAGTTGTACAAGTAATAATAATAATAATACCCAACAGTCCTGATCTGTATGATATCTTTATTCATCAGTTACAGGGCAAGAGTTATGAAATCATGTCAGCCACGGAGACTGACTCAGATCTGGGGGGTACACACTAGGCAAATATTCATCACTACACAATACTCTTTAAGTACAGCTATACAGTGTTCTACACATGTTCCTTACACCAAATTTTCCTATACCCAAATCGGTTTCCTCCCCTTTTGATCACAATATTATAACGCCAATGATATGGTTTCAAATCTGTAAAAGGTTTTTAAGCCATCGATTTTGTTGTCTAACAGATACATTTACTCGTTCATTTAAAATCACCAATTTCACAAATTTCTCATGTTAGGGACATAAATTTATTGCAGACCATTCACTTATTCTGGTAGTTGGGGAGGAAACCTATTTTTCTCCAGATTGGGGCATATATACAAGTAGACTCGACGCAAGTCCCATGAAAAATCTTCAGAGCTATCCCAGGTGTCAAAAATCGTAGAAAAAGTTTGCATTAAGCCATGTAACGGATCCTATCATCAGAAAATATACTTTCTTTTTACGAAATCACTCGAGGAGAGGGTGAAAATAATGGACCCTTTGTTTTTCAAATTTGAAGTAGGAAAGTTGTGTTTAAGAAGCCTACACACTTTAGAAGGCACAGTCTGCAAAACTAGTTTTGCTGTGGAAACCCTACTTGGACTCGGCCTGAATTTTGACTGGCGTCTCCAAATGTTAGATCCTTTTTTTCGATTTTTTTCTTCTTCTTTACAACATGAAGGTTATTAACTAACATTGTTACGCATCTGTACATGCTGGCTGAGGATTGAAAACCAACGTTGATCTCCTGCCAGTGAATTTCGTTAACCGTTCAACCAATCAGGAACTGTCATTAAGTAGACAACAGGTCTATCTATATCGTGACAACTGTTTTGGAAAATTGGGGACTACTATATTATATATGTACAGAGGTGCCTGACTGACCGGTGTGGGCCGTCCGTAAAGGTTCTGAGATCCACATACCCATTTCCTACAACACTCATCAAAACACACAATTAAATATTAGTTTCCTACTGTTGAGAAGTCAACGCTGATGTGCAAGGAATTGTGCAAGTAAAAAAAGTCTACTTATCAGTACCAATACGCTAACATCCTCTACAGTATAGTAATTCTGAACACTTTAATATGTAAACGACTACTTACTTTTTTGTAAGAAATTAGAAAACAATCATCTCCTACGACCAAAGGCAATAATCTGTAAACACAATATTAACAAAGTTGTGACAGACCAAGGGACATCTCCTACCACATGACGTTCCACCACAGGTTTCCAATTTAGATATCCTTCATGACCACAACATTTTCCTTACACACAGAGGAAGGGGGACAGTCCATAATCAACACTATGCCAGACTTGACATCACAATTATTATAAGACCACACTCCTAAACTTAGCCTGTTGGTGGGGAGGGGGGTAGAGTGAGTTAGACTGAAGTTTCTGACTGCAGTCTGAGAACAAACTTGTTGCTCTTTGGATCCTGGTAGTCTTCCTTGAGCTTGATGGTTGGAATACGCATGACAGTGACGAGCAGTGAGAAGCTCTGTTCCCGTAGAGCGAAGCTCATGCCCGGCTCCAGCGAGTTGTGGAGAGGAAGGTCCGACACAAGAGTCCACTTTTGCTTCTTGTGAATTTCGCTCTCGTTCTGAATGGAGGGCCCGGGTGTTAGGTAGCGCTCCAGGAAGGCCTTGGGGGTACAATCGTGTACGATACAGAAAGCGAGGTGCTTGAGGATGCTGTCCATGGTGTGGTAAGGCTGCTGCTTGGTTACACGCAGGTATTTCTGCATGGGGCGGGCAAACGCCGGGAAGATCGCCTGCGCCGCCTCGTGAGGATCCATCGGAACGGCCGGACCGCGCTCCTCGCTTAGCCGTTTGATATGTGTGAACGCCTCTTCTGTGGCACACACAAACCGCACTCTTCTCTTCTTCACCCTCCTCTCGTACTCTTGTTCCTCGTAGTACCTCTCCTTGTGGATCGACTCGTGACGACGCCCCGCCGCCGCGATCATGGCCCGCGTTTGTCCCGCCGAGGCGTTACCCGGATTTCCGTCCACGTCGTAGAACTTAAAGCCGGTGAGCTGTTTGGGCGCACGCGTGGGTATGTGCATCAGGGCCGGGTTGTACGGTGGGAAGTCACGGTAATATTGCTCGAGGAGCCACACGGCGGCCCGCTGTATGCTGAACTGGCCCACGTGGTAGAACCGGTTCTCTCCGTCGGTGTTCCTCACTACCTTGACGATAAACTGGGGCCTGAGGTGCCTGAGTTCGATTAGAATAACTGCTAGGTAGTGAATGAAGAGCAGTGCATCCACCAGGGAGACTGCGTACTGCACGATGTCCTGGTAGTTGGACGGGCGCTCGTCTAACACGCGGACTCCGTAGAAGAGCCAGTAGGACAACGTGTACACGAACACCAGGGCCATGATCATGGAACGGAACACGAACACGCGCGGCATGACCACCCTGGGTCTGCGGAAGAACAGCGCCCATGCACCAATCAGCAGGATCAACAGCTTGAAGGCAAAGCTGATGAAGAGTCCATGGCACACGGTGTTACACGGGTCCAATGTCTCCTTCCACAGAACTAGTGGAAGCACTACGAAGGCGATAGGAGTGAGGAAAGCGAACAGGGACAACGTGGTGGCGATGACCACCCCGAGGTGCTGGATGCTGCCCAGCCCAATACTGTCCTCCATGTCCTTGGCCATCCTGGAGATGTCCTCCATGGACGTCTGCTCGCTGGTGCCGGTGATGGCCGTGGTGTTGTCTCCCCAGTTGTCATCCTAGTGAGCAAAACAACAGCACCAAGGTCAGAGAACAGGAAAGGCAACTCTGCTTTGTAACTGACAAAGTAGATTAACGGTTACCATGTCTACTCAATGAAACGCTACCTCATTCTTGTGCAAATGATGTACGTTGCTTTCAACAAAACTTGCAGCATAAAGAAGGATGAAACAACTTTTTTACAGAACAAGACAAATGGAAAGTTATGAGGGGTACGAATGACTTTCTGTTATTAACTGTAGGACAAAATATATTTATCATCAACACAAGAACGGAGGCTGTCGTGCTGACCTGAGGCAGGATCTGAACCTCGATAACCTCTTCTCCATCCTCCCCCTCGCCCCCTCCAGTGGTACTGTGTGGTGGAGTCTGTATGGTCACGGATCGGTCGGCCTTCAGGAGGGAACTACTGGTGCTGTGGTTGTGGCGTCGTTTTCTCTCCCGGTCCCGATGCTTGTCTCGGTTGCGGTGCGACCGGTGGCTCACGTAGCTGCTATTGCCCGACCGTACGGACTCTGTCTCCATGGTTACGCTGTTTCTTTCACTGCCAGCTGATACTAAGATGCCTCTGTCACGTCATTTCTGCGAAGAAGAAAAACAATAGAACTCAGTTAGCCATTGTTATTCTTAAACAACAATCATTTTTGAGTCAACAATTCGAATGTTTGTCATCAGTTTGTAGCAGCCTCACAATTGAGTTCCTAGTTCTAATTAATTAGTTGGTAACTCAGAGACCCAGGTTCAATCCTGGGAAGGACATCTCGGTTGGTGCTGCACCATCTTTCTGAATGGATGTAAAATGGTGGTCCTGTGTTTAAGGAGGTGCTTCGAGCACGTTTAAGGGGAAGGGCTAGCAAAACATACCCTGTTGTAGAAACAGCAAGGAAACTTGTTGCCCTATGTGCCACTAGGCACTACAATGGTCTGAATGAATGAATGAACAACAAACTCGTCATCAGATGACTAAAAGCTTACTTTAAAAATCAATGAGCAAAAACCAAGGTGTCCTTTGTTCAACTCGCAAAACTCGCAAACATGACAATAGCGGCCGCACGTTACATGTACATCACCACGGAGTAAACCCTGAGTGAGTACCTTATCATGGTTCATCATCCCTGACATTTCATTTCACCCTGAACATCACATCCGGTTGATAAACTAACAAACCACAGCCTTCAAACCAAGCTGTCTATCTGAGATACAGTATTGCTCCTGACTTTTTTTCCTTTTTACACCAAAGATACCTTGTCCAAGCCCAATAAGTAAAAAAAAGTTTAAGAAAGACACTGAAACGCTTAACTGTTTTCATAACAATGGTATCCAAAGCAAAGACAGTGAACTATTTAGCTTCTTCCTGTAAGTCTGTCAGCGCTTTTCCTCCTAATTTGGCAGAAACACCCGCAGGTTATTGTGGCCTGTCCATTACCCAGCTGCATGTGTAAACACATATTTCAGGTGTGGGCACACATTAAAATAGTACAGACGGCAATTTGAATTTCACCAAGACTTGGGTTACTATATTATATATCTATAATCTAACCAGACTGGGAAGAATTAGACAATTGAAAATCATCCTGTGAAAATAATAATGCTGTAGGTACCTTCAGCTTAGAAAGCCTACATCTTCACATTACAGTCACATTCACAATGGTAGTGTGCCACTGGTGCATGGTAAACAAACATAGAACAGCTAGGAACAATGGATAGCCAGCAGCCCCCTTCTTTGTATCAGGTATCAAGACATCATCAGTCAGGGAATGTGCAGGTTTGCCAACAAAACACAGGTGGGCATCAATGGCCTTCTCCGGTTCTACATTCCTTCTTCAAGATCTTGGTTATGCTCGTAGCGGATAGGCGATGTCCAATACTACTATAAATTCTATTAATACTTAAGTATTGTTTGTTCAGAAACACAGACTTAGTTAGTAGCTCCCATGTCTGGCATTGCATTACTCTATATACCGTATTAAGAACTGTCTCGAGTATGTCTATTCATACAACTTATCTTGATACGGTAATCCAATATGTGTTCTATCTTGTAGTGAGATTGTTTTTTTCACAAGAAACAGAATGTATCACATTCACAGCTCTCCCAGTTACCAATAACATTCTTACATATACATCACTTATGAAAAGTATCACACTACTTATTTCTGTTAGCCTTCTAGACCCTACCCTCCCCTATACCACAGAGAATAATGGCCACTACTTGGTACTGAAAAATACCAGCCAGTCCCCTGCCACCAGCCTCCTCTGAATTCCATACCTTTATTTGGCCCACTCCATCAATCACAAATCCCATTACCAATTATTAAGTAGGTAAACAGCAGACCCCTCTGACCTCCCCTACAAATCAGTAGCATGTGCTAGTGAAATGTTGGGCCCTCCCAGACCAAGCATGCCAACATGTAGTACATGTAGCTGACATCCTACCATACTTAGTTATCCCAGCTATGTACAGCTCAAACAATCAGCGTGATCAACATCACATGATCAGGAACCATTAAGGACTAAAGTGGACCAACGTTAGCCATAATTTATGACTCATAGCTGTTGTAGGACAGGCAATAACAGAACAAGAAGGCGACATAAAAATGCAGGTACCCACCCAATCAAATGGATAAGCAATTTACTGCTGAATCATTGCCACCAAATTGTTATGTCTATTGCAGTCTGTAAAGAAGTACATAATTGTGAACAGAAAAACATGTTGTCTAAATGTCCAGCATCACGACAGTTCACAGGGTTCTAGTACATTTTAGCGTATTGGGCCATCACGCTATCATTGGCAGCCACCATTTGCAACCACTATACTGAAATTGAGGACCATTATGTATTTGCTAGTATCATCTTGTGTAATAATGTCAGATCAGGTGTAAAAAAAATGGATGTCAATTATATCAATATGACCCTCCAAACTGACAAAGAATCAATCTTATTACATGTGGCCTAAAGAAAAAGGAAAAAGAATAAGTCCCCTCATGGGTACCCTTAGAATGCCAACCTTTTTAGTTTTAGATTAGATATTCAAAATATCTCTGTACAGACTTTCACACCATCCCCGAGATTGGTCGCTTCGCTACATCACCATTATCGTTACGCTAAAATAAAATCCTGGCTAGAACCCGGTTCAAGGGCCATCACTCCAGCTGTTGGGTAGCTAACAATCTGATGAAATTTTCCCACACGCAAGCAGCCCTCTCCAAAAACTGCACTTCATCATCTGTTGTTGGCACCGTTATCAGTGTGTTATGCCACAACTTCAGTTGCTATCATCGAGTCAACATGGAAGAAAGCCTTTCCTTATCACCCGTCTCCGACTACGCATCGAGTACGGGTATAGGAACACCAGTTTTACAAACAGTTGGCTGTCCACACGCCTGAGGACTCTACAGAAGACATGGGAGATGAGAGCTAAGGCTGGGTGGGCCTCGTTTTGTAGAGGAAACTTCAAAGGAGAGAATCACTTCAGTCCAAGTAGCAATGAGGAAAGGACCCTCCAAATACCACAGGCCTGATAGTACGAGGATTCAAGCTGTGAAAAAAATCAGCGTAGTCGAAGCACCGTGTGCAGTAAATATCAACTCTTTACTAACATTCATCTGTGCCAAAAGATTCTTCTCATATGAACTAAACCACCATTCTAAACAAACCTCAGTCTGTCGCAGTAAGCATAGGAGGCAGTCTGAATGCATTTGAAGCACAGCAAGCTACAATTCACTGTTAATGGTAGCTGGCCCACTTTATCCTAAGCATTGTCAATAGATTAATTGGGAAGTGTAATTAGTCACTTAAATTCTAGGTAGCACATTATTATTTATCCTTAATTCGGACTTATGGACAAATCGGTCGCATTAGGCAGTCAGACACCAGATTGTCAAAAGTCAAAACGGAGCGCCCAACGATGTAAGTGTTCACAGCCTATTTTTGCCTGACAACCCATGAATACGATGAAACAGTGCAAAAAACTTGTTCCCGAAACCTTTTGCAAGACAAGTTAACTTACTAGCCTTGCCAACCCCCTTAAATTCACCGTTAAGCATTGCCATTATTCCCCCATGCAGACCCTCATACTCAAAGAGCACCTGGGGCTCCCTCATTGAGTGACCTGTTTTGCCCAAGTGTTTGCTTGCCACCCAGCCTCCATTTGTCTGTGGCCTCTCTGAGACAAAGATCACCAGACCACAACCCAACATCACAGCCAACCTTCAAATACCAATGTCTACAAACAGGAAGACAATTCTATACCTCCCAAGTCATGAATATTTTAACCACCATCAAAGCAGCAGTGTAGAAAATACCATGACTTTGTCAGAGTGCCCTTTATAATAAACAATACCATCTATTGCATGCCAAAAATCACTGTAGGAATTTCTATAACTATCAGTCAATTGAGAAAATTAAGTCTTCAATATCTTTTCTCAATATTTGCAGCTAGAATAAATACCAGTCTACCTAATCAATAGCAAACAACAGCAAAACTGACTGGGGTACTTTACCGTTACTGGATGAAACAAAAGAAAATATCTGAACAAAACACACTTGTACCTGGGAACAGTTAGTCTAGCCATGAAAGCAAAAAGATCTGAGAAAAAACAAACACACTTGTGGCTGGGAACAGTTAGTCCAGGTACAAGAGTATTTGCCCAACTTCACAACACCTGTCTGTCATGACTGATGAGAAAGAAAGGTGGCCTTGGGTGAGATTTATTTAGGATTATCTGCCATCATGGTCAATTCATACACATCCATTACATAAGGACCTGATGTATGACGGAGTCAACCTTGAATGGAGTATACATTTACCTGCTAACCAAGACATATTTGGTGAGTAAACTACACTATACTCCTCAGCAGGACACAAGTGCATTCACCCATTCATTTTGCTGATTCTTTCAATACAAGTGTGTACATCTTTCCCACTACTTTATCATTATGCACACTTTTAGGATAAGAGATTAAGAATAAGACCTTAGAAACAAATTTCCCATTCACAATCTCATGTACATACAATTTCAGAATTATGTTTATGAGTAAAGTTTTGTTGACATTCACATGTACAGATTTATCATTTGGTATTACAGCAAGACAGCTTTCTAGTGACAATTTCTACAATATTTTCTTCTATATGATATGGAAAATAACAAATAAAAAACACTGGTCTAATTTCACAAGAAGCACATCAACAATGGACAAGATAGCTTGATAAATGCAGTTCTCTCCTATCAAGGCAGCACACTATAGTATATGTGCTACACACAAACCTCTTTGCCTATCAGGTTTACCCTCTCCAAGAGGCACTCAACACTTCCTAATCTGTCCAGGGTACAGCCACCATGTATCATGTAGAAATGCCCTGACAGGACAAGGTTGGTGAAGCTGTGTGGGCAGGACGTGTCACCACATTCCAACAACCTTTCTGAAAATGTACCCAGCTTTGCGAGGAAACATCTCGACCATGCTGTCCAAAAACAACACTTAAGGAGCCAGTAAGTTAGCTTTGACCTTGAGTTTGGTCAGAAACAAGTACAACACCATAAACAGTTGAACTTGAATCCAAGAACTCCATGGGGTCCGAATCATCACAGGAAAAGAAAGACTCCAGTTTGTCCTTAAATAGTTCTTCGTTTATGGTCTAAACATTGAAAACAACATAAACAGAACTTCTTTGGAGGCTCTCTAGACCGTGCTCGCTAAACTAGTTCCTGAACAGCAAACATAAAAGCTAGCTGAAATCCTGCCAACATGCAGACAAGGTAAGACTGTACTCGGCTACATTCTTGCTGTAAGCCTTTCTCAGAATACAGCTGTAGGCAGACTGACCTGACATTACCAGAACAATGTTGTCAGACCGTGTTACAGGAAATACCACGCTGTAAGACAACTCCATCTATATCAACTTTCCCTGAACCTGGCAGACTTTTCTATTTACTCTTGTTATGCACAGGTAAACATTTTTTATGATCTTTTCCGGCCAACATATTTCTGTAACACATACAAGCTCACATTTCTGTTGCTGTTATAAATCATCATGAATGTAATACAGTGGACTCTCAATAGTGGTCCCCTATCTTCCAACACACCTGACAATGTTATCTTGCTCTAAGCAAACTTTCAGCTGTCCCCAATCCATCACACTGTACCCTGCAGGCTATTACTGCCGGCAACTTTCTCCCCCCAGGCCCACAGCCCAGAAATGTACACACATGATGGTATTTACCTGAACCTTTTGACCTTCCTGGGATGAGATGCAAGTCTGGCAGAAAAGACAGGGGGCTAAGAGGCTCTCATACAAGTGTGTGGATGTCACCTTGGTTGGACATGCTTGAGCCTGATCTGACTCCCAAATCTCTCTCAGAAACCCATTAGCAGCCATCAGGAGGCTGGCATGCATGCAGAAACAGCAGGAACGGCGCAAGCAGCTCTGCGTCACTCTTAAACTCACGGACATGACTTCCGAATTTGTCTTCTACTCAAGGACAATGAGGTCCCTTCCCGCGCTGGGCACAAAACGTGCGGAGCAGTGCATAATACTAATAGCCCAGGCGGTACAGAGATGCTTTTGTGAGGCTTGCCCCTTTGTGGAATGTTGGCTGTCACTTTGGTGCTTCAGGTTGCATACATATGCATGGTTCCGTCCTGCATTTGAGCGGTCAGAGGGGAAAACAGGGCAGCTGCCAAACAGCAGCAGGACAATGTCACTTGTCAGGCAGCATGTTCAACAGCTAGAAGAGAAACTCCTGTATCTAGGACTGCTGCCTGGTTGATAATCCTGTCTACAGCACTGGGGCAGCCTTGAAACTAGCTAGAGTTCAACAGCAGACAGGAATGCCTCTAATCTGCTGTCTGCAAGGTTTAACTTTGTTAGTACAGCCATAACTGTTGTTTGAAGTAATTTATCTAAACCTTAACTTTCAATAAGTCATCATATCAGTGACATATCACCAGAAATTGAACCAAGATAGCATTAGGATAAGCAGAGAACAAGATAACCTATGCCTACAGTATTTCAAAATATCACCTCAAGAGCAAACTGGAAGAGGTAACTGTAACTTCATTTTGGACCTCAACACCAAACTGTCCTCTCCATCTTCCTTTGTGCAGTAGCAACTGCAAGTGAACTCAAGATTTGCAATATCAACTGTCTCCAACCACAAATAATAGGAACTAAGGACGGTAAAATGTTTAAGAAGGCTACACCACTTTATTTCTCAAAGAAAACCAGTGAAATGGGCAGAAAAATGAACATACACAAAACAGCGAGAAGATTTAACCAGGCTCTTGAGAAGATTTAACCGAACTGTAGATCTATACATGCTTGAATTAGTGGTCAATGTGACATACAGTGTATAACAGAAGACTCCCAAGTTAAACGTTATATGTCTCATTCATTGAAAACAAATGTCATTCAAAGCATGCTACTTTTTTTTTAATGGTAGTGAAATCAATTCATACCAGAATAGTACTGAATGCTTGGAGGTTACATAACTTGTAACACAATTAAATGGTGAGGTTTTACTTGCATATCAAATATCAACATTTTGTGATTTAACCGGATACTTCATGAATGACCTTTGAGCCACAGAAATCTATATTACAACATGGCATGACTTAATCAAAGGCAAAGAAAGATATTTTTAATGGTATCTAATTAATCATAAGTGGCAAACACCAGGCACGTACTGTCTTCACTGTTAGTTTTTAGTCTTAACTTTCAGTGTTTATAATAATTGATGTAATAAGTATGGATAGCGAAACATCGCCATACTTGTCATGTATTTGTTTGAAGATATGTCAAAATTGGAGGTCACAGACAGACACAGTGGTAACAACATTAGTCCAAGTTGATTCCTTGTGGTGACTGTGCTCAGACAATTTAAATACATTGTCTGGCACTCCAATCAACAGACTCTTAGTAGCAAAGTAAGGCAACATGCCAGCATATCAGTCAGAGACTCAGACAGCAATCCTACTAGCTAGCAAAGAACCATCATGTGGGCACTGATTTCAGGCGCCCACATTACCGTACGGTATTCCTTTGTGGTGCCGTAATACATTCGGCAGCCTAGATCTGAGATACCGTTGTATTATTCATGAGGATGCATTTATTTACCGGTTATCTCTTTCAGGTAAAACCTTTCCTTTGTCTGCACAAAGACGTCGGACTGCCCCGCCACAAACACTGCCCACTGGCCAAGCCAACTGACCCCTTTCACAGGCACAGTGTGCTGAAGCCTTGAGAGTGTTGTTCTTTCTCCTCTAACCAAAATACCATGGTGCACACAGTGCTGCTGCCAGTGTTACCCCCCAGCACAGCTGCTGTTTGGATAAACATGGGCTCCCAGTGGGGACCTCCAAAAGTCAACCTTGACTGTAACATCACAGACTATCAAAAGTCCCTGCATTTTCTTCCATACTGTGGCGTGGTTCAGTCACAAGTATCCACTTGTGTACACATAGCATTGCTATGTGTAATAACACAGCTATGCGAGCAGGCGAAAAGCACACACTCTGTACTAACCTTTGAACTGCCTCTGGCCAATCCCCGCCGAGCCGTCCCCTCTATGCACACAATGCTTTCCATGGCCGAATCGCACAATCCTCCCACTGTGAACATTTGTTACCTTGGTGCGAATAATTAGAACCATTCCAACAAGGTTGAAGGCGTCCAACACTGCAAATCTAAAGGGCCATTTTCCAGCCCGCAAGACAACCGACAGCGCTGTCTGTTAGGGTAGCCAAGAATCTCGCAACCAAGGTCAAGAATTTGGTACATGGTCCACCAGATGTCCTCTGTCCTACAAACCCCATTTAAGTAGGTCTATGCCAGAAGACAAAGTATGTCTTAACAACCAATATAGGAGGCCTACATGGCGCAGCACTTAATTATGGACTACAATGTCTCTATATCCTTCGGAAGCATCTTCTGAAGAACACATTTATATGCAAATGAGCATCCAGACATGTTGGCACCTGGCAAATACAGGGGGAGCAGGAAAGAACTACATAATATCACTGATGCTTGAAATACACAATACGGTCTGCACCAAAACACATATGCAGGTTATCTTTCAGCACTTAACTTCTCAATCTTGAATTGAAAATAACTGACGAGGTTGATGCCATACGTAAAATCTCTATACGACAAATTATCTTGATTAAAAAAAATAATAAAACACTTTTTTGTACAATTTCAATGATCATATTGATCCATCACCGAAAACGCTTCTAAAATTTCCTTCCCCTAGCATTTATCAAGTAGAAACATAAAAGTATGCAAATTTTCTTTTTTTACATTCCATGATTGTAACTGTAGCAATATTTACGTCGATGAAGGTTAGACATCCATGTAATAAGAAATGCCAAAAAACAATTGCTCAAGCAACTGGATCAAATTTTACCCTGTTGCTTGAGTAACTTTTATTTTTTTGTGTGTAGCTATATTGAGACCAACTTACAGATGCACAACAAATGATTGATCAAATTGATATTCAATAATCTCACTGAGTCCATGTTTTACTGATATGGGACAGGAATGTCTCTGTAGTGCAAACATCAGAACAGCTCAAGACTGTTGGAAAAGGTCTTATACAGGATCCCTGCTATCACAAACCTACTTAATGTGATAAAGATACCCAAAACCCACTTGTGCTGGAATACCAAACAAGACTTTCTCTGCTCCAGTTGTTCTGAAGTGTTCTTGCATAACAGCAAGCTGGTCTCTTTTTTTAATTGGTTGTGGCTTCTTACAAATACACAATCATTGTTGCATGTGATAAGCAACATAATGAACACCTGCGAGGCAAGATAACTAGATCTAAGCTGATCAAGACATGTTCAACATATCTGCTTGACTTTGGTTTTCAAGGAATTCACTTCACAGTCTTCAGCATTTCCAATGTTCTGATTTTCGTAATTCATCACTCAAACGTTGTCAAAGTTATTAAAATGAATAAGGTGTATAGCTTGATTAATCTTCAATGAACGCAGTTAGTAATAAACATGAATATGGAAGCCACAATCTCATTCCTAAAAATTCAAAAAAAAGTGACAGTACATTGTATTCTTTGAAGGGTAATAGCAGCTTTGCTAAAATGACAAATGTAATCCTTAAAAGGCCCGTCAACAAAAACAATTGTTTACCTGTGCTGTTAGTTAGCCACACTTTCTGCAGAGCTTTTCCTCAGTAAAGTGTGCCTTGAAATATTTGTAATATACCCTGATCTAACATAATAACATGTACCTATAACAATGTCAACATCTCATGTAGGCCATAAAATTACAAACATGTGCATGTGCACTGTATAATATCTTGTCTGTTTCTTCATAAATACAGACATCCTAAACTCAAACTCTTTTTACCATGAGACATTGACAAAATATTGAAATCTATGCATGATCTAATATCATAATAATTTTAATATTATATAGGACCCTATACACTGATCTAATTATTTTAATTCAATTTCAGTATGTTTTGTACAGTAAACAGCAACACATCTAGCCTGTGGCCATTGAATTCTTGGTTGTGGCTGGGCATGTTAAACCGAGTAGCCTGGCTCTGTCAGTGTTACTCTTTTCCATGTTTGGTATACTGCCTGAGGAATAGTGTAGGGATTTTGTTTGCAGCTGTGAACAGGCAGACTACCATCTCACAGATGAAAAGAAAGTCCCCACCCTGCACAAATCCTGTTGCTTCCAAGTCAACTAACAAGAAAAATGAGGGAATCATTGTACAGGTGTAGAATAAGATGTTGATCAACTGGTTTGTCTTTCTTCCCTTATCCATGGAACAAATCTGTAAAACCTGTGTATCAAATTACATTGATCAGCTAGAGATTCATTAGAATTTAGATGGTATCCTATTTCATCGTAAGACAAATAGGGAAAGAAGCAAAATATTTTCTTGTGGAAATGCTCTTCAGAATAGAATGATTTATGTTGTTTCACTAATGAAATATTTAGTTCTGTGGTACCTATTTTGTTTAAAAGGTGAAACTGATTGGACAAAATGTTAACTACATCATATGTAGTACACAACTACCACATAAATGCCTTGGATGCTATATGAATTGCTGTAATATAGAAGCTATTCAGAAGGAGTACTTTTCTTTTGGCAGATGTGGTATTAGGCAACTTGACATACGGTAGCAACAGTATAAAGCCAAGTGTGAGTTCTTTGGTCCATCAAGAGTTCAAGTATATCTTGACACAAGGAAACATTAGCATTGACACTTGTTTGGAAAATAACAGGTCTAAAACATCTGAATGTTGGTAAGCCAGAAGTAAAAGGGCCTTAGGTAAAGGATGATGTAGGTCAAAGTTCTTTGAGGTAAAAAGAAGTGTACATGGTGTAAACATAGCTATACAGAAAGTCAGACTGCCAGACACCACATTATTTACCAGTTTTCAACCTGGCAGAAAAAGAAGCATGCCTTTGTTACTTCCTACATTTTTTTGTGTAGCATAATATAATTTGAATGCAAAAAACTTGCAAACCAGAAAAAAAACACCATACAAACCGAACAACTAACATCCGCGGGTAATTTTCTAAAAAAGACTTACTGCTTCAATGAAAAACAGGAAAGGTTCTAGATCTCTTATAAAGCCAAGGTAACATTGTCAGCAACATCAGGCTACCATGTGGCTCTGCTAGAGAGAACTGATGCTACAGGGAGTTGGTCCCAGTGTGCCAACCACTTCTGGAAGTGCCCACTGGGAGATGGTGATGACAGGTGTGCCGAGGTCTGTGTCTTCACAACAAGGTGACTGTAGCTCTAGCCTTTTAACCTTCTCCCTGCTGCCAGGGCACATCACCAGTAAACGTTTGGCGCCAAAAGGCTACTTTAGCAGGGAGAAGGTTAATGTGGAATTGTTCTTTTGGTAGTTGTTAAGTAGCTAAAGTAACGAAGGTAAAACCATAGACCTCAATGTTGTAGATAATGTTATACTAAAACCTTTTCCAGTTGTATCTTTGCATCAACTTTTCATTTGCTTCAGTAAAGGTTGGAACTTGGATACAAAAGGACAAATAGCTGACCCAGCTGTACACAAACCATGTGTTATCCATCTAAAACAAGAAATTAGTTCCATGATACACTGTGAGATCCTAAGCCAAAAGAATGCTTGTTCCATCTGCTTGTGATCTTTCTTTTTGAACCCAACTGAAGTGACTGCCACCAGTTGTGGTTCCATCATCACCTGCTACGGAATCGTGCAGTTGTTAAGCGGACAAGAGCCAACGTAGATGAATTTGAAAGAAACAAACCAACAAAAACGTAGAGGAATAGATATTCGTTACTCTTAACGAAGCCAGAGAGGAAACATTGGACAGAAACAGCGGACTTGAACTTCCTCTAAAGAGGAAATCGTAATTCAGCCCTTGCAACTAGAGAGACTGACTCATGGGGCACTGGTCTGGTGGTTTTCACAGACAGTCAAAAGGGGTGCAAGAACCTCCAGTCCAATCCACTAGACCTTTGGAACAAGTACAGCCCAATGCGTGTACAGCATGTGCAACATCAAAGTACATAACCTTGACAAAGAACTTGTGTGTATCGTTAAGTACAACACAAACACAGCAGCCACCAACAGGCCTGCGATCAAACATCTCAATGTAGTCTGTGCAGTCTCCATTGGAGTTTTCTGATTGAGGGTAATGACCCCAGGTAACGACTATTTCCACAGCAACCGTGTAAATGCTGTGATTTTCAATATAACATCACGAGAGATATACAGCCCCAATTATCAAAACGGCTGACGGGAAATAACAGTTATTTGGCTGTAGTTAAAACCATTGTAACAGAACTGCTGAGATGGAAAGATTGTAGCCCATTTCACTTCCCACATGTGGTTAGGGTCCATCTGTTTGAACCATTACATCTCTACTTCCCACTGCTTAATAAACTAATGCTAGTATCCTTACTGTGAATAAACTTCCGATAAACATACCAGTCCCCACTTTATCCTCTGCAAGACTACACGCCAACTATATGCAGTAAAATTACATATTTGTTCAACAGTCCTACGATTCTAGCACTGCACAATTGGTGTTAATGTCGCTTTCAATTAACATCTCCTAAAATAAACACAAGTATCATAGTTAATAACCATTACAATCCAATGCTTGCGGTAATTTTACTGCATACATGACGCAGGTCAAGATAATAGCAACCTTACTAAGAAGATATGCTAACAAAAGACTATTACACTAGCCTAACCCTAACTCTATTGAAGTAACTACATATTCTGAGCACTACAGTTTCTCTACTCCATTTTTCTGTATTCAAAGAGGGTCTATTGGAAATCTAACAAGCAATCTGAGAGCAGAAACCACAACTGAAGCCCAGAAGTGCCTCTGAGACAACAACTGTTCAGTTGATGGTTTTTGCTTAGGTTTTTGCAGTCTTGGGGCCACTTCACACCCAAACCGCCCTCCCACCCTGCCCACTACACTGGACATGACCCCCTTTGGTCATCGTATATCTACGGGGCTTCTAATCCCATTTATGCTATTTTACACCTTCCCTAAATACTCTTCATATTCAATTTAGTCCACCTGCACACTTAGTTTACTTCCTTTGCTACCTCAAGGCACAAGCAAGGGTACAGAAAACTACAGATAGCTAGAAAATATGTCTTCCACACAACCGAAGTACACATATTATAGTGCAAATCACAGAAAGCCACGACCGGGATTCTTTCCCTTTGGCGATGAAACTAATTGCATCAAATAAGTTCAAACCCATCGGCGAACACAAAAACATCACGCTTATGGAATACTGACTTACTGGGCAAGGAATCGGCAATGATTTAAAGCGTTGGGAAGAAGCAGGAAAGATAGAAAGTTACCAAAACCCTTGACTTGCGTCCCCGGTCAAGCAGGGGCAAAATGATGTATGCAAGCCACACAGAAAACATGGCAGCCTTGCTTGTGTGTGTGTATCGAGCGTTGCGGGAGGACATATCCCGACAGTTTGGCCGATTACACCCCAAACTAGCGATCGGAAACACATACAAGGTCATACCAGATCAAATCACGGAAATATTGAAAGGGAAATTACCTGCAATTGCGTGTTTCAACCTGGAGAACTAGGCGACATCCCGTTCACAAAACACATAGTGCAGGAAGTAATGGCGCTGTTTAATTCTTCGCTCACCCTCCATCGGCCATTGTGTAGACTGGTGAGAATTTTTTCTAATTGCCTCAAATTTCTGTCACATCACACATTCATCTTATTCCAATAATATGCTAGTATCATATAGAGATTGGATTATTATTTACAGGATGACACTAATATACGGCCAAATATAAAAGGAAAGAACTAGCAGCATTGGCAGGGAGGGGGTTCGGATGACGGAACAGCCGAGCGAGCTATCAATGCTGTCAAGTCGGAAAATTGATTGACGAGCAAATGAGAGCGCGTCGGTTTCTACACCCCCTCACTCTTCTTACAGCAACTACACATGTCAGGGGCTTTAGCTGCTTTCTACACCGCAGAATACTTCCCAAAAGTTATGGCGACGACTTCTAGTTTTACTCGAGAGGCACCAAGACTGTTTGGGAGAGTTACAACAGATTTTTTGCAGTCCCATGACATGCATGGCGGCGCTTGAAAGAAAATGGACATATGCAAAATCAACTGTGTGTGTGTAGTCTGCATGTTGCACATTCTAACATTATATAATCTGTATGCAACGTTTTGCTCAATATGAATATACAAAAATTATACACAAAATATTTAGGAAATTGGGAATGTACGGAATCCTTCTATTTTAACCTTTACAGGCGAACTATTCCGTTATTTGAGCTAAAGTATTTGCTCAGAAGACTAAACAGACGAACAAAAGAATGAGATTTGTGGGTTCAGTGTCAGATTATACCATTTACAGAGTCAGAGAGAAAAATAATTATGGTAGATACAATACATACTTTTGGATATACATATTGTTTCAATATATATTTTTAATCGTATAGTTTTTCAATCACCTAATAAATTATGATTTCTTGGATACTTATTCTTATGTAAAATAGCACACTGTATTTAACACCCCCAAAAATAAATGGTATAATCAAAATATCCCATGATAACCCGCGCATAGAAGTAGACGACAAAGCTATTTCCGGTAACTTCCGGTTTAGAATGGAAACATACATATACAGGAATCCGTACAACGTGAAAGGTTAGTATCCGTAAAGAATGCTCCCCTTTATTGATGCCATATGTCGGGAAATATGTCTGGTCAGGTCAGGGAGCTTTTGTCTCCAACAGTAATTGTTTGAACTTGTGTTTAAATCTATTTGCCGGTGGGACAACAAATGTTTCGTGGCACATCCGTGAGCGTGTTGTCTCAAATAAATTATGTTTTGCCCTGGTGCAGTCCAAGTTTTATCAGATAGATATTAATGATTTCACGAAGAATTTCAGCTATACGGTAATGAGAATATATTGTTAAATCAAAGTGCCCAATGAGCAAGTGCAGGGTGAATTCTATAGGTATACGTACAAAGTTGTTGTACTGAATAAAATCCAAAATCTTTTCTATAGGTAATCCATGCATACAAAAATGTATGCATGCATGTTGGTGTGGTCGCCTGTTTATCCTGTGTTTATGTCATGGGATACAGCATAAACAAAAGCAATGGGTGTTAAAGAGAAGCCAGATGTGCAATAAGCTGTTTGTATCCCCGCTAACTGAAACATTTGCATGTCCAGCTTGATGAAACTTGCAAACTACAAAATGTTTATATCTCATCAGCATGCAGCGATGTTTGATACTAAACAAGATGCTTATGACTGTGCATCTGTTGGGATCAGGACAACTTTGTAGCCCCTAAGTCATTTCCCCTTGGATCTCGTTTTAATCTGAATTGTCTATATTTTAAAGTTCCTACAAATCACTGTTTGCAGTGCTATTTCTATTGTAATGCTGGCGTTACAGTTATAGGGTTTAGGTTAGGGTTAGAGGTAGGTATCCTGTTGGCAGCGAATCATCCCGATGACCAAGCTCTTGGTCGCGAATACCAATAGTGTGGGGTCAGGTGGTGCCAAGACCGAGTGTTCTGTTCAGAACCAAGTGGTCCCGGGTTTGATCCCTGCCATATAACAGATCTTGTGCCCTTGGGAAAGGCACTTTACACAACCTTCACAGCACGAAATCGAATATTTAAGCAAACTTTCCGAATGACGGAAACAAGAATTAAAGGTCGGGAAATATTTAAGCAGAGTTTACGGGGTCGTTAATGTCGCTGAAAGTAAGATTTGAGCTTTCCGCAACCTTTCCGCGTTCGTTAACATGAATTAAATGCATGCTATATCTTTCCATGGACTTTAAGCGTCCTTATATACATCGTATAGATGAAACATTATGGTACATCAGTAACCAATATATTCTCCAAGCAGATATACTCTCTCCTGGGGACTAATAGTGCCTCAATTTTTAAAATCTTGGAGAAAAGCTGGTATACCCGAAACGGTCTTCGATCTTTAACATACACCCATTTGCAGTAAACACCTAAACACCGATCCCGCTTAAGTCATTTCTCATAAGTTTTTTTTTAAACAACGCACCATGCATGTGCACGCATATTGTACGTCTACTTTGTAGCAAAATTAGACATACAGTCCATACCTATCTTCGAGTTGATCTTCTTTTATCCGTGTTTATGCTACAGCTTACAAAAAACAGCAGTTATATTCTAAGGTATCTCACCCCTTTTATGTTTAGGTAGAGAAAAGCTGTCGGAAAGCGGAAGTTTTCCCTCGCAGTTATTTCTACCTTCCCGATATCTTCCGTTGCATATAGGCTCGGTTTACATAACCCACTCTTATATTTAGGTAGAGAAAAGCTGCCGGAAAGCGGGCGTTTTCCCTCGCAGTTATTTCTACCTTTCCAATATCCTTCCGTTACCTTTAGGCTCGGTTTACATAGAACATAGAAGGGGGGAGACCTCCCCCTCTTCTGCTTAGGTAGAGAAAAGCTGTCGGAAAGCGGGCGTTTTCCCTCGCAGTTATTTCTACCTTTCCGACATCCTTCCGTTACCGTTAGGCGCGGTTTAGTTAGAAGGGAGGAAACCTCCCCCCTTTTATGTTTAGGTAGAGAAAAGCTGTCGGAAACCGAGCGTTTTCCCTCGCAGTTATTTCTACCTTTCCGACATCCTTCCGTTACCTTTAGGCTCGGTTTACATAGAAGGGGGGAGACCTCCCCCCTTTTATGTTTAGGTAGAGAAAAGCTGCCGGAAAGCGGGCGTTTTCCCTCGCAGTTATTTCTACCTTTCCGATATCCTTCCGTTACATATAGGTTCGGTTTGCATAGAAGGGGGGAGACCTCCCCCCTTTTATGTTTAGGTAGAGAAAAGCTGTCGGAAAGCGGGCGTTTTCCCTCGCAGTTATTTCTACCTTTCCGATATCCTTCCGTTACCTTTAGGCTCGGTTTACATAGAAGGGGGAGACCTCCCCCCTTCTATGTTTAGGTAGAGAAAAGCTGGCGGAAAGCGGACGTTTTCCCTCGCAGTTATTTCTACCTTTCCGATATCCTTCCGTTACATATGGGGTCGGTTTACATAGAAGGGGGGAGACCTCCCCCCTTTTATGTTTAGGTAGAGAAAAGCTGCCGGAAAGCGGGCGTTTTCCCTCGCAGTTATTTCTATCTTTCCGATATCCTTCCGTTGCATATAGGTTTTGTTTACATAACCCACTCTTATGTTTAGGTAGAGAAAAGCTACCGGAAAGCGGGCGTTTTCCCTCGCAGTTTTTCTACCTTTCCAATATCCTTCCGTTACCTTTAGGCTCGGTTTACATAGAAGGGGGGAGACCTCCCCCTCTTCTGTTTAGGTAGAGAAAAGCTGTCGGAAAGCGGGCGTTTTCCCTCGCAGTTATTTCTACCTTTCCGACATCCTTCCGTTACCTTTAGGCTCGGTTTACTTAGAAGGGGGGAAACCTCCCCCCTTTTATGTTTAGGTAGAGAAAAGCTGTCGGAAAGCGGGCGTTTTTCCTCGCAGTTATTTCTACCTTTTCGTTACATATAGGCTCAGTTTACATAACCCACTCGTATGTTTAGGTAGAGAAAAGCTGTCTGAAAGCGAGCGTTTATCCTCGCCGTTATTTTTACCTTTCAGTTAACCTTCTGTTACCTTTAGGCTGGGTTGACGGTGCTCTCAGTTTTAGAAAACAACGCGGAACATTGAGCTAACAACTCCCCCGGATTGAAAATCTTTAGGTCGGCGGGCATACTGTCTTTGGCCGCCACACAAATTGGCTCAGTCCGCGGATCGAGACCGCGCCGCCGGCATGTTTTGGCAGCTTTGTGTATTTGTTCCTTTTTTTGTATCAAAAATCATCAAATAACGCGTGTTCTCACGCAGTTTTCCTTTTTATAATGTACAAGTAACTTCTAGAAAGATCGCCGCTAACAGTATTTTCTATTGTCGCTCGGGTCAGTTGTTGTGTTCAGGGCAAAAGCGAAACGCAAGGACGTCTGCTTTTCAACTGCAAATTTATACAGTGTGAAGTCGTAAACAAGCTGGGGTGGTACGTTGAGATGGTAATGCAACATCTCCATATTTACTAGTGGAATGCCATGTGACAGGGCATTACCCAATCAGAGAAAAGGGTGGCTTTTTCAAATTAACCGTATATCCAAGAGACAGTTATTTTTTTTACAGCGAAGACAGCTCATGAAGGAAGTTTGAACTCAGTCGTTTCAACCCACAAGTTATTGCCACAACGTTGTTCTTACCACCCGGAACCCCGACGGAAAAACGTAAAGCTGGGACAAGGACACCAGCCTGTACAACTTGGTGAAACCAAGGAGGTTTCATAGGATTATACTTCCTGGGTGAAACCAAGGAGGGTGGAGATGCTGAACGGAGCATGCGGGCACGCGATTCGGGACTTCGTTGTATCTCCAAATCCACCCAGTACCAGTGGAGACAACGGCGTGAGTTAGCCTCCAACCAGGCCCAATGTATTGCAAAGACCGTATCCAACTGGAAGAAGGAGCTTGTATGTATAGCAAGCCATGTACTTTCTCTGCCAGTTTGATACGGTCTTGATGCAACCTATAGATTTGCTTGAAGATTAGCGTGAGTGAAATCGGAACCTGTCTACCTGTCTTGATAGGAACTATCCCTGTCGTCTCGCCAAACACTGGGACCGGAATCGTGGACTTGGAAATGTCGCAAAATGGTGAAGGGAGAATCTACCGACAGTGTGAGATTGATCGCTCGTTGACCGCGTCAAGTACAAGTTAGAATATGACGACCGATGACGTAACCGCAAGTACCTAGTAAGTGTTATTCAACCCAGAATGATTGTACTGTTACAATTCACTTTATTTGGCCAATTTCTACTATTTTCCTAGCGATCCGCGGGGCCTGGTAAAGGCTAATAAGACACGGGAGGGACGAAAAGTTTGACGTAGGGTTAGTTAGTGTTAGAGGTTACGTTTTGGTGTCGATGTAATAGTTAGCTAGTGTTAAAACTTGGAAGCACATTGTAATAGTTAATAGTTGGGGTAAGGAATAGCCTGAATAGTTTATCAATGATAAGGTGACATTTTTTTAATGAAACTAGCTGTCCATGTAAGAAATCGTTTATTCCATTTTGTATGTGTATATTCGTTAAGTGGGGAGGGGTCTCTCTATAATGGCTTAACATGTTTTTGTGCAGTGTTATCATCTTTCAAATAAATTGTTCTAAACTTTTACCGGCCCTGTTGCCTTTCATATCCATATTTACCTGTATATATATACGTAAGGGTTCGGAATGGTTAAGCCATCCGTAGCAAGTTAAGTAAAGGATCAAATTAGATACTGTATAATAAAAAGGAAACTTATTGTAAAGACTACGTTTTAGCACGTTAAGCTCGTGTTTTAGCACGTTTAGCTCGTGTTTGCAGCACGTTAAGCTCATAAAAAGGCTACGGAAAACACTAGGAAAGGTATAGCTTTATGTAGTCTTTCAGGCTCCGTGAACGGCACATAAACGTAAGGAAATCGTGACGGAAATAGATTATAAAGATGGACTAAAGATTACGGAAAGGTCTCAAGAAACTTACACTTTCCGTGTTGGATCTTCCGTAAAGGTACGGAAAGATTGTCCATAACGACGCCTTAACGCCTTGCAGATACCACGTTTATAGCACGTTAAGGTCGTTAAAAGGTCACGGAAATACCGAGGAAAGGTATGATTTTAAGTTGCCTTTCAGGCTGCGTAAACGGCACATAAACGTAAAGAAAATCGTGACGAAAACGGATAATAAACATGGACGAAAGGTTACGGAAAGGTCTCAAGAAAGTTACACTTTCCGTGTCGGATCTTCCGTAAAGGTACGGAAAGATTTCCATAACGACGCCTTAACGCCTTGCAGATACCACGTTTATAGCACGTTAAGGTCGTTAAAAGGTCACGGAAATACCGAGGAAAGGTATGATTTTAAGTTGCCTTTCAGGCTGCGTGAACGGCACATAAACGTAGAGAAAATCGTGACGAAAACGGATTATAAACATGGACGAAAGGTTACGGAAAGGTCTCAAGAAACGCATACTTTTCGTGTTGGATCTTCCGTAAAGGTACGGAAAGATTGTCCACAACGACGCCTTTACGCGTCGAAAAGTTACGTAAATACACGTGAATGAGTGCCAATACGTACATTAACGCACTTCCGGAAAGGACACCTTAAATGCAATCTTTAAGCAGACCTATAGGGGTCGTTAAGTTGCGGAAATAGTGAATAAACGTCACGTTTACGCTGCGTTTAAGCATGCTTAAATACCAGATTTCGTGCCGTGCTTCCTCACTCCACTCAGGTGTGAATGCGTACCTAGCCTAGGAAGTCCCTCGGATAGGACGTTAAACAGAGTTCCCGTGTTTAGAGAGAGCCGCACCCCAAGCGCATTAGATTTAAAGAACCCACCACACCTTTCAAAAAAGAGTAGGGTCATATCTTCCTGGTCCTGGTACTTGTTTTAGCATCGTACCTTCGCACAGGGTCTCTCATCTTGTAGTACCATACAGGCATATTGTACTTTTTGTTGAAGGCCGTGTGTCGGTCAAAATACAAAAGACATCCTTGAAAGGCCAGACAGACTATTGTTAGGTTCTTGACGGCCATTTGAAGGTCAAGGGCACAGCATAAAGACCACCGTACATTACACCTTCTTAAAATTTCTGGTATCAACAAACTACCTGGCACCCTACTGCAAAGCTCTTTTTCTCCAGTGGATGTGAATGAATGACTTAAACTCCGGTTGACTGATTTGGATCAGCTACGAAAATTGAACGTCATGTGTACTATCAAGGACATTATCTCAATACAATGTCCTTGGTACTATGTACATGTAACAAGGGCAGTGTGGAGAATCTTTCATCATTGTTGGTTTGATTTAATTATTCTGAATGGGACCGGCCATTCGAATATCAAACATGATCTATCTTGCTCTTAGTGTGCATTCTCATATCATAAGTAAAGCTAATCAATTGAAGCCATTCAGCGAGTGCAGTTATGTGAAATTTGTATCCTCCTTTCTTACATTTAATTTATATTTGATACCTGACTGGAACTGGAACAATTTTGCCATACCACAGTGTTCCAAGTTGCCAAACTGTTGTAATCTGTAAGGAAAAAAGTATTATCTACTTCACCCCTTCATAGACTGTCAATACTAGTTGGAATAACCCTAATAGTATATTTTTTTGTATATGTATCCAGCTTCCAATATGCAAATTACCTGAAGGTCAATGTTGCCAGTCTGAATGGATCACCACTTGTTGTGTATCCTAGCACCAAAGATATTGTAGACAAGGATTGCCAGCTGGACCGTTCAATGTTTAAAACATTAAGGTGAACCTTGCTATAGCTTATGTTGACTTAAGGTGGGCAACCCTAATGTTTTCGGGTAAGGGGAAAACCCTGTATAGGTACCCGTACCCGTATAGGTATACCGGTACACCCCATTTGGGGCCCCAACAAGCCAGGAAACACGCTATGACGGCCGCCATATGGGGCACCCAGAACGGCTGTTTTTTTACGGTCTCCACATTGGTATAAGACACAAACAGCTGACTATACTCGGTCAGAAAATAGCTGAACAATTATCATATTTTATGATCTTTTGATTTCTATGAAGGACGGAGTTTTGGAAAATACGGAATTTGCAATGTTCGTACGGAGCGCCTGTCAAAACGTGCGAGCACCAATCTCGGAGACCTTTCAACTTTAAAACTCATTCTGAAAAGAAATAGAAAAAACACTCATTCTATCAACCTTTCCGCTTTTCATTATCTTCAGATGCAATACTCATGATCTGTTTGGCTGGAGCTGCCAGTAAACCTGCGTAAAACCTACAGGAAACGCCCGGTTCTAGATTCACGGAAGGTCCGCCATGACACATGTGCGAACTAGCCGCTTAGACGGAAAGTAACCACTTATTGCGACACAAACATTATGGCCATTCGGCGTGATTTGTCTGAATATGCCGTGCTCGGTCTCTGTCTTTAGCGTGAGGCGTTTCTTGTAGGTTTTCCGCATTAAACATTTTCAGAACGGGTTTAGTTGAAAGGTCGCCGAGATCGGTGCTCGCACGTTCTGACAGGCGCTCCGTACGAACTTCGCAAATTCCGTATATTTCAAACCTCCGTCCTTCATAGAAATCAAAAGATCGTAAAATATGATTGTTCAGCTATTTTCTGACCGAGTATAGTCAACTGTTTGTGTCTTATATGAGGCACCAATGTGGAGACCGTAAAAAACAGCCGTTCTGGGTGCCCCATATGGCGGCCGTCATAGCGTGTTTCCTGGCTTGTTGGGGCCCCAAATGGGGAATACCGGTATACCTATACGGGTACCTATACGGGTACGGGTACCTATACAGGGTTTTCCCCTTACCCAATGTTTTCTACATTCCTCAGACACTGGAAGTTCTTGTGTAGTCACCTGGAGGAGGTAACAAACCTGGATGCCTTCACATGGACTTGCTTCATTTTACTATATTATAATATATAGCAGCCTCACAGTTGAGCTCCTGGTTCCAATTAGTTGGTAACTGGGAGACCCCAGGTCAATCCTGGGCATATCATCTCGGTTGGGGCTGCACCTATCTTTTGGAAGGGACGTAAAATGGGGGTCAAGTGTTCAGGGAGGTGCCGCAAACACGCTAAAGGGGAAGTTCTAGCAAACCCTCCCTGTAGAAATATACCCTGCTAACGTAAATAAATGAGACAACAACTTAACTTGCTCACTTTATATGTGCCACCAGGCACTACAAGGGCCTGAATTACGAAGCAGAAACAGTCACAAAAATCGTATATATGTTTTTAAAAAGGGACATGTTTTTTTATAAGGGGGCAAATTAAATCCACATATGTTTTGAAAATAGGGCCGTTTTTTTAAAGGGGGCAAATTAAATCCACATATGTTTTGAAAATGGCACATGTTTTTAAAAAGGGGGCAAATTAAATCCACATATGTTTTGAAAATGGGACATGTTTTTAAAAATTAAATCCACATATGTTTTGAAAATAGGACATGGTTTTTCTTATGGGTCATATCTTTTAAAACAATATGCATCTTAAAAATAACCAAAATGAGAATATGAGATGAAAAAAAAACATACACCATTTTCATTTTGTACCGTGTATAAGTTTATTCCCCAATCCAGGAAACCCACCGGTTTGCAAAGTGGTGCTTTCAAAATGGTCTATCGTTTCCGATTTACCCCCCATTTTGATAGTGGTGCTTTCCAGTTACGCCGATTTCAAACTGGTCGATTTCAAACTGGTCGATTTCAAACTCCAAACGGAAATGACTTAAGGTTCCGGGTCGGAGTTCAATTGTGACCGGGGTCATGACCCGGTAATCTGCCGGAAGTGCGTGGTCGTCACCCTGATTTCTGCCCGAGATTGCTTGGTGATGGTTTTAGCTGTGTATGAATATTTTGAATCTTCTGAAAAGCCCGTGAGTTGTAGTATTTTTGGGCGCGGTGCAGTTGGTTCGCTATCGAAGCCTTTTTTGTATTAGTCCGCGGGAACGGTGATGCGGTTTTCTCGCCTGATGACCCAAATAGCATCGTTTTTAATGCATTTTCACCGAATTTGCGTCATCGGAGATTGCGAAAAAGTTATCACATGACTTTTTTATTTTTTTCATTTTTCAGAGACACCATTTACTAAGCTTTCTCAGCATATATGCCGTGACCCCAGGAAAACTCGTTTTTTCCGAGCAGGTTCGATCAAAAAAGTGTAAAAAAATGATAATTCTCGGATGCCAAATTTACATTTTACTATGGTTTCTACCCAAAATAAAGGGACAACGGACAATACCGATAGATACATTGGAAAACAGCAGAAACCGCTTTTCGACCATGTGATTACATTTTCCGTCCTACTTTTCTCGGCGGAATTGTAGCCCGTCGACCTGAGGGTGTCGGCCTACATACGAAATCGCAAAAAAACTCCGGTCCGAGACCTTAAAAGGACGGCAGCAGCTACGTCGAGGACGTCATAGATGACGTTATTTCGACGCATTCGAAAGCTTTTATCAAAATCTGTAAGTTTGTTTGAAAAAACCCCGAAGTTTGCCCTTTTTTCTCTTTTAAATTCGATATATCCATGGACAGGTGCTTGGCGCCCCCCCCCCAAACCTCAAATACGGCCATCTTTAATCATTTCTGGCCGCCAAACCGTTTTTAAAAGGAATTCACTGACTACGTCATTTGATGGAAGCCCATGTCTCAACTTGACCTTCGGTATGATTTTCGCGATGCCCCAGCGATGCCCCGCCTTTATGATGACTTAAATGGGTGAATTAAGCTAAAATCTAAGTGCTTTAAGCCTTCTTAAGGCGAAACTTGGTTTTCTGACTTTTGGTTCATCGCTCCTTAACATCGCGATCTTTTCTTCTTTTGATGGTGTGAAGTGACAGCCTACTAGGCGCGCTACACATCTCGGACGCACTTATTTAAACTGCCCGCTTCTAGCTCTGATGATATGCTCCAGGTTGCGCTTTGGACTGTGCCAGAATGCATTCTTTTACACATTTAGGGAGCATTGTGCTGCTTAAGGGGCCTTCACGGCGAAGTAGTGAAGAATTTGATGTCGGACGCGTTTGATTCGGAATGTGCGACCCGTGGTCTACCAGTCTATACCAAAATTTGACATATTCTTCGTTTCAGTTAAAAGCTACGAACTTAAAACGCGACCCCCTGCTGTTTTCCTCGAGAACCATGACGTCACTGCGTGACGTCACCGACGCCAACTCTTAAAGAGGCTTTTCTGCCAATATGCAGCACCGAAACGACGGAAAGTCCGCCTAATGTGATAACTTTTTCGTAATCTCCGATGACGCAAATTCGGTGAAAATGCATTAAAAACGATGCTATTTGGGTCATCAGGCGAGAAAACCGCATCACCGTTCCCGCGGACTAATACAAAAAAGGCTTCGATAGCGAACCAACTGCACCGCGCCCAAAAATACTACAACTCACGGGCTTTTCAGAAGATTCAAAATATTCATACACAGCTAAAACCATCACCAAGCAATCTCGGGCAGAAATCAGGGTGACGACCACGCACTTCCGGCAGATTACCGGGTCATGACCCCGGTCACAATTGAACTCCGACCCGGAACCTTAAGTCATTTCCGTTTGGAGTTTGAAATCGACCAGTTTGAAATCGACCAGTTTGAAATCGGCGTAACTGGAAAGCACCACTATCAAAATGGGGGGTAAATCGGAAACGATAGACCATTTTGAAAGCACCACTTTGCAAACCGGTGGGTTTCCTGGATTGGGGAATAAACTTATACACGGTACAAAATGAAAATGGTGTATGTTTTTTTTTCGTCTCATATTCTCATTTTGGTTATTTTTAAGATGCATATTGTTTTAAAAGATATGACCCATAAGAAAAACCATGTCCTATTTTCAAAACATATGTGGATTTAATTTTTAAAAACATGTCCCATTTTCAAAACATATGTGGATTTAATTTGCCCCCTTTTTAAAAACATGTGCCATTTTCAAAACATATGTGGATTTAATTTGCCCCCTTTAAAAAAACGGCCCTATTTTCAAAACATATGTGGATTTAATTTGCCCCCTTATAAAAAAACATGTCCCTTTTTAAAAACATATATACGATTTTTGTGACAGTGTTTCTGCTTCGTACTGAATGAACAAAGGAATATACATGAGAGGTTTGATGTTGGGAAGCAAAACCTAATTGATGGTTGTTTGGGGACGACTTTATCCTGGAACAGATAAGGATGGGAAGTTAACATTATCTAGTACAACGGCAGTACCCAGCTTATTCACCTTAAGAAATTAAGTCCTTACAAATGCTCCTTAGTTTTGTTGCCAGAGAGCAACTGATGATTAAACCAACATCCATTTCATCTATTGGATTCGACTTAGATCTCATGATTTCAATAACTTATCAAAGGGTTCAATGTATTATCTACGCTAGCTAGCCATGTAAAACATGTCAGACTGGGTGTTCTTTTCTGTGCAATAGCAAGTGAGATATGAGTACTCGTAGCTTGCCTTATAATATCATATTGCTACAGTCTTGTGTTGTTCAGTGGTGTGCTTCTTGTTGCTGTTTGATTATTGCAACTGAAGAGCTCCACTTGACCTTCGTCACCCAAACCCTCCCAGATAACCATTTTGGTACCTCATACTTAGTTATAGCACCTCGTAGATTAGATAACTAAAGGTTAACAGGTTAGCTAGTAGAACAGGTAACTTCACGCAGTGTTCCAGATGTTCCATTTCCTTACTACAGCTGCCTTGGCCATAGTTGGACAAAAAGATCTTTTGATTGATAACTCTTTTGTTTGACCATATGGCACCTATTGATTATGTTATTAGCCCAATATCTGAACTTTACTCTTACTTGTATTTGGGTGCACGTCTATCATGTGTTGTGTTGTGTTGTGTTGTGTTACTAGGATATGAGATAACTGATAAGAGACAATTATGCAATTCAAATGACTACAATGTATGTACTTCCAGTTTTTTCTAGTAGTACATGTAGCAATTCTTTCTCTCTTTTTTGTCAGATTAAACTGGTATCAAAACTAAAAGAGGCAAAAATATATCCCAAAAAAGTTACACTTGAAATTAGATATCCTTTAGTGTTTTGTTTCCCCCAACATTGATACATCAATTTACTACATCAGCTCCATTTTGAATTGAATGACATTGTATAGTTGTTGGAAAGGTCACCATAAAAATAAAACCACCACAGAAGTTTCAAGATTTATCGTTATGGACATAATATCAACCAAACCAGTATAAAGGTGGCATATTAAGACCTTCCTATCATAGTTACAATATCTTTCAGAGTTGATGCTTCTCTATGATAATGTACACATTGTGTTCTATACCTGACCATTGTGTTTCTTTGCTGTCTTCTGCAGGTGTCATCACAGTAGTGCAGTGATGCAGCTCAGCAACAGTGCTAGAGCATCCGAATGTGTCTGTGACAACCATGTGGTCTTTCCATCCCTTGTTTACAAAAGACTCTTATTTTTCCTCTCGTTGTTTTTGTGTAAACATGATTGGTCTTCGCCTTGTTTTACTTATTTTGAGCTGTCTAAATTTAGTCCAGTGCCTACCCACTCAGGATTCGCTCCAACAAAGCAATATGACTCGTTCTCAAGTACCAAAAGAACTACAAGCAGATAGCACCTCTAGTTACTCAGGAAAGGGGGACGGTGTATTGAAAATTGCTCCCGTTGCATATAGAAGGACAGAACCGCTCAGATTTACGTCTTCCGCACAAGGAGAAATTACCAATAGACACCAGTGGACATGGTCGTGGGCCGTCAGGCTAAAGCCCAACTGTAAAGAAGGTTTTTACGACCAACACCAGCTAGCAGACCATATATCAAACGAGCTGTCCCTTCAGAACTTAGGACAGGTAGGGTTGCTGGAAGACCATTTTCTCCTAGTGCACGAAGAGTACCACAAGACGATGGAGATTTTGGAACATAAGATGGGACACGGTCGAGGGATCACGACTGCGTTGCGCGAACATCCATGTGTGGAGTGGTCGGAACAACAGTTCATCCATAACAGAGTCAAGAGAGACATCCAGCTGAAGTTTCAGGACCCATACTACTCACTACAATGGCATTTAGTAAGTACTGCACTGGATGGTGGTGACTATTATAAGTACAGTATTAACTTCAGAGCGGTCTCTAGGATGTGTCCCTCCGTCCCAGGACGGAAATTTGCTTGTTGGGACGGACAAAAATTTTACCCTGACCATCCAAAAATCTGAACTTCATGACATGAAAGTGACAAAAATGTAAAAATGGGATGGAAAAAAGATATAAAGCTGGAGACAGCCCTAAATTGGCTTCTAATTCAGCTGTATCAATTAGCTCTAGCTGCTGTCCAACTTGTTACAATGAAAATCTTGGATAACATTTAAGTTCTTTGTACACAGCCAAGTGTACAAAGAACTTTGTTATCCAGTAACTTACAGACCTGATGACATTATTCACGAAAGAATTGCGTGGATAGAGGTTCTTTATGTTGCTCTCAAGTATATGAATCTAAAAGCTTTAGATTTTTTTCTTATGTTGATAATATAGTTGTAGATCATTGCATTGGCATATCAAATAACCCTGTGACTAATCATCTATGTGTAGTCACATACATTACTTCTTTTATCGTCTTTAGATTCTAAAGAATGGGTACAAATTTCTTGTTTTTGCCTGCAGCACAACAGGGATTACTCTGGAATGGACGTGAATGTGCTCAAAGTGTGGAAGAAGAACATCACTGGGTCAGGGGTCACTGTGGCTGTCATCGATGATGGTACTTATAAAAGTTGTATAATTTGCTGATCTTGATACTGTCATGTTTATTCGTCTTGTTTGAAATATTTCATTTTTTTCTACATCTTTTTTTTTCATCCTAACTTGTGGTGAAACATGATGCATTTCAATTAGCCAGACAGCAGGAGTGCAATGAAACTTCGCTATAGCTCACCTTTTTTAGCCAAATTCACCAGGTCACCTCTACTCTTTTCAATAAGTCATTTAAGTGTGTTGGCTTTTTTATGTGCAGAGAAATGACACCTGAGGCTAACAAACATTTTTTTAGCTACATGTACTTATATTGTACATTTGTACCAGAATTAGGTACTTCCAGTACACAATGTTGGTGGATACAGTGCCAAATTTTGAAGACGTTGTTCTCTTCGAAATGCATGCATACTTAAATTTGATTTGATGCTATTTATATGTAAGAAGATATAGTACATGTATATATAGTGGAATGATTCTGCTCCTTAATTTTGTATCTGTTTTCCTCCATTAGGTATTGAGTGGACGAACCCAGATTTACAGGACAATTATGTAAGTCTTTGTAAGAACGTGTCAAAATTCATAACTATGGTACATGTAATAACTCATAAAGGTGCTTATGCAACTGTTTTGCCCTTTCACATTGTGAAACATTAAAATAAAAAGATAAACCAGTTCTGGATGCAGTGACACAAATATCACTTTCCCTAAAAGTAAAACAGCAGAAAATATTTCCCCAAATATCACAATTCTCACAAGATAAACCAAAAATGACACTAGAATGTGTGCCTTTCTTCTTTCCTTATTCAGAGTCCAGAAGGGAGTTTTGACTTGAACTCCAATGACCCTGACCCCATGCCTGAGTTTGATACGAAGGGACAGAACCACCATGGAACGAGGTGTGCTGGGGAGATAGCAGCCGTGGCAAACTCTGTATGTGCAGTGGGCGTGGCCTTCCATGCAAAAATTTCAGGTAAAGATACCTGTACCTCTATCTCAGGGATGTCCCTATAGCGCATCTCGTAGCAGCAACCTCACAGTTGAGCACCTGGTTCCAATTTAAGTTGCTAACTGGGAGACCCAGGTTCAATCCTGGCCGGGCATCTCGGTTGGGGCTGCACCCGTCTTTCAGAAGGGACATAAAATGGTGTTCAAGGAGGTGCCTCCACGCAGTTCAGGGGAAGAGCTAGCAATCCGCCCCGTAGAAATATGCCCTGCTACTGAAATTTACTGCCCCAAATGCCATTGGCTTAAGGAAACTTACTGTCCTATGTGCCACTAGGCAATACAAGGGTCTGAACAAACCTCTATTTCATTATCTTACCTGTATATGTACTTAAAACACATGCTGCTGATAGATATATGTCCTAACCACTTGTGCTTTGCTGGAATTGGTATCATCAGAATTGTACAGACAGAACTTTTTAGCAGTGAGGATTGCATTCCTATAAACATGTCTTTGACTTCCTCCTTGCTGCATGTTTTTGATTACTAGTGTGTACAAACTTCTCTACCTGTGCTGTTGCAGGTATTAAGATCCTGGATGGACCCATGACTGACAACCTGGAGGCTGCAGCATTTAACAAGAACATGCACATCAACGATGTCTACAGCTGCAGGTATGGGGATTTTGTTCTTGATAGCACTTTGACAGAACGTATTGTATAAGGTTGTGTTTGGTAAGGTTGCATCACCCAGCGTCCCATGCATGTGCGTAACATTTTGGGACGATGCCGTTCTTGGTTCTATTGAAACCAAAATTGGCAATCTTGAACTGACTCTCAATCATTGGTACGGAGGTTATGAAGTTGACATACAAGTAATTTTTCTCTTGTGTTTTATGCGCAGCTGGGGTCCAGATGATGATGGAAAAACAATTGATGGTCCACACTACCTGGCAAGGGTGAGTTCCATTGTCTTCTATTCTTCTTTGTGGCCTTTTTAGCATCAGTATCTTTTCTGATTAGGGATGCCTCTGTAGTTCAACTGGTAGCAACCACATAGTTGAGCTTCTGGCTCCTATTAGTTGGTAACTAGGGTTCCGGGGTCAGGGCATCTCGGCTGTGGCTGCAGTCGTCTTTTTGGAAGGAACGTAAAATGGGGGTCCCGCGTTCGAAGAGGTGCCTCGATCACATTAATAGGGAAGCGTTAGCAACCTCTCCCTGTAGAAATATACCCTACTACAGAAACAGTAAGGAAACTCTCTGACCTGTGTGCCACTAAGCATTACAAGGTGAACAACAATCTTTTATGATTGACACTGTTATTACGCTATGTTCAGTAATCACATGGTTTGTTTCCCATTCCACAGAAAGCTCTGCTGTATGGTGTGACGGGGGGCAGACAGGGATATGGCTCCATCTTTGTTGTTGCCAGTGGGAATGGCGGCAGCGCTGGGGACAACTGTAACTATGACGGCTATGCAAACTCCATCTACACAGTCACAATTGGTACATGGTTTACTTGTATCTAGTTCACAAGTTTAACTAGGATGGCATAGGATAATAAAGTTCTTTAAATTATAGACAAGTGTTTTTTTTTCCTTAGCCAACATTTTGGTGACTGTCTGTCACCTTTGTCAGGGCCATAGTTACTGGTTGTACTTTGTACTGCTGCTGAATTTTCCCATCCATAAAGCCAATCAAATCTAAAGAATGCATCTGTCTTTAGTGCAAAGTAGAACTTGAGGAAGGTGACAGATAGATGACAGTTACTGAAATGTCGGCTTAGGCAAAAACACTTGATTGTGTGAAAATAACTTTGTTATCCAGCAACTTACCAACCTGATGATACTATTCTAAGATGACACCATTTGAAAAAAAAGGTTTTTTTTTTTTTCAAAAATTAGAAGCAGCCATTTGCTAGATACTGTAAATGCATTTAAGTTTGCAGTGATTTGAATTCGCAGTACGGAGAAAATGGGGTGTTGGAGATTGAGTTTTAAGTTCTCAATAGTTCTTTAGTCACATACTGCTACTGTAGCAGTAATGGAAACATGGGCGCCTTTATGGACCTCCAGTTGGATACTTATCTTCCAGCAGATCTTTCGTTTGGCAAAACAATATCCCATGGTACTACAGACAGACAAATCATGATACTGTACAATGTACAATGTAGCCCTTACAATGTACATGTAGACAAGGGGGTAGGTAGGCAGAAGACAACAAAACTTTTTGCTGTGGTTTTTGAGTTTGCAGCGAACATAAAACCACCGGACACTTGAATGCATTTGCAGTTACACTTTTACAACTGCATCATGCTCAGATTATGTCAACATTATGATATCACATTTGACGTCCAGTCTTCCTCCCTGATACAGGTGCAGTAGATGAGGCAGGTGGGATTCCTTACTACGCAGAATCCTGCTCTTCCATGTTGGCTGTGACCTTCAGCAGTGGGGACGCCTTCCACAAGGGCATTGTAAGATACTTGTTAGGGCAGAGTTCACAATCTACCAGAATCCGTGATTGGTGTCTTTGTCGACAGAGATCATGATTAGCATCTCTAGCACAACAATCAGCGATGCTGCCAGTACAATTGGTTATTCTACCAGTTACAATTGGCTGATTGTGATCTGTATTGATAGAATTGTCAATTCTACCTGATTCCATTCTCTACCCTGATGTATACATTGCCATATTACATTAGAAAATACTAGTATAAAAGCTGTGATGAATTCAGAAATTTTTGCCATACTAGTTTCCTGATACGTCATGTAACTTTTTAAAAAAATCTTATATGAGCTGCTAGCTTTACTCAATTGTTTTTCTTGCTGAAACATTATTACCATGGCATATTCTGTTTGTATTCCAATGTCAGTAAGTGTTTAAGTGTTCACCATGGTTTTTGTGGTCACTTCTCTATCGCAAATTCATGATACCAGGAATATGCATTTCCAATGTATTACTATTGTGTTACAGAACTGATTCAACTGCAAACTTTAAACACTGCGATGACCTTTCCCCTTCTACTGTGGAAAATAGATAAATTCACAGTACAAGACATTATGTTTTATATTAAAACAAGTTGTGTCTTGTGTTAGGTGACGACAGACTGGCAGATGGGGAAGGGTACAGGTTGTACCACGGGTCACTCCGGTACGTCTGCAGCTGCCCCGCTGGCAGCAGGCATGGTGGCCCTCATGCTGCAGGTGCGACCCTGTCTCACCTGGAGAGACGTGCAGCACATCATCGTTCTCACCGCCAAAATGGTAGGGTTGTCTCACTGACACACTAACAAAAATATTTTTTCTCGCTTTTCTAGTTTTTCTCTTTTTCCTTAACACGTGGACAAATTTTCTTATGTTAAGAATTCAAGAATTGAATCGAATGAGAAAGAAAAATTTAAGAATTAATCTGATTCTTTCCATGGAAATTCTCACAACAAGGAACACTTTCCTAAATCTCTTGAGTTAAGAAATTTTTCTCAAAAAGATTTTCACCCTCAAGAATTGCTAGAAATTCAAGTCTGAATTTCTTTTTTTTATTGACTTCAAGATTATTTTTCTTGTGATGTTTAAGAAAATATTAGAATTTTTCTCTCCTCTTTCTTGAAAAAGCTTACTTAAAAACATCTTGTAAGAAAAAGTTACCTTGGAAAAAAATTCTTAGCTTGTGGACAAAATGTTTTTCTTAAACACAGAAAGTTTTCTTCTTTTAAGGAAGATTTTCTGTGTATAAGAGGAAACAAGAAAAATAATAAAAGGTATTTTTAGTAGTGCACCAGTCAGGGTTTGGGGAATGTCATTCAAATGTGTTCTACTCTTTACAGACGTGCACAATGACATAGACAGTTTGTGAGCAGAATCCCACCTACGACGATACCAGTTTGTGTGGTTTAAGTTTGTCTATTGGACTGCATTTAGTATCTCTTTTGTCTAAGTCAGAAATATCATTGAGACAAGCTTCCCAAAGCAGCTACTCTTTTTGTTGTGTGTAGTGTTTAAATATTTGGCAAAAAGCTTCAATGAGAGCGAGAAGAATAAGAATAAACTTCAATAAAGAAATGATTACAAAATTCATGTCCGAATTCCAGATTAACCGTCAGAGCTCTGAGTGGACTGTGAACGCTGCAGGTTTCTACCACAGTCATCAGCACGGCTTTGGTCTCATGGATGCCTGGAGGCTGGTCAATGCTGCAAAGGTATGTACATGTATTGTGTGATACTAGTAATGTCGAGCAATTGTTCCTATCTACATGTATAACAAATTTCTTTTTCAATCACTACTCAAACTCACTCACTATCTAGTTTATTGTCTGTTGTTCCCAATCTCACAAGCATTAGTGGTGCTTAAACATAGATGTGCTGGCTTGATGGCAGACTACCATGTGCCTCTGATCTGTGGGTTAACCCTTAAGCTGCCAGGTTTTTAGTCAAGTAAAAATCAAAAATGTTTGACCCCTGACCTCACGAAACCCGCAAAACAGCCGGCAGCCCTAACTCCCCTAACTTCTGGGTTTCGAGCGCTAGATGCACGCAAAACTGTTTTCTTCTAGGAAATACCCTATCCCGGTTATAGCCGGGCCCAGCACACAAGGCATGTTTCTGTATCCCTGATAAAAGGAGGTGAAAGTCTTTCCTTATGTCGTTAATCCATCTTCTATGTGGTCGTCGCCATGGATTTTGTTCTTTCACAGTCATTGTGATGATCTTTCTGGGCCATTTCTTCTTATCCATTCTCTGATCTTTTATGCAATTCTGTCTTCCCCTCATTTTTTTTTTGTACAATCAATGCCATGAACCACAAAGTTGAAGCTGGAATGTCTGTACTAACTTTTGTTTCATGTCCCCCAGGTTTGGGAGCCAGTGTCGTGGTTGATGTCTCTGAACTCTCCCACCTTACATGAGGACTATGTCTTCACAGGGGGACACACTGTCAAGTTCTTCTACAACGGTCAGTTTGAGAACAATACCAGATACTGATAAACTCTTCTTCCTTCAAGTGGTGAATCCTGAGACTTTGTTACAGTAGTAAAAACGGATTAGGCCATAGCAAGTAAATTTTATGGATGACATCCTCCGCAGACTCCAAAATTAATGAGATAGGGCGGGAAAAAAACAAGGCGGGCCAAAAAAAACAAGATTCCTATATCTTCAAATTTTAAGATCATAATTCTTGTTAAGCTACGAAATATGATATCATGACCAACAGGTCTTTTAGTCCTGTATTCAACCTATGTTTAGGCCTGCATTCATTAATATATAATATAAAACCCCCTTGATTCAATAGTAAACATGTCCTTGCCGTAGATGTGTATACATCTCAATAGACTACAACAAATGCAGAAAAGATCTTGTTGTACCATCATCTGAAGCAACTACACTGGGTATTCATATGCGATGAAACACCTTGTGTATACAGCTCAATTTACTAGAACCCCCCCCCCCATTATTTATATAATGTCCTTGTTAGAACAAACGCAGAAAACAGCTTGTTATCATACCACCATGGGCAGGAACTACACTGGGTATTCATATGCAATGAAACACCTTAGACTGTCAATGTTTACGACATATTTGCCAATTTTTGGCATGTTGGCCACCGTCGGAGGGCAATGAAATGTCTTGTTTTTTATTTCGAAATCAGGCGAAAATTAATGAGCGCGCTGATGTCATCCATAAAAATTACTTGCTGTGGCCTTACTGTCAATTGTCGGTAATGCTGATGTTGGATTCGATCTTTATTATACAGCTACATGTAGCAGATTTATCAGTCTTAATTTTGTTGATATCTACATAAGTTGTCTCTGTAAGGTATACATGTCATATAAAATCACAATTACAGTTAGTGTTGATTAAACACTGAAAGACATTTTATCGTAAAAATGAGTTCTCAGTTAAGTAACCAAGAACGTAACCATGTTTTGAGTTTATCATTTGGGGTTTTTCATGTTGCTTACATGTAGTTAACTTTATCTTGCATTCAGAATTGTAATACTTGTAACCTCTTTAGTATAACCAATTTAATGCCCCAGTCACACAGCAGGAAATTTGATTGGCCGGCGAGACTACAAACTCCAAAATGACACTCCATTTTCTCCTACCACGAAATTAAATCACAGCAAACTTGAATACATTTACAGTATGCTTCAAAATCTTAACACTTTACATTTTCTGAACCTTCAGTGACTAAACGAGATGCGGACATCCACTTCCTGTACAGCCTGGAGTACGTTCTGGTGACAGTGTCCGTCTCTCACAGTTCCCGTGGCAACCTGGAGCTGAAGCTGGTTTGTCCCAGCGGCACCAAGTCTGTCATTGCTGCCGCCCGGCCCAAGGACAAGTGAGTGTCACAATTTTTTTTCATTCAAAGAAAATATCAAATAATACAAATGAAGGGAAATAGACGAAGTACTCTTATATTCTCGCCGTCACTTGTACATTACGGAAAATAAGATGTTTGACAACACGTGTGAATAAGTGAATGAATACATGTAAATACATAACAGTGTCACAATTGGGATGAATGGTCATTTTGGATGGTGAAGTAAAGTTGTCAGCTCTGTGTATGATCAAGTGTCAAACTTCTGCACTTGAAAGAACACACTTTTTGAACACGCTTTTTGAGAAGAGTAGGATGGGTGACCCAGTGTGCTTGGCTAAAAATGCAAGCTGTAGCAAAGCCACACTGCGCTACTACAACCGGTAGCTACTTGGAAAGGCATCATGCTCAGTTGAGGATGATGGCTTGACCTTTAGGAAACAAAAATGTTGTGTTTCCAGTCACTCGACCAACCTTAGCAACAAAAACCTGCCAATCTTAGCTTCCTGGGGGTCACCTGCTGGTAAGGGACATAAAATTTTTGATCCAAGTAATGAAAATGGTGTAGAATTATTTTCCAACATGTTCTGTTGCAGTAGAAAAAGTGATATAAACAGACACGCCAAACCTTAAGTTCAACACCCCACATACATGTAACAGTATATCTGTGTAATTTAAATATGATGTTGAGAATACCAGTGTCCTGATGCATTTCACTTGTAAATTGTTAAACTGTAATTTGTTGTATCAGTTCAGCCGACATATTAAGAAAGAAAAAAAAGAGAGAATCCCAACCTACTGATGCTATTCTTTCAGGATTGTAATCGATAACACAAATTCAGTTTCATCAGTTTTCCTAGGCCTTACTTATGCAGCCATTTCTCAGCACTCTCGTGTAAGTAATACATATTCAACATGTTGCCTCCGGATGATTGTTATATCATATGTACCAATGAAATCTGCTACATCAGTGCAACTTTGTTTCTTGTTTTCTGTCTCCACCAGATCCAAAGATGGCATCAAGGAGTGGACCTTCTCCACCGTGCGGTGCTGGGGGGAGGCAGCAGTGGGCATATGGGAACTCCTCATCACTGATCATGGTAACAATCTTCTATTCCTTAGGCAGATGTGAAACATAGTAATTCTTTTATCATAATTGTAGTATAGTTCTTGCATACTTAAAAAGTGCATTCTTTGGTATTTGAATACTTTTACTTGGAAGAATTTTTGTCGAAGAAATTTGATTGTATAAAATCTAAATCTGCATAGAAAATTGGATCCTTGTGTCTTATTGCCTGCAAAATTGATAGTTGTTAGTGTGACTTTCTGTGATATGCAACTTTTGCTAGACCAATGGAATGCCACAACCTGAGCATAGCCATTTAGTGCTTTTCAACGTACAACTGTACTACCCCCTTTACCCAGGAAACCCAGGTGAGGGGTGGGGGAAGCTGGAGCACTGGAAGCTGACTCTATATGGGTCTTCCCTCACACCAGCAAACATACAAGCCAGAAGGGAGTAAGTGTCTGCCTTTAAACCTATCTTATGATTAGTGGTGCGGATCGGTCCGGCCGGACCGGTTCCGGACTTGTAAAACGTTTCGGTCCGAGTCCAAAAAAACCGAAACGCTGAGAACCGGTTTTTGGACTTGTCAAAATAATTAGCACTTATGTACATATGTACATCCTCTGTTTGATCCTTAACTCTCTAAAACCTTCCATAAATCACGAAGTTTGCGATGGAAAAGACGCAAACATTTGTTGTTGGCTTCTGATATGGCCGCTATTGCCATCAGGAAGTCTCACAACTCCTCGCGAGATCTGGGTGACGTCAAGGGAACCTAGCGATGTGATTGGCTTAGCCATGTCATGCGTTGGGGGACTTCCCCAATGGGCCCAGTGGCGGCCATGTTTGACCTGAGATAGAGAGAAGAAGCTTTGTTTTGCGACCTTTGCCTGCAGCCCGGGAACATTGCGTGTCACAGGGTACAGGTCAGGTAAACACAATGCCGGCAGTATGTGAGAAAAATGATCCGGTGTGCCGGGGGCGTCAAAATATATTGCAAGGCTCTTGAGACGCCACCAGAGACAACCCTACATGTAGGTCACCACGCTGATTAGAGAGCATACTAGTACTTTTGTTCTGAATATACACGTTGTTCTGACTGCAGACGTGTTTTTGTGTGAATCTTTCCCTAGTTTAGAGAATTTAGGGGGATTAACAATGGTAACAGCATTAGTCACATAATGTGACGGCAATGTTTGGTGCCGGACCGGACCTTACAAGTCCGGACCTGAACCGAAACCTCTGGACTCGAGTCCGGACCGGAACCGGAACGTGGGTTTCGATCCGCACCACTACTTATGATATAGCAAGTTTGAGCGAGTGCAAGTTGTCTTTTTACATCTGTGAAAATAAAGGTATTGTTTTCAGTTTGTTTGTTTGTCTTGGTGTGTGCTTGAAATTCAGTCAGTCAGAAACTCACACACATTTGGTGTCAAAAATTTATGATCTCATCTATACCTACAGCTGATGTTTGGCATAAGTACAAGCAATGCCCAAGTGAAATGTTTTCTCCAACAGCTGAATTGTTTTATTACAGGATGGTTGAGGATGCCATGGATGGCAGGTTCCTCAACTCCAACCACTCAGCCCCATGCCCCCCTCCCGAACCACCAGCGTATGATGAGACTAAAGCAATCAGAGTGAAGACACTCAAGGTGAACAAAACTCTTTTCAACAATGACTTACTAATTCTGTAAAAGAGGAAATGTTTGTAAAAATTTAATTTTGCAGGAGGGAGAAATTGGAGTGTTTCTGGTGGTTTTAATTCCACGGTAAAGAGGTCATGACAAAAATTTCCCCCTTTGCAGTAGTCCTCTTGGTTATCTCAAAAACTTGATTTAAAACTTGATTTTGACTTAATTTAGATCCACAATTATTTTCAAGTTGACATTTCAGCTTTTCTTCCTGTGGTCTATACATTTAGTACATTAATGCATCATATAACAGAAAGGCCGAAGAAACAAAACAATCATATATAATTATTATAAGATACGGAAAAAAAATGGTGTTGCTTATTCCTTGTTAGATCCTGGTGCTGACCGGTGGCATGACTGTGCTACTGGCCCTGTACTACACCGTGGAACAAGCCTTCCTGAACAAGGAAGATAAGGAGGGTGTCCCTCCTCCCATCAACCCTGCTCCAGAGGGGGGTCCTCGCGAGACCGACCGCCTCATACCTCAGCAAGACACAGCCGAGGAAATCCCTATGCAAACTCTACCACTTACAGACACAGTACCAAAAGACACCGCTAACACAGAAGAGTCAGTAGTTAGCAACGACACAGCCGACAACAGTCCGGCACTAGAAAGGCGGCCTCTTTTATCTTCTCGATGCGATATTCAGATCCTAGAGCTTCCAGGTAACGCCACTGAAGATTCGGGTCTGACGTCTCCCACATCTGAGACATATCAGAATGAGATGTGGTCTGCAAGAGACAAGGATGTACTTAATGTGTCGTGTCAAGAGAACCAAAGTTCTGTTGTACTGGAGTTAGAGTCCAGTGAGAAAGACTGGGAGGAACAGCCCCTGCTAGCTGTGGATCAGGAGGCTTCTGATGGTACGACTCAGCTGGGCGACTTTGCTAACCAATGTGTGCTTCCTGTATCTGAACAAATCACAGTCGATCTACAAGAGCACAGTAGGACTTCAAGTTCAATAGAAGAAGATGCCGGTATTTCAGAACAAAGTGCCAGACAATCTCTCTGATTCCAAAAGTCTTCCACAAGCAATATTTCTACCGAGATGTCTTTATAGCGAGTGCCAATAGTTTTGTTTTCAGGGATAAGGAATGGCACTTGACTGCATTCCAAGATTTCTGCTATGTCCTCCCAATTGAGATGCTTCCCATTCAGAAGAAAACAGGCTTTAAGGAGACACATCTCACTCACTGCTGCTCCTGGTGTTGTGATGGTTTTGGCCAGGATTAAGCACGTTCTTTAGTTTGTGATTAATTTGAGTTTAGATCTACCCGACATACTAGTTTTTAGTACAAAGTTTTGCAGAATTGCGACAGCTATTTTAAAACTTTGTCATGAAAATGTTGTCGAGCACAGAAGATGTGTTTTGACTTGTCTATAATAGTTGCTATCACTATTAACATGCCCTTTTGATCAAAGAGCTTTTAAATTAGTACATATTCTTATTTTATATCTATTGTGACAGCATTAGACCTAATGTGCTGAGTAAGATGACGTAAAACAGCCAAAGCCATTTTAAACATGATCATGACAGCTCATATGATGTACCTACTAGTAGCTTTTTTGGTACCAGGGTATGGACAGGAAATGGTCTGCCATGTTCAAAAATAGACATGAACAACGGCTTTAAATACATTTAACAAACAGTACTAGTATTTCAATCTTCCAGAGCTCCTCTACACATGTCTACATGTAGATTTCTTTTGTGGACATAGCTAGCATTCAACTCTGGCATTTTAAAGCACTACAGCTGATCATATGTCAACTGCTGTGCCATCTCCAAAGGTATGCTATCTCCAAAAGATGTAATTTTGCATCACTAAACACAACAAAGGCCAAAGTGACTTTCTGTCTAGATTTGTGAATACACACTTCTCGTCTTCCTACCAGAAAACTAACTTAACTGGCCACAGGTATGATTTCTCAAATGTAAGAACAGAGAAAAATTGAGGAAATTCAAAGTGGGCCTTTTTTTAATATCCGTTTCCCCTAAAATCATGGTCCATGAAATGGAAGGAAAAGTTAAAGAAAAACCACAGGTATATCTATAATCTAGCTCTAGTTATGAATAAGTGGTGCAATGGTGATATTTGTTCTTTGGTTAAGATAAGTGATGACATGTGAACACAATCTTTTATCATGATGTGAATTGAATTTGTAGAGAAAAGTGCAATAAGCAATAATACAATAAGTGAGATGACTGCAAAAATTTACGTAATACATTTTTGTTTGTATATGAGCTGCTACGGGGATATGTTTAGCAATTATGTGTTGGACTTGTTGCAAGGTAGTTGGGTGATATAGTGCAGTGTTATTAATGATCATGATGCCTCCATGACTTCTTTGTACACTCTGATGCCTCTACTACCTCTTGTGTCACTATCACGTACATGATGTAAAATATGATCTCCTAGCAGATGTAAGGATCTCAGTCATTCTGAATCTGTTTTTGCAACATTTAGTGCTCTTTACTAGTATTGTAGTTTTGTCGGTTTGTCTTCTTACTTTCAAGAAATACTGTAATTCACTCCTTCTTCACGGTAGCAAAATTTCACGGTGTAAGGAAAATGGACATTTTCACTGAACTTTAACTTCACGGTGGTGGAAAGTGATTTACAGAACGGATGTGTGAAGGAATCATAAATAACAACAACAGGTTTTTTTTCACGGTGATGATAAGTTCACAATACAGAGGTGACCGTGAAAGAAACCAGAATTACAGTAAGTTGTTCTGAACTACTCAAAGCAGATGTAAGGCTGAGATGAATCCTAAAAAATACAGTGCCAGAAAAAAAATAAAATGTTGCAAAAACAGACATAAGACACCAGGGATAAGCCAGATCCTTACATCTGTTTGGAGATAAGTAATACACGTATATGGTGGCTTATATGTGTTTTAGTTGTTTCGTCTTTCATAATGTCTTACATATGTTTGATGTGTGCTCTAAAAAAGGGCACATTTAGGGTTGTGTTAACCTGTATTAGCTTTACATACATTAAAAAAACTATACTGTCAAACCAAGTTTTGTCAATAATGATAACTAACATGCCATTTTTTTTATAGAGACATGCTGTGACTTGGACAGTCCAGCTCATAACTTGCACTGGATACTGGTATTCTCCAAGCAGAGGTTTCAATCAATAGTAGTGGCCGGGATATTCAATGCTTCCCAAAAATTCCGGCCCCCCGATCGAAACCTCTGCTTGGAGAATATATTCAATGGTAATAGCAAAGAAAATTGTCCTACTAGTATCATAAGCATTTGGAATATGCATTTGTAATTCAAGAATTGATGTGTTACATTCAGTCTGGATCAAGGATTATTGAACTGATTCTGTAGTAAATGGGTGATAGATTTTATTCGATGATTGATTAATCAGTGAAACTGGTGGATTGTTTCTAAACTAAGCCATTTCTGTATACATAACTGTTACAATGTAAATCTCATTAACGTGTTACATATGACGGCATCTCATTTTCAAGTTTGTAATAGCAATTCTAATTGTACTATCATACCATTGACTGTAATCATTGCACAAAACTCAAGTGAAGCTCAAGCAATAGCAAAATCAATCATGAGCATACAAATAAAGCATACTTATTGCTTTTCATGCCATTGTTGTGTGCCTTATATCCCACATGATTGTTCATCCTCCTGCTTTCATACCATCATTGTGTGTGTCTTATATTCCACATCTTACACTATCCTTCTAGAAGGCTGTCTGATTCTGGGTCCTGTCTGGGGTAGAATTAGACCTGCCATGCTCCTACAATTAGAAAATCATTTGTTTCTTTGTTTTGTTTTGTTTTTGTTTATTTGTTTGAAATCATTGTTTTACACCAATTTTGTACAGTAGGTACAAGTTGCATTAGACAAGACTGTAAGGTTTGATCCACTCACACCGGGAAGGACCCCTAGTCTTTTCATGGTGTAGCAAGGTCTTTAACGTGTTTTAGGTGAGATGTGGCTCCCCTCAAACACGGGCTACCAGCTTTACATCTCATCTGCGAGGGCTTCCCTGACTGACACTTGGTTCTCCTCTTCACCTGAATCGAGAGAGGAAATAGATGTAAAGTGCCTGTCTCCAAGGGCATAATATTGGGGGCAGCCAGGGCTCCGAACCCAACACTCCACAAGGTCACCTACCTTTCGATGAGGAAAAATCACAATCGCCAGGTAAATGTGAAGGATGTGATACATTGATGGACATCAACCTGTGGCGTGCTACCTTATCAGAGACCATAGCATGAATGTGGGGCACAAATGAATCTCTGAACGACTTGATAGACTGATCCTGACTGTCCATCACAATTAGCAGTTGAACCAATGATAGCAAGGCAATTAGCGGTTCGACCAATGAGAGAGAGGCTGCATGTTCGTCAAATGTCTGTATTGTATCGGGAAACGAAGTTAGTTCAATAATGAGCCCCCTAGCGGCTTTTTAACGTTCTGCAGTGGAACCTCCAGTTTTGATATTTCGTTTTCTGGACATGCTATGGTCGTGATTTGTGAGTAGTAAATAGCTCTTTTGGCGGAGAGTAAGTGGCATTGGCTTGGGCCCCTTAGCGGCTTTTATGGAACTGCAGGGCCGATTTTGTTTCAGACTTTGGAAGATAATAACTTAAGAAGGAGTTGACGGCTGGATCGTCATGATTTTGGTATTTAGATAGCTTGGGTGATGATTTACGTAGTAGATATTGATAATGCAAATCAGAAGGTTGCATAATTTGGAATTTCTATCAAATTTCTGGGTATTAGACATAAATCATACAAATCAGGGCCACATTTACATAGTTTATGAGGAAAACAGCGTTCTTTGCTAAGATAAACCTTTCATACTTTAAACAACTTGTGTCATTTGGGTATGATTTATGAGGACCTTATTTGCATAATCAATGAAAAACATTTATGATACGTCACTTGAAAAGGTTGACGAAGGTATGAGGTCCTGGAATTCTAGTTTCCGATGACCTTAGGAGAAAATCATATGATATGGCCTGTATTCAATGGTCTTGCTATGAATTCCTAAAAGATAAACACTGTTGTTATCATCCACTCTTAAAGTACGGGACAGAAAATGATATAGTACTTCAAGCCGTTGTTGTTCCATGTGTAATATACAATGGGCGTGAGAAGCGCAACAGCTGTTATGGAACGAGAAACCGGTTAACAGCCCTTTACAAACAGTTACCTCGACATAAAAGATTGATCACTTCTTTCCCGTTCTGATCGATTGACACAAGTGGAAACAAGCACGATTTTATGACTTGGAAATGGCCATAACATAATGCAATACTTGAGTGTATGTGATGTGTACATTTTGTTTGTTTTGTGGTGACTGTTCACTTCAAAAGTCCATCAATATTCTAGAGTAATTGTTTTCTTTTGTAACGAATCGTTAAAAATGCACTCGATCTTTCAGGTCCAACATGTCATGTCACGGAACTAGTAGTCAAAGGGAGATTTTATGATACGTTGTATGAACACGAAACCACTTTGACAGCCAATATTTCCCAAAGTCATAAACTGTATCAACAATCTCTACGGGGCTCCAAAGGAAATACGCATATGATAATATGATCGATCATATTGATTGGAGTTCGACATAAATTAATTTTTCAGATCCGATACACTACGTTATGGATGATCCAATGAACAGGACAGCCGTTACTCCGTGTTATGATGGCATTAGCAGAGCGGACTCTACACGTCAGTGTGTGGGCAGTAGCAAGGTCACCTGATACTGACGATAATGACGGGAGACGTTCATTCACTCAGCCGGAAGGGTTCAATCTTGTTTCGCCCTGCTGTACAACACAATCTTACCTTCTTTGGGAACGATTCTTGCTCCATTTACGTTAATTGTGTAGCAGTAATCAACTAGAGAGCCCCTAATAATGACACCACTAATAGGTAGTGATTGAACAAGATGTGCTTGTCCGGAGAAGGGCGGGAGTGCGTGTGTCTCTAATGATTTAAATTGGGGCCTTTAGTCGGGAGAGCGTGCTGTGGTGTTGATATTTCCTCAGCAGGTGTTGCATGAACGCACGGGAGTAGATCGATTGCAGTTCACTCCCAGATGGAGTAACAGTCGAGATAATCATGACCATATAGAATCACTCAGACAGCCACCCAGAGTGCCGTTACCGTAACATGCTGTGTGGGATTGGGAAGACAGCCCACTGCCTTATGTTCTGTTAGCCGCTTAGAGTTTACTTGCTTGTGATTCTACAGGGCACTCTGGAAGGAGGGGAACGTCGGGAACGACAGAGAAAATCCTGGCAAGACAATATTATCTAGTGGACGTCCCTAAACCTGCTCGGAAGGCTGACGGCGGCGAGAGAGAGACAAATCTCTATCTTTATCACGTGTACCTTGTCCCCCAAACGACTAGGTAGACATTTGCTTGTACAGCAGTGTAGGAAGGTATCCGGGTCGCGACCTTTCCAGGAAGGATCGAGGCTATATCACCACACAGTATTGTAGGCGACTGGAGAGGCCCTTATGTGCAACCTGCTATGACGAGTCGAGCTGCGCATGCGTCACTGAGACATCTATTGTCTCACCCTGACGTATAGGTAAACAGGTGGTTTCCGCTTGACCAGCTTTCTCTCTTTTCAAATATTTCGAGAAAGCCCGCCGCGTACCTGCTAGGTAATTGCTTGGACATTGTTTAGATATGCTGGCGGCCATTGACTGAATATTAGAAAACAGTAACTGGTCCGTATCTGGACTGTCAGGGCGTTACTTTACTTGGTTGGTGATCTAAGGACAGGTCGACAGGAAGCTCTGCTCATACAGAGTGTATGTTATGGTAACGGTTCTTCTGAGAAAAGTCTTTTATCTTGTCAATCACGTGGCTCGGTGCAGTCTTGCTTGTCGTCAGTGTCTCACAAGGTCTCACGAATCACCACGGCTTGTATGTTGTCTGTGGCGAAGCCTTAACGTTCTGTGTCAGGAGTCAAACGATTTGCTGTCGGTCATATATTAGCATGTTACCTTTGCCACCCACGCTCTGAGAACACGGTAACAAAAGGCCAGCCGTGTGTAGCACATGTTCCCACAAGGACGGCTGTCTAACAAATGAGGTCACTGATCTCACCCAGGGCAGTGAGTGTGTATTTTTCTCGAACAGAGAGGTGTTGTGTCGGGCGGGCTGAGAGACAGGTGTCGTCTGGAGGAGCGCCATGGCCATGAAAGAGGCGTCGCCCCCACCTTTGGGCGCTACGGCCTTGGAGAGCAGCACGGACACAGACGGGGACGACGACTCGTCACCGGCGCAGCACAGCTGCTCTCTCACCGCCAGTAACCCCGGGAAGCGATGGGGCAGGCGGCGGCAGTCATACACCGAGCAGAAACGGAAGAAACAACAACAGCAGCAACACGACAAGCACAAGTGCATGGAGGGAGACATCGCGTTGTTTCGCGGAATGAAGAAACGGTGTATGAAGCGACGGTCGATGCCAAAACGCAGCCCACAGGCAAGTCTTAGCATCAAATCTTTATTTTGAAACTTACCCACAGCAAACACAGACTTGGGCAGCCGTTTGGCCCTTCTCAACGTGAAGCCATATTCTAAACCCTTGAGGTGCGTACGTCATATACCCACTGAAACCGTCTAGTAGCTTGGTATTTTTCTCGGTAGAATGCACCTGGTTTTTAAGAATGACCCTTACCCAATTATCCCTTTTAATCCCACCCCTTGTCACGTTGGTAAACAACTGGCACAACGCGACCTCATTCCTGATCGATTTGTTGGATGTAAGGATTATTTGAGCCTGATTAAATTATTTCCTCCGTCCAATCAGCAGGTGAGACGGTGCCGGGAAGCATGCACCTGTCCGGTACATAATATCCAGCCTAGCGGGGGTTACTGGATCGAGTGTTCGGGGCGTGAAACTACTTCACCCGAAGAGAGACTTGACAAGGAGTCGTGTGCCCACGACACGGAACAAAAGTCACTTGACGAGAAGATAGTATTTCACTTAGAGCCAACGGAAGAGGAGCAATACAGACAACATCTGTACGGGAAGCAGCACTGGATATACTGTGCGTCAGACGCTGAAATCGGACCGGTCGTCCTTGCACTCAGACAAGAGCAAGGGCATGAAAGAGAATCCATCCGGTACGTCAGTAACATATCATTACATCACTTCTGTTTAGAGACATTCTAGATTAGAGGGTAGCCTGGCTGCCAGGCTGTTTCCAGGGCCTACACACAGGCCAGCTCTTCTAATCTCCAAGCAGATCTACAGATGGCAATACAGTATCCAAAGGGCCAAAACAGCCAACTAGCCACCGCCCGGGGATCTGCCTTTAGTCGGAACCATCATTGAACAGAAGCGGCTCCTCCCTATTTGAGTGAAGGCAGATCCCGGTGGCCTTTGGATACTGTTTGGGCCTTTTGGATACTGTTTTGCCACTGGTACATCTGCATGGAGGAACTCCTCGGTTCTATGGTCAGCATGACCGCAAGGACATTTTACCACAGCACCGAGTTATACCCTGTGTCTCAGGGGGTAAAATCTCTTTGGAGGCATGTTGGCCATAGAGCCGAGGAGCTGGCTTGTGTAGACCCTTGGAACAGTCTGGTATCCAGGCTATCGCAGAGGACGATGGCGCAGCTGTCACGGGCCTGATTAGCCGGCTACAAATCGAAGGAAGTCATTTTCATAGATCGACCTGTACGTGCCCAATTTTGCAAAAGCTTTTGATTTCTCCCCATAGCCGTTTTCAAGGATGATGACTTACAGTTTGTTTTGTCTATCAGTGGGTTTTTTTTGCCAAAGAAAGATGTCACGTCCACCTGACAAAACAGAAAATTTGTTTGAAAAACTAGAGTTATACATATTTAGAAAGATATGATTTACAGTTCACAACTTTGAACAGTTTGAAATATGTGTATCCGTGATTTTTTTGCCAAAGAAAGCTAAGGTGTCGCGTCCGCCTGACAAAAGCAAAGAATTGCTGTTTGAAACATTAGTGTTATACCTAAAGATGACTTGCAGGTTACAACTTTGAGAAGGTTGTTTTGTCTATCTGTTATTCTTTGCCAAAGAAAAGTGTCATCACGTCCGCCTAACAAAACTAAGACGTGGAAGAACTAATTTGTTTGAAAAATCAATAATCATACTTTTCAGATGGCGATTTTTTGCACATTTTTTCGTTTTTTTTCCATTTATTGAAATTTACGTACATTTGTGGGAGATTTACTTACATAACAGGTGACTATCACCTTTTCAAGATGTCAACCCGGACCAGACTGTAAGGTTTGATCCACTCACACAGGGATAAGAACCCGCACTACGCGCGTTACGCTCTGACAAGTTCCACAGAAATGCTGACAGGTTCGTGGAAAAATGGTTCTGTGTAGTGTTGTAAACAAGTTGACGGTTACACAAAGTGCACATACATGTACTGAGATGTGGTGCGTTTCGGCAACCTGGACAGTTTGAGTTTGAGTTTATTCAGATCAACAATTAGCTTAACAGTGTACACGTACATTGTAGCTACTCTTCCTATGGTCCTTATCAGCAAACATAACTGGACAAAACTACATGGCACACAGGAACGCGACATATACAGAATATACATGTACATAAATAAATGTACAGTTCGGCCCCTAGTGCCCCTTAGCCAATCAGGACCATGTTCAGAACGACTGGGGTTATGGTTAAGGTCAGGGTCAGGGTCAGGGTCAGGGTTAGGGTTAGCGTTGTGTTAAAGTTAGTCTAGAAACATCTTAGGCACGACGTGCCGAAACGTCCGACATCCACAGAAGTGATTAATGACATGCGAAGTATGTCATGACGTTAGTCCATTGAAGCGTCATATTTCAATCTTTATCTTCACTGACTTGTGGATGGTGGTCTTAAGTGTCAACAAGTACACGGTGTCGGTTGCTATGGTCGTACTAATTAGCTGATAAATCACAAATTCGCATAGAAAGACTGTCGAACCTGTAACAAGTGCATAAGTAAGCACTGTTGTTCAAAAGTTGTGCTACGTACATTGTATATCTGCCTCTGACACTGTCACTCAGCAATGTACCGTTAGTTCTTCTGTGCACGGAGACACATGTTGTAGAGTGACAGGAAGTGGTACACATGTAGAAGATGTCTCACCACAGAGTGACAGGAAATGGGCTGACCGCAGACTGACAGTAATTGCAGAGTGACAGGAAGTGGAGTTCAGAGTTGGCACATTTAGCAATTTATCAATGGGCTCACCGCAGACTGACAGTAAGCCAAGGTTCACAAAACGGTCCCAAAATGAGGGGAGTTGTGGAGTGACAAGAAGTGGAGTTCAGAGTTGGCAGATTTGATGATTTATCAATCTTCCCATCTTTGCCGCCCAGAGTACAGGTCCGTACGAGTGCGCAGTCGCTGGTTGGCCTGGTGCCGTTCACAGCCCTGTGTGCGGACAGGTATGACGCGGACCGCATCTCGGCAGCCCTGGGGGAGGAGATGGGGGTGTCCGGGCTGCACAGCGTCACCCATCCGCTGGCGCCGGAGCAGCTCGTCAGGCTAGACGATGTGAGTTACGTATACCCCTGACCTCAAGCCCCCCTCTCACCGAACCCGCGGCACGCTGGCGGCGTCGCTGCGTCCTAAACTGGATTTGTGTTACCCTTGGCTTTGTAATGGAATATCATTTAAAACGTACAAGTATGACCAAAAATACAACAAAACACACAAAGCTTAAAAAGATTCGTTTTTTTGTCGTTGAAATTCGTTGAGTGTTTTGTCAAATCGATCGGCCGCAGCGACGCCGCCAGCGTGCCGCGGGTCCAGTGAGGGGGGGGGGGGGAGCTTCATGGCACCAAATATGTGTGGTTTAAGCACACTATAAGCGTTTTATGACGGTCCCCTCAAAACTTGGACATGGATTTCATGCAATGTTAGTTACTAGTATCAACCTTCAAAACGGACTCACATGATTCTTACAAATTTGTGCAAATTGAGGATGACATGGTGCATGAACTTGAAGCATAAGATAAGTATATATCCGTGAAACCTGAGGTATTGTCAATGGCGTGTCTGCCTGTTTGTCTGTATGTGTTTCCACACAAATGTTCACATGCTCGGCAAGTCGGGAACACTGTCAGGAAGTTAGGTCAAAGGGCCCAGAAAGGTCCCAGAATGATAAGTTATCAAAGGCTGTCTCATTTCCTGTATTATATGCATTTCTCTTGTGTTGCGGGGGCTAGTGCGAAAATACATAGTCAGAGATATTCGCAACTAGGAATGAAACAAAAAATTATTTTTTTCAAACCCTCAATATTTTACGGAGGTATGAGATCTTCGATCTCCTGTTAAACACGATATGTTTATAGTCCTGTTGTTGTGTACAATGTTCTAGGAGCTGGAGAAGACAGACTTTAAGGTGGGCGTTCTGTACGTGAAGGAGGGCCAGACTACGGAGGAAGAAATCTTGGCCAACACCTGCAGTTGTGAACTATTCAACGAGTTCTTGGGAAACCTCGGGGAACGGGTCAACCTGAAAGGTCCACGATTTATGACGAAAAGCACTTAAAAACCCAATTAACGCTGCTAAGATATGATATTGTTTATGGCGGGCATATTTACATAGCCTGTTGTGGTCACATCGTTAGGAGAATATTACGGCACTAACTGTATCTGATATAAATTCTACGTTAACGTCCAAACTAGCGACGTTCTCATGTTGAAAATTCAACGCTTAACGTAAGTTTAATGTAAGACGCCTAACGGAGAATGTATCTGAACTAAATACGCACAAGGGCCTTTATGCACGAGGGCGAGCCAAAAAGTAATGCAAGTGGTTTTATAACAGGCACATTTGTTCATCGAATGAGTTGAAATTTGGCACGAATGCAAAGACACATTACGTCTTGAGACTGAAATGTCTCAATTTCATGTTGACATTTTTATAAGTGACTGAGTTGAAAAAAATGAGCCTGTTATAATTGCATTACTTTTTGACTTACCCTCGTATGATAGCTCGTGACAAGATGGCAGGTGTTCTTTATGACCGTACCATATCTGACTGTTACTCGATTAACTTCGTTAGCCGATAGTTCGTTTGCTTGTTTTCTTGTTTGTTTGTTTGTTTGTTTGTCTGTGTTTTTGGGCTTGCCATACTTACGCGCACGTTCTTTGACAGGTTTTGACGGTTACTGTGGCGGCCTGGATAGGTCAGGTGACTTGACGGGAGAGACGTCCGTGTACACGGAGTGGCGGGGTCTCAGACTGATGTTCCACGTCTGCACACTCCTACCGCACGACCCGGCAGACAGCCAACAGGTAACGGCAACAAACACTTTCGGAAAACATTACGTCACTAACAAACATTATCATTCATACTCTTACCGCACGACCCTGCAGACAGCCAACAGGTAATGGCAAAACAAACACATCCGAGAAAAGATTACGTCACCAAAAAAACTTTATCATTCACACTCTTACCGCACGATCCTGCAGACAGTCAGTTGGTAACGTCAACAAACACTTTCGAAAAAACATTACGTCACCAGCAAACATTATCATACACACATCTTTTACCCATATATTCCATGGGTTAAAGGCACCCAGAGCATTTTATGAGGCTTGATACCAATACATATCGTCATCCAAGGAGCAAAGCTGCGATGTCTTTGTGTAGTGAGAACTAATAGAAAATCTAAGCGCTAATGGACTAATCCTGACTGTCCATCACAATTCGCGGTTCAACCAATGAGAGAGTGACTGCATGTCCGTCAAATATTTGCATTTTTATGTTTTTATTTGGAATTTCTACGCTTTGACGTAGGTGGGCGGGGCAATGGGATAGGTCAATTTCGCTAGGCGCGTGAAACTAAACGGATCACCGAGTATATAGCTTATTTTTGTGCCGCCTTTGGACACTTCTGACATGAAATTATCGCCCAATTGTGGTTAACAGTAGCACTAAATGTCCATTTCATGAAGATTACCGCGACTAGAATATATCCAGTTTTCAAGCCTCAGAAAATGCTCTTGGTGCCTTTAACGTCGATGGAAATATAGAAGACATTGGCCACATAGACTGAATGACATGCAAGAAGAGTAGGCCGACCATAGAATTACGTGGGTTGCAAATTGTAATTTTATGGACGGCTCATCTGGCATATCATTCAGTCCATTCAGGTCTGAGTCTTCTACTACTAGTATTTTCTCAACAACTCGTGGACTCTAATTAACTGATTCCTTCCTTAAAACAACAAACAATTGTTACTGAGAGAAAATGAAATACTGTGACCTAGGAGTATTTTCTTTGTATTCAAATATGTCAACAAAACAGAAATATTTACTGTCGCAAAATCAGTGAACGGTAACTAAAAGTTGTTGCACTTCAGACTCTTGTTCAATCACTGACGAAAGAAAACGGGTGCTGTCTGAAATGTCTGACCGTTTACAAAACTTATTGAGTTGCTTGTGTTGAATGAGTATCTTTTTTATTGGTTATCTTATCAATTACTAGTAGATGTATGTCTAAGGCCATGTTGATTTGATTATATTGATGTCATCCTCTGGGGACCCCAAAACTGATGCGAGCGTGCGAAGAAATAAAAGGTTTGGCAAAAAAGTCGACTTCAGTATATATGAAATCCACGTGGTCAGGAAGAATGAACAAAACTGATCATACAGAGTATGGTATACTGAAATATAGAGTCTTCATTTTTGTTCTTTCAAAACTTCTTTGACTTTGGAATCGACTTCTACGACATGAGCATCCGTTCTCCGAAACAGCATGCATTCTTCTCATTTTGCAGCTGCTTTTTACGATTCAATGTATGGCCGAAACCAATTTTGTTTTGGAAACGGAAGAAAATTGATGAGCGCGCAGATGTCATTCATATAATCAAATCAACATGGCCTAACCTTCGTGATCGTTCAAATGCATTGTTTTCTTCTTCATACATGACTTGTCCTTTGAACCGCTCCTGCTAGGTCCAGAGGAAGAGGCATATCGGGAATGACCTGGTCTGTGTGGTGTTTCTGGCGGCCACCCGTACCTGGTTCAACCCGTCCGTCATTCAGTCCCACTTCCTGCACACCTACATCGTGGTGCAGGCCGACCCTGAACAGCGGCCGCCGCAGTATAAAGTACGCAACATTTCAGAACATGCGCTAGTTATATACAAAGCTAAGGCATGAATGTGTGCTAGTTTGACCGGTGCAGTGGCAAAGTACTAGTAAGCAGAGTGTTCGCATTGCATTCGGTAGCTATAGGTCGTGAGTTCGATCCTCGGCCGAGTCATAACGAAGACTTAAAAATGGTACATAGTAACGTAAGGTGACCAGTTAACGGTCGATTTGTTAACAACGCCATTTTATGGAAAACGCGCTCGCAGAAGTAAATACTTTTCCTTTCGGAAGAAATCTTAGTCGGTCTGTATCAAGATCTGGATGGCATCATATTTCTTCTGTTGCAATTATGGTGCCGTGAGAGCTTTGGTCGTATGTCTTGTATCCCATACACTTCAACATTTGCTAGTCATCTTATGACTATATCTGTACAATTCTTAACACTATGGTCACTAAAAAAGTGATATTTGCGAGCAAATGCTCCAGATATTTCCTTCCCATGAATTTAATGATCATGTCATTTGAACTTTTCCGGTTTTTCAACTATGTGGAGGTCATGGTGAGTATAATGCATTAATGGTGTAAACAGTGGTGAAATAAGATTTAAGTATATAGGATGAAGTCTGAAATGATGAGTCCCCCGTCCGTCTGAATGACAAAGTCGTTTCCCTCTCTGGCCCAACAGGTGTCCGTGGTGTCGCGGGATGAGGTGTCGCCGTACGGTCCGCCCCTGACAGAAAGACACATCTTTTGTAACGTAAGTTACACTTTTTGCTAATCTCGAAGCAGATATAAAGCTAGCAGTCGGGCTTCTTTTGAGTGTATTTTGTGGTGTTTTATACAATTTTCCGGAGTTGAGCGCATTTTACAGATGCCCAACTCACACAGTCTGCAAAAAGCGCTCATCTCCAGAAAAACGTACAAAACACCGCCAAATACGCTCAAAGCAAGCCCGACTGTCACATCTGATCACCCTTTTGCTTTTCAACTAACAGCAGCTAGGCTAAGCCGTACGATCAGAAATAACGTTTTGTCTGTTCCTTGTCCACAATAGATGTCATCTGACTTATGTTCTATGCTATGTTTTTATACAAAAATGTATCTAATGATTAACGTAGGTGCTTTTTCCATGCTATGATATAGTGTTAGATAGGGATTTGTGGAGAGTAAAATCCGTTTTTCCGTCAAGGAAAAATAACGTTTTGCCTGTTCCTTGCTTAATTGTCCACAATAGATGTCATCTGACTTATGTTCTATATCTTTATGCACAAATGTATCAATGAATACCATAACTTGTAAACTGAATCGTCAACGCAGTATTGTATGCATTTTCATTACGATTGTATCTTATTGGCCTTTTTACATCACTGTAGAACTTGTGTAGTGCATGTGATGACAGTGTTTTCGTGTTCCAGGACTCGACGTTCAGAGAGTGGCTGTTGACAAAGATTGTAAACGGCGAGAGGGCGTGTTACTCCAGTCCCAAACTGGCCTCTATGCGGGTATGTTCATCATTAATCTTCACAAATAAATGTACAGTAGACGTTATAAGAGAATTCGAATGATCATTCATTGTCGGCGACTGCTTATCAGTTGCGGTTTCGGGTGTTATAAACGATATCACAACACCTGAGTGTGAAGGATCGTGTGAGGATCGTGTGAGGATCGTGTGAGGATCGTGTGAGGATCGTATGTTCAGAGTCAGGAGTCTTGTTTCTATCCCTTCCAGGAACGCACCAGACGACACCTTCTAGACGAAATGGTCAAGGACTTCTCAGAACAGAACGAGATCATGAAGCAAGGAAATCCACTCTTCGGAAATCGCAAGTGAGAATTAATTGTTATGAAGACACACACGTATAACGTTTCACCGACAAATCTATTTGTATCATATCAGTATTTTGTAGGGATCCGTATCAAAACGACGAGTGGAATGGAAAACAGCACTCTCGTGATTTCTCACGTTTGATTTCTCAAGTCGTTGGATTTGGATCTTCTACATATTAATTGTACCGTAGTTGTGATATTTCTCGTATTGTAGATGGCAATGTTTTATTTTTTCAAAAGCAGAGAAATGATAGTCAATGAAGTTAGATTCATTCGAATCTTTGGAACACAATCCGGTTGTCACCTTGATGCTAACGCACGGTCTTCACGGGTTCTCAGGTTTTCAGGCGTTGGTTGACTCTCGGAGTGTAGTTTCCTCCAATGCGCCATCAACGTTTAAGTTGCTGTCTATCGTCTCTTCTTAATGAGACTTTATATTGAACATCATTTCATCTTACTGATGTTGTTTATTATTTCTTCTTTAAGGTTATTTTCTGTCGATATCTACATCTTTTTTTATTCAAGCCCCATTCACATATAAACCGACCATGGCCTCCCGACCTTCTCCAGACCATGATTGGGAGTTAGCCGTTAGCAAGGCCACCTGTCAGGGTTGGGAGTTTGACGGAGAGGTTGGCTATTGGTGTGTAAGAGATTGTCTGCGCCGGCCAAATTTTGAAAAATCAAAGTCATCAGAAATACTGTGCATAATCTACTTGGATGCAATCAGATACTCTCCAAGCAGAGCATGGGTTTCGGCTGGTTTTTGACGTGTTTTTAGGCGTTTTTGTCGGGCTTTCTACTTTGTCATCTTTTTTTTTTGTATATACAAAAAAAAAGATGACAAAGTAGAAAGCCCGACAAAAACGCCTAAAAACACGTCCAAAACCAGCCGAAACCCATGCTCTGCTTGGAGAGTAACAATCAGAGGAGCGAACCTAGGACCAACCATGGTTAGGGAGTGGTCGGGAGCAGAGTCATTGTAACGCCCTGAATATGTAACAACCCTTTCCAACGGCTCCCCTGTCCGTTCCTCCCCCAGGAGATGCACCCTGCTGCCGGACAGTCTTCACCAGGACGTGTGTCAGGTGGACGAACTGAGCGCCGACTTCGCCACGGCTTTCTCAGGCAACATGGCGGGCGTGTGTGACGTCACCTTTATAGTCGGTACGTCTGCTTGCTTGTCTGTTTGTTTGTTTGTTTGTTTGTTTGTTTGTTTTAGACCTTTTATTGTTAATTTGCTAAGGAAATGAAAGCACAAAGATAATCATAAAGGGATATCTTAACTTATAGCGAAAATACACACGGCTGATCTGATTACCAAATAGGTTCACAGCACCAGTCCATATTATCATGTACAGATTACTAGTAAGTTCCGGCATGGTACTTATCTTTTTTTAAATACGTAAACACAATAATCAGGGCTCCAACCTGATGAAAGCAATATGTATATCAAATCAGTGTCTGTTATACTCATTTCCAGTCTTCAGATGTCATATCTTGATAAAACGAGGTGACGTCTGTTGAAGTCATTTTAATCAGTAGCAATATTCTATCATATGGCCCGGCTACAAAGACCACTATTGTTGATATTGTTATTTTCATGGATCATCAGGTCGAGAGCGAGCTCGGGTCCGTGGAGTTCGAGCCATCCTAGTTCTCAGAAACAGGTAAATGTAGAAATGTTTGCGGTAGTTTTATATTCGCGGTTTTCGCGGCAACCGTTTCACCGCGAACGTAAACTACCGCGAACATTTTGTCCAATACTGTAGCAGTATGTGACTATAGCGCTGCCGCAAACTTAAAACCACTGCGAACACTCCATTTTCGCCTTAGCGCGAAATAGAAACCACGCGAACTTGAAATGCATTTACAGTATTTTCAGTTCTAGTTCACATCATATGTTGCTGTTATCTTTCTCCAAGTACTACGATATCCGTAACTCTGTGTAATCGTCTTAGATTGATTGTTTCCGGTTTGTATTCGGACTAATCAACTTAGGAACAAAGTACATATCGTATCCGATCGGGTTTCTTTCTGAGAAGGATTTAGCGCCTAGGGAAAAAGCGTGCGAAGGGATGCGGGCAATAAAGAAAAGTGTATGTATGTGCGCGCGCACGCGCGCGCGTGTGTGTTTGTGTTTTGTGTGTGTGTTTATGTGTGTGTGTGTGTTTGTGTGTGTTTGTGTGTGTTTGTGTGTGTGTGTGTGTGTTTGTGCGTGTTTGTGCGTGTATGTGTGTGTGTGTGTGTATGTGTGTGTGTGTGTGTGTGTGTGTGTGTGTGTGTGTGCAGAACTGCACATGTAGGATTAATAAGAATGTCCAGATCACAATTCCTGCCCGTCCTTCTATATAAGTACGACAGATCTCAGAAGACTCGATGCCTGTTTAGCAGATTTTGATATATCTATAGACAAAGCAACTCTCACAATGCAGAAAAAGGTAAAACATACAAAGATTGCTGGGTAATTAGCTCATTCCTCAGTGTCACTGACGTAACGTAGTGTATGCTACAGTACTAGTACCTGAAACATCTGACCGTTTCCAAAATCTATCCACTTGCTTGAGTAACTGAACTGTTTTGTTGCGAAAATCGCTGTCCTTTTTGTTGCATCAATGAAGCTTCTTCATCTGAATTGGAATCAATCACATATGTTTATGCTTAGTATTGATAGTAGAATCTTAAGATTTATTTTGTATTTCGATGTTGTAGTTTGTAGTTGATCATGCGAAAGTCGCTGTACTTTTTGTTGTGTCAGTAAAGCTAGCGCTTTTTTTTCTGAATTGGAACCAATCCTAATCTTGTTATATCTTGTGCACAGAGTGTTTAGAGACATGTTGTTCGCGCAGTCTGACAAGAAGGAGAGGACGGGCACGGCGTTCTCCTCGCCCCGCTCCCCCACGGCCCGCCGGCCCAGTCTCAGCGCCCCCGCCAGCCCGGCCTCCAAGTCTAAGAACCCACTGCACCGGGTTCTCAACCTCACCAAGAGTGAGCACGACAGCTCGTCCAAGAAGCTAGATAGAAAATCGCCCAGTGAGTGGACGCTATTTCCCCGTCATATCATTTAGTAATGATACACTGGCAAAGGCAATACTTCAAAGTACTTAAAGGTCCATTATGTAACATTAGGACAACGTAGGAAGTAGATTTTACTACAATTTCTTTACATAGTAATAAGTTAGATCAACCTATATGTATGTAATTGCATGCCAATATTCAGGGAGGGACTGTTACAACATTATTGCACCACACAAACATGTTTGAAAACGGCGATCCTTCAAACAAATACATGCATGATCATGCATGGCTGATGGTCTCAGTCCGCCTTTCTGTATCGCTGTGGTCTATAGCAAGCAGTGAAACATACAGTTAAAAGCAAGTGAAAGAACTCAGGTATGTTTCACTGCTTGCTATAGACCACAGCGATACAGAAAAGTCTGTTATTAGATATCAGTTTGTTGCTTAGCATTCCTTCATGCCAAAAAAGGAATCACTGAAGGGCTGATTCCAAGGATTAAAACCATACGCTCTGTTGTATACAGCTAACTTCAGCTGGCCAAGAACGCCCCAGTTGCCCAAGACGGTGAAGGCCCTAGCGGAACTCGGACGCGCTGCATCCACCTCCACCATCCCCAGCAAGCCTGCGGTGCCCCCGTCTGACGAGTATCCCATCCCCGACTTCGACCCGGCGGTGTTTTCCACCCTGCTCCGCTACCTGCACACAGGGACATGCACGATCAGTCCAGAAGTTTTACCAGGTACTTTTTCATTTTTCACGTCTTGCTGTATCTTTTGTGACAGCGAAAACTCGAGGTGGAAATAGATCTGTAAAATATTCTTCATTGGTTGTCTTTTCCATACTTAACGTTCAGCATTAAGATGTACCCTTTTCACTCCATAGGGCTAGCCGCTGCTTCTGACAGGTTCGAAGTAAAAGATCTGAGGAAGTCCTGCCTCCGTTATACCTCAAAACACTTGACTACTGAAAACGTGAGTAAACCGTCATAAGGCCATGTTGATTCGACTATATGGATGACATCCTCCGGGAACCACAAAACTGAAATTGGCACAAAAAAAGTTGCCTTTATTCTGAAATAAAGGTGGTCAGGAAGGTTGACTGAACACACAGAGTATGCTATACCAAACAATAGAGTCTTCTTTTTTGTTCTGTCGCATCTTCTTAGACTTTGGAGTTGACTAGTATCCGTTGTCCGAAATACTATTTGTGCAATTTACGGCATCCGTTTGCTCATTTTGCAGCTTTGCACCATTTACAGTATGGTCAAAATTTTCTTAGGAAACGGACGAACATTGATGAACTTGCGGATGTCATCCATATAATCAAATTAATGACTGACGTATTAGGAGTGTTTCTCATCAATTATAAATCATACCAGTTGATTGTCTTAAAATATAACATGTCCAAAGTATGAGCTTAACAAACTATGAGCTAAACAAAGAGGGTTATGCTAATATTTATCATCAATTATGCAAATGAGTCCCTTATTAACATAATTTGATTCAACGATGTTCACATTAACATAACTTCCCGATGCCACAAAAAAGTATTGAATGTATGAAATTGCCGTCATTTGCCAGTGTGGAATAGTACAAGTTACTCATTAAGTATGCAAATTAGGCCCACATTTGCATATTTTCTATCTATTAACAGTCCTCTCTTCCTCAGTTACAATTTGAATAGTCATATCATGGAGCAAAGCGGATTTTTAAAGTTGCCTCATTAATTATGCAAATTAGAATCTGATTTGCATAATTATCGTCCAATCATACTAAGCATCACACAAGCTATCCACATACCAAAAATCATGACCATCCATCAAGGCCATCTTGTTATAGTATTTTCTCATTAATTATGCAAATGAGGTCTTCATTTGCATAGTTCATATCAATTAATATTTCTCTCTTCCTCAGTTACACATGTCACATGTTTCAGAGTCCTATCATGGAATTTGGCGGATGTATAAACTTTCCTCATTAATTATGCAAATTAGATACTGATTTGCATAAGAAGTATCTAATCATGTACATCTTAACTCAAGCTATCTACTTACCAAAAATCATTACCATCCATCAAGCCCTTCTTGAGTTATTCCCTTTCAAAGTCAGACTCAAAACCTGCTCCTGCAGTTCCAAAATAGCCGCTAGGGGGCCCAAACCCACACCACTTACTCTCTGTCCAAAGATCTATGTACCACTCAAAAATAAGTTCCATAGCATGTCCAGAACACAAGATATCAAAACAGGAAGTTCCGCTGCAGTACCGTAAGAAGCTGCTAGGGGCCCCAAAATCTAATCGTTTTCAGGTCTCATCAAAACCTACCAACATACCAAATATCAAAACAATCCATCCAGGCATTCTTGAGTTATGCTGTGCCACTACAAACAGACAGACAAACAAACAAACAAACGCTTCCCTCTGCATAACCTTCTCGGCGAAGGTAATCAACATGGCCTTACTGGTAAAAATAAACACTTCGTTAGTAAGGAGCATGCTCATTGATGTCGTGATGTCTGTGTATCTGTAAAGGTGGATCTAAAACTGATATATGCCATTGTGCCCTACCACCCTACATGTAGGTGTGGCCCATGCTTCACAACGTCCAGAGATACATGACCCACAAGACGACGCGCCATGTATTTGAGGAGGCCCTGCACCACGTGGTGGACAAGAACATGCCGCAGATACTGCGCAGGCCCGAGTTCGTCAGCCTCCCGGACGATGTCAAGTTCACTATCGTGGAACGGGTAATTTTTAGTTATTTTTGCTGTTGTTGTTGTTACATTCGGCTAGAAGTTGGAAGCTAGTGTTTGGGTGATGTTTTCGTGTTTTGGGGACAGGGGCACCAGTCTTGTTGGTATGTCATTCAGCACCAAGGACAGGGGCACCAGTCTTTTGGGTGTGTCATTCAGGGACAGGGACACCTGACTTGTTGGTGTGTCATTCAGCACCAGGGACAAGGGCACCAGTCTTGTCGGTGTGTCATTCAGCACCAAGGTCAGGGGCACCAGTCTTTTGGGTGTGTCATTCAGGGACAGGGACACTGGACTTGTTGTTGTGTCATTCAGCACCAAGGACAGGGGCACCATTCTTTTGGGTGTGTCATTCAGGGGCAGGGACACCGGACTTGTTGGTGTGTCATTCAGCACCAGGGACAGGGGCACAAGTCGTGTTGGTGTGTCATTCAGGGACAGGGACACCGGACTTGTTGTTGTGTCATTCAGCACCAAGGACAGGGGCACCATTCTTTTGGGTGTGTCATTCAGGGACAGGGACACCGGACTTGTTGGTGTGTCATTCAGCACCAGGGACAAGGGCACCAGTCTTGTTGGTGTGTCATTCAGCACCAAGGACAGGGGCACCAGTCTTGTTGGTGTGTCATTCAGGGACAGGGACACCGGACTTGTTGTTGTGTCATTCAGCACCAAGGACAGGGGCACCATTCTTTTGGGTGTGTCATTCAGGGACAGGGACACCAGACTTGATGGTGTGTCATTCGGCAAGAGCGGAACTTCCAGTTTAGATATCTCGTGTTTTGGACATGCTATGGCCATGATTTTTGAGTGGTTGATAGTTCGTGGGACAGACAGTTAGTACTGTAGGTTTGGGCCCCAACGCGGCTTTTTAAACCGATTTTGGGCCAATTTTGTTGGAAGCTTGTGGTACTAGTTTGCATATGGGAATTTTAATGTAACAACGAACATCAATCTATATCGTGGACTTCACCGCGTATTCCACCATGCTTGTTGAGAATGAAGTAAAGCTATCTCCATTATCACCCATACTATAATCATTATAAGTTTTACCGTTTTTGAGAATTGTCCACTTTTCATTTCCCCGCACTACAGATTGGCCGAAGCTACTCTAAGCAGTCCGGGGATACTGTGGCGTCCGAAGGACGGGTTAAAAGCGCCCCCTTGCGACTGGATGACTTGGAATGGAAGTTATGACCTGTCGTTCTGCTAAACATACACCATCGCGATGTCTTCTGGTTCAGAGGATGTAGATTACAGAAGTAGATTTATTGGGCTGAAATTACGACTTTGTGACAAATGTAGCAAGGTCCTACAAGGATCAGATTAGAACTTATCATAGCCAAGGTTAAAGAGATGTATAAATGTACAGGTGATATTGAACACTGTGCTTTAAAATGTAATAGACGTTTTTAAAGTCCTTACGAAGTATTTGAGACTTATTCTTCAATGTTCTCCTGATGTTTTATGTGCAATATGAACCCTCTTTCTTTTCTTATGTGTTTCTGTTAGATATTCACATATGACGGAAACATGTTGTGTTGTGAACCATAGATCTAATGATGGCAATGAATATGGCGATGTCACTATTGACAATACAGGACACTAGGGCTGTACGTTTATTATTTTCAAGTCATATCCATGTATATATATATATCCCAGACTTCACTGACTTGCTGACGAAGTATACAGAGTCTATGTACACATGCCTTTTCATTGTACTTGTCAGCAGTCTTTACAGCACTGGAAAAGTCAGAGACCTGAACATTTGCAGTATTCTTCATTTTCCCCACGTCTATTTTTGACGTTGCAGATCTCAGCCGTTTCTATGTTTTAGTACAATGTCATAGTTGATGATATCAATATTTTAGACATCTGTTGAAGTCATTTCAATTATGTTGCTGTTCAGAACATTTCATCCCCAGAATAAACAAGCTGGCGTGCAGCATGGAATTATGTTCGGATGCTTTCTTTGAAGTTTCAATTGTAATGCGAATTCCATACCATACTCTTTCGCGGTGGTTGAATTCACACACTTGTTCAGTGCACACAGTACACTTGTTTTATTATAATCACACACAAAATATAAATCACGTGGTCCCAGAAGATCTAGCTGATAGATAAAGCATATGTTATCCAAATTGACTATATACTGTGACACGAGACACTTATAGGATAGAATATCAACACCAACATGTGGTTTATTTGCATATTATGAATACAGTCCAAGATTCCAAAAACGGAGATAGTGTTCAGTGAGGTGAGTAAACCAAAACGCCTGGACAGAAACTACTAATGCAAAGTATTTAGATAGTTCATATTTTCAATACCATATTAATTACCTCGCACAAATAGTGTTCTGAGACTGGACTGCCAAAGATGAAGAAGAAGAAGAAAAATTACTATATTGCTCCAAACCTGAAAGGTTTCTAAATTTTGACAAAGTGGTTTACTTCGGGAAATAACTTATTTGTCTCTACCTTATTGCTGATGACGTGCTCTCCACCAGCTGTGATACGTGCCCTCCTCTTTCGTGACAATCGTTCCAGAACCCCCAAACCAGTGACGTCACAGCGCGACAACATTGTTGTAAACACATCGCAGCGAGACGCCAGACAGAGAAGACGTCCACGTCAACTCTCTCGCTACCCGCCGTGATTTTCCGAGAAAAATCAAATAAAGATTTGACTTTTCTAACAATTCTTTATTTACAGCACAGTACGAGACCGCAGGACTTAAGGTGAGACTTTTCCTTATTGCCGTTTTGTTGTTATCTGTTAAAAATATCCATATATGCTAGCAATAGTACCTACATACAGATATTGGCACTGCGAGCAGGCCTACTACAGCATGTTGCTGCCACGCGCTGCCGGACGGACAACTTTTTTGTCGCATGTTACATTTTCCCGCACGTTAGCACGAAACTAGGAGGTAATTATATAAATTCGTTCAGCAAATCAAAGTCACGAATTCCGTAAAAGAAGTATGCAGTGCTGAGAACCGTTTTAACATATAGCGAGCGCGCGCGGCGATCGTTTAGTACATGAATGATAAACAAGTATAGAACTAGAAAACATCAGCCAACTCAAGGTAGGTACATCTCGTGGGGTTACGAAAGTCGTAAGTAAAGACGGGTTTAAAACGAGAAAATAAGGGATTGAAATAGTGGGTAAAGTTTTGCGTTTTAGGTGTAAAAGAATTAGCTGCAGTGTTGTTCTGTTACGGTAGGTGGCGCCACCAGGCGTCACAGTGGGACAAGAGCCCAGTCGTTGTAGCCTCTACCAGGCTCCGGACCTGGCTGGAAAGAGTAGAAGTCGGTCAAAGAGAGGAGTTGGCCAGCCGATAGATACAGTTTTCCACTTTCTTTGACCGATTTCTACTCTTTCCAGCCACGTCTGGAGCCTGGTAGAGGCTACAGACGTTGTAGAACAACGGGTGTTCGAGTGACGACCGCTGCAAGTACAAGCGTTTATAATAGTTTCGACACCTTTCTTTATACACAAATATATAGAGGCAACTTTAAGATATGTTTGAGCCGATTGATCCTAAGGAAAACGTATATATACCTATAAAAGAAGTAGTGACTTGTGAAACTTAAAACCTGAACTTGAAATCCCCTGCATGCCTTGTATGAAAAAGCGACTACATAGCAAACTTCGTCTAGAGATATCTTTCAAAGCATTCTGTTATCTCTTGTTTAAAGGCTCCACTAATCGGCCAGTTTATGGTTTATAACAAAATAAAAAGAATCGGCGACTTTTCACGGACTTGTGTGCTCACAAACTAGAAACCAATGTATAAACTTGCCATGTCACGTGCTTTATATATGCTGAGCACGTGTTTTAGGTATGTTGGATCACGTGCGTTCTGTGTGATCCCACCGCCTTAAAGTTGTTCTAGAACCCAGACCCTGTCGTCAGTACTCGTTGTGACTGACGTCACAGCGCAACAACATTGTTGTGAACTCATCGCCGCGAGACACCCGACAGAGCAGACGTCTACGTCCCCTCTCTCGCTACACGCCGCGATTTTCTCAAATAAAGATTCGATTTTTTCTAACAATTCTTTATTTACAGCACAGTTCGAGACCGCAGGGCTTAAGGTGAGACCCCATTTCTTGTTATTTTGTTGTGATCAATTGAAAAATGTCAATATACTGTGATATAGTACATACAAATATTTGTACTGCGAGCAGGCCCACTAACAGCATGTTGCTGCGACGCGCTGCCGGATGGACTATTTTCGAACTATTTTGTCGCACGTTACATTTCTCCGTACGTAAGCACGAAACTAGGAGGTAAAGTCGTGGGCGTTTTTGATTCGTTAAGCAGATCAAAGTCACGAATTCCGTAAAATTTAGTTTCATAGTAGTGCTGAGATCCGTCCGAAATGTGAAACATAGAATTGCGAGCGCGGCGATCGTAGAAAACATCAGCGAACATCAGCCAACTCAAGGTAGGTACAACTCGCGCGGGTTATGACAGCCCGTGTAAGTAGATTTAAAGATTGGTTAAAACTAGAATATCAGCGGTTAGAATATCAGTGGTTGAATTAGTGGGTGACGTTTTGCGTTCCAGGTGTAAAAAAAAATTGCCGCAGTGTTGTCCTGTTGCGGTAGATGGCGCCGAATCACTGCAGTCACTGCCACTGCGCAACGGCGGCTAGTTCCGCTGAATATACGACCTCACGGCACCAAGGAGTAACACAGTTATCATACACATAAGAACTTAAACATGGGCCTTCAAATGTTTGTCGAGTAGACAACCGACCATAGAAAAACAACATAAACATCGCTGCCTTTGTTTTCTCGCGAGAGTGTGGCCGTAAAGTCGGTGCAGACGAGCAAACGCTCTAAAGATTTGTTACACTCTAACCTATGATTTTTACTGTCTATGAAAATGAAACTTAATAGAGAGATCTCGAAGATATTTCCCTCACGTGAGATGACAAGTACGCACAATCACAATTTTATTGTCAAAAGAAAGCTAAAATATCATAAAATTCAATTCTTATTTCTGTTAACTTAAATTCATTGCCAACATCCTAAGAGCGCAAAATTACATAAGCGTCGTTAGGCCTCATCTACTTAATTTTATGGATGACATCCGCGCGCGCATTGATTTTCGCCTGTTCTCAAAAAAAATCACCTCCCCCGAGGCTCCATGGAACTCCGGAAGTTGCCGACTTATATAGCCGCAAAAGGCCAGCAATGTGCCGGCTTGTCGTTAAACTCGTACTACCACAAAATACATCAGCATCAAAGTTCACAAGAAAACTGGGGGCGTAATTGTGGATTGGAATGCCATTGAAGTTGGCGATGGGGGTGTTCCGTTTGCACAGTTGTAAGAGAGACTCGCGGCGGCCAGCGAGTATCACCCAGACAGTTTCAAAGACGCCCTATCCAGAGTGGCTTTCAATTCACACGATTCTTTTGCAACAATGGGAGACAAAGCATGATGTGAGAGGAGTTGAGGCATTGGTGGAGTTCAACATTGGTATGTTGAAACTTCCCGTATGAGTAACTCATCACAGTAGTCATATATCATCCACAGTCCTTGGAGCCAAATACTTTCTAATAGTGTACTTTTTTGATCGTTCTTGTCAATATATTAAACATCGATCACTTGAGCTGAATCTGCTATGATGAACAAGACAATTTACATGTATCTGAAAATAAAGACTTGTTGCTTGCTTTATACTTTATATATGGTTCAATGCACAATACCAGCTTTGTTGTCCTGTGGTTTAGCAGCATTTTATTTGCTGGGTTTTTCTTTCTTTTCGCCTGCGCGCATTAGTTTTGGGGTCTCCAGAGGATGTCATCCATAAAATAAAAACGGTGTGGACTAAGTTAGGGTCACTGACAAGTGTAGTAACAAATCGGAAGGTACATTCACAAAAACGTCTCACAGCGTTTTCTTACCGCTTGCATAACGGAGCGTGAACAATATGAATGCATCTTCTATCCAAGTATTTCCTTTACATGAATGTGTTCAAAATTCATTCATCAAAACCTGACCACTCTCTGGCAACTAGCGGTGGAGCGCCGTGAGTTCGAGCGCGTGAAAAGCGTGTTATGTTAGGGCCCTTCCCGATCCCGCTATATACTTATAGTAGTCGCTTGTGGAAACATAACTTCAAACCAACACTATAACTGAAATCACATGCATGCTTGTATGAAAAACGGCCTAGTGACAAATTCGTCTAGAAACATTTTTCAAAGCATTAGGCTATCGCTTGTTTGAATGCTACACTATTCGGCCAGTTTATGGTTTATAACAACAACACGGTTGAAAAATCGGCGACTTTTCACGGCCTTGTGCTCAAAAACTCTTATTGACCAATGTATAAACTTGCCATGTCACGTGCTGAGCACGTGTTTTAGGTATGCTAGATCACGTGCCTTCTGTATGATCCCCACCGCCTAAAAGTTGTTCTAGAACCCCAACCCTGTTGTCAGTGACGTCACAGCGCAACAACATACATGTAGTTGTAAACACATCGCCGCGAGACACCCGACAGAGCAGACGTCTACGTCCCCTCTCTCGCTACACGCCGCGATTTTCTGCGAAAAATCAAATAAAGACTTGAGTTTTTCTAACAATTCTTTATTTACAGCACAGTTCGAGACCTCAGGGCTTAAGGTGAGACTTTTTCTTATTGTTGTATCGCTGTTATCTATCAAAAATAACCATAGAGTTCATACAGGTATTCGCACTGCGAGCAGGCCCCGCTACAAGCATGTTGCTGCGACGCGCTGCCGGGACGTACAAATATTTTATCGCACGTTACAACTAGTAGGTAAATCCGCGGACATTTTTGGCTCGTTAAGCAAATCAAAGTCACGGATTCCGAAAAAGAAGTATTGTATATGGTACTGAGAACCGTACCAACTGTGATACTTAGAATAGCGAGCGCGGCGATTCTTCAGTGTATTAACAAGCGTAGAAAACACAGCAAACATCACTCAACTCAAGGTAGGTAACGTTACAACACGCGCGTGTCATGGAATCATATGTAAGCAAATATTCGTCAAAAACTAGGATATCAGTGGTTGAATTAGTGGGTTAAGTTTGCATTTCAGGTGTAGAAAATAAGCTGCAGTGCCGTCCTGTTACGGCAGGTGATGCCACACTTTTTGGCTAGAGTCGCGGTTCCTATAGAACAACGGCCGGGCATTCCAGAGACGAACGCCGCGAGCGGAGGGACAAAATGTATTGAACCAACGATTCTTCTTGGTTGAAAACTAGGATATCAGAGATTGAAATAGTGGGTAAAGTTTCGCGTTTCAGGTGTAAAAGAATTAGCTGCAGAGTTGTCCTTTTACGGTAGATGATGCCACATGGCGTAATTTTGCTAAAGTCGTTCCTATATACAGTTAGAACAAAGGCCGGGCATTCCAGAGACGAACACCGCAAGCGGACGAACAAAATGAAATCAACGATTCGTCTTGGTTGAAAGTTAGGATATCAGAGATTGAGTGGGTAACTTTTGCGTTTCGGGTGTAAAAGAATTAGCTGCAGTTTTGGCCTGTTACGGTAGATAGCGCCACATGACGACACTTGGTCGTAAAAGAAAAACGGGCGTTCGAATGACGATCGCTGCAAGCGTTTCTCGTCGTTTCAACACTTTTCTTTGTACATGCACATGAATATTTGAATATGTTTGAGCCGACTCATGGACTGATCCTAAGGATATGATTGTATATACACTACTAAAAGAAGCAGTAACTTGTGCAAGCATAACTTCAAAACAACCCTCTAACAATTGAAATTCCCTGCATGCCTTGTATGAAAAAATAAACTTTGTCTAGATAGAGATATCTTTCAAGGCATTCTGCTATCGCTTATGTTTGAACTTTGAATGCTACACTATTTGGCCAGTTTATGGTTTATAACACTGAAAAAAAATCGGTGACTTTTCCCGACCTTGTGGTCTCGGTTCGGAGTTTCTTTTACGATTTTGGGCTGATTCGACTGCCTGTCAGAAAAGGGCTAGCGCTTCTTCAAACATCGTTTTCCCTAATAATTCAATGTTTGCGGTGGAAATAAACGCCTTGTGGCTAATTGAAGTTGATTTTTTCTGTGGAAACGTTATTCTTTATAAGAAAACATCATTAAACTCAAGTTTTCAACCAAAAACTAGTAGTTTAGGGGCATTCTTCACAGGCCGCTGCACAGAAATTAAAAGTTTTCCTGGGATAATGACTGGCATGGCGATAAAGGCTATTTTTTCTATATGATATGTACAAAATAAAGAAAATCTTGAGGATACGTCTTCCGCATTCCCGATGTTGCGAAACCATGCAAAACGCACATAGAACTGGGTAATCAGGCGACAAAGCCGCGTTACCGTTTTCGCGCAATTATATCAGGAAGTATTCACCGGTCGGCCAAACCTGTGCCACCAAAAAACGCTACGAAGAACGGGCTTACATAGGAAATATCAAAGATTATACATTGCTATAGTGACAGCCAGAAATTTGGTGGACAAAACTGAGGGGAAAACCTATGATTTGCGCCTTATCTTCACGCACTATATAGCCGGTCAAAATAAATTCCGAACCGGAACCTTGTGCTAAAAAACTGAGAGACTTATTGCCAAATACATAAACTTGCCATGTCACGTGCTGAGCACGTGTTTTAGGTATGCTAGATCACGTGCGTTCTGTATGATCCTACCGCCTAAAAGTTGTTCTAGAACCCCAACCCTGTTGTCAGTGACGTCACAGCGCAACAACATTGTTGTAAACACATCGCCGCGAGACACCCGACAGAGCAGACGTCTACGTCCCCTCTCTCGCTACACGCCGCGATTTTCTGCGAAAATTCAAATAAAGACTTGAGTTTTTCTAACAATTCTTTATTTACAGCACAGTTCGAGACCGCAGGGCTTAAGGTGAGACTTTTCCTTATTGTTGTTTTGTTGTTATCTACCAGAAATAACCACTGAGTTCATAACAGATATTCGCACTGCGAGCAGGCCCCGCTACAAGCATGCTGCTGCGACGCGCTGCCGGGACGTACAAATATTTTATCGCACGTTACAACTAGAAGGTAAATCTGTGGACATCTTTGGCAATCAAAGTCACGAATCCCGCAAGAGAAGTATGTGGTACTGTGAACCGTGTGATAGTTAGAATTGCGAGCGCGGCGATTATTCAGCACATTAACAAGGGTAGAAAACACAGCGAACATTACCCAACTCAAGGTAGGTAACGTTGCAACTCGCGCGAGTTATGAAATTATATGTAAGCTAAAATTCATGAAAAAATATCTATAGGATATCAGGGATTGAATTAGTGGGTTAAGTTTTGCATTTCAGGTGTAAGAAATAAGCTGCAGTGCCGTCCTGTTACGGCAGGTGACGCCACATTCCCGAGATGGACGCCGCAAGCGTACGAACAAAATAAAACCCACGATTCTTCAACGTCTCCGTCTGATCACTGCGTGGTTTAATGGAGGGGTGCTATCTCATTAATTCGCTAGCAAGAGAAGATTTAGTTCTTCTTCTGGTGAAATAATGATATAGAGGGGTGGCTTCTATCTCACCTAGTGAAATAATGAAATGGAGATACGCCATCTCATTAATTCACTAGAAGGAGAAGTTTGATTTGTTTGAGAAAAAAACACATGAGATAGATTGATGTAATAATGCGACAACGTTTGTACAAACTGTTGTCACATGCATATCATGTAACATGTTGAACTGAAAGAATGAGATACTATCTAGTTCTAGATATAGACAGTACGATGTGTGTAAAATATGAAACATCCATATCTCACCAGTGAACACTCTACTTTACATATTTGTACACATGGAAATGGTGAGAAGCTTTTCTAACGTTGAAACACTTATCTGCATAAAAATGTATTTTGTAGTAGCTTTTGAATCCATGTAAAAGAAAAGATACTCTCTACAGATGTGATATTGTACATATCTGGAAGTTTAATTGTCTGTAAATAATCGAATCTGGCAACAGTTTCTATGTATACTACCTCTTTTTACTTTTGGTACCATATGTACTTGAAGGACTATAGTTTTGTGTCTAGAAATACTGTACTCACATCCATTCATCCATTGTGTATCTTAGTGCACGTAGTTTATTAGAGAATGCAATTTATTTTCCTGTGTCTTTCGGTCACACTTGTGCGTATATCAAGTACGTATGCGTTCCGTATTTTTGTCACTCGATCGGCGAATTTGAAATGCATCCACCGATGCTTAAGTTACTCAATAGTTACAGAATACCCTACATCAACCCATGTGCATAAATAATTATAAGCAAGTCATGTCCTTTAATAAAAAAACGATATATCAAAACAGGAAGTTCCGCTCCAGTACTAAGGGAAGCCGCTAAGGGGCCCAAAATCTAACCATTCCCAGCTTTTGTCACACCCTACCAACACATAAAATATGAAACCAATATCCATTCTTGAGTTATCTTGTTGACACACATAAACGCGGCTGAAAATATAACCTATTTCATGGAGGTGATAATACGTAACTCATATGGACTTAATATACGCACAAGTGCGACAGCCCCCATACTCTTCTGTATCAAGTCCAGACGGAATTTGCGGCAGATTCAACTCAATCAAAATCTCATGTATGATGAAACACTTTTTATAGAATACTTCCCTTTTCCGTATCCCTAAAACTGATTTCAGAAAGGTCAAGCTCCGTGTTAGAGAATAGTTTACAACTATCTTGTCTTCTAAAATATTTTTAAAAGACCAAAATCTCTAAAAAGCGTACGTGGCTGAAGTAACCTCCACACATAAGCAGACAGTAAAGAGAGAGTGTGTGTGTGTGTGCTGATGAGAGATTATATTCTTATCTGTCAAGATAAAACTTTTTGAAGTTCTGTTTGGAAAGACCGGTACAATCTTGATAAAACATCCAGAACGTAAATTTTCTCATCTAAAAGACCGAAATGATTTCCACCAACTTGATCTATGTAAATAAGAGTTTGGTTTTCTAGATCCACTTTACCGGGGCAATTTCTATCGAACTGACAAAGTCTTTATCTCTAAAATATTGATCTATGCTTGAGAAGACCGAAATGTTTTCCAACAACTTGATCTATGGAAGAATTTCTAACCAACAGTCTACTAGATCGGGGCAATTTCTATACATCTTAAAAACATGTTTCTACTAGTATGCTTACTAGGTATGTCAATTTCTAGAAAACACTTGACGATAGTACATCTACAATTCAATACGTTTTTTACTGAGTATTACTCATGTTTTCGAATCTGAAAGACTTTTTTGCACTGAGGATTTCCTATCTACAAGACTAAGACTGTGCCCAAACCAACAGTTTGTGTTCAAGAACGTACTAGTATTCTGATCTAAAACACCGGGGAAATTTTCATGTGTAATTGTACCAGTGTTTTCAAATAAGAAAGACCAGGACATTAAAGTTTTATTACATTTATCTAGTTGTACTTACATTTGAAATCAGAGAGACCAAGGTGACTTGCGTCAAACAAGTAGGCATGACTCTATCACATAACGAATATGATGTTTATTGCATATCCATGCCCAAAATACTGAATGCCGTATACATTTTGAATGAATAAAAGAGAAAATTGTGCACTATTGTACCACACGATAACATACCGTTTACAGACCCATTCTCTTTTAGCAAAACACATGTAAACGAATTCAAAGTTTTTCAATTTCATCAGTATTTTGAGAATAACGTGAGATATGGGAACATGTAGTTTGCTAAATAAGTACATCGCTGGTCTGAGGCTCGATTTACACAGGGGTTTTGAGTCTTGGATACTATTTTGAATTTTCATAATTCAGATTTCAGATCCTTTTTAAAATCTAAATATCCCGTAAACAGACGAACTTACGAACCAATGAATATCAGGGCCTCACACACACATTCTCTCTCTGTCAGTTAAATTTGTGTGTTTCGCGGAATATTCCTATGAAAAGACAATCGTCGTCGGAAACTTGCAACGTGCAACAACCGGGTCTATTGTGGTTGAATATGAATCAAGGAAACAGTTAAACAGAAGGGAACTTGTCTCAAATTCCGTCACCTCTTTCCAACTAAAATGGTACTTAACTCATTGGACACTCATGTGCAACTGCAGCCACAAGGCCATTGGGTCCTAGCGCTGATGTGATAGCAGCCACACCCGCCAGGAGGTGTTATTTCACGGTCATCAGGATCTACTTCAACACCGCCATGTCTTGCTACACCAGCCGCGATATCGATCCACCATAGCTGTAGATCAGGTCTGTCTAAAAATGAAAACATCCCTTTTAATCAGTTATAGAATGATAATTGAAATTTACACTTAGCAAATAGCATTGGTCATCAAATCATGCTAATCTCACTGCTGGAGCAAGTAATAATCATGTTTCATCCCTCCTCGAAGGACAACGTCGCCTCGTCCCGGACAGCTTCGGTAGACTTCGGCCTTCCTCGTCAACTTCCGCCAATCACCACCGACGAGAGCCGTGTTCCCCTGTCCGAAGCAAACCAGAGACTCTTTAAAGTGTAGTTCATGAATAGACTGTTAGATTGTTGTAAAAAAGTTAAAAAATCAAAAGAAAAAATGACTATCATAGATAAAACGTTAGATAAAAACAGTAGTGTTAGTGGTACTAGCAGTGGTACTGGACTCAATACCACACTAAGCGTTACGCGCCCCTCCCCTGCGCAGTCTAATACAGAAGAAGTATCGAAATATGCAGAGGAACTGAGCAAAGATCCTACAGTCCTCCGTAGCGCGAACAGCATTGGCAAGCTGTTGAAAGGTGGCTCCAAAAACAATGTCACCGCCATTTTTGCCAAAAACCTGATCGAATCCGCCACTGAAGACTTGCAGATCGAAACCGGGTCTTGCTCGTCTATGTCCAGCGGCAGCTGCGAGTCCGGTATGGACATGATGGACTCTGTTGTTACCATCACCGGACTCATCCACGCCGAGAAGAACCGAATCAAGGGCGAACGGTCACGCGAGACGACCGAGGCCCACCAGAGAGAGAGCGCGCACGAGCTCGTGCACAGACGCGACTCTAAGGGTGCAACAACAGAGCCTCTCCGCAAAGGGTACTCGATGACTGCACTGTCAGATTCGAGACAGTTCCGAACAGGAGCTGGGAAGACGAAGAAAATCCTCCGCCAGAAGCTTATCTACAACGCCGGACAGGAGCTGGCCTCTCCGAAGAAGGAGAAGTCCAAAACCATCACCAAGACGGGCGCCTGGACCATGAAGAACAGACTAGCGTTCATGAAGGGAGATGCCCCCAAAACCAAGAAACAACAGGAAGAGGAGAAGCTACAGAAACTGGCTAAAATATACACTTCGAATGTTGTCAAAAACGCCACCAAGAGGCACTCCAGACACTCCAAAGTCAACCTTTCGCGTCAAGGGGAAGCTGAAGAGGAGCCGACCATCTTTAGTGGGAAAAAGAACTCCACCATCTACTTTGGAGGCATCACAAAGATTGGAGACGCAGACACGCCTCAAGTCAACGAAGAAGATAAGCTCGACATCGCTGTCGGAAGAGCACCTGCTGGGGACCAAGCACCTGCCGCAAGCCCAAAACCTGACGCCCTACTGGAGCCCTCGGAAACGACGGACTCCCCGCGGACAGGGAAAGAGTCGACGAGCAAGCCGGAATACCTTGGCGGGAAATCTGGCGGCTCAAGCGTCACCCAAGAGGCAAAGGGAGCTGAGGCAGGACATGCCCCAAGGCAAACTGGGCCGTCCAGAGAAGGTGCTGGAGTCGGAGCCACGGCCGTGGCAGACTCGGGAGTTGATGTACCCCACAGTGCGGACGACAGAGTCAAAGCAGCCGTTCAGAAGTTAATGTTGAACGTGACAGAAGGCGTGATGGCAAGGCACCCATATCTCCGCATTATGAACCAGGCTGTCTCGATCGTCGACCCGGTAATGCAAGCGACCGAGCTCTTTAACCCGACACTTCTCGGTGAGCTGATCCACCAAGTCAACCATACGTACAGCTCGAGAGAGGCCGCCACACTGGGGCTCACGCAGTTCTTTGCTGCCACCATGTCGGGCGTCCTGACAAAAGTAGCAGGCTTGATGCCTCTGATTGGCGCCACAGAAGAAGGCGGCCTGCCTGTACTTCCCACAAACGCTCCTGTCGACACGACGGACACAGCAGCGTCGACTGGCAACCGCCTGCTGATGGTGACCAGAGCGTCCCCGCCGCCTTCTGCATCTGGTGTGACCGATCAGAAATGTACAGAGGAAAAGTCACTCATAGGTCCTCCCCCACTGCCGGGCTGTCTCCCAGGAGGCGACAAGCCAACACAGACCGCTCATGTCGTATGTACAACACAGACGGCAGAAGTTGGGCAGCGCGCTGCCGTGAGCTCTCGAGAGCCAGATGGCACAGAGATTGCCACAACGGCAACGATGATGGAAGCCCAGCTCACCGCACCGCCGGCACCCCCACCTCTTCCTCCTCCCGACTACTATCTGTCAGGCGGCGACGAGTCGGACGACGAGACGCCGAGGGAACAGGCACCGCAGCAGCAGGCTGCGAAGGTCTTCCTCCCACTGAAGTACGTGGATCGGTTCCAGAGCCAGGGTTTCAGGCACGTGGAGTTCCATCCCTCCCCACGTAGCAGCGCCGCCAGCAGCGTGGCGGGAAGTGAGGTCGGTAGTGTGCAGTCTTCCCGTGCAAGTACACCCGCAGGCACCCCTCGAAGCTCCAGTCCTGTTGGTATGGACCGCACAAACCAGGTAGTCAATAGCACGGCACTGGCCACAGCCTTGCGTGATGTTGTGGAAAACAGGGACGCGCCGCGAGACAGTCTTGCCTTCCAACTGCAGTCGCAATTGACAAAGCTTAAGCACTGTATCACCACGAGGAGGAAGACATATACAGGGGAGACGGAAGACACGGCCGAGACTTCGTGTACGGTTGCCACAGTCCAGGCCGACAGAGTGCCCTCACCACCGCCCCTGGCAATTCCCAGTCCAGCGCCAACTACCGGTCTTCTGTCCCACCAGGGCACAGAACATACCTCGCCTCTGCCGCAGCTCGATGGACTCGGTGGTCTGACCAGTCACGGCCTTTCAGGAGAAACAGCTATGCGCCTCACGTCTACTTCAGCCAAAGTGACACAAAAGATGACTCTCAAAAAGGGCGACGAATCGGCGGAAAATATTGCGGAGGCCAGCCGAGCCATGGCATCTACGAAAGCTGTGAACGTCCCTGCACCGCCATTGCTCCCTACTGCGGAACAGTTGAGGGTACCAAGTCTTCCAGAAGTCGCGCCACACCTGCTGATGCATGGGGCAGGATTCGGACGAGTCCCCACGCCCCCGTCTTTACCGCGCACGGAGCTACTGATGTCCGGAATCTTGGACGGACCCGGACGGGTCCCTAATCCTCCTGCACCGCCACCGATGGAATTTCTGACGTCCGGAATCTCAGGATTTTCCGAGCAGGAAGTCTCCCAGGCGTCGCCGCGGCCGCTTCTGGATCTGGTCGGCTCTGGGGCCATGCAGCCGGAACCAGATCCAAACCGGCAGTACACGGTCATGTCGGTGCACGCCGCACAGGGGTCAAACTTGTCTCAGAAGAAAACTGTCGCTCGTCCTGAGGAGGGCAAAGGAGACAGCACGACAGAAGAGTTCGAAACAAAATCAGCCGCGCTGCACACAGACATTCCCGAGCCCCCTCCATTGCCAGCACTGAAGTACTCAGTTCCAAAGCCTTACGTCCGTCATGAGACCACGTTTGAACATGAGATAGCGCAGAAAGCGAAAAGATTCTACTATCGGAGGGAGTTGTCCATACAGCTCCGACAAGAGAGAAAGGATCTCACAGATTTTCTTCTCCAGCTCGAGGAAAACGAGCCGAAATTTTCGCCGAAGGAACGTGAGGAACTGAAAGCAAAAACAAACCAGGAGATCGACCAAATCGACACTTGTATCTCCAAACTCCTGATGACAACCTCGCTGAGGAATTTGGTCGAAGACACAGGATCAAAGTGTTCTGACGAATCACTAGAACCAGGTGAGATCGTATGGTCCACGGACGAGTTGCCAACGACGGAGCAAAATCAGCTCTTACTTTGCCCAGACACTGACCACGGTGAAGACACCGGGTCAGAGTGTTCTGACGAATCACTAGAACCAGGGGAGATCATAGTGCAGACAGCTCCAGCGTCGATAAAATCCGACAGTCAGTTGTCTGTTTATCTGGAACGCCAATCCTCGGACGAGTTGCCAACGACGGAGCAAAATCAGCTCTTACTTTGCCCAGACACTGACCACGGTGAAGACACAGAGCCAGAGTGTTCTGACGAATCACTAGCTATAGAGCCTGGTGAGACCTCGGATGAGTGGCCAACGACGGAGCAAAATCAGCTCTCACTTTGCCCAGACACTGACCACGGTGAAGACGCCGGATCAGAGTATTCTGACGGATCACTAGAGCCAGGGGAGATCATAGTGCAGACAGCTCCAGGGTCAATAAAATCCGACAGTCAGTTGTCCGTCTATCTGGAATGCCAGTCCGAAACAAAATCAGCCGCGCTGTACACAGATATTCCCGAGCCCCCTCTATTGCCAGCACTGAAGTACTCAGTTCCAAAGCCGTATGTCCGCCATGAGACCACGTTTGAACATGAGATAGCACAGAAAGCAAAAAGATTCTACTATCGGAGGGAATTGTCCATACAGCTCCGACAAGAGAGAAAGGATCTCACAGATTTTCTTCTCCAGCTCGAGGAAAACGAGCCGAAATTTTCGCCGAAGGAACGTGAGGAACTGAAAGCAAAAACAAACCAGGAGATCGACCAAATCGACACTTGTATCTCCAAACTCCTGATGACAACCTCGCTGAGGAATTTGGTCGAAGACACAGGATCAAAGTGTTCTGACGAATCACTAGAACCAGGTGAGATCGTATGGTCCACGGATGAATTCCACACAGCTCCAGGGTCGATAAAATCCGACAGCCAGTTGTCCGCCTATCTGGAATGCCAATCATCGGACGAGTTGCCAACGAGGGAGCAAAACGAGCTCTCACTTTGCCCAGACACTGACCACGGTGAAAACACCGGGTCAGAGTGTTCTGACGAATCACTAGAGTCAGGTGAGATCATAGTGCAGACAGCTCCAGGGTCGATAAAATCCGACAGTCAGTTGTCCGTCTATCTGGGATGCCAATCATCGGACGAGTTGCCAACGACGGAGCAAAACCAGCTCTCACTTTGCCCAGACACTGACCACGGTGAAAACACCGGGTCAGAGTGTTCTGACAAATCACTAGAGTCAGGTGAGATCATAGTGCAGACAGCTCCAGCGTCCATGGAATCTGACAGTCAGTTGTCCGTCTATCTGGGACGGCAATCCTCGAATGAGTTGCCAAAGACGGAGCAAAACCAGATCTCACTTTGCCCAGACACTGACCACGGTGAAGACACCGGGTCAGAGTGTTCTGACGAATCACCAGAGCCAGGTGAGGTCATAGTGTCCAAGGATGAATTCCAGACAGCTCCATCGTCCATAAAACCCGACAGCCAGTTGTCCGTCTATCTGGGACGCCAATCCTCGGACGAGTTGCCAAAGACTGAGCAAAACCAGCTCTCACTTTGCCCAGACACTGACCACGGTGAAAGTGCTTGGTTTGAGTGCGACAACAACTACCATGTCGTGCACGGGGAGAACACCCCTTGTTGCATGACAGACCACGCCCACAGATGGACGTACACGCCCACGAGATTCACGTGCGAGAGCTGTGACGTATCTCTGCTCATGAAGTACCATTTGGAAACCGACAGTGAGGAGGAGGAAGGCGAGAAGAAGGACGAGCACGACAAAGTCCCCGTGCCGATCTGTCACAGGAAAGAGCCCGGCCATGATCATAACTGGACGTACGATCCTCCCAGAATGAAATGCAAACCGTGTCACGTGAAGATGGTGATGAAAATGCGCCTTGAAAGCGACGACGAAGATGAAGACCCTGCCCGGAGGTCGGTTCCAATCCACCACAGGGTACCGCGTAAGGATCCTCGCACCCACACTCGTCGGGTACAGTCCCATTCGGAAAACATCGCCTCACGGATTCCGCTGGTCAGGAAGCCGGCTCGAACCAGCGAGCGGAAGTATCCTTACAGACAGCCAGGCGAGAAAGCCTATCCCAGCAGCCCAGAAACACCTTCACGGAAGCTGCCCGAACCGAAGGTTGTCGTGACCACAGAGATGCGGCCTCAGCCTGCAGCAAAAACGGCAAAGGATCAGTCGTCCCCACGCCAGACTTGGACTCCACTGAAAAACGTGTACATGCGGACAACAGATCGTAAAACAAGTCCGCCTGGATGCACCGCTGCGAAAGCTGCCAAGCAGTCAGTAAAAGGCTCGGCTGAGCCTGCAGCTAAAACACAGAAGGGCACTGTGAAGAGGGCTAAGGTGGAGATGACTCGCAAAGAATACTCCCAGAAGGTTTGGGAAGCTCTTGTTGGCGACGACAATGAAATGAAATGTTCAAAAACACAGGCCACCCAGTCCAAAAGTGTCAAGAAGCCTTCTTCGGCATCTAAGGAAACTGGAGCAAAGATCTCCAAGTCCGGTCCCAAAGGCTCTACTAAGAAGGACACGACATCCGAAGCTGGACCCTCGAGAACTCAGGACACTCCTGAGAAGACCATGGTAACGTCTAAGGACGCACCTTCTGAACCCATGGCTTCCCCCAAAGGAGAAAAGGCACCGAGCGCCAAATCAACAAACAGGGAGTCTGCTAAATCTCCACAACCTTTAAAGGAAGTCAAGACTCCAGCAAAAGGTCCACCTGACCAGTCCACAGAAGACAACAAAGAGAAATCATCTCTAAATGCTCCACAGAAAGGAGCCAATGCGCCGAAAGCTGGGCCGTCCGAAGGCCAGACCGCAAGATTGGTGCCCACGAAAATTCCGCAACCGATTCAAGACACGGCTGTTAAGTTGGGTACAACTGCACTGTCAGCAAAACGCACTGACAGGCAGACAACAGACAAGGCGCCTACAAAAATCCCGCAACCGTCAAAAGATACAGTTGTTAGGCGGGAAACCCCCATGATAGGTACAACTGCACTGTCGCCATGCGACTCAGAAAAGCAGGCGTCTTCGTCCAAGAAAATCCCACAACCGTCTGAAGACACGGCTGTAAACGCTAAGCGACCTATTTTCTATATTGGCACAACTGCATTGTCCGCAGATGAAATAGACGAGCAGAAAACAGACAAGTCGCCTGTCAAACCAATCTCGCCACCGCCGCCACCACCGCCACCGCTACCGCCTACGAAAATCCCGCTGCCATACACGCCTGTTACGCGGAAAACTCCAGTGATGGGGACAAATGCACTGTCGCCAAGGCGCACAGATAAGTCTCAAGGAGTGCAGACAGAACCGGCGTCTAAGAAGACTCTACATTCGGCTAAAGACTCCGCTGATAGGCCACAGACTCCCCTGAAGGAGTCAGCTGGGCAGACGACTGGATCGTCAAGAGTTCAGACCAAACCGGCGTCTAGGAAGACGGCAGGGCCGTCCGACACACAGACGACTGGCGAACCTGCCGAGACAGATGATTCGGAGCCCAAGCTTCCATACGGCTGGGTGTCGTCGGGCATAAAGAAGTACACTGACGAAGAAAAAGCACGGCTAGATGCGGAAGTTGACGGATACTGGGGTAGAAAGTTCTCCAAAGATCGTAAAAAGCCATGGTGGAATATCGAGGATCCAGAAGAACGTGAGGCAGCACGGCTTCGCCGGCGGTCGAAGACAGACCTTCAGCGGACTGAATCATCGAATGAACCGCCTGGTGCGACCCCATCCAACTACAAACAGCCCGGCATCGAGATTCAAGCGTCGAACGATGTCGATAGCTCCTCGGTGATTTTGCCTAGTCTCTTTGGGACGTCTACGGGCGTCCGGTCGAGGGCGGGCCGGTCGAACGTGGGATTAGTCCCGAAAAAACTGGAAATGCACTTCTTCGACTCGTCAGAAGACAGCGAAGATGAGATAGACTTGGACAAGCCCATCTCAGTGGAGGATCTCCATGACGACGACTACTGGAGAGCCATGGAGAAAAAGGCATACGCTATGGTGAAGGCAAATACGGAACAACTAGAGACGGTCGACGAATCTCCCGAACTGGAGAAGTCGGCACAGGAAGCTATGCCAAGACGCGCAGAAATGCAGGAAACAGACAATGCGACAGTTAAAGAAACAGCGCCTTCGCCCACGAAAATTCCGCATCCGTTTCAGGACACGGCTGTTAAGCGGGAGACTCCCGTGATATGCACAACTGCGTTGTCGCAAAGGGGCACAGAAATGCAGCCAACAGACAAGGCGCTTATCAAAGAAATGGAATGCTCCAAGACACAGGCCACCTCCTCCAAGGATTCCCAGAAGCCTTCTTCAGCATCTAAGGATACCGGGGCAAAGATATCCAAGTCCGGTCCCGAAGGCTCTACTAAGAAAGACACGCCATCCGAAGTAAAGGGGCCACACGAAGATGGGCCCTCGGGTTATCAGGACACTCCTGAGAAGACCATGGTAACGTTTGAGGACGCACCTTCTGAACCCATGGCTTCCCCCAAAGAAGAAAATGCACTGAGCGCCAAATCAGCAAATATGGAGTCTGCTGAATCTCCACAACCTTTAAAGGAAGTCAAGACTCCAGCCAATGGTCCACCTCATCCTGACCAGTCCACAGAAGACAACAAAGAGAAACCATCTCTTAAGGCTCCACAGAAAGGAGCGAATGCGCCGAAAGTTGGACCTTCCGGAGATCAGACTGCAACACTGGTACCTACGAAGATTCCGCAACCGATTAGAGACACGGCTGTCAAGCGGAAAGATCACATGATGGGTACAACTGCACTTGCAGCAAAACGCACCGACAGGCAGACAACAGACAAGGCGTCTACGAAAATCCCGCCACCGTCTAAGGACACGGATGTTAAGCGGAAGACACCTGTGATGGGTAAAACTGCACTGTCGCCAATACAAACAGAAATTCAGGCAACACACAAGGCGCCTATCAAAGAAACCCCGCCTTCGCCCACGAAAATCCCACAACCTTCTAAAGATACGGCTGTTAAGCGACCTATTTTCTATATAGGCGAAACTGCATTGTCTGCAGATGAAATAGACGTGCAGAAAACAGACAGGGCGTCTGTCAAACCAATTCCGCCACCGCCACCGCTACCGCCTACGAAAATCCCGATGCCATACACGCCTGTTACGCGGAAAACTCCAGTGATGGAGACAAGTGCACTGTCGCCAAGGCGCACAGATGAGTCTCAAGGAGTGCAGACCTTACCGGCGTCTAAGAAGACTCTACAGTCGGCTAAAGACTCCGCCGATAGGCCAAGGATTCACCTGAAGGTGGCAGCTGGGCAGACGACTGGATCATCAAGAGTTCAGACCAAACCGGCGTCTATGAAGACGGCAGGACCGTCCGACACACAGACGACTGACGAACCTGCCGAGACAGATGATTCGGAGCCCAAGCTTCCATACGGCTGGGTGTCGTCGGGCATAAAGAAGTACACTGACGAAGAAAGGGCACGACTAGATGCGGAAGTTGACGGATACTGGGGCAGAAAGTTCTCCAAAGATCGTAAAAAGCCATGGTGGAATATCGAGGATCCAGAAGAACGTGAGGCAGCACGGCTTCGCCAGCGGTCGAAGGCAGACCTCCGGCGGACTGAATCATCGAATGAGCCGCCTGGTGCGACCCCAACCAGCTACAAACATCCCGGCATCGACAATCAAGTGACGTGCGATGTCGATGGATCCTCGGTGATTTTGCCCAGTCTCTTTAGGACATCCACGGGCGTCCGGTCGAGGGCGGGCCGGTCGAACGTTGGACTAGTCCCGAAAAAACTGGAAATGCACTTCTTCGACTCGTCAGAAGACAGCGAAGATGAGATAGACTTGGACAAGCCCATCTCAGTGGAGGATCTCCATGACGACGACTACTGGAGAGCCATGGAGAAAAAGCTCTACGCTATGGTGAAGGCAAATACGGAACAACTAGAGACGGTCGACGAATCTCCCGAACTGGAGAAGTCGGCACAGGAAGCTACGCCAAGACGCACAGAAATGCAGGAAACAGACAATGCGTCTGTCAAAGAAACAGCGCTTCCGCCCACGAAAATTCCGCAACTGTCTCAAGACACGGCTGTTAAGCGGGAGACTCCCGTGATATGCACAACTGCGTTGTCGCAAAGGGGCACAGAGATGAAGCCAAAAGACAAGGCGTTTGTCAAAGAAATCCGGGAATGCTCCAAAACACAGGCCACCCCCTCCAATGATGCTAAGAAGCCTTGTTCAGCATCTAAGGATGTCGGAGCAAAGATATCCAAGTCCGGTCCCGAAGGCTCCACTAAGAAGGGCAAGCCATCCGAAGTAAAGGGGCCACACGAAGATGGGCCCTCGGGAAGTCAGGACACTCCTGAGAAGACACTGGTAACGTCTGAGGACGCACCCATGGCTTCCCCCAAAGGAGAAAATGCACCGAGCGCCACATCAACAAATATGGAGTCTCCACCACCTGTAAAGGAAGTCAAGATTCCAGCCAAAGGTCCACCTGGCCAGGGCACAGAAGACAGCAAAGAGAAACCATCTCTTAAAGCTTCACAGGAAGGCGCCGATGGGTCGAAAGCTGGACCTTCCGGAGATCAGACTGCGAAATTGGTGCCCACGAAAATTCCGCGACCGATTCAAGACACGGCTGTCAAGCGGGAAGATCCCATGATGGGTACATCTGCACTGTCCTCAAGACGCACCAACATGCAGTCAAAAGACAAGGCGCCTACGAAGATCCCACAACCGTCTAAGGACAAAGATGTTAAGGGAAACACGCCCGTGATGGGTGCAACTGCACTGTCGCCAAGACAAACAGAAATTCAAGCAACAGAGAAAAAGGCCTACGCTATGGTGAAGGCCAACATGGACCAAGAGACGGTCGACGAACCTTCCGAACTGGAGAAACCAGCGCAGGCAGCTACCCCGACCGCAAAGAAACCATCAAAAGTCCGTCAGTTGCTCCAGTCATGGAATAATAAGGAGAGGAAAAGAGAAAGAGAGGTCAGAGAAAGGGCAATGAAAGAGAAGGAGGGAAAGAGGGCGTACACGTTGGAGCACAAATCGGACCCCCCGAACGCAAAACCCTTCATTGGCCCACCGCTTCCTCCGGGGATGCAGAAGAAAACTCTGGAGAAGAAAAAAGAGGGCTTGACGCGCCATGGGCACCAGGGAATGCCCACGCCAGCAGCCATTAAGGCAAAAGAGGGAGAACCAAGCACCTCTAAGAAGTCAGACTGCAGGCTGACCCCCACAAAGCTTGTCGGCAAAACCAATTAAATCGAACTGAGCTATCCGGAGAAGAGGGCGACTCAAGCCTCTACTCCGATGTCGAATGATTTGTCGACTTAAAAAAAATCAGCGTGGCAGAAAAAAAATCTACAAAAATTTGTTCGTTGCTCACGTTTGGTGTTTGAATTTAACATTGAAAAGAATGAAAGCGATGCAAACCTGAAGCCCTGATGAAAAAGTGAAATGAAAAAAAAGCAAACCATAATGCATCTCAGCTCAGGTCGCAAAGACCTTATCGCAACTGCGCAGTGAAGGGACGCCATTTTAGCAATATCCGTAGATGTCAGACTAGTAGTTATCTGTTGATACACGGCAATTAACTGTAAAGCTATTTTACAAATGGTAGTGTGTGCTGTCAAGTAGTCGATCCACGTTTGTTGTGCGAGAAACGTTCGCATAAGAAGTGTTATGCGACTGCGTCTAAGTACGTTTCCTTTCAAAGCTGATGTAAGGAAATGCTTGATCAATGTACATACATAACTTGCTTTAAACAGACTTTTAATCCTTCAGATACTATGTGTACGTGTATATAACATCATATGTGTATACATTTGTATATGTGTCTATGTAAATTGTAAGAAAAGAGATATATGTGATAATGTTTTATCCGGAATAAATCTCCACGCTAACTTTAATATCCTTGCCTGTCTTGCTACTGAGTTCCGTTTTCCTAGTAGTAGGAATAGAGAAGCGTAGCCACGTGACGTACTGAGACTAGAGCAGTGTGGGTGCTAGATGAAAAAGACTACTAGTATATGATCGGATGTCTGTGATTAAATGATTGTAAAATGCAAAAAAACACCTCAAGGTTTGAAAACAAAACATCTTCAAAATGTTCTAACATTTTGTAAATATTGAAACATTTTGAAAATTGGGTCAGTGGGTTGGGAAGAGAGACATTCACACATCCCTGTCAAGTACAGGGTACCATGCCTGGCCGTCATGCATAGATGGCTTGCCACAGAAGAGACACCAGTGTCCAGCCGTGAAATCTAAGAATGTACAGAAGCAGACAAAAAAAATAGTCTTTCTGAATTGGAAAATACTTCTGTTCTTTTACTTTTATCAAAGTTATATATCTTATATGTTTGAGATTCCTATCATCGGATATAAGAAATTTCCTCATTGATATGCTGATTCGCATAATGGGAAATTTATCCTGTCAGCCACCATTTGAGCTATCTACCTATCAGATATCATGATAATCCGTCAATCGTTCTTTCAAACTCTCAAACAAAATAAGCGGATAGGGGCCCAAACCGTCAGTACTCTGTCTCAAGAGCTAGCTACCAACTAAAGATCGCTGCAATAGCATGTCCAGAACATGAAATTTCAGAACAGGAAGTTTCGCTGCAGTACCGCAACAAGCCGCTATTGGGGCAATCATTGACCTTGACCCTTGTCCAAAAACTTCGGTGCGAAACTTTTCAGTGCACAAGGGAAATGCCACGCCCCTTCCCCTGGCAGTACCGGTTAAGTAACAAATTCGAAAATGGCTGCCAAAATTGTACTCGCACTTATGGCTGTCCTGTAAGCAGTGGTCAAGTTTGAATCACGTGGCAAAGATCATCTCTGCAGCGGGGATGTTGAAGCATGTTTACAACCACGTGCCGGGCACCTGTTGGTTTGTTCCCGGCGTGGAGCAGGGTTCTGAAGACATCGAGCTCACCTCGTCTGGGCTGGCGTTCATCTCGTCAGGGCTGCTGCCACCTGGGTTCATTCTCGACCCTGTGTACTTGACCTTTGAGCAGAGAATTCTCGCGTTTGACTTTAAGAAGCCCTCTGAGGGATCTCAACCTCCGGGGGAGTAACTGTCTATCGCCGCCAAAACGACAACTCTCTACGGTTCAGCCACGACATAGCGGCACATGCAGGTGTGGACAACGTCTTCGTGGATCCTACCACAGGGGATCTGTGGGTAGGAGCTCAACCCCAAGAAATTCTTTTTTCCATACACATGGAGAATGCGTCGCACCCGTGCGGATCTCAGGTACTGCGGATAGAGAACCTGGCGGGGGAGAACCCCAGAATCACCGAGATGTACTCTGACGACGGACGGTCCGGGTTATGGGGGTCAAGCGTAGGGTGTTACCACAACAAACAGCTACTGATCGGTACAGTTAACCACAGGCTCATGCACTGTACAGTTGACGTGCCACTGTAGGGTTACTGCTTCTTACGAAAATGAATAATTTTTTTGACTTGTCTGTCCGTGTGTGTTTGCTTGTTTGCGTTTCCGGATATTTGTGGTCAGCGTAACTGAAGAACGGCTGACCATGGGTTGGCTGTGACGATATGTGGTTTGTGGGTCGGTAGGTCTTGAAGACGTAAGTTATAATTGGGCCCCCTGGTTTGTGACCAAGGTACAGCAGCAGAACATCCGTTTTTTGTATCTATTGCACCGGACCTGCTATGATTTTGATTTTTTGTTGACAGGTAACGTTAGCCTTTGATGTAAAGAAGACGTGATTTAAATCGGGGTCTCCTAGCAGCTTGTTCAGAAACTGCAGGGCGTTTTGGTTAGAATATTCCAAATAGGATAACTCAAGAAAGGCAAACATATGGATCTTCATGATTTTAGGTATGCCGGTATCTCAGATAAAGATGAACACAATGAAAAGTAATTATGCAAATTAGGATTTTATTTGCATAAGTAAAGAGGGCATTCTACACTTCCAATGTTTTTGATAAATGGACCTTCATGTAACATGACTGTGTAATCTATGGCAGGTGGAACATTGATAGATACTTACTTACTAATCATGGAAATATGAGCTTAAATTGCATAATTGATGCAAAAGTGTCATAATTCATCTAAATGGAGACTTACAGTAAATTCATTCCTGGGACTTGTGTAAGTTAGTTAAAGGTGCACATAACCATGCATAGAATATGTAAATGATGAAGTCAAAATCTTCATTATTTCATTAAGGTTTGAGGTATCCAACCTCTTGTTCATACTATTAATAAATTCCCCATCTTGAAAGTATTCAACAATATGATCTGGACAAGACAACATTTACATGTCACAATGATGCAAGAGATGACTAACGGAACTCAAACGGAATTAGGATACGCACACAAGTGACATACCCCTATCTTGAGAACTTCTTGTCAAAATGCAAGTAACACAATGGACCTCATGGCCCACCCCTACCGATAGAAAGTTCTCAAGAATGTCCACAACAAAATCAGCGTCTATTTAGCTTAAAACACCTTATTTGCGCAGTTCAAATAAAAATCTACTTACTACATGCATATAGTAATATTCATTAATTTAGTAATTGCATCACTAGTATGAAATTTTCATAATTTATCAATAACTCATTATATCATTTCAATCAATCATGCAAATGAGGCCCTATTAATATTTGCTCAGTCACTTTTTTTTTCATTTTCCACTCAACCTAAAGATTCTGTACTGGAGTTCAGATCTGACCGGGCCTTCGATTAAGTATGCACGCGGTAGTACGTTGAAAGTACTATGTTGTCAACCCACCTTTCCCCCTCTCACCTTTCTCACTGATCGCTATAGCTGTGAGTTCCATTAACGTTTCTAACCTTCATATAAAATATATTCATATATTACAATCATATGGATTTTAAAAAAAACTTTGGGTAGAAAATATTGGAAAATAGCCCTATGCCTGTGTTCTATTAATCACTATCGATTGAAACAATTTGTCCGATTAAGCCAGGTGGTAAGTTAATAAAGCCGTTTTAGCAAGGAGGTTAACCCCCTTGGTTTTAGTTATCGGCCGGGATGGTCTTCTGCACGTCGGCGATCTCACAGGGGCTGTTGTAACTGCCACACTGGTAGCTACCGTTCAGGGGGGCCTTCAAGCAGATGAAGCAGAACTTCTGGCCACAGACACAGGCCTGGAAATAAAGAAATACATCAGACAATCATGTCAGTGATATAAATATGACTGACAGGTCCTCGGCGGGATGATTCGAAAGAGTCTCCATCGATGAATGCGCGCTACCTACAACAAAGGCTAGGGAAATAGGTCAGTAAACAACCTTTATGCAAATTCAATTAACGCAGAATGTTGAAACTGATCTAATTTATATAATGGCGTAATATATATAATGGCAAGGGTGTTTGAGTTTTCTTTCTACATATACCGTACCATGTGCTTGCAGGCCTTCTCGTGCTCGATGAGCATGCCGCACTTCAGACAGGCCCTGACGGCGGGACAGGCGGCCACGCCCACGATGGTCTTCTTCTTACAGTCGCGGAGGATCTTCAGGCGCGGGTCTTCGCCACTGCAGTTGTCGTTACCGCACGTCTCGATACCTCCTCCAACCCACTTGTGCAGGCAGTGCCAACAGAAGTGGAACTCCACGCCGTCAGAGGCCGAACACAGAGGACAAACCACGCGCTTGTGTTTCTTGTTGATGCGCTCGCAGAGAGAGTGACACTTGGGACACTCCTGGATGCCCATCCCCTTGCGGAGGTAGTTGTCGGAGATCTTGGTCTCGAACTGCTTCTTCTCTTCCGCTGTGAGAACGGCGAGGCGGCGGACCTCCAGATAGGTCCATTCCTTGCCACAGTACACCCCACTTGGACCGATGTAAGGGCACTTGAAGATGTACTTCCCTGCACTAGAAATATAAGAGAAAAGACAGTGAAGCACAGTTCACTGGGCCACGCTCATCTCGAAATAAACTAAGATAGATGGGCAAGAAATGTGACAGACTAAATGGCGTACACGCCCTGCTACAGTCACGGGTAAACAAATTGAAGCACCACAGTTCCTTGACCTCATACCTTCGTTTAGTAATTTGTCTCATTTCAATGTTATTAGCAACTATGGAAATCACTCAATTTGCATATATATGACTTTAAATGACTTCTACATAACATACATATGCCACTGATATGAAATATCTTTCATTCATTTTGTGCAGCCCTAAGCTCCTCGGATTTTTGATCTTCAAAGAAGTGTTTTATTAGTAAAATCCATATGAATTCTTCATCTCCTCTTTCAAAATCACATGTATCTCAAATACCCTTCCTCGGCTAGATGGATGTTCCACTGCAGTGCCATAGCAAGCCGCCAGAGCCCCAAAAATGTCGAGGTCTTAGGCCATATTGATTTGTTTGTATGTCATCCATGTAATCAAATCAACGTGACCATATTAGCATACCAAATATCAAGAACATCCACCTAGATATTCTGGAGTCATCGTTTTGTAGATGGACACTCCAACGCTGCCCGAAACATAACCCTCTCGCGAAGGTAACAATTCATAGATATGTACCTCAGAAGACTCTCGCAGTAAGTGGTGAGTGTCTCCGGAGTGATGGCATGGCCGCAGGACATCTTGGCTCGGGGCGTGTTGGGGTCATCCTCCCAACTGATCATATCAGGGGCCTCTGTGGTCTCAACATCTTCGTCCAGTTGCTTCGGGGGAGGAGACAAGCCTTCCACGGTGTCGCTGCCTCCCTTCAGACGCAGGACGACGGTGAGACTGGAATGATCCTCCATCTTGTAGTCCGACAGGTATTTGTTCTGACCAAACTCAAGCTGTTTGGTTGTGTAAAGGATGCGCTGGGCGTCCGCAGGTATACCATTCATCTCACTGATCTTGTTGATCAGGGCGTCCACTGTGGCGTCCTGCACAACATGTAGGAACAAGAGATTGGAGTTGTCTTTCCCTAGTGGCTTTCTCATGAAATGCATTTGTGTCATCGTTGTTAAGCTATGGCCATGTTGACTTGACTATATGGATGACATCCGCGTGCAATTTTCGCGCGTTTCCAAAAATGAACCATCTATCATTCGGTATGCCATACTCTGTATGTTCAGTTTTGACTTCTGTTCATCCTTCCTGACCACTTAGATTTCATAACGAAGGCAACTTTTTTTGGGCAAAACGTTTTATTCGCAAGCTCGCATCAGTTTTTGGGTCTCCGGAGGATACCATCCATATAATCAAATCGATATGGCCTAATGAATAGCACCACTCAAGACGAATTGTGGTTTCCAAGATTTTTATGTTCTTAAGGTAACATCATTAGGGATAAAGTATAATGATTTGCGCGACACCGCCGAGGGCTTAGTTACGTCAACCCTTCATTAGCTGACGAGTGATGCAACAAATCACAGCTATGAGATGAGCCAACGCATTCATGATCAAAATTTGCATACACTATGAATTGTGGGAACATCGTATTTGGAAATTTTGAATTCCAATCTGGTTGAAATATGCAAATTCAACCAAGAGTGTATTTCAACATATGCGTTTATTCCATGTAAGATACCATGAACAAATCAACTTGCAAAACTTTGAAAAGTAGAAATATGCTAGGAGACTTTTCCTTCGTCATAATCATAATTTCAATCCCCGGCGCAATATGACGTCGTATAAAAAAAACTGCACTGTATTTAGCATTACTCTCCAAGCAGAGGTTGGTGGGGAAGATTGTGACCTTTTACCAGATGCTCCGTTTTCGTCCGCTCTCCCTACCAACTGTATTTAGCACTAGCAAGTGCGGACAGGTGTAATTCATGTGAGCAAATTGTAGATATGATTTTTAGGAGTGAACATTATATGTTGCTATTGTGTATCACTTATCTCAGGAAGTTATGTTTTATTTCTTTAGATTACTTTGACTATTGAAGTTGAATTGTCAGTGACCTTTTTATAGCAATATGACAGAATGCAAAGTTTGCAGAATGCAAAGTTCGGTATCTAGTATCCCGGCGGGAGCCGGCCGCGGGACTGAAGACACTGAGAGACTGAAGCAAGAGAGAAGATTTTCACGACGACGCCCCTGCAGTTCCAGAGCAAGCTGCTAGGAGGCCCAAACCCACACCGCGGTCCTTCTTCCTGTGGTCCTTAAACAAATACACATACACATAGATACAACATTACGCAATATTTTCCCACACAATACATTAACGAAGGATAACTGGATAAAAAGGTCACAGTAGAGTATCAAGTTCATGAATCAACTGTCCTGTTCCAGAGTTATGACATGCGGTACAGGAATCTTCGCTTCTCTGCACGGTTTTGGAAGTCTGATTGAGTTTGATGTTGCTGCCCTTGTTTGATACCGACTGTTTTCTGACTGAAAGGTGAGTTGACGGTACTGGGTTTTCGGCATTATAGTATGTCCTAGCCGGCGGAATGTAGCAAAACTTCTTTGTTGGATTCTCTCGCTCACCGGTAACCAGCCCTAGGTTTCGCTATCGCAAAATAGGTTTCGCTATCGCTAGCGCAACTTGATAGGTTTCACTATCGCAAAACTGTAACATGTGCAAGCTCGTTGAGAGTGATCCCTTTATCTAATAAGAATAAATTCATATCTATTAATAGATATAGATGTAAATGTATATTTATCTGTGTTTCCAATTGTGCTCAGTTTTAACCTCTTTTCGTCCTCTCCGGCTTCATATACATAACGTCATAAGGAGAAATTTGCATACCTTGTGAATCCTCACAATAGTTTTCTCTCCACGAAGCCCCTTTACGAAAAGCTGCCACATGCCGTCTCCCTCTGGCATCTTGTCGATCACAGCTTAGTATACCGTGAGGAAGGAAAATATACAGCAAGTAACGTCCCGCAAACCAGCAAGGTACTGTTGCCGAAACCAGTGTCTGTGGATAGCGACCGATACTGAATGCAAGGGACTTTACGTGCATGTTCATAGTCTAACATCAGGAGAAACCATTGCTGTAAGTGGAGGGGGGAGGTATTCCTAAATTTGTTATTTACACATTAACAACGAATGTGTCATATGAATTTATCTTCTTGTTGCCACGTAACACTTATTAGTAACATAGTATTAAGTCGACAAAATTAATCCAAATATTTTCCTCTATGACCATGTAGCATAAGGCAATGGAAACAACAACCCGGGCCCCCCATGGCATTGGAATGGCACAACCTCTGCCGAGTGGTACTTTCCGAGCTTCCCGCCTTCTATCTTTTCCGTGCATTACGTCGGTGGGCTTTCCCCCGGCCGGTACCACTTTTTCAAAAGGGCCCAATCTACTAAAATGTACATCGAACTGAGCTGGCAAACGTGTGTTTTGCAGCGTCTTGGTAAAATTTTATCACCATGTAGGAATCGGTCTGGATAGAGCGATGGAACCTAGTATGTTTTGCCATCGCTATTTGAAATGCCCCTCCCCCCTACACTCGACGATGAAAGTGACTATCCAATCAAATGAGTCACAGATGACTGATAAACAGCCCGCTGGGGATTTCCGCGACTCTGAAATCCCCGCTGAGTGGACGGAACGCTAAATATATCATACCAAGGAGTAGTGTGAAACAACTTTACGTACAGGTGAAATTTTCCTAAACAAAATCGTTGAGGAGACATTTTTTGGCTAAGATCTCGAGAATTATGGAGAAACAATTCGCATCTAGGTAAGTAGCTTTATGTTGAGTTCCAAACAGTCAACCCGGAAGTAAAGTGGCGCACAACTGAATACTTCGTATGCTGCAAAAAGTGAATCATGCGAAGGGTTATAGAATAATACAAGCATGTATGCAATCACTTATTGCAGGAAGTGTATTTTGGGGTTACGTTCTGTGCCATCCTACAGGGTCCAGAAGGAACTTGCCGCCCTAAGGAAGTCTCCACCTCTCGGTATCAAAGTGTCGCTGCCTTCAGACGACCTGCATGTGTGGGGGGCTGTCATACCGGGGCCAGAGGACTCCCTTTACAAAGGTTGGCTGTTCATATAGCAGTAAATCAACATGTATTACTTCATCGATGGTGATATTCGCTATAGGGTATAGCTAGCAACACGGTGACATTTATAGTTACCTTCGCCGAGAATATGTGTATAACGACCAGCATAACACGAGAAGGCTTAGATGGATTGTCTTGATATTTAGTAGGTGGGTAGGTCTTGATGAGACTTGGAAATGATTAGATTTTGAGTCCCCTGGCGGCTTGTTACGGTACTGCAGCGGAACTTCCTGTTTTGATATCTCGTGTTCTGGACATGCTATGGTCCTGATTTTTGAGTGGTAGATAGCTCGTTGGACAAAGAGTAAGTGGTATAGGTTTTGGCCCCCTAGCGGCTTTTTTGGAACTGCAGGAGCAGGTTTTGCTTCAGACTTTGAAAGGGAATAATTCAAAAAGGGCTTGATGGATGGTATATAATATATATCAATATTAATAGATATCAACTATGCAAATGGGGACCTAATTTGCATAATTGATGAGAAAATACTATAACTCAAGATGGGCTTGATGGATGGTCATGAATTTTGGTATGTAGATAGCTTACATTTGTACGTGATGAGGAGCTAATTTGCATAATTGATGAGAAAATACTATAAATCAAGATGGGCTTGATGGATGGTCATGAATTTTGGTATGTAGATAGCTTACATTTGTACGTGATACTTTGTATGATTGGAAGAGAATTATGCAAATTAGATTCTAATTTGCATAATCAATCAGACAATTTAAAAAACCTGCTGTGTTCCATGATATGACTAATCAAATATGTGACATTTGTAACTGAGGATGAGAGGGATGTTGATAGATAGACAATATGCAATTGTAGGCCTAATTTGCATAATTAATGAGAAACTTCTATAATTCCACACAGGTAAATGATGGCAATTTCATAGTTGTGGCATTTGCAAGTTATGTGAATGTGAACATCGTTGAATCAAATTATGCCGATAAGGGCCTCATTTGCATAATTGATGATAAATGTTAGCATAACCTTCTTTGTTAAGTTCATACTTTGAACAACGTCTGTTATTTGGGTGAAGACGATCAACTTGTATGATTTATAATTGATGAAAAACACTCCTAATACTTCAGTCAGAAAGGTTAAAATCATTTGGTGAAGGTATGAGGTCGTGGAACTCTAGTTTTGATTAGCCTCCGTCGTTGACGGCTGGCTCACTCTGCTTGTTTCGATTACATGGATGACCTCCGCTCGTGCATAAATTTTCGTCCGTTTAACAAAAGTTTTCATACTCTATATCGTAAAATGTAGCTTCAAACAAATAAAATACATGCTGTAAATTGAAACAACAAAATTATTCGTAGAATGCCAAGATCAAAGAAGTTTTTTGAAAGAACAAAAATGAAGAAGCTATATTTTGGTATGCCATACTCTGTGTGTTAAGTTTTGTTCAACTTTCTTGACCAAGTAGATTTCAGAATGAAAGCAACATTTTTTTTTGGCCAAACCTTTCTTTTATTCGCACGCTCGCATCAGTTTCTGGGTCCTCAGTGGATGTCATCCATATAATCAAATCAACATGTCATTAGCAAGCTAAAAAAAAGATAAGTCAGTGGTAAAACAAGAGAGGGTGATATCCAGGCTAGATTTTGATAGTCATTACTGGTTAACACTAGCATATCAGTGTCGGGGACTCGATAATTATAATGTCAGGGTTGTACATTATAACTGAAAATAGAGAATTGTTAAAGGGTTTCGTTCTATATTTTGATTGTATCATAATTGCTATGCTTTTCTCAAATTGTCCAAAAGACACAAATACATAACAGTAACCCAGAGTGTGTTTTTCCTTTCACAGGAGGGAGGTTCAAGATACAGATACTTCTTCCGTATCCTTTTTTCCATATTTGCCAATGAGGCTGACTTGTAAATGTGGTACATTGTATAGAATATATTGTTGTTGTAATTCATGTATAAACCATAGGGACGCATGCCGACGAAAAGTGTCACTGATTTTATCATATCTTCATATCTTCTCCACAATTTAAGATGCGTATTTGTAATTGTAAGTTTGACAACCCTATTGGCAAATGTAACAAGAAGCACTTGCCTGGAAATGAACCTATGACGCGGTCTAGTCACATATATATGCATTGAGGTTACAAGAAAAGTGCTGAAAAATAACTATTTATGATACACGATGTGAAATGGACTCTATAATATATCATACAGTTTAATCTGATTCCTTGACTGTTCCTGTAGTAAAAACTACCCGCTCGGGCCTCCTATTGTAAGTATTATAGTCATTATAAATAGACGTGATATATAATATGTAATATGTATATGCAGAGAGGGAGAGGTATATGTTTAATCTAAAACCAGAACAGATTTTCACATTCTTTCCGAAACTAAACTTAACAAACCTAAATTAAACTAGACTAAACCTATTATAGTAACTAAACTCCAGAGTTCAGAGGAATATCTCTTTTCAACTTACATTGATCCTGAGAAATTTCGAAACGCCGTGAGCAAAGACGAATCTGCACTTGTCTCTTCATCCGGTAGGTGCGTTTTATAACGCCTATCTACCACCTGAACGTCAGCCAGAGTAGCGGACAGGTGTGCCTCCGCTTCCTTGCTGAAGACGAGTGGATGGCAGGTGGAACCATTGAACAGGTGAGTGACTATCATGATGGACTAACCCAATGTTTTTGCAAACCAAAGGCATCTGTCGATTCATCAATTATGTTTGTTACAGCGAGTTTGATAAGATCAGAGTTTCACTATGGCGAGTTTTTATTTCAGTGAATCATAGTTCAAGCGTTTTCGGAGATTTAGAGATCTAGATATTTTTGAGACTCTATCGTGGATATAGGTTACAGAAAAGAATACAATACCTTAAAAGCATATCTACAAATATCCTACAATCGCCGTGTACACTTGACCTCCTGTTCAAAGACTTCAAATCAAAGACACCCACATGGCGGGTCAGCCCCTGCCTGCTTCATTGATAGTGAGTGAAAACGCTCTATTTGAAAAAAAAGAGTGGAGACATTCAAAGATCTTAATGTTGTCCTTCTTACAGGTGCTGAACGCCTTGTTCTCTCTCCTTATTCGACCGGAAGAGGACAACGCCTTTGACCATGATGTGCTCAACAACTATCACCACTATAAACTGTCGTATGAATTTAAGGCTCGTGAAAGTGCCGAAAAGGCCAAATAGGAGAATATTCAGTCGTCGAGTTTTATAGCCTGATAATCGTAAAAGACCGTCAAGTCAGACTTTGCAGGCTTTGTAGGATTTATTGGATGGAGTTAAGTCGTACAATAAAAGCTTTCTGCTACAGCATCAGTCCAAGAACAGAGTCTCAAGTCTAAAATGTCGATATTTCAGCACAAAATGGTTGAATTAGGTCAAAGGCGGCCTGTCATACTAGCCTTGACCCTTGCACTGAACATTAATGAATAGATAAGCACCGTCATTCACCATTGGCCATTCACCATACAACATGTCATTCACCTTTGGCCCCTGGAAGCGTTTTTTCAGCTAATAATTAGCCCCCGTTCGTGTAAAATTATCACCTTTACAAAGGGATAAGTACTAAATGGAAATATTTCTAAACGTGCTACTTCTGATTTTGAAAGTGTCATACAAATGCTGTGATAACCATGATGCATTTCGTCCAGAAACTCCGGGGCGAGAGATATTTGCACAAGGAAAAAGTCACGCCCGTCCCACTGGCAGTACCGGTTAATCAAAATAAAGTTCCAGAACGGCTGTCAAAATAGTCCACGCCCTTGTGGCTGTCCTGTCAGCAGTGGTTTTGAACCATGTGGCAAAGATCATCTCTGCAGCGGGGAAGTTGAAGCAACTGAGATAGGTTATTGAAATGAATACATTGTTTGCATTATCATTGCGAAACTTGATAATACGTCACTCGAAAAGTTTACCATCATTTGGCGGAGATATGAGGTCGTGGAACGCTAGTTCAAACATTGTGTGCTGAAATATGGACTTAATAAAACTCTGTTCTTTGGTATAGAAATCAAAATGTAAGGGTGCTGAACGGTGCTGTATCAGAAAGCTTTTATTGTACGATTTTTGGCGAATTTTTTTTGTCATCAAACAAACAAAAAATCGCCAAAAATCGATATTTCAAAATATACTCGTTGACACGCATCATTCTTTAAGTATTACTATCATGTACATTCCTGCAAAGTTATATTGATAAACATCAAAGTACAAGCCAAGGAGAGCGTTTCTAAAAAAGGGGCGTGGCCTTATAAATCTTGATGACGTAATCATGACATCATACTTATTTGCATAGATTATCACCTTGCTATAAGGTACTACCTGAAAAAAAATTAAGGTTGAGGAAGGTTTGTAAAGCTTAAGAAAGGGTTTTTTTCAAAAACATCCCAAAATTCCTCAGCCACCCTTCAATAATACCTTAACTCCACCAAAGAAATCTTGCATTACGTTAATAAGTAATGTATTCATTAGGCCACTTTATGTCATCAATGCCAAAAGTAGTCTCATACCACGATACCTTAAGAATCAAACAACGTAGAGGTAGTGGTGGTGTCCGTGTTCAAACGATGTTCTTATCAAATAAGCTTGTAATATGCGTAACAGCCTGCTATATTGATATGGTGATAAATAAACAAAGCACCTAGGTCATGGAGCTTATACTAGTTATATGCTGGTAACAAGTATGTCTGAAGGACGCCTTGATTATTAGAGAGAAAGCTTTCGGGTCCTAACTTATAAGCTTGAAGATTTCTTGAAAAAAGTTATCATTTTTAATGACTTTGAAATAAGATTTTTAAAAACATTAACCTTCATGAAAAAAATGGGAAAGTATCAAATCTCTTCTGTGACTCCAGATTTCGTGGCCATGACCTAGTAAAGTATATAATAGCAAAGAAAAACATCCTTTTGGCTCTGGTTTACTGTATAAAGATACTACTTTAAGTGGCTGCATGCCTTTATCCATAATCTTTGAATCTGTTGGACTCTGTTGATATTTTTAACCAAGGACGACATACTAGTATGCAAATTAAGTCCTAATCTGCATAATTTGCTGTTTTTTTATTGTGTATATTTCTGTCTAAGCTAACTGCATATCCAATATCACGGAAATCCACCTTTCCTTTATTCAATTATCCTCCTTGAAAGATTAAAAAAACACCTGCAGTTCCAGACCAAGCTGCTAGGGGGCCCAAACCCACACTACTTGCATCAAATACCATAGCACGCCCAGAATAAGATACAACCGAAAGTTCTGCTGCAGTACCTTTGTCACACACAAGGAAACCCATCATTGGCCTTGACCTTCGTCTTGCCAACGCCTACCCACACACCGAATATCATCACAATCAGAGGTTCCACAAATCTGTGGAAACACAGACAAACACACACAAGTGGGCAAAAATTCCTGATGCGAAGTATTCTTATATTTCATTTTTTCAGTTCAACATTACAATATTGCTCCAAACTTGAAATGTCTCTACTTTATTTATTTGCGACACATAGCCTCCATAGCAGGCTCTCTGGGCCTCTTGAGGGTGCTTGTAATAAACTTTTCCTGATGACTTCCTTTTGTATTGAGTCGTTATTTTGTAGCCAAAGTAACGATTAGGGCCTAATGGTTACGGGCTGGCTGCACAAACGACCCAGTACAAGAGAAGCCATCAGCAAAATTAAAAGTGTATTATAAGCACAAAAAAGACCCAGAGAGCCTGCTATGGAGGCTATGTGACATAGTGGTTAAGTCCGATCCGGGAAATGGGTATGAAACCCTACAGTGGCACGTCCACCGTGCAGTGCATGAGCCTGTGGTTAACTGTGCCGATCAGTAGCTGTTTGTTGTGGTAACACCCCACGCTTGACCCCCATAACCCGGACCCTCCGTCGTCAGAGTACATCTCGGTGATTCTGGGGTTCTCCCCCGCCGGGTTCTCTATCCTCAGCACCTGAGATCCGCACGGATGCGACGCATTCCTCATATGGATGGAAAAATGTATTCTTTTAGGATGAGCTCCTACCCACAGATCCCCTGTGGTAGGATCCACGAAGACGTTGTCCACACCTGCATGTGCCGCTATGTCGTGGCTGAACCGTAGATTGTTGTCGTTTTGGCGGTAATAGACAGTCACTCCCCCGGCGGTTGGGTTCGCGACATATACGATCCTGCCCTCGGGAGAGAGGTTGATACCGTTAGCGTACAGAAGACCGTCGGCCACGATTGTTGCCTCTCCGCCACTGTAGTAGACCACGTTGGACCACGGGAGTAGAAGCCAAGTCTCTGCCATCCTGCTGTACAAACCGGTAGTATATTTGTCGTTGGAGGCGTAAAAACTCTCCGGTCCTGTGGCGACAATGTCATTGAGGCTGTACAAAAGCGGGTGTTTTATAGACTTGATGTGATGCAGGCTGTTTGAGTCGGCGTCAAAGCGGAAGATCTCTACTCTGTCTTTGTGACCTTTGCCATGGTTAACCACAAAGAGCCGAACTTCTCCCGAGACGTCTTCGTAAACGCTAAGACCGTGCGGCATGAAGTCTTCCTTGACGCTCTCCGGCACGATGTTGACTGTCTTGGCTCCCTCAGTGGGCTTCTTAAAGTCAAACGTGAGAATTCTCTGCTCAAAGGTCAAGTACAAAGGGTCGAAAATGAACCCAGGGGGCAGCAGCCCTGACGAGATGAACGCCAGGCCAGATGAGGTGAGCTCGATGTCTTCAGAACCCTGCTCCACGCCGGGAACAAACCGACAAGTGCCCGGCACGTGGTTGTAAACATGCTTCAACATCCCCGCTGCAGAGATGATCTTTGCCACATGATTCAGAACCACTGCTGACAGGACAGCCACAAGTGCGAGTACAAGTTTGCCAGCCATTCTCAAACTTTTATGCTTCCTTAACCGGTACTGCCAGTGGGAGGGGCGTGACTTTTTCCTTGTGCAAATAGCTCTCGCACAGGTGTTTCAGGACCAAATGAATCATGGTTATCACAGCATTTGTATAACACTTTCAACATCGGAAGTAGCACGTTTAGAATCATTTCCATTTAGTACTTATCCCTTTATACAGCTGATAACTTTACACGAACGAGGGCTAAGTTATCAGCTGGAAAAACGCTTCCGGGGGCCAAAGGTGAATGGCCTATTAATGGAGAATGACCAAAGGTGAATGACGGTACTTACCTATTATTCATTAATATTTAGGGCAAAGGTCAAGGCTAATATGAGAGGCTGGCCTTGACTTAATTCAAACATTTTGTGCTGAAATATCGACAGTTTAGACTTTAGACTCTGTTCCTGAGATGGTGCTGTGGCAGAAAGCTTTCATTGTACGACTTAACTCCATCCGAAGAATCCTACGTGACGTTAAGAGTTCGGAGACCTCATACCTCCATGAAATATTTAGAGCCTTTGTAGATCTTATGTTTCATCTGGTCTCATTGATTATGCAAATAGGGCTGTAATTTGCAGAATCTTTTTTAACTGTTGGTCTTTTTTTATACAAATTAAGTCTCAATTTGCATTATTTGCATCTCTGTCTAAGCTGCTTATCTGCCACCTAAAAGTAAGACCATGGCAGGCCAATGACAAAAGATACGAAAAACAGATCCGGTTGTTCTGAAGAAGTACCAAGGTCACCCACCAACGGTCCAAAAGCAACCTTGACCTTCGTCTTCCCAACGCCTTTTCACATACCAAATATCATCATAATCCATCCAGAGCTTCTAAAGTTATGCTGACCACAAATATCCGGAAACCAACAGACACAAACATATACACACATACATCAAAAACGAATTTTCATTGAGGTATGTAATGTACTGATTAGGCCACTTGATGTCATTGATGCCAAGGTATGATACCTAAAGAATCAAACAACGCAGAGGCATTTATGGTAGTGTCTGTGTCCGTGTTCAAACGGCAAAACAGCCTACGGTACTGATATGGCGATGAATACTGACAAAGCGCCTAGGTCCTATAGCGTATACTAGTTACATGCTGCTAACAAGTATGTCTGAAGGACGCCTTGGTTATTAGAGAGAAAGCTGTCGAGAACTTTGTCCTAACTTACAATCCTGAAGATTTCTTGAAAAAAGTTCTTATCTCCGTATGATGTCATTGCTAATTTTTTAGCCTAACAGTCAAACACACACAAAATTTGTCCGTGAAAAATATTATTCTTCCTGTTCATAAGTCCGCTGATCGATAAACTTATCATTTACCCAACCGGTACTTTTAAAAACAATAACCTTCTTGGAAAAAAAGGGGGAAAGTGTAAAATTTATTCGGTGACTCCAGATTTTGTGGCCATGACCTATATAATAGCAAAGAAAAACATCATTTTGGCTCTGGTTTACTGTATAAAGTTACTACTTTAAGTGGCTGCATGCTGTGTTTAATCTTTGAATTTGTTGGACTCTGTTGATTGTTTTCACTAAGCACGACATAATAGTATGCAAATTAAGTCCTAATCTGCATAGTTTGCTGTTTTTGTTGTGTACATCTCTGTCTAAGCTATCTGTATATCGAACATTACGGAAATCCGCCGTTCCTTTGTTCAGTTATCCTCCTTGAAAGATTTTAACAAAAACACCTCTGCAGTTCCAGAGCAAGCTGCTAGGGAGCCCAACCCGTGCTACACCACTTGTTCCTTACATCAAAGACCATAGCACGCCCAGGATAAGATACAAAAGATTCAACAACCGAAATTTCTGCTGCAGTACATAGGTCACACACACGGAAGCCAAACATTGGCCTTGATCTTCGTCTTGCCGGCAAGTACCCACATACCGAATATCATCACAATCTATTCAGAGGTTCTTTGGTCATTGCTGACCACAAATTTGTGGAAACACAGCTGACACACACAAACACACAAATGGGCAAAAATTCTAATATTTCATTTTTTCAATACAACATTACAATATTGCATCAAACTTGAAATGTCTCTACTGTACTTTGGGCCTTTTGAGGGTGCGTGTGATAAACTTTTCCCGATGACTTCCTTTTGTACTGGGTCGTTTTTTGTAGCCAACGTAACGATTAGGGCCTAATGGTTTACGGGCTGGCTGCACAAACGACCCAGTACAAGAGAAACCATCAGCAAAAAGTGTAGTATAAGCCCAATAAACAGAAAATCTCTATTGACACAACAAAAGCACAGCGACTTTCGTAAGGTCTGCTACATCTATACATACATACAAACGAATTGGTGCACACAAATGAGTTTGATTACACACAATCATAACAATAAAGGCCCCAGAGAGCCTGCTATGGAGGCTATGCGACATAGTGGTTTAGTCCGATCCGGGATAATGGGTATGAAACCCTACAGTGGCACGTCCACCGTACAGTGCATGAGCCTGTGGTTAACTGTGCCGATCAGTAGCTGTTTGTTGAGGTAACACCCTACGCTTGACCCCCATAACCCGGACCCTCCGTCGTCAGAGTACATCTCGGTGACCCTGGGGTTCTCCCCCGCCGGGTTCTCTATCCGCAGCACCTGAGAGCCGCACGGGTGCGACGCATTCCCCATGTGTATAGAAAAATGAATTCCTTGAGGATGAGCTCCTACCCACAGATCCCCTGTGGTGGGATCCACGAAGACGTTGTCCACACCTGTATGTGCCGCTATGTCGTGGCTGAACCGTAGAGTGTTGTCGTTTTGGCGGTGATAGACGGTCACTCCCCCGGCGGTTGGGTTTGCGACATACACGAGCTTGCCCTCGGGAGAGAGGTTGATACCGTTAGCGTACAGAAGACCGTCGACCACGATGGTTGCTTCTTTGCCACTGCAGTAGACAACGTTGGACCACGGGAGTAGAAGCCAAGTCTCTGCCATCCTGCTGTACAAACCGGTAGTATATTTGTCGTTGGTGGCGTAAAAACTCTCTGGTCCTGTGGCGACGACGTCGTTAAGGCTGTACAAAAGCGGGTGTTTTACAGACTTGACGTGATGCAGGCTGTTTGAGTCGGCGTCAAAGCGGAAGATTTCTACTCGTTCTTTGTGACCTTTCCCATTGTTCACCACAAAGAGCCGAACTTCTCCCGAGTCGTCTTCGTAAACGCTAAGACCGTGCGGCATGAAGTCTTCCTTGACGCTCTCTGGTACGATGTTGACTGTCTTGGCTCCCTCAGTGGGCTTCTTAAAGTCAAACGTGAGAATTCTCTGCTCAAAGGATAAGTACACAGGATCGAGAATGAACCCAGGTGGCAGCAGCCCTGACGAGATGAACGCCAGCCCAGATGAGGTGAGCTCGATGTCTTCAGAACCCTGCTCCACGCCGGGAACAAACCGACAGGTGCCCGGCACGTGGTTGTAAACATGCTTCAACATCCCCGCGGCAGAGATGATCTTTGCCACATGATTCAGAACCACTGCTGACAGGACAAACACAAGGGAGAGTACAAGTTTGCCAGCCATTCTCAAACTTTTATGCTTGCCAGTGGAAGGGGCGTGACTTTTTCCTTGTGCAAATAGCTCTCGCACCGGAGTTTCTGGACGAAATATATCATTGTTATCAAAGCATTTGTATGACCCTTTCAAAATCAGAAGTAGAGCGTTAAGAATTATTTCCATTTAGTACTTATCCCTTTATACAGCTGACAATTTTGCACGAACGGTGGCAAGTTAACAACCGGAAAAACGCTTCCGGGGGCCAAAGGTGAATGGCCTATTAATGGTGAATGACCAAAGGTGAATGACGGTACTTATCTATTCATTAATCTTTAGGGCAAGGGTCAAGGCTAGTATGAGAGGCTGGCATTGACCTAATTCAAACAGTTTGTGCTGAAATATCGACAGTTTATACTCTGTTCCTGAGATGGTGCTGTGGCAGAAAGCTTCACTGTACGACTTAACTCCATTCGAAGAATCCTACGTGACGTTAAGAGTTCGGAGACCTCAAATCTCCATGAAATATTTAGAGGCTTTGTAGATCTTATGTTTCATCTGGTCTCATTGATTATGCAAATAGGGCTGTAATTTGCAGAATCGTTTTTAACTGATGGTCTTCTTTATACAAATTAAGTCTCAATTTGCATTACTTGCATCTCTGTCTAAGCTACTTGTAGTCGGAACCTCATGGAAATCCGTCCTTCCTTTGTTCAGTTATCCTCCTTGAATTGAAATATTCTAACAAAAACGCCCCTGCAGTTCCAGAGCAAGCTGCTGGGGTGGGGGTGGGTGGTCAAATCTGCCCAACTTAAGGCCTGATTTGCATAATTTGCTGTTTTCTGTTGCGTACATCTCTGTCTAAGCTACCTGCATATCAAATATCACGGAAATCCGCCGTTCCAATGTTCAGTTGTCCTCCTTGAAAGATTTTTAACAAAACACCTCTGCAATTCCAAAGCAAGCTGCTAGGGGGCCCAAACCTACACCACTTACTCCTTCCATCAAAGACCATAGCACGCCCAGGATAAGATACAAAAGATACAACAACTGAAATTTCTGCTGCAGTACCTAGGTCACACACAAGGAAGCCCATCATTGGCCTTGACCTTCCTCTTGCCAGCACCTGCCCACATACCGAATATCATCACAATCAGGGGTTCGACAAATCTGTGGAAACACAAACACAAACACACAAGTGGACAAAAAATCCTGATGCGAAGTAATCTAACATTTCTTTTTTTTTCAATTCAACATTACAATATTGCTCCAAACTTGAAATGTCTCTACTGTACTATTTGCGACATATAGCCTTCATAGCAGGCTCTCTGGACTTTTCAGTGGGGGGGGGGGGGTTATAATACACCTTTTGATGACTTCTTTTTGTACTGGGCAGCCATTTGGCCCTAATGGTTAAGGGCTGGTAGCACAAACGACCGAGCACAAGAGAAGTCATCAGCAAAAAGTGCCCCAATAGAGGCACAGAGACCCTCTTATGCTTCGGTCCCATTTCCAATCCGGCGCCCGGCCGGGCTGTTTGCGAAAACGAAAAATAAGAAATGCGTATCAAGAATATACGCAATATATGGCTATGAGTATTTTTTTACGTTTTGTGTCTTTTGCTGTCTTTTATATCATATTTTTCTTTCCAACAAGCTGCCAGATTGGGCCCCGGATTGGAAATGGGACCAAAGCATTATGGAGGCTATACGAGTCGACATAGTGGTTAAGTCCGGGAAATGGGTATGAAATCCTACAGTGGCACGTCAACTGTACAGTGCATGAGCCTGTGGTTAACTGTGCCGATCAGTAGCTGTTTGTTGTGGTAACACCCTACGCTTGACCCCCATAACCCGGACCGTCCGTCGTCAGAGTGCATCTCGGTGATTCTGGGGTTCTCCCCCGCCGGGTTCTCTATCCTCAGCACCTGAGATCCGCACGGATGCGACGCATTCCTCATATGGATGGAAAAATGTATTCTTTTAGGATGAGCTCCTACCCACAGATCCCCTGTGGTAGGATCCACGAAGACGTTGTCCACACCTGCATGTGCCTCTATGTCGTGGCTGAACCGTAGAGTGTTGTCGTTTTGGCGGTGATAGACATTCACTCCCCCGGCGGTTGGGTTCGCGACATACACGATCTTGCCCTCGGGAGAGAGGTTGATACCGTTAGCGTACAGAAGACCGTCGGCCACGATGGTTGCCTCTCCGCCACTGTAGTAGACCACGTTGGACCACGGGAGCAGAAGCCAAGTCTCTGCCATCCTGCTGTACAAACCGGTAGTATATTTGTCATTGGAGGCGTAAAAACTCTCCGGTCCTGTGGCGACAATGTCATTGAGGCTGTACAAAAGCGGGTGTTTTATAGACTTGATGTGATGCAGGCTGTTTGAGTCGGCGTCAAAGCGGAAGATCTCTACTCTGTCTTTGTGACCTTTGCCATGGTTCACGACAAAGAGCCGAACTTCTCCCGAGACGTCTTCGTAAACGCTAAGACCATGCGGCATGAAGTCTTCCTTGACGCTCTCCGGCACGATGTTGACTGTCTTGGCTCCCTCAGTGGGCTTCTTAAAGTCAAACGTGAGAATTCTCTGCTCAAAGGTCAAGTACACAGGGTCGAAAATGAACCCAGGGGGCAGCAGCCCTGACGAGATGAACGCCAGGCCAGACGAGGTGAGCTCGATGTCTTCAGAACCCTGCTCCACGCCGGGAACAAACCGACAGGTGCCCGGCACGTGGTTGTAAACATGCTTCAACATCCCCGCGGCAGAGATGATCTTTGCCACATGATTCAAAACCACTGCTGACAGGACAGCCACAAGGGCGAGGACAAGTTTGCCAGCCATTTCAAATTGAACTTGTTACTTAACCGGTACTGCCAGTGGGAGGGGCGTGACTTTTTCCTTGTGCAAATAGTTCTCGCACAGATGTTTTAGAACGAAATGTATCATGGTTATCACAGCATTTGTATAACACTTTCAAAATCGGAAGTAGCACGTTTAGAATCATTTCCATTTAGTATGTATCCCTTTATACAGCTGGTAACTTTACACAAACGGGGGATAAGTTATTAGCTGAAAAAACGCTTCCGGGGGCCAAAGGTGAAAGGCCTATTAATGGAGAATGACCAAAGGTGAATGACGGTACTTATCTATTATTCATTAATCTTTAGGGCAAGGGTCAAGGCTAGTATGAGAGGCTGGCATTGACCTCATTCAAACATTTTGTGCTGAAATATCGACAGTTTAGACTCCGTTTCTGAGACGATGCTGTGGCAGAAAGCTTTTATTGTACGAATTAACTCCATCCGATGAATCCTAAATACGTCTAAGAGTTCAGAGACCTCATACCTCCATGAAATATTTAGAGCCTTTGTAGATCTTATGTTTCATCTGGTCTCATTGATTATGCAAATAGGGCTGTAATTTGCAGAATCGTTTTTAACTGATGGTATTTTTTTAATACAAATTAAATCTCAATTTGCATTACTTGCATCTCTGTCTAAGCTACTTGTAGTCGGAATCTCATGGAAATCCGTCCTTCCTTTGTTCAGTTATCCTCCTAGGATCCTTGAATTGAAATATTTTAACAAAAACGCCCCTGCAGTTCCAAAGCAAGCTGCTGAGGTGGGGTGGGTGGTCAAATCTACCCAACTTAAGTCCTGATTTGCATAATTTGCTGTTTTCTGTTGCGTACATCTCTGTCTAAGCTACCTGCATATCGAATATCACGGAAATCCGCCGTTCCAATGTTCAGTTGTCCTCCTTGAAAGATTTTTAACAAAACACCTCTGCAGTTCCATAGCAAGTTGCAAGGGGGCCCAAACCTACACCATTTGTTCCTTTCATCAAAGACCATAGCACGCCCAGGATAAGATACAAAAGATACAACAACCGAAAGTGCTGCTACAGTACCTTTGTCACACACAAGGAAGCCCATCATTGGCCTTGACCTTCGTCTTGCCAACACCTACCCACATACCGAATATCATCACAATCAGAGGTTCCACAAATCGATGGAAACACAGACAAACACAAACACACAAGTTGGCAAAAATTCCTGATGCGAAGTATTCCTAGATCGTATATTTCATTTTTTTCAATTCAACATTACAATATTGCTTCAAACTTGAAATGTCTCTACTGTACTATTTGCGACACTTAGTCTCCATAACAGGCTCTTTGGGCCTTGAGGGTGCTTGTAATAAACTTTTCCTGATGAATTCCTTTTGTACTGGGTCGTTTTTTGTAACCAACGCAACGATTAGGGGCTAATAGTTACGGGCTGGCTGCACAAACGACCCAGTACAAGAGAAGCCATCAGCAAAATTAAAAGTGTATTATAAGCACAATAAAGGCCCAGAGAGCCTGCTATGGAGGCTATGCGCCATGGTGATTTAGTCCGATCCGGGAAATGGGTATGAAACCCTACAGTGGCACGTCCACCGTGCAGTGCATGAGCCTGTGGTTAACTGTGCCGATCAGTAGCTGTTTGTTGTGGTAACACCCTACGCTTGACCCCCATAACCCGGACCGTCCGTCGTCAGAGTACATCTCGGTGATTCTGGGGTTCTCCCCCGCCGGGTTCTCCATCCGCAGTACCTGAGATCCGCACGGATGCGACGCATTCCCCATGTGTGTGGAAAAATGAATTCCTTGAGGGTGCGCTCCTACCCACAGATCCCCTGTGGTAGGATCCACGAAGATGTTGTCCACACCTGTATGTGCCGCTATGTCGTGGCTGAACCGTAGAGTGTTGTCGTTTTGGCGGTTGTAGACATTCACTCTCCCGGCTGTTGGGTTTGCGACATACACGAGCTTTCCCTCGGGAGAGAGGTTGATACCGTTAGCGTACAGAAGACCGTCGGCCACGATTGTTGCCTCTCCGCCACTGTAGTAGACCACGTTGGACCACGGGAGTAGAAGCCAAGTCTCTGCCATCCTGCTGTACAAACCGGTAGTATATTTGTCGTTGCCGGCGTAAAAACTCTCCGGTCCTGTGGCGACAACGTCGTTAAGGCTGTACAAAAGCGGGTGTTTTACAGACTTGATGTGATGTAGGCTGTTTGAGTCGGCGTCAAAGCGGAATATCTCTACTCTGTCTTTGTGACCTTTGCCATGGTTAACCACAAAGAGCCGAACTTCTCCTGAGTCGTCTTCGTAAACGCTAAGACCGTGCGGCATGAAGTCTTCCTTGACGCTCTCTGGTACGATGTTGACTGTCTTGGCTCCCTCAGTGGGCTTCTTAAAGTCAAACGTGAGAATTCTCTGCTCAAAGGATAAGTACACAGGATCGAGAATGAACCCAGGTGGCAGCAGCCCTGACGAGATGAACGCCAGCCCAGACGAGGTGAGCTCGATGTCTTCAGAACCCTGCTCCACGCCGGGAACAAACCGACAGGTGCCCGGCACGTGGTTGTAAACATGCTTCAACATCCCCGCTGCAGAGATGATCTTTGCCACATGATTCAAAACCACTGCTGACAGGACAAACACAAGGGCGAGTACAAGTTTGCCAGCCATTCTCTTTTTTTTCTCGGTACTGCTAGTGGGAGGGGCGTGACTTTTTTCTTGTGCAAATAGCTCTCGCACCGGAGTTTCTGGACGAAATATATCATTGTTATCAAAGCATTTGTATGACCCTTTCAAAATCAGAAGTAGAGCGTTTAGAATTATTTCCATTTAGTACTTATCCCTTTATACAGCTGACAATTTTGCACGAACGGTGGCAAGTTAACAACTGGAAAAACGCTTCCGGGGGCCAAAGGTGAATGGCCTATTAATGGTGAATGACCAAAGGTGAATGACGGTACTTATTTATTCATTAGTCTTTAGGGCAAGGATCAAGGCTAGTATGACAGGCTGGCATTGACCTAATTCAAACAGTTTGTGCTGAAATATCGACAGTTTAGACTCTGTTCCTGAGATGGTGCTGTGGCAGAAAGCTTCACTGTACGACTTAACTCCATTCGAAGAATCCTACGTGACGTTAAGAGTTCGGAGACCTCAAATCTCCATGAAATATTTAGAGGCTTTGTAGATCTTATGTTTCATCTGGTCTCATTGATTATGCAAATAGGGCTGTAATTTGCAGAATCGTTTTTAACTGATGGTATTTTTTTTAATACAAATTAAGTCTCAAGTTGCATTACTTACATCTCTGTCTAAGCTACCTGTAGTCGGAATCTCATGGAAATCCGTCCTTCCTTTGTTCAGTTATCCTCCTTGAATTGAAATATTTTAACAAAAACGCCCCTGCAGTTCAAGAGCAAGCTGCTGGGGTGGGGGTGGTTGGTCAAATCTACCCAACTTAAGTCCTGATTTACATAATTTGCTGTTTTCTGTTGCGTACATCTCTGTCTAAGCTACCTGCATATCGAATATCACGGAAATCCGCTGTTCCAACGTTCAGTTGTCCTCCTTGAAAATTTTTTAACAAAACACCTCTGCAGTTCCATAGCAAGTTGGAAGGGGGCCCAAACCTACACCACTTGTTCCTTACATCAAAGACCATAGCACGCCCAGGAAAGATTAAAAAGATACAACAACCGAAAGTTCTGCTGCAGCACCTAGGTCACACACACGGAAGCCCATCATTGGCCTTGACCTTCGTCTTGCCAGCACCTACCCACATACCGAATATCATCACAATCTATCCAGAGGTTCTTGGGTCATTGCTGACCACAAATTTGTGGAAACACAGACAAACACAAACACACACTAATGCGAAGTATTCTAATATTTTATTTTTTCAATACAACATTACAATATTGCTCCAAACTTGAAATGTCTCTACTGTACTATTTGCTTTTGAGGGTGCTTGTAATACACTTTTCCTGATGACTTCTTTTGTTTTGAGTCGTTATTTTGTAGCCAACGTAACGATTAGGGCCTAATGGTTACGGGCTGGCTGCACAAACGACCCATGCCCAGTACAAGAGAAGCCATCAGCAAAATTAAAAGTGTATTATAAGCATAATAAAGGCCCAGAGAGCCTGCTATGGAGGCTATGTGACATGCTGGTTTAGTCCGCTCCGGGAAATGGGTATGAAACCCTACAGTGGAACGTCCACCGTGCAGTGCATGAGCCTGTGGTTAACTGTGCCGATCAGTAGCTGTTTGTTGTGGTAACACCCCACGCTTGACCCCCATAACCCGGACCGTCCGTCGTCAGAGTACATCTCGGTGATTCTGGGGTTCTCCCCCGCCGGGTTCTCCATCCGCAGTACCTGAGAGCCGCACGGGTGCGACGCATTCCCCATGTGTGTGGAAAAATGAATTCCTTGAGGGTGAGCTCCTACCCACAGATCCCCTGTGGCAGGATCCACGAAGATGTTGTCCACACCTGTATGTGCCGTTATGTCGTGGCTGAACCGTAGAGTGTTGTCGTTTTGGCGGTGGTAGACATTCACTCTCCCGGCTGTTGGGTTTGCGACATACACGAGCTTTCCCTCGGGAGAGAGGTTGATACCGTTAGCGTACAGAAGACCGTCGGCCACGATTGTTGCCTCTCCGCCACTGTAGTAGACAACGTTGGACCACGGGAGTAGAAGCCAAGTCTCTGCCATCCTGCTGTACAAACCGGTAGTATATTTGTCGTTGGTGGCGTAAAAACTCTCCGGTCCTGTGGCGACAACGTCATTAAGGCTGTACAAAAGCGGGTGTTTTACAGACTTGATGTGATGTAGGCTGTTTGAGACGGCGTCAAAACGGAAGATTTCGACTCTGTCTTTGTGACCTTTGCCATGGTTCACGACAAAGAGCCGAACTTCTCCCGAGTCGTCTTCGTAAACGCTAAGACCATGCGGCATGAAGTCTTCCTTGACGCTCTCTGGTACGATGTTGACTGTCTTGGCTCCCGCAGTGGGCTTCTTAAAGTCAAACGCGAGAATTCTCTGCTCAAAGGTCATTAAGTACACAGGATCGAGAATGAACCCAGGTGGCAGCAGCCCTGACGAGATGAACGCCAGGCCAGACGAGGTGAGCTCGATGTCTTCAGAACCCTGGTCCACCCCGGGAACAAACCGACAGGTGCCCGGCACGTGGTTGTAAACATGCTTCAACATCCCCGCTGCAGAGATGATCTTTGCCACGTGATTCAAAACCACTGCTGACAGGACAGCCACAAGTGCGAGTACAATTTTGCCAGCCATTCTTTAGATTTTTAACCGGTGCTGCTTGGGGGAGGGGCGTGGGTTTTCTAGTGTGCAAATATAGTTCTCGCACCGGAGTTTCTGGACGAAATGTATCATGGTTATCCAAGGAGGTTTATCAATATCGGCTATCATAGCATTTGTATAACACTTTCAAAATTAGAAGTAGCACGTTTAGAATTATTTCCATCCAGAATTATCCCTTTTACACTTTTGCACGCCCTACAGGGTCTAAGTTATCAGCTGGAAAGACCACTTCATTTGGCCTACGGTGAATGACCTACTAGGCAGCAGACAGAGTCTGACCTACCCTACCCTTTTGACCCTTGACCTAATTCAAACACTTTGTGATGAAATATCGACATTTAGACTCTATTCCTTGGTCTAGAAATAAGAATGTAATGCTGTTAAATGGTGTCGGCTGTTTCATCTAATTTTAGTCGCCACTGTGAAGTCGCGGCCTAGTGAAATAGGATCTTAACTGACGGTGTTCTAAATATATATGCGTAACTTGAAGGTGGGGTACTGATATTTTGATAAATAAACAAAGCACATTGGTCGAAGAGCTTATATTACTTACACTCTCACGGTAAAGCTGGTTTGATTGACGCCTCGGTTGTTACTCCGTGAAGGAGGTCAGTGACCTCCGACAAGGGTACTGTTTCTGCCTGAGTTTGTGTGTTCGCAGCTATAACTCAAGCCACGATCGTTTTGATGGATTTATTTTTGGCATGTCGGTAGCTATTGAGTTTTCTCCAAGCAGAGGTTTCGGTCGAGCAGGGTAGAAGTGTCCGGGATTTTTTACGTCTGTTTCCCTTCACCTCTGCTTGGAGAATAGCTATCGAGGTCCCGATGAAACATGCCGACCTTGAGAGCCGTGTGAAAATTACAGACCGACACCATATTAAAAATAGTGTGGTACAACCATTAAAACATCTGCTGTCTGTTTAATAACGGGTAGCATGATTGTGTTATACAAGCTAGGGCCATTTAGCTAGTCTCCAAGCAGATGTTAGGACCCGGCTTGCCACACTGTCTTGTTCACTGTCTATAGCATTATGGTATGGGGTTAATGAGGTGTATACTGTATGATGAGGCATGGTCAGTCCCTATAACCACCGAAGCTTGTGTTATAGGGAATCTTTGTCCTAACACGCAATTTTAAAGAGATCTTGACACAAACTTCGGATCTTCGTATGATTTTATTGCTCATTCTTTAACCCAAGAGTCAATCGCACAAATCATACAAAAACCTGCCCATGACGTTCAAGTTAGTTATCTAAGCTTGTTGTTCACAAGCACGTCAACCAACGAACCAATTACGTAACCAACGTATACCTTTTAAAACATGAGGTAAACTGGAAAGTATCAATTTAAAATCTCTTCTCGTCACTCCAACGTCAATGGCCAGGGCGGCTTTGATAGTAAATGAACAACATCCTTTGCCTCTGCTTTACTTCAATCGGCTACACGTGGTGTTTGATCTTTGAACTTGCTGGACTCTGTTGGTTGTTTCCTCTTCTCCGCTTTAAAGACAGACTGTAGTAATAGCTGTGCACTAGTTCTTGTGGGCTCCATGTCTAAGGCAGCGTGTAGCCTTTCTACCGCCATGTCGATATTGCCGAGAGTCAGTAATGTTCTCGCCTCGCCTTCCAACACCGAAGCGTTCGGTCCGATTGGGATTTTCCTCCGTAGTGTCTGCAAGGCAGCGTTTTCTTCGGCGCTATCGTTCCGGCGTAAGACAACGACGCTTTCAAATCTCTTCACCATACTGAAGCCTGTCCGAAGGAATGTCTTGCCTTCTGGTACTACGGCGTAGTTGTAGACAGGACGATCTATAAGTCTACGGATGAGTAGGAGCCAGTTTTTCTCGGATGCTAAGAAGGCGACCTTGCTGAACGAAGCAACGCTCACTTCTACTCTACCAGCTAACGAGAGCGTGGATGGCAATCTTGTGCGTTCCTTCTGACTCCATTCCCTGTACTCGTGTTGAACTTTTCCTATAATTGGCACATCACGGCGTAGCACAGAGTAGCCACCTGCCATGTACACGGGGTAGTCCAGAAACACTCCCGTGGTGTCCCGCTGCCGGCCGATGAAAGACAGCGCCATGTTGACTACTCCCGAATCACCATGGTTACCAAAAGCCCAACTCTTGACAGACCCGTCTTCTAGTGAAGGGAATGTGGCACATGTCGTCGTGGCAAGAACTCCCACAAGGAAGTACAGAACGTACCTTCTAGCTGTCCTATTTCTAAGCACTGATTTGAAAGAATTCACAAGACAGCCAGAGCAAAACACGAGGAAAAGCACGATCCAGTTGTGGAGAAACCGCACTTCTTTATGTCCCTTGGCGACGTAAAACGAGAACAACAGTGCCAAGGCGGCCAACAGTCGTAGTGACATGCCGTTAAGAACAGGTGTTGCCGTCTGTGTTTTGGCTTTGTTACAATGGTCTGGACCCGGTATCACTTCAACATGCAAATGACTTTTACCCCGAGAAAAGAGTTCAGATAATCTGGACCAACCTCTATCACATGTCGGTAGTACCGTAAGTGACGTCAGCATCATGACGGTGCACGTCGTGACCAATGAGAGAAAAGGACTGTCTATCAAAAGATGGCGGACGTAGAACATGACATCCTCTTCTCCAAAGATCAGTGTGGTGTAATCATTGAAAATGTTGAATTTCGCCCATTGAATTGGGCTAATAAACCAATATCCATAGCAAAGGTAGTCGTCACGTGCTCCTAACGTAAACCCGACTAACATGCCCATACATGACCATGCGAACTGTCCTAATAGTGTTGTTGGATTACTTTGTAAGGGTAGTGTGGTCGACATTACGATAACACCCAAGAAGAGGCATGCATCTACCCGTATATAGCAAACTAAGCCAAGAACAACTCCCCACACAAGTGTCGGAAAGTTGGAAACTGATCCAAGTTCCTTATCTGAGTCGGTGTGCAGTTTGATACTTCCAAGATGCCGCTCCGGAGTGTTCTTCTTAAGTGAGATGATGCCAGCGATACCAAGAAAGAAGAAGGGTGACAAGAAGCTGTTGATGAGTGTATGTGTGCCCAGGATGGTCAGGTGATCTGACAGCATGACTAGAATTGCCGCTTTGTTTGCTACGTCATCGCATCCGTACAGTTTCCACGTCAGACGGTACGTAGCGGACGGGAGTAGACTGGAGACGATGGTGTGACCAATCCTTGCAGCCTGGATGGAGGAACAAGAAACATGCAATCAGTGATGGCAGACTTCACCCCTTCAGAAACTACTGTTCAGAAACCCAGAAAGGCACACAGACAGGCCAATTAATCTCCAAGCAGATCTAACGGTGGCAAAGACTGTATCCACCCTTGGGTGGCTATGAAAACTCCCTTTGCCAGTTGGATACAGTCTTACCGTTAGATCTGCTTGGAGATTAAGGAAGGGGATCAATGCAAAGGGAGTGAAGTAAAAAGCTCTTATTCAGCGTTGCACGATAGTAGCATCGTAGTACGAAGGGGAGTTGAAAAGTAACGCGGCAAGTGGTTTTGTAACAGACTCATGTTTCCATCGAATGAGTTGAAATTTGGCACAAAGGTAACGGCACATATATTCTCGAGACTGAATCTCAATTTGTTGTTCGGATTTGTATGAGCGATTGAGATTATTTTCAAGATCACCACAGCCTCAGAAGTGCGTTACTAGTACTACTTGCATTACTTGTTGACTCCCCCTCGTAGGTACTAGAATGTAAGAGATACATATTTTAATGTTGCTGTCGTTTCATGATGGCCCCGTGCCATTACAAAGATGTAACGAAAATATTTCGATTCTTTTTGAGCTGTCATTTGTTTATAGCGATTGCAAAAAACACAATAATAGATACCGATAGTCATAATGTGTCACATGAAGGACCTGTAACTTTACCTGGAGTGGGCCTATTTGCAACCCTCCATGGTCAGCCACCAGCATTATTATCGCTAAGAACCTAGGGTACATGAAGGACCGCATCGCGTACATCCCGGCAGATCGCTCCGCCTCTACCGCGAACCCCGCCGAGGTGGTGTCGTTAACTCTCGGCACCGGCCCGAACTCGTACGAACGGAACCCGTAGCCGTACACTTCAGAAAACGCAACTGAAAAGAGAACAACACTTCAGGTCACATTTCATTATGTCAAGGCAAACCGATATATTGGAATGACGATAGTTTAAGATCCTATGTTTTAGATTAACATAGTACTAGTATCAATAGTCCATATATTTGATTACTGTTGATATATACATGTATGTATATATTCATGTTATGTATTGTTATCGTGTATTTATCTATCGTTATACATTTATCTATTACCACTACTTTTGTATCAATACTGTACTTAGTTCGGTTGGGCATGAATGTACAGTACAATAAAGGTCATTGTAATTATAGTAGAAGCCCAAAGTCTAACTTTTATGTTAAATTAGCACTTGTATTTCGTTGACCGTCCATAGCGTCAAATGTACCCTCCTGACAAATAAATGACGAACAATTAAGTACTATAGAATATCATTTTTCCGTACAATATCATGTGGATACTTGTCCAGTATAAAAAAGTTATCTTAAGGTCATCGGTGATTATGATGTATGACATCATTACAGTATAAATGCTGTTAGTAAAAGGTGACGAAATGTGGCTAATACACGCCTGTTGTACTAAACCCATTTACGCACGAACATTCAATAAACTTGTCACACGAATTGTTCCCACTATACCACTGTGCGTCATCGACATCATATCACATCTATTATTCATAACAAACATCAGCATAGTTGAATCAGTCGGTGTCACTGATGACGTGAGCATCATGATCTTTCAGAATGCTGAAAAGCAATGGATCTGGACATATCCTAGGCTTATGACAGATTAAAAGATAGCAAGTTTGTTCTAGCCTGGCTATCACCCTCCGTAGGATCCCGTCAGTGGTAGCCAGGTTAACATTCACCACAAACGTGGGGGCCATGTGATATCTTACTCGTGATCTTAATGCTACAATGCCAAACTGTACACAACTTGTGAAATGGCGAGATGCCAGAAAAGAAGAGGCACAAACCTTCAATAGACTGGAATATCTCGTCCGGGTGCAGAATCCAGTCGTGTTTGGTGGCAATGTGCAACCGTATCGACATTGTAACCATACAGACGACATAGCACGTCCACTGGGGGAACAGTGGCAGTTCAGAACATGGCTCTCCCTCCCCTGATGAGCGAATTTCGCTTCCTTTTGAGGCCCGGGGACCGAAATCTCTGAAACCTCCTGTCGTTTGCTTCTGTTGAGTCACTGCGAGGTTCCTTCTCTTTGGCTTCCCTTTAGTGGCTCTGGTCATGGCTAATCACGGTACAACGCAGGAGGAATTTCAAGTAATGTACAAGTTGTCAACAGTACACGGTAGGCAGATCATCATCAGGTACATGCTTTACGCTGAGCTTGAATCATACCTACAACAGCCCTGCGGCGGTAGAGACCACAACAGTATCTGTGCACTGACCTCTGGTGCACGTCACTTGTCCATATGAATCAGGGCACACAATTAAGAGAGAAAACGTAAAAATCTGCCAACAAAGACACTGCTGTTCCAACGGTTGAACACACAGAATTGGCTGCATACATTGCGAACCAGCAACAATCTCTTTAGACTGGGGGCGAATCGTTAATCAACATTCAAGTCCTTCTAGCCGCACCAAACCCCGCGGCAAAGTCTGTATAATGTAATTACATGTTTCATCCCTGGTAACCAATCAAGAGGAAATGATGCCTGTGGCACTTACCCAGCAGGGTTGGTCATTGCTGTAGTTGTCAGCGATTGGTCAAACATAAAAGCGACTGACGAATGAAAGACTGTCATTGAAGGTCCATGTCGTGTGTTCAAAATACGTCATTGAACTATGGAATTCTGACCACGTTCGGTCGTCTGGATCCGGAGATGTGTGACGTAAAACCATGGTAACATCTGTCCCAGTGACGCATGGATGAGGTTCTGATAGTATGCGTTTTGGATGAGGCGCGTATCGAGTTATTTTAATTACTTTTGTCAAGAAGGGTAATAAATATGTTTTCGGCAGCGTTTGTCTGTGTGTGTGTGTGTATGTGTACATGTATGTGTGCCTCTTTCTCTCTCTCTCTCTGTGTATGTGTGTGTGTCTGTTAGTCACCAAGATCACTCAAGAATGGTTGGTTGGATTGGTTTTATATTTGGTGCGTTGGCAGGTTGTGAAAAAAAATTAGAAATTTGTTACACTTTTGGCCTCCAGGATTTTTTAATTTTGAACAATCTATGATATTCGGGTGTAAAAGATGATCAATTGATATGACCAAGGAGGTTAAAACCTCCTTGATTTAACCTATGCAAGTGAGCTGTCAGCCAATCAGGGAATTGCCTTCATGTTTTCATTGGATGAAGCTGATTGGCTGAGAGCTGGTTAAAGGCCATGCCCCCAAACGTGGAAACCTCAGCCCGGTCTAGTAGAGCCTGTCCATGTTGTTTAGACCCAGAGCGAGGCTCCTCATATAACAAAAGATTGTGGCAGAATCATTCCCGCCATTTTGTCAAGAACAACAGAACTTTGACCTCGACCTTTAACGAGTTGATGATAGGAGAATAGTTTTAGTTTGACAAGTTGTAAAACAGACGTCAAAAAGAAATTCAACGACAAAAATACTGTTATACTCTGTATTAAAATAAGCACCTTTTACGCAATTGGATATGAACACAGACTGTGCACATACAAAATGTCTGATTACGCTTTTTTGTCACTGGATATACATGTAGCTGTGGCAAGACATCACATGTTTGGAAGGTTGTGAGAAAAAATAACTTAAGAATTTACACTGGTTTTCATCACTCTCTGCAAATGACAGAAAGTGAAATATATGTACTGACATAGTGGCTTTATATATGTATACTCCGTCTACATAATATGCCCCCGGCACATTTCAATGACTGTACATACATACATTAATTATCTGTTGGTTGTAGTTGTATCTATTCTGCACATACTTTGTAGTTGAGTGGATAGAATACTGCACTGGTCTTTACACACTAGTGTACTTGTTAGACAACTGTTTGGACAACATTGGTCCTACTTTTCACTGCACATGAACTGTACAATGTCGACATACTTACAAATATGTAAATTCTCTCAAATACACAATGACATAGAATACAAACTTGGCATTCGCGACTTGATCATTATAATGACAACAAACCTACCAGCACTGTCCCAAACAAAGCAGTTGGGTTGTCGCTGGACTTTTTGGACATCTGTATTTGTTTTTTTAAATGACTTAAAGTACCATTTTATGTATAAATACTCTACCATCTACGAATTGTTGCGTTTATTCACGTAAAATAGACAAAATATCATAAGGATAAAACTTCCAAATACACCTCTGAGTAAGAATATAGAACAATGGATATTTGCAAGTGGACACTGGAGAAAAGTTTCTATTTGGACTCATAAATAAAATGACTCCGATTCTCTACATACACAATACTATATAATGCAACAACTGATTGACATTGCACAACGTTGTCCGCCAGCTTGGCAAAAATAAAACCTGACAAGATAGGAAGCCCGACGGACGGAAACGCCTAAAGAGACGTTAAAAACAAGCTGGAGCCTAACGTCTGCTTGGAGGGTACAAGAAACGGTACTCGCCTAGTAAATTCTCTCTTGTAGCGAGTTCATGAGGAAGGTTTCCACGGCTCGCGGAAGATTGAGGGCACGAATGCCCTCGGATAGTTTACAATTTTTGGCAACACAACCACGGATGACCATCCGACACAGTGTTCGAAGAGACGTGGGTGCCTGGCACAGTTCAAGGATGTCTTTCTTCATAGCCCGGTTGCTCTCCAGTTGCCACTGAAGCTGCAGTTCCAGACACGACCGCAGGGTGGATCTACTGGGCCCACGGATCGGGAGTGCGTGGTGCAGAAGTAGCTGGACGCACCTTTTGAAGTCGTCGACGTTGGCACCTTTCTTACTGCTGCAGTACTGCAGCCCGGCCGTGCAGAGGACGCTCATGGGGGTGGAGGTGACGTCATACGGTCGGCAGCTGTCTGGAGCGGCGCCTTCATTCAGCAGTAGCTCCACTCCCTCCGAGAAACACCACGCGCACGCCTCCTCTAGTGGCCAGCGGTCCTCGTCAGGGTTGTTGGTCAGAGCGCCCGCCGCCAGTAGCACCTTGGCCAGCTCTATGTTCTGTGCGTGCATGGCGAGAGTCAGTGGCCCGTGGCAGAACGTCTGTGTGTTGTTGGGCCTCCTGATGTTGCAGGGCCCACAGGAGCAGTGGTAGCGCGCAATGAAGTTCACGTTTGCGCCGTGCGCGATTAACAGCTTCACGCAATTGATGTGTCCGCGCATGCACGCTATGAACAAAGGGGTACAGGCCACACAGTCTACGTCCACCACAGCCCCTTGCCTCAGTAACAGCTTTGCGCATTCAATGTTGCCACTTTCACATGCGTAGAAGAGGGGTGTCTTACATGGTCGATCGTCCAGGGGGCGCTGCATCCACATCCTGTGTAGAGACAAAGAGACCACATTGAAAATCTTTCCTCTTTTATGCTACATCTTCTGTTGACTGCCAAAGATAACAACCTATCACAGATAACATCTTCTAGACATAAATGAGTTAAGCACCTACGCACCTCCTTGATCATGGGACCCTCAGTTACGTCCCTTCTGAAAGACGAATGCAGCTCCAACCAGTATACCCTTCCCTGCATTTGAACCGTTAGGCTGCTACCAACTGAGATACAGGGACATCCCATCAACCTCAAATAAAACACATGCACACGTTCAGCCCTTATAATTACCTGTGAAATTCCAGTTCATCCGGCGCTCCCCCGGACATTGTGCTTCTGATTTTCTCCAGGGTCTCGATGTTCTGCCTGGACGTGCACATGCAGCCCGCCGGGAAGTGCTCGGGGTTCGGGCTGCCCAAGTTGATCAAGGCCCCGTACTCGATGAGGAGATGGGCGCACTTCAGATGCCCAAACTTGCAGGCCAGATGGAGAGGTGGTGTCATGCAGATGAACTTTCTCCGCTGGATCAGGGTCATGTAGTCCTGCATTTTCTCCTCCGGCTCGGCTAAGTTTGGGCAAGCCTGATACTCTAACAGTAGCGCCACGATCTGATGGTGTCCGTACACGCAGGCCAGCTGGATTGGAGATGGTGGGTACGCGTCAAGCACCACGCCAAACGGGCTTGAACCGCTCCAAAACTTCCGAGAAATTTTCGAATTTTCGTCAGCGCCGTAGCGTAACAAGAGCCTTGCGCAGTCGTAGTTGCCTTGAGCACATGCCATCTGTAGCGGCGTCATCCCGTACAGGTACGTACGGGAGAACTCGAACTCGCCGCCGCAGGGAACATACGGGTTCCCGGCGACACCCTTGACACAGCTGATGTTGATGGCGTCGACGAAGGCTCGGTACTTGAGCAGTAGTTCCAGGCAGACCAGGTCGTTGTTCTCCACGGCTTTGTGCAGCTCCAGCTTGCTGTTGTTGCGGGAGACTCGCCTGCTGCAAGCGATGCTGGTCTTATGCTGCAGCAGAAGTTCCACACACCTGTATGGAATGAGACGGTTGTATATGTAGTAAAGGGTAGACTTTTGGCCCTTTTTGGATCATCATGAGATGAACGCTTGGGCAACATTCAGTCAAGCAGGTATCTCACAGGACTGCGCCAAACTGCGCTAGGAAATATGCACCAATTTTGCAAATTTTCGCCACTTTTCCCACGGGTAAAATATGTGACCTCTAACAACAAAATAGCCGCACCCGGAATGTCACATTCTCAGTCTTGGCTCCAAATCAGATATAAGGCATTTTTTAAATTGCAATTGCCACTGAATTAGAAATCAATGTACAATGATTAAGATTCATCAAAATAGATTTGCAGTGATTGTGTCCATTTGAGTCATTACCAATTCAGCAAGTCCAGGCCACAAACTAGTGCCGATTGGCGCTGGTTTGAAAATGCCTTTCGCAATTTGGCGCAATCCAGTGAGATACCCATTTTCCAGCAAAACCCTGCCTGACAAAGTTTTGATCCTTACTCTCCATGCAGATGTAAGGATCTGGCTCATTCATGGTACTTGATGCCTGTTTTTGCCTCCTCCTATTCAAAATACAACACTAAAGAGTACTATACGCAGGCGTAAAACGTTCATGTAAGCATTGGTTTATACCAGCTCGCCAACTGAAAAAGTAGGCCTAGATTTCAGGTGCCAGTTATACAGCCAATAGCCAACATTTTATCATCAGGCAAATGAGTTAACATCAGTACAAGCATCTGATGAAACAAAACCTTACCAAACGGTAACTGAAAATATGCATACCGGCATGCAGTTTGTCAGACACACCATGATCATGCATTTCTGACCACCACACAATGAGATTAGTATTCTAGCTCTTGGCAGTACATATCTCTAGATGAGACCTACCTCACATCTACTCGAGGATGGATAATGTACATGTACACAACCAAGTGTTTTTATTAAAGACCGACGTTTCGGTGACCATCTGTCATCTTGGTCAGGGCAATTGTGACTGGTTTTGTTACGTACTGCAGCAAGGTGGCGCTGCTGACAGATGCAGTCCCAAACGTAATGTATTTACATGTACACATTATGCATGGATACAAAGTTTATGTGGTGTTACCAATGCGTGTGGATGACATCATGCAGCGTACATGGACAGACCAAAGTGACCTTATACCTATGGTGGCTTTTCTTGCATGCTATGTAGAGCGGTGTTTCGCCATTGCTGTCGCACTCGCTGAGGTTGTAGGCTTCCACCTCCAGCACCCATGCCAGTTGTTTGATGTCGTTCAGCGTGCATGCGACGTGCAGTGGGTTATTAACACTGCAAGTAGTGATAGCGTTGGATACTGTTAAAGAGCAACTAGCAACTTTATCCAGTTGTTGATCATGAGGTCAAGCATATTTACCATCTTTATATGACCAAAGCGTTGTAGAGAAGATCTTTATTGACTAAGTGCAGAAACCTTGGTCTAGTTTGCTCCAGTGCTACAACATCGAATGATAAGTGTAACTACGGTAACAATTGGAAGATGCGGATGGCATTGTATCTAGTGTAGCATAGACATGCACCAGAATTTCAAAAAGCACTCCACAGGTCTATTTGAAGATTACATGTCATGTTTACATATCATCTCATGATGCATTAAACTCATTCTCCTAGGCAGAGCTGAATACGGCGTCATAGAGCTTTTTGAAACCAAGGAATACTATGACGCGGGTTCAGCTCTGCGTAGGATAATGCAGTTAACTATGTTATATTACAATATGTTCTTTGTTTTATAAAGAACAACAACACCACATACAAGTACATAATTCATCTACGTTCAAAATGTATTGAGACTAACACGTCTTTGGGATGAGAAAATATGACACTTCAGCCACTGAGAAAGACTTTACAGTAGTGGCAAACTGCTGCCAATGTTCTCAGATAACCCGTAGTATAGCTTTATAGTATTACGATATTAACAGCACAACCGTCGCTGACACGTGGGTTACTGTGATGTTAATTGTTGCCGCCTGTGGTAGCCTCTTCTGCAGGTTTTTGGCCGGCGGCGACCTTTATTTTTGGGGAGAGCGTTGAGTCACAATTTTGAACATATCGGGGGTTCTTTTGCTGGAGAAATTGTAATTTATTCACGATTTTCAACATACCGGGGCCAGGTTCCTCTCCAGCAAAAGATGAAATATTATGAAAATGGCGAATCAGCACTCTCCCAAAAATAAACGCCAGTGCCAACCAGAAAGCCTGGAAAGAAAGCTAGCCCGTGAAGCACTCACCCGTTAATGGTGGTCTCCAGATCGCTGTAGTCGGAATCCGTGCTCAGTCCACTCCCCATGGTGCGGCTCAGCTGGCGGTGCGTTCCCTGACGTCACTCCCGGCGCTGTTGATGATCTGTGCAGGATGAAAGGCAGCTGTGTATAAACCCTGTGGCACTTCTTGCAGAGGCATTTAACAGGGTTAGGCCACACTAATCAAATTCTATGGATGACATCAGTGCAGTCATTAGTTTTCAGCTGTTCTGAAAAAAAACCCCACCTCTTTGGAACTCACAACTGTGCTTTGTATTCCTGCAATTTTTCGTTGATTTTTTCGTCCTCTCGCATAGATTTTCAGAGAATGTCATCCATACAATTAAATCACCTTATTTGCCTTCCATAATCAAATCTTGGATAGTACTACTACACTGCTAGGTTCACAGTGGATATGAGTGCAATTAGGCAACATCAAGCAAATTTATATGTATCAGTTCTTCCCCTTTGATAGTACAGGAATATGGAGTTTCATACCACACCACAAACCACAATGTGTAATAAATGGAGTTACATGTATGTGGTTACCACATAACACGATTTATCTTTCAGATTGTTAACAGAATACACCAGTGCTATACTACTGACGTATATCATACTGACGTGTTCTTACCAATATGCCTATAGAATATACATGTATTTTCATATCTTTCTCCTGAAATCTAACATTCTTGATTTACAAGACTTGCCAAAAATCCATTCTCTCAGAAATATGAATATTTAGGCATCCAATTAAAAAACTCATTGCAAATGTATTTGGCGGCAATATTCCAATGGGGCATGTGGTACAAGCATGTTTCTTTCATTAATTTAGGCTGGAGCCCAGCCTTAGTTTTCTTCCACTTCGGAAGGTCAGAGTAGAGCCCTTCGGAAGCGGAAAAAAACTAAAGAGGCTGGACAAAATCCGCCTTGAAATATTGTGCGTTATGATTGGTTGGACCTGGCTATGGGAGCTACGGTATAGTCAAGCTATAGTTACTAAAATATAAAGTTATTACTTATAACACAAGCCCCTGGATCAATGTAGGGGTTTGATTTAGTCCTTTTGGCTGCTCCCCTAAAACCATTCTTTACTTTACTTTATCCTGCCGCTTAAAGAATGCTTAGGGGGCATCACAGGGAGGTGTTAGTCAAGTCAAGTCAAAGTTTATTGCACAACGATTGTAACAGGTACAATGTAAGACAAAGATAAAATACTACAATAACTGGATATCAAACTACTAAAAGCTACAGGAAGGTTCTCTGCTATACAATGGTTAGGTTCTAGGCTGTACAATGCTCCATTTCAAACTATAAGAAAGCACTATCGATGTAATATTATCAGAGGTAAATAATATCAACAGGAGATATAATATGGAGCCGGATATGTCAATTATACAATAACATGGTGAAGAGATGAATGTCTTATACAACTAAATCGCTATTTCACAGATTCTTTTTTGCATAGATGTATAAATATTGTTATGCTGCCAGGTGCGTTGCCTCCTCAGGCCATGTGCACGGAGGGACACTACTACTCCATCTATCCATCTGCTTCTCCATCTATCCATCTGCTTCTCCCTCTATCCATCTACTACTCCCTCTATCCATCTGCTACTCCCTCTAGCAGTCTGCTAGTCTCTTTATCTGCTACTCTCTCCCTCTATCTGCTACTCCCTCTATCAATCTTTTGCTCCCTCCATCCCTGATCACTGTTCATGATCCCACTGACCTCTGTCAGCAAAGGTTCGGATTACAATATCTACTAGTAGGAATCGCTGATTATACTGGTAGAATCGCAGAGTGTACTGACGTCGACAGAGATCCTGATCAAGATCTCTAAGCAGTAAACGGCTCAGATCGCAATCTCTACTGGTAGAATCTCCGATTGTACTGGCATAGATCCTGAACACAATATCTGTCAACAGAGGTTCAGATCATGATCTCTACTGGTACAATTGCCGTCAGTGACTTACTGGTAGAGATCCTGATTGCAATCTCTGTCAACCATGGCTCAAATCGCGATCTCTATTGGTAGAATCGCCAATTGTACTAACAGAGATCTTGAATGTGATCTCTGTCAATAAAGTCTCGGATCGCATGAAATCTCTACTGGTAGAATCACCGATTCTGCCAGATCACAACCTCTACCCTGATATATCTATCACGATAGAGATCACAACCTCTACCCTGATATATCTATCACGATACAACAGCAGGTACTCCTGACGTACTCACCGCATTACTCACACTATTCACCACGCCAGAGATGCAGATTAGACTAACCACCACAAGTGTGAAGTGAGCGATACATCTGTCTCCACCATACCTGACCAGAATCCCACTTTAAGAAATCTGTGCCTGTGACAATGACTCACGATTTTCCTTGGAGACGAATTTTATGAAATTACGTTCAGAGAACCACATCACTCTGTGGTGTACATCACTCTGTGGTGTGGTAACCCATCGTAGTTGTGGATAAAAAGACTTTGCTGATCGATTCTAGTTTATGTAAATTTGGACAATCTTTCTAAGGTCATTGCCCGTTTGCATAACGTAAAACTCAAGGAAGAGGAGTAGCATGTAGCATCGGGGTATTGGCGAAGGTTTGACGTATGGCTGTTACTAGCTGAGGGAGAGAGGAAATAGAGCTTAGCGGACGATGAAGAGACGTGGTTGCATTCTAATCCCTGCATCAATGTGGATGGGTAAATGAAATATAGAAAAAGAAAAATACAAAGATCAATGGGCTTAAGCTTGTATAGCGATGTGGGCCCCTATGACTGCCTGGTCCATAGCGACGGCTGACGTACTTTCTATCGTCAGTCGTCTCCTGGATATGTCAGGAACCGGTAATAACCCCGGACGCTCCACTGTTCTGTGGAGAGCTCTCGACCTCGGCTTCCCTTCCAGATGGCCGGACAATTAACAAGAGGAACACGATTGGAATTCTGCTGACGTCAGAAACTGCTGCCCTCAGGGATCTGGGTCCCAGGGACTAGTGTTTAATAGGGGAATGCGCAAGAACTGCACATAAGCCACAAATGGGTTTGAATATCAAAGGATGGCATTTCTATACTCATTCTTTGAAATGCCTTAAGGTCTGAATCTAGGTACCGTATAGTTGTTTGTTAAAAAACCCGTGGCTAGTATTACTATTAACAAACCTTTTTGTGTTGCATAATCTAAGCCGGAGCAAATGGCAGTATTGTCTGGTCACAGTATCTGTTGATTTAAGCCTCATTTGCAGGCTTTCTAGGAATGGCGGTGTTTATTCTCTTATTTGGGGTGGGGGGGAATAAACGCCGCCGCTTCGAGAAGGCGTGCAAAGGAGGCTATAGCTACTACATGTACGTACATTTATTGATTGATGCGCTATTTTTGTTTGCTGTGTGTGTATAAGAGCAACAGAACAGGGACAAGGACATATGTTGGAGTGGACAGAGATCTCTTCAAGTTGCTATAATTTGCAACGGACATACCGTCCTTGAGCTAAAGTCAAAAATTGAAAATCCTATATTTGATGGCAACTGACACATGCTAAATCCTATTGCGTAAAAATGAACAACAAAAACATCATTTACATATAGCTGGCAATATCTTAAGTTGTGTTTGACGGAATGGAACACTGATCAGCACCAAGGACAGAGACCGACACTCACCGGCATACATAAATATCTATTAGCTTCTAACAGACTCCATGACCTAACCTCAAACCACATCTCTAGAAGGAAGGCGATGATGTTTTCCCGACATTTACTTACATTTGAAGGCCCCCCATTCCACTTGACGGCGATCGCGATGCAACCTTTCTGCGACTTAAATTAGATTTGTGTACCCGTTGACTTCATAATTGGAATATCATACAAAATGAAAATTTTAAGTATATACTAAAGTATGCTTGAACAGACAACAAAGCATACAAAGTGTAAAAAAGGTTCATTTTTTTAATCAATGAAATTTGTTAAGCGCTCTGAGGGCACAGAGAAAATAACAACAAGAGAGTCCAAGTGTAAACAACGTTTTGATTTCGTTCGTATTTTCTGTGCTCTCTCAGGGAAATCTACTCACAGAATCTATTTGTGTCTAGTTTAGACATCTTAAGTGCGTTCTAATCCAACGTCAAGGTAAAACGATCCCCTTCCATTAGTGGGCACATCTGGCATGGGTCCAGCTATTTTGAGTCACAATCTCCACATATGGTGTCCTCGTATATAGGTTGCCATCGTAACATATGAAACATTAAAAGGGAATTTTAACTTCTCATTAATTGTGTAAAAAAAGTCCCTGATTTGCATAAAATGCATCACTTTAAGTTCATCATCGCCAAAGGTTCCTACCTGCCCAAAACAATGAAAATCTACCAAACCCTGCTTGAGTTGTCCTCCTCCAATGTATTAGACAAAAATGCCCACTGTAGTTCCATACAAGCTGCTAGGGGGGCCAAACTTACACAACTTCCTTCCTGCCCCAAAAGCTATCCACCACTCAAAAATCAGCATATCCAGAACTTGAACTAAAAAACTCTGAAGTCCCGCTGCAGTACCGTAGGTAGCCGCTAGGAGGCTCATTATCGAACTGGACCTTCATTTTCCCGATCCCCACCAAGTTGACCAACCTAAATTTGATCATGATCCTTCCAATGTCTATCAAGTTATACCGCCAACAAACAAACCAACAAACACAAATGGTCAATTGCAGCAACAAAGAAACCCACCAGAAGGTCCATCTTCGAACTTGACCTTCATCTCCCCAACAGTAACTTACCTATCAAAAGTCACCAACATCCGTTCATGGCATTAAGAGTTATATCGCTAACACCATATCTCTCCACAAATCAAATCCCGACCAAAAATATAACCTTCTGCCTACGAGACACATACATGCACGCATGCAGGCGCAAATACATAGCATGCACTACACAGGAACACGCAGACACACACACGCACACATACATAACACACACACACACCGTGTACACACACACACACACACACACACTCACTCACTCACTCACTCACTCACTCACAAAAAATACCCTTACCTATGCACACACACACACAAGTACACACATAAATACACAAAAGCTCGCATGAACGCTCACACAGACACACACACAGGCACACACACAGCAGGATGGTCTGTGATGACAAATGAATGAAATAGAAATGAAGCAATGAAACATAGTCGCGCGCTCACACACACACACACACACACACACACACACACACACACACACACACACACACACACACACACACACACACAAACACATCTCGCTAGGACACAGACTTACCCTGCTGTCTGTTAGCTCCTCTTCATCCTTCATTTATGATCATCTTCAAGACGGTGGCGTATATCTCTTGCCAAGCCGCCACCACCTAAAGCAACCGCGATTTCAGGCTGTCTGGACTTCAATAGCTCAGTCTGTCCCTCCGTCGCACATGTATTACATAAAAAAACAGATCTAGCCTTATATTTCTGCCCTAAATCTTTGAAAAACAAATTTCCATCTATCGCCGACACCTCTTAACGCGACCTTTGACCTCCCGGATCTTTTCTCGTAAGTTCTCGCGAGATGTGCGTGGGAACGTGAGTTGACGGTAAAACAATATGGCGGACGGGCAGGTGAAAAGAAATAGTTTGTTTACAAAGTAGCGTAAAACAACATCTGAACGGCAACCGCCAGTATATGTGGTAGTCAGAGAGTGAGTGTAAGGTACAGGGGGTTAACATGGCGCAGAGTAACCCGAGTTTGTTCAAATGGAGAAGGAGAACAGAGAAGTTTCCCTCCCAATCTCAGACCGGTGATAGTTCTGGGGCTCTCTCTAAACAGGTGAGTTGAGGTGATTTTGATGATAATTATCATCATTCAAAAGGGTTATCGTTCTTTCTTGGTCAGCCACTTTCTTCTGTGTTTGTATATTTTACATGGTAAGAAATCTCCGATAGAAGCTTTCTCTAGCACTGTGGAAGAACGTATAGTACTGTTACATGCGTACAGTTCAACTTAGAGTAGCTTTAGAAATTTTGTGTTGCAATTTATATAATTTGATCGTTAACGTTACCGACACTACATGTTTGATCAGAACTTGATAAGTGTAAGTTATGGCCGAGCATAATGCACCCTAAACAACCATAGTACTAGTATACCTCTGAGATGTAGGCTTAGGCTGAAGGTAGTATTTGTATACCAAACAGGATTTGTTATGATCTAAATTTAGTTTCATTCCATGTGCAGAGTCTGACAGCAGTGGATGATGTTCAAGACTGGATAAAGGTATGGCTACATCAGATTAACAGTATCAGGACAACTTGGTAACTTGACACCTCAACCCTAATACATGTATAACGCAAATGCTCAATGACCTGCAGTGGCCCCTTCTCTCCGAAGGGAGGAATGCCCACCTCACCTTTTTATACAAACTAGTTAACAATCATATTGATATAAACACTGATGACAGTCTACTGAAACCAGCTGAGGGGCGCAACCGGGGAAGCCACCATCTCAAATTTTAAACACTCAACGCCAGAGCAGACACATAGTACATACCATATACTATAAGGAGACTACTTTTAAGAGTCTGTCGCTACTGTTGATTTTTCAGTGATACAGGCACCTCACTCTTACACTCAACATATCTAATCATTTATCTCTAATTGAGATCTTGTTTTGATTGACATTTCACACGTTACAGAAAGTACAGAAGGCGTCTGACCGAGCAGCGGTGGCGGCGTTAGGCCCCCGGGCGGCTGGCAGGACCAATGGCCACGCCGCGGCCCTGGAAACGGTTGACCAGCTCAGGGAACATGACGCAACCTATAATGAAGGTCAGACATTTCCTCCTCATACCAGAAACTGGGACAACATGAAAATTGATTGACATGCAAAGGTACTGGGTAAATGTTAATCCATAGAGCGCCCAATGATGAAGTCTGCCCCCCCCCTCCCCAATTTTTGGATTCCCTGTCTATAAATCCTACCTAAAAGCCTGTACTATTCCTTTGTTTCAGCCCAAGAGTTGCTGAGCACTTGGATGAGTGAGAAGGTGAACTTGGACTTCGACATGGATGATGAGGACTGGTCAGAGGTTCCGTCCGCCAAGGCCACGGCCGGGAACTCCCCGGCACACGGCATGCTGGACAGTCTACTGGAGGAGAATTACACCTTCACTGACGACACAACAGATGGATCTGCCTCACAGAGGGCTCGAGGTACTGTTAATGCATTTAAGTTCGCACGGTTTTTATTTCGGGTTTGAAACAATAGTAGTACTACAGTCATAGGTGGGCATAAAGTTTTGCGGGGTTTAACTTTTAAGTTCGCGCTGAAAGTTCACCGCGAACATAAAATCACCGCAAACATTTCTGCATTTACAGCATCATCGCTGTCATTACCTGAGATCACTGGCTGAAGGGCATGTCAAAATAAGCACCTTCAGATGAGTTTGTTTGTTCGTTCATACCATGTAGAAGCTTTTCATTTCATATGTACATTGAGTTGTCTGAACAAAATAATGAATGGGCATCCCCATATTTAGTAGCGCCACTGTGTATTGCAATCCACCCAGGTCGACAAGAAAGGTCTCTCAAAATATCAAAAACGATCATAATTGATGAGGCTTGGTTTTGTTAAGGCTGGGGCTGACATTTCAAAAGGGGACAGCGCTGGATGTCCCCCAATCTTAACGACGGTCACGCTTTGAAGCTGGGAGAAATCAATCTGAGTAATCAAGTGAGAAACCCAGGTTCAATCCTGGGAAGGACATCTCAGTTGGGGCTATACCGGCCTTTTGGGAGAGACGTAAAATGGGGGATCATGTTCGAGGAGGTGCCTCAAGGGCTAGCAACCTGTTACTGTAAAAATATACCCTTCTATACTAGGCTGCTACTGATCTCAGCAAGGCAACATGCTGCAACTAAGTGTGCTGTTTTTTATTTCATTTTGATTGTCAATACTGTAAATTCAACTATTTTCACTGCGACTTGGACTACTGCAACGCCAACTGTGGATGTTACAATGACTAAAAAATGATATAAGATGTAAATTACAAGAAAAACACTTTTTTTTGCGCATGTAGATTTCTACAGCCGGATTGAGGATGACGATGATGACTCGGCAGTGCAGCAGATCCTGTCAGGTATGATGGACCTGGAGGTGTTGGATGACTCCACACTGAAGGAGCTGGAAGCAGCCGAGGACTCCAGGCCAAGGAAGGACCCGACCATGACCATGGAGATGAGACATAGAAAGGTGAGGAGGGCCTATGGGAAGATTAATGTAACAGTTGTGTTTACAACTACGGTCCTGACAAGGGTTCTAGCTACGCCAAAAATAATTACTCAAGCAACTGGATAAAATTTTGAAACAGTCAGACGTTTCAGACAGCATCTGCTATCTCTTATCAGTGACTAAGGAAAGATCTGGCAGACCCAGGTTTTATATCAAAACCCTCAAAAGGGTTTAGCTAGCTTGAATATTGAGCATCATCCCAATTCCCATTGACAGAAAGAACCTACAAAGAGTCTTCTTAAAGTTTATTCTGTCACCTCGTACAAACCTCTACCAATTGATTAAAATCTGGATATTTTTACATCTTGAATCATGGATTTTTGTCCTTCAAGGTTGACGGAGTGGTCGAAAAAAATTTCCATCATATGTAACAAAATTCCGTCAAATGATGGAATGACGGATGCTGGCTGGAACCCTGGTCCTGACATATTCAAGGCCAATACTAGATAAGGAGTCTTTCTCTCTTTTTTTAGATTTTGGCTGAAGTGATCCAACAAATGCAGTGTAAAACTGAAATGCATCAGGACACTATTTTCAATATCAGATCGTAGTCATACAGATGTACAAGCACATGTATAAAAGAAATGAAATGTTTACTATACATGCCATGTGACAGAGTACCTTGTTTTTCGTGTGCTTCAATTCTGCAGCAAATGTGTATGTCAAAGTCCAATAGACCACAATCCTTTCAGAATTTCCTCTACAGTACTGCTTTATAATTCAAGTTTTGTTTCTTTGCACCTTAAGATTGTTTCTTAAGTGTTTGAACTGGAGTGCCCTTTTTGGAACAGGTGAAGGAAGCCAGGGACAGAAGGCAGAGAGAACTGGAACGAAAGAGAAGAGCGAAGCAAAGGAAGAAAGATGCAAAGTTCCAGGTATGTTCGTGAGAAAACAGATTTGCAAAAATGAAATTAGTGTAGCCCAATGTTGTGCCCCGGACAAAGTCACTTTATACCTATATCCTCATTCAACTCAGGTGAAAATGAGTACCTAGATGTAGCTCGGATGGGACATACCCCGGTACAGCCCGGGGTCGTTTTTGAGGAGAGCCATACCTTGCATATGTATAAGAACCCACCCCACTTATCGAAAAGAGGAGGGTTCATCCTGGTGTGAGTGGATCAAACCTTACAGTTTGGTCTTATGCATCTTGTGCCTACTTTACAAAACTTGTGTGTTACGCCTCAATGTGACTTACCGGTTATGCGCAACAAACAAACACAGGATCCGGTGAAAACAAAATAAGGATGTCCCTGTAGCTCAACTGGTAGCAGCCTTACAGTTGAGCTCCTTGTTCCAATTAGTTGCTAACTGGGAGACCCTGGTGCAATCCTGGGAACGGCATTATGGTTGGGGCTGCACCCATATGCATTTTTCGGACGGGACCTAAAATGGGGGCCCCGCATTCGAGGAGGTGCCTGGAGCACATTAAAGGGGAAGCAACCCCTTTCTTTGACAATATACCCTGCTACTTAAATGAGTGATCTGAATGAACGCGCTTCCATTTACCGTTGTTGTTTAGGCAGCCCAGATGGTACTGCGGGAAGAACGTGAGAAGGCCCTGCGCGCCAAGCGTGAGGAGGAGGAGATCCAGCACATTATGGCGCACATGAGGAAGGAGATGTACGAACAGCAGCGACTGGAGATGGAGGCCAGGGAAAAGTCAGTACCACGTACACCGTTCACTTCAATATGTTTTGCCGTAGAACTGTCGTAGTACATTTTGTAGAGTGGAACTCATTGCCACCAAATACTGAGCATCCTCACTAGATAGGTTTAAACAACACTCTTGCTGCAATGCAGTTAGATGTGCAAAAGTCGTTCAGTGTGATATAACTACCACTGTGCCATGTGCTTGCAAAGCTGGTGTGTTACGCCAAAGGGCGGTTTTACTGGCTATAAAGATACAGATACAGGGTGGTCTCTAGTTTGAATAAAAGACAACTGCTGACAGATTGTAAAAACTACAAATGAACCCCTGTTCACTAAGAGGAAGCATTTTTGCCTGTTTAACTATGTCTTTTCTTTCTCTGATCAGTTTAAGTGGTACTAGTGAATGATTTCCACTTGAAAAGCAAATGTACATTCAGTCCTGTCTATACTATAGTACTACATGTAGTGACTGCTCAAGGGACTTGCAGACCTTACAGTCACTGTAGAGACTGGACTCTTAATGTTTGTGTCAATGGGAAAAATGATCGAAGAACCACCAAAAGTTGCCACAATGGCCATGCAGGTGGTCCTTGTGCAGTGTTGTTCATCACAACAGGTCTAACTGTGCTTTTCCGTTGCTTGCCCCTCTTTCTTCCTCTCTGGACGGTTTCTTGCATGATAGTTTTGGCTCTGACTATGCATATGTATTTGTGTGTATGTGCATAATATCATACAATGTCCTTTTGTGAAGGGAAGTCGGCAAGTAGAAGAGACAAGTGACTGATGATAATACAACGTGTATTAAACATATTCTGTAGGGAACGACAGATGAGAGAGGCGGATGAGGCCCGATTGTTGGAACAGCGACAGAGACACCGGGAGGACCTGGACTCTGAATACCTCAGGCACTGGCAGAAAGAAGAAGAAGACCGGCTGAGACAGCTGAGCAAAAATGCAGAGGTGGAGACTTTAAGGAGGAGACACGATCTGAGGGTAAATTTTCTGTACTTTGTTTGCATCATTGGTTCATACATGTATATGAGTATCTTTTGGATGTCTATGCTATATGCATGTTAAAAGTGTCATTGAATAGTCGAGTGGCTAAGCTAGTGTACACAAAATTGAGAGGTCATGGGTTCGTTTCCTGGCTAAATGCTGATCCTTGGGAAAGGCACCTTACGCGACTTTCCTCACTCCACCCAGGTGTAAAATGGGTGCCTGACTTTATCAGTTGGGGAGGTAAAAGGCAGGAAAAGAAGATGGTTGAGCCTCTTAGACACAGTGATTTCTTTCAATTCTTTATTCGAATATCAACCTTGCAGACATAGAAACCTGGATGGCGGTGATCTTTACAATAAAACAGACTCAACACCTATATATAATATCATATACATACATACATACATCCCTGACAATGACATAACAGCCCATAGGGGCATAACCACCCACTGCCCCTTCGGCCTCAAAAAGGCTATGGGACCTTTACCTAGTCCCATCCTCATGCCTGAGGGTCGGGGACTATGGTGGCATTCAATACCAGCCTCCTCCACTCCCTCCTGTCTCTGGCTCTGTGGGTGCACTCTGCCAGTTGGAGACCCATCCAGTCACGGATGACTTTACCTTTACCTTACCAAATATGGAACATCTCGAGCTGTGCAAATGATTCTAAGATGTTTAATGATCTCCTTCCCCCAGTGTTTACAAAGGCACTTCTCGGCCTGGTACCGGTTGATCGTGGCTCGGAGAGTTCAGTACGGAAAGGCCAGAGCCATGGCTGACTGGAAGGCAACGCTACGAGCCTGGAATGCCTGGAGGACGTACGTGCTGTCCAAGAAGACCGACAAAGAAACAAGGAAGTACCAACGAGACCTGGTACACATGAAAAGGTAAGTTGATATGTTTGATTGCTGTAAATCCTACTTTGCTTTTATTTTGTGGTAGGAGGGAAAAAGTTTTAATGGTGTTTAATTTCATGGTTGAAACGATTCAGTAGTGAAAATGCATACTTGTGGTGTCGAGGTGAAGAGGTCACAGCAAAAATAAAATGGCTGTAAGCATCTCAAAATTTGCAGTACTAATACTAGTTGACCTGAATACAATACATTTTTTGGTAAAAATTATTTGGCAAAAGCATAAACCATAATTTCTTTCTGTTTCATGCCAATATCATTGATTACCTTTGACATTGATGGTATACAATTTTTCTATAGTCTTGAACATTAGAGTTTCTCAAGTTTGCAATTCTGATGGTATTATTGATGTTGCCTTCAATTAGCTTATCCCCTTAATTGCCCGTTTTTAAAAGCAATGGATATACAAAATGTAGGTTACACTGCGGATTTAGGCAAACTAGAGTTGTTGCTGTTTCAGGAAGCAGCAGGCTGCTGTTGAACATGACAGGAGACGTGTGCTGCAGCGCTGTCTACAGGCCTGGGTGCTGTACGCACACTGGGAACAGGACAGGAAGGAGCTGTACAGGAAACAGGAGGAGACCAGGTCAGAGATGCACGTTTCTGTCTTGTATACGGTCATAACCATTTGAATAGGCCAATGCATATTACCGACCCGTTGAGGCCATATCCCATCATGTCATGAAATACATAAAAATGTATAAAAAGCAACATTTCAACTAGAAAGGTAACATTATTGAGAAAATGCAGGATATTCCCCTCCCATTAACCACAAAAGAAATATGAAGTCGCTGCATAAATTATGCAAATTGGGTCCTCATTAGCATAACTCACATTCCGTTGTATTCACCTTTCCTAAAGTTACTGTCACCTCCAATACGACATCTGTAGCATGTACCGGAAGGGAAATATGAAGTTTCTGCATAAGTTATGCAAATTAGGTCCTCATTAGTATATTGTACATTCCGTTGTATTCACTTTTCCAAAAGGTACCTACACCTCCAATATGACATTCGTAGCATTTATCATAAGGGAAATACAAGTTTCTGCATAGAGGATGCAAATGAGGTCCTCATTAGCATAACGCACATTCAGTTCAGGTGTATGCACCTTTCACCTCCAATTTGGCATCCGTAGCATTTACTGTAAGGGACATTTAATCATAACAATGAGAATGTTGCCAACAGGACTAAGATGTCTGCCCTGCTGGAGGCTGCAGCCTCAGGGAAGCTGTGGTCAGCCAGGCAGGAGGAAGAGGAGGACATCACCAGCGGGAGGGGCGGGGTCAGGTCAGACAGGATGGAGAACGGGCAGAGAACAGTGGTAAGTACAATGTACTCCAGAAAGGTGCTGGATATAAGCTACATCACGGTTTGAACTACACATGTGCTCAGTGTGATGCATTGTAGGTCATATGTCAAAGTTGAAGGCCCCTGAGACATAAACAAAACATATCGAGACATGGTACATGGCATGGTCTCGACAAGAAGTAGTAGTAGTAGTATTCATTTGGTTTATTGCACAAAGAAGCAATTATGTTAGATATTTGATGCTTGGACTACCAAGAGTCGTTACTGTAGTAAAGTCTTAGGGCTCGTGGTATGAAGGACATTGAATGTCTTTTGCTTTTGCTAAGCGTTGATTGGTGGCGTCTTCTGATTTGGACGTTGTAGTGATTGTCTGAGGGGGTAGAACTGTTTACAAGTTAGGGGCCTTCACCTATTGGGGAATTTTCCTTTGTAAACATTGATCATACATACAAATGTATACAAATTTAGTCACTGGCTTGATAAAACTGACATGAACATGTATGGTTTTCAAGAAATTATAGTTCAATTTCCTTCACTGCACCTTGTAAAAGTCTTTGCATAGAAAAGTGCATAATTGGTCATCCAGTGACTGGACAAGGGCCTGTGATGTACACCTAAATTTGACCAAGCACACCAGGTCACCTTGACTTGTTAAAGGGTGAATCAACTCTAGAGGCAAGTGTTCTGGTTAAGTAGATGATATTTTTATGAATCCAAAAACATAATTGCAAGTTGATTTTGAATTTGGACTAGGTAGCAGTTGCATTATACAGAATCTACATTTTGATAACCCCCTAGTACCCTCCAGTCTCCCTTTAGAGCTAAGCTGAAATATACCATTCATGTCATCTTGTACTACGTTGTGTCTAACAGGATGAGCTGTTTGAGGAGCCTGTGAAGAGACAAACATCAGCACCTCTAGTGCGCACCGACAGAAGCGAACCTGTGTCTTCAAGGTCGGAAAAGGACAAGGGCAAACACGCCAGGAGGCTGGCCAAACCCACCGAACCATGGCAGGTGAACAAGAAACACCTGGGCCTCAGTAACAACGCCTTAGCCCATCTAACACAATTAGAGTTGGCCAATCAGGACAGGCAAGAGAAGGAAAAACTCGTCCAACCAAAGAAGCCGTATGTCCCCAACACTTATGAACACAGGTACACTCACCAACAGCAAGCCCTAGAGGAACAAAAGAGACAAATCAAGGAGCAGAAAAGACTGATTGAAGAACTGCAGGAGCAACAGAGGCTCATCATCTGCCAACAGGACATGCAGAAGGCAACGGCAGCTAGGGAAGCCATCGAGGAGGCCATCGCAGGTCAGGGGGCAAAGGGCCAAAGGTCAAGACCAGATTCAGCTCGGAGTGACAGCACTGATGCCTCCTCGGCAATGTAAGTGGTTCTTAGGAACAGAGGAGGACATAGATTTTTGTTTTGTTTATTTGTACACAGACAATAGATATCAGAATGATACATACATGTACATGTTGGATAGAGCAGAATGAAAAACCGTTTAAAGGCTTGTACTCCTCCAATAGATAACTAAGTGGTTATGCTTCTCCATATTCAACTTATGAATAGCTATCTCCTGTCTAGTGTTCACTAACCTTTATTGTCGGTTCCTGAAACCACCTCATAAACAACCTTGTTCGCTTCGCGAACTCAGTCGTTCATTCAGTGGTAATAGGAACAAACAATGTCTTATGACACCGTATAGACCTCAACAGGTCACTTACCCTATATCAACAGTCACTTTGGCAGTAATATCACTATCATATAGTTCAAAACAGGGCATTCTCTTATACAAAACGCAAACTGTGTTTCCAGAAGTGATTTTTCAGTTTCTTATTTATCATTCTTTTCAGGTCACAGACAGACACATGTGTGTCAGGTCCTTCCACCGCTGTGTCTAGAAACTCCTCTTCCTCCAAGAGCAGGGCCAAAGCTCTACAGGATGCAGATCCAATTGTCAAAAGTAAGTCCTTCACTGTCCCACTCTCTGACATATCATTGACAACATGAGAGATCATAGATAGAAAAATGTGTGTATGATGTATTACTAAGTGATCTGTTTTTTTATAAGAAGTTTATTTAGTGAATTTTAAAAGTTCAGAAAAAAGGTTTAGGTCCCATAGCCTTTGAGGCCGTACAGGCTGGTGGTTGTTAATTGTTAGATTTGAATAGACCTTGCGAACGTTGATAATCCAATTGAATCTATATAGCAGAGCTTTCGGTCGGGGGTTAGTAAGAAAAAGGATAAAGGAAGTCCCTTAGCTGTTTTTGAAGCCGTCAGCTGCAGGGGCATGGGTTGTTATCCACTGTGTCCAGGGAACAGTATTGGAAGGTGGAGCCCAATCCTCCCCTTCCAGCGCCTTTTACCACCCCAACCGAAGTCAGGTACCCATTTACACCTTTCAATCTCGTGTCCGCTAGCCTAGCCACTGTGCCATTTGATGCCAGGAGTGTGTCCAAAGTGTTCATATATCAGAATTCAACATGCTTGGTTGAGTGCAATTGATTAGTACCTATCTCTAAGGCCTAATAAGGCTTGAAGGAAGCTATACAATGTACTCAAGAGAACCCTCCACCTCCTACAGAAATGGAAGAACGTGCAGCTCTACGGGAGGAGAAGAAGCGTCGGATTGAGGAGAGGAAGAGGAGGAAGGAGGAGGAGAAGGTACTCCGTCTGCAGGAGGAGGAGGAGGCGAGGAGACAGGCGGAGGAGGAGGAGAAAAGGGCGCGGCTGGAGAGGGTCAGGGAGGAGAAGAGGCTGATAAAACAGGTGGGAATACACCAATCCTGGCTGTCCATCACAGTCAACAGTTCAACCAATGAGAGAATAGCAATAAGTGGTTCAACCAATGAGAGAGTGGCTGCATGTCTGTCAACTATTTGCATTTCTACACTCTTATTTTGTAATTATACATTTTGACAGGTGGGCGGGGCTATTATTCTTCAAACAGAGGTTTCGATTCAGGGGTTAGGAGTGGCCGGGATTTTTATGCTTCCCTCCCTCCAGGGAGGCGTTAAAACTCCTAGCCCCCGATCAAAACATCTGCTTGGAGTATACAGCCAGAGCTATGGGGTTGGTGTATTGTGCACATCAGGAACCAGTTTAGAGGACCTTTTAATTTTTGTGTTGTATCATTCCTACATTAGAATTAACTTGAATATTTTTTCACCGCTCAACATCTTGTAATGTAGATATGAAGGTCTATTTGATCTATCTGAGCAACTTCAACAAGCTTTTACTGGGTTTTTTCCTTTTCATTAGCATTTATTACGTTTGCCAAGGTTATGAATTTGATAGTATCTGCAGCTTGTGTGTAACGGCGTTTGTAACAGTGTTTAATATGTGGTTTAGCAGCAGAACTCCAGAAGCTGTGCATGGATTGATTGATATGAAACTTGGTGCGTAGTTAGGTCTTGACCAGTGGAAGAAATTATCACATTTTGGGTCCCCTGGTGGCTTTCTTTGTATTGCAGCAGAACTTCCAGTTTTAATACTGTGAATGCAGAAATGTTCACAGTGGTTTTATGTTCGCGGTAAAACGGTCGTTGCGGACTTAAAACCACTACAACCATTTTTGTCATATACTGCAGTAGTTTGTGACTATAGCGCTGCAGGAAACTTAAAACCACGGAAAACTTAGCTCGAAATAAAAACCATGCAAACTTAAATGCATTTGCAGTATCACGTTGAGTATGCTTATCATGTTCTAAAGGTAGTTTTTCTGTATTTTCCGCCAGCGTGAGCTGGAGAAACAGGAGAGGCTGGAGCGACAGGCGCAGCTGAACGCCACGGCTGACGAACACTACAGGAACAGTCTACTCAGGAACAAGGGGTGGGCAGCATGGAGGAAACTGGTGGGCCAGTCTCGCCACAACATGCAGGTGTTTATCAACTCCAAACATATCACATCCATATCTGTAGCTATGCAGGTGATGTTATCAATAGGACTCCAGCCAGGTTGAATTTTTTTCTGCCAATCAAAAGGTGTGAGAAAGGATTTTAACTTTAACTGTGTTCAGCTGGTATAAAGCTTTGTAAAGCTAAGATATTGTGGCAGACTGCATTTGTTTCTTTTTTGGTGTACTGTGCTGTAAATGCATTTATTGATAAGTTTGCAGTGGTTTGATGTACACTGTTTTTGTAGTAACCTCTTCATCGCAAACTTAAAACCACCACAAAAATGCTTGTTCTGTCTCCTGCCTGCCTACCAGCTTGTTTCAACTGTTAGTGCAAACTAAAAACCTCTGCAAAATTGAATCATTGTGAACTTATATGCATTTACAGAATTTATGTTTCACTCCCCAAGTAGAGTGAAATATATTGTTTTTGTTCATGTTCTTTTTCTTCTTCTTCTCCTGCCAAATCTTCAAATCGATTCAACTTTTTGGGCCAAACAACCAAATTTTTTTTTTCCCTGTCGCTCCAATTTTTTTCTAAAAAAATTTGAGAATCAACAAATAAAATTGGTGTGGCCTTAGATCACTACAAAACGGCCATTATTGCCTGGGGAGGGAGTGAAATACACAGTATTTGCTCAGGAGCAAATGACGGCCTTTCTAGTTGACAGTTGCTTTGGTTCTCACCATTGGCAATATATCCTACAGGTTGCTGTTGACCACCACACAGAAGAGTTGTTGAGACACTGCCTGGTGCCGTGGTATGACTACACACAGGAGATCCTACAGCACAAGGCAGACATGGCCACCGAGTTCTGTAACTTCATCACCGTCAGGAGGTGCTTCAGGTCATGGAGGAGGGTGAGAGTCCTGAGATTGTTTGAATCATTAGTGTCATGATCAATTCAATGTGAACTGGCATCACAAAACTTTTATAAATACAGTCAAACCTGTATTAGCGGTCACCTTTGCATAGCGGCCACCTGCCCATAGTGGTCACTTTTTGTCGGTCCCTTGAATTTTTCCCATTGACATAAGCATTAAGAATTAGGCTATAGCAGCCACCTGTCCAACGCGGTCGCGGCCAGACGATTTTCGGTCCCGCGAGTACAGTAACACTGCCGATAACGGTCAATGTACGCCGGTGGAAGCCGCATCGCCACCGTACGCCGGGTTCAAAATCTTCATTTTTCTATGCAGTTATCAAGTTTATGTGAACTCAACTTGACAGGATAATAATAAAGAAAACAAAAATGTTTTATCTTTGTTAGATTATCCATGGTTTGACGCGAACTGAAGTATTTCTTCACATGGCTTGCGTTTGTACATCGTAGCATATTTGACTATTTCTGTGCATTTTGACTGGGCAAAGATTACGGTAGTTTTTGGAAAATACAACTGGCACATGTATCTGATGCGCTAAGTTCGCGATTGTTTCAATGTCGGCCCAATATTTCCGTTTTCCCGGAGAATTCATCCGAAAATGTGCCCAAACACGATTTTCAAAATGGCGGAGCAACATAAAGGTCATCGGAAGACACCACTGTTGCGTAGGTATAGTGTGTTGAATTTATTTTGCTGCAAACTATCACTGAGGACAATTACGTAGCCAAAAGCTTCAAACTAAATATGGATAAGATTACTATGATGTAAAATTTGGGCTGTTGCAATTTTCTGAAAAGAAAAAAGCCCTCAAAAGAGCGACCTTCCTCTCATTACCCTATTAGCATAATGGTAGAAGCCGATCATGACAAGCAAACAACAACAGACAAGGAAAATTGTCGCCACGATTTTGTTTGAAAACGGTCGAAAACAAACAGTAAGTGGCAACTGAGCAACATGTATTTTGTTCTTACCTAACTAGAAGGCATTTTGCTGCGAAGGACTTTGTTTCATATGATTAAAACTCGTTGGTGACGCGTGTGTCTGCAGTGAAGCAGTCGCGAAGGATCAAGAGTAGAGTATGGCGATGCTGGTCTGTTCAGACATGAAGCTCGAGCAAGACATGGATTTTGGAGTTGGCAGATACAGTAATTCTTTTTTCAAGCCCATAATAGAAGTAAAAGAACAACAATCGAATTTCTAAAATGTGCCTTACATATGTAATGTTTACATGTGTGCTGTACGGTGAATAAATGTATCTCAGTGGGTACTGAAAACATGTGTCACTCGTGGTCAATTAATCAACATTTTCTCCATAGCGGCCACCTGTCCTTAGCGGCCAGTTTTGGCCAGTCCCTTGAGTGACCGCTATAGACAGGTTTGACTGTAGTACATGTATAGAAGAAATGCCTTTATGATTCTTTATGTAGTCATAGTTTGTAGTAATGGAAGTGTAATAAATGAGTGCCATTTTGCCTATTATCATGTAGAAGGTAAGTAGTGATGGACTCAAGCCCCTGTCACACGCCACTCCCCAAACAAGGTTGGAGCTGGGTTGGGAGTAGCCTGGAATCCTTCCTATTCTAGCTCCAGTTTGCTACTCTTCTGCCAATTGCAAGCAGAATATGACTTTCCTGACTTTGTTGTTTCTAAATCAAAAGTCATCTAAAGACTCGTAGGCAACCTCACTGACCAACTCACAACCACAGATGACCTTGCTCATGACTAACAGTTACTCCAAACGAAAAGACATACGTACAGTAGATGCTGTCTGAAACGTTTGACCATTTACAAAGCTTATCCAGTTGCTTGAGTAAGTTTTGTATTGAGTATCTTAGTACCTGGATGTCTAACCTTCATCAACGTACTCCCAACCATTGCCTGGAGATGGTTGTGAGGCCATGGTCACCTATACATGTGTAACAGGGACTTCAAAGATGTGTTGCTTTGAATGTAAGAGGTTTTATAATGGAGATTCTGGCATTAAGAGTTGTTTTGTCTTCACAGTGGGGTGTCCCTGTGGTGTAGTGGTCTGCGCTTCTGTAATTACTTACCACATCTGGTTCTGATTACTTGGAACCAGAAGGCCCGAGTTCAACTCCCGGGTAGGACACCTCTGGACAAGAGGTGCATTGAGTCATACCAAAGACTTTATAAAAATGGTACATTCTTCTGAAACAGTATGGAAGTTAAACACACTCCACTGCCAGTGGACTAGCCCCCTGCTGCAGTGATTGCACCACAGTGTGACCCAGGGCTATGAAACGGGGATGGGCACCACCCTATACACCTTATGGTGTGGGAGGATTTTAACTAACTTTTAACTGTCTTCACAGTATGGCCAGCATCAGTCCATCCTGGAGGCGCGTGCAGAGAGACATCGTCAGCTGAGGATGAGGGAGAAATGCTTCCGACTGTGGATGGACTACGCCATGGAGGAGAGGCTGGCTGGGATCGAAAAGGACAGAATGGCTGTAGAGCATAACGTCATGTGAGTTAGAAGATATTGAAAATGGAATTTTTTACATGGACATTTCTGGGGATTTCTATATACGTAATAGCCCTTCACTTCTAATTGCTTCACAAAATTCCCTCTTATGCACCAGAACACACACAAGCTCCGTTGTTCTAATCTGATGCATAAAAAGTACCGTTACAATGTTACGTTGATGAAAGTTAGAAACCTAGATAAATAAGATACTTAAAGGCAAATCAATTTCTACAACAGAAATTCAGAGATTACTTTCTAGTGACACTGAAGAAGAGTGATGGATGTCACTCGAAACGTCCGGAAGTTATCTCCATATTTCATCGTTATAGAGATCGATTTGTCTTTATTGATAAATACCATTTCTTGTGTTATTGCCACCATCCGTCACCTGTGTGAGTTAGACAAGTCACTTGATGATTTTGTACATTACTGTAAATCTGGAAATATTTATATCGGTTTTATTTTTGTGGAAATACTGTAAATGCATTTAAGTTTGCATGGTTTTTATTTTGTGGTTGGGAGAAAATGGAGTGTTCGCGGTGGTTTTACTGAGAGTTTACTGCGATTTATAAACTGCAAACATAAAACCACCATGAACATTTCTGCATTAACAGTAATGACACCTCAAATATGTCTCTTTGTGCCACAGGGTAGTTTCCACCACAAACTTAAAATGCTGTGAAAACCTTCTTTCCACTGCTACCGCGAAATTAAATCCCTGCAAAAATAAATGAATTAACAGTAACGTTTCACCTGTTCCTTGACCCCCAGACGCCTGGAGAAGAAGGCGTTCCGTGCGTGGCAGCAGCTCCCCGTCCTGGCGAAGAAGGAGCGCGAGAGGGAGCGGCGGAGGACGGAGATGCGGAAGAAGGTCGCCAACATCCTGCCTGACTTCCAGGGTCTCCAGCTGGCAGAGGATAAGGAAGACTTTACCTGTTCTCTGGGGAACATCAAGATGAAGCTGTAATGAATAAGGTCTAAGAAAAAAAATTGCGTTTCCGGTTACGGCTCTAAAAAATTTGGGTTGGTAGGTAGGGATTCACTTTTTGAAAAAAGATTTTGATCCTATAAATACAGTTTAACATTGTAAAACTGCAAGTTGTAAAAATTATAGAACGATGTACATTGTACAAGCACAAGTATAGACTGAACAAAGAAATACAATGTTTACTACATATTCTTATATCAAGGCCTTAATCTGTTAACAGGAAAATATGCAACACTGTCTTGCTTGATTCTGTGTTGAATTTTCATCACTCAGATGTCAGATCAAAAGTTATATGTACCTTGTTAGCAATCGACAAAAAAAAGGATAGGGTTGGCAGTTTTTTTCTAGGGTCGGTACTCGGTAGGGTAACCGGAAACACAACTCTTTTTTTTCTTAGGCCTAATGAAGTTCTGTCTACACAACCAAAGAGTTAACATCTAGCCATCATTTCGGTGACCGTCTGTCACCTTCCTCAGGACAATACGTTGCACTCCAGTTACAATGTAGGTGTCACTGTGTCGCTGCTATCAACTCTTCAGTTGTGAAAGAAGAGCTTTGTCATCCAGTGATTTACAATGTACCACTTTGATGAAACTATTAATGAAGAAAGCTCAGTACAGTGGCAGCAAGACGGGGGTATTCCTAATGCAATGCCACCAAGATAATGACCAGACTTTTACAACAGTCACATCACCTTTTCACTGAACATCTTTGATTCCATTGTGGAAATGTTGGATATCTGGATTTTCTGTTGTAACGGATTAAGCAGTTAGGATGATAATATAAATGACATGTTTGTTGTGCTGTGAGAACACTTGATCCAAAAGTAATTATGAATTTTTTTGCAAATGCTGCTCTTCTAAATTTCTTTGTTTTTGATATTGTACGGGTAGTTTTGTGTTTTGAGTCACAGAATGTGAAATATTTTCTACCAGAAAAGGGACCAAGTTCTGAAACTATGTTGTAGATACATTTAAACTGTGTGCCTTAGTTAGTACAAGAAGGTTTTATGTAGAACCTCATTGGTTAGTACTAACAGTTAGATAGTATGAATTCCAGCAGATTTAGTCACTTTAAAAAGTCAACCAAATATTCAATGTATATTTGTTGCAGCAGAAAAAGATAATTTTTTATAGAATAATTTAATCATTTAATCTTTGAAGTTCTTTGGTAACATAGAGATCGTTGTTTTGTACATATTTTTCTAAGTGTTCAAAGATTCAATTGAGCTACATGTAGGTTGTGTTTTTTCCCTATTGTACAATATTAGGTAACTAAGTATATAATCTTAGAAATATAACTGGACACATTGCTTTCTTTTGCATGTTATGTCCTTGGAAATTCTCTTTAGAATTTGTGAAGGTTTATCAGTCTGTTTAGAACTCAGTTTGAACAATGTTTTTCATATGAACTCCTTGTCGTGGCTTGTATTTTTTTACTTACTAAGTTACACTGATCTCTAGGAGGCAGTTAATAAGGTACATTATGTCATACCTGGGCAGCAAAAACGTTTGATACGAGTGTTCCAGACCGAGTGAGAGCTTGCGTTATCACATGGGATTCTACTTTTATCACAGGGGCTTCCATGGAATATTTAGAATGAATTTTGAGCGCGCCGAGGTCGAAAATTCGAATACTGGATTCGGTTGTTGGAATTTCAGCTGTTACATTTCTTGTTTGAGGACACATTCTTTTTTTGGCGCATTTCACACTGAATTGTGTGTTTTCTCGTGTGGGTATGACATAAGTAAAATACAACATGGTGTATTTTGCATCACCCTCGGTCCAAGCCCTCCCCTGGGTCGGGCTAGCACCTCAGGTGATACAGAATACCCGTGTTGTATTCTATATCAATCAACTGGCACTACTTATATGATCATGAGTTTCACATCACACCACATGACACCATACGTCTAGCAGAAGCAGACTTTTATTTCACTTTTTTCTTCAAAACCTGCTTTATCAAGTTCACATGCATGTTGAGACAGACTAGTAACACTGTATCCAATGCACCTCATTGGATCTCGACAGAAATGACATTTTTCCATAAGTTTTTGATATTATCATCTTCAGGACATCTACATGTATCATTCACGACTAAGTCATTCATTATTTTTCATCATCAGCATAGAGGAATCTCACCAAATTTCTTTCACTGTAGGGCACAACCTACTAAGCATGATCATGTTGGACTCTCTTTCAATAGCAAAAGTTTAAACAAAAGAAATGATGCGTCTTGCTTAAAATTCCTCTGTCCCTTCAAGTTCAATTATCATCTTGAACAACCATCATGAAAAGTCAACTACGGTATATTCGTATATGATTCGAGAAAAAGGTCATAATTCTCCATTCAATATTTCATGTGGTTATTGCTTAGGTTGAAATCAGTAAAGCAGAGCAGTTATTTCCTCTTCATATAAAATATTGTACAGATCACTTCCCTCTGGTACATGTAGACTCTGTTTCGACAAGAATCACACGGTTGTACAGAAAACATGATCATGTAAACATCAACACAGAAGGGCCCTTTGAGACCCAAGAAGTTGCTGGATTCCTTAGCTGATTTTTATTCTTCTGAATCTTGACCAAGACAAGAAGAATTAGTGCAACATGTAACATTGTTCTCTTCCAAATGGTACACTGAAACAACTCAAGTGAAATCTCTAATAAAACAAATTCAGTTGGAGTCATAATGCGTAACACATCATCCATTACCTGTTCTGTGTGAAAAAGCATATATTCCTCTTTTCTGGTGTGTCCCACACAATATATCTTTCTGAAATAGAAGAAGTTTAGGTCTTCCAATAAGCTCTGAGAAGAAGTCTTTTATACTTTTACAATAGTTCCCTCAAATACACAATTTATTCCAGGTTTTAACCATAATATATAGTAGTTTTTCTTTTGAATCTTTCAGCCTGTGCTTCTTCCCTCACAGAAAGTTGTTTACACCATTGTTCATTTGTTTGTCTTGAGTTACATCATGGCCTGGGGTCGCAGGCCGTATTTCTTGGCCACCTCGGACTGTGCGACTGCTGCATCACATAGGGAGTACAGATGTGCGATCTCCATCTCCGTCTTGGCTATGCTGATGGCCTTGTTGAACAGCTCAATGGCCTTCTCCAAATTGCCCCTGGAAGGAAGGGTTTTATACAATGTAAGTATTGATCACGCTGATGAAAGTCAGACATCAAGGTAGTAAGATATGCCAAAAATAATTACTCAAGCAACTGGATAAAATTTTGAAACAGACGTTTCAGACAACATCCACTGACTTTCGTCAGTGACTAACGATACGACTGAGAACACCAGGTTTTATACCAAAACTCTGAATAGGTATGTTAATTAGGTTAAGACAATTCAGGATGTCTTGAAGTAGTCTTTGAAAGAAGATTAATTCAAGACAAAGTTTTGTGCCAATAGTTCAATTAGCTACTGTTGATTTTAGTACAGTAACTAAGTATGGATCAGTTGGATACAGGGCTGTCTCCAGGACCCGTCCCTCCGTTCTGGGAAGGAAATTTGCTTGCTGGGACAGAAAAAAATGTCCCCTTATCTGTCACAGTAATTCATGACATGAAATTGATGAAAATGTATTTTTGTTAAACTTAAAATGACAGATTTAACAGCAAAAATTAACAACATGGGCATCCAAACAACGAGTGGGACGGAAAAAAAATCTAAAGCTGGAGACCTCCCTGGTTGGATGAGAGTCGAACCTTCAAGATTATAAAACATGTTACTATGACTAAGAGAGGAAAATGGGGCAAGTTGAATTCTATAAGCCTCCACCTGGCCTTTTCCTGAAGGGGTTCTGGAGAGTAGAATTTGGCAAATATTGGAGAACTTTGCAAACTGCACAGGCAAATGATACCCTTTGGTGATCAAACGTCAAAGTCAAATTATTCTGCGGGTTTGACTCAATCTTCACTATTTTTCAGCCAGCATTGTGATTCTGGTAGAGACTATAATTCTGTTATGTCGAACAAAAATGTAATCATCTAAACTAACAATCATGCTATATAATAATCATTTTACAGTCTACAGTACTGTGCTGCATATGCTTAAATAAAGAGATGCTACAGAAACAAGGAACCTTGTAGCCTGAGTGCCAACCTGTTTAGTTACAGGCTCTGTCTTCACAGAACAGAGCCTGTAACTTAACAGAATAACAGTCAGGATAGGAACCTTGTGCTATGCCTACAAAATGAATGAGGTTTGACGAGGGTAAAGAACAACAACAACAACAACAATAAGGATGCTGTACATCCTTTGGATACTTGTTATATCTACTAACATAGGACAACCTACCTTTGAACTTCAATGGTCCCCATAGTTTCATATGCGAAGTCGCACCTGTCATCAATGTCCAGCGCCTTCTGTATCAGGGACAGACCTGCATCGATGTCCTGCTTCCACTGTAAGTGTAGCAGCCTGGAAAACATATTCAGCAACAATAGGCAAATAGTAGTGGTCAACCTCAAGCCAACCGTAGACACTCACGCCATATCTTCAGAAATGAACTTTATTCAAGCCCACACTGACTAGTTTCGTCTTGTGTGTGGCTTTTTCAAGGATCAGAGCTTGAATGACATTTTTTAGTCTGTTCACTTGAAGAAGCCGACACAGCAAAACTGGTCGTGGTAACAGTCTGAATAAAAGTTCTAAAAGTGAACTATGCGACTCCAGTCCTGAGATGTCTTACTGAGGGACGACTACGGTGTACATGTGAAAGATATCGGTTAGCTTGAGGAATGAATCCACTCTACTTTATATTCAGCAACAATAGTTATATGAATAGTCTCATCAGGTTGGTAAGGCCTGGGGAAAAATATATTTCTGGCAAAAACTGGCCTTTTTGAGGTCGACCGCTTGCAAGGTACAAAGAAATTCTAATCTGAGTGATGAAATTCAAAACAGAATTTCTGTATTTCATTCTGTTAACAGCTTTTAAGCTTTGAACAGTTGATGTAAAAATGTGTCGACCTAAATATTTTGAAGGTAAAGGTTTATTGATACATGTATATGTCACAACTTTTCTAACATCTATCAAATAATTTTCATATGTGCAGACCACTTCTTTTCCATTGATTCTCTATGATCTTATATTTGATTTCTTTTCAAAATGCAGACAAAGCACAAATTTTGAACAATGCAAAACTTGGACTGCTTCCAGTTTAGGAACTCAATACAACAGCATTCATCCAGCAGTCTACATAGGTCAATTCCCTCATATCATACAGTTAACAATAAAATCATTTATACCCCTAATGAATGCAATGTTTTTGGTGTTTTCATCAAGAATTAAATGTAAAACAGTGGAATTTGGGCCATTTCTAAAAAATCATTTTGTTGTCAGTTGCACATAAAGAACTTTGTGGTTTGGGATCATTTGCATGCATAAATTCTGTGTGAACTTTAACAAGAAAGGGTATGAATAACTCTGGACTGTCGTCTTTGTAAAGAATGAGAAGCATGAAATTTCACAAATCCTGTTGTGTAATTCTATCTATGTTTCATACCTAAACCAGTAGTTTAACTTTAAAGAACAAATTTTCAGATAACAAAATCAATGAAAAATCATGCATGAGGGGTATGAATAATTTTGTTGTTAACTGTGCAGTTGTATGCCTTCACATTATTTTCCATAAAATTTTCTGTGAACTCACCCTCTGTGTACATAAGTAGTGGCATTCTGTGGTTCTAAACTTATAGCCTTCTTATAGTTGTCGTCTGCCTTGTCAAACATTTGTTGGTCACCAAGCGCCTGTAGGTTAAAAAAAGACAAAGATGATACAAACCAAAGATTAACACAATGAAAGTGAAATCTTTTTTCTCTAGATATGTGCATTTCTAGATTTCACGGAAATAATTTGTTTTGCAGTCTACTTTATGTAGCTGTGGCTCAACTGGTAGCAGCCAGACACTTAAACTCCTGGTTCCAAATACTTCTTAAGCGGGAGACCCCGGTTCAAACCCTAACTTCCAAAGTCAGGACATCTTGGTTGCGGCTGCACTTGTTTTTCAGGGAGGACGTAAAATGGGGTCCCGTGTTTGAGGAGTGGTCTCGAGAACATTAAACCTGTAGAATTATACCCTACCACTCAAACAGAAACGAAACTTGCTTTCCTATGGCACTACAAGGGTGTGAGCAAACAAAAACGATCACCTGAGCATATAGAACATATCCTTCAGCACAGTCGGGGAACTTGGAGATGGAGTCCTCAAACTGCTTCATGGCGTCCTGGACCTGCATGGCGGAGCGCTGCAGCATGGCCGCCCGGTACTGCGTGTAGTTGTACTGCACGGTGGCCAGCGCAAAGTCTGGCTTCAGGCTACAACACTTCTCAAAGTCCCGCAGGGCTTCTGGGACCCGGTCTAACAGCAAGTTCAACTGGAAATACATTAAAAACATGCTGAATGTGACTCTACATTTTTTTATTATTAGCATGCTCATAAATATGCACAGACTGTACTGTCAAAGATACAGTCAAACCTGGCCTCAACAGACCAGTCTAGTGAGAGAAAGAGAGGAAAACTGATAAGTAGTGCGTTTATGTGTCACGTTCATCTGTACAAGCCAAAACTGTCACGTATAAGGAACCATCCATGGAAGAAGAAAGAGGGGTAGGCAACGGAAAAGATAATAACAGAGAATGGACAGGCATGGCAGTAAGTAAAACATAAGAAGAACAGAAAACAGAGAAGGTTGGGGAAAACTGGTTGCAGGATCTTCTGTGGTGCCCCAACGGTCAAACAGCTAAACTAAAGCCCCCCTCTCACTGGACCCACAGCACGCTGGCGGGGTTGCTGCGTCCTAAACTGGACTTTATAATGGGAATATCATTCAGAACGTACAAGTATGACCAGAAAGACAACAAAACACACAAAGCTTAAAAAGATTTGTTTTTTGTCAATGAAATTCGTTAAGTACTTTGTCAATTTGATCGGCCACAGCGCCGCCGCCATCGTGTCGCGGGTCCAGTGAGAGGGGCGCTTAAGGGAGAAATGAGGAAGATGACTAGAGGTGTTATAATCGCACCAGGTGGTTGGCCAGCCAGGTTTAACAAAGGTATATCCAAAGAAAGCAGTTGAAGAAACACTCACCTGGCCCCTATGATGGTACACATCTGAGTTCTCCTGGTCCAGGTCCACGGCTGTTTGGAAGTCCTGCAGTGCCTCTTCTGACTGCTGTCTCTGCATCAACATGCTGCCCCGTTTGATCAGTGCATTACACCGCAGCTGGAAATATAGAGAAAAAATACACAGGGTTTGATAAGCATGTCGACAGAACATAATATGTATACGGTAATTAGCCTGCTATTTATACCTATTATAACTGCCGAATCTCTTTTGTTCCATTTGGTCAAGGTTGCATTGGAGTAACCGCCGTTGCATAAGATATGTCTTTGGGCACAACTAAATGAACCTACATGTATAGTGTATACGAGATATTAACCTTAAATATGCAAACATGACCTTAACGCTTACGTTTTACCGACGTGCTGGTTTGATAGGTTTCGATAATTATCAAAATTTCCATGGTTGCGGTAGTTTTATGTTCACAGTTTTCGTGGTGATTGAAAAGATCACTGCGAAAAATTTTGTTTCCATTACTATACAGTATGTGACTATATAGCGCTATGGTACCGCAAACTTAAAACCACCGTTAACACTTCATTTTCTCCTTACTGCAAAATTAAATCACTACCAACTTTAAGGCACTTACATGACGTACCTTGCCTTCTTCAACGTAGAAGTGTACACAAGGCCATGATTAAATCAAAAAGGAATATCTGAGTACAGTAATTACAACAAATTCATGGTACAACTTACAGTGAGGTCTATTTCTTCATATAAAACTGAATATTCAAAGTCATGTATATTTCTTAGTCACCTTCTTGTCAGCTGTGTCCATGTTGATGACCATGTCCAGGTCTGGCCTGGCCAGGGGAGCTTGACCCATCAACATGTGGAATGTGGCTCTCATCAGCAGCGCATGTGCCAGGTACTCCCCCTGGCTGTCTATTTCCTTACTGCACTCACCAATGATCTTGTCATAGTTCTCTTCATGGAAGTACCTTTTGGCCTTCAGGTAATCACTGAAAACAAATCATTCTTATAATCATTCTAAAAGTACAGATAGCATATACTTGTATAATTTCTATACAATGTACTTATAACAAACATGATAGAAAGTTATACTAGTCTGATACCGGTAGTAAAATCTCATTGATTTGATAGTATTTTTGTGCCATCTTACAACATCAAAAATTTACCTTAACCTTTATGTAATTTTGCTTTGCCTAACTAGTTACTAAATTCAATATGTATTCTGGCTGAGCAATTCTCAATCATACAAATATACGAAAGGCACTTAAGGTCTCATTCATGAAGTTTTTCCGCCCCATAGGCTTACATGTTATAAAACGTGTTTTACATGGGCGCGTTCGTAATGAAGCTATAGGAAATGCACCGATGTCATTCATTCTCTGTTGAGCTCATCTACCCTAGATCATTTGAAAAATTGCCAACTACCAGTTGGCATACAATCCCTTTTTTATGGCAATTAAAAACGGCACTTAGCTAGACCCCCTAAATAGGCACTTTCCAGCTGAAAGTGATCGACCGAATTACCGCCAATGTCCGGCTGTGGACGTCCGACCTCGCGCGCGGCTGCCGAACTTTACCTGTTAATTTCTTCCGTTACGAACAAGCTTTCATCAGTTTGACGCTTGATATCAGCTGGCCTAGCTAAAAGGGATTTTTACACCGATAAAGACACATGTACATGCAGCCGTTCATTTTTTGGGGCAACGGACTCTTTTAGGGTACCCACTCGGAGTAATACATAAATGAGACCTTAACACATATTTCCCATGTCTTAAGCCCTACAGTAGGGTTTGGGTTGGCGTTAGGAATTGCATCCAGCCAAAAAAACTCTTGCTACAAAAAAGACTTGCACTTATGAGGAGTTCACGGGCTCCCCCATCCATGTGCAAGCAAGTCCAACCCCCTGTGATGGGGAATAAGAGACGTTAAATTGGATAGAGAGAGAGAGTTCTACGGAGTCTCACACTACAGTTCCACAGAATCTCATACTACAGTTCTACAGAGTCTCATACTACAGTTCTACAGACTGAACACTCAGTCTTCACCTGGGAGGTGTCTCCTCTGCTTCTCCCTCCTGATCTTTGTCTTCGTCGTTAGCCATCTTCTCCAGAGGCTGGGAGATGATGTCCTCTGTGAAGGAACTGAAGTACGCTTTGATGAAATGGGTCGAAGGTAGCACAGGCTCTCGGTTCTGTGTGGTAATAAAAGGGCAACGTTCAGCACATATTTTTTTTGCATAATGAACAATAAGCAGAAAATTAACAACATCTTTGATTGCAAACAACTACCAAAGAAATGTTCAAATCTTTCAATACAGCACAACACCCAGAAACAGCTTAATAGTGAAACCAATAGTACAAATATTATTCATCAAAGTGTCATTTTGGATGGTGACTTAAAGCCAGCGGCCTGTGTATGATAAGTGCAGGGGTCAAACCTCTGCACTTATCGAGTAAAAGAAACAAAACACACTTTAATTATATCAAGAAGAGTAGGGGTGACCTGGTGTGCTTGGCTGAAAACATTACGCCGTAGAGAAGCTGCATTGCAGTTACATGTAGCTACTTGAAAAAAGCATCCTGCTTCACCTTAAGCAGTATCTTTGAAGATGAAGAAAAAGAAGAAGAATCTAAGAAAAAAAGACAGGAGAGCCATCTGGTTCTACATCCACTACTCACCTTGTACTTCTCCTTGGCCTTTTCCCAGCCCATGTCCTTGAGGATGCGGTCAGCCATCATCATGCTCTGTTGGTTCTGGAACCCCTCCAAGATGCAGACTGCAGTAACGTCTATAGGACAGATGCACAGCAGGTAAGCGCAAAATGAAATGGCAGTGCGGACTATTTTAAAATGCACACTTCATGATCACATTAGACAGACATTGAAAGTCATATGCCATCAACCATGCACCATATCACATAACACTTGGGCAATAGGAAAAGGCCAGTAAATGAAAAGTGTTGGTGGGACAAGCCATTTGCAACAATACGCATCCTGCCTGAAAAGTCAGAACCTAATTGTAAAATATGAAAGACTGGGGTCTTCTTTGCAAGGACCACTGTATAACCCGGATGCCATTCTTTATGATTTACTCAGGGGCTTCGATACTTGCTCCCTAAACATATTTTGAGGGAGCAAGTATGGAAGCCCCAGTAAACCAAATAGGATCATACAATATCATCCAGGCTACCACAAGTGCAGTGACTGTGTCAAGACAAAATGCAAGGGAAACACTACTACCACATATAAAACTAACAATTATCAAATAGAATCTTAATCAATTATGAAACCATATCCAAGTATCACAACTCTGGTAAAAAGGCTATGAAAGTAATTTTCAGTGGACTGAACTGACCTTCGAGGCACTGCTTTTTCTCGTCTATCCTCTCATATGCCTTGGCCCTGCGGAACAGGGCCTTGATGTATTTGTTGTCCAGTTCTAGAGCCTTGGTACAGTCATCAACAACTTCCTTGAAGGATTTCTGAAATCCAAAAAGATATTGTAAAACATTCTTGATTTAAGCATTGACCAGAAACTAAGAATAACACCATGTACGTTGAATGATGGTGACACATTGGCTCCATGTCAGATCTGGCATTTTGAGAATTGGATATTCTTGGGAATGGCAAGCCATCTTGGCTTTGAGTCTGGCAATGTGAGGCTGGGCAAGGGTTTACGGAAACAACAGAAAGGGACTGCATGCCTTTTTCTGTGAGGCGTAGCGAGCCATCTTAATTCCCCGTTGATCATAGCTGGCCCGCTCTAATTCAACGTTAAGTGTTATCAGTAAGTTATTCGTCGATACATTTATGTATCAGACTATCTGGATTATGCTTAATTGTAATATGCTACGTGCTGCATTATATATTTGTAGATATAGTTGATTTTTACCAGTAGATTACATATTAGATGTTGTCTTGAATGTGTGAGAGGGCAGCCTGTGAAGGTTGCATTGTGATATTTGTCACATTGTGATAAATTGAAATAAAACAATTTTGTAAAGAGTAATTTGTCACTTCAATATACCACTAAGCATTGCCAGGGCTCCCCTATGCAGAACCTCAAACAATTTTCAAGAACTAACTGCAACGTGGATGAGGTGTTGACAAAATCATACATTTTTTCTGGCGTCAAGCTCACAGCATACTTACCAACTGTTCATATGCAGCAGCTCTGTTCTGATAAAATGTGGACATCTCTTTTTTGTTGGCGTCAGGGCAGACCTCCAGAGCCTCACTGTAACATTTGATGGCCTCCTCGAACTTGCCGCCCTTGAAGTACTTGTTGCCCTTGTTCTTAGCTGCTTGTGCCTTCTCCAGTGGGCTCTGTAGTAGTGGGTAAGATAGTATCAGATACAGTTAATTTAAATTTCTTATTAGAATTGCAACAGTGCAATACACATGGAACATAGGTAGCTATATTGCTGGTGTCGTGACCCACACACACATAATATACCCATTTTTATACTTGGGTGGAGTGAGGAAAGTCGTGTTAAGTGTCTTTTTCCCAAGGGCACAAGATCGATGGCGTAAAGGGATACGGACCCGGGACCGCTCGGTTCTGGGCCGAAAACCCTGTCGTTACGCCACACGACCCCACATATACTTGTAGCATGGTTGCTGTTCTGGTACATGTTAGCATGTACTGTCAAACTAAAAGGGGAATTGTTTGTCTTATGTTTATGGTTTTCTCACTGTGAACTTAAAACCACAGCGAAAATTTCTGATCTGTCGTCTGCCCGCCTACCCTTTTGTTTCAACCAGAACTTGTAGTTATAACCACTGCAAACACGCCATATTCTCCATTGCAAAATGGCGATATCTTTGGTATAATCATAAATGGCATCATGTATATCAACCAAGGAGGATATACTTGTAGGCCTCCTAGCACCAACCTTACTGCCATGATATACTGTGAATGCTTTTCAATTCGCAGGGATTTAATTTCGTGGTACGGAGGAAATGGAGTGCTTGCGCTGGATTTTAGTTTGTGGTTGAAAACAAGGGTAGAAGACTGAACAAGCATTTTGTGGTGTTTTATGGGTCCTGGTGAAGAAAACCAAAAGACCCGAGCATTAAACCACAGTGAAAATTTCTACATTTACAGTATATTTCATTTCCTCTTAATGACCTAGTTTGAATAAATATTTTTAATCATACTTAGTACACATCTTTACACACAAGCTTGCAAAAATTATGTTTATACATCAGATAATCATCACCATTAATTTTGACATCATAAGACAGGTGTAGATGAATAATCAAACATGTATACCAAAATTGTCCTATACTGTGAAAGTGAAAATGTTCACAGTGGTTTTATGTTTGCCTTTTTGCAGTGACCTCCTGAAACTAGAATCCAACGCGACCTTAAAACTGCCGCAAACACCCCATTTTCTGCCTACTGCAAAATATAATCCCTGCGAACACTTCCTATCATACAGTACATCATACATGTATTTTCTGTTAAATGTTAATCCTACACTTCATTACATAGCAGCCTTTGTTATCATCAATGTCCCGAAATCCACTCGTCATAGTAACTTACTGATTCATTGTAAGATCCTCAGTACATGTACACGTCTATTTGATGTATAAACGTGACACTATACAACTGATCAGCTGTATAAAGGCCTTGATAGATATATAATGAAGATAGATATGATTATGCTTTAATATCAGTTTATGGCTTATGCATACAATCATATCCTTTACATGACCTTTATATAGGCACCTGTTCACCTGTTACCAAGAAGTTAATGCTGCTAATAAACCTCTGTATGAAGAGCTTTGTAGATAGATAAAAAGGAACACGTGGGAGGGGCACTTAACCACCAGGAACCCTACAGGAGTGACCTCCTTACCAACTCAACCTCGGGCTCAGGAACGGGTTCGTCCGCCTGCTCTTCCGGAGCCGGCCCGCCGTCTGGCTCCTTCCTCTCGTCATTCTTGGACGTCTTACGGGTGAAGTACCATACACCTGCGGCGCCAAGTGCCAGCGTCCCGCCTACAGCGAGGGCGATCTGCCATTTGGGGATGCCTTCCGTACCTCCAGTAGGTTTCGCGTCCGACATGATGACAAGTGTGAAGATACCTGGGACTGGATTATACCATTATGGCGTAATAGGGAGTAACTGATTTAGTCTTTTGTATCATTTTCACCACCACATCAAAACTTACCCTCAAAATTTACCATGATAATCATAAAAGTATTTCAAATATCGTACGTATTAAAATAGTCACAAGCATCAACCATTATAGATGGCTTTTACAAAATTAGTTTTGTTACTAGTCACCTATTTCTTATTGGTCTGAGCGAAAAGCCAAAGGTCAACCTCAGATACGCGCCATTTTGAAATGTTCTAGTAAAGAGGATTTTTGTCCACTCTCTCCTTTGTCGGCTTGTACGTTTTCTTGTGTAGGTTTGATGGGACTCATTCGTGCTGAGATCTAAAACCAAGATGCCAGAGATACAACTGCAGAAAGTTGTGTCCTTCAGTAGTGAAGATAAGGTGAGTACGAATAACATGCTTGGAAGGATCACGCTCCCCTTGTTTGCAGGATAGATAGCAAACTGGCATGTCAGGACAAGTTATGAAAATAATAAATTATAATGAAGAAGCAGCTATCCATTCAACTCTAACCATGACTTAAGTTATGATCAAGTTAACGATCTTATATATGCCGTAGAATAGAATTATGCTGTTTTGTAAAGTAGAATTATGCTGTTTTGTAAGAATTACATGCATTATTCATAAGGAATCATTTGCACTGATATTAAAATCTTAATTGAATTGTTTTCCATTGAGATTATTCATGCATAATTATGACTTGCATGTTTATGTGAAATTAGGAATCCAAAATAAGAGCACTTTCTCGTACTAGTAGACTATCAGTAATGGTGGTGATTGGTGAATTAACACTAACATGTTGTTGTTGTTGTCCTTGTTTAACGTCTATTTCTCCGCTAGACTTGGTCTCTTGCCTTGGTGCAGATCTGTACTGTAGGTAATTAGATCTCCACCTATCAAATTAGTTTAAAGTTTAACATTTGGTAGCCTCTACCAGGCGCCGCGGATGGCAGGAAAAATAGTAGAAATTGGCCAAATACTTGAAAATATAGAGTGAATAGTACGCTAGCACAGTAGTAGCAAACTGTACCCCTGTACGTGTTACCCCTCTTATGCTGTGTTTCCAGCGACTAACACCGACGCAGGATCGACCAGGAATCCAAAGTGCGGGAACAGACGACTTTATTTACAACTTGTTATTCTGATGTTATCCAACTGCCCAGCACGCATGCGCGCGTGCTGGGACCATACCATTCTTACACAGGGGTGTTTCTACATCGCTACACACGCCCCCTCTAAAATGAAATGGCGTCCCGACATTATTGTTATACAGGGCAAATAACTGCCACGAACGATAGATGTGCTTCATACCGTATTTCTTCTAATAAAGTGCACACTTTTTTTTTTGAACTTTCAACATTCAAGATGAGGCTTCAGGTAATGTTACCACTACTGTTAAAGCTCCGATCTTTATAATAAAGAGAACATGTACTTTTTGAAGGATAACTCTGCATTATTACTATCACAACCATGGATAATATTGGCTATTCTACATGGTGTTAACTCTTTCTTCTCTTCCACATTTGGCACATTATACTCAAAGTACTGTCTACTTCCAAGTCGTTACTCGGTGCTCTCTTCTTCGAACATATGTTTTGGTAATATCAGGGGTCTACTTGACCGCTCGGTTGTAATGTGGCTAACAGATACACAGATAATATAGTCTATTCAATGTCCTAATAGTGTTCAGCGGTTAATCCATATCTCTGTGGCGTGCAGCAGGTAATCCATATAAAGTTCTGAGTCCAATGACCTGGTACCATTCAGCAGGTAATCCATGTAACGTTCTGAGTTCAGCAGGTAATCCATATAAAGTTCTGCAGTCAGCAGGTAATCCACATTAAGTTCTGCGGTCAGCAGGTAATCCATGCAAAGTTCTGAGTTCAGCAGGTAATCCTGGTAAAGTTCTGAGTTCAGCAGGTAATCCTGGTAAAGTTCTGAGTTCAGCAGGAAATCCATATACAGTTCTGAGTCCAGCAGGTAATCCATACACAGTTCTGACTTCAGCCGGTAATCCACCTTCCCTTCTAGCTGGGCGCGCACATCTGAAATAGAACTACTGGAATCAACACCATGCAATGAGGACATGCCTGGTACCACTGTCCAGGTTGCCCTGGTGCCGTATTCGGGGGCCATGTCGCGGCATTACCCGCATCCACCGCATTCATGGTTGGTACCCTCACGTAACTGGGTTGTCCACCCGCATCATATGTGAGAGTAGGGGGGGGTCGTCTCATTCGCCTTGGCCTGTCTTCTCGGCCTGGTTCACCTCTGACCCTGACGGGTACGGGTTCTTCCTCTTCCTCACTGTCGCTGTGTTCATCTTGGACAGGATCTGCATCGGAATACTGAGGGGTGTCTCTTTCTGTACTCCCCCTCTCCTTGGGTTCTGTCTCGCTGTCACTACTGTGTTCCTCTCTGAAGGGATCTGCATCAGAATACTGGGTGTCTCTGTCTGTACTCCCCCTCTCCTTAGGTTCTGTCTCGCTGTCGCTGTCACTACTGTGTTCCTCTTGGAAGGGATCTGCATCAGGATGCTGTGGGGTGTCTCTTTCTGTACTACCCCTATCCTTCTCTCCCTCCGAGACAACAGGTGTTTTCTTGGCCTGTTCTGCTGGTGGAGTCTCTAGTGGCAGTCCATTACATCCTATGGAGGACTTTAGACTTCCCTCTTCCACATTCAGGGCTGACCTTGTAGACTGGGAGACCCTGCCCCATTCTCTTAATCACTGTATACACACTTTCTTCCCAATAAGATCTAAGCTTTCCCGGACCACCCCGATCACTCACATTCCGCACCAGGACGCGATCGCCTTCTGTCAGGCCAGAGCCTACCTATACCTATACCGGGTATAGGTAGGCCCAAGTACGGGAATTGGCGAGGTTCCCGTGCGGGAACTGCACCACTTGGGACCGACATCGCCCGCACGGGTTTTCACTACCAAGTACTAGTACCCACATTGAATACACGGGAATTTCACCACTTACGGCCGACATCGTCCGTACGGGACTTTCACCAGCCGTGGCCTACATTGTCCGTTCGGGAATTTCACCAATCACGGCCGACATCGTCCGTACGGGATTTTCACCAGGCGCGATCGTGGCCTACATTGCCCGTACGGGAATATCACCAGTCGTGACCCACATTGTCCGTACGGGATTTTCACCAATCACGACCGACATCGTCCGTACGGGAATTTCACCAATCACGACCGACATCGTCCGTTCGGGAATTTCACCAGTCGTGGCCAACATCTACCAGACTAACTACGCCGGGTATAGGCTATAGGGAGAATATATTTGCCAGGGAAGTTTGGCCACCAGAGAGTTTTATTTCTGGGCGCAGTATTAACTTTACCGTGGACCGATTCTACTGGCCAATTATTCCCTTTTTTGCCGAACGCTACGCCTGCTGGAGGCTAAAACATCACCACTCATGTCCGACATCGTCCGTACGGGAATTTGAGCAATATTGTGATACCGTACGCGTGTTGAGTCACAGAGTCAATCGTAGTACTGGAATTTCCAAAACTATCACCCACAAAGTCGACACTACGCAATCGGATATTGAAACTCGTACCGCCAGTTTGTTGTTGTTGTTTTGAATTTGTGTGTAAAGACGAATGTTGTTATTTCTCTTGTCTTTGTAGTCACGCGACGCCTCGCCATTTTGAATTTCAGGTATATTGCTGTTTTATGGCTTGACATCAGTCTGTTGCTCTCACGAATATCTTGTCAGACCTACGAATATAATGAACGTTAGAATTTGAAACATAGTGATTTCTCATTTAGAGTGAAATAGGGAAGGAAGGGCAAGTCACTTCTCGAGTTTGCATATAACGGAGATATTTCGCCGGCGGAAGTCGTATTAAAAAAAGCAAACGGATATGTTTGGTCGGCCTTGCGAGATTTCACTAGCACTATCGTTGCCAATGAAGTTCGGAAGCCACATTTTCCCCAGGAACTTTCACAGCTAACGTCTTCATCAGAACAACCACGGCTAGCTAAATCTACACTGTTTCATTTTCTTACCCACCCCTGGTCTCCAATCTGTTTTCCTTCAGTTTTCCCTCTTTTGTCACGAATAAAAACACATGTTAATTCCTGTAAGGTTGTGACCGCTTTCAGCTGTTGAAAACGATTTTGGCACAAAATTAGCAATTTGCAATCAACTATTGTATAGAAATAGGATTTTTCTACGGCATTTTAAACGGGCCAAACTTTCATACGGCAATTCTTATTCGATCAAACTTTATTTTAAATATTACCGTTGAATATTCCAGATACAGAACTGTTATTTTAGACAATGCAGATTAAGGCTAGCATCAGTGTGGATAAACAATTATGAGTATGCGAGCCGGAAACGCTAACAACGCTGAGAACAAAGGCCGTTCTTAAAACAACGTGTATTGTTAAGTCAATTGTGTGTCGAATTTTCTGTTGTGTCGTCCATAGGACTCGGTGAATAACAAAGCCTTTGGAAATACAAGTACATGTACTAGAGTTGCAAAATCCCTCTTTTTTCATAGATAGAGTGTCATAAGATATATTTGTGACAGACTGTTAACTGCTTTGAAATGTTCCCTTTTATACACAGGTGCGCAGTTTATAAGTGTACGAGGAAGAATACCGAAAACAGTTAACTGACTTCCTCTTCGGAAGAGATTTTGTCATCAGTCTCGTATTTTTCGAGACAATATTTCGTTTGATCTAACACTACATATGCACCTTACCTTTTATACTAACATGATGTATGTTCAAGTCGAATCATCGACACATTTGATTGAAATTTCATCCATTTCATTTGAATTCTACCACGAGTCTACTACAATTCTGCTTAGCGGTTGTAGGTAAATGTGACAGGGTGCTCTTTTCACCCGATGTTCGTTTAATGCAAATCAGCGTTACTTGTTAAAGTTTGTTAGCCATTTATTTAATCTACTTACACAATTGAAAACATCATAACGATTTTTTAAACTTCCTGATTGTCAATCTGAGATTGCAGCATGTATATCACCGATAGTCGACGGTAAGAAAATAAGTTGTCAAACGGATGGGTCTACGTAGCTGATTTGAAGCCTAACAAATATATATTGTCAGACTGATAATTTTAAAAAACTTTATCATTGAAAACACATGACATGTCACATGTTTATTTTTGTTTCATAATGAAGCCACCGTTCACTTTATTCTTTAGATTACAAACCTACCGTATGTCCTAGGTGGGTCCGCTGTTTCATGCAGCTCAACCAGTGACTTACCTTTCTTCTTGTAGAGAATTAGAAAGTACAGTCAAACCTGTATTAGCGGTCACCTTTGCATAGCGGCCACCTGCCCATAGTGGTCACTTTTTGTCGGTCCCTTGGATTTTTCCCATTGACATAAGCATTAAGAATTAGGCTATAGCGGCCACCTGTCCAACGCGGTCGCGGCCAGACGATTTTCAGTCCCGCGAGTACAGTAACACTGTCGGTAACGGTCACGGCGCGCCGGTAGAAGCCGCATCGCCACCGCACGCCGGGTTCAAAATCTTCATTTTTTCACGCAGTTATCAAATTTATGTGGACTCAACAGGATAGGATGATAATAAAGAAATCCAGAATGTTTTATCTTTGTTAGAAAATCCATGGTTTGACGCGAAGTCAGTATAATTTCCTTCACATGGCTTGCGTTTGTACATTGTAGCAAAATTGACCATTTCTGTGCATTTCGAGTCGACAAATATTACGCCAGCTTTTTGGAAAATACAACTCGCACATGTAGCTGATGCGGTAAGTTCGGGAAATGTTTGAATGCCGGCCCAATATCCGTTTTCCCCGGTGCTCAAAGTCAAAACGTGTTTCGCGCAATTTTCAAAATGGCGCTGATAGTCAGCAGCAAAAAGGTCAACGGAAGACACCACTGTTTCGTAGGTATAATGCGCTAAATTTATTTTGCTGCAAAGTATCACCGAGGATAATTACTTTACCAAAAGCTTCAAAAGAAATACGAATAACATTAATATGATGTCAAATTTGGGCTATTGCAATTTTCTGAAAAGAAAAAAATCATCAAAAGAGCGACCTTCTTCTGAGTGCCCTATTAGCATAATGGTAGAAGCTGATAATGACATGCGGGAAGAGAAACAACAACAGACTAAGGAAAACTATCGCCACGATTTTATGTTTCAAAACGGTCGAAAACGAAAAGTAAGTGGCAACTGAGCAACATGTATTTTGTTCTTAACTAACTAGGTGGCATTTTGCTGCGAAGGACTTTGTTTCATATGATTAAAACTCGTTGGTGACGCGTGTGCCTGCAGCGAAGCTGTCGCGAAGGATCAAGAGTAGAGTATGGCGATGCTGGTCTGTACAGACATGAAGCCCGAGCAAGCCATGGATTTTGGAGTTGGCAGATACAATAATTCTTTTTTCAAGCCCATAATAGAAGTAAAAGAACAACAATCGACTTTCTAAAATGTGACTTACCTTTGCAATGTTTACATGTGTACTGTACGGTGAATAAATGTATCTCAGTGGGTACTGAAAATATGTGTCACTCGTGGTCAATTAATCAACATTTTCTCCATAGCGGCCACCTGTCCTTAGCGGCCAGTTTTGGCCAGTCCCTTGAGTGACCGCTATAGACAGGTTTGACTGTATTGCAAAAATGACAATGGTTCGTTTGTGAGCGTGCAACTTCGTTGCATTTTGTACATATCCTTCAAAATTATGTACTTGGTTCTTCAAACATCAAAACGCAACTCGATCTAGTATAAACGGCAAATCCCGGATATGAGAACGGATCTCAAGGTAACGTCAAAACGGAAAACAAAATAACGTAGAAAACGGAAGTAACGTCAAAACGGAACACAAACCAGAACGAACAGAACATGGCGAAAACAAATCAACAGCCCTGACGTTAATGATTTAAGACCAAACGGCATTCCTGGCTTTTCTCCGACAATCGATATCGACGTGCCTGTACAAAAGAAAAGAGAAACATTTGTATCAGATGCAAATAGTATTCAGCACATTTTGGCCCTCTGAACTCAAGCATCAAGTTAACATCGATATTGAGTAGTGAAAACCCGTGCGGGCGACGTTGGTCACGACTGGTGAAATTCCCGTACGGACAATGTAGGCAACGACTAGTGATATTCCCGTACGGACGGTGTTGGCCCGACGACTGGTGAAAGTCCCGTACGGACGATGTCGGACGTGATTGGTGAAATTCCCGTGAATGCAATGTGGGTACTCAGTAGTGAAAACCCGTGCGGGCGATGTCGGTCCCAAGTGGTGACATTCCCGCACGGGCGTCCGCGCTTCTAGGTGGAGAGGTTCCCGTGCGGGAATTTTACCACCTGTATGGTGCAGTTCCCGCACGGGAACCTCGCCAATTCCCGTACCTCGGCTTACCTGATTTTTCGGTCATAATACTTCTTCCCCTTTTCACCAGCTTTTTCAGCATGTTTGGTGGCTAGGCCATAGGCCTCCTCCATTCCCTGTTTCCACCTCTTCACGTATTCAGGGTAGGTCTGGGTTGCATCATCTGGTTCTTGTATTCCAAACAAGAGGTCTACAGGCAATCTTGGGTGACGCCCATAGAGGAGATGGAACGGGGAATAGCCAGTACTCTCGTTCTTCGTGCAGTTGTAGGCATGGACAACTTTGTTTAGTGAGTCTTTCCACCTCGACTTTTGGTGATCAGGAAGTGAGCGTAACATGGCCAGTAATGTCCTGTTGAATCGTTCAACTTGTCCATTTCCCTGGGGATGGTAGGGTGTTGTTCTGGAATGTGCAACTCCGCTCAACTTTTCCAACCACTGAAAGAGTTTGTTTTCAAACTCACCCCCCTGGTCATGATGCAGCTTCAGAGGGTAACCAAATCGTGGAATGAAGTCGTTGAAGATCTTCTCTGCAGCCGTTTTTCCTGACTTGTTCTTGGTGGCGTAAGCCTGTGCAAATCTGGTGAAGTGATCGACGACCACCAGAATGTATTCAAAGCCTCCTTTGCTCTTCTCAAGGTGTACATAGTCAATCGAGATCATCTCAAATGGAGCTGTTGTTTTGATTGTCGTGAGGGGCGCCCTCGTTGGTATGTTAGGTCTTCTCTGTTTGATGCATGGACACTTGGTGGTTACATAGTCAATGATATCCCTCTGCATCTTGGGCCAGTAGAACCTGTGTCTGGCTAAGTCCACAACCCTCTCTGCACCCAGGTGTCCCATGTTCTCGTGGAGTTCGCGGTACACCAAACTTCTTAGACTGGCTGGCATCACTAATTGTGATTTAGTACCCGCTCGCCGGTGCAGGATCCCGTCGGAGTCTATGGACAAGCGATTCCACTGACGGAGTAGTGTTCTAACATCAGGCGATTCTCCCCTAGTGTTCCTCGGATACTCGCCTCCTGATTCTTTCAGTTCTATTAGTCTGCCTATGGCTTGGTCAAGGCGTTGTGCTTCACTGATTGTGTCTTTACTGAGGGGATCGATGGTCGGGTTACCGTCTTCCATCGGTAAACTATCTGTGTTGATAGTTACTGCACTGATCCAGGTGGCGTCCCCTCGATCTGATGCTCGCATGGACTGCAGGGTGGCATCAATCACCTCGCTACTGATGTCTTCAGTGCACGATGTCATGAATTCTTCAGCATCTACTGGTACTCTTGACAGCACATCTGCATCCGCATTGGCTTTCCCAGGTCGATACTTGATATTGAAGTTGAAGTCAGCTAACTCAGCGACCCAGCGATGGCCAGTTGCATTTAACTTCGCGGTGCTGAGCACATATGTGAGGGGGTTATTGTCTGTGTAGACTTCAAAGGAGGGCGCATAGTACAGGTAGTCCCGGAACTTCTCTGTAATTGCCCATTTCAGGGCCAGGAACTCTAACTTTCCGGAATGGAGATGGTAGTTCTTCTCAGATTGTGATAATGTCCTTGACCCATACGCAATCACACGTAGCTTGCCTTGACGATGCTGGTATAATACCGCACCCAGCCCCTGTGCAGATGCATCCGTGTGCAGGACAAATGGGCTCTCAAAGTCAGGGTATGCCATTACTGGTGGGCTGGTCAGTTGTGCTGTTAGCTGACAGAGTATTCCTTGGTGTTCTTCGGTCCACTTGATAGGCTGGTTTGGGACACAGTTTGACAGCAGGTCATACAGTGGCTTGGCTGTTTGACTGAAGTTCTTAATGTATGTCCGATAGTACCCTAGGAATCCCAGCAGTCTCCGAACTTCCCCTACTGTGGTAGGTGTCTTCTTCTTTAGGGTATTTACTGCTGCAGTTTCCTCTGGATCCATAGTGTACCCTTCTGCTGTCACTAATTTGCCCACATACCTGACTTGGCGCCTGAACATGATACACTTCTTGGGCTTCAATTTGCAACCGTGCTCCTGAAGGCGACGCAACACTTTTCTGTTCCTCTCCACATGAGATTCGAATGTGTCACTATGAACCATGGTGTCGTCCATGTAGGGTTCGCAGATTTCATGGCTGAGGCCCTCTAATACTTCTTCCATCTGTCGCTGATATGCAGGGGGTCCATTTTTCAAGCCGAAGGGGATACGAACCCATTCGTAGAGGCCATATGGGGTGACAAATGCCGTGAACTGGCGACTCTCTTCGTCCATGTACCCTTGGTGGTATGCTTTCCCCTGGTCTAGAACTGAGAACCAGGTGCTTCCTTTCAGGCGGTTTAAGATGTCTTGAATTCTGGGCAGAGGTTGCCGGTCCGACACAGTCTTCTCATTCAGGGCTCTGTAGTCGATACACAATCTCATACCACCATCTTTCTTGCGAACACATACCATCGGTGAAGAGTATGGTGACCGTGACTTAGTGATCCACCCTTGATTGATCAGATCCTCTATGTACTCTTTTACCTCTTTGTACAGTGGTGCTGGAATTGATACATAGTTCTTCTGCACTGGTTCTTGGTCGGTCAATTTTAGGTTCAGCTTGAGTCCCTCCATGTTACCAATGTCTGAATCGTCCTTTGAGAACGCCCCGCACTCTTCTCGCAGCATCTGCTTCGCTACTTTTCTCTGTTCATCATTTAGATGAGATAAGTCAACTGGTGGATCCCAGCAATCATCTGGTGCATCGCTTTCCATCTGCGCAGTGTTTACTTGAACTGGGGTTGTCGGTTGCTTCGCTTCTTCAGCTACCTTCCTCAGCTCGACCGGCACCATAGACCTGATTAGCTCCATCTGGCCCAACACTGTCCTCGCAGGTAAGTGAACATCATATTGGTTGCCGTTACTCACTGGCACTTTGATTATACCAGTTGAACTGACTGATGTTAGCACTGATTCCAACTCCAGGCCAGTGGGCCAACTACCACCTTCCTGTGGCTCGAACAATACAGTCTGTTTCTCCTCCACTGAACCAGTGGGGAGTCTACACCTCACTTGGACAGTGGTTCCTTTAGGGATACGGACTCTCTTTCTGCCAACTCTAACATTCAGTGGAATAGCATTGCTGAAATCCTCAATCATGGTAACGAGCGCTTCTGCTTCTCGGGGTTTCACTGGTATCGCCTTCGAGAGTAGGGCTACTCCTGAGTGGTCAGCCTTCCGGCATTCGTTCTGGATTTCCTCGATTACATTATATCCAATGATTGGGTGTTCCTGCTTGCTGTCTGGGGTTATGAGAAAGGGTACTATCAACTCTGGTGTACTGTCTTCACCAACAAGCCTGAACTTGACCTCGATCCAACCGCTGTATGGTATTTCGGTACCATTTGCCGCTTTCAAGCTAAGGTCTGTTCCTCCCACTATTTCTCCCACTGACTTAACTGTCACCTCTGGAAGATGTATTCTTCTCCAATCCTCAGACATGATGCTGACTTGTGCCCCAGTGTCCCATAATGCTTGTGCAGGTACCCTTTCAAGTTGACACGATACTAAACACTTGTTTCCCACCAACCTTGTTATTCTTCTCTGTTGCTTTGGTGTCAAATGTGATGCAGCCATTGTGTTAATTTGAAGTTGTTGTTGTTGTTGTTGTTGTTGTTGTTGTTGTTGTTGTTGTTGTTGTTGTTGTTCCCTCCTTCCTTGCTGTCTGTGGGACTGTGGACTGTCCAGGGCAGCCCCTAGTCCCTTGGGGGTGCCCTTGGGTCGTTTCCCTGGGTGCGGCTTTGGTGGCATTCTCTGGCGAAGTGGTTACTGCCACCACACTTGAAACAGTGGTCACATCTTTCCCTCCGTTGCTCCCAGCAAATTTGACACACTGGCCTCCTTGGTGGTGCCACCACTGTGTTAGCATTGATCCTTGCACTGCCAGCACTCCTCTTTTTCTCCTCCCTCTCCTGCTTCACTGCCACTGCCCTACCAATCCTCTCAAGGAGTTCCATATCACTAGTACTGGTGCTGTCACAGCTGTCACGGTCCAGATATGGCTGCAGATAGATGCGAATGTTGTCGTCTCTAAGTCCTGTTGACACTGCGCGTAGAAACGTTGCCTGTACCATCCTAACATCGTATAACTCTTCTTCGGAGGCTTCGGTTACCCTGTCCCTCAACCCCATCATCCGCATCAGGAAGCCCTGGGGGGACTCATCTACTGCTTGGGTTCCCATGCTCAACTTCCTATACAGGTCAGTAGCTGTCTCTTCTAAGCAGTATGCTTTGATCGCTCGCTCGACCATTGGTAAGTCAGGATGTGCCTTACCTTCCAGATATGTTTTCACTTCCTGCAGGCCCCCTTTATCCGGTATCGCCTTGATCACTGCATCAACCACTTCCTCCTCTGAGTATCCCTGCCGCAGTCCACTCTTTATCTGGTAGGTCAGGGAACGGAAACTGAGCTGGCCCACCTGACCAGTTATCTTAAACTCTTTCCTACTGAAAGGTGCAGCTGGCTTGCCCTTGCCCTGGTCCTCTCCTACTTTCCAAAGGCTCTTCTTCACAGACTTCTCCTTCTCCTCTGTCTTCCATGGTGATTTCGGCACTGTGTTGTTCCTCTCTTCCGGTGTCTCCACCTCCAATTTGGCCATCCTGTCTCCCAGCCGCTCCATTTCTGTGTAACACCCGTTGACAACGTGCGTTAGGTGGGTAGTGGCGTCCACCAACTTCTGCATGGACAACTCGGCCTCAGGCTCTTCCTTCTTGACCACCGTTGGCGTTCGGACAGCAGCTGGGGTGAATGGGCCACTCAGCGGTGGTAACTCTGGGTCCGACCAACTCCTAGACCTGCGGTGGCGTTCACTTTTAATTCCCCTATCTGCCATGCTTGCCCTGTTTACATGCAATTGCCCATGGGCTGCTAACGATATGGTCCTAAGTTGGCACGGTGTCCTTCAATCACTTCCTTCTAATGCCGCTCTACGATCGCCCTCCCCACGACACGGGCGCCGCCATCTTTCTTGTTGACGATATGGTAAAATGACCTCTCACCTTCTGCCTGCGTCACTTTTGGCGGGAAAACTCGATTTCCCGCTCTTTCTCGGTTTCTGTCAGACGTCCGCCCACATTTACTGTCAGAGTTCCGAGGTCGCAATCGCTCCGTCTTCTGTACAAATCCTGGAATTATTGATCTCGGTAGAACCTCCAAATTGTTACCCCTCTTATGCTGTGTTTCCAGCGACTAACACCGACGCAGGATCGACCAGGAATCCAAAGTGCGGGAACAGACGACTTTATTTACAACTTGTTATTCTGATGTTATCCAACTGCCCAGCACGCATGCGCGCGTGCTGGGACCATACCATTCTTACACAGGGGTGTTTCTACATCGCTACATACGGCTGTAGCAGACTTCTGTCTTTTTGGCCAATTTCTACTCTTTCCAGCAGCCTCTGGAGTCTGGTAGAGGCTAAACACTTGTTATCATGTTGCTGTCACGATGACACCCTTATTTTCCATAGAATCACACTGCAGAGAACCTGCTCAAGTCAGAGACGTATAGGAAGTGGAAATGTGCAGCAGTCGGGGAGAAACAGGCCTCTGCTATCATACAGGTACGGTATCATTAGTCTCCAAGCAGATGTAAGGATCCAGTTCATTCTTCACATTTTATGCCTGTTTTTGCAACATTTTAGCTCCCTTCTCTTAGACTAGTAGCATGATTTTTTAACGGTTTCCTAGAAGACGAACTGTTTAAGAATACACTAGTTCTAGAATTCTGTTTAACATAATTCCAGGTACTCGTAATTCCTGTTCAAACTCGTTGAGTGTAATCAGTGCATTCTGCATAAGGGGTAATTAATGGGAGCCTGAATTTAGCTTAAACTTTAAAGCAAAGCCAATCTGCCCAATTTACTACTAGTATAATGTAAATGTGTAGCCACTGCCTTCCTGAATTTAGCATAGAGCATTGACAGTATAAGAGTTAAACCTGAGTAAATGATACTAAATGTACCATTTAGTTTTGAATGTTTTGTTTCAGTTTGATGAGCCAGCCCAGATCCACTCTATTGACATTGGAAATGAGCACTCAGCATTTGTAGAGATCCTGGTGGGGAGGGCTTCAGCACAGACTGACCAAGACTACCAGGTACTAAAATCTACTTCATAACTCAGGTATATCATGCTTTTTTCTGAAAAAAGTTCTCTGTTTCAACAGGAGCTTATAGGCTGTGTTATTCATGCATCTTCTTCTGTTATCGTCAAATGAAGCATGATGCTCTTCCAAGAAGCTAGAAGTGCAATGCAACTTTAAGTAGCTTGCCATTTAGCCAAGCACAATGAAGCACACCAGGTCACCCCCACTCATCTCGATAAATGTGTTGGGTTCTTTTACATGTAGAGATTTGACGCCAGAGGCTAACACCTGAAGCTCCCTCATGCACAGGGCCGCTGGCTTTACGTCACCACAATAGGGGGCTGCCCCAGAGATCAAACCCCTGCCCACGGATCCACAGAATTTGATCCATATCATTACGTCAAAGCAGTGGGACCACTTACGCCACAGGGACATGTCATGCATAGTATTGGTACCTAAAGCCGGCAGCCCCGTGTATGAGAGAGCTTCGGGTGTAAGCCTCAAGCGTCAAACCTCTGCACGTAAAAGAACCCAACACACTTATCAAGAAAAGTAGGGGTGACCCGGTGTGCTTGACCAAAAACGCGAGCCGTGGCGAAGCCGCATTGCACTACCACTAGCTACTTGAAAAAGCATTATGCTTCACCTCAATTGAGGATGACTGCTATACCTTTACCTTTACGTTTACTATAATTATAAAGTGCTAAAATGTGAAATTTCTTCTTCCCCGACCCAGGTTCTCCTAGTTGCCTCCTCCTTCATGTCTCCTGCGGAGAGTAAGCAGGGTAACAACCCCCACAGGGTGAGGATGTTCGACAGGGAGAAACTCTCCAGCTCTGTCAAGGACCAGAAGTGGGACCGGGTCAAGATTGTGTGCACTCAACCCTTCAACAAGGTAACTGTACTTCTAGATTGAAATGTTTGTTTGTTTGATTGTTTGTTTCGCTTAACTGGTAAACCACATGTAGACGTAACATATGTAGACCACGTTTGTAAATTTTAGACATCCAGGTAAACAATATATAAAGAGACTTCAAACTCTACAACTGGATAAAATTTGGATTTCCAGTTGTAGAGTTTGAATTCTCTTTATACACATCATCATTGGTCGGCTGCAACGCAGATGACTGTGCAGTAAGTATCTTCTTCCAGTTCTTCCAGTTATACACAATCATGTAGACCAGTTTGGTACAGTAAATACAAGCTGCATAAGACTGCGCTGTAAGGTTTGATCTGCTCAAACCAGGATTGACCCCTACTGTTTTCAATAAGTGTTCTCTTGTACCTGCAGAATGTACAGTATGGACTGTCCTTCATCAAGTTTCACTCCCCTCCCTCTGGATCACCCCAGGCAAAGAAAACTGCTACTGTGAGTATGATTAACACTTCTGATCACTAAAATGTCCTGTGATCCTCTTGTAGTAACCTTGTCCTCAGCAAATCGTATTACACAATTGTCATGTACATGTTTGTGCTCAGATAAAGAACAACATTACATGGCTGTTACAGAGCAATTTGTTGCAAAGTTTGCTACTGTATATGGGCCATGGGTTTTCGTGTGGTGTCATCATTTTCTGACATAAAAAAATTGTGTGGAGACTGCATCAGTTCAGTGGATACAATATTTCTGTTCTGTAATTCACATCACTTCTCTTCTTCACATACAGGTGTCACCTGTGTCTTCATAACTCAGCTACTGGTGTCACCTGTGTCTTTGTGGCTCAGCTACAGGTGTCACCTGTGTCTTCATGGCTAAGCTATAGGTGTCACCTGTGTCTTCATGGCTAAGCTATAGGTGTCACCATAACTCAGATACAGGTGTCACCTGTGTCTTTGTGGCTCAGCTATAGGTGTCACCTGTGTCTTTATGGCTCAGCTACAGGTGTCACCTGTGTCTTTATGGCTCAGCTACAGGTGTAACCTGTCTTATTGACTCAACCACAGATGTCACCTGTGTCTTCATCATCATGGCTCAACAACTACAGGTGTCACCTGTGTCTTCATTCTTCAGCTACAGGTGTCACCTGCGTCTTCATGGCTAAGCTACAGGTGTCACCTGTGTCTTCTGTTTCTGATGATCATTTTGATGATATCGCCCTTTTTTTTTAGCCCAAGAAGCTTGGCAAGTTTGCTTTGAAGGATGACGATGGTGACGAAGACAAGGTCACCATTGGCAGCTTCTTCTCGAAAAAGGGGAAAACTGAGCAAAAACCTCTAACAGGTGAGAATTCAGCAGTCACTTATTGATGTACCACAATATTCACAAGAAGTGGAGGGATAGAATGATGCATGTAAAATCTGAATCCTTTTGTAACTGTTGGATTGGAGTGACAATGGGTTGAATGGTAATGTCAGACCACTTCTGATAGCACGCTAATCTGCCCATGTACTGTGTGATGTAGGTGCAGCAGCTGTGAGAGCTGCGTCGTCTGCAGTTGCCACGGCAACCACCACTTCCCCCCGACCGGCAGCAAAAATGACATCACCATCAAGTCAGGTACCAGTCATTGTTGTTGTTCATTTTGTAGTGCCTAGTGGCACTTACTGGCACTTATAAGTCAGCAAGTTTCTTTACTGTTTCTGTTTCAGGGTATATTTTAAGGTAGGTAGTTGCTAGCCCTCCCCCTTAAATGTGCTTAAGGCACCTCCTTGAATACGAGGTCCCCATTTTACGTCCCTTCCGAAAGACCAGTGCAGCCCCAACTGAGATGTCCTTCACATGATTGGACCGGGGTATCCCAAGTTACCAACTGATTGGAACCAGGAGCTCAACTGTGAGGCTGCTACGAGCTGAGCTGCAGGGACATCCCTCGTCTTTTGTCATACTTTTACTAATATCTGTCAAGCCTGCAAGTGTCACAATTTCAATAGAATCTTCAAAATTTAAGAAAAATCAACCTTTTTTACATCCATGTAAACGGAGGTATTGTTTTTTGGCCGGTGTGTGTGTTTGTTTGTCTTGGTGTGTGTCCGTAGTTATTTGAATATTGTAAATTCATGTAGGATGTGAGGCTGAAGATATCGATGGTGTTACAGGTGACTAGTAGGATAAGACGGTTGGCAGGAAATGCATAGACAGAATTACAATTACAGATAGTAACAAGAAATTTACAATTACAATGATTAAAGAATTTACAAAAACAATAAATATTTCTTGCTCAATCAAGTGAAAAGAGTCTTTTCAAGCCAGTAATGTGGAAATCTAGCTTATTCTTGTCGATAATCTTTTCACTTCATAGAAGTACAGCATGTATAATTCAAACTTTCAAAGGTGTGGTCTCGAATAATATTGGTTAAACTGCTGAATCTTAATTCTAATCCAAGTGTTTCATCCTCAGAGCACCAAGAGGAAGTTGCCTCATGATGATGATGATGATGATGACAAACCTCCATTGAGAAAACACCAGTCTACGCCCAGCAAGGGTGCATCACCCCCTCCTATGAAGAAAACAAAGTGTGAGTACTAAAAGGCTTTGTCTTTCCATTGTTACTGTCAAGTAGACTTCTTCATTTACATTTTCCTACTTCTTAACAATGTCCCTTTGCTTTAGTTTCCCTTTCTTAGTACATGTATCAGGTTCCTTTAAAATGGCTTTATGCTATACTTGTGTCTCTGTATCCTGGTATAACTGCTCTTCGGCGTAACACACCGGCTTTGCAGGCACATGGTCTAGTTGCAGCTGGTTATATTACGCTGAATGACCTGTCACATCTATATTTTGCACATCAAGCTGTAACTGTAAGCGTTGTTTAAAGCTATCTAATGAGGATGCCCATACTGTACTTGCAATTGGTGACAACAAGTTCCACTCTACAATAGTTATAGGAAAAAACAAATTTTTGAACAACTCAATCTTCGAATAGCAGAGGAAAGCCTGAAGTCTGACAAGGAAGAGGTTCCTCCAAAGGAGCGATAACACCCTGGAATGATGATGAAATCTTTGAATGTGTTATACCATTATGACCTTACCATATAGGGTTTCAACACGCCATGAAGCTTTGTTAACAAAACATGCACTCTTTGTTTAAATCAACCATTTCATAAGCAATTTCTTACATGTTGTACTTCAGCTGATGTGTCCATCAAACAACCCACCAATAAGGCCACTCCTAGCAAGACACCTCCCACAACACACCCACAGAAGAGAAAGCCAGCACCTAAGCCCAGGATGAAGGAAGAAGAAGAGGAGGCGAGAGATTTCGGCTCACTGATGGAGGATGTGGTGTTTGTGTTGAGTGGATACGTCAATCCGCAAAGGGCCGGCTTGAGAGACAAGGCTATGGAGATGGGGGCTTCGTACAAGTCTGACTGGGACCCAACGTGCACCCATCTTGTGTAAGGATGATGTAAACATCCGCTTCTCATAATTGTTGACATGTGTCTCATTGGAGTCAAGACTGTAATGTAGATGGCACCCTTTCTTGAAGTATTAGTTTATTACACAATTTGTAACATGTTAGAAAATAGAATACAAACATTGTACACTAATTTCACCAATCCAAAATTGAAATACATTTTATGATCCATTCCTCACCATTTTCAAGATGTTTAACATCACAACACGTTTAGATATTGCTACAGTGGCCATTCCCACTGGCTTTTTTTGTGAGGGTTTGCCCCCTATGACTTTTTTGACGGGTGTTTTATCCCCCCTGGATTTTATGTGCTATGGTTCCTTTCCCAGGACTTCAGTGCAAGGGTGTCATCCCTTGGTTTCTGTGCAGGGTTTTCGTTCCCTGTGATTTGAATTTTATACTGATTCTAGGTTTAAAATGGTATCGTAAGTAGATTTCATTTTGTACCTTTGTCAAATACAGGTTGATAAGTTTGCACCATTGATGTGACAAATAATTCTATTGAAACTGTACTCTCAGTATTTAGGCAAATAGTACTGGGCAACCTCAAGCCAACCATACACACTAACGCCGTAATTTCAGAAAAGACGCTGTAGCCGCATGTTCCCGTTTAGAACTTTATTCAAGCCTACATCCAGACTAGTTTCGCCTTGGTGTGGCTTTCTCGATGGTCCAAGACTTGAATGAACCAAGTACAGTGTGTCCTGTTACTTCAGTATTAACCATGTGATGTCTGTCTGTCCCCTTGCACCACAGGTGTGCCTTCACCAACACTCCCAAGTACCTTCAGGTGCAGAAGAAGGGAGGGAAGATTGTCAGCCACAAGTGGATCGAACACTGCTACAAAAAGAGGGTACTTCTGTCCTGGAAAAGGTAGCTGATTTTGGCACTCATGTAATGAATTATAGTGTTTCTTTCACTTAGTCTATATTTGCTTGTGTTACTAGGATCTCCATTGTGTTACATAATGTTACATAGTGTTACATATATTCATGATATACATCAGATATTTTGTTTCTTTTTGATGCTATACTGTAAATTTTGAAATGTTTTTGATGGTTTTATTTTCGCTGCTTTTGTGATGACCTCTAAATTACCACTAGATCATGACACCGCAACTATTTTTTAAAATATGTCTACTGTTCTACAGAATTGTTTCAACCACAAACTTCGAAAACCTCCTTCCCCTCCCACTGCAAAATTAACTCCCTGCAAAGATAAATGAATTTACAGTATAATGAAATTAAACTATCCTTGTCATGTTAACATTTCTTACTTTTACTTGTTCACTTACTTACTTTTACTTGTTCACTTACTTACTTTTACTTACTCACTTACTTACTTTTACTTGTTCACTTACTTTTACTTGTTCACACACTTACTTTTACTCGTTCACTTACTTACTTTTACTCGTTCACTTACTTACTTTTACTCGTTCACTTACTTACTTTTACTTGTTCACTCACTTACTTTTACTTGTTCACTTACTTACTTTTACTTGTTCACTTACTTACTTTTACTTGTTCACTTACTTACTTTTACTTGTTCACCTACTTACTTTTACTTGTTCACTTACTTACTTTTACTTGTTCACTTACTTACTTTTACTTGTTCACTTACTTACTTTTACTTGCTCACTTACTTACTTTTACTTGTTCACTTACTTACTTTTACTTGTTCACACACTTACTTTTACTCGTTCACTTACTTACTTTTACTTGTTCACTCACTTACTTTTACTTGTTCACTTACTTACTTTTACTTGTTCACTTACTTACTTTTACTCGTTCACTTACTTACTTTTACTTGTTCACTTACTTACTTTTACTTGCTCACTTACTTACTGTTACTTGTACACTTACTTACTTTTACTTGTTCAGGTTCAGGCTGGATGACGATTCCTCTTCGTCATCAGAGGAGGAAGATGACCCTCCACCTAAACCCAAACCAAGAACCACACCCGCCAAACCAGCTGCCGCCAGTAGCTCCAAGGTGGGGGATGGACTTTTGTCTTTTGCCATCTCAGCTTAGGCCCCCTTTTTATGATTGCTAAGCAACCGTTGAGCAATCAAAATTGGATTAGTGTGATTTTATAACTGGATATCATGTACAATGTAATAGTAATATCTAAAACACAACAAAATGCACAAAATGTTTAAAGAATCGTTCAATATGTAGGAAATTTCTTGAGAAATCTATAAAATTTTTCTGGGGTCGCTTAGCAGTTGCAGCCTCTAGGGGGCATTACATGTAGCTTGTATGTCATCAGGCTGAAAACCTACATGTACAACAGCACTTAAAACATTCTGCAGTTTCTTGTAAATACTACTGGTAAGTTAAATTCTTCATTGCTGGTCTGCTTTTTCCTTGTGCAGGGAGTCAGCCCGTCAAAGACCACCGTGACTGCTAAACCATCTCCAGCTAAGAAGGCCTCTCCTGCTAAAGCCATCAAGAAGGAGGAGGAGGAAGATGATTACGGAGACAGCACAGATGTGGACAGTGATGCTGGTCCCTCACGTAGGTTCTTTCACCTGTTAAGCCCCGGTTACACATAGCCGAACATGGCCTCCTGACCTTCCCCCAACGATGGTTGGGAGTGGTTCGGGAGCTGGTTCGGCTGTGTTTGGCTGGTGTCAGCGGCGTGGTAGGCTGGTAGTCGGTAGTGCCAACCAAATGTTTTAAAATTTTCAAAACATTCGGCTGTTGACGGGAGGTCTGGAATAGGTCGGCTGCTGGTTGGCTGGGAGTAAGTCAATAGTGGTCGGGGTGTGTTTGGGAGTCGAATTTGACTCTCAATCTAAAACTGGTCCGACTGATGCCAAAATACCGCCAACCTTGGTTGGCTGTTGGTTGGGAACCATGTTCGGCTTTGTGTTACTGGGGCTTAAGCTGGTTTGGCTGCAATGGCTTCATTATACATTCACGTCTTTATTTGTATTATGGATACTCAATATACATGTACATGTACATTCAAATAGTGCTTTTTTAACAGTGGTATAACTAGTGCTGCCTTTTTTCCCTACAGCCACTAAGAAAAGGAAAGTCCAGGATACCTCAGGAGACGATACAGAGGACGAGATCAGAAGGTCAGAGACTGGACTACTGTTCTTACCGTAAATCTTGAAATGTTTGCGGTGCTTTTATTATTGCAATTTACATGGCGACCTCACCACCATAAATTCATGATACTGCAAAACTGTATTTCTAATGTACTGGTGTTACTGCTGCACTACAGAATTGTTTCAACTGTAAATTTAAAACACAGCGAAACCCCGTTTCCTTCCACCGCAAAAGTAAATTAATTTACAGTAAAATTAAATTACAGTACATGTAATTGAAAAAAAATGTGCTTAGCAGGTTATTGCTCCAGACCAGTCTTTTTTTAGTCTCTGTTGGTAGATGCTGAAAAATGAGTTGTCAAATCATTTAGGTCTTGGTCTGTATTGAGTCATACATGTATCTTCTCCATAGGATACAAGAACAGAATAAGAAGATAAAAGAAGAAGACCAGTATGCGGGATCCACAGACGAAGAACCGGAGCACACCACACCCAAGAAGACCACGCCCAAGAAGAGCCCCGCCAAAACTCCTCTGAAGCAGACCCATGGGAATGGTGATGCTGACGATTTGCCACTTCCAGACCTCCCAGACTTCTTTGCTGGGAAGAATTTCTTCTTGTACGGGGATTTCCCTGCCTCCGAGAGGAGACTAGTGCTCAGATATATAACCGCCTTCAATGGGTAAGACGTACAATGAAATCTGTAACACCCACTTTCCTCAAGAGACTGCGACTCCTGAGCAACCTAAAGTTTGAAGGCTCACTGAACAAATTCCATGTTAAAGCCAAATGAATGTTTTTATGTTTTGTTGTCTTTTAAACCATACTTCTACATCTTGCATCATATTTCTACTATGAAATCAAGTGTCTCACAAATCAAATTTTTGTCGCTGTACAGTTGCACAGCAATCACCGTCTAGTGGAAAGGGTACATAGTACAAGTAGTCTACCGCTCATATTTTGACTAGTCGATTCTTGACTCTTCATTTGTCCAATACATGTACAATGATCATGCATGGAATGGACTGTTTGTAGGTCTTATTTACTAGTACAGTGATGCCTTTTAGATTGTATTTATTGCAGTTTTTGTTTCAATAGTTGTACTGTAATGTGTAATCATGAACTGTGATAATGCTCTGTGATATGTATACAATGTACCAGAAATGGCTGCTTGTGTTCCACTTGTATTGTGGCAATCCAAATATGAAATCAAATCTTTTTCATTCAAAACATTGTAATTTTGATATTCCAGGAGTATGGAAGACTACATGTGTGACAAAGTGACCCATGTCATCACTAATGAGGAATGGGATGACAACTTTGATGAGGTAGGAGAATCATAACTTATTACACTGTATTTCTTTGTTTGTATTGCATACCCGGTAAAACACATCATGGCGTAACACTAGGTTTGTACTGAAGAGTGCTAGCTACATATCCAAACAGATTTATTTTTCCACTCACACCGGAATGGACCCCTACACTTTTCAACAAGTGTAGTGGGTTCTTCAACATTCTCAAGGGTTCTGTTTCCTCAAACACAGGACCTCCATTTTTTAAGTCCTATCCAAGGGATGTCTCTAAGCAAAGCTAGGTGCTCATTTACACTCAAGCTGGGTAAGGAAATTGTTGTTATAAGTGCCTTTCCCAAGGGCACAAGATCAGTACCTTTGGTTCCGAGTCAACGTTCCTAACCACAAGGCCAGAGTGTTTCTCAGTACATAACAAGTCTGGCAATCAGATGCATCACATTTATATTTCATGAAGATCTGAATTTTATTTTTCCTCCACAGGCTCTGTCTGACAACTGCGACTTGACGTTTGTCCGGCCCCAGTGGGTGTACAAGTGCAGTGAGAGGGGAAAGATGGTGCCCCATCAGCCGTACATCGTCGTTCCAAAGGCCTGATCCCATAACATAAGGCACACGTTGATAGGGCAGTTTTTTTCTAGAAAGACAACCTTAATGCACAAAATTGCCATGTTTGTAATGCTGTAAATGCAGAAATGTTTGCAGGGATTTAATTTCGCTGTAAGAAGAAAATGGAGTGTTCGCTGTGGTTTTGAGTTAGCGTTTGAAATGCACTACAGTCACACAAGGTTTTAAGTATGCGGTAAAGAGTTCACAGCAAAAACCGTGAACATAATCCGCCGCGCACATCTCTGCATTTACAGTATCTCCTTGCCTTGTGAGTCTGAAAGAACTGATATTACTCCTGTGTACAACATTGCTTGTGGGTTTGTTTGTATTGCATATCCGGTAAACTGCCTCATGGCATAACACACCAGGTTTGTACTGGAAAGTTTGTACATATCCGGACAGATTTACAAAAATATATCATCCACTGAAACCGGGAAGGACCTCTACTCTTATCGCTGTGTCAGGTACATGTATTCTGCTGCTGTTGTGCTGTTGTACCAATAGCTAATAAGATGTTTTTAGTGTTTAAGATTTTAAGATGAAAACTTGACATGATACATAATTGTATACACTTGTAACACAAAAGGTAGACCTTGGGTTTGGATCATGTCCAGGACATAAATAAAGAACTTATAATCATACATTTTTGTGCATTGTGCCATGATGTAGGTATTCAATTATCTAACAAAATGGTTTATATATCATTGATATCAAGATACGGAAAATAATGTTCCAAAGGAAAGAAGACAGCCCAAACCACAGATGAAAATATTGCCACATTCCCTGTTACAAATCAACAGAATCATGAACATCAGTTTCTTCACTATAAGCAGATGTTGTGAGACAAGGTTCAGGTTTGAATCTTAAATTCTCACTATACTCTTTAGCACTTTGAGTATGGTATGTATTGCTAGACAAATGTATCAATTATGTTAGTGTATGAAACCTTGTACATGTACATATTTTTTACAGGGATTCTTAAACTTCAGAGTGAGATTAGACATTTTATAGTCCTCATAGACGTGTAGCTACAATGTACATTTACATGTACCATTGTATGATCTTTACACTTAGGTAAGTCTGTATAGATCTTGTTTGGCATGAGAAGTGCTCAATGCAATGCTTTCAAATACATGATTTTCACTTATATAGCAAGACATGTTCTCAGTCTAGGGAATAAAGAGTTGAAGACTTGATATTGCAAAGTCTCTTTCTTACAGTCATGTACAATAGAGTAATGTCTGCAATATTCTGGACCTAGAGTTGGACATGAAAATCTATCAGTGGTTTAAGTTTAAGAAGTTAGCAGTTAACAAGTAAGAACATGATTCAAAAGGTAAGTCTGGGTATAGAATATTAAGATATTTCTGGAATGTCACCTTTTATTTCAAAACAAATTTATGAAAATGACTTCTTTTTAACTTTGCATTGCTCTCCAAAATGATAAATATCTTTCTTTTAAACTGTAGGTCCAACAAAAGTACTTTCACATAATTAAGTACAACAAATGAATCTCATACAAATGTAAGTGCATAGTCATGTCACTGACAGAAAGTGAATACTGAAGACTGGGCTGAAAAGTTCACATGTAAATCACCATTGGCAGCCTTACAAAAGGTACCCATGGTGTATACATTGTACAGTATGTATCAAAATATCACACTACAATCTACTAATGTAACTAGTGTCTACAACAAAGAAGTAACAAAAGGTCTTCTGATGGTGGGACAACTGCCATCTGCAGAGTTGTATCAGGTATGTTGATTGGCAGGAGTAACAACTGCCATCTACAGAGCTATATCGGGCATGTTGATTGGCAGGAGTGCCATCTACAGAGCTATATCGGGCATGTTGATTGGCAGGAGTGACATCTACAGGGCTGTATCGGGCATGTTGATTGGCAGGAGTGCCATCTACAGAGCTATATCGGGCATGTTGATTGGCAGGAGTGACAACTGCCATCTACAGAGCTATCGGGCATGTTGATTGGCAGGAGTGACATCTACAGGGCTGTATCGGGCATGTTGATTGGCAGGAGTGCCGGTGCTTTGCTGATGAAGGCCGACATTTTCTTCTTAATCCGCACAAATAACCGCTTGAACTCCAACCCATCTCCCTGTGTGAACAAGGAAAACAGGAATGAAATATTTGCATGAAAGCTCATCTGTGTTGGTAGCTAACATAGCAGAACTTTGTTCCAACACAAAAATTAGTGAATCAAATTTTTTACTTTCTTACTGTAGTTTTCTTCAGAATTCGTGTGACCAAACAACGATTATGTGACCCTACAGACACATGACAACTGATACTGAAAATGCATTTAAGTTCGTGGTGTTTTTATGTTCGCTGTGACCGCTTCACCACAAACTCAACTTTTATTTTATCTACTGCCCACCTACCCCATTGTCTAAGCGCTACATGTACAAATGTACATACTATACATGTACATTGTACAGTATCATAATGCATCGGAACGTGATTGTTGTCCATCTGTGGAACCCATTCCAGGTCACTAAAAGGTTTTTTCTGACTGGGTGTCCATAAAGGTGCCGGTGTTTCCATTGCATGAAACTAAAGCGCTATCATTAACTCAAAACCACTGCAAACACACCATTTTCTCCTTACTGCAAACTTAATCGCAATTTTACAGTACATAATGGCTAGACTTACAAGATATATGTGAGGATAGGAAGTAAATGATATCACTTTATGACTGTATGGTAGAACACTAAGTCTTGGTTTTCAGGTCTGACCTTGGAGAGCCTGAAGTCCACCAGTCTGTACCCGTTCATGTCATACAGGAACACTTTGAATATGAGCTGGGATCCTCGTTTATCGGTTGTGCTCACGGAAATCTGTAACATATTCATGGCACTGTTGACGGTTGGTGAACAAATTGTATTGTACATTGATGGCCAATTTCACAAAATATACTTTACTCTGATAAAAAGAAGATCAACCAAGCTACAACAGTTGGCCTAGATTTTAAGAACTCCAATCCAATGTTAAAAAACAAAGTGAAAAGGGAGTCCCAAAGCCTTTTGAGGCCATAGGTTATCCACTGGGTCTAGGGCATGGTATTGGAAGACAGAGCTCAACCCTCTCCATCCTCCACTTTTTAATCCTTAGCCAAAAGTAGGTACCCACTCTTACACATTGGGTAAAGTGAGAAAGTCCTGTAAAGTGCCTTTTCCAAGGGCACTACGTCTAGGCAGGAACGCCAGGAATCGAACCCATGACCTCTCAATCTCTTGTCCATTAGCCTAGGCACTCAGCCATTCAACGCCATCAAACTGATGTTCAAGGTGGAAAACACTGATAAACAAAAATCTTCGGAAATTCATTTCCAGTCACAGGTAGAGTTTCCGTACCTGGTTAGGATGGACTTTCTTCCAGGACAGGCCCAGCTTATCCACCACCACCTTCAGCTCAGCCAGCGCCTTCTCTGTCTCAACCTTGGTCACAAACCGAGTCATCCTCTTCACAAGGCGCTGCAGGGGAGTCTGGACAAAAAAGACATGATAGATACACTTAAAACTAGTTGAAAAGTCAGGAAGAATGAAAGGTAGGCAACGGAAAAGATGGGAAGATGATATCAGAGAATGGACAGGCATGATACTAAGTAAAGAAAACCAAGAAGTTTGGAGAAAACTGGTTGCTAGATCTTCTGTGGTGTCCAAACAGTCAAATAGTTTGACTAAGGGATAGCTGAGATGAGATGTGAGAACTTGTCCAGCGGTATAGACTGAATAAAGAAAAGTATCATCTTTCATTCATGGATGCCTAACCTTCACTACTAACGGATAAAAACACCAGTTTGTACAAAAGAATCATAACATGGACTTGATGAAAGCTTGTATGGCACCCATAAATATTCGTTACTGTCAATTGGTATAAAATACTGTCATCTAGTCTCATTGTCCAAAGTGTGCAAGTTATGTTACAGTAGTGTTCAAAATAAACTTTTTCGCCAATTGGTACAGCAATATGTACAACAATTCGTCCAAAATAATTGTAAATCTTTGAACACCAGAATGACAGTTTGACAGTAATTGGTTGATGTCATATCAGCACATAAATGGACAGGATTAGCATGTCCCCAATTCTCATGACTAAGTGTTCAGGCTATTAAGCTTCTAGGGGTCTGACCAGTGGAAGTCTGCTAGAAAAAGCTTGATCTCGTCAGGCTAGCATATTTCTGACCTGTGATGACTGTGAAGCCTGTGTCTGACTGGCCAGGAACATGTCGTCGGGCGCAGCGGGCTGGGAGAAACTCACGGCGCACACTAGCTCCTCCATGGACGACTGGCTCAGCTCCGATGACGACGTGTTCTCCGGCCGAAGCTCCGGCTGGGAGCTGGAGTATCGCTCACTCGAGTCATACCTGTAGAAAATCAAAATGGAGAATGAAGTTTTTACTTTGCTCTTGCTGTTCATTGTTATTTAGAGCTTTGGCAACCTCCAAGAAGTTAATCCATCTTCCAAGAAGTTAATCCATCCTGATTTAAGCATGGACATTGCACTTCTTACAATGCATAGTATTGCATATCTTTTACGGTTTACCGTTAGGTCATTTATTTATCTGAGAACTTTATTTCAGAAATGTTCAGAACAATTAGATGCAGAACCAGCCGTTACAGAGACTCACCCATCCTTTACTTTGTCAAACGCTTAAACACGCAAAGCTAATCATTGCTAGACGTGCAAACCTTTTCGTCATTATTCTATGTCTTCGTCGTTAGTATATGTGCAATATTTATATGTAGTAAGTTTTTTTTATAAACACCTAGTTTTATTACTTGTAATTCAATAGTTACTTAACTCCTTGTGCATTAATAAATATGTAAAAAACGTGCAATTCAGGCTACAGGCTGCAAAATGTTTTTAGGAAGCTTTTGTAAAGCTTTTTCAATAAAACCATTCGTTCATTCATTCATTTCGTGGTAGAAGAAGAAAGGGAGTTTTTTTGTCTTCTATTACGCAGTTGAAGCAATTCAATAATACAGCAGTAGTACATTGGAAATGCGTATTCACGATGAAAATAAACTACCGTAAACGTTTCAAGCTTTGCAGTATTATGGAAAGTAGTCAGTCACTTGAGGTCATGTTGATTTGATTATATGGATGACATCCCTCTGGGAACCTCAAAACTAATGAGCCAGTGAAAAAAAAAAGTTTGGTAAAATAAAATTTGCCTTTATTACCAGTGATCAGGAAGGCTGAACAAATGACTAAACACACAGAGTATGGTATACTAAATAATAGAGTCTTCATTTTTGTTCTTTTGCATCATTCTACTTCTTTGACTTTGGAATGGACTTTGGCATTCTACGACATTAGCATTCTGTTTTTCCCAAATTTTTTTGGGAATTTACAGCATATATTTTCTCATTTTGCGTCTGCTTTGTATGATTTACAGTATGGTCGAAAACTTTTCTTTTAAACTGACAAAAAGCGTGTACGGATGTCGTCCATATAATCGAATCAACATAGCCTTATACCTCGCCATGGGGGGAGACAGATCGATGCCCGAGCAGATCCTCTTGCTGAAGGGTCCAGCGGGGGAGGTCGTGGGGGAAGCTGACAGGAGTCGACCTGCAATTCGTCAAGGCAAGATTAACGAGAGATCTGTCTGGGTGCCATGCATTATGTACACAAAGCGTTCGGCGCTCAAATCATCCGGTACGTGATTACGGGGAGGCGCTGCCCCAGAAAAGACTGTCAGGCGAGATCTGTCTTCATTACAGGGATAGTGTTGTACAGGGGTGGCTGGGGTTCAGGTGTGAAGGATTCAGCTTAATCACTCATATCAATTTCCAGAGATAAAAACTTAGGGATTTGGGACTTAAGCTTTGGCACTACAGAATGTCATCCATCAAAGGCCTTTCAGATCCTTGTTCAGGGCTGGAAATTGTTGGTGCATACGGTATACACTTTTGTGCACCCAAAATTGAAGCTGTGCACTTAGTACTTTTTACAGTGTGTGCACCAGTGCACCTACATTGTGTACATGTGCAAAGATACTAATTGTAAACACAGCATTCTTAGCATTTCAGTGACAGAAGAAGTACATGTAATACGACTGTTGCTGTATATGTTGAAGAAAGCTATGGAATTTCAGATCCAAACTGTGAAGAGAGGCAATATAACATTTTGCTGACATTCTATTTGATTCTATGTTGTGCACCCTAAATTATTTCTGTGCACCTAAATTTTTAGTTTAGGTGCACCTATTTCCAAAAATGAATTTCGAGCCCTGATTGCTTAAAACCTCCTGGGGCATAAGTATAAGTAAGCAATAGTATTAGGTAACTCTCAAATGCTAGATCCATCACAGCCCCTAAAGTTTAGTTCTTGAGCTACAGTCTTTAGCAGTTTGGATCTGGGAGTATCTCTGCTGTTGACCTTCCTGACACAGTATTCATCATGCTTACTTACCTTTTGACTTTGAGAAAGTCTTACAGTACCACCTGTCCTTCTTAATCTGTGCTATGGTCCATCTCTTCCCGGGCTTGTCTTCTAAAATCTTTTTCAAAAGTGCTGTGGGAGTAGAAAAAATCAAGCTTTACTACTAGACATTTCTATTACATTTATTCAAGGAGGTTCCCCATAGCCTCCTTGATTTATCAGATCACTATTGCTTAATGTACAAGAGATAGTGTGATAAGGCTATTGAAAGTCAGTCCAGTATCCAGTATTAGGTTATACTGCTGCAGGGTTCCCTGACGCAGGGGTAGGCAGCAGTCGGCAGATATCATTGTTACATGTATTTCCTTAGGGAGAAGGCAACATTATATGTTTTCAGGTCTGTTGTTCAAAGCTACGTATTGTTTTGGCGCCAAAACTAAGTTTCAACAAAGTCACAATTTTTCACATTTCCAGTCCTGGTTAACAACACGGAAGCAAGCCATGCAAAGTCCTGTAGTTTCTGGTAGCCTATCGAAAACTCTAGAGCCAAGATAATTCGAATATATAATATGGCCAACAACTCAAGCGACTGCAGGAAACGAACATATTTCAAGATGTTCTTAAGACACAACATAGCATGCATACACTGTGAATATCGCTGTGTAGTGTGATAAGGTAGATTTAACTTGTGATGTAGATAAATGACTTTGTTTTAATGTTCTGACTGGTCAAATCATACAATACGTACGTTTAACTGGCCATAATCATTTTACATGCACACATACATGTAATTTCAAGACATAGGCAAAGCTTGTTGGAGTTGTAAATTTAGATTGTGATGTTTATATTTATTGGTTCAGCCTCCTTACCTAGAGGTACTGTGTCTATCTTGTTCCATGGTGTCAGCTGGTACTTCTTGTCTAGCCAATCACAGTACTCCCTGCATGTGTACGTGGGCTCATCCCAGGGTAGCTCTGTGGTGAGAACATATTAGTTCGGTGAAGGAACATTCTAAAACTGCTTATACCTGAACATTTGACTGTCAAACAAGGGAACCTAAGTTCGATCCCGGGCTGCCCCCAGACATGTCTGGACATGCACCCCGACGTTGTGCCCTTGGGAAAGGCACTTAACACGACTTTCCTCACTTCACTCAGGTGAGGTGAAAATGAGTACCTACATGTAGCTTAGGTTAGGGACTTCCCTCAGATAGGACAATGAATGGAGGTCCCGAGACACACCCCACGCACGTTAAAGAACCCACCACACCTTTCCAAAAAGAGTAGGGGCATGCCCCACTGTGCGATGGTCCAAACCTTACAGTCTGCTTTGACCCGATACATGCCAGTAATTGCTGATTTCTCGGCAGATGGACATACGTGGTCACGTACAAGAAGAATGTATGAGACATTGTGTGGTGCAATCAGTAGTGTGTTTTGCTCAGAACCGAGAGGTCCCGGGTTCGAAACCACTGCTATGCCCCCATGTTGTGTCCGTGGGAAAGGCACTGAACACGACTTTCCTCACTCCACTCAGGTGTGAATGGGTACCTGACTTTGGTTGGGAAAAATTGTATGAAGGTCACCTGCTGGCGCCGAATGGCAGCCGCCCAGACCCTTGCGACAGTTCCCCAAAGTGAAAGTGTGGAGCAAATATGTATCTGTTGTGTACTATGTGATTGTAAACCCTGCAGCAATTCAGCACTGGCTGCTATTGTACAGGTAATTTCTAACCAATAAACCATTATCATTTATTATTTATAAATGAAGTACAGAGTCACCTCCGGCCATCATGGCCACCAGCACTATCCCACACGACCAGATGTCGGCAGGCTCCGCCCTGTACTCCTCCTTCCGCATGACCTCGGGCGCCACGTACGGGGGCGTGCCGCAGCACTTGTTCATCTTCCTCTCCTTCCCCTGGTGGCGGAACACCGTCGACAGCCCGAAGTCCGAAATCTTTAGGTTATCTGCAAAATATACAAAGGGATATGTAATAATCACGACCACGCATTCAAAGGCCTGTGATATTTTTCTGTATACATGTACAAATCAGCCAATCATAGTCCGAAATCTTCAGATTATCTGCAAAATGTGCAGACAAAAGGCTTCAGCAATAATCACGACCATTTGTTCCAAGACCTGTGAAGTTTTTCTGTATATATATATATACATGTACAAATCAGCCCATTATAGTCCGAAATCTTCAGATTATCTGCAAAATGTACAGACAAAAGGCTTTCAGTAATAATCACGACCATGCGTTTTAAGACCTGTGAAGTTTTTCTTTCTGTATACATGTACAAATCAGCCCATTATTTATAGTCCGAAATCTTCAGATTATCTGCAAAATGTGCAGACAAAAGGCCTTCAGTAATCATCACGACCACTTTTTCCGAGACTCATACGTGAATTTTTTCAGCCCAGTATCAGCCCAATGTCCGAAATCTTCCGTTTACCTAAAAATGTAGACAAAAGTTTGTCTGTATACGACTACTACAATTGTATATCACCTTTGACCTTGCCTACTGTACGTACAGTTTAGCTTATACTTACCGCTGTCATCTAACAGTAGGTTTTCAGGCTTAATATCCCTGTGTGCCACTCCCTTGGTATGTAGGTATTCCTGTAAACACATACGGTATAAAGTTTTACTAAGTTTTACATTCAATTCAATCAATATTTGTTAGAATGTACTAGTGTCAACTCTGATTGAAATAATTGGGTCTATCAGTCTATCAGATATGTCAGCCTGAAGCCAGCTCCTACAAAATAAGATCTACCTTCTACTGAGAAATCAAGACCATAGCATGGCCAGGACAAAAGACACGAAAACCGGAAGTTCTGCCGCAGTACCAAGGTTGGCCACCAGGAGGCCCAAAATTGTCCTTGACCTTGGCATCCACATCTACCAACATACCAAATATCATCACAATCCATCCAGCGATTCTTAAGATATTGTGTCAGATACAGACACACAAACACACACATAAACACACACACACACAAACACACACACACACACACAAACACAGACAGACGGGTCGAAAACTATACCTCCCATTTTCATGGAGGTAGTTACTATTCTGGCCCGAGAAGACATTGTCACATTTGTAACTCCTCCCTTAACTTTGCCCTTTAGTAAATGTCAGTACATGTACACTTCACTTCATACGTGTGTTAAAAGTGATTCATCATAGTGATCAGGTTGTGACCCAGCATCCTGCTACACTGCTGCAAGTAATGACTCGTTTCTTACAACTCTCTATCCGTTACATTCAACTATGACTAATAAAGAAACAAAAGGGACAGAAAGTAGTTTGTTTCCATCTTCTGGAATTTCATCGATTTACATCATGATGCTTATAGTTCTGCAACCTCATACCTCTATGAAATATACAGAGCTTTTGTAACTATATATGTCACTTTAAAGCCACTAGAGCTATCTACCACCTAGAAATCGTGACCATGGCTTCTCCAGAACACTAGATATCAAAACCAGAAGTTTGGCTGCAGTACCATGACAAGTCGCTAGGGGGCCAAAAGTCTAATCATTTCTAGGTCTCATAAAGATCTAACCATATACCAAATATTAATCAATCCATCCAGACCCTCTCAATTTATGGTGTTCACAGACACACTGACAGACAGACAGACAAATAGACACACATGAACACTCCTGTTGAAAACATTACCTCCATTCATCATGGAGGCAATTAATTAAGAAGCAGAAGAAGACATTAAAGCTGTGATTGCACTTTAGAACTATCCACACTAAAAGGTACAAAACATCATTTAAGTCTACATTGCAAGTCATTATGTCACACTGTCTGCCATATTCAGTGATACATTTAAACTTTAAAAGGTGCAATGTCAAAGTGCCATGTTGGCTAAATGCCACATGTGCTGTATGTGGTGAGATCCATGTGTGGAATATAAATTGATGACCTTGCTCCCCCATCTAAAGCATGTCTGATCCTGCACCAGGTATGTGTCTGTTATCATCAGGGCGGTAAGGATGCCACACTGACATCTTCAGGCAGACAAGGGAAGGTTCATTAACACTCATGGCTCGAAATTCATTTTTGGAAATAGGTGCACTGGTGCACCCAACCAAACAAATTAGGTGCACAGAAAGAATTTTGGATGAACCACATAGAATAGAGCTGAATGTCAGCAAAACATATTCAAGTTTAACACTCTTAAGAACTTCAAATTGTAATTTTATAGCTAACTTCAAAATTTCAAACAAGTAATACAACAAAGGTTATCTTCCTGTTTCAGATACTTGAATTTCAAGAATGTTTTGTATACCACAGTGTATATCTACCCTATAGTCTACAAAAATATCTAGGTGCACTGGTGCACCCATGTAGTAAAAAATTTGGTGCACAGCTCCAATTTTGGGTGCATACAGGTGCACATGCACCCAGTATTTCGAGCCCTGACACTGCAGGATTGCCTTTTAGCTAGGATAATAGACAGAACGTTCAAAATCCGGGGAGACCAGACTTTTTTAACGGGCTCTATGGATTCACAATTACCCTGTAGATTTGTGTCAATCAATTGACATACTTAATTTCTAAGTGAGGAAAAAACAACAGTGGCAGTGTATGTGGGGGAACGCAAGGCGTCTAATTTCTTTGTTTTCTTACTGTAGGGCGTCCAGAAGACATCCTGCTACAACTGCAGCTAATAGCCTTTTGTGCACCAATTTTCGGTGCACAAAAGTGCATTTTGAGCATTAAGGAATGGTTACGTGAATGTGACATACCACGCCTGTGATCAGCTGTCTGAAGTACCTCTGTGCCTGAGATTGTGCCATTCCCTGATCAGGCTCTGGAAACAAAGATGTTGTGTTAGTCAAGGTTTTATTTTGTTTTACAGGACATGATGATCTAATAGAAGCTTCCTGAAGAGGACATGCTCGTGATTCAGTAATATTAAGACCTTAAAGACCCAACAAATATATTGTCTTAAATGTATATTAAGAAAAATTAAGAAAATTGTCATTCTAACATTAGACAGATGTCTTCAAAGGAAATTTGTATCTTACAGCATCTTTTTTTTTACGTTCTGACCGATAGTAGTTTGTAGTGTTTCAAGCAGTCTAAGGTTTAGTCTCAATAAAAACTCATTGGAAAGAGAACACACAAACCTATTCTGTCAAACAACTCTCCACCACTGGCATATTCCAAAAAGAGGTAGTTGAGCGTGCCGTCCTTGCGATGTCCGTAAAACCTGATGATGTGACTGTTGTTCATCATCTTGTGTATACACAACTGTACATGTGGGGGGATGGAAGGTAACAATGCATTTATCAATCAGTGATCATGAGTATCTACTAATCCGGTTCAGAGTTTGAACTATGTATACTTTATGTCAAAGGTGAAGGCCCCTAACTTGTAAACAGTTCATTTCTTTTGACAAATATCAAAACACTACACACAACAAAAGAGTTGACTCTGGGGACCTTTCAAGACGAAGTCAACTCAATTATACAAGACAAGACCATTTCCATGATGCAGTTAACATTTGTTCTGTGTGTTCTGATAAAAGATATAGTGTGAGATACAAAATAATTGTCATGGGAATCGATTATTCATATTCCATCAAGCAAAAAGGAGTAGAGGTGAATATTACCCAAATTTGGTTTTGTACTAATCAATAATAATAATAATTTACTGTTACTAGACTATCACCATTTTCCTGTTCAAAAAAGGCATACAAATCGTTCCAGTCCACACCTCTTTCCTGATATTTTCTGATGCTCCGTTTACTTTGTCTCCATCTAGAATCTTGACAGCCACAGCCTCCTCAGTCACCCTGTTCACGGCCAGTTTCACTCTGGCAGGAGACAAGTTAAGACTTCATGATTGACACAAAAGGCAAGAACGTGTAGACTAACTACGGCGGCTATAGGGAAAATATTTGCAGGGGTTTCATTTGCAGGCTCCTAGGATGGCAGATTGGACCCTCTCTCCGTAGCCGACTCCCTTAGCATACTAGTATTTGGCCAATAATTCTACTATTTTCCCAGCCATCTGCGGGGCCTGGTAATTAGAGGCTAAAGAATGTGTAGGTCTATCCTAACATCTGACGTAGTCAACATATCATTAACCTTCTCCCTGCTGCTTAACCCTGTATCCAATACAAAGTTGGTAACAATAGGATACCCGTTGGCAAGCTAAGTGGCAAACTTTGCAAACGTTGCATGATGTAAATAATTCAAGTTTTCAAAAAACAAACACAATACCTTTATTATATAATTTCCACGTTGCCCGGTTAGAATTAAATCACTATGTAGTTGACGATATGTAACGTAAGCTACCCAAAGACACATTATTTGTAACTCACTCTCCGTATGCTCCCTCGCCCAAGGTTTGCACGAAGTCCCAGCCGTCCACGAAGGGGGTCGTTTCGGCCATTTTTGTCGGGCCAGTTCGGAACTACAGCAGTTTCTTTTTGATGAAGACTTCCGATGGGTTCTCTCGCACACAAGCGCCAGTAGCAAATCTTTACAGACGCCCTTGTTATCGAAACTATAAGTTTGGTATCAAAACTTGCTAACAACGCTTGTAGGATCACAAAACGGTCGTCGACAGAGTCCAGAAAACTGCTACCATCCCTCCCCTTCTTCTGCAGTTTTCGTAGCTGGCGCCACCTGAGGTCACTTCCGGTTGACCCCTGGCAAAAAAACGCGGGAAAACTCAACAACAACATCTCCACTTCCGGGTTGAGAGACGGTGTACTGGCATCGGGCTACCGGACAAACTCTAGTCTACCTCTGTGGTCTTCTGTGTTTTCCAACCTTTAATCGCCCCTTTAGTTCTGACGTGAATAGACGGTTAGTTATAGAAAACTCAAAACCTATCTATCATGACATCATGTGGCGTAATGGTGTTTGATTTGCCCAAGAATCAAGAGGTTCCGGGTTCAAACCTCAGACATCGCGGTCCCGATGTTGTGCCCTTCAATGGAAAGGCGCTTAACACAAAACAAACTCATTGACTTCACTCTGGTGAAAATGAGTACATTAGCAATTATCGAAAGCTAATTGGTTTAGGGACGTCCCTCGGAAAGTACTAGTACGTTAGGTGGAGGTCCCGTTATTTTAGGAAAGCCCGACTGTCGCTCGAACCACCACACATTGACGATGTATTTAAACCTTAAAACAAATCTGTGTACCTTATCTTGAAAGTTCATCTGTGTTGGTAGAAATCATTCTTAAACGAGTTTAAACTGTACTTTCCAACACAAAAAAAAATTCGACTTACCCAAATTTTCGACCGTACGACATCGGTCTTTGTCAAGGAATGATCCCGGATCCACCGCTGTGTACCTTATGTTGTCCTTAGCCCTTTAGCACGTAATAAAGATTCTGTCTTTTGCCGCCAGTGTAGATTGTTACCCCAAATCAATAAGTTATGGACATGTACAGTATGATATATATACCTGTAGACGATGATGATCTATATTTCATGTAAAAAAATAAAAGAAATAGAAAAAATACTGAATACTGCATGACTTGAATACGTCAGTTATGCCAGGCCCTATCCAGATTCTGCATGATTGCATTGCAAATCATTGTCTTTTTCTCTCAATAATAAATGGACAAGTATTTGATCTTACAGTATCTTTTCTGGACTAAGCAGAGGTAAAATCTATGAAGAAGATGCCATCAATAGCATTTACAACGTGTTATCGCGCTGAATTCTCGGAATACGATATTGACCGTTCGCAGGCTCATTGTCATGTAGCCGCTAGTAAACCAGGTAGGCTGTTTAATGTTTATGTATCGACTGTGCATATGAATGAAACGCCCACTAGGGAGAACCCGATAGAGCAGTTACAAAACTAGTACTCCCGTAAAACAGTTCAATGCCCGTATGTAGCCAAAATGCGCATTGCTATCACAATACAATGTTACGCCCACCGCGCTTCTTCTAAATTGAGAATCAGCGCACATTGCCTAGCAATGTCTAGCAATGTCTAGCAATGTCTAGCAATGTCTAGCAATGTCTAGCAATGTCTAGCATTGCCTAGCAATGTGCCCTGTAGATATATTCGTCCCTATAGAAAAGGGACGACACCACAACATACACACCAGCCACACAGAGACTGTGTCCCACATGTAATGAAAATATTGAAGATGAATTTCATTTTGTGATGACTTAATGTGATGAGATTATTATTACTTAGACAAATTTCACCCTATCTGGTACACAAAACGATCTTTTCTATGTATTGTTGTCATGTCCAACTCCTATATCAACCTACATGTAGATCAATTTCTTTATACATCATTCCAAAAGCGGGCCGAATTACCAATACATGACTATATTGTAATCCATACACTGTTATACAATATTTTTGTAAAACATATCAGCCTTGTAGTATTGTTGATTTAATGCCATGCATTGTACCGTGTACGATTGTTGAGCAAAAAAGTCCATTCATTCATATATAAAATGCGCCTTTATTTAGCTTTGGAAAAGGTGCTACAATGCACGCTAATTATGCAGAGTACTTATGCACTTAAGTGCTGCAAACAAACAAATTAATGATTCTATTAATAATTGATAATTCTAATGTAGCTATATAAACCTTCCGTCGAAAAATATACCTGTTCCTTTAAATCTATTCTACTATAGTTAAAAGGCGAGGAGAATTTGAAAATATCTAACGCTAGCTAGTGTACATTCAGTACATTCATTAACTTTGAACATGTTTTCTTATGACCTGTACTTACCCCAGTGTGGCAAAAGTATGCAATGGAGGTCTTCATTATCTAGAAGCAATCCTAGCTAGGTCTTAATGTAAGGCGTCCTTTCGGACCGAAAAACAATGGTGACTACAGACGTGTCAGGTTGTATCTGGTCCAAATCACGGCGCTGGAGTTACAGATAGTCTATGTCACGTACAGAATTTCTAATAGGCTTTACCGTCCTATAAATAATTGGGGGTAGGGATTTTGGACACATTGCTTATAGAAAACAAAGCCATACGGACCTCCGCTAGGACTTAAGAGAAGGATTTCATGAATCGTCCAAGCGTGTTATAAGAATAAATATAGAAGCCGCTAGCGTGAAGAGATAGAAATGTCACAGTATCATCGTTATATGATATAACACCTGCGACAGAAAATACCGGAGGCCGATTGCATGCATGGGGGAATGTTGCTGAATTTTTTTCCAACGCTCAACCTCCATTGCTTCAACAATAACCTAGTTCTCCATCCAGCATGAGTCGATTTCATACACACGGTCGAATATGGCCCAGTTCGTCGCCTCCGTAAATATGAGACATTAGACTGATGTTTTATGGAGACCGCGAACTAATGGGCGAGGGGCGCCAATAGGGGCATTCCGTATCCAGAAACTTAACGGTGAGGACAAAGTAGGTGTAAACAACGGACGAAACGGTGGCACATTTAAGCTACAACGTCGCCACTCAGCAAAGACAGTATAGCAAACTGTTAGATCGAATATGAAAGAAAAATATAACTACCAAAATGAATTAGGATGGTATGCAAGCAATCTCCTCCCCAATGGACCCAGCCAATTCCATGTTTAATTTTCGAAGTTTTCCCTGTGTAGATTATTGATACAAAGCAACCAATGGTGTGTCATAGTCGGAATTGATCTATCCATTAGACAGAATTATGCAGGCGGTAAGCCTGCGTACAGAATTGCTTAACATATAAGCCGCTTCGTTACTGGTGGTGGGAATGATAAACGGAAATGACGAGGGATGAGATTTGTCAGCTTTGTTAATGGCACTATCAAGCAATGTGAGTCAGGAGGCCGTTAGATATATTGCACATGTCCCGACACCTATTGATCGCCTGGATTACTTGGCATCAACACAACGGTCTCTGGGCTGGTGCCAGCACATGGAATATGTTTTTTTCTGGATTCCTCCGGTTTTGTCTGGTACTTTCCAGTTGTATCTAATTAATTACCTTTGCTAAGAAGATTATGTTTCCGTTACCATTTTTTTGAAGACCTCATTTGCATAACTAATGAGATAATACTGCAATTCCATAGTGCTAAATGATGACAGGAATTCCATGCTCTCGGCATTAGAAAGCGTTGTGGAGGTGAACATTCTTAGATATAAATCAAGCAAATTGGGGTCTAATTTACATACTTTATGAGGAAATGCTATAATAAGCTTCTTTGCTAAGATAACACCTTCATACTTTCAACACTTGTGCCATTAACCTGTTTGGATAGAGAAAATGATCAATTGATGTGATTTATGCAAATTGGGATACTATTGTCACAATCAATAAGAAACATTTATATTACGTCACTCGAAAAGGCTAATATCATTTGGCGAATGTATGAGGTCGTGGTTCATTTTTATGTCAAAGATAATTTCGTCCCATAGCTATAGAATTGTCCACCCTGTAGGCTTATGATAAAGTTTGCTTATCATAATAATCAACATTCGGGTAATTCTATGCATAAACGCCGACGCCAAATAGGAAGATCCGTGTATCTACCGAAATGCACAAAATGCACGAAATACAACACCGAAATACACGAAATACACATAAAGATGGGTGAGATCAAGGAGTGAGTGGCTGCCTCTACCGAAATACAGTATGATTCTGTGAGTAAACATTACAGGTTGCTATATTTCGGCCAGAAATAAGTTCATAGCCCTGACGAAAAGAAAAATACAGAAAATACTTGACGATACCGGCCCGCCACATAACTAGATTTCGCCGGGATCGCCAGTTAAATTTTTTGTGTGGATTTCTTCTTCACATACAGTACATGGTGCTATGTAATACATTATTCTATGGAAATGTATCACCCTGTGATGTTTACTCATCAAATCATACTGTATTTCGGTAGATTTCACCACTTTTTGTGTATAAATGACTCAGATACCGTTGAACAAACCTGAAAACAAAACAAAGCACGGCGTATGGTAGCAAAGATGGCGGCCTGACAGGATCTCCAAGTATTTTTTGGTCGCCAGGGCCATAAGTTAGATACATCATTGTATGCCGAAACATAGCAACCTGTAATGTCTGCTCATCGAATCATACTGTATTTAGGTAGATTTCACACATCCTCATGTGTATTTCGTGCATTTCGTGTATTTCGGTATATATGCAAGGTTTCGGTAAATACAAGGACCCATGGGAATAGAAGGCCTGCTATGGAGGCTATGATATTGCAGTCTCCCATGACCTTTATGTTGCGGAGCAGCCCAAACACTGCCGTAAAGCCGGTGTGATGGATTCCTGGAAATGAGCTCCTCTCCCGCCCACGCCCTTCAAGCCGCCCCTGGAGCCCGATGGGCGTTCTCAGATAAATATCATCTTTAATTGGATATTCTAAAATATTATGATATGCGTGATACATGACATACATGAGCGTCAAATTCTATATCAGGATTCTCCTTAATTGATCGAAGGAACAAATTAAACCAAATATTGCCATGTGATAATCACTGCATTGTAGATATAGAACTGTGTATCCAAAAAAGGGCCTAAATTCCACCAAACACTGTACAAGTAATATATACATTTAGTTTTATAGTCTTTTGTAGAGTAGTTTCCGGAACTGTAAAGAAATATCATAATAAGATACCAATCATCATGGATTCATATGTTATAATTGTGTCATCGAAAAGGCCGCATTGATATCTTCAAAAACCCTTTCAATCTTCAAAGGGTTTGAATTACGACAAAATGAAATATGTCATCTGTGATGCTGTTTACAACAGTGAACTGTGGAGAATATCCTTTTTGTCACGGCATTATAATAAGCAACAGTTCAGGACGTCTTGTAGATGAAGAAGAACTTTACACGATACCATATTTGGCAACAACTTTTTAACATTTAATATTTCTATTTAATGTTACTAAAGACTAAGTACGGGAGCCATGGGTTGATTTTTCTTATGTGAGACGGTGAGACCTATGAATTTTGTTAACCTCACATAGTGTTAAAGAGTTGGAGGCGAGCCAGTGCATTGCAACAGTAACGACTAGTTTTACTACCGTTATGGCGACAATTCAAACGAAAAATTGGGGACAGTTTCAGCAGGTCACCGGTAGAACAGATTACATTCAACCTAGCAGATACGAAGGTGAACTTCAGCACAGGCACGGTCAGATGTATCATATCATAGAGAGATTTACATCCCCTGTTCGAAATTGCAATCTGCTTTACATAGAGACTGTCCGACAGCCAGGTTGACAGACTGTTTCCAGGGCCTACACAGGCCAGCTCCTCGGCTCTAGAGCCAACATGCTCCCAAGAAATCATAAAACAGCCCCCCTGCGACACCGATAGATATTGTAGAGGGGGTGCAAATTTTAGTAGCGGGACATGTGGCTTTCCTGGCCGAAGGGGTTATTGTCTAGCGCGATGGGTCTGGGACTATAGAATCCAGGCTAGAGACGACCTTATGGCTGATGTCCCAAAACTCTTCTCCGTGTGTGACTAGAATTTCAACAGCACCAGAAGAAGCTAACTGCGTCACAGCCTGTAGCTACAGGTGGCTGAATGGGCCGCAAGCGAGGGTTTCTGGGCATGAGGCAGCCACTCAGTGCTACGGTCCCATTTGCACCGGTGCCCGTAGGGGGTGTAGTCCCGGTCGGGCCCCGAAGCTACAAATTTGTCCCGGTGGACTGCCGGGTACGGGTACCTCCCGGTGCTCGCACGATTAGCTCACGGCGTCTGTTTGTTACCGACTCCCGTGTCGATTTTAAATCCGGACTGAAATGATTCGGGGTCCCGGCCGGGCCCCAAAACATAATAAGGCTGGTGTGGTTTTAACGAAGTTTAGTTCCCGCACAGACGATGATGCATTGAAATGTCATCTCTTTGGTAATGGGTGATAAAGCAAATCTTGTCATTAATGTATTAGCCCATCGGATGCAAAATTTGATAATGGGCCGCCATTTTGAATAACAAATTACGAATATATTCGTTGTTTGCAGCGTTGGCGAATAGAACCGGTATCTCATTTTCACTGACAACAAAAATAGAACGTGCACAAGAAACCGAAGACCTCATAGTTTTAAAAAATTTATTGTCAAAATATAACACAACCATGTCTATTTTACACATCACATGCCGCTTAGTTTACTCTAGTAAACATGCCATCCTCGGGTTCCTGACCTTTGGCCATGTGCGAACGTCACTTCCTGCCAGTCTGCAGAAAAAATATGGACGCAGGCCAGCTCAACCTTCGCATCCTGTCAGTCTCCGCTTACAACTCAAACCTGGAACAAACTTGGGCAAGTAGGAACAAATTCGAACACACGCCAATACCAACAAGCAATACCTCCGTTTTGAAGGAGGTAATAAAAGGTAAATAAAAGTAAGTAATCCATATTTGGCCTTCCGTGTGATGAAATTTCAAATACCTTCTGTAAAAAACCTAACATATCAATTCATAGTTAAATCCCTGTTGGGTTTAAGATCTTGCTCAGTTACGGACGAAAGATAATGGATGTTACCTGAAAAGACCGACCGTTTTCAACTCGAACCAGTAGTCTTAAGACAAGCAAAACCACTCTTCACATATATGACAAAAGTATTAAAAAATTATGAGTTTTTTGTTGTTGTGTGTTTTGTTTCCTGGGTCCTCAACGGATCCTGTCGTTGCAATGAAAGATGGCACCGCGGAGATTTCTTTTCTTCGGGCGTGAAAGAAGAACTTCAAAGCGGAAGTACGCACTTATGAGAGAACACAGTCCCCCTGTGCGCCCTCTAGCCAATATACATTACACGATGAAAGGGATATGAATCAAACACGATTATACTTCAGAGAGAAAACTCAAAGGTCCGTCTAAAGAGACTTTTATCAACAGTGATGCCGCCGGGTTCTCGTCTTTTGATGATTATTAAGATGTAAATCCAATCTGATATAATATGAGTGGGTTTCCTGGAAATATGAATAAATGAATTGGAATTTTGTAGGCTTGTAACGTTACATACATAATTGGCATTTCATTACGTGTGTCAGCGTCTTCTTCATGTGTTTGCTGTGTTATCTTCATCATCTTTAAGTGTTTCATCGCCATCTTGATTTGTACCTGAATTTGCACCTACGCGCAGATGTCAGGTCTTTTTATACTGACTAACAGTGGTTAAATTTGTAAGGAACGTCTTCAGGGTTGTGGTAGAATCTGTGCGTTTGTACGTTTCATTGGTGACTTGGCGTGGACTCTGACAAAGAAACTTAAAAACAAGCTTGACGGAACGTACACCCGCATGCTACGAACCTCCTTGGCTCAACAAATCCTGGAAACACCACCCGACTAAAGTAGAACTGTATGGAACATTACCAACTGTGCCATCAACCATACAAGAGAGAATTCGAAGGGTTAGGTTTGCGGGGCATAGCTACAGAAACAAAGATGAGCTCGTAAGTGAACTCCTGCTCTGGACACCAACTCATGGCTCCAGTGTCGGGCGACCCCGACGGACCTACAATGACCCACTTGCTGGGGACGTATGGGTGAGGGCTCAAGACCTAGAGCACTTTATGTCAGACCGTATCGTCTGAACGGACAGAGTAGCCTTAATCTGGGCATTCCACCCGACATGATGATGATGATGACAGTAGTATCATCCTTAGATATGTATCAAAATGGCGCAAGTCCCAGTGTCCAAATACAATATTGATACAGATAAGCTGTGGCACAGGAAACATGGCGGTCACAGTCATCATAGGTTGTTGTACGATTCACCCTCCTTCAGCAGGGCTGCATACTCGCTCGGCAAACCCTCCCGGCATCAGCCATGCTCTTTTTGTGCGGTTCAATCAGAGGATTGCCACAAGCTCGTCTTGTGGAAATCCGCATAGGTCGTTGGGAAGCTATCAGCCAATCAGATTACGTCTTACATAGCTACTTTGGGTTCAGAACAAAATAACGGCTATTTGTGCCAAATAAGGCTAGCTCATTAATTATCTATAAGCATCTATCGGCCGTTTGTGCCAAACAAGGCTAGCTCATTAATTATCTATAAGCAATTGTCAGTGACGTCACCAATACCCAGAAAAGAGCAGGGCTGATGCCGGGAGGGTTTGCCGAGCGAGTAGGCAGCCCTGCTGAAGGAATGTACGCTCGATTTTGATGTCGTAGAATTTTCAAGCAGGCTCACGATGAAAGAACCACAGTCGTTACTCGGACAGTGCAGTGTCTCGCATAAACTCTTTGATACTATGCGAGGTTTGCAAAAGCTCTCACATGAGCAAATCAACCCACGACATCTCGTACTTTTTGATCTAATACCATTAATAAAATGTTTATCAAGGACCTAAGACAATGTTTCCGTAACAAGAGAGCTGAATTTTGCAGGAGACATGCATGATGTTCTAACGAATGCCTTCAGTTCGCGATCGTACGACTGGTCCTCAACGTAGACATCCTTAGTGTTTCAGGTTAACTTTCTTGCTAGATCAAGACTTTTCTTTCTGCAGCTATTGCCTAAAGTCCCCATTGTCCAATGCATATATTGCTTCCCTGAAAAGTCTACTCCAGTCACAGTTTTTGACGCGTACGTGTTATGAATTGAATCTTCTGACTATTCCATTGAATTATAAGAGTCTTTCTGTATGTACTTGTTCTACTGTCTGTATGGAATACAGCTCGCTTAATTTGAATAGTCTGGCTTCACGACGAGGAACAAGTGGTAGAACCCCCCTTTCACACATTCAGGACCTTCCTTAAGACTTTCTCCCGACCACTTCCCGACAAATGTTTGCACTTGGTTGGGAGTAGTCGTGAATCCACCCTTTTCTAACTCTAGTTTGCTCCTCTGATAGCATCCAAGCAGAATTTGACTTTCTTGACTTTGATTTTTCAAAATTTATAGTCGGCTGGCGCAGACGACTTCTAGAGACTAGCAGACGACCAACTCCCAACCAAATATGACCTTTCTGACGACAAACTCTCAACAACAGTCTGGAGAAGGTCGGGAATCAATGGCCGGTTATGTGTGACAAGTGCTTTAAGAATACAGTGGTACACATGGTGACATTTACTTTGACGCCAGACCGTCTGATTTGTAGATTGTGGACCACAGCTCTAGTGCTTCAGAACAAAAATGAAAGCCGTCACGTGTTTCTTGATGTAACTGAAGAAGGAAAGGCCTTCGAAATATAACCATAACACTCACGTGTTCATTCAACCGGGTATTTGACGAGGTACTCAATATTTCATTACACAAATATACTGTAGTGAAAGACGTGTTTGGATCGGACTACAACGTATCGTATTGACGTCAAAGAGTAGCAAATTCTTCTTTTATGTTATAATTTGTAGACAGCAATAAGTGAATAGATACTCATTCATTCGACCCCTTGATTCTGTTAATGTGGATTAATTCTTATACTTTGTGGTCCGAGGTCGTCGGAAAAGGCACTCGAAATTCTGTTACGTCTAATTTATCGACTGTTATTCCTTCAAATCATTCGTTAACATGATCAACTCCCGTGGCATTATATTTGCCAACACAAAGGCTGCAAAATGGCTTCCCACACAAACCCTACACCCTTCGCCGCGAATAATTATGAACACTTATCACTTTGGATGATAAGTAGTTTTTATCCGATACGGCCAGGAAGTGGAATTTCGAACTCCTCTTAAAGCTCCAAGAGGCAAAACAGCCTGCACGAAAAGAGAGCAAGCTGCGAGAGCCACCAATCCACTATAAGCAATTGTTTACAAACACCAGGCAGTCCGGTAAAGAACAACTTAAGCTGGATTTGCGTGCTCCCCGGCGGGCCCCTTGCGCTCTGTCTCTTCAATAACAGCACCTACCTACTGCCTTTATTGAATCCGTCCCATGTGGCCTGGTGACGTCATCAGGGGCGCCATCTTGAATTGCAGTACCTGCAGAAGAAGTGCCCCGCGCGAAGGGCTGAGGCGGCAAATATTCCAACATCTTCCCATCACTACGTAGGTAAGCAATATTCTGTATAATCCCAACCCTCGTCGTTGGGATATCTTTCATTTTAGCAATATTTGACGTAGTTTTTCGACGATCGCGCGAATATTTCTGGGTTGTTGGTCGGAAGCGATGATGAAATCACCGAGAGAGGATCCGGAAGGGAGGCATGGAACGTCATGTCGCCCGCCGTGTATGGTGTCGCATCAACTTGTCACTTTCCTGTCTTATCGATTTAAGCCATTTCCTTTTTTTCAATTTCCAAATATCGTTCAATTTTGTAAACATAGACAGAATATCCCAGTCATCCCTAGATGTCGGCTATAGTGCTGTCTTTACTGATTATTGCGCAGTATACTATAGGTGTTTTACTTCGGTACATTCCATCGCACTAGATCACCCGCGGCTTCCATTCAGACGTTCATTCTTAAGATAATTTGAAAATAATAAATAGTAGGCGAGCTTTGATCAAATCTGAGAATATTAGATATATCTGAGGGTGTACAGTCATCAAAAACGTTGACGTAGAGACACGTTAAGCTTTGGTACCTTCCCCGTGCATGTTGCCCTTGCCAGCGCCGCATACGACTAGAGCGGCGATTTGAGGTGTGGTCAACAAAGCAATATCGAGCCCCTGATTCATTACTGGCCGCCCGGCGTGACAGAGTGAAGGCACATTGGCCTGATTTTCAATCTGTGTCCCTGACATTTTTAACTTGTCCTTCATCGATTTGACGGAGAGCAATTTTCATGTTTTGGAATTGCATGTTGGTAGTATGTATGATCTGGTTCAATGTTGCGTGATTTCAAATTTCATGTTCCCCTGCATTATGTATCTATAACGAGATTGTTCCAAAGCTCTATTCTGTTGAAGAAGAAAGAAATATTTAGATTTAAGATATTTTGAGCTGCTTCTCTACTTTCAGATGGAGCATTTTGCTGGGGAAAAATAGACAATTTTTTGTTGAGCTAAAGAATTTGACGTAGCCTTTGTTTTGTATTCCCATGCGCAGTAGTCGCACCATTCCCGGCGGAACTGACAACACTGTGTGAGCGGGATTTTCTTCAGCCAGCCACCCGGTGAAAGGGATATATACAGTATACATATATACCGTAGGGTCTACCGTTACAAGTTCCCGTCCCTGCACGTACCGAGTGTCTACAAGCACCATGACGGACGCAGCCGACCCAGCAGCCGCTACCAACGGACCCATGTCCGAGGCAGACGAGACCGCCGCCGTTCAGAAGCGATGCGAGGAGGTCACAGACGAGGTACTGCATATTCGTTACCTATTTATGATCCATCTATTATTCATGCCTTGTCGTATCTGGCTTTGATTTACTTTAATCAGATGGTAGCAGCTGTCACCGTGTGCAATTGTGGGCGCCTATAGCGTGGTCGTAGGCTTAATTCACTAGATAATGGCGGTATTCAAAGTGTTGGTAAAACATGCCCCTCGCGTGTATGTGAATAGCCTTACACAATAAACACACGCCATCAAGGCATTAGGCTTCCATCAAACATCAGGTTTTACTTATTTTTTTTTCTTTCACCGGAATCCTGTTCAAAGAAACTGTAGACAAAGCAAGCAATTCTTCAGCACTGAATACCTCGGTGTTAGAAAGCAGTAAACACATGGTCATGCTTTGCACACTCTCGCCTACGAAAACCACTGCACGAAATCCAATCTTTAAACACGGCTTAAAGCATGTGTAAAGGTTGCGTTATTTCCTTTAAAGTATACTTTATGTATGGTTTACAAACGCTTTAGTGTGCTTGAAGGTCAGATCTCATGCAGTGAAATGTTTGGTAACAATGCGGTACAATGAAACCTGGCCTAATGATATCAACGCAGTTTTTATCATCATCGCAACACAACACAACACAACACAACACATGAATTAACGATATCTAATTGATAACTAACAACCATTCTTGCTCCACAAAAATCACACAGTATTTTCTACACACCAATTTTCGTTGTTAGTTTCACTGCTACGGTGACAATAGTAGTGGCCGTTCGTCCAATACGTGGTATTATCTATGCCAATACGTAATTGAAACAGTTACAGAACATATTTCAGACTATCATTATTATTCCCCTATGAGAGAAAAGGATGGGACGTGAACTGGGTTAATCGCCGGAAGAGGTCTACTATCATCGGAGATAGCCGCGACGCCATTTCCTTTTCTTACAATATCGTTAGCCGGAGGTGACGGCTCATTACGTGAAACTATACTAGATATCATGCTATAATATATGCACGAATATCAATTAACAATATGAACTAGATTGGACTACATGACATCTGATCTTCAAGCACATCAAAGCGTTCGTTTATCATACATAAAGTATACTTTAAAGGAAAAAAATGCAACATTTACACATGCTTTAAGGTGTGTTTAAAGATTGCATTTCGTACAGTGTTGGTAGAATGACAGTTTGACAGTGGAGCATGAATTATCATAATGTATTTTCCATGCAGTCTTCTTGACTGTTACATAGTGCAGAATTTCTCGCTTTTATCTTTTGATTTGAAAGATTATCTCATGATGTTTCTTTCGAGTTCTCTTTGCTATTCTTTTTTTTCTTCCAAGTTGATTTAGAAAAAAATCTATCGTGATCTGGAGGCCCTTTCTTCAATCCGTTGGGTTCTCTCCAAGCATAAATAATCCAAGGGCATAACGAACAATCTATCTTCAATAAGCTGGAAGGCCGGCATTGTAAATGTAAATGTAGTGTCTTTATTGGTGACATCAATTAATGAATCCACCAATCTATCAATCTCAGTCCGATCATAAATGCACTCAGATTGGCATCCCCACATAGCCGAAATCTCCGAAATAACAATCGGTCGCAAGCCAAGAGACTGACTTCTACAGTCCTTCATACGTTACCGGGATTGAACAGACCATACAGATAGTCTCTACCAGACTGACTATTGGAAAAATAATTTTCAACGGGATTTTGGCCACCAAAGGGAATTTTTTGCAAGAGCAGGGCCTAGGGGGGAAATGCTGACATTCCCGCAGACTGACTCTTCTGACCAATTATTCCCCTTTTGGCCTGGTAGAAGCTAGTTTGCAGACAGCATTGTACAAAATGTGACTTTTAGCACGTCTTAAAGCATACGTAAAAGTTTCGTTTTTGAATGAAAGTTTCACGTATACTCAACGCATTCTTTACGAATATTTTACGCCTGATTAAAGTTCAAATTTCAGTGAAGGCACACCACCGATTCCATCTCATATGGCGCAGCTGCAATCTCTTTCTCCTCCTTGACAACGCCCATGCATCAAGTCCACTTGGATGGCCCACCATATTCGCACCTCATTGGATGCCATTGAAGTTCCAGAATAATCAAATTCCCTCCCAATCAATAAGAACCCGGGATGACGACGGCCTATCGTCTCCGTGCACCGAAGAATCGGATGACCTTTCCCGTTTATTCGGCTTAATTGATGTGCGAGGATGGTTCTTTACCATCCAAAGGTCACCCTTACATTAGCACCCGTACTTAATTACATCGTAATACAATGACATATTTCTCCTCAGATAGGTACTAACCGAATCCCGAACAAAGCTTTATATTAATTCCTTTGTTTTGGAGGAGACCTCAAGCACAATTTGATTGACAAAGATTTTGTCGTCGCTATATTCATATTGGCTACCGCAAGAGCGATATTTATTAATATCGCTTTTTTTCATTTTTATTGAACTAATGAATCCCAAACAAGGCTTTTCCTTCTTTGTTTTCGAAGGTGTTTCGCGTAAAATGTGATTGAAATACTTTGTCGCCAGATTCCAATTGGCCTCTGCAAAGGCAATGATAATCATAATTGGTGCTTTTTCATTTATCTTTAATTAATGAAAAAATAGCGTTTCGCCCTGGAGTCAATAATCGTGCATCCCATTTCGCAGCCCCCCATAGATGGCCCCTTCATCGCGCTGTACAAAAACAGCCCAGGGAAGCGCACCGCTCCTGTGACCCTCATCATTAATTTATAACGCTGTTTTCGGAAGTATGTCAGATTAGTATTCACCGTTGGTGACGACGGAAGGTAACATCATCGCCGCGCCAGCCAATGACAAATGTCTCCATAAATGCACAATCAGACCAACGTTTTGAAGATAAACGTCGCGTTTGGGGACCGAGGTCTTACAAATAGGACAGTATGCGGTTTTTCGTAGTATTTACTCATACCTCCATTCCACTGGAGCGACCTAAAAATTGTGCTCTGTGTTTTGTTGTTTTCTTCAGTCATATCTTTTATATGTTGAATGATATTCCAATTAAGAAGTCAAGAATTACAATTTAACATCAATTTATGTCGCAGCGACATTGCAGCGCAATCGCCGTCTAGTAGAATGGGGGTCTTACTAGATGTAGGCACCCTAGCCTGCAATCAAACCTGTACATAAGGGATCGTGTATTAAAGAATATACCAGTATAACACCCACGATATACGGTTCCAGAATGGAAGTTATCCGTGACCGGAATATCAGGGCCTTGAATATAGATTGGTTGTTCTACGGGCGTGAAGAGGTGGGACCAGAAATGGGCCACTCAATCGTGATTAAGGCCGCTGCAAGGGTGTAGATAACTTCGTGGTTCAACATGGGGGTTTCTTAAGTTTCTCCTGTGTCACTTTCCACATCTGAACACTGATGTGTAATCCAGACGGACATGCCTATAGAACCACACAGGATCCTTCCAACCGGATTAAAGGATATTAAGATGTCTCCCGAGAGAGATAGCTTTAACCCCGGAATGTGTTCGTACCTAATAGTTTTTCATAATTAGCTACCTCCAGTTTACACAGATGTACATTATATCACGATTCCGCTGAAGGAATTGTTTTGCTCCGTACAGCCGGATATAGTGTTCGCACCTTCTTAAATTCGTATTTAGGTACAGATTGATTTTAAAGGAAACATACATCAAACAGTAAACAAAGCACAGCAATGCACAACGTTTAAATGCTCATTTCCCTTGTGGAGAATGTTTGTTTCAGGAAATTCTTATAAAGTGAAGGGCCAGTTGGTTTAAAACGTGAAATGCAAAGTATATACGACGTGATACCTGGCGAAATTCCGTTTTTGCTGAAAAGAGCAAGAGTCACATGTTTTCTTTTATGCGTTAGCTCTACATGGTGTTTAAGTATTATGCCACGACGCACACCTCCTTGAAATCCGTGCGAAAGTAAGACACGTAAATGTATTCCAAACAGCGGGGGTCTGCGGTTGCCCGAGTTAAAAATTATGATGAAACGTTTTGGCCCAGATTGAATCGATTATTCTACACGATGCCAATACCATATAGGAAAAAAGGTGTGGGTAATATGAGCAACTCTTTAGTTGATATGATTTCTCATCTCTCTGGTTAAAACTGCCTTTTTGTAACGCTGCCCATGGTCCAGATAGATATATTCAGGGTCAGGTTCTTCCTCTGGCCTTAGTGCTGAAATCGTGGCTATTCTGTGATGACGCAAAACTTCAGGAAAAATTACCTTTAACGAGTGCCCGCTCCTACCATTTAGTCATCATTCACCAACATTACAACTCCCCCACTTCCCTTTGACTTAAACTGCGTTTATTTTTGTAACGTTGTCCATGGTCCAGTTTTCTTCCTCTTTCCTTGGTTCTGAAATTGTTGTTATTGTGTGAGGACGCGGAACTTCAGGGAAAACTTCCTCTAACGAGTGTCTGCTCCTACCTTGTAGCTAACATTTACCCAAGTCTACTTCAAACAACACACTGACAAAATTTAAAGTAGTCACGTACCTCTGACAAAGAGAAACTGACAAAGAGTTGCATTGAACGTATGGATTTGCAGAGTCAACAGTATAACGCAATGTCTTACCAATGAATTGCATTTTTTTCTTTAAATTTGGCCTTTGCCCAAAGAGGAGTTAATCAATCTTTGGATCAGATATGGATGCAGATTTGGATACCGGATTGAAGACAAACAATAACCGCTAGCAAGTGCAGCCGGCACGCCATATGCTGAATCGAACATCTTTCGAACGCATTTGCAGAGCGTATCAATCTATCTATTTTGTTTCCACAAACCCGTGGGAAAGCTTACTGTGACGTGCCACGACCTTGCTTCGACCCTGCCCTTCTGTCAGCGTAGATTTATTCTAGATACAGGGAACGCTACCGGTCATATTTTTTTTGAGCATGCAAATCCTGAACTATTTCATACCACATGCGGGGGAGAAGGTAGAATCAATAAAGTCCCAGTGTTGACTCAGAGCTGCATATCTCGTGCGTCCTACATTCCCATAAAGCAAGATCAATGTACGAGGAATATAGAGGGAACTAAGCTGCCTTAGAAGGCGTTTTTCACTCTTTGAGCGCTTTTCTAGATTTATTTGTCAGTGACACGCAATTTTATCAGCTACACAAGAGACGTGTCCGTGCGTTGATACGGAGTGTGGTGCTTTAAACAGAAGGCCCCAACTCATCTCTAAAGCACCAGGCAAATCCCTGCCCGCGGGCGCCTTAAAATCACCATCTATACGCCTGCCCAATTCTAGTACGTTCTCGACCATAGCGAGCATATTCAGTTATTCCGTGCACGTTGTGTGGCCTTGAGGCGATCGAAGTGGCAATCCCCCCTCACCCGTGATGTGAGAAGGCGTGCAATTAATTCCACAGCCCGACGACACACCCAGAGGCTCTGTCAAAAGAGAAGACCAAATTGATAGGGTTTTCTGGTGCTAATTCACTAACGCTGGGTCCTTTGAACTGTAGGCAATTTTGCGGCGACCCTCTTCTAATTGCCTTGCTTTGGTGTTAGATTTTGCGGTCTTGGTAATGGATAGGTGGCGACAGCCATGGTGTTTTACGATATTGGGGGTAAAGCCACTTTAATGTCTTGATTACCCAAAGTCTAATTACCCTCCCCAGCCTACGTGCCATGTTGGTCAACACTTACATGTAAATATCATTTCCATGTGAAGGTCTCCTCTACCTACTTGTCAAGTCATATCTGTAGGTAGACATTTTTCCAGCTAGGTAAAGCACAAAGTCAAGTTGAAATATGCTCTAATCATAACATAGACATTACTGAGCGGGTAACCGTGTATTACTGCAACCTTCATATCGTCCTACTGGCGGCTGGCCCAATCGGTAACGCAATCCCGGCGTTTCGCCATATGGATCAAATTCCGTGAATCCGTGGCTGGGGGTCGATCCCAGGGTCGGGCCTAGATCGGATTTGTTTCAAGAGATTGCATTCGTCATTTCGGATGGTGACGTAAAGCCGACGGCACCGTGTATGAGAGTCGTTAGCCTCAGGCGTCACGGCGAAACCTTTAATTGGACGTAAATGAACCCAACGCACTAAATCGAGAAGGGTAGGGGCGACCTGATGCGCTTGACTTGGCTTTTGACAACAACAAAAAACAACCATTTGCAACCGGAGTGCTTTGCTAATACTCAAGCCGTATTGCACTACAACTGACTACTTGAAAAAGCATCACGCCTTACCTCAGTTCAGGATGACACTTCACGTTATCTATGCACATCACGTAATGTACTACATCTTGATTTAGGCTTGTGACAAAATGAATAACCTCTAGCGACCGCAGACTTCCTCATTCAAGTTTCCGTGACAAAACGAACGTTTTGACAGATCACGGACTTTCCATGACTGTGCCATAACTGATAGGCAATTCTCCTTGCCTGATGCCTTCTGATTATTTGATACACAGGTCGTCGTACCAAAAATCACATCCATACATCATGCACATGACTGTATTTCATTCAGGACTTTCAAAAGCCCATTTAAAGAAGAGTATGTCAAGGGATATTTGATGGACGTAGCAGTTACCGACATACGATATCTTTGTCTTGACGGCCTCTATTTCTACTGACAAGGTTAAAAAAAACTGAAACTGAAAAAAAATGAAGGTGCAAATGCAACGAATGCAGCCCATCAAATGATGTTTTCACCACAAAACGATTGCTGCGTAAATTGGTCCACTTGGATTAAAATTAACCTGGGAAAGAAAACGGTTTGAATATGAAAATATATTTTCATAAGAGTTAATATGGTTATTCTGTAGATACATTTCGAACAATCCTTTATCATGTCAGCAAGTTTGTTGACTCGAAACGAGAAAGAAATACCGAGTACAAATATATCTTAATTTTAATTCACCGTCTTTTCTAAGCTAGACCCACATCCACAATCTGTATCTAATCTACAAATCCTTAAACATGACCAAGATGTTTCTCCAACCGCATTACATGAAATTACGCATATGGAACGACAGCTTGGATGTAGAACAACTCACTGATCAATGCCAACCCCGTATGCAAATTTCACCAGTGCTACGTGACCAATCACTGTCAACGTTACTCCAAAACAACATCTGGTCGATACTTTGCAAGCCAGTCCGACAACTTCGAAGTCGATAGACAAAGGGAAGCGAGAGCACCGCTGTGTGTGGAATACAGATTTGTGATAAAAACGAATTACGTTGTCAAAAATCCCATCTTGAGTTGAGAATCCGGTCATATTGGTTAGGCATCTGATTATATGGTTCAAAGGAAATTTGCAGGAAGAGTTATCGATCACGTCAGTGCTTCAATTCCAATCCTTGTCTAACAGAAATCAGAACCTTCGTGTCAAAATGTTGTACCGTAATCTATCATGCAGCCCCAATAAACTAAATTGTGGGGTCGTGTGGCGTAACGGCATGGTGTTCGGCCCAGAACCAAGTGGCCCTGGGTTCGAAACCCCTGATGCCATCGATGTTGTGCCCTTAGGAAAGGCACTTTACACGACTTTCCTCACTCCACCCAGGTGTAGAATTGGGTATGTTGTTCTGTGTACGCGGCACTGTTAATTAAAATAAGTTATGAAAAACTTGAGTGCAGTGCCACGTCGTCGTTGCCTGTCAAAAAAACGAAGTAAAAAAATAAATAAACTACATTAGATACCAAATACGGGAATACATCTTTAAAAAACCCTTTTCAGTAAAACGGACAGTGACTGTGAATCTTGATAACTACTTTTTGTTGTGGTTGCATTAGATGTTAGATGGTCTCGTTATTTGATGATCCTAGCAGAACACATAATATTGTTTGCCGGTGATACACGTATTTCTCATAAACATAGTTGGCCATTCTTCTTCCCTTATCTAGAAATACACTTTTTTTAAGAACTAGTCCAGGGTTTCTCAATACAAAAGTTGCTCAAGCAACCGGATCAGTTTTGTAAACGGCCGAACCTTTCAGACAGTATCCGCTGTCTTTTGTAAGTGACTGGCGAAAGACTGACGAAAGACAGTGGATGCTGGCTGAAACGCCCGACCGTTTACAAAACTTATCCAGTTGCTTGAGTAATTATTTGTATTGAGTATTTTATGCTCTGGATGTCAAACTTCCGTCGACGTAGATCATAGTTTGTTAAAAGTTTCTTCTGCCCCTCTTTCATTTGTATAGATCAAGGTGAAATTGCATTTCTTATTATCATTATCTTTTTATGCATAGTTTTATATACGATATGTACTCTGTACGTTTTCTGCAAGCAATCTTTTTGATGTAACCAAGGAGGTGTTTTAAACCTCTTTGATGCAACGAACGACATGCCAGCGGATGATGACATGTATGCTCACGACGTTGTGCTATTTCCCATGCTCGCCTCACTAAATACCATTTACACACAAGTGTACATTCACATCTTGTTTGCACGTAGGTGATGAGCTAACATGAGAATCGCTAATCGTTGTTTTTCCGTTCTCTCCCCCCGCAGTCTCTGGAGAGCACCCGTCGGATGCTGTCATTGATGGAAGAGGTATGGCATTTCTCTGACTCTCGCGCAAGGCCGCCAATAAATCCAGAAGCGAATCCAATTTGTAGCAAAAAGATCGTGACACCAGGGTCAAGTCCTATTGGAACACAACAGTGCTGGGACTAATTATAAGATGTGACCTTTATCTTTCTAGATTCTCTATTTGTAAGGAAGGGGATGGTCCCCGTACGTAATAGCCTGTACGTTTCCATAAAACTACGGATCAGAGGGCAAGGGGCAGGGCATTTACTTCGGAAATCCATTAGAGCGCGGTAGAAAAACGTGTGCGATTTAGCCTTAGGAGTCAAAGCCATTGATTACATCCATTAAAAGGGTCGTCCTTTTGACACCAGTGTCCTAAGCGAGCGATTAGTCATCGGCTACGACATGCGCTCTGCTAATGGTGGTGGGCGTGCCGTAAACTATGCACTTTAGTGGTGTGTCAGGGACTGTGATAACTGAGGTGTATTGTGTGTGTGTGTGTGTGTTTGTGTGTGTGTGTGTGTGTGCGTGTGTGCATGCATGCGTCTCTCTCTCTCTCTCTCTCTCTCTCTCTCTCTCTGTGTGTATATATATATATATATATATATATATTATATATATATATGTGTGTGTGTGTGTGTGTGTGTGTGTGTGTATGCATATATGTGTATGTGTGTTTGTGTGTGTTTCTTTCGATTTCTCTCTCTCTTTCATTTTTCCCTATCTCTGTGTATGACGCCAATAAGGATTGAGTGTAGAAAAGTGCGTCTGTGTGTGTATATATATACATATGTATGTGTATATGTGTATGTTTGTTTGTGTGTGTTTCTTTCGATTTCTCTCTCTTTCATCTCTCTCTATAGCTATCTCTGTGTATGACGCCAATAACGATTGAGTGTCAGAGCGTGCGTCAGAAAAGGACAGAAATGACGTAAGATGAAGCTTAAAGTACGCAATAAAAACACATAAAGTACTGCGTCATTCTGAAATAGCCGAATAAATCCCGACACCCCCGTACACCCACTTTGAGACAGCTGAAAGGCGTAGATAACGATGAAGTTCGAGCTCTAGAAGATATGACTATTGGTCGACCAAATTGTCTTTTTTCGTTGTAACCCATCTCCGGTGATATAAGGTCCATTAAACGTGTGGACACTTCCTTGTAGAGACTTGAAGAAAGACTGATTGTAGCTGCAGGATGTTCAGACCACTGTAGCAGCAGAACACAGTGGACCATTACTATTATCACTACACTTCCTGGTAACTCAGTTACGTCATGAGGGAACTTTTGCGTGTTTCTAAATCCACGTTCATCAGGACACCCCAACACGCCTGTCACACATAGCCGGCCACGGCCTTTCTATCTTCTCCAGGCCGTGGTTGGGAGTTAGTCGTAAGGAATGCCAGCTGTGGTTGGGAGTTGGTCGCCTAATAGTCTTTAAAGTCCACTGCGCCACCGAACTACACTACACTTTAGTGTGGAGCAAATGTGTATCTGTTGTGTATTATGTGATTGTATACCCTGCAGCAATTCAGCACTGGCTGCCATTACACGGGTAATTTCTGACCGATAAACCATTATTACAACTATGAAATCTGGCAAATTAAACTCGGGAAAGTCATATTATCCTTAGATGCGATCAGAGGAACTGCGAACTGTAGCTAGATTAGGATACCAGTATGTGAATTCCAGGCTATTCCCAAATCAGCGCCGACTTTAGTTTTGGAGTGGTCGGGAGCAAAGTTGTGGGAGGTCCTGTATCCTGAATGTGTGTCAGGGGCTTAAAACGCTCGTCGTGGGATGGAATATGATGGTGTGTGTAAAGCGATAAAGCTTAAGACAGTTCTCTTTAAAGACGCTGTCTGTCAATGAATATCCACCATCTACTTATCGGGTGACATGTGACTTGGGTTCTTTATATTGCATCAAATGAATAATTCCATTGAGGTTGGAGCCGGAGATGTCTACTGCACGAACTCTGTGGAATATTCTTGTGCTCACGTGAAATTGGGGTGTTTGAAATCAGTCCATTTTATAGCAACAGGCAAAAAAATCCAAACCCCAAATTCCTGACAATATCTCTATGGAATGCCAGTAAATTTTGATAACGCTAGTTCGTCCAGTAACACATGGTAGACGCAAGTCCCTCCCATATTCTAATTTCGCCGTTCCTATTTTTGCTCTTCATAATTCAAGTTACAAAAGACTTTTTTCATCCTTAGGTATAATTTCTGTCACCATAAAGTTATCAGTCATTTATCTATTTATTCGAATGCACGATTGGATTGTCCCTTCAGTTTTGACAAACCGATTTCCAATTGATCTCATCAATACAAAAATTACTATTTTATTACTGCATAATAAGAGACATAGGAGTAGTTTATCGTAGATACAGAACGGGCTTAAGTGTTCATGAATATTGCTTTGCATCATATGTATATGAATCATTTATGTATCAGCATAACGAAAGCATGGTACACTTGAAAAACATTTTTCTGCAAATCTTTATCTTTGTGCTTGTGATGAAAGGCATGAAATGTTATAAGCAAGTGTAAGGGACTGTGTGAAAAGACAAAATTAGTAAATGCACTGTAGAGTGTAGCACCAGAATTAATCCAGTTACTTGAGTAGCTGCCACCTTGCGTATCTTCTTACCTGGATGTCTAACCTTCATCGACGTCCTGTACAATGCTAAAGCACACACATTACACTCATAATCAAATCGCAAACTCGATGCCGTTGCTGTTCCAGTCAGTGCGCGCCCTTCTGAATCTGTGCATGTTGGGAAAAGGATCCGGTGGATCGATAAAGAGATCGATAACGTTGACTGGGAAGACGGGAGCTGAGCCCGCAGCGGCTGGAATTCATCCTCCCAATTAACAGTGGGGAAACGGGATTCGGGAGGCCCGTAGGGGGTACATGTGAGGCCGCAGACTAGCTATAGGCTGGTAAGAGTATATCCATTAGCTGGCCTCACCATAGACTAGGGATGTCCCTGTAGCTCAGTTGGTAGCAGCTTCACAGTTGAGCTCCAATTAGTTGGTAACTGTGAGCCCCGGTTCAAACCTGGGCAGGACATCTCAGTTAGGGCTGCACCAGTCTTTCGGAAGAGTGAAATGGGGGTCCCGTGTTATAGGAGGTGCATTGATCACGCTAAATGGAAAGGGCTAGCAACCCCTCCTTGTAAAGCTATACCCTACTACTAAAACACCTAGGAAACTTGCTGCCCTGTTGGCCATAAGGCACCACTAGGCCACTATACAGCCTAACAAATAAATCAAATCAAATGTATTATTACGGACATAACAATGAGAAAAACTAGTTGATATCAACACATATATCTATAGTAATTTACATAGAGATTTTTTTATGGCTATAGCTTGCTGAAAATGAGGCAGTAAGAAAGTCGATATTTTGCGGACAATGATGTATGGCCCTAATATGACATAAAGGTTTGCTTATGCATTACGTTGGGAGGAACAATGGGTTTGGGATAACTGGTATTACGAAAGTAATCGGCATTAAGGAACCCTATCTGGCTGTGGGATCAATAGAGAAGCATTGCAGACCATCAGGTAGTAATAGGCAAACTTAATAGCGGTACTCAGGCAAATAACAAACAGAGCTGCCTGTGAGATGGTTATTCCCTGACGTACTAAATAATGCAGGAGAGGAAGAAGGGTGTGTGATATTGATACGCCACATCGACCCTTTTTTTTAAATTACATTTTTTGGAAGGTCAATGGTTTTTCAGACTCGTTGATATTTTGCTAGTCTCTACGGAAAAATCGTCTTCGTCATACAAACATAAAAAGAATACCTTGGTCAGATTGTACATTACATAACCACATATGTTTGTATAAGATGGTTTAGAGCACATTCCATGTGTACGTTTACTTGTTTCAGACCCAGAAGCTTCGGTGGGAACCTTCATGAAAATGAAAGAATACCTTTGTCAGATTGTGCACGAGAAGAAAAAAAAAAACATACATCAGTAAAAAAATATTTTGAGCACATTCAATTTGTATGTTAATTAACTAGCTTCAGGCCAAAGAAGCTTCGATCGGAACCTTCTTCATAAAAATGAAATAATACAATTTTCAGGTTGTGCATCAGAAAAAGCACAAAAAAAAATTAATGAGACGATTTGGAGCACATTGCAAGTGTACGTTAATTTGCCTCAGGCCCTGAAGCAACAGTGGGAACAATTTGTAGATAAAATAGCCGCGCGGTCAATGATGCGATGTCAATAGTCCAATTTATGTCCAAAATACGGGTCTGTCCGAGTCGTTAGTTGAATCATTATTGTGTTCTGCTTGGCGGTTCCAGACGCCAAATTACGCAGGCCGCGAATAGCTTCCCACAGCTGCGAAGATGTGACACCGAAAACGTCAAAAAGACATTTATTATGAACATAATTATGAACATTTGTATGGACGAAAAAAAGAAGACTGATTTGAACACGAGAGACCGTCGACAAATCGTTATATGGTTAATGTGACAAATCGATCACATTATCGATATCGTTGTAATTTACATTCATTCTAGCCAAACAGATCACAGTTGAAGCTAGTCCCTACATCGATGATGCCTCTATAATTAGGTCAAACGGAAATCAATGCGCGTAAAAGATTTTTGCTAGAACCCTGTTTGGACTTGCTGCTGTCTCTCACTTATTACCTAATGATTTCAATAACATGCACAGTGCAGACAACATTTACTGACTCACTTTCCCCGCGGTCGCCCGCATTAAGATGAAAACTGAATGGGATGCGGATCAGTAAATCTGCGGAAGGATTACGGTAATTTTCAGGCCGAATTAGCCTGAGTACCAACCTCCGTAGTGACCGCTGGCTGAATAGAATTCGCTTGCTAACCACCGTGGTTAGCAAGCGAATTCTATTCAGCCAGCGGTCACTACGGAGGTTGGTACTCAGGCTAAGGCCGAATGTCTCTGTGGGCCATCGTGATTCTATCCAAATATTGATTTTAAAAGCCGGCTGCAGGCCGGAGGGATTGTCTGGTGTCTTTGCACTGATCTACTATCGGAAGGCTGATAGATTTTGTGAAATGAACATCAAACAAGGCTTAAATTCATAGACACCACACCAACGCCATATTTCTTCTTTACAATATTGTCGGAAAACGCCTGAAATTCGTTCATGTTCACACAATAAGATAAGGATAAAAGCTACAGCTATGAAAATGTGTCGACAGTTTTTTCGATCAGTTTTTGAAACGTCGATAGCAATCGTAATGTGAGACGAATTTTGCCATAAACATCTCTCTTAGTTAAGGATTTGTGATCCATATAATGGGTACTGAAAGCCCCCTCTCAGCCCCACCCATCGGGCTTCTGTGATTGAAACTCCCCTATGCAGAGCCTCAATCTAGTCACCCTTCTCACTATGGTTGTGGGAGGCCATTTGGGGGTGGGTTGAAGGAACACCGCAACTTCATAGGACCAAGTTGAAAGATGAAATGTGTTCATGAATATTGGGTTGCATCAAATGCATATGAATTATTTATGAATTAGCCTAACGAAAGCATATTACATTTCGAAACGAATTTTTCTACAAAATGAATTTTGTATTGACCTTGATTGCGCTTGAAAGCATGTAATTCTATAGACTAGTGCAATGAATTGTGTGAAAAGACGAAATGTATGAAATACTGCTCATTCAAAAAATGAGAGAATACAGTTATGATGACCATATTTGAATGATTTTGGCAAGTGTGCTATAAATACGAAATGTTAAAAATCAATAACATGCTGCTGATCTAGATTCAGAGAATAAACTATGTTCAAAATACATAATCTCCTATCAATACAAATTTCCTGCGCGAAACAAAACAAATAATTTGTCACCTTTTAAGTCAGCCACGATAATCCCATTGTGTAGATATGACGACAGATAACCGTTAAGCATTGATTAATTTTTATGTATACATGCATAATCCGAAACGAATGTCGTTACGTTTTGAAAAATCAATATTTCACCGTGACCTTTACTGGTTGGTGTGTCTGGCAGATATACTTTCGAATCCTCCCGTGTATTATAAAGCAGGTAGATTCCCGGTAAGACAGGTGATGTATTGTCTTCACCTTGATATTCAGCTAGGATATAAAGCCACAGCTCGGGCTATGGTGAATCGCTCCACCCCATACATCAATCGGCTGCATTATTTCCTAAGGGGCCCATGTTTCAAAGGCAGGCAGAATTGCATCTTTCTCATTATTCGGTTTGTGATCACGGACAGGCTAGGGCGCCGTACAAGGTCTGTCTTCAGGATATCAGTCTGGGCACCATATTTTCCCTCTCTTCTATATTATGAATTTTAATAAGTGTGGATCAGCTGTCTTGAAAGGCAATTAAGGCCGAGAATTGGCCGATGCATAGTCTGGTGGTTAGGATATTGCAGAATCATAATTTCATTAATTGGGAACACCGGTGCGGGATTAAACCTTGAGCCTGTTGTGAACGGCAGAAAATCAATGAAGAAAACAATGGCATTGTGACTATACGTTTACCGCATGCGGCTTCTATTAAAACCACTAGGTTGTGTACATCGGATGATACTACATCCCACAGAACGTATAACGGAGAATATAAAATCAACAACTTCGACCCTGGTGTCTGAATAATTATAACAAATCTGTGGTAAGGCCATGTTGATTTGATTACGTGGATGACATCCTCTGGGAACTCCAAAACTGATGCGAGCGTGTGAATAAAAAAGTTATGGCAAAAAATTAAATCTATCTGGCCAAGAAGGTTGAACAATTGACTAAACACACAGTATACCAAACAATAGATTCTTAATTTTGTTTCATTTTCTTTGACTTTGAACTTGCTTTGGCATTCTACGAAATTAATATCCGTCTTCCAAATTATTTTTTTGCAATTACCGCATATATTTGCTCATTTTGCAGCTGCTTTTTACGATAAACAGTATGATCGAAAACTTTTTTGTTTATAAACGGACGAAAATTAACGCTAGCTCGGATGTCATCCATATATTCGAATCAACATGGCCTAATGAAAAATAGAGCTATCTTTACTACGGTTTTGCTTTTTTATTGAAAGCATGTATTCAGAATATCAAAGAGTTTATCAGAATATCGATAAGAAGGAACAGTAGCCATCAGGCGTCTAACAATTTTTAATTCCTTCAGGGGAAAGAAGAAGGAATCAAGACTCTCGTCGCACTTGATGAACAAGGAGGTAGGAGTTTGCTGTTTTACACCATCAAAATATCCTCAACAGGGAGTTAAACACTTTTCATACTCTCTTGACTTTGGTCTGATTGTCCTAACTTATGTTTCATGTTAGCTACTTTAAAATACACATGAATAACGAGCATATGGACATTTATGTAACGTTAACTGCGAAAACGCAGACAAATAGACAAGACCCAGAGCAATACTTCCCCGTGAATTAATATCTCTTCCATGGACTGTCTGTCATATGCATATCTTATCGACGACTAGTTGTACCCACTCAGAATTTTACTTCCTGACACTCCCTTGTGTTGCGGTTATCTTCACACTCACTTCAAACCAATCTTCTGACAGGATGGTCAAATGACTACCAACACAAACAGACACACCGAAAACATGATATAGAGCTGTTCTTAAAAGCCATCTACATGTTTTTCTTCTCTGGACAGAGCAATTGGAAAAGATTGAAGAAGGGCTGGACTCGATCAACAAGGACATGAAAATTGCTGAGGGCGCACTGAAAGATTTAGAAAAGTGCTGTGGACTCTGTGTGCTCCCTTGGAATAGGTAATATATCTATATCTACATCTACATTTTGATACCCCCATATAGCCCTATCAAGGGCAACGTAGGGGGGGGGGGGGAGAGTTGAGGTCCCGGGCTAAGGCGGGCAGGCCTCCAGCCTTGCACGGAACGACTCAACGGTGGGAGCCGTAACTACCGTGTCACACATGGGTTACTTTCAAGTGACGGTGACTCTTGATCGTTGATGTTTTCGTAACACCAGCATCATAATTTTCTCTATTCCACCTTGCTATTTTTAACTAATTTCATAAGCACCAGTCAACTTGTAACGTTGGGCATCCAAATGTCGGTCGGATCCAAAGGTCGTCAACGTTTTAAAAATCATTGTTGCTGCTTCTTGCGGCAAAACACATACCCGGGCATGCGTATGGAGAATAAAGATCAATTAATTCAATTATATAGAATAGAACTCTTCATGTGTGTTTTTTATTTGTTTCATTTGTTTATTTGTTTGTTTGTTTGTTTTGCTAAAGACTTTGTAACACAGACATAATTTGTTCTCACCTACCAGTTATATCATTTAAATTCAAATCGCTAAGTAATAAGCCAGTGAGTCGACGGTATCTTAACCCCATACTACTACTATATCATTGCTGTGTTTATTGCCTTAACAAAACATCAACGTATTTCTTGGGTTTTTTTCCAGAACCAAGGACTTCGACAAAGAGCAGGAGAGTGAGAACCCGTGGAAGGCCAATGAGGATGGTCAGGTAGTAAACAGCCAGCCCGTGCGCATGGACGACCCGAGCCAGACCGTCCAGCTGTCCGGAGACTTTATCATGAGGTTCTAACATCAGATACCACTTCATAATACAGTGCTAAACTTTATTTCATAACTAAGATATTCACGGATCAAATTTTCAACGACTATTGTCGCCTTCTCCAGGATCAATAATGACCAATCACTGCCGAACGTATACCCGCGAGAGTTACAGACACGTGACTTTGTTGACACGTGTCTTTACGGATACGTGACGTCAGCAATTGGTCAAACGTGCGACGCCCACTGTCTTTGTTGAGTGATGGCTGGAGTGCCCTGATGTATATGGCCTCCTTTACACCTCTCATAAAGTAGTCCTGCTCAGTGATGTCCAGTATTCTGACTATGTCCAGTGAAACCACTTCACATTCGTTCGTTTTGTAGTGCCTATACCGCACAAAAAGTGGGATTTACCAATGGTGATGAATGTCAGGTAAGTCTGGCAATGGTTGATTTTTTTAAAAAGCAACCATCATCAGACTTACCTGACATTTACCACCATTGCGGGTGATGCGGTCGAGCGCTTACAGCTGGAAAGTGCCTTTTTTGGTGTAGCCAAGTGCAGTTTGTAATTGGTATAAACAGAGGTTGTATGTAGTGAAGTTGTTGGCAATTTTTTGGCATGATCTAGGGTAAATATTCTGAACATAGAATGAATGACCTTGGTGCATTTCCTATAGCTTCATTACTAACGCGCCGATATAAAACACGTATTGTAACATGTGGCAATGGGGCAAAAAAACTCATGAATGAGACCTTGTCCTAATCCCCCAGAGTCAACCAGAAAGACGAAATGAACGAAATTTACCAGACTTACTTGGCATTTGTTGACATTGGTCACTCCCACTTTTCGTGCAGTGGTAATGTCATTTTCTACTTGTCCTATTCCCCCAGAGTCAACCAGAAAGACGCACGGGAAGACGAAATGAACGAGAACCTGGGACAGGTCAACAGCCTGATTGGTAACCTGAAGCACATGGCCGTGGATATGGGGACCGAGATCGAGGGCCAGAACCGCCAGATCGACAGGATCAAGTCCAAGGTCAGTACCAAGGACAGGGTCAACGTTAACTGCTGTGAAATAACATTCTTCATTCCATCCCCACAGCCACCACTACATCGACATTGCATGTAGGATTTACTTTTCACAGTGAATCTTAAATTTTCTTTCGAGTTCTTTTTGCTGGTCACACGCACCAAAAATAAAATGATAACCGTGGAGTCAAATCAAATATACGTAAGAAAACAGTTACTCAAGCAACTGGATATGATTGAGGAAACGGCCAGACGTTTCAGGTAGCGTCTATTACATTTGTAGTACATCTACCTACTACCACGGCAGTGAATGGAAGGGTTGTGGATGCTTACATGAAACGTCTGACTGTTTCCAAAATCTATCCAGTTGCTTAAGTAACTGTTTGCTTACGTATCTCATTACCTGAATGTCTAACCTTCACCCACGTATCAAAGCAAATAAACTTACTGCTAGTGATGCTAATAATTGATGATGACAGAAGCTTAGCTCAAAATTATTTCCAACTGTGTACAATCTAACACAAATGTTAGAGTTGTTGAGCTTGGTACAGTCGTTGACGTGTAACCATTGCTGAGCCTTTCTGATTGTTTTGTTTTTCAAAACCACCAAGATTATAAAAAGATGGAAAAAGATATTTTGTCGGCCGAAAAACATGGCCACCGTTTTCATTTCTTTTTAGTAAAAGCCGACTGCTACTCATTTGTGAAATTCCCCTATTAAGTAGCGAAGGAGATATTGATAAATCGATACGCCCGGAGCAAGTTGTGCCAGTGTGCGCCCGTCCTGAGTGCCAGTCCTTCAGCAGGGGACCGTAAGTTTACGACTCTGATTTGATCCTTCGTGGACAATGAATATCCCCAGTAATCCCAGTGAAAGCAACTACGGCCTATAATACACGTCTAACGACCGCCGTGGTCATGGTTCACGATACTATGTGGCCATTTTGTGACTCTCTTGGGGTTCGAAATTTATTCAGACAGCAACCGTTTTGGGACAAAATTTTCGACCAGTGTCAAGCACAATTTCGGCCCCTGCCAAATATTTGTCCCGACACTGCTTTCCGGGGTTTCCGGTATGCAAATGGAGATAACTGCGTCATACTCGTAGGGCGTGGTTATTTTTAAGCAGATTAGTCTGAGCAGATTTTGGGAGGAGGGGTCGCGCTGTGGAGGCTAACACTAACCCAAACTCGACCATAACCATAACGCTATGGCCCTAACTCTAATCTTATCCCCAATCCTAATCCTAAGTCGACGCATGCGCACTATCCCACGGAACAAAAATCTGGCGGAGCAGAAATTTGGCTCCACATTCGGTCCCAAAATAGTTTGAATCATCCTAAAGTGCCTCTAGACAAAGTTTGATACGCATAAATCGAATAATGACAAACCAAAATCATTTAAGTGAGCCCCTAACAATCCATTATCACATCACATCGCTTAACCCCACTGTAGTGGTGGTTCATGCGAGCTTAATGCATGTTTGATTACTCCGTGTCCCCGTTAGCCTGGGTACCAACCTTTTTAGCTTTATTCCACTCTTTCTGTCGCTACCAAGGTACCAAGAGAGCGGAGTAAAGCTAAATTGGCACCCAGGCTATGTCCCCGTCACGACAACCTCGCATGCAGGCGTTAGTCTGGCGCAGGTCACAAGAAGGAGGCCGTTCTTGTCGCCTGGGCTTTACAAATGCCTCGCGCGCGAGCCTACCGTCCTGCACGTTCAATGTTGTGGTGTGTGTGTTTATACATGTGCATGTCGATGTAAAAAATGTAGTGTGATGCTTTGCATGCCGTCTGTTATACTTGTTGTACTACGTATGTATATATAGGTAAACAGCCGTGCACGACGCTTGCTGAAGATGTCATGGCCATGGCCATCCCAATCATTGTCTTGTCACGATATGTGGTGTTGGTAACTTGTCCCCCTGTATGTAGTATACTGTGTTGTGTATGTACAGAGTGTTGTGATTTATTTCGTGTAATTACGTGTGTCTCTATCTCCCTCTCTTTGACCGCTTGTCCTCCAGTCCGATTACAACGAGATGCGCGTGAAAAGCGCAAACCAACGGGCGACCAAACTGCTGGCCAAGGACTAGAACAGGCCCCGCAATGTTGCACTACACCTCTCTTTTCGTCAGCTGTCTATGTGTCGACGTTATGTTGTATTTCATGTTGTTGTGTGGTCCGCGCTCTTCTCGGTGTACCGGAGTACGTATTTCTATCGCATAAACGCTTGCATGACCACAGGGGCCTCGTGTTATCAACAACGCTTTTCGTAAAAACAACATGCTAGTCATGTTAAATATCTGCAATAAAGAAGAAAACCTGATAATCAAGAATCCATGCTCCTCCGTCTTCCGTGCAAAGCCAGATCAATCGCCAGACTGTGAAATCGACAGAACCGTAGGACCAATCAAAACCGCGGGAGTTTTGTTTCACAAAGGATGAAAAAACTCCTCTGCAACGCATAGTCTTACCGTTTCCTACGCAGTGTTTGTACCATTTGACAAAGGGGAATTTTACGGGGATGATGCGAGGAGCAAGGATGTAATAAACTAGATAAATGGGGGAGATGAAGAAAAAGAGATAAAAAGATATGCAACTTTAGAAGAAGGGAGGTTGTATCATCGATTGTAAAGCCAATGTTGAATGAAGGGAGATAATTCTTGCTGTGTATGATACAAGGATTTGTATAGCTATATAGACTACATAGTTACGTGTGTGTAGACAAGTGTTCAAGTCTGTGTTTCGTCGATGTATCTAGTAAACAGAATAGCCCGCTGTAGTGTTTGTCCCAAGCTTCAACTTCACCGTGTAATGTTGTAATATTTCAGGCGGTAATTAACAAGAATCGCATTGAGGACGCTGATAAGAGAACGAAGCGAGCCCTGGTCAAGGCGAAGTAAAAACAAGTTCCAGCGGCAGCTGGAAAACAGGGTAGGGTGGATAACTTAGTCAGTTAGGCGGGTATCTCACAGGACTGCGCCAAAATGCGCCGAACTGAGGAATGCATTCGCAAATCGGTTGCCTAAAATTGCGATTTTTTTTACATTCCGGCTGCGGCCATTTTGTTTGTAAAGGTCACGTAGACAGGTGGACTGGTAGCTCACTGCGTCTATTTGTTACCGGGTCCTTCGTTGATTTTAAGTCCGAGTTAAAATGATTCGGGGTCCCGTACGACTGCAAAGGAAATTGGCGAAAATTCGCAAAGATGCCGCAATTTCCTAGCGCATTTTTGCGCAGTCCAGTGAAATATATCTGCTAAGGATGGATCTAGCATCATAGATAGCTACTGACATATTTCTACTTAAGTTTTAAGCGGCCAATTGTCATACCAAAGTGTGCGAGTTCCGACTTAACGTCTCTCATCAAGTCGATGTTGGGACTGCTGCAACTAGGAAGTGGGAAGCTAAATAATGATATGTATTCAATATTCCAATAGCAACAACGTTCATTGTGCCGTGTAGAGTCGATATACCGCCAAGTTGGGGAATGATATAACAACAACATGGTGAAAGCGATCACGACAGATTTCTGTATATGAAAACAACGAATGCTATGTGCAATTGTACAGTGATACTGCGGAAATGACTATAAAGAATGGAAGGGTACAAATCAGAAATAGGGGCGTCCGACTTCACCCCCCCCCATCAGTCATGTCACAGTAGTTTGTCCCGTTTATTTTTACCATACTCCATGTTACGTTTAGTTAGTATCCAACCGTTTACCACCCCCCGTATTGTATATGAATATAGATTACTCTATGTTAGACACAGAAGCAAATTATATCAAGACAAATATATGCTCGCAAAAACAATTTTGTCTGTGACCTGCGTTATTGAGTACGTTTTTTTTTTAAATCTTAGGTGTAAGTGTGTTAGATCAAGTAGTTAGGCAAAATCTAAGGGATAGGGAACTCGGTAGAAGATTGCGTTTCACATTGCTATTGTACACAACCAGCTGTAACCATGTTACCGTGTAGAAAAAAATGTTACTGTTCAACAAAAACGGAAAGTTATACTTCTTTATGAAGTTGGAACGATGTCGTGGAGGGGGCGGATGGACTTGCGCTTTAAAAAACGATTTGTTATATTGTATTATTTGGCAACAACATTTTGTATGCGCTTACTTATGCTTGTGTGTATATATGTCTAGTGGTATCGATAATATTAATTTGTGAATTTGATTTCGTCATTACTATGTTTGTGATTGTGCCTACATTTTTGAATTAAAAAACCCCTACAATGAAGATGTGGACCTTCAAACAGTGTCCTACCAAGGACACTTTTTTGAATTAAAAAAACCCATACAATGAAGATGTGGACCTTCAAACAGTGTCCGCTGAAGGGGTTATGTTTAGGTCCCAATTGCAGCGGTTTCCGTCGGGGGTATAGTCCCGGCCGGGCACCGAAGCCACAAATTTGTCCAGGTGGACTGCAGGGTAGCACACTGCGTCTTTTTGTTACCGGGTCCCGCGTTGATTTTAAGTCCGAGTTAAAATGATTCGGGGTCCCGGCCGGGCCCAAAAATAGACCGCCAGCTTCAGGGTGCCCCACGGGGCCACGTAGGGGTCATGCCAAAAACCAGCCCGTGAACTACCCGGCGGGGCCTCTTTTTCCCGTTGGGACCTAAGCATTACCAGGGTCCGGATAAGACATCACCAGTGGATATATAAGTGGAGCAACATTAGACTGACGCGTCTGTCTGGAATGATAGAATTGAATCAAAGCCAAAGGCATCATGTATCTCTAGGATGATGACGTAAAAACGTTGCCTTGACGACCAGACTCATTGGTGCGTATTGCCCTGTACAAGGCAACAAAGGAAAGGTCAAATGTATTTAGGATGGCCAGGAGAGTATTCTACCGGCGCGTCATTTTAGTTGAGGCGTTGATGTGAATATTAGATACCAGGTAAAAAGGATGCATGATAAGAAGGCAGATGGTGTGTATTCAAAGATGTTTTGTTATGTTTCCCTTCACGGAAGGGAAATATATTGTTTTTGCTCCGTTTCTTTCTTTTTCCCTTCCTCCGTTCCAAGCAAACAAGGTAAATGATCTGGACCAAACGATTGCCAATACGGTTACTGGTAAAGTCTAAGATAACCTGTGATATTCGATTACATTATGTAGCAAGTGGCAGGACAGAGCTGGAGGGGCTAGTCACCATATATAGATGAACGTGGGGTAGCCGTGCATGTATCCTGCAAAATTCAGCTGTCTTGTTGTTGTGGAAAAGGGTGTCTTCGATCTTTGCCGGTGGTTAGTTTTGTCACAGCCTGTTTGAAAATCCTACGATGGCCTACGCTGATTGTGACCAACATGTGTGGGCGTGATGAATGCTTGCATGTTCTGCTGACTCCAGCAGCTCCGTTTCAAGTTCAATGATTACCCCGTGACCTTGAGACCCCATAGTGGGATTGCTTCTTCGAGCCACACGCACACAATCCTCTCATACCCCAACGCGTAATCACGTATCGGCGCAAGTGGACAGGGGATGATTCGATGAATGCTGTGGCGTGTCTTTGAGAAGCTGTGGCATATAGTGGTCGAGAGGCTGAGACCTGCTATGGACCTCCAAAACGTTTTCGATATTTCAAGATGACAAAAAAACATCATATTTTGGAATGTCAAGCATCACCTGGAAATTGAAACTTACTAGGTATTCTAAATATAGACCTTCTCAATTTCAATGGCACATAATGGTAGGGGTCAAGTCCTAGCTGGTCATAAACGCAAATGTGTCATCTTGTATTAACTTTGTATGCATTTTTTTTTCATTTCAACATTACTTGTCCTATTTGATACTAGTTATTCAACAAGGGCGTGAACATTGTATACGAACGAAGGAAATCAATATGAGTTCCATGTTCAGGATCTGCCACCCGAGTGTTTTGAAATTTCATAGATAAAAAGTCCATTCCATAAGCTTGTTGCTGGCGCCATAGGAATTAAAGGAAACTGTGATGTGTCAGAATACCCAAGATAAGACAGAACTGTAGTTTGATGAGCCTACACAACAGAGCCCTAAGCTGAAAAAACAACAACAAATCCCCTTGAAAGTGCTGAGCACGAGAAATCACGACGAGCAAATGTTGAAGGTCAAGCCACGAGGTCACGTCGTCTTTGTTCAGCTGTAAGTGGACACCGGGTGCTTCTCTCTCATCTGTACCTATTAGATAGTCATAAAAGCATGCATGTAGGCGCCAGCCATTCGATAAGGGCGGAAGTGGCAGCTGGTGCTTCCGTTGAGAAGTTGTGGGCTTTGGTCATCATAAAGGTACATCCTCTGGGAACACCAAACTGATGCGAGCGTGCGAATAGAAAAAATAAACTTTGGCAAAAATAATGTGTCTTCTTTATGAAATCTAGGAGGGGTTGCTAGCCCTTCCCTCGTAGTCATAACGTGCGCGAAGGACCTAGAATTCCGCAGAAATTGGGTGAAAAATTGGCCGGGGGAGTGAGCCCGCGGTAACAAAAAAACTTAACATTTCCCTCCCTAGGTCATGATCATAAACTGTACTATATGGCAGTTTACAACTCCAGTGATCTGGCAGGTTATTTCATTTGACCAATTGGTTACATGTATTTCCAGCAACCTATGACATATCTGATACCGACAGGTCTATAGCTACCTTGCAAATCACATGTGCATCACCAAGTAGTAGCCAGAGAAAAATCGCTTCCACTCAGAGATCCTTTCACGAACTATTGCCTCGCCGTAATGACAGCTTTATACAGGAGACACCGTTTCGATCGATGACGATAATGAGCATTTAATATTGACTGAAGGACTATTGAAACGGTACGCCACAAATTGGATCCATGGACTTTGTATAATGTTTATCATTTCGTCAAGTGCATAATAGTGATGCACACACGAGTAATCTGATGTTAAGACCTTAACTTATTTTGAAAGTGCAGCGGTGAAAAATTGATCCCAATCTTAGCCCCTCTCTTTCTCTATATGAATTATTAATCCCCCACTGAGTTAACAGGCTTTGGTTGGAAACCCTAGTTTGATATCCACCGAGCGCCCCCTGGGTTGCTCATTCCCAGTACGCATGTTAAAGTGGAAGTTGTTGAAGCAACCTAAGTCTAAGTGCGTGACTTGAATACAAAGAAGAGAACAGGCTAATCGTGCTGCAGTTTGCTCCAAAAACGATAGGTGCGTTGTTGTGTAGTACTGTACCACCCGTATCCTTCACCAAGCATCCAGATTCTGGAATGTCAAGCAGTGTGTGGGCGACAACATTGTGCTTAGAACTGCATGCCCATCATGGCGTGGAAATACAGATATCGCTTAAAACCCAGCCTAGTGATTCAACGTGTATTGCAGATCGTTCATAAAATACTTAGCTAGCATTTCAGTACCAAGGACAGTCGGGTTAGTTAATGTTTCCTGATATTTTGTGGTCAGCATAACACAAGAACCTCTGGATGGATTGCAATGATATTTGGTACGCGGGTAGGTCTTGGGAAGACGAAGGTCAAGGTCGATTATAGTCCTCCTAGCAGCCGACCTTGAAACTGCAGCAGAACTTCCAAAAGGGGCATAACTCATCCGAATGGTATTTGATAGTAATTTCATACTTGTGACATTTGTAAGCTAGTTAAAGGTGTACATAGCCATGCATAGATTATGTAAATGTTTAAGTCATTTTCAGAATTGAAACATTTGTTTCTTAAGTAGCTGCTAAGGGTTGTTATATGTGGTATGTAAGACAAGTGTTACGGGAGGTGCATTTTTTGTTTGCCCAAAACCACAAGTTAGCCAATCAGGTGGTTTGTTTCTCAGCATTTACATTTCCCTTAGCATTTCAGTAGTATCTCAATAAAGGACTTCAACACAGCCACTATGCACTTCAAAGACACGTATTGTACCAAGGACACTATATAATGTCCTTGATTGTACTAGCCTGTACTTACAACACAGTCCTGTATGCACTGTAGGAGACATGTGTGTATTCACAGCATTTACGACACAGCGCTGTATACAGTTTAAAGCACCATTGTCTCAAAACAAATACTGTACCTTTCCATTTTGTTCACATCAAGGTCAGGAAGATACATATCAAATACATTATGAATATAGTGGTCTTTGCATAAAATACATACATTTACAAGTTCTGACAAATATATATAGCTCGATATCAAAAATAGTCAATGTCTCTGCTGGATATTCAACGCCAGCACAGAACAAGAGCCTTGCGGAAGCGTGATAGGATGGAGGCGATCAGTCGAAGCGGACGTTTCACCAGCTTCTTGACGGGGTGAACTCGTCGCTGACTAATGCCGTCCTCACGTTTTTCCTCCTCGCTAGGAACCTCCTGTTCACTGGTCAAGCCATGCATCACAGTCAGTGGAAAGTCCAGTGGCTGGATCTTCAGCCGAACAGACTCCGCCGATCTGTTGAAGATATCGTACAGCTCGGACGTCGTTTTGTCCTTCACCGGCAGAAAGTTGACCGTCACCAGTCGCGTTTTCCGAAATATTTTTGTTTGCATGTACAGCATGTATTTCATTATTTTGCAGCTGCTTTGTATGATTTACAGTATGGCCAAAGTTATTTTTTTGTTGTTGTTGGAAACGGACGAAAATTGATGGGCGCGCGGATGTCATCCATATCATCAAATCAACATGGCCTTATGTGATAACAATGAAGGAGTGATGTACTGACATGGACTATTGTAAGAAAAACGCTTACATGATGCTCTTGCACTCAAACTACATGCAACCTCAGACACATACATTTCTTTTACACCAAAGAACAACAAAGACAGATTTAAGTCAACCTTTTGTTATGTAATATGATCTTTTCTTCTGTAGGTCAGGAATTAATTAGCATTAATGAGCAATGTAAGTGAAGTATATCTAGAACAATGAATAAATCATAGAAGAATTGAACACTTAACTTCTGTTAAACAACCTGTCTACAAAAATTAAAGTCTGCAATACACATAGCAGTCGACAGGAGAACAGTAGGTCATTCTACTATACAATCAGTTCAGCTTAAGACATCTGCTTCGTGAGCTACTAGGGTGTATGTACACTGGAACAATTAAGGATGTTATACATAGAATAGACCAATCCTGACTGTCCATCACAATTAGCACTTCAACCAATGATAGCAAGGCAATTAGCAGTTTGACCAATGAGAGAGTGGCTGCATGATCATCAAATATTTGCATTGTCATGTTTTTATTTTACATTTCTATGTTTTAATGGAAGTGAACAGGGCTATGAGATCATGTGAAAAAAAATTTCTTGGCATACAATGCTTTCAAATATCACATTTATCAGTCTTATGAAAAGCATGCAACACTGAAATGATCTTATTAAAGAAGCAAGAAGACTAGACAGTTAAGTTAACCAAATACTAAGTCTAAACATTTTGTGTTCAATCTAACATTATTATAGTACCTACTGTATTTCCACAGATAGACCTAGAAAATTCCAACCTAGACTGTAAAAGGCTTTTAGTTCACATGTGGTGATATTTAGATTGTCTTTTTAAACAATGTATCAGAAACACAAATATCAAAATGTTATCACTGGATACTGAGTCTAAGTTGAAACAGTTTAATTTCTGTATGGATACAACCCTGTTGATTAATCCTTAAAGTTTGTTTATTAATGTTACAGTAGCTAGTTTCTATTGTATAAACATAACATACGACATGGAAGACACCAGAATTGTACCATCTTTGTGTAAAACTAAAAGGGCAAAGAATGGCACAATTCAGTGATTATTCTTAAGATATCAAATCAGTTGTCTTTGCACCTTTGAAACGGATGCAACTTTTCCATTACATCTAACTAGTCTTTAGGCCACAACAATTTAATTTCTTGTTTAACGGAATTTTTGAAAAAATGCTAGATTGGAAAATCAACATGAAAACAGAATCTCAGAGGAAAGTTTGTACTTTGGTGCACATAGTTTCAGGGAGTGAACAGGGTCAGGTGCAAGTTTTCACCCCAGCTTTCTGTTTTAATGATGTCCTTGTGCTAAAATTATTTTAAAAAATCTGTTAACCAAGAAATTAAATTTGTGTGGCCTTAGCTCACATGTACAAAACAAAAATCACTGAATATGCATGGTGTACAATGCATCCCACAGTCTAAAGATCTCTCTCCCTCTTGTATTTGTTAAGTGATCCAGACTGTGCACATGTTGAAGAACAGTACGATTGATACACGTGACAAACTTGAGCACTGTTGGCCCCTCATGCGTGCATGTTTTTGAGCCATGTGATGCTCAATTCGCTGCACTTCCCGTGACTGATGCACGGACGAGACAATCGTACCAAAAACAAATTTTTGAGAAATCCCACCAACAAGAAATTCTTAACTGTTTCCTTGTGGAAGCTGAATTTGTATCTGATATTTCTATTATAGATACCGGTAGGACTCTTGGACTGTAAGTTCTTCTTTTTCAAGGACAGACATAGCGCTACCTGGTGGTCCTTAAAAGCGGGTATCAGATTTAACTGCGCCAAATTAATTGCGAGAGAGGTTTGTAAACCGGCGCAAGGCAGTGCCATCCGGTGCCAATTTGTTAATTTTGTTAATTCTAAAATTGTGAATCTTTTGAAAAAAAAATCGCAATTAGCAAAATGGCGCAAAATGGCACAATCACTGCACCTTTCTTTGGAATGAATCTTAATCATTGTATGTACATTGGTTTTTAATTGTGATTTTTCCAAAAAGGTTATCTTGTATCTGATTTTGAGCCGAAACTGCAAATGTAACATTCCAGGCACGGTCATTTTGTTTGTATAGACATCAGTGTGACCGCAAGGGAAAATTGGCAAAAAAGTTGCCACAATAATTTGGCACAATTAGGTACAGTCCAAGGAGTCCACTTTAGTATCATACTATGGATCACCATGCAGTAGAAGTATGGAAGCGAGGTAAAATCGTTGTGACTACATGTACGTCTGGAAGGGAGAGAGACGGATCTCAATGTGGTGTAATTCACAAGTGCCTGGTTTGAGGATTTAATGCAATCATGTGTAAAAATTTGCAACATTTTCCTCTTGTCATTTGTACAGGTGTGAACAAATACGACAACACAATGTTGTTCTGGCACATGCAACTCTTACAGCTGTCCCCATGTTTGAAGAACAATGGTAGTCTTGTACATCATATACTCACCTCACGTATTAATAATTCTTTCACATTAGTTGTTTTCATCATGCAGGTACTGTATGATCAAACATATACATTGAGAAGGACACCATCACAACAGAAAGGGTTGTATCTAAAGATGCCCACTCATTGCTGCAAGTAGCACACTAGTATGACACATTTCATCATTCTGTTGGTCTTAAAAAATCTGGTCTTAAGATCTTAAAATGCATTGACTTTATTGGAACGGCATTGTCGAATATGACAACTAAATAGCCTTTCTAATCCGTGCAAAATCACATATGAACAACTATCATGTACTAATTCTGTGGAACCATTTAGTTAAAAGGAAAACCGATGACAACTCTCGAACTTTGGTCAAAGTGACAAAGACAGAAGGATGTTATAATTAAGGTACAACAAACTGACCATGTCATGGAAAAGATACTAGTAGCATCTTCACTGATTCTACATTCTGATTCTATTGTCTATAGTCACTATAATCTACAATTAAAGAAGCACCAACAACATTTTCTTATTCTGTTGATTCTACAAGGTCCACCCTCGTTGGTTACACCTACCATTTGGGCGTGTTTATAAGGTGTATCATATGTACAACACAATCCAGCTAGGTATTAGCACTCTCTCTCTCTCAAGCATTTTCACTCTGTTATCATCACCATGCTTTATGGTTGAATTATAATCATAACTTCAAATTTTCTATAACAACAAGAGAACCATGTGATTCCCTATGCTGCTTGGAATAGCAAAAAGAGTTCAATAAAGACATGGATGTCACGTATGGTGTTTTGATGATCCCCACCTTGAAGTGCATTCGGTATAAAGGAGTAAAAGGGCAGTTTGATAATAAAAACATTTGGCTCCCTTTACCGGCAACCACAGTTACCAATTGATTAAGATGGGTGGGTAATCAGGTGAAATCTTCATTGTCCTATACCATTGTGACTACAACGTAGAACTCTGATATTATATCCTGACATAAGGCACGTTTAACTGGGTCCCCGTCTAAATCTTAGAGAGAAGTTGTTTACATAGATCCTCTGGTACTCTGTCTGTCCACCACATGTGTCTGCTGCACTTTCACTGCTTTCTCAGCACCTTGTTGGCCCTCTTGTCAGCAAGCTGGATTCTGTCCACGTTGGAGTCAGCCTGGAACACAAACACAGTCTGAATATGCAGCAATTTAAAAAAAAAAATTCATACCACAAAACTATTCATTCAATCGTTTGTTCAGACCCTTCTAGTTCCTAGTGGCACATATGGCAGCAAGTTTCCTTGCTGCATGTTTCAGTAGCAGGGTATATTGTTACATGGAGGGGTTGCTAGCCCTTCCCCTTTAACGTGCTGGAGGCACAAAGTCAAACTCAGGACAGCCTATCGAAAGACGGGTAGAGCCCTAACCGAGATGTCCTTCCCAGGATTGAACAGGGGTCTCCAAGTTTGTTGACCAACAGCACACAATTACATCACCCAAATTTACATATCGTTACAAATCATCAAATTGAATGCTCATTACATGTGCACCAAATGCAGTCTTTGATTTATATACCATTCAGCGCATCTTTTTTATACGCCAAAAATAATTACTCAAGCAACTGGATAAAGTTTTGAAACAGTCAGACGTTTCAGACAGCATCCACTGTCTTTCGTCAGTGAAAGACAGTGGATGCTGTCTGAAACGTCTGACTGTTTCAAAACTTTATCCAGTTGCTTGAGTAATTATTTTTGGCGTATCTTACTACCTGGATGTCTAACTTTCATCAACATCTTTTTTATAGTCTTCAAATCTATCAAAGTCGATTATAACTACAAACACTACTTTTCAGTAACAACACTACCAATCCTGCCAGTAGCGTGTAGCGTGCGTAGTCCAGTGGTTAGCGATCTTGCCTTTGAAACTAGAAGCCGTGAGTTTGATCCCGGCTATGTCGCTCACCCGACATGCACGCAACCAGAAAGGGTCGCAGTCCTGGCGTTAAGCCGTGGTCCAATGTTCATTGTGCTTGTCAAAAAGAGCTAGGAGATTTCCCCGCTACAATGAACCTGTAAATACTATACATAGCGCCTCTCACGACCGGTGGAAGATTAGCTCTTCAGTGAGCTAAACTGGATCGAGATCACTTTCTTTTTTTTTTCCCTGCCCAGAGTTTCCACCCACCTTTGTTTCGATCCTGTCCAGTTGTGTGTTCTGCATGTCCAACTCATTGCCCATGTCCATGGCCATGTGCTTCAGGTTACCGATGATGCCGCCTACTTGGGTCAAATTCTCATTCATTTCATCTTCACGCGCATCGTTGGTCACCCTACAGTAAAGCCAACAATCACATTATTCGTCACCCTACAGAAAAACCAAGAATCTCATTATTGGTCACCCTACAGAAAAAACAAGGATCACATTATTGGTCACTCTACAGAAAACCAAGAATCACATTATTGGTCACCCTACAGAAAACCAAGCATCACATTATTGGTCACCCTACAGAAAACCAAGAATCACATTATTGGTCACCCTACAGAAAACCAAGAATCCCATTATTGGTGACCCTACAGAAAACCAAGAATCACATTATTGGTCACCCTACAGAAAACCAAGCATCACATTATTGGTCACCCTACAGAAAACCAAGCATCACATTATTGGTCACCCTACAGAAAACCAAGCATCACATTATTGGTCATTATTAGCCGAAATATATATCAAGGAGAAGAGAAAGATTACCCAACAAAACATGAATTTTCACAGGCCGAATGTTGAATGTTTTTATTTAATTTTTGGCAAGAAAAAAATGAAAAGCTAGTCAATGTGGGCACGCTGATGGATTTGATAATATTATATCATATTTCAGGACTATGGAAATATAGAATTGTGGATTTCTTGTACTTTTAAGTTAGAATTTGTCCTATACAAGAATGATGTTGTAGCTATCTCTACATCTCTACACTACTAACAAATCCACAAGGTGTTCACCACATGTTGGCACCTATGAAATTGAACTGCCCTTAGAAGTACTACTCTCCTCACCTGGTAATATAGTCGCCAGACACCTGCGGCCCATTGCGGTCGTCGGACATCCTGACCGGCTGGCTGGTAACGATCTTTCCGTCCTCGCCCGCCTTGAACGCCTGCTGGTAGCTGGAATTCTTCTCGAAACCGCGCCACCTGTTTTCAGTACAGAATGGAAGAATACAGCTGTTTAGGAAAGAGCTGTGCATTGGTACAATACTAGTACATATAGCTAGAATAAAACACAGGGTATTCCGTATCACCCGAGGTACCAGCCAGACCGCAATCTGACCCGCAGGAGGGCTGGGACCGAGAGTGATGCGGAATACACTGTGTTGTATTTTATTTATGTCATACCCACCCGAGAAGACACACATTTCAATGCGGAATGCGCCAGAAGTTGAGGGAGTTTTGTGTCCTCGAACAAAAAGCTGTAACAACATTGATTCCAACCTCCGAATCCAGTATTCTAATTTTCGACCGTGGCGCAACCGGCGCGTTCGAAATGCATTCTAAATATTCTATGGGAGCCCGTGTGATACAAGTAGAATGCTGTGTGATACAGAAAATTATCACACAATGCGGAATGTTCGTATTGAACGTTTTTGCAGCCCAGGTATGACATTAAGTCAATTAATTAGGTACAGGTCCAAAATACCAGAACCCTGCTGTGCTGGACTGGTAATAATCAGTTCAACCCTCATCAGGATGACAGGTCAAGGTATGGCCACTTTGACTGATAAAGTTACCATGAAATTACCGTGGCAGTGCACTGAAGCCACATTCATACTACACTGCAGCACAGAAAAACACCTTTGCATGGCTAGAGTCAAGTTCTCATCTGCGTTTTCATAAAAATATTACCTAGCATAATTAGATATTATGTTATCAGTTAAAACTTTTCTCCCTATTGAAAATCAACCATTATTTGAACAAGTAGTTCAGGCATCTGTACCTAAACCGGTACCTGTACCTAGAATTTGTTTAGGTACACAGCTCTAGAACTATTATAGCTAGTTAGTAACTTGTGAACAATTACTAGAATATTCATTTCGACATCAGGTATTTTGTGCATGCAAACAAACATGTCCAGAAATACTGTATCAGGTGAGACCTAGGGAAAAATGTGTTTCTAGTTACAGCAAAAACCTGCTTTTTTTTTCATTGGTTGACAGCTTTCAAAGGACATGCAATTTTTGGTTTGACATCACTCATCATCAGTGATGAAAATTTTGTAGAAACATCTCAACATTGCAACAGAAAATTGTGCTTGTACAATGTATAGTGTATGATTAAAATGTGCTATTTAAAACACTAGTGTACTGACGCATGTCAGTTCTATTTGTTAAACTGCATTTTTGGATCACTTTAGCCAAAATCTAAAAAGAAAGACAATCCCTACTAACCGACACTTATTTTTTCAGAAACCAGAAACGCAGCATTAACTTTCCTAGGCCTAAGGAGTCTGATAACAATCACAGCAAGAGATGACTTATCTATTAACTGTCAGGATATGTAGACCTCAGGGGTTTCTTCCTTGTATTTTTTCCTGACTGGGTTTTTCTATGAAAACCTAGATCCACCCCCGCCCCCATGCACCTGCTCCAAAGTTAACACCAAATAAGGGGCATGCACCGAGAGCGTTTACGTACTGTATGACATCACAGATGACGTCAAACATTCTTTTTTCATCTACACCATCAGACGCTATGGCTGTGGGACAAACGTGTGTGTGTACATGTAACCTAACGCTGCTCATCCTTAGATTAGAATCCCCTGGCAACATATCAACAACACTAATTTGCGTTGACAACCAAGGCAGAAACATAACTCAATATAACCCTTTGATAAGAGATTTCAAGACAAGGGAGTGTATGTCCACAATCAAGACACAAAAGACAACATGAAAAAAAGAAGCAATGAAAAAATTTTTCCTTTGCATACTTAAAAAATACATCTAGTCTTCTTGCAATCAAATATGTGGGCTACACATTGATTAGTATGGCACATGGCTTTCCCTCAGTTCTAATGTGAATCACATCTTTTAACATAAAATATGTTTCAATTTCCCTTTTGATTCCTCTCTTTTTAGATTTTGTACATATGGTCTTTCTCTACTTCTTCTACAGTCTTATTTCTGCATCTCCCAAACTTTTCCAACCAACCATTCCTATTATAACGACTGAATAGTTTTTCACACATTTCAAACTAGAGACTTCAAACTTATGTTACTTCTTCCCGAGCACAAGAGCTACCTACCACCCACAAATTGTGACCAGAACACAAGATATCAAAGCCAGAAGTTCTGCTGCAGTACTTAGAAAAGATGCCAGGGGGCCCAAAATCTAATCATTTCTTTGGAAGGACGACACCTAACCACAAACCAAATTTCATAACAATTCATCCATACATGTAGCTTCTTGAGTTATGCTGCTTAACATACATAGTATTACATAGTACATACAAACGCTACCCAAAACATAACCTTCTAGGTGAAGGTATTAAGGACAATAACGCGAAATACACCACAATGTATACTGACTTCTTCCAGGGACATACGCAGAGTCCGCAGCACTTCTCAAGGTTGGTCAGGTTGCGCTCCGCCTGGCGCATATCCTCGTTAATCCGATCGAGCCCCTCCTCAACACGATCAAGTTGCTCTGGTGGTGAAAAAAGACAGTTTCAGCTTAAAGTACCGGTAGTAGAACACAGTATTTTGCCTATGGGGATTTACATGGTTAAGGACCCCAAAGTGAGAAGATTCGACGCCTCAAATTTAAAGCAGGGTGGACAAGGAAATTACAAAAATCGTATACGTTTGACTTCAGGGTACAATCTACAAGATATGTGAAAATGAGCTAGAGTTTGCCTGCTCGTTCTCTTTTAAAAGCCTCTTTTATTTGACCCCCGGCAGAGGTCATCATATTGCAGCCAATGCACAGCAGTTGGCGGTAATCATATCCAGGCGCAAATTTACGCCAGCCAAAACAAACATCGTAATCCCGCTCACACAGTCTCAAAACTAACGTGTCCCTCTACCATTCACCACAATCTACGGCTCGCTGACATGCTCAGAAGAATGTCTACGGCTCTGTCAAGTTCTGTAACACACTACTTTATACCCGAACTACTATTGACCACGGGGGTCGTGGAGAAATACTGTGTTAGCCATAGTCCTAACCTACATACTAGTACATGTATAAGCTATCTTTTGTATGGGGTTACCTGTTGTGCCCTAAGGATAGTGTTAGTATTTGATGCTGACTAGTGTCTTGTGCTCCCCAAATCCTATACTGTAACAAAGGAAATGTTTGCAGTGGTTTTACGTTTGTGTTTTTCACGGTGGCCTCTTTGCCACAAACTTTAAACCCATGTGAACATTTCTCCTTTAACAGTAAAACCCTGCATGGCAGTTTCAACCGCTGGCAGTTTCAACCACAAACTGAAAGCCACTGCGAACACTCATTTTCTCCCTATCTTGAAGTTAAGTCCCTGTGAATATTTGCCCTTTTACAGTACATGTAGTTATCCTACAACGAGAGCAATATCAATATCTTTGTATGTACATCCATACACATGTTATTGAAGACATACCTAATATATATTTCAATATAGTGGCAACTGTCAATAAAAACGCTCCAATTATACAAGCAAGCAAGTGAAACTAGCTACAAGTATATTCTGCAGGCCTCTACAAAGTAGGGAGTTGCAATTTATTAATAGTCTGCTCAAGTGCTCTTAATCTTCTCAAGTCAGAACAGATCTCTTTTAAAACATCACGCAGCTGTGTTTGCAAGATGGTGTTCAATAAGGATCAACTGCATTTTAGGACAGCCCTCCATGAGAACATGGCATTAGTCAAGCTACTGTATGTGTCAATATGTCAAATTTCAAAAGGAATGACAAGGATAAGTAACATGCTTCTTGTCAGCTTATTGTAGTTCATACTATAAAATCTTGCAACTAGATTGTATTGCGGTGATTCTACCAGATTAGCTACGCCAGCTATTACTTAGATAGCCAACTATAGGATGTATTTGCCAGGGAAGTTTGGCCACCTTTTATTTGAAAGCGCAGTTGACATATTGCCTCACCATGGACTGACTCTACTGGCCAATTGTTCCTTTTTTTTGCCGATTTCTACCATCTATACACCCATAGGATGGCCTAGCCTTGTGGAGACTACTACAAGGGTCTGAATGAAAGAGTGCAAATTGTTACCTCCTTGTTCGTCCAGCATGACCAGTGTCTTGATACCAACATCTTGACTCTGAAAAAAAATCAGACTCACATTCAGGATTTGGTCACAAAGAGGATTTTTCAAAATGGTTTTGATAACAGAACTAGGTTATTGATCATAAATTATATCTAACCTTTCAAATTACATAGTAGAGAAACTCCACCAATATGTTGGAAGTAAAAAGAGAGTCACATTGGTTTGCAGGCAATTATTGTGTAACTATCATTAAATTTACCATCATCAAAAACGTGAAAGCAACATTTCTTTCTTTATACTTAGACTGCCACTACTAAAGAATAAAATTAAAACTATGTTTGCATGTACAGAGTAGACCACACATGATATATAACTGTGTACGGGTAGTATACGGTAGATTTTTCAGCTGTATCTCAGACTAATTCTAATACTCAGTAAATAGCAGACAAAAGTACTAGACAGTCAGTGCTGATATTCAAGCATATTGTAAAATAAGCTCATTACTGTAAGTTTTGAAATGTTCACGCCTTCACGATATTTTTTGTGGCGAACTCTCTGGTCCAAATTCACGACACAGCAAATACGCATTTCAAATGTATTACTACAGAATTGATTTCACTGCAAACTTAAAACAATACAAAAACCTCATTTTTCCCTCTACCATAAAATAAAGTCCCCACAAAAATGAAGAAATCTACAGTACATCGTTTGCTTAAGATTACACATGATACCTTGTTAAATAAATATATATATGTCAGCACCTATATAGTGTACAAATCTTGTTATAACATTCTTCAGTAAAACAGATATAAACAGAGGAAGTATGAAATTAATGTATACAAGCTTCATCAACTAATACAAACTCATGACAAAGAAGAAAACTGGCAACATCTGAAAAAGAAAGGATGCCTTCGTATCATCAATCAAAAGAAGAAAGGAACGGGTTGAATAAATATCTACCTTGTTATGAAGGTAGGGCAGAAATATAGCGACTGCATCGAATTGCGCTCGGAAATTGCGTCAACTTTGCAACTTTCGGCCAATTTTCTGTTGCAGTCACACTAATGTGCGATGCACAGTTAGGACATGTGACCTCTAGAAACAAAATGCTGCCCTCGGATGTCACAGTCTCAGTTTTGGCTCCAAATCAGATACAAGATAACCAGTGTTGCCACTGCAATGAAAGCCAATGTATAGTGATTCATCAAAAAGAGATTTGAAGTTTTGCGCCATTTTGCGTCTACATATTTGCACTGTTTTGCTAAATGCAAGACTTTTGTAAAATCTAAAGAAAATTAGCAATTTTAGGCGACCAATTGGCAACGATTAGCGTCATTTTCTGTCCTATCTTCTACAACAGGGAAAAAGACGATAAAAGTATGGTGCACATGGAAACTTTGCAGTGTTATGTGAAACGTTGGATAAGGTGCGTGAGGTGACTGCCGAGGGGAAACTGCTCCTCTTACCTGACTGGTGTTTTGACCTGTTCCAGAGACAGTGCAGGGGGCAAAGCACATGACAGGGGAGTGACAAATGACCCAGGGCTCAAAATTACACATTTCCATACAGCAAACATGTGAAAAAACATTCAGATCTACAGGCTAATTCATCTACAGAAACGGATGGTTAAAACTTGGGGTATCACATTCAAATGATGGACCAATGATGGTAAATTTTGAGCCCTGTATTTGACAAGGAATTACCAGGTTAACACATTGTCATAATAGTTATTGAAGTTGAAAGATCACATATAAAACTGTACATCCTTAGTTGTCCCAGAGAGCTGGATATTTTTCTGAATGGGCCAACAAATTTTTTGTTGTTATTGTCAGCATGGTCTAGATACTCCCTGCACACAATTTCAAAGAAGAGCATCATTGCATTCAAATTTCTCGTGTACGCCTAAATTCTAAGGCTAGGTGCACCAGTGCACCCATTCCCCAAAATGACTTTCAAGCCCTGTGTTGTACTGAATGTTGTACTTGTACTCAGTAACGAGCAATACCGGGTAAACAACAGTAATATTGATTTGTGTAGGCATGATTTATAATAAAAATGTGTTCAACATCTGATTCTTTTGTCTTCCTACAGTACAGCATAGCTGATAAAAGCATGACTTGATACTTATTCAGGTTAGGGAGACAAAATGAAAAGAAAAATGTAGCTCTGACTAAAACATCTGGGTGTAATGAAGGTAGTTCTGTCCACTGTCCTAATTGTTAAAGTTTGAGAAACAATTTGAGGTGGACATTAAAACTGTCATTGGATCTTTGATGCTGTTTGTTAGTTTTTGAACAAGAGAACTTGATTAAATGTTATACATTGGACTTTCATAATACTTATTGGAATAAAAATAAGCACTGAAAAGCAGTGTGTCTAGCTAAGTAGCCACATGGTAATATGGATACACATTGAAACATTGAATGTAAGTGACCACATAGTTTGATAAGAAAATACCAGAAACAGATTCACATCAGTTACAATGTCTAACATGGAAAGTGAGAACCAATACAGACTACACACTCAACATCAAGAATATGTAACAATAACCATCAAACAATCCCATTGGTACTTTGAAAGGATGTCAATTCAATACATACCTCTTCTGCCATCTGCAGCATTCGCCTGGTGCTCTCCAGAGACTGTAACATGGTAAAAATGCATTGAAATCCTCAAAATCATCACTCACTGAGACAAACAACATCTTAATGTTTTGATTTGACGTCATCTAAGCAAATCATCAGGCATCGGGGTGCGGATACGTCAGATGGCGTACAAAACAAGTATATTCACCCCCGGCTTTTACCCATATATGCGTATGAAAAACAGGAAGCAACAACAACAAATGTTGCAGCTATGTAAGCGTGGGTTTCCTGAGTGTGGTTATTAAACATGCATAAAGGCTTGCTTAAGAGCCCGTGGCTATTATACAACCACAGGTACATTTAGGCAATAAACAGCCATTAGGGTGCCCCAATTAAATTCTGTGGATAACGTCGGTCTGTGTGTTGACCTTTTTCCAGGGAGAAAAAAATAAAACAAACAAAATTGTGTTACACGAATAGAGTGGAGAAAATAGTGCACATTGGCATTCCTGACTTGAACTGAAGATGCCTTTGTAATTTCCTATGGACAAGTACAATATATTTTAAAAACAAGCCTCCTTGCAATACTGTGAATGCATTTAAGTTTGCGTGGTTTTTATTTTGCGGTAGGGAGAAAATTGGAGTGTTCGTGTTGGTTTTAAGTTTGCGTTTGAAACAATAGTAGCGCTAGTCATAGATGGGCAAAATTTTTTGCGGTGGTTTTAAGTTTGAGCTGAAGAGTTCACCACGAAAACCGTGAACATAAAACCACTGTGACACTTTTTGCCCATATATGACTGCATTTACAGTAATTGGTTTCTTCTTAGATTGAATGAACCATGGCATCATCGTCATTATTATATATCAGGAAAGAACTCTTTTGTTCCCCTTTTATAAGAGAGAGATGGCATCCATAGAATTAAATCCGGGCACCCTCATGCTCAGTGAGGACTACATGGGGACAAAGTAGGCGGCTTTGACGTCATGGAACTTTATGAACATGTGGTGCCGAGGACATTCACCTAACGTGGGAGGACCTGAGAGGCTGTGTGGATGGTGATTCAGCACCAAGGAAAGCATTGTGCCAATTCAAAAACTGGTCTGGTCTATTGAATACTCAGTAATTCTTGTTTCTTTCACTGTAACTTTATGTGCACTGTTTTCGCAGTAACCTCTATACCATGAAAAAACCTGTTCTTATTATTCATGATTCTTTCACACATCCGTTCTGTAAATCACTTGCCACTGCCGTGAAGTGAAAATGTCCATTTTCCTTACACCGTGAAATTTTGCTACCATGAAGATTAACTGAATTACAGCAAGCGCAAAACAATGCAACCGTTTACAGTGACTGATCTACGATCATCCACCTAGTAGACTTATTATCTTATACCTAGTACCTGGCTCCATTTTCAACTTTGACCTTTGAATGAATCACCACTATAAATATTTGCAGACAATGGCATACGGTAACCTTTTTAAACATCTCCCTGCTGCCTAACTCTGTAACCAATAGGGAATTGGGTGCCAAAAAATAAAACGGCTACTTCAGAGGTTAAAAGTACATGCTATCATAGTACTGCTTATTAGAAGCTTAAAGGACATAAGACACCAAAATACAACATTGTCTTATTATCTGAAATAGGAATAGCATCATTGAAAGAATATAAACGTTTAAAACAAATACACACCCTTCTGATGTTATCTAACATTGAACCATCAGAAACCATACTTCCATGGATCCAGTTCGTAATTCTTATCTGATCTTCTCACCAGGTGATTACATTAATCAGTGACTAATGCCTGCTCATGACGTCACAAGGAAGACGGCAGCCGGTTCGGAACCTTACACAACGGCTTGCGAAAAACATTATATAATGAGCAAACAGTGCTTGATTATCGTGATAACATTTGATTAAAGGACATAACAATATCTATTTCGTTTCCTTGTAAAATTAACGTTCTTTCCGAGCCGTTGTGCAAAGTTCCAAATCGGCTGCCACGTTCGTGTGTGACGTCATGAGCGGGCAAGTCACTCTTTAATGTAATTACCTGGTGGGAAGAATCAAAAGCTGGAGGTATGATGTTTTCATGGTTCGATGCTCAATAACATCCGAAGTGTGAATATTTTGTAAAAATTTCTATGTTATTAAACAATAGTATTATGTTTTATGTAATTTTCGGAAATTCTTGATGTTTATGTCATTGGTGTCTTATACCCTTTAAAATTCTGACAATTCTCTACCAAAATCATTTGCATGTACATACTACATTTTTTTACATGCTAAATTAACTTGATATCTCTACTTACAAATTTTTCATGCACAAATTATTCCAGAAAACCTATCCCCAGAACTGGTAATAAATAACTTTATTGCAAGTTCATGCCCGAAGGCTAATTGCAGACAAACAAGTGCATGGAAATACATGGGAATCGATATAGTTATCTAGTCTACAATGAAAGTTTTATGCTAACTAAGGTTGACTATGGTTGGGTTTGACTTCTTTTATATATATAATAAAGAAGGGACGGAAGAAATAAGGGCTCTCATAGACTGAATTCAATCAGGGAACCCATACAGAGTTTTACAAGAAAGGAAGGTGTGGTATAATTGACTATTCACATCCCTGGTAACAGTACTATTCAAGTGTTTGGTTACCATGGCTACCTCTAGTTGAGATGTGCTAATTAGCATCAGAGAGCAGCCATATCAATAGACACATTCATTTTCAGAAAATGCCATTTGCTAAAAATTAACAGTTCCTTTGTTGTTGTTGCATAATCCTCAAGCTCCATTCTGTAGGAAGAGAGGAGTGCCAGTTGAAGCGCTTATGCCACCAACGACACTGAAAATACAACTGTTCCTGATAACATTCAACCATAAGTATTTTCAATGAACAAAGACGTTGGTACAAAATATACACCCTTCTGAATCTGATGCTAGGGAACAGCGAACCTTTCAACTCGTACTTCCAGTTCTTGATTCCTGCCAACAGGTAATCAAATTAGATTCCACCAATGACATCACAGTGAACATGGCAGCCAGTTTGGAACCTAGAACTGCGGTTCACGGAAAAATTCTTTTGTGAAGGAAACAATGCATAATCATCGTGATTACATACAATTGAAAGTTCTTCTAATGTCTGATTCTCAAAATAGCATTTTTTGCAAGTCGGTTGCCAGGTTCTGAACCGGCTGCCTGCCTTGTTCACTATGACACAATTTGATTACCTAGCAGCAGGAAGAAAAAAACTGCAGGGCAAGCAAGATTTGCATCTTTAGTAAGATTCGATGCTCCCTAACATCAGAAGGGTGTATACTTTGTACAGACATCTATGTTCAATGAAAAATACACTTATCATGACTATGACACCATTAGTGGGGCTTAATTTGATTACCTAGCAGCAGGAATAAAAAACTGCAGGGCAAGCAAGATTTGCATTGTAAGATTCGATGTTCCCTAACATCAAAAGGGTGTATATTTTGTACAGACATCTATGTTCAACAAATAATATACTTATCATGACTATGACACCATTGGTGGGGCTTAATTTGATTACCTAGCAGCAGGAATAAAAATGTGTATATTTTGTACAGACATCTACATGTATGTTCAATAAATAATATGATCATGGTAGAATGAAATCAGGGTATTTAGGGACTGTTGTATTTCAGTGTTAATGGTGGCAGAGTAAGCACTTTAAAGTTTAACGTCTACATGTGTTGCTCGATATGAATTTTTTTTTAACATATGTTGAGTAAGTACTTACGTCATCTGTATTAGCAAGGAGGTGTCTATATAACCTCCTTGGTATCAGGAGGGTGTATATTTTGTACAGACATCCATGTTCAATATAAATAACATACTTAAATCATGATAGAATGTATAATTAGGGACTGTTGTATTTCAGTGTCAACGGTGGAAGAGCAAGCACTTAAACGTCTACAAATTGTGTTGCTCAATATGAAGATGAATTTTAACATATGTTGAGTACTTACATCATCTGTGGTTTGGTCCATTTTCTGCTGCATGTTGTACAGCTCATCTCGCATGTCCTCCTCAGTGGCCATGTTGACAACAACCAGGCTACATCAAAAACAAGAAAAATGACTGTCTCAACTGAAGGCTTTGGGTACAATTTGTACAAAGAGAAAAATACACTATATTCTTCATTCAAATATCACCCTTGCAGACATACAAATGGTTGTCGGAATGACGTCAATATTACATGTAGCAATTACTCATATAAGAAAACACCCCCACACTTATATAACCATGGTGCAATCACAATCCAAATAAATAGCACTTATCAGAACTAGAATACAACAGAATAATTATCTAGCTAGAGTTAGTAGAAAATCTGTGTCATTAACCAAAATCCTACCATGGTCTACAGTAGAAGATTAAATACTGTCCTGAAAAGCTGCCCTATAAAACGATTTTTAATATACTAGAAAGGTACGGGTCTCTCCAGAAATATAGAGCAGGATGGAGGCGTGGTGCCAAGCACAGGATACGTGTCGCAGGCTTTTTATTTTGTCCCGTTTCTTTATATCAGCCCACACATGTTGCCAGCCCACGACATAAAGAAAACGGGACACAGTAGAAAGCCTGACACAGACGCCTAAAAACATGTCAAAAACCAGTCAGATCAGCCCAACCTCTGCTTGGGGAGTAAGTCACTGTTGCATAATTTTTGCCTTTTCCAAACACAAATGGAAGTCATTTCCTGCGAGTTTTAGGCAAAATTATTGAGGAAATATTGAATAAAGAAATACCCCAACTTTGGAAATCAACAGCATGGATATCGATGAAGCTGGAATTATAACAGGATGGAGCAGCACCACTGGGAATGTTTGTTTCTTGATGCATGTATGTAAACACTCGCATACAAGCATTGTTCCCATTGTGTACACATACATGCATATGTTGTTGGCTCCTTTTCAGTTTCAAAGTGCTTCTGTTCCGAATCCCAACACAGCTTTGTTTTGTGTTGCAATCATAGCCTCATGACCAACAAAGGAAATGCCATGTCCAAAAGTCTCCCAAGAGGATTTGGCTGAAGGACAATAGCATATTGTTTGCATACTAGTATTGTCTGCCATCTTCTCCCATTTATGTTTATTAGTTTATAACTAGTACATATATAGATTGTAATTCACAGTGATGAATTTTCTTCATACAAATATATTCACATTTATATTACACTGTGACATCGTGTTCCTATTCCATATATTTCCATTCTCTTCTAGATAGAAGATTGCAACCTTAAAACTAATAAAAGTGAGCAATCAGCGACCTAATAATAAAGTAATATTGAAACCAACATACACACATACCAGACGAACAGGAGAATAAAAATATTAATTTCTGTGCTTCTATGAAGTTCTAGTTTGATGTGCTTATATAATTAGTGTCTGAGAGTGAGATGCCCATTGAAATGTAGTTCCAAAGTTCATCCACAGTTCATGCTAATGCAAGCGCCAATCAAACCACTACAAGTGTACAAGAACCCTTACCATACACAACAACATTCTAGTGCTATCACCTGCCACTTATTTGATGTGGTCTGAACACTAGGCAGACATGATGAAGACATTCATTCATGAAGATCGGCATTTTCTTGTCTGTCTGCTACAGCTAAAATTTGCCAAAATTGCCAGGGAGGAACCAGAAGAAACTGGCCCTTACTCAAAAGCAGAATGTTAGTTGTAAGAATAAGTACAGCATGCATACTACCTTCATCGTTTGTGAAATCTGAAACATTAAAATCATAAGCTGGCACCTTTAATGTTACCAGTCTGTAAAGGTATAGTAGGTAAAGGTAGACAGTCCAATAGCCTTTTTGAGGCTGTAAGGACAGTGGGTTGTTATCCACTTTATCTCTTGTATGGTTATTGGAAGGCGGAGCCCATCCCTGTCCTTCCATCACCTTTTACCTCCCTCGCCTTTTACCTCCCTAAAAATAGTCAAGTACCCATTTACATCTGGGTGGAGTGAGGAAAGTTGTGTTAAGTGCCTTTCCCAAGGACAAAATGCCTAGCCAGAAATTGAACCCGGGACATCTCGATCTTGTGTCTGCTTGCCTAGCCACTTCGCCATTCGACATTTATATTCTGCATAGGGACATAATATTCCTGCTGTTACTGGTACCATACAGTTAGACTCTGTCTTTATATCATAACAAGATTGTTTTGCCATCACAAAAGGTAAACATATCAATCAATATTCTATGTTTATATGTACATATGAATGCTGCAACCTGAATTCCTTTCTGATGACAGATACGTCACATGTTTAACCTTTGCACTGCTGATTTCTGCTGTAACCAAGACAAATTTGGTGCCTGAATGATTGATCATTCCATAGATTAAGAAAGGTTAACACCTACCCAACAGATGTCCTTGTGTCAGTCATTGGTCATATTCTATATAAGCCTATCGCATATATACATTACGGACATATACTCCACTAAAGGACATTGGCAATTGGCATGCCAAATCTGACAAGTGACCACGAGAAAAAATTTTGGTTTCAGGCCATACCATTCGTAGGCATTACTACAATATATGGGGGTGACAAAGTGATCAAATTTACATTTACTTCAGAGCTCATTGACAGAGTCTCTTTATTTGTTGAAAACCGTGCTTTGGAAAGTAAACATTCGCATTCCATAAAACAGTGTTGTGTCTACAAGTACAAGGCATCATGACTCATACACCTTGACAATGGGCCGATTAGTCAAACTACCTTTGTTTGTTCGTTCAGACCATTGTTCTGGTGCGTAATGGCACACAGGGTAGCAAGTTTCCTTGCTGTTTCAGTAGCAGGGTATATTTTACAGAGAGGAGTTTCTAGCCCTTCCCCTTTAACGTGCTCCAAGCACCTCCTGGAACACAGGAATTACATTTTATATCCCTTCTGAAAGACGGATGCAGCCCCAACAGAAATGCCCGCAACCCAAACAAGGACATTATTGTTTTGAATCGCTTGCAAGGTACACCTACAACAACCCCAATGATGTACTAACAGCACAATAATCTGAACAAAATATGATTGTTGAAGATGTAATCAGAAGAGTATATTTGAAAATTTCCAATATATGTTTATTGAAATTATGGAAATGTTTTACTGGATCTACCAAGCATCACTTGCTGTACAGAATGTCAACAGGTGCAAGAAGGTAGAGATCAAAGGTCGGCTCTCAATCATGATCAGCAGGTACACATAATTTATTTGGCGTGGGCGGCCATACGTCTGCTGATTTAAATCATCACGTCATCGATCGTTCCCAGGAACTTTGTAAACATAATAAAAAATCTTACCGGTACAGCAACTGTGATTTCTAGGAGCTGAACATCGCAAGTACTTTAGTCTAGCAAACCTACTATGGCCTGATCATGAGTTTATTTGTAACAGATTTGTGGAATATGAAACTACGACAAAATTCGGTTTGCTACAAATTTTAGTACCACAGCTAAGTCACAACCAGAGGAGTACATCATGTGTTTGACTGAGTCGGGCTATTGGACCCTCTCAGGCTGACTGGACCTTCTCTGGCTAGCATACTACGATTTTCGCGCCCGGTGTGGATCTGCTTGGAGATTAGAGTCAAAGTGTCAACCTCGCCCTGCAAAAGACACTAGAGGGTTCGACCGACACGACAGACGAGAAACTAGCAAGTACTAAAACTTACCGTGACTTATAAGGTCTTGTAAAGTTCCAGACAAAGGGCGGAGGCAAACCTAGAACTGCAGTCACTCTGCACTGGCTACACTAACGTTACTGTCTTGGGTCTTACAACATCAATGTTCCAACTTCGCCACTTCCGCCCCCAAGAGACACGTCATGCGGAATTTTCCACTCTAGTGAGGAACACGGATCTAGCTATAGCTTTTTTTAATAGTTAAATGTTCCTCTTATTTCACAAATAAGGATTGATTTATAGCCAAACATATAGCTATATGTCTTTAAAATTCTCTAAGGTGTTTTACATTAATCTAGATCGGCCTTTGTATGAATTGTATAAGATAAAAAATTAGTTGAACCCCCTTTTAGGTATTTAGACCGTGCCTACCTTGCTAAACAATGGTTTTACGTACGCCCCATCTGATTGGTCAAAATGTAGGCCAGCCGCTAATCGTAGCCAATGAACAATGGTTTAAGTGAAAGTAGTCGTAAGAAAATGATTGGTATCCCGTCATGCTCCTCGCTGTGACCCAAAATGGCGGAGCTCTGGTTATTTTTACCACTTTTTGTCTGATAAAGTCCTCATTGTCTTCACTCTGTCCCATAGTGGAGTACAGATTTATTCCTTCATGTAGGATTTATCCTATTCAACCCCCTTTCTGTTAAATAAGTCGAATGATAAATGCTAAACGGCATAAGTACATGCCTAAAGTGCTAAGGAGCACGCTGGATTTCGAAGACGCTCATTTGCATATCTAAAGGTGTGTGTCTTGAATGAACGGCAGTTTTGACCGTTGGTAGTGTATACAAGTCATGTGTACACGGAGGCACGTAATATTACCCTGCTTGTTTGGTATCCGGGTCGACATGAAGGGCTTCTTGGAGTGTTTGAGGTAAGATTTAAAAGTTGTTACAAGGTCGCAAATCGATCTGTTATGACTTTGGCAATACACCCATGTTGACAAACTGTTAGAGATGCCGACTGTAATGGCAAACTGAATTTAACATTTGACAGCATGAGAATTAGCTGGTGGCGTATTGAGTTACATGTTTAGAGTAGCCAACGATGTATGTCCACTCGCCTTTGTTGTCTAACATGGAACGGTTATTCGGTATTTTGGCTCTTATGGGCTATCACATTCCGTGTAGAGGACTTGTTACCCTCCATAGATTCTTTGTATCTGTTCTAAGTGTTTGGTATAAACATGTTGGGAAAACACCGAAGTAGTTTGCACAAGAGTTATGACACTAATCGTTTAAGCCAATTTAGCCACTTCAGTTCAAATGTAAGTAACTACCAAAGTAGGTATACTAATTAGCCTCTTATCTTGTTTTAACTTTATTGTAGGCCAAATAAAAAGATAACCACCATTTGCAATCTCACACAATTCATGTATATAACAATTTTGCAGGCAAATAGAGGTAGATAGCTTGATGCACCATTTCTTTGCAAATTCTCTAAATGTTATGGAATCTATTGATTGTGTTATGCCGAAAGGAAATTATACAAGCAAGAACAACACAGATAAATATGCTACATTTGTATATCAACATCTTTGCGTGCATAGATTTAAAGATATTTTGGAAGACAAGGTCTCTAGAATTTTTGTTTTTCTAGGTTTGATATCATATTTTCTTGTATTATTATACTGCTTGTTCCTCACATTGATATGGTCAAGGCATGTCATTTGTGGGTGAAAGGAATTGTCTTACGATAGTAATGTACCTTGTTGCCCCAATTAACGACCTATATATAATTTTGCAATGTTTCGTTGAAAGGTATGAGTAAAACCACCATGGCTAAAGAAAAGATTATCTGCAAGCTGTGCAAGATAGTGTACACAACTAAAGAGGTAAGTTACAGTAGCAAATGCTTGAATCATACCAAAGTTATGGTTGTTTGCACTTGAAAGTAAAATAATATATTCTTTTCAGGAAAGAGAGAGATAATGTAACTACTGTAGTCACTTTTGAGTTTTCAAACTACTGTATATGTATACAAGTCATTTATGTTACTAGTACTGAGATCTAAATCCAGAAAACCACAGAAAACAAATTTGTATGATAACACTCCATGTCAAAGTCAAACATTCAATCTCAATGATCATAGCTGTACACTTTGTAGTTTAAGACACTCGAGTCGGTAGACTCTTCAAAGAGAAATATTTATACTGATCTAACATCTAAGTATGGCCTGAACCTTTCATTGTTTTTAGGAGTTGGAAGAACACAGTTGGAGCCTCCTTCATCATAAAGAGTATGAGGCTCAGCATGGCAAGTAAGTGCAATTTCTTATTGCTTATTAAATTTTGCCATAATCATGCACAGTTTAATATCTTCCACATCCTTTCTTTCATTTTTCGAAAAAGTTTTTTTATACACAGTTCTGCTCAAAAATTTCTGCTAAACAGGTGATTAATCAACAGTGTCCAAATGACTTTGAAAAACTTGCGTCTCTCTCTCATTGCCAGGAACTCTGCCCATGACTGTAACTTGTGCCACACTACATGTGTGGGCCTGTCAGCCTATGTGAAACACCTGAACTCTGATACACACCGCCACAATAGACAGCAGCGTCTGGAGGGAAAGAAGGTCTCCCCACCGAAAGAAAGGTCAGTAATAGATTTTACAGCACGGTAAAGTCCTAATTGATATCAGCCCTACAGCTTTGGCTATGACAAAATAAAATAGTCCTGAACGAGAATGACAGTCTCTGACACATAGGCCATACATGTAACTTATAAGCTGACTCAGGTCTGTTGCAAGGTTCTTTTCTTTAGATCTGCTTTTCTTTGCACTACCAAAAAAGAACAAGAAGTGAACAATCAAAATCCTTTTTACTTAAAACTTTATCTGGAATACATCTATTTGTGTCAGGTTACCAAAACTTAAAAGGCATGTTTTTTTCTCTGTTGTTTTTTGTCCAGCAAGTTGAAACCATAGTATGCAAAAATATATTATATAGTAAGGTGTTGTTCATGGATGTGTAAATACAAGCTTTTCTAAGTACATGTACATAAGCCTTTGTACAACAGATCACCTATGCAGTAGTTGTATTGATTAAGTCATAATGCCTGAGATTAGTCTTACACTATTGATGTTTATCCTTTCATCCCCACAGGGACAATACTAGATCTCACAGGAGATTCTCCCCTCCTGATAAAGCCAAGCCACCTGTCAGATCTTCCAGTAGAAAGGGATGCTATCAAGGTACTCCCGAGGGGCAGGATGCCTGGACTGGGGGGGCAGGGAATAGTAGTCAAGGGATGAGGAGGGGTAGACAGAGACGCTGGGATCAGGACCCTCACCAAACACATGCTAGGGAAGGACACAGACGATGGGATGATCAGGCAAGAAGCCCTGTCGGTACACCCCCGGCGATCTCACCAAGATGGAACAATCCGCCAGGTGAGCAGTACCCGTCTGCTGACAGACACCAGTCGGCAGGTGGGCAGCAGTGGTCCCAACAAAGCCCAGCTCCGTTCCACCAGAACATGGCCACACCACAGAACTGCTACTACGTAGATTCATTCGCGTACGAAGACGGGTTCCAAAACTTTAACCACGAGTACCCTGGACCCAACAGGTACAGACAAGACAGCCATAGATTCGGTAGGGAAGCAGAGAGGCCACGGTCACGCGAACGGAGATATTCGCCGTATCATTTAAGAAATAGAGGAAGAGGGTCAAGAGAAGCGGCGGCTCATATGCAAGAAGATTCTTTTCTGCATCAGAGAAGGCCCTCTGCTGGCATGAACCAGGAAAGGGATAGGGTTCCTGTTGGTATACATGGTAGAGATAGGGATCCAAATGTCCCAGAGAAAGAACTTGAAAGGCCAGCTAAAGACAGTATACAATCAGGTCATATGCAAAGCCCTTCTGATTGTAGAGATAACAACAGTGTTTTAAACATCTCCTCAAGTAGATACAGATGGTGGAGATCAGGCAATGGAACGGGAGACCGAGAAAAGGACCATGGAAGGCACGAAAGTTCCAAAAAACCTAATTCTCTGCCATCGTCACCAAGGACAAACACGCAGCCGTTGGAGCGAAGGCGGTCACTTGACTACTCACTTGAAACTGCAGAAAGAGAGTCTGACTCAAACCTACGATCAGAACAGAAAGCAGAAGAGAGAACTTCATCAGAAACAGAGAGACGAAGCGAAACGTCACACAGTTCTCGCAAATCCTCCGTGGAAACCCCAGTCATGAAAGCTGCGTTGCTTGAGTTAAGCAAAGTGAGAAAAGGTAGTTTCAAGCCCACCGAAAAGGACACACCCAAGCCCACGGTAGAAAACACAGAAAAGTCCAAGGTAGACAGGGATTCTTATGTCCAACAGGTTCTCAGTAGAGCAGAGAATCTGGGCAATCTTCTCAGGGCCAAAAGGCAAGAAGAGAGTGAGAGGCAGCCCGTTTCCTTGGAACAGAAGGTGAAAAGAAGGATGGAAAGGTTTCTCACACCTAGAGGGGAACAAAAAGGGAAGACAGGGGAAGGCCATGAAGAAGCTAGTGCTCAAGTGAGTAAATATGATTTTGCTTACTCCTCTTCTTTTGTCGTCCTCAATTGAGATGGAGCATGATCCTTTTTCAAGAAGCTACATGTGAAATGCGGCTTCGCTATGGGCCATGTTTTTAGCCAAGCACAACAGACTTCCCTACTTTTTTTTTATAACATAAGTGTGTTAAATTCTTTTACAAAGGGGCCGTTGACAACTTTGATTTGGTCATTTTAACAAAGTTTATTTCATGCTGGTCGCACAGTCAAAACAGCAGGAAGAGAGTCAAAGGTGGTCCCATACTAAGGACAATGTTGCATCAGCCAGACAGTCCAGCACTGCCCCCCTCCCCACCGAGTTGCTGGATGACTACAATGAAGTTTCCATGGACACGGAAGACAGCAACGATGAGCGTCCAGGTACTTAACCAAGCAACATTAGGGCCGGAAAAGTGGATTTTGAAAATTAATTTATTTAGTCATTTCTATACATGATTAGTTCAAACAACACTGGACCCTTAAAGTTTCTAAAGTCTCCTCCGAACAACTGAACTCTACCTTTTATCAATAGTAGATCTTGTTATACATGTACATAGAGATGTACTTAACAAAGAAATGTTACTTTTTATTTTCACAGGACTCCTGCTAGAAGCAGCAGCTACTGTCCCTCCACACCCAGAGGTGAGTTATTCCCAAAACGTCATATGTAGTTAATTGCGATAGTATGGCTTTTGGTAGTTTAACACAATTGCTTTATGTTTTAAATGAGACAAGCAGCTAGTAATATGTTGCACAACTAGGATGTTTCTTGTGTTTTTAGGTGGTTGACAGAAAGGGGAGTTCTCGTCTTGACGGAAGCTACCTGCAGATACTGCCCGAGAGGGATGGGAAGAAAGTCGGAGAAGACTCCGACACAGATAGTAGGCCAACGAAAGATATCTCCTTTGAACCATCACAAAGAACAGCACACCAGAAAGGAGAATCACTAGCAACAAGCCATCTTCCTGTGCTGATGTCACATGCCCCTTCCTCTACACAAGCTTCAGCAATGAATATTGTTAAGGTCTGTACAGACACACCATTGCATGCAACAAAAGACACCTCTCTAACTACCTCATCGCCTACTACTAAAACTTCACCAGAGTCTCCAAGAACTTTCTCCCTCGAAGCCTTTAGGGCCAAGTACAGCCACTCAAAGTCTTCCTTTCCTCCTTACCCCCAGGACTCCTTTAAGTCTCCTCCCACTGTCTCAAAAGGCAAAGATTTGAGGAGCAGTAGCGGGAGTGCAGAAACTGCAGTACTGGGGAGGTCCACTAGTTGTCCCGACGAGAGACATCCTAGAAACCCGAGTAGTTGCGACGGTAGCGGAAGGAGAATCAGCGATAACGCCGCCTCTCCGAGCGAAGGGCGCGTCAGGAGAACTAGCGAAAGCGACAGTAGCGACTCGGAAGGAGCCGCAGCGAAAGTGCTTGAGAAACTCCAACTCCCGCCACACCTTCAGAAAGAGCTGGGAAAGTACCTGTCTACCAAGAACAAGATGGGTAGCGGGACAATGCAGCCGAACATCGCGGGAGCGCGCAGCAGGCTGAAGCCGGGGAGCAGCCAACGGAAGGGAGAGGTTACGGAGACAGGACTTCCCTCGGCGCTCATCCAGTTCCTGAACTCTCCCAAATCACGGAACAAGCAACACCAACAGTGGAGCCAGCTGGTGCAACATCAACAGGTTAGTGGAAGTCTGTACAGACATGTGTGTGTTGTACAGAGCACATGTACACTGAATGGCATTTACACCTAGCTTTGCAGTTACTAGATTATCACACACGGTTACTAGAGAACATAATAGAAAAAGCGAAAAGTCATCTTGTAGTTCCTTTTTTATGTAAACATGTAACAGATTCAGTTATAGTCACAATTTTTTACTGACTTTTCTATTCTTGCAGTTTGAAATTTTTTTTTTTGTTATGGCATGAACACATGCCCAGTAATGTATGGTAAGATTCATAAATTGTTTTGTGATGAGAACTAGAAACCACCAACAAATATTTGTTAGTAATAATGATGATAACCTTAATTGTACATTCATTAATAGCTTGAGGTGATATTACTAAAATCCAGTCACTGATAAGGCTTTTTGCCCTATAGACAGTCATAATAAAGTTTTCCCTGTGCAATTTTTTTTCTAAGGGCCAGAAACAAAAAGCGACCAGACTCCCTAGGTTTGGCCTCCAGCTCGGACCACCTTCCCTCTCCAGTAACCAAAGCGACCTGGACCCACAAGCCATCACTATCAACCTACAGGACATAGCCTTGCACGAACTGTCAATGGAACAACTCAAGGAGATCAGTGAGGCTGCAGCAGAGTTAAACATTACTGCAGACAGCGACCAAGAAACAGGGGATAGGTCCCAGGAACCAGACTGTTTAACAGCAGGAAGCAGTGTTAGAGTGAAGGTAGAGCGCCCGTCTGACGACGTACCAACGTTGGAGGAATCACCACCAGTATCAAACTCTCAGACAAGTTCACAGAGGAGGCAAAGACATCGGCGCGTCTCAGCACAAGCATCGGAAGACGACTTACCACGTTTGGAGGAACTACCGCCGGTATCAAACTCTCAGACAAGTTCCAGTTCACTTAGGATACAGAGACGCCGACGCGTCTCAACACAGGTGTCGGAAGAACGCGCAGATGTGACTGTAATTCCTTCCCACTTGTCTCAGCTGAACACAGAAATAGCCACAGTAAAGCAGGAACCTGGGCCAACATCGATACAAAGAGATACAGAGCCATGTGAGCATGTACAGTCTGAGCTCACAGACAACGTTCCCCGCTCCAACGATGAGGGACACCAGTCTGAGCCGGTGCGACTTTCCGCTGTTGAAAAAGAGACTCCAGTTACAGCTCCTACACAAAAGGAGTCCCCCCTGCCATGTAGTGTTGTCGTCAAGCAGGAGAAAGAGAATGTAGATGTTGTGGCAGCCTCACCAGAGGAAGAACTTCAGGTGAATACTAGAGAAGAGAAGAACACTAGAAACAAAAGGACGTACGCGAAAGTTGATGCAACTGAAGAATCAGGTGCCGCAGGTGGTACAGTACTAGAGCAGGCTAAGAAGAGGAAACCACAGGACGGTTCGGAGTCGGAGGCGAGTCCGGGGGTGAACTTGAACCACCTGCTGACCATCTCGCTGCAGGAGGAGGGGCTGCACAGGAAGCAGGCTGCCGTGGAGCAGCGTATCGCCGAGGTCAAGGTCATCATGCAGAAAGCTGTGGATGAGCTGCACCAACTGGAGGTCAAGAAGGCTCAGGTGGGAAAAACCTATATTCTATCTTACGGACAATGTCGAAAGATTTGCATTTCAAAGGAAAGCTACACAAAGAATTGAAATGCCAACTATACTATGCTTGATATACCCCAAAGTCAAGTTGTTTCACATAAGTTCGTCATAGTTCTGGGATCTTCCACCGTTTGCAACTTATGTCGTGCTGATGCCTTCTCACCTGATGATTGAATTGTATGACATCAGTGTTCTAAATTTCCCAAACAGAATGAATAGTGCTTTTCAAACTGGCTTTCATGAGGATGGAGGTCGAGGAATTTTCCCTCGACTTTGAGGGAATGATCGAGATAGTGGGCTTTTAATTCAGAAAGTTCCTTGAAATCCATCCTCCGGAAAGTCAGTTTGAAAAGCACTATTCATTGTCTTGAAATGTTGTTTACCTAGATGTCTAACCTTAATAAACTAGTCCTTAAAAATTGTAATTTCCTAAGACATACATACATGTACATGTACTTACTATATGTTAACTTACTTTGATTTATTGCAATTTTTTCTTTCTGTTCTTTTGAAGTTAAGACGCATACACAGAAAAGATTTGCATGGGTACATACCTATAGTCTATAGAAAAGTAATATACATGTGAACCATATGCATGCTCCTTACACCGATGTCTTTTTTCCAGGTTGTTCAACAGGTGTCCCACCTCAGACAGAAGAGACTGGAGATTCTACAGGGGGCCGTTTCACAGCGGAGCTCTGCTTCAAACTCACGAGCGTCAACCACCGTGGCCTCCCCAACCCACAGCACCCCCAGGGACCAGTCTCCCCGTCCCCCCTCGGTCACCGAACAAAGCAAGACCGCCGCGACGCACAACACAACTCTATCCGCCTTAGACCAAAGTGCCATCTCCTCAGCTAACAACAGTGGTGTCCAGTCCCAGCTGACTGTTCAGATTGACAGCAGTTTGAATCTCTCCCTCGGAGACACCACAGTGGTGAGAGTGAAGGAGGAGCCCGTGTCACCCACAAGTCTGTCTGCGCAAGGTGTCAGTCAATACGCCACGCCTCCAGAATTTATGATGTCGCGATCCCTTGCCGACGCCAGACGATCAGAATCCTATGCAAGTCTTCCGACTAATTCTACTGCTAAACAAAAAGACAAGTCTGCAAAATCCTCCCACGGTTCATACAACGACAGTGTCGTCAGCCAACCCAACACTCCCGTCGATACCTCCGCACAAAATCTGCTTTCCAGCAGTGGTAACGTGAGGAGGAAAAACACTGCTCCCATCTTTCCCACATTAGATTTCAGTGATGCAGAGGAACCACAGACCCAGCCATTGACTCCTGTAGAACAGCAGACTAAGGCAGGGAAAGCTGCCAGTGTTATAGATCTCGGGGGCGATGAGAAGGCAAAGAGTCAGTACCAGAGCCCCATGCTCAAACAATTGGCTGCTAACTTTCAACAGCTGAGAAGTGCCTCCCAAAACTTCCTTCAGGAGAGTGAAAACATTGTTAGTACCCCTCAAAGCACGCCCGTGGTGTCCATACACGGAGCGAAGACAGGTAGCGGCGACGCAGCTCTATGCAGTGTGGATGACTTGCTGCTTGCCCAGCCTGGTACATCAAGAAAGGACGGTGCCACAGGTACAGAAAAACAACAGAAACCAACGAGAAAGGGCAAGAAGAAGAAGGAGGCACGGACAGATAATCAAATGAGGCCGCCAAGCAGGGCATCCAGTGTAGACAGCGTCGGGAGCTCCAAAGGGACGAAGAAAAAGAAGAAGAAGAGAAAGGCTTTCTTTCAGGCAGCGCCGTCAGAGACAAGTCCCGACGATCACCCGCGTGGGCCCAGAAGGAAGCCTAAATCGGCAAAGAAGGCGTCGGCAGCAAAGTCCGTACGCAAAGGCGGCCAAGCAGAGAAACGTCCTGACAGAGACAGCTTCTCGGAGATTGTGGACAGCGTGCTGTCCCAGCCCAGGAAGGTGATGAAGAGTCCCGACAGCACGGAACAGGTCCCGGGGGAGCTGCCCAACCCGACCAGCCCTGCCGAGAGCGTGTCGATGATCGACGTACCCAAAGAGGAGGCCGAAGTGTTGGTCATTGATTCGGACGAGGAGAATAAACAAGACCAGGTCAGTGGTTGTTATTGATTATTAACTGTTACGGTTCTTGATCCTTTGTTGTATTTATTCAGTCGTTATCTATGAATTAATCAGCATGTACTTATCACTTTACTAGTTGTTTTACGTACATTTGTATTAGCTGTTTTGTAATCACTTAATTTTCTGCTTTTATTCAGCTGTTTCAGCTATTATATTCAGATAAGGGAGAGACCATGCACAGACCAAATTGGTGACTCTCACTCCTGCACTTTCTATCTTTTGCTTGAAACTGTAGATTGTGTTTTTTAACATGTGAGAATTAAAAGATACAAATACCTTACAATACAATACAGGTCACTTCCAGCCACCCCACCCCTACTGAAGAACAGAACGTGGTGTCGTCTACCTGTACGGGCATGTCTACCAACTCATCCCCACCGGAAGGGGCGAAGCTGCCTCAGTTGCCAAGGTAAGCGTTCTTTTTACCTGCGTGAGTTGGTGTTTGTTTGTCTTGGTGTGTGTCCGTAGTATTTGAAATATTGTAAAGTGACAGGAAGTGAAACGTATGAAGGTACATAACCGGAGATAGGTAGGATTGGAAGACTGGCATGGCACGGGTCCAAAGTTGGTCCTGCAGGCTAACAAGATTAATTTCCTTTTTGCCATTTAGCTATCAGCATTTTGAAACAAAGTTAACTCTACCTGTTGTATCAGGAATCCATATTATTAGGTTGAATAAAGTTACCGTATTTCACAATTGTTGAATCATTCAGTTATCATACTTTCTCCTTATCTGACACAAATTTGAACTTTTTAATCCTTTTTTGCAGGCAACAACTACTGATCCAGCCAGGTGTAGCACAAAAGATCAGGAAGCAAATAAAGAAAGAGGGTAAGTCTAATGTATATTCCAACTAAGTACCAACTATTTAGTTATTTTCAGATTTGGTTTGATAGATTTATCTAAATTGTAGCTTACATTTTTCTTCTTTATGTTGGGTTCCAAATACATGACTGTGTTGTACTGTTATGTCTATCTAGTCAGGCTTATGTTTGTCTTTACTGGTTTTGAAAATGCAAACTAAATTGCAAACCTAATCTAATTTAACATTTCATATTTCAGCTTCCTGTGTAGGCACCATGAAGGAGACCCCGAGCTCCAGTCAGGCTGACCCCCCTCCCCCTTCTGTTGTGAGTAAGACGCAGGACCACACCCCTGGATCCTTTGTAGGACACACTGCAGGAGTGGTGGCCATTCAGGTGCTCTTTTTTTTTTAACGATCTTGCTCAATCAGTCAATGCAAGACCGTAAGGGGCCACTTCTTGGCATTGAACTGATTGGACTAATGTGGCATAGGTGAGAGACAGCAGTGTATGTTTGTTTTGAAGGTTTGTAGGTTGTAGTTGGGGGGAAAGCAGTGGGCTGGGAGGGAATTCCAGAGTTTTTGTTACATTTTGTTAATTCTGTGTGTCATCTAAATAAACTGTAAACTGCCTTTGGGCATAACACACCAGTTTTGTTTAGTAGGTACCTGCTGCATAAGACCAGACTGATACAGTGATAGGATTGATCCACTCTTTTGATAAGTGTGGTGGGATCTTTAATATGCTTGACGTGTGGCTGTCCTCAAAGACACCTCTGGTTTTATGTCCCATCAAGGAGGACATCTCTAACCAAAGATAGGGACTCATTCTCACCTGAGTCAAGTGAAGAAATAGGTGTAGTGCTCTTTCCAAGGGCACAGCAATTGGGGCTTGCTAGAGATTCGAACCCGGAATGTTAAGATTATAAGCCAACATCCTTAACCACGTATTGTCACATATTTGGGTGGTAAAGCCCAAACATCTCTCAGCTTTATTTCTCTTTTCAGTCAATAAATTTTGAGTTTTGTTGTTAACATCTAGACTAGTTAGGAAATCCTTGACAATGAAAAGCTTGTTGTTACTGCTGTCTACTTGGACTGTTATTGGATGGTTGTATCACTCTTTTGTTCCAGATCTCAGGAGACTATTTGTACAGCGTGTCTGCGGACATGGTGGCTAAGGCCTGGAGCCTGGTCAGCCGGGAGTGTGTACAGGTGTACAAGGGACACAACAGGAAGATTAACTGTCTACAGGTGAGGGGGCAACGAAAAGACTTTCTCTTGGTGACATGATACACTCAACACTAAAAGTTTGGAAAGTTGATTTTTGTCGATCACATTTTCATAAATACTTTATCAATAATTGCGTTATTTATTATTAGGAAGCATATTTAATGTCCTTTAGAATGATATTCTGTTTGTTATGGTTCATGGTTTGAGACCATACTTATGTGAGTGACATGACAGTCTGATTTTGTGCATGTGTTGCCCTCAAAAGTGCCAAACTTCCCTTGCCAATGTCAGACACTGTGATAGCATGGGAATTTCAACATTTTTGTTTTGTGATGCATTTGTATAGCTCTGGTGTTCAACCTTTGAATATAGGATTATAACAAATATAGTCTAATGAATATGCTTTCCAATTGATAAAGCAATAATGTAGAAGCGGATCTGATTTATCAAATATATGTTAAGTTTCTTATCCTTTGTGTATATGTGTATGAAATCTTTTGTCTAGCTACTCACTGACAGGGAGTAGCGTAGGATAAAACTGCAGTAATGGTAGAGACAGTTACTGGTAGGAATGTGATAATCTAGAATTTGTAAAGAACTGTGTAGTAGATCTTTGAGAAACTGAATTTTCTTCCGTTGCCTCTTACAGGTGCTGAGGAGCCAAGGTGGAGAGGAGAGGCTGTACACGGGCTCGAGTGACAAGACTGTCAGGTGCTATAACGTGCAGGTGAGATTACGGCTGAATTGCCGGACATCATAATTATATTAGATTCAACTTGTTAGCAGCACGGGACACAGAAGAAGACCAAAGAATGTATTTATTCTCCAAGCAGAGGTTTCAGTTGAGTGGGGTAGGAGTGTCTGGGATTTCTTACGTTCCTCTTCTTTCATGTTACGTTCCTCTTCCTTGAAGGAAGAGGAACGTAAGAAATCCCGGACACGCCTACCCCACTCGACCGAAACCTCTGCTTGGCGAAGACAATGTATTACCAATCAGCATCTCCTTGGTTAGTATTTGTTTCTTCACACACTGGTGTACAGCAAATTTCAAAGCAGATGTTTCTAAGCTCCTCCCCACGGCCAGCGGAGAAGCTATAGATCATTGAGCTTGGATTGATCTATCATCTCAAGCTTAACATAAAATAATCAGTGTTAGTCCAGAGCTATTCTAGGACCGATCCCCTGTGACTCAAAAGTAACCTTCTGTCAATCTGACTTGGTGGTTAATGACCCGTGTCTGTAAGATTTAAGATGTAAGATTTGGAGAAAGCCCTGATTTTTTTCAGGAGACGGGGTGTTGATAAGTTTGTCACAACCTTCTGTCAATTTATCATGGTGGTTAATGACCCGTGTCTGTAAGATTTAAGATGTAAGATTTAGAGAAAGCCCCGTTTTTTTTCAGGAGACGGGGTGTTGATTAGTTTGTCACAACCTTCTGTCAATTTATCATGGTGGTTAATGACCCGTGTCAGTAAGATGTATGATGTAAGATTTGGAGAAAGCCCCCGATTTTTTTTAGGAGACGGGGTGTTAAGTTTGTCACAACCGTCTGTCAATTTACGATGGTGGTTAATGGCTCGTCTCTGTAAGATGTAAGATGCAAGATTTGGAAACAGCCTTCGATTTTTTTCAGCAGACGGGGTGTTAATAAGTTTGTCACAACTGTCTGTCAATTTACCATGGTGGTTAATGACCTGTCTGTAAGATGTAAGATTTGGGAACAGCCTTCGATTTTTTTTTCAGGAGACTACTCTCATCTCCCAAATAAACATACCCCCCGGAATAAACATACCCCCTCGACAAATCTTCAAAATCTAATAAATGTACCCCCCGGAATAAACATACCCCCCGGAAATTGACCAAATTTACATATAAACTGTGTCCATGCTACTTCTGTCCGAGGGAAAGGAGTGATTAGCAGGTTCTCTTTATTCATTTATTGACTATTTATACCTGTCTGAGGACCATACCAATTAAGTGTATAACTATTGAACAGAATAACTGTACACATCTTGTTCAAATCATAATATTCCTTGCCACTTCAAAAAAATTGGGCATAGGTTCCCCGCTATGACCCCTAACCGGAGGCCAACGGTGCTTAAAATTCAACAAGTTAAAATGTACATGATCATTGATACATGCATTTTCTGCTTGGAACTTGAAGCAAGTGATCAAGGAAAATTGTTGTATATACTGACATATAATCAAAACATGAAAAGTAGTTGCCAAACTTCTCAGTTCACTTGGATGGGCACCACTTTGAAAGTCTACCATTTTTCTATACAAATGTATCAACATTTAGAAGATGAACAGAAAATTACAATATCCTGAATATATGGTCATCACAGGTATTACTTATACCAACCTCCTTGCTTGTTATATTTTGTAAAAGTCATGATAGATAAAAGGAAGAATATGACAATCACATGTATATGATGTAACTTTTTGTCTTTCCCAACTTGCCATTTATCTTCTATGCCTTCCATATAAAAACATAGATTTGTAAACATTACATGCCACAAATCATTGTGTTGTGTCAAGGACATTTAATATCATATGATATCAAGGACAATATTATATAATGTTCTTGGCTTGTGTTGTTGCAATCCAAATAATTTAAAATATAAAAATTACTCTTGTATGTATCATTTTGAGAAACTAAATTGTCAACAAATTTGTGAGAAACCTCCTGAAGGCTTGTTACAATGTTGCCACAAACTACAGGGTTCTCAAGTTACATGAAAGGGTGAGCTATAGACAGTGGCGGCGCCACAGACAGAAAGGGGCGGGGCTAACAGAACGTACACTCATGTTCTTAGAAACCTCCGGCATTCTTTCTGTAGGGGAGTGATTTTTTTCAAGCATTTTTCAGTGATAAAAATGGTGACTAGATTGCAATCGATTTTTTTTATGTAGACTTAAGTATTATAAGTCTTCTTGTAAAACTGAAAAAAAACAAACATTTCTGACAAAGGCAAAGGAGTTTTATTTGTAGATCAAAAGAGTTGTTTCCCCTTCTTGGAAGTAAGATCTTCCAAAACAAAACATTCCCACGGACTGTCACTGCCGGGTGCGTTACTGTGGTGCTTTTCGAAGGGCTAAATTTTCATGTTTGCGGTAGGATTGAAATGTTTTGATATACTTTCAAAGTAATTATAAAGTTTTTGATGCTAAGACACAGTTTTTTGTGGTGTTATTTTTATATTTTCATTTTGGGAAAGACTGTATCTCACGTGAGTAGAGTAATGTATTACATGCGTAACGTTACTTGAAACACTTTGCGCCGCTGACATATATTGGTTTCTGGTCAGCATGCTTTGGTTTACGATGTAATGAGACTGCTAAAGTTGTTCATATAAAAAGAATTGCATTTCAAAACGTCAGCGTGGCGTCTTATTTTCGCCCAATAACAACGTTGACTTTGTAGTGGCCAAAGAGATCGACCGATACGTTATGAGTTCCGCCAGGATTTCACAAAGGCCGGGTCATAGCGGCCGGGAAATCAACGCCGCTTGGCCGGAAAATAATGAATTATGAGCAAAAATGCCGGGGAAATATTGGCAGGAAAACCCAAACTTTGAATTTTAAGGGGATCCCAGGTTAGCAAAACTCAAATTTTCAAAAAAATAATAAACGTACCGTCCAAAATAAGAACGTACTGGGTGGATTTTGTGGCTGAAAAAAATAAACGTACCGGTACGTTTATTTGGGAGATGAGAGTAGGTGTTTATAAGTTTGTCACAGCCTTCTGACAATGTATCTTCAAGTTGGTGGTTAATGACTCGTGTCTTTGAGATGTGAGTCTTCGTTTGTGTTTCTGATGAATCCCCTTGGGTGCAATATCAGCTCTTGTCACCCTGGCTGTGTAACTGTGGCTTTACTTGTTGTTGTTACAGACATCACTGAAGTTGGAAAATGCAAGATTCCCTGTAAGATTCCTAAACGAGCCCTGTTTCTTGATGTCCGATATTACGCCACTACTGGTTTCTATCACTGTAGCTTTATGTTCTCTGTTACCTCTGTACCATGAACTTATAATCACCGTGAAAACAACTGTTGTTATCAGTTATGATTCCTTCACTTGCAGCCACCGTGAAGTTAAAGTTCAGTGAAAATGTCCATTTTCCTTTCACCACGAAAGTTTGATCAAGATAAAGTGAATTACAATAGTCATTATTCCTGATGGTGTTTTCCAGACGGCAGCCTGTGTTCTGAAGTATGAGCTGGATGACCGGGTGCTGTGTATGCACCAGAACTGGAACACACTGTACATAGGGCTGGGCAACGGACAGGTCATCTCTATCAATGCCCAGGTAAGGACAGATATCATCCTACAAAGATTCCACATACAAACTCATTTAACAGTGGACTTGAGTGATACCATATATACCTGTAGAGATTCTCTGTCAACAGAGATTGCGGTCAGGATGCTAGCAATGTGTTTGGGTGGTCTGCCATTAATTGATCATGAGTTTCAAGTCAATCCATTGATCGTAAGTGACATGAATTGAATTTGAAGAATTGTCTTTTAAACGGATATCCACGAGTACCGGGAGATCCCGGTTTAAATCCTGGCAAGGGCATCTTGGTTGGGGCTGCACCTGTCTTTCGGAAGGGATGTAAAATGTTGGTCCAGTGTTCGAGAAAGTGCCCCCGCACGTTAAAGGGAAAGAGCTAGCAACCCTGCCTGTAAAAAATATACCCTGCTACAGAAACAGCAAGGAAACTTGCTGCCCTGTGTGCCACTAGGCACTACAAAGTGAACAACAATGAGGTCTCAAGAACACCTACCCACATACGAAGTATAAACTTAAGATAATCCATCCAGGCATTCTCGAGTTATACTGTTCACCCACAGACACTCACACACAAACATAACCCAGGGCTCGAAGTTAACTATGTCCCTATGTCCCGGGGCCACCAAAATTTGTCCTGGGACAACTCAATAATCAATTTGGGACATATTTGGGACAATAAGGGCTCCTGAGTGCCACTGTGCTCCTCCCTTGTGAAACTGTATACTGGTCCCACCCACTGTTTTTGGTGTGGTACTAGTCTTCTCAAAATCAATCATCATTTATCACTCAGCATAGTGAAAGGAAAGCCTGTCCCAGCTAGGCTGTGGCACATGTCTGCTCCCCTGACAGGGGGTCAGCAGAGGGATGGTCACACCTCATTTACTTGATTAAGGTTTGCCCTGCAAGATTAGAAATCAAACATTTTCGGATTTATTCTACCTCCCCAAGAGCCACCGCATCAATGAAGTCTTTAATCTCTGCAGAATTATGCTTTTTCTTTCATAACCTATTAAAATACATTATTTCAGGTTGTTAACAATATTTCTGGTTGTTAACTTTGTTGAAACTTGTGTTCACTACTGAGTGTATATGTATTATATTTTTTCAAATTTCATGCAATTTTCTATTTTACAATACACAATTTTGTATATAACTAAAAAAAAATATTCTAACACAGATTGGCTTGGGCTCAGGTCCTGACTTGAGTATAGGTCCAAACCTGAACATGAACCTCTGGAACTGAATGCAGACCCGACACTAAGTTCATATCTTTGGCCCTGGTTGGGACACTTCAGGACACTTTCGGGACAGTTGAAATCCACTTTTGGGACAATGTTGGGACAGTAGGGGAAAAAGTTAATTTCGAGGCCTGTAACCTTCTCAGCGAAGGAAGGAACATCTCTGGTTGTAATGTTGTTGTTGTCATGCTTTGTTCTAGACTAAGAAGTGTGTGGACAAGTTTGACTGCCACACCCCACGAGCCATCAGTTGCATCACCACCGGTATGGAGGGGCCGCGCCGGCTACTGTTAGTGGGGTCGTACGACGCCACCATCTCTATCAGGGACGCTCGGGACGGACTCTTACTGAAGACCCTCACTGGGCACTCTAAAACACCTCTCTGTATGCAGGTAGGTGTTTGGTAGAAGTAATTGATACTATGTACAGTTAAAAAGAAGCTACACTTGAAATTGAAAAGTCTAATACACTATGCTAAATACACACCAAGGTCAAGTTCTCACTTGTTTCATGTAAGTCCGTCAAAGTTCCCACCATTTGAAACCATGCGCCGTGTTGATGGTGACTCGACTGATGATTGAATTATGTGACATCAGGTTGCTATGTTTCCTAACCAGTATGAATAGGACTTGTCAAACTGGAACTTTTTGAATTCAAAGCCCACTAACTTGTTATTCTCTCGAATTCGTTGGAAAGTTCTTCTTGTTGTTAATTGCATCTTTGCTATACAGCTTGTGTGTTCATATTTCCACAGTTTCTTTCTCCTGCTACTTAATACATAAGAATGATAAAAGAACCAAGTCTATCTGATGAAATGTTAGCTTACAGAGTCTTTGTTTTTTCTATAGGTTGTTAACCACCTTGTGTACAGTGGATCAGCAGACACCATGGTCATGGCCCACAACATAAACACAGGAGAGTTACAGGGGATATACAAAGGACACAGCCATGCAGTCACTGGCATCCACGTGGTCGGCAAGGTGAGGATCACGCGTTAGGGTTAGGTAGGGTTTGTTTAGGGTTAGGGATAGGATTAGGGTGTAGGGTTTAGAGTTGAATCTAAAGTTAGGGTTAGGTTTAGGTAGGTTAGGGTAGCACGTATGCAGAACAGGCATTTTAAGGTCTTGCTCGCGTACATGTGTATAAGGTATATATTCTGTGAATAGGTTTATGATTTATGTAGTTGTATCCAAAGAGATATCTTATGCAACTCCCTAGCTATAATATGTTTGAATCGCAGGCTATATGCCATATGGCCATTACATTCTAAATATGTGCTGATTAATACATGTAAGATTAGGGTTAGGGATAGGGTTTCAAGGTTAAATACTAGTAGGTTTAGGGTTTAGTAGGGTTCGGTAGGTTAGGTTTAGCATATTTACATACATCTACATTAGGATTGGTTTTTATTTACTGGTTTTGTTGTTATTCTTCACTTGCTTCAGTAATTTTGATTTCTATGCCATGCTTGTCCTTCATACGTCCATTTTATTTTGAAAGAAATAAAAATAGAATGATTATTATTAAAGGTGATGATCACAGCCTCGCTGGACCGCCTGGTGCGAGTGTTTGAGGTGGCATCCCAGGAGAAGCTGCAGGTGTACGGGGGACAGAAGGACATGATCATGTGCCTCAAGGTGCACAAGAGCATGGTCAGTACCAACATTTCCTCCATTCTCCTGTGCAGAGCCTAATCCTTGAAACTTTATTCTTAAAGGGCAACTTCGCAGACACTATGTCTGAATTATGTTGACTTTTTACCAGTGGTTTGTATTACATTTAAGAATTGATAATGACATGTACTTCTTAAAATCGTAAAATTGAAATTATAACGTGAGATTAAAACTCAGTTAAAACTAGAATATTACAGGATAAACAACAGTTGACAATACCATATGATACAATCCTATCCTAGTGTTCCATAGCGACAATGTATGTCGGGGCCTATACAGTATACCTTTGGGAGGTTCTGCTAAACCAGGCTGAGGTTTCCACTTTTGTGGTCTCTAACCAGCTGTCAGCCAATCAGAGAATTGAGAAAAGAGAAAAGATTTACTTAAATAGGTGATTCTCTGATCAACTGACAGCTTTTCAGAGGCCACACTCTCAGCCCGGTTTATAAAACCACCATTCTCTAATAGAGTGATCCCATAGCCCCACCCACCTAGACATAGAAATACAAAATAGCCACTTTCTCATTGGCCGAACTGCTAACTGCCATGCTATCATTGGTTGAACTGCTAATTGTGATGGACAGTCAGTCTCTGTCTATTTTGTAAATTTTCCAACATCTTTGAACATTTACAGGCTTATTGCAGCAATAATATCTTTAACTTCATCTAAGATTTTGGTGCTTGCTGTTTCAGGTGTATGTTGGATGCTATGATGGGAGTTTGACTGCTTTGCCACTGGACTTGACCAAGAACTTTCGTTGTTGGGTGAGTTGGACTCGTGTCTGGACTATCAAATACTGTCCCCTATGTGATGTATATTGCAACATTCAGAAAGCAAGAAAGTGTGGCCATATCCATCAGATTTTGTGACATCTGTGACATTGACACAACAAAAAGTACAGCAACTAAAAATTTGTACAATCAACTACAGACTACAAAACAAGACATACAAAATAAATTCTAAAATTCTACTGACCAAGCCATAAAGGCTAAGAGCACTATCACACTTGTGTGTAGTGCGCATGAGTTGTGCATTTTTTTTTGGTCTAAGTAAAGTTTGCGGGGAAGAAGTTGATTTCTACATTGACCCAATGTTGTGCAGCGTAGTTATCAAACCAAATAAATGCTTCTTTAGATGCAAACCTAACCTAAACCAAAACCATGTTAATACGCAATTCATGCAGACTTGTGTATATACGCACAAGTGTGAAGAAGGCTTAACATGAGTAAATCTATAACATCTTGTTTCAATCAGGGCTGATTTTGAGGTTTCCGTGTCTTTACATTTCTAGTGGCGCTGCTGCAACTTGATATTCGGCATGCGGGAGCACCTGAAACAGCACCTGGGGTCGGACCACATCCAGCCCAACAACACCACCATCACCTGCTGCTGGAAAGCATGTGGCAAGGACTTCTGCATGAAGAAACACAACTTGCAGGTAGCCATTTTGAAATTACACCCATCTTTTGGCTTATAAGGGGGTGTCCCTGTGGTGTAGTGGTCTGTGCCTTCTGCCTCTCACCACATCTGGTTCAAATTACTTGGACCAGAAGGACTGGGGTTCAAGCCCCAGGTAGGACACCTCTGGACAGGAGGCACATTGAGTCATACCAAAGACTTTGTAAAAATGGTACAATACTTCTGAAACAGTATGGAAGTTAAACACACTTTACTGACGTCACAAAATTCAATCATCAGGCGGGTAGCCGTCAGCATTGCTCAAGTTTCAAATGGTGGGAAAGCCCTGAACTATGAAGGACTTACTGTTATGTAAAACAAGGGAGAACTTGACTTTAGGGTTTATCTAACATAGTATAGTAGACTTTTCAATTTTAAGTTTAGCAAAAGTTCCCTTTAACAAAGCCAACCCTTTTTGATATCTCATAAGTAGGGATGTGTACCTAAATGTAACATCAGGCATAGGTACAGAGGTTTAGGTACCTGTACCTGTACCATCACATTCTGATGCAGTAACCTTTTTATGTAGCTTCATTATTAATTCACGACTTTGATTTTCATTTGCTGTTGTGACTTTTCCTTCACCATAGGAGGTGCAGCAACACTTGTCAGCTCACGTGGATCAACACTATGTGATGGAGACATAACAAACAGCTTCATCCCAACACATCATATACAATGTAGAACCAGACTTCTACGCCAACCCTCAAGGACCAAGTTCACTTTGGTGTAGTCTGTTTCAAAAGAAAGCATGTAGCTGGAAGTTTTTTAATGACTATTTTGTAAGACAAACTTTTGAAGGCTAGTACTTATGCTGTGAATGGTATTCTGGAGATAGATACCATGTGTATAGTATAGATCATGTGAAGTTTGACTTCCAGTCTAGAATAGTAATTGCCCTTATTTTCTAGTGAAGAGAAAATTCACAAGTGAAGAAAGTTCTCACAAATCATACTTTTTTGTCTTTGTATCGTTATATACTTGTCATAAGTGTCAAGCAGCAAGTATATACATGTAGCTAGTGTGATCTTTAATCATTGGTAAAAAAGGAAGCTTGAAAAATATTGATAATGGGTGCTAACTTCTCAATAAGTTGCGGTGGATCGGTCGTACATTATTATGTATACGGAGTTAAAAAACCAACATCAATGGCCATAATGTACAATACATACATTTCATACTATGTTTGATACTTACTTCTCGTTTGTCATGAGTTTTGAAGGGCTATGATGTAAGTATACTGTATGGAAAAAAAACACTTACTGTAAATATAGCAAATGCTGCTGGAGTGCCATAACCTTGTATTGTTCTCGGATTGATTTGATATCTTTGCCAAAGGAAAGTTTGGATACATTTGTACAAAAGTTGTTACAGTAGTGATTTGTTGACAGAATAAGTAGACAGGATCATAGAATAGGTGTTGGTGGTTTTGCTAAGACTTTTTAATAAGTAAAAAGATTGTTCAGTCAGAGAAATACTGTAGGGGAAGATAGCATGCTAGCAGTTCTGTAGACTTTCCCATCCTCTTTTTTGGCAGCGCCTCAGGGGCAAGCCTAACTGTATTATATGTCCGATCTGCAAGAATTTTTTTACTTTCTGTGCATATTCTGTATTGTGTTTAGAACTTACCATTTTTGATTCCTCACACAAAAAGTCCCTCAAGATACTAAATGAACCTTCCCTTCTGTTCAGGACATTTTCATACCAGTATTAGAGCAGTACATGCTCCTTCCCTCTAAGAAGTTGATATACACATGTATATATACACCACACGGGTAACTGCACAGCATTTTACAGGGTAAAACGGGTATCTTGTACTGTACATGTACTGCACCAAATTGCACTAGGAAAATGCACCCACCAACTTTGCCCATTTTTCCTTGTGGTTGTACTGATGTGCGACACAAAGGTAAAATATGGGACCCCTACAAACAAAATCACTGCCCAAAATATCACATTCTCAGTTTCAGCTCCATATCAAAAACAAGATCACTTATTGGAAATCGCAGTGCTGCCACTGAATTAAAAACCAAATGTACAATGATTAAGATTCATCAAAAGAGATTTGCCATAATTTTACCAATTTATTTTCAATTTTCAAAAAAATTCATGATTTGGTGCAGTCCAGTGTGATACCCGATGGCGTCTGCTTATTACAAGGTACATGTAGTTTGGTGAATTTTGCAGAGAATACATTACTGTCTATTGGGTAATGTGCTCCCTCTGTTGGACTTGTGAGGCATTGCGTGCTTGTTGAACTTAACAACTGTACAGACAACTTGAATGGTGGAGATTACCTTTTGCCGTCATATCTCATGATTTCTACTTGACCAAGTTCGTTACTTGATGAAAGCAAAATTCAGTTGCCCAACTTGGCATTTGTAATACGGAATGCTTTCGTTTTGAGTGTGTAAAGTAAGATCCATCCAATGGACTCAGTGCAAGTTGATACCACCGAAATAAGTACCCAGTCATTGATGATACTGGTGCACATGTGATTTTCATGTATTACATTTATCCATGACAAGTTAGTTTCACATCTGTACTTTTATTAACATGTGCCAACAGTATCATAAATGATATTTATTTTCCAAATTTCGCCTTAATCAAGCACAAAGTTGGGTTGGTGTTTTGGAGTGGGATACTGCTGTGCTCAGTGGTGTGTTGCTGTTATTTAAAATTGTCAAATGAAACAAAATTTGAAAGAAAGCAGCTATGGTAAACTTGAAAGAAAATCGTCCTCAGGTACATTTGGCCTTGCCTTTAGGGAGTTACATTTACATGTACATCCCTTCTGCATGTCAAAAATCAAAATTAATCAGATTTTTCTAATCTTATGTCTTGGGATCATGGGGAAATCATATATTTTTTTGCTGTCTGGTGAGAAACGTGTTCTGTGGCTGGTTTTTTATGGAAAGGTATTTTTTGTTGGAAACCATGTATTTTGTGTACTTACTCTGATGCTTCCATTAATTGCTACTTTGCTGTAAATTATGGATAAACGCTGCAATATAATCAGTGACTTTGTAACAGCTGTGGGCTTGGGCCTCAGCACCGAAGCTGTGATCATTACTGTGGAAACAAATCATGTTGCAAAAAATACATGTCAATATTTAATAAAGGTGACATGGCTGAAAACTGTGATCGTTGAGTGTTCTTTTTTGTTTGTATTGCATACCTGGTAAACCGCCTTACGGCATAGTGTAAATGCATTTAGGTTTGCGTGGTTTTAATTTCGCGGTGGGGAGAAAAATGGAGTGTTCCCGTTTGAGACAATAGTAGACAAAGGGGTAGGAGAAAAAAATTTGCAGTGGTTTTAAGTTCACGGCAAAGAACTTATCGCAAAAACCACTGCAAACATAAAACTACCGTGAACATTTCTGCATTTACAGTAACACACCAGGTTTGTATTATGCTGCATTATACAGCTTTATTTTGATCCATTCACACCGGGAAGGACCCCTACTCTTATCGACTAGTGTGGTGGGTTCCTTAATGTGCTTGAGGTGTGGCTCTCCTCAAACCTGGGACCTCCATTGTATGTTGTATGTCCTATTGGAGAGACGTCCATAACCAAAGCTAGGTACTCATTTTCAGAGTGAGGAAATCGGTGTTAAGTGCAGTTACTAGTACCAAGGGTACAATATCCGGGCTTGTCAGGGATTCGAACTCATGGTAATGAGCCCACAACACTTACCACACTAGGCCATTGTACCACCCATGCCTTCTCATACCAGTAAAAACTATTCTACTCAGGACATCATTGATTTTTTCAGTTGATGACAATTACGTTGTAGAACACAAAGATGTGTTACAGATCAACTTAACACACCCTGACATTCCATCCAATAGACACTCAAATAAATCATTAATCAAACCTCACACAAACATGTACACAGATACTACAACAAACATCTTTAGTGTTTACAATGTAAATGGTTTATTATCATTGGAATAAAGTCTTCATACTTCAATGTCCAAGCTTCAGACATTACTGGTAGTTCAAGGTACATGTATTACACATCTTCATACTTTCTAAACGTTTTTATTTTCAGCTTTCCAATATGGGCATGCAGGGTGTTGATTTTAGGTTGTGTTTTGAGCTTTACATAACCATCCCTATACGCACCAACAAGAATCATCACTGCAGGGGTTCATCTAAATCGGGAAAGAGGGGCGCTGCGCCCTCTTGTTTCAGCACAGCGCCCCCTTGTCGAATTCAGATTTTAGCTTAATCCCAAGCATACAGCATTCCCTCAGCGATCGATTCTCCCACAAATACATAGAATTCACTCCCTCGTCTGTGTGTGCTCCCTCTTGTTTATTTTTTCTAGAAAAACCCCTGTCACTGTATCTCTTATTAAATGACAACGAAGATAAACATCTGGTTTTTGAGGTTGCATGAAGCAACTTAGCTATAGTCTACTGTAGATACACAACATGTCCCTACATGTTGTAGCTCCCCTCTCCTTTCTACAAGTAAAGCCCCTCCGGGGTCCCCTCGTTCTTCCTGTACAGCACGTTCTCCTTGGATTTCTTGAAGTCCTCGTTGGTGACCTTCATTCTGCGTTCTCGTAGTGCCATCAGCCCTGCTTCAGTACAGATAGCCTACAACATAAATATATACATGTTTAGATCACATGTAAGTTTCACATATAAGCTCCTTCACAGTTTGAACTGAGCATGTGGATTGTGATGTATTGTGCGTACTGTAAATGCAGAAATGTTTGCGGGGGTTTTATGTTCGCAGCTTTCGCAGTGAGCTCTTTACCGTAATCTTAAAACCGCAGCGAAAAGCCATTCCATTGTGTGACTGTAGGGCTACTAGCCTACTATTGTTTCAAACGAAAACTCAAAACCACTGCTAACACACCATTTTCTCCCTACCGCAAAATTAAGACCCCACAATTTAAACCAACAAACGTTTCTGCATTTACAGTACTAGAAATCTGTCAATACTGAAGGCCCTTGAGAAATAAACAAAAGACATCTGTAGACATGGTATAAGGGGCCTTCACCTTTGACCTTATGCATGTGCAGTTCAAACCGTGAACCAGCTTATTGGAACTGTTATTCAATTCTCAAAAAGAATAGATACTGTACCAACATTGTCTTTGTTTGATCAAGCTTCAAAGAAACGAAAATTGCAAAATAAGATCTGAGATTCTTGACCTTGATATCAGCCCCTGAAAGGTCGTCTTTAGCCATGATGAAGTCCTCGAGGTTCACGTCTTCTGCCAGGGTCATGCGACTCGTGTGGATCTGGAAGATTCTTCTTTTCGTCTTCTCGTCCGGTAGTGGGAACTCAATCTTACGGTCAATGCGACCTATTGGGACAAACGCAGGTTAATGGCACTGAGGAACAAACAAAAGGCATTGTTTCATCAAGGTTGAAATTCTTAAGAAATCACTTGTCCCTGTAGCTTTACTGGTAGCAGCCTCACAATTGAGCTCTTGGTTCCAATTTGTTGGTAACTGGGAAACCCCGGTTCAATCCTAAGTAGGGCATCTCGTTTGAGGCTGCACCCGTCTTTTGGAAAGGACGTAAAATTGGGGTTCGGTGTTTGAGGAGGTGCCTTGAGCACATCAAAAGGGAAGGGCTAGTAACCCCTCCCTGTAAAATTATACCCTGCTACAGCAAGGAAACTTGCTGCTCTATGTGCCACTAGTCTGAACGAATGCATCTTTGCTTCATACTAGGCAAAGCGTATCTGACATGTACATGTAAGATCAAAGTCTACATTGACTTAGAGAAAATGTCCACAGTATCAAATATAGATGACTTACCAGGTCTAATCAATGCAGGGTCCAGAGTTTCTATTCGGTTGGTGGCCATAATTACCTGGAAAAAAAAAGAGGACAGTTCATTTAACATGAACAGCAAGTATGTCTCTCTCTTAAAGCTTGTACCTTTTTTTCTGGACAACACTCTTATTGAGATATCTTCAGCACTAAGTCTACATGTTGAGGTTTGTTTATATCAAAATATGAACTTTAAAGTGCTTTTGTTTTACTTAAAAAGAAAACAGTTTCCTTGCGAAGAGTAAAAATGCATAGAAATTTGATCGAACGTTAGAATCTATGTTGCTACCATTTTTTTGATCGAGGACACAAAACTCTCAACTTCTGGTGAATTTCACATTGAAATGTGTGTTTTTTTTCGGGTGGGTATGACATAAATGAAATACAACACGGTACAATCCGCATCACCCTTGGTCCCGGCCCTCCCGGAGGGCGATATTGAATACAACGTGTAGCATTCTTCATCTACATAACGGCCGTGTCTAACCTTCACATCTCCTCGTGAGTCAAACCCGTCCAGCTGGTTCAACAGCTCCAACATGGTTCTCTGGATCTCGCGCTCTCCGCCGGAGTTAGACTCGTACCGTTTCGTCCCAACCGCGTCGATCTCGTCGATGAAGACGATGGACGGGGCGTGCTCCTCTGCCACTCTGAACAGCTCGCGCACCAGCTTGGGTCCGTCCCCGAGGTACTTTTGGATCAACTCCGACCCAACGACTCTCAGGAAGGTGGCCGACGTCTGGTTGGCCACCGCCTTGGCCAGGAGAGTTTTACCTGGAAATGAAGTATAACAATAATAATGGTTTTTATTGGTCAGAAGTTACCCATGCAATGGCAGCCTTGCTAGTGCTGAATTGGTGCAGGGTTTACAATCACATAACATATATGGGCAACAGATACATATTTGCTCCACACTTGCATTTTGTGGAACTGTTGCAAGGGTCTGGGCGGCTGCCATTTGGCTCCACCAGGTGACCTCATTATGACCTTCCCCAACTGAAGTCAGGTACCCATTCACACCTGGGTGGAGTGAGGAAATTTGTGTGTGCCCTTCCCAAGGGCACAAAATCGGTGGCGACATGACAGGATTCGAACCCGGGACCACTTGACTCTCATGAGCCGAACGCTCTGCCGTTACGCCACACAACCCCACGAAATACAATGTAATAACCTCGCATTCTGAAACATCATACATCGTACTTAACTGTAGTGTAGATAAGTCTTAATCATTAAACTCTGATAGAAGTAAGCATACCTGGGCCGTGATAACATTTGATACTAGTGTTCCGGACCCGGCTGTATTTTAATTTTTACAGTATCTCACAGGTTTCTACTTGTATCACACTGGCTTTCATAGATTGATTGCAACAAACTTTGCATGCTCTACAATGAAAATTTTCAATACCGGATTTGGACGTTGGAATTGATGTTACAATTTTTCATTTGAGGACACCAAATTTTCTTACGGTGTATATAACAAAACTCTTGGTCTTAGCCCTCCTTTTGATCATAGGGCAATCCGACCCGTGGCCGGGCTGGGACCTCTGGTGATACAGAATACACCGTGTAAAATTTTCTACGTAACCTACAGGTAACATTTGGAAACTGGGACTATTACCTGTTCCAGGAGCACCATACAGGATGACTCCCTTGGGAGGTTTGATGCCCATCTCTTCATAGTACTCTGGGTGAGTCAGGGGCAGCTCTACGGACTCCTAATGGTGGCAGGAATGAAAAAAATTTCCATATAACACTTTTTTTCCAATACAATAGGCTGGTACCATATTGGTTCAAAATGTGGTGGCAAATACAATAGTATTTGCTGCAAGCAAGATTTTATTTTATACTTCGAAACTGCTATTGATATCTTTTAGAAAATCAGGATAGCATATGATCAATATTCAGTTGACATAGCAAAATGCCCAAGACATTTGGTCACTTCTTCATTTCTATCAGCATTCATTGCACTACATTAAATCTAGCACTATTTTTTGTGTAGAAAACTCATCAATCATGAGCCAGCTCTTGACTACTAAAATGCAATGACCAGGGCTCAAAATACTGGGTGCATATGAACTTTTGTGCTCCCAAAATGGGGGCTGTACAGTAAGGTGTAAACCTACTATAGTACATTAGTATACAACATATTCTTGACATTTAAGTGACAAGAAAATAATACAATCTTCTTACTTAATTGAAATCTTTGAAAATAAATTTGAAGTTTGAATTAATTATCTATCGCTTTATCTTATGTTGTGCACCAAAAGTTTTAGGTTAGGTACACCAGTGCACCTATTCCCAAAAATGAATTTCAAGCCGTAGCCATGACATATCAGGCAGCGATTCTAGGACTACCTTGATTTCCATGATCTGGTGGTCCAGACCCCCAATGTCGGCGTACGTCTCAGACGGCGCAGACTCCAGCTTCATAACAGACACCATGGGGTCCGTGTCGTCACCCAACACCCCCACAATGGCTTGCACCTGGCCACAGCAAACAAACAAACAAAAACAAACAAACAAACCTTGATCTCCTGAATCTGCGGATCCAAGCCTCCTATGTCTGCGTACGATTCCTTGGGGGCTTTTTCAAGCTTCATGACTGTCACCATGGGGTCTGTGTCATCGCCCAGCACGCCCACTATAGCATGCACCTGCAGTAACACAACATGCGCTTTACCCGCAGCTCATGCAGGGAGCCAATAGCAGGGGTTGTAGTAGTTATACAGCCCTGGTAGTGGGGAGCTGTGAGTAAAACTATTGGTCAGGCCTGCATCATGCCCACAATTAGCTGGGAATAAGTCTGTTCACGGTTTAAACTGCCCATGCACGGTGTGATGCACTATGGATAATATGTCAATGTTGAAGGCCCATGAGACATAAACAAAACGTCTGGATATGGTATCAAACAAGGTCGATATGAGAACTGTTACTAAGTGTTAGGGGCCTTCATTTTTGACCTCGTGCATGCGCATTTCAAACCGTGGACTAAGGCTCATAAAGGTACATGTTAGCATTATTCATATTATGGGTCTTTTGATCTATCTGGGTGACATTGAAGACATTAGTGTTGGTAGCACAACACTGCACTAAGGATGCTTTGGTTACGCAAATCAAACCTAATATACGCTTTATCATATCTAGGGGGCACACACAAGACCCTGCTTACACAACCTTCCCCACTCACACAATTCAAGGGCTCACGGCTATCCTAACCATCTTGTTAAACAACAAAGGAAAATGACAACATGTGCAATAAACATGAAGAAATACTAGTACATGTTACTGACTGATAGTTCATATGCAAGAACATTACACAAATATATGATGCTGCCCTTAGTGCTTGACAACATTGCAACATACACCGTTTATCAACAGGACATAGCAATATGTTACCCACAACATCAACCACAAATTCTGGACTTCAACTACTGGATCTATCTTAAAAACCAGCAGAATTTGCACAGGGTCTGTATCTGTATCTGCATCACTAGCATAGCTGCCTTTTGGGATGATCAATGTCAAATGGATGGATGGATGTGATTGTCACTCAAAATGTTTGGAAGTAATCTACATATCTTATCCAGTTGTAGAGATTGATTTTTACATTGTTTAGTAGCAGAGCGTCAGTGTTAGCGTTACCTTGTGGTTCATGAGTACGGAGCAGCCCGGCTCCAGCTGGTCCTTGTCCACGAAGGACAGGATGCTGACGTAGTGCTCCGACCCCACGGACGTGGACACGATGGCGTGGTTGTCGTCTATGATCTCCTCCAGGGAGCCCACAGACATGGGGCTGCCGCGCAGGTCGTCGACCTTAGAACGCTCCTCCTGACATGGGCAAGAAAGGTGATCTTGTGGTAAGGGTCTTGTATTTAAGGTTCAGGGTTCAAGTCCAAAGATGGCCCCAATGCTGTGCCCTTGGGAAAGCCATTTCACACTTGGCTATTACTGGTATTAGTAGTGGTGCGTACCTAAACCCGAGTTTAGGTTTAGGTTAGGACTCGAGTCCAGAGGTTTAGGTTCAGGTTCGGACTTGAAAGTCTGGACTTGAACCAATGGAATATGTGTGCAACGTTTTCCTGTTTATGTAAAATTGCATATTGGCATATATTTTACAAGCAATTTGAAAACTATAATATGCGGAATTATATTCAGTCAGTAATTAACGCAGAAGTTCAGTTATAAACACAAAACAGCAATGTTTTCATATTTTTCCAACTTGCAAATTTCACGATCTAAGGAAGCTTTAAGATGGTTTAAATCAAAAAGTGAGAGATTTTTTTTTCAAGTCCGAACTTGTTTCCAGATGTTTAGGACTTTTTGGGCTTGAACTTAAAGGTTAGGAACAGGTCCGGGGTTTAGGTACGCACCACTAAGTATTAGCTAGCAAGGCATCAGGGCGTCTTCTGGACACCCTACACTGAAACAAAGAAATTAGACAGTGGAAAAGTTGTTCCTCGTTTAAAGTAACACAGCCAGCATGAAGGGCTGACTGTGGGTTGCAGTTGAGGATGTTTTTCTTGCACACCAAACAACAACCAGGCCATGCAGAGACCAGCTGTTGCCATAATGTGCACTTTAAGTACTGTAAATTGTTTGAAGTGATTTTACGTTTGCGGTTTTCGCAATGAACCCCACACAACAAGCAGGGTACCTAACGGGGTGTGGGGGTGTGTGTAAACCTTGATGGGGAGAAACGTCCATAAACCACTATGAAAAGTCCTTGTTGTAAACGGTTAGAGGGGCTTACTTTAACCAGATGAGCATTTCAACTAAATTCAAGCACTAACTACTGCTGATTCAGATTGTTTGGGCAATATTACACTTATCTACAAACAACATGATACGTAGTATATCTTACAACTTATAACAATACTGTGTACAACAGAAACTGTTTGGGCAACAATTCAACTTGGCTTCCTTTTCTCCCTGTCAGAACCAGACTTTCCCAATGGCTCTGTGGATCAAAAATTTCCTGGTAGCGTTGCATGACATCTTGTTCTAGTGTCAACCATGGCAGTATGTGTGGGGCACACATGCAAATGTTCAAGTACTTACAAAGGAAACAGGGCATCCTCAAGGCGTTAGAGCATCTAACATTTTAGTGTAGGGTGTCCCCAAGATGCTCAGACACCCTCCTAGCTACCAGTAAATGCTTGGTTGGAGATAACCCCCTCCCCTCTTACCTCCACCCTCTCGTCCTGAGGCTTGAGTCTCTCCTGGTTCCTGATGAACTCCTCCTCCATCAGCATGTAGTCCTTGATGCGCTCCAGCTTCAGCAGCTTCAGCCGACAGCGCGTGTGGGGGGTCACTGGAGGGACACAGTAACCAACAGTCTATACACTGTTCCACATACTAACACTGTAATGAGTAGCTTTTCACAGGAAATTTTGATGGGTTCATCTTTTTTCTAAATAAAAAAAAAGTTAATGTCAAAACCATTTTGTATCCTTTCGGCTGCATTGCACGCTTCTTTCACATAGTGAATGTAATACACATTGACTTCAATTCAAAAGCTGATTGGTTTGTTTTGTTTGTTTGAACCTGTTTATTCATGATAAGCTCAAATCTGCACGCAGGCCGCTTTTCATTGAGGTCATGAGGGAAGAGGTAAGGGTCGGTACAATAACAGAGATACACATTTATTTGAGTCCAAATAACTCTATCAACATATATCATTACATATAGAACTACAATTGATAGAGCTAGGTATCTAAAATACTTACTATAAGTATAATCTACAGACATGATAATGACGAAAGCCTGAGCCTGATTAAAAAAAAAGTTGAAGATTTTAAATCACAAAAATGGGGGGGCACACTTTATTCAGGTTTTCCTGTCGACTATGTCAGCTCGCATGAAGGTTTGGCGATGAGTCCCAAATCGGGGGTGCACACTTTATTAGAAGAAATATGGTTCTAAAAGTTTCAATCTGAACAAAATACAAGTATACGTACCTGCAGGAAGTTTGTTGGCGGAGTCGGGCCCCTTGCCCTTCTTCCTGCGCTTCCCCACCCTGGTGGGGACGGGCGGCTCATAACGCTTCTTCTTGTCCTGGGCAAAAAATAGAAGAAAGTATGAGAATGAAACAATCTCCCTGCTGCCTAACCATGTTAACCAATAGAGAACTGGAGCCAAATGGCTACTTCAGTGTACTAAAGGTTAAACAAATTCCTTTCACTCATGTGTAATATCATCAGGAAAAGTGTTGTCTAACTAATATAACAATGAACACACAGACAGAAGTACAATCATCACATCCTCACCTTGTCGTCTTTCTTTTCCCCTCCTTGTCCACCAGCACCTCCTGACTGGTTTTGACCCTGTTCGAGGAAGAGTAGAAATATTTTAAGGGAAGCAGAGACACAGATATCATCACTCTAGCCGGGATGAGAGAAGACCTTGCTTTCTGAGGAAATCAACAAGCAGATGTACATAACATAGCCTTCTCCCGGAACATCGAGAGTACGCACAGACTCGATGCGCTCTCCTAGAAACACTTGTAGCAACACGCAAGCACAAGAGTTAAATACCTAGAGAGACAATAATGACTCTTAACTGAACCAAGTGAAACCCAGCACCAAAAGACCACGTCCACGTCTAGTGATATAAGTAGAAAGACCGATATAACAGACATGGAACAACAAAATACGGACAAAGGAACAACAACAGTACACTGACTCCAGTGCCTCTATAATTTATTAAGTCAAATTTCACTTTGAAGAAAGTAAATTTACAACTTAAAATCTTTCAACGTCCTTTGTTCAACTGTTTTGATCTGGCATGACTCTTACAGCACCAGTTTTAGCTGAAAATGATAACAATGCTGTGGTCTTTAACAAACCTATGGCAATGAAAAGACACCAAAACGTATGGAATTTAAACAAAAGCTTCAACATCATTGTTTTTTTCAACTCAAAATATTCCTGCGATCGAACACAACGCATGGAAGTGGGGAGGGGGGCGAAGTGAGTCAGCACTGTACTGTGAGACGTTGCTGTTTTCAAACGTGTCGTAATTTCGACCAACATAAAGCCCTACTTTTGACTATGACCAATAGAGAGTCATATTCCCTTTCTCATAGTCCACATAACCATATCAGAATACTCAAAAAGCTTAAACTACGTCAGCTTAAAGATGTGACAGAATCATAACCTACCATCTTTGCCCCTACTGGATCTAATAACTATCCCAGAATGCAGTTCGCCAGTCTGTATTGTTGCAGTTTTTGTTTGAGCCGCTAGAGGCCGTTCGTGAGTGGTGTGATACTGGTGGTTCAAAAAGTCCTCTAGCGCATTGATGAATACATGCAATACAAAACGTCTGGTACATGTAGTTCATTGATTCATTTATTCCAATCAGATGAAACGTTATATCATGGACTTACTTTGCACGTCCTCTTGAATAATTTACCTTCTGTAAGATAATGTTATCATAATGTTGAAAAAATAATGCGCAGATTATCAATACCCCTGTCGCTTGATTTGGTATATTCCAGGAATGACCTTTGACTTTCCTGGAAGTTTTTCCTGCCGTTTCGTCTGTTCTTCTGCATGTTTTTGTCTGACAGCAAGCTACCATCTTTGCCTCTTAGTCTTCGGAATCTAATAAATATCCCAGAATGCAGTTTGCCAGTCGGTTGAAATGGTTGCACTTTTTGTTTGAGCCGCTAGAGCCCGTTCGTGAGTGGTGTGACATTGGGTTCAAAAACGTCCTCTAGCGCATTGATAGATAAATGCAGTACAAAACGTCCGGTAGTTCCTTCATTGATCCATTCATTCCAATCAGATGAAACGTTATATCACGGACTTGCCTTGCACATCCTTTTGAATAATTCATCTTCTGTAAGATAACGTTATCATAATGTTGACAAAATAATGCACAGATTATCAATACCCCTGCCGCTTGATTTGGTATATTCCAGGAATGACCTTTGACTTTCTTGGAAGTTTTACCCGCCGGTCAGATGGGCCGGTTTGCCTGTCTGTCTCTTCTGGCTTTCTTCTGCATATTTTTGTCCGACAGCAAGCTTCGTTCTCGGTAAATCATCGTAGAAACTGCTACACGAGGAGGTAAGGAAACTAGGTTTTCTATAGCTGCCTATCATATGAGTATCGTGTCAAAATTCCCTGCCTTCTACATCTTGAATTTCGAAGTTCAGCTGGAAAGACTGATCTCTGTGTCAGTCTTGACGGCTACAGTCAAAATGTTTTTTCATGACGATGTTTTCATTTTATGGTGTTTGCGGTTTGGTACCCTCTTTACCAGGAAAACAATTTCTTTAAAACCTGTTTCCATTTATGTCCAGGTAAATTTGGTTTTCTTATAACAATATGCAACTACACCAAAGCAGTTTCATCGGGACCTCAATAATTTACTACAACTAAAATACAAAAATTCAAGCAAATCCATCAAAGGGATCTTGAATTACTATAGCTGCAAACACACAAACACAGACAAGAACACATCTGTAGGTAACTGTAACTACCCTAGACCATTATATAGACTTGTGTAGACCATTGTATAGACTTTGACCCCGTTCACACTCATTTTTTTCAATCGCGATTGAAGTATAATCGCGATTGTTCGATCCGATCGCGATTGAACGCAAAGAAACTTTTGCGTTCACACTGCTTTTCGCCAAGTGGATTAAAGTACGCCGTGATCCGATCGCGATTGAAGCACGATTGAAGCATGCTATCGGCGATCATCTGGTAAATGTTGTTGTTGTCCTTGTTGTCCTTGTTTTGTGTCTATTTTTCCGCTAGACATTGTCACTTGGTGCGGTAAATGTCCCTCTTTCGGTGACATTTCCCCAGTTTGGCCTGCACCTCCTCTCTCCCCCAGATTGCGATGAGGACCCTGGTCTCCTCATCGCGCCATCTGCCACCAGCTGAAGTTGCTGACGGAGTTTTATTCTTCTTCTTGGGCATTGTTGACGATGAAAAGTTGTAGTTGTTGTTGTTGTAAAAGAACGATCTGACGTGCGGATTGGGTTTGTTTTCCCGCGCGATGCGAACTATGACCCCACGTACCCGCATGTATGACCTCCCACCCCCGGAACCAGCCGAAATCCCCGCCGATCGCGATGGAATGAATCGTAGTTGTGTTCACACTCAAAATTTGATAGGATTGGATTGGATCCGATCGCGATTAATCCAATCAAACTACCTCCGGAGGTAGTTACAATCCAATCGCGATTGGATCGTTTTGGATCGTTCCAATCGCGATTGGGAGCGTTCACACTGAAAAAATCAATCGCGATCGGATCGATTCAATCGCGATTATACTTCAATCGCGATTGAAAAAAATGAGCAATCGATCCGGCTTGGCGTTCTTGTATCTCTAGTAAGTTAGTCGCTAGACTTATAAGAACAAAGTACCCAACCATTGAAATATACAGTCTGTCAGGGGTCACTGACCTTCTTCCTGGAAATTATGAGTCCCTGCATCAACACATCTGTTAGGTCAAAGATAATCTATCTTAAAAATGTGTATTTTGTGTGTGTAATCTATGGTAAGGCTTTCATGTGAAATACAACTGATTTCACACATTCTGTTGCATTCCAGAATCAGGGCATAATGGCAGCAGGGCAGAGATCACTGGCATCATCCGACTTCTGCCATGAACCACACGCAGGCGCCCTCTTGCAGGGCTTGGAGGGACTGCGATCCAACAGCCTGCTGGTAGATGTCATCCTTTGCGTTGCCGGAAAAGAGATTCCGTGTCACCGTGCCGTCCTGGCTGCTTGCAGCGAATACTTTCACGCCATGTTCTGCAACGGGCTTCGTGAGAGCAAGGAGCACAAGGTGACCATTCACGAGGTCAGCACCAGTACCATGCAGCTTCTCGTTGACTACGCGTACACTTCAAAAGTCACCATCACGGAAGACAATGCCGTGAAGCTTATGAAAGCTGCCAACTTCTTTCAGATCCAACCTGTTTTTGATGCATGTATGAAGTTCCTGTCTGAAGGTCTGTGTGCTGAAAACTGCCTTAGTATGCTCGACCTTGGAGGCATGCTGTCCCCTGAGTTGGAGAAGAGGGCATCGCTGTGTGCCATGAATGACTTTGCAGCAGTCAGCAAAACATCTGAGTTTCTCCATCTGACTAAGGACCAGCTCATCACACTTATCTCATCTGATGACCTCAATGCTTCAGAAGAAGTCGTGTACACAGCAGTGATGACATGGATCAACCATGACACCAGGAAGAGGAAGAAGGAGATGAGAGAGCTGATGAGACTGGTCAGGTTTCCCTTCATGGACAAGCTGTACTTCATGGAAACGGTGGAGTCCAACAACGCGGTACGTAAGGCTTGCCCGGATATCGTGGTAGAAACTCGCAGGTATCAGCTGTTCCCTGGAGAGGTCCAGTCACCCCGCACCCGTCCCCGCCGTGCTTGTGGTCTGAGGGAGGCAGCAGTGATCATTGGAGGGAAGGAATTGCGACATGAAGGTTTACTACTTAGATTGGTTTACTCAAACTCTATCAAGATGACCTGCTCTGCTGAGCCACTAAGTAAAAGCTGGGCTCCTTTAACTCAAATGAAGCAGAAAGATGACTCTGGATTTGCCGTGGCTGTTCTGGGCACAAGCGACATTATTGTGTCTGCAGGCACGAGTTCGACCAACGTGTGGCTATATCATGTAGAACTTGACAGCTGGGCCAAGCTTGCTCCGATGAATATTAACCGGTCCTTTCACAAGCTGGTAGTGGTACAAGGTAAAGTGTACGCGATTGGTGGCAGAGGAAACAGATCTGATAATGAATTTGTACTAGATTCTGTAGAGATCTACAACCGAAGGCTGAACAAGTGGACTGAAGGTGTAGCACTCCCACAACCGAAATGCAGACATGCTGCTGCAGTGTTAGATGGCAATATATACGTGATTGGAGGATGTAAGGAAAGAAGGGAATCAACATCCATGGCCACAGTGTATCGTTTCAGCCAGGGAGACAGTCATTGGCACCCACAGAGTGACATACCTGAAGCATGTCAAAACATCCCTGCTGCAGCTCTCAATGGTAACATCTACGTCGCTGGACTCACAAGGGTTTATAGTTTCATGCCTGGTGAAAACGGGGGTTCCTGGAGTGAGGTAGCGACAGAAGGCGTTAACAGCTTGCATGGGATGACTGCCTTCGGAGGGAGGATCTACATCTGTGGAGGCTATTACAGGGATGAGCTCGATAAACACAGGAAAGTCTTGTGCCTTGATCCAGAGACCAAGTCACTTAATCATGTGGGAACCATGCCAAACGGTCTTTACGGCCATGCTTGTGTTACTGTACTGGTATGAAATGGTCTATCTTGCACAAGGGTTTCCTCAGCCTTTTATTGGCCAATTATTGGCTGATTGATCTCAGCAAACACATGCAATCATTTGTAGTTCCGTATGTAGTACTATTACTATATTCTGTGGGGTTGCAGTATTTTTTCAGGGGCTGAGATTATGCCAAATTGCTATGTCTTAAGTATTGACTAATGTAGATATACATGTATTTTATCATAGATTATCACTTATTTCTAACCTCCATTAACATTAATCCGCCGGGTTATGTAAACCTGCCACTTTGAAAAACAGTGAGTTTGAGAGATCTCCAGTGCAATACACACACCTCTCCCCATGCACAGTGTAGATGTGCAGGAGTGCGTTATACTGGGGGACGTTGGGTTGGAGATTTTATTTACCCTGGTGGAATTATATTAGTAGATGCTACTAAAGTTATAGATAGAGACATGATAATATTTTCATTATGGTATTACTTGTGGTACTCAAGTACATAAAAAACTGGATAGAATTAGGAAACAGATGTCTCAGGTACTAATACTGTAGTATTCACTAGCTTTTGTCAGTCACAGATTGTTTAGAAAATATATTCAGTTGCTTGACTTATATTATCTTCTGTAAGTTGTATCTTATTACTTGTCAATGAATGTCTAACCTTCATCGACGTACTTGTGACACTTTTTTTTATAATATGTTGTAACAAACTATCAATCATCAAGTTGCTGTTGAACGAAGCTCTGTCTACTGTGTGAGTTTTTTTGTCCAAAATTAGCTAGATCTTTGCCTGGGTAATCGTTTGCACCCGATGGTTGCTTATGCGGGTGGAGTTTTATAGGCCATGATGTGGGCAATTAAACTCCTACCATGTAAAACTACTATTGGGTGCTAAAGATTACCTGGGCGACGGAAAGTCCCTTCTGCCACGAAGAGGCCAAACGATGATAAACTGGATACCAGGCATATATTGCAGGCCTGGCAATCGACAGTATTTAGACTTGAGTAAAGCCTAACGTTAAGCACACTGTATCAGTTCGCCATCCTCCCTAAAGTAATTTTTGCTCTCTTACACAAACAATCGGGGTTACTGGTGATTGGCAAGGAAATTGGAGATTGATCGATATGCATTGTTATGCATATATAACGTTATATACATTACATCTCGTTAACGTTATTTTATACCATTATGAACACATCATTATGAAACAATCAATTAGAAAAATAATTATAAACACCAAGGAAAGGAAAACTCCCAGAGATTCAGCCCCTGCCAACTGATATTGTTATCAAGGTGAGCCCGTGACAGACTTGCACAGAAAGCTGCACTATTTTTTTGGCCCACTAGAGGCCGCTCGTGAGTGGACTCAGACAGGAAGTTGCAATTTTTATTTGAGCCGCTAGAGGGCGTCCCTGAGTGGTGAACTCGCACGAACATCAACATTCTCAAGATGGCGCTGCGCAGTCAGGAGGGTGGAAGGAACGCGCTTCGTTTTGAAGACGATGACCTGGCTACACATTCATCACTTGAGCAGGTGAGACAATAAACGTGCTAAGACTGTTCCAGGCTTACTTTAAGCAAAGTGATGCTACCATTCTGCCATTGCAGATACTAACTTTTGCTGGAATATTCTCACAATGCCCTATGTTGTCATAAATTTATTGAATGTTTATCTATCTCAAAGATGATAAAACAGGTAGATTGTCAGACTGGAGTGACCAGAGATAGATTGTTATAAATACTACACAATGTTTCTCTCTTCTAGACCTCGTCAGCACAATAGAGCCTGAAAATCGGTTGCTATCAGATAATTTCCTTGCTGCCATATATTTATCATTAAACATCCCATCTTGACATTTTGATCTGGCCTTCAACTTTGACATTCTCAATATGTAACTTAACGTTATGTGTTTATAAAACTGTGTACAATAGTGTAGTGATCTCACGGTGCTTGTTTTGTTGTTACAGGAAAAGGTGGAGGAGTCAGTAGAGCAGCTGTACTCCAACTTTCACCGGAGGTCAGATGGGGATGCTGAGTGAGTTATTATAATAATAATTTATGTACAATGTCATATAGAATACAACACGGGGTATTCCGTATCGCCCAAGGTACTGGCCCGACTGCCCGACCGCCGGAGGGCGATGCGACCCGTGGCCGGGACCGAGGGTGATGCGGAATACACCGTGTTGTATTTTATTGAATATTTTCATACCCACACGAAAAAAAGGTTTTCAATGCGAAATGTGCCTGAAGTTGAGAAAGTTTTGTGTCCTCGGACAAAAATCGTAGCAACATCGATTCCAACCTCCGAATCCGGTATTCGAATTTTCGACAGCGGCGCCACCGGCGCACTCAATATACATTCAAGATATTCTATATGGAAGCCGGTGTGATACAAGTAGAACCCCGTGTGATACGGAAAATGATCACACGATGCAGACCACCCGTATCAAACGTTTTCACGGCCCAGGTATGATATAAAAGATAAGACCACCTTGTTTAGAGCTGACGTGTGTAATCATGTAACCGATGGATGCCAGACAGCAAGGGAGGGTATGCATACCTTTTTTTGTGAGGCAAAGCAAGCTATTTTAATTCACCGTGAATTGCCATGGTTTCCCCCCATGCAGACCCTCATATGTCATACATCAGTCACCAGGTTTTGTGTTATTTCAGCTCAGTCCTACATAAGGAAAAAATTTGGCTTATTTCACACAGTAGATTAATTTGATTTGTGTTATTTCAGCCCAGTCTTACACAGGGAAAAACACCTGGCTTACCTGAAGAAAGGACTCAGACACCTGTCAGATGTGTATGAGGTAAGCTGTTGTGTCCCCCTCTTTCTTACTGTCCACCTGGCATATACTAATCTAAGAGTCTACTTGGTGATGCAGCCTGTATTGCTTGCTCTTTTTGGCGTTGCCTCAGGGGTGAAGGCATTTTTGCAGCACCATGACCGCTCTGAAAATATTCAGAAAATTACATGGATGCATCCCCTAGAAGATTAGTTTTGTTATACCTCGATAACTCAAGAGATTGTGGATGGATCTGTATGATATTTGGTCTGTAATGAGTCAACATATCAAAGGACAAGTTCAATTATGGACCTCCTAGCAGCTATCTGTGGTATTGCAGCAGAACCGTTTTTTTATATCTTATCCCCTGGACAAGCTATTGTCATAATTTTTAATGGGAGGTAGTCATTTATATTTGTCTTCCACACAAGGTAACAAAGATGTGAATTGTGAGCTGTCTTGGGATGAATTGAATCAATAAGGTATCAAAATAGAGCTCCCCATTCTCATCACATTATAATCATAACAAGAGTTTACATGTTCCCCAGTGCCTGGATGCCAGCCGACCGTGGTTGTGTTACTGGATCGTCCATGGTCTGGAGCTGCTAGAAGAACCCATGCCAGAAGAAACAGCCTCAGAGTAAGTAGAAGATCCCTGTGGACATTCAGCTTAAACCAGAAGAATATCCCTTGAAGATACAACTGTAAATCTTAAAATGTTTGCCGTGGTTTTATTTTCAAGGTGACCTCTCCACCGCAAATTCCTGACACTGATGTATCACTACCGTACAATGGAATTGTTCCAACTGCAAACTAAAAACACTGCTTTTAAATAATCCTTTCCGTGTATTATTAGTTAATTAAAATAAGTTAAAATCCTCCCACACCATAAGGTGTATAGGGCGTTGCCCATGCCCGTTTCATAGCCCTGGGCCACACTGTGGTGCAATCACTGCAGCAGGGGGCTAGAGTGTGTTTAACTTCCATACTGTTTCAGAAGTATGTACCATTTTTATAAAGTCTTTGGTACAACTCAATGCGCCTCTTGTCCAGAGATGTCCTACCCGGGCACAAACTCGGGCCTTCTGGTTCCAAATAATTTGAACCAGATGTGGTAAGTGACAGAAGAGTAGACCACTACACCACAGGGACACCCATCCGTTTATTATTGAATGCCTGCAAAAGTAAATTAAAGAATTTACAGTATGTTCAGCCAGTATTTAACAATAACAGTTGTGTTGTGTTCTGAATGGTAGGATTGCACAGTTTCTGTCAGCATGCCAACATCCAAATGGTGGGTTCGGAGGTAAGATAAAATGCCTTTTATTACCTTTGTCTAGGAGGTTATGTTTTTGGCAGCGTTTGTATGTGGTTAAACAGCCTAATATTCAACAAGCTTTGAATGGATTGTCATAGATTTCAGTACATGGTTAATGGTCTTGACCTATCAAAGAGATTTTGGAAAACCTGGTAGCTTTCACTGGGACTGCAGCAGCCCTTTTTTATCTCGTGTTCTGGAAGAGTCATGGTGACGTTTCTTTGCTGGTAGATAGCTCTCTTGTGCTTGTTTACCCTTTACTCAGCAGTGTCTAGCTTCCACAGCAACTAATGTCACAATCACCCCGACCAATCAAACCACGTGAAACCCATTGAAACTCAGATTCCTATCAGCCATGACCCAACAAATGGCTTTCTAACTTGCGTTAACGATTACATCTGACCAAACAAACTCAGCAGTGAGATGGTTGAAGGTTTCAGCTTCCAAAAGATGTTTTCAGATTGACAATTTTGCCACTTTGGAAGTGATTGAATCCGCCCGTGATTTAACGTTTAGAGAAAAGTAGTAGAAACTTTTTTTTTTCAAACATTAAATCGCTGGCGGATTCAATCACTCGGTCGGGGTGACAATGCCATATTGATTTTCAAGACATATTGCTCCAAATCCAAAGTTTTGACTGATGAGTTTTTTGAACACCTGTTTCAGGTGGCCCGGGACAGCTGGCGCACCTGGCTCCAACGTATGCAGCTGTCAATGCCCTGTGCATCCTGGGTACAGAGGAGGCGTATAACGTTATTGACAGGTACGCAGATGATGGCTGTAACATCCCTGACTGGGTCATGACTGCTACTGCCTGTCTGGTACATGTATTTTTTTAGCTGCTACCGGTGGTTGTAAAGCCTTAAGTATGATACTGAAAAAATGAAGTCATCAGCTATAGATTGCTGCCTATCAATTAATTCATGAATATTTATTGATTATATTATATTTATTATGTGGCATAATGCAACAGTTTTTGTAAAGTAGGTTCGAGCGGGAGCTCGACCAAAGTAAAGTAAGTAAGTTTTGTAAAGTAGGTACAAGCTACATAAGACCTGTAAGGTTCAATCCACTCACACCGGGATGGTCCCCTACTCTCTTTGATAAGTGCGATATGATCTTTGACACCTCCGACTGTTAATGTCCCATGTTATCCAAGAGGATGTCCCTAGCCAAAGCTGGGTACTCATTTTCACCTAGAGTGAGGAAAAAGGTGCAAAATGCCTTTCCCAAGGGCACAACACTGGGGCCTGATAAGGATTTGAACCCAGGAGTTGACAACCCTTACCTCCACCTTCCCACCTTGTTTGTCTGTCCCCATGTAGACCCAAACTGCAGAGGTTCCTCCTGAGTGCCAAGAGACCTGACGGTGCGTGGCTCATGCATGAGGGAGGGGAGGAGGATGTACGGTAGGCCAGCTGTTCTGTTGGAATCTACATTTCTGTTGTTATCACCTCCCTGGGCTCCACAATGTTACTAGTGAACAATCATTTAACACGGAATCAGGCCTAAACAGTCATTTCTGTCCCTGCCCTTGTTCCCAAAGGGTCATCTGGCACCTAATCACACTCAAACTTTCATAATTAGACCTGTCCTTGGTGCTGAACACCAATCTAACAGTACATGTAGCATCTCAGTATCTTTTTAAAACCAGCATCACACTGTCAACGACATTCAGCCAAATTTGTTGATCCCCAGAAGGTTGCCGAATTTGCAAATTACCCGAGAATTGAATGAAAGACAAATGTATCAAATTAAGGACACTGCTGCCAGACGTTTTGAGTGACATCCATCACTCTTCTTCAGCATCACTAGAACAAGCTCTCAAATCAATACTAGTACATAACGTGTAGCTGGAATGCCTCTAAATGTTTTTTTTGTAAGTTGGGTTCCCATGGGTTTCAAAAAAAGGGAGCTAGGCTACCTCAGCAAGCTACTGGGCCTCAAAGCTATATGCAGAGGGGCTTGGCCTCTAACAGAATTTCCTTTAGGAAAAATTTGGTTGATAACAATCCTAGCTGTGGATGAGCTAGATGGAAGGGTAGCCCACTGAGGTAGCCCACCCCATCTAGCCTAGCCCACCTCTTCTGGAAACCCTTTGGTTGTAGAAAGCCTTTCTGTGACTGTTGTCCTGTCTTGTGTACAGAGGTGCATACTGTGCAGCCTCAGCAGCCACCCTGACCAACATCATCACTCCCGAGATGTTCGAGGGCACACCCGAGTGGATAGTCAGGTGGGTGAACTTGTGTAACAGTGGGGACCAACCTCAACTAACTAACCAGTCTAACTGGCCCGGACCTTTTAGCCTAGTGGTTAGCTCGTTGGATTCCCAAGCCGTGCGGATTGGGATCGACGGAATCCCGGGAGTGGCGAACTCGCCCCTTTGGGTTTTTACAGTGGTTCCCACACCGGCCCTGTGAGTAATGGCAAAAAGTGCCACACAGGCATGTCGTACTCAGAGACTCGGGACGAGTCTAAAAAGAAAAGAGTAGTTTTACCCCTTTGTGTTTTCACACTCACAACAGTTGCTAGAACTTTCTCACTTCGATGAATGTTGGACATCCTGGTAATAAGGCACACGATACGAAAGATACTCAAGCAACTGGATGAGTTTTGTAAACAATCAGATGTTTCAGATACATGTAGTATCTGCCATCTTTCGTCAATGGCTGGAAAAAGTCTCATTGTATTAAACCAGAACTATAAATTGATACGTAAATGAGGTGTAGACAGTGGACTTGTAAAAGCTTTCCTTTTTTGTAACCCAAAAATCCTGTATTTGTATCAGTGATCAGAACAGGACACTTTTCCGATACGTTTGACTGTATACAGATTTATACATGTATATACTGTTTATCTTAACCCTTGTCCTGCTGGAAGCCTATATAGGCTCTACATATATACAGAGCCTAGTGCGTACTAGTATGTGGGTCCTGTATTGGGGTTGGGGGTATTTTTGAGTTGAACACATCACACCGGAAGAAAACGCACCAAATGCGGAAGTAACAATGCGACCGCAGCGCCGAAGAAGTCAAGGGAAAATGACCTGATTAAGAAATCAAAATAATGAAATAAATTGTGTAAAAAATGTCAGCAGGACATGGGTTAACTAAAAATGTTTGCTGTGTTTTTATTTTCACAGTGACCTCCCCACACAGAATGTTTTTCCAAAATTGAATGTGCTGATTGTAACAGTACTACAGAATTATTTAAACCGCAAAGAGAAAAACATAGCAGAAACCTCTTTTTCCCTTCTACTGAAAATAGATATAATCTACAGTACCCATGCGTAGTATTGACAATGTTGTTGTTGTTGTTGTAGATGTCAGACCTATGAAGGTGGTATTGCTGGAGTTCCTGAGATGGAGGCTCAGTATTGACAATGTTGTTGTTGTTGTTGTAGATGTCAGACCTATGAAGGTGGTATTGCTGGAGTTCCTGAGATGGAGGCTCAGTATTGACAATGTTGTTGTTGTTGTTGTAGATGTCAGACCTATGAAGGTGGTATTGCTGGAGTTCCTGAGATGGAGGCTCAGTATTGACAATGTTGTTGTTGTTGTTGTTGTTGTTTTAGATGTCAGACCTATGAAGGTGGTATTGCTGGTGTTCCTGAGATGGAGGCTCATGGTGGCTACACGTTCTGTGGATACGCAGCCCTGGTCATGCTGGGCAGGGAGAGACTCATAGACACCAAGAGTTTATTGGTATAGTCTTCATCAGTGGTCGACTTGAGCTCGGACATGTTGTAAGGGATTGCATTCGCATTTCGGATGGTGACTTGGAGCCATGGCGAAGCCGCATTGCACTACCACTAGCTACTAGAAAAAGCATCATACTTCACCTCAATTGAGGATGCCTGCTTTACCTTACCTTCATCAGTAGAGGGATGTCCATGTGGCTCAACTAGTAACAGCCTCACAGTTGAGCTCCTGGTTCCAATTAGTTGGTAACTGGAAGACCTCGGTTCAAATCCGGGGAAGGGCATCTCGGTTGGGGTTGCACTTGTCTTTCAGAAGGGACATAAAATGGGGTCCCGTGTTTGAGAAGGTGCCTTGAGCACGTTAAACTTAAAGGGATGTTATTTTGCATTTCTTCATTTTCATGGAGGTGGCCGTGTCTATAGGATAGCTCTACCCCTGGTAGTATACATTCAAGTAATTCGCTGATTCAGATGATCATGAGTGGCAATAACTTAAGGTTGTGACTTTATATATCTTAGATGTCATGCATGATAAAATGCCTTTGTTTTTCAAATAATTGTTGAATGAAGTTCTTAGATGTATCAAGAGATGCACAAGGACTTACTTTTCCCTTGTTCTTCCCCTGCCCACAGAGATGGACTGTCAACAGACAAATGAGATTAGAAGGTGGTTTTCAGGTAGGCAGTTTATGCTACTGTTCTGTCAATTGTTATGTTAACAATGTCCAAACCTCCTTGCTACTGTAAATGCAGAAATGTTTGCGGTGGTTTTATGTTCGCGGTTTTCACGGCGACTGTTTCACAGCGAACATAAAATTACTGCAAACATTTTTGTCCAATACTGTAGCAGTATATGTGACTACAGCACTGCCGCGAACTAAAAACCACCTCAAACACCCCATTTTCCCTTAGCGCGAAACAAAAACCACGCGAACTTAAATGCATACAGTATCTCTAACGCCTTCTTTTGGATTAGTCATTGATGATAAAGACAAGATTTTTTTTTTATTTCATACCAAAATTTTATTCCAGAATGTACCGGTAGTTCTGTTTGGGGCTATATCTGAGTAGTACCAGCGCAGAAGTAAGTACTATCACTGTCAGTGCTAGAACTGTAACTGTTGGCACACTACCAGGTAATGAAGTACATAATAATTGTGTGAAACATTCCCTATCTATAGTTGTACTATAAATCTTGGAAATGTTTGCGGAGGTTTTACATGTTTTTCAATTGGTGGTTTTCACAGTGACCTCTGTAAGTTCATGACACGGAAATATGCATTTCAAATGTATTGATAGTAACTCTAGATCTAGTACAGAATTGGTTCAACCACAAACTTAAAACACTGTGAAAACCTCCTTCTTCCTTCTACTGCAAAATTAAGTCCCCTCGAAAATAAATGAATTCACAGTACATCTTAGTAGCGTTATGTAGCTTCCACCTAGTGTAGACACCGGAATCCATATGGAGGACCTGAGTGCGGCCATGGCAGACAGGATGGAGTGGTCAGCGGTTGTGCATGGACTTGCCCCGTCCCCCCCGGGGGTCGACCGATGATGATGATGATGATGATGATGAGTGTAGACTATATTGATATTACAGGTCTACAGTGTGATAAACCTTGTTCTGCCATGTGTCTGTTCCAGGGCCGGACCAACAAGTTAGTTGATGGGTGCTACTCCTTCTGGCAGGCCGGGACCCTCCCACTGCTGCACAGGGTACTGATGATGGAGGGTGGGTACAGATGTATCATAAGGAGACTGTTCAGGTGCCTGTAGGGTTAAAGGGAAGCTAAACTTAAAATTGAAAAGTCTTCTATACTTTGCTAAATTACAGTAAATATACCCCAAAGTTAAGTCCTCACTTCGTTTACTTAAGCCCATGGCCACCATAGTTCAGGGCTCTTCCGTTATTTGTAACTTGGGCTGAATAAAACGACTCTTTTTTACACAACCATTACAAACTATTCACGGATGTAACTTGGGCCGTTCTGACGGCTACTTGCCTGATGATTGAATTGAGCAATTGTAAGGTCACAATGTGTGACGTCAGGTCTTACCATTTCCAAACCAAAGTGAATAGGGCTTTTCGATCTGACTTTCCTGAGGATGGATTTAGGTGAATTTTCCGACGAATTTGAGGGCATCGAGAAGACAGTGAGCTTTGAATTCGGAAAATTCCTCAAAATCTGTCCCTATGAAAGCCAGATCCAAAATCCTTGTTCATACTGAATGGGAAATGTCGAGTCTTTTAACTTTTTATTATGTTATGATATCTGTGAGTTGCTTGCTATTAGCTTTCGAGCATGAATTTGCAAGTGAAGATTGTTATGATATACCTGCAGGTGACGAAGCTCTCAGTAAAGAGTCGTGGATGTTCCATCAAGGTGCCTTACAGGAGTACGTCCTGATCTGCTGCCAGTTCATCTCAGGGGGGCTCATCGACAAGCCTGGCAAGTCAGTGGTGCACTCTCATGTTTCTTTATTGAGAAGAAGAACTTTATTGTGTGACAATTGTAACTGGTACAATGTATGGCAACTTATGCACATGAGAGTTGAACTATTGCGAATTGTTGACAAATATAGAGAACTAATCTAATCTCTGACCTATTGAGAGGAATGGCCAGTATTGGCACACTGTTTTTTTTACCTCTGCCAAGGTTACATTGTATGTTTTTGGTGCCTTTTGTGTGTTTGTGGACAGCCTAACTTGAGAAGCTGTGGATAGATTGAGACTTTCCGAGCCAGGCTGGAGGCCTGCCCGCCTTAGCCTGGGACCTCCCTCTCCCCCTACTTTGCCCCTCGTGGGGTCATCTGGGGGTAATCTAAAGTTGAAGATCTGCAATATACTATTTGGTATGTGGGTAGAAGTCGGCGAAACGAAGGACAAGTTTGACTATGGACCACCTTGTGGCTTCCTGTGATACTGCAGCAGAAAGTCTGGTTTTCATATCTGATGTTCTGGACATGCTAGAGCCATGATTTTGAATACAATGGGCTCATGAAGAAGTGGTATAGGCATGGGTTTTGGCCTGTAATACTGCAGTACCTGAAAAGCTGCCAGGTGGACCCAAACTGGCAGGTTTCTTCAGGACGTCAAGACCTACCCACATAACGGGGGGTGCCCAACCATCGGACGTTTTTTTACGCGCTGGAACTCACGGCGCTCCATTGCTGGTTGCCAGAGAGTGGTCAGGTTTTAATGAATGAATTTTGAACACATTCATCTAAAGACCATACTTGGACAAGAAATGTATTCATACTGTTCATGGGCCCTTCATGCTCCGCGTTACATGCGGAAGACGCTGTGAGACATTTTCACGAATGTACCTTCTGATTTAGTGCTACGCCAGATAGTGTGCCTAACTTAGTACGCTTTGGTAATTTTGCTCTCTTCGGAAGTTGGTGATGAAGTTAGGGAAATGTAAATAAGGCTTGAAGTCTGCTATATTCTAGCTTTCTTTTGACCAGAGAATTTTGACTGTGTGCACTTCTAACGTCATGTGAGAAGGGCTATATCTAGCGCATCCCAGCTCATGTTCCCACGGGAAATAGGCTACTACGCGGCCCGACGTACGTATTGAGTGCGACCCGACTTACGAAATCATTACGAAAAAACGACACCGCTTACATCAACAATACTCCGTCTACTTATTGGGAAACATCTTCGCCATCTCTGTATTCAGTTTCCTTTTCATAGACGGTACCAATCACATGTTAGAGCGTAACAAAGCTGTGCGTTGAATCATCCCGCCACCATCGCGGTCCAAAAAAATGGCGGGAAAACAACGTCGTCAGACGACAGCAATGTTTACGTTGTTTTTCTTTGGTCGGTTTTCTTCTCAACAAACACTTAAAGACCCAAATTTTTAGTGTTTTATGAAATTATTTTTCTTATGTGTATGATAGCTGTGTGACTTATGTAACTGCTTGGCACAGGTCGTATATTTAGGTGCCGGGCCGTCTAGCTACGCAGTGACCCTCTACTCAGCGTTGCCATCATTATTGTCAAAATACTACTTTTCGACAAAACAAGAAATGAATATGTACACATATGTTTTGAATGTAAATGACAATTATGTGCATGAACTTGGGTTATTTACCTTCCTTATCAGCATAGTCATTGGACACAAACACGGCATACTTATGCAAAATAAGATCAGTAAAAAATCCGTGCGATGTTCGGGCGCGTGCGAGGTTCGGGCGGCCCCCGTTACAAAAAAATAAATATTTGGCACACTTCTGTATCTTTACTAGTTTTATTGAATGATCAAAAAGAATTCAATTTGAAAGTTTAAGGTCGCTACTATCATATACAAATAACACATCAGAAGAATCTTGATTTATGATTGCGAACATACACACAAACAGACAACATGAAAACAGTACCTACTTCATGGAGGTAACAACATTTTGCTGACCACAATGGTTATGGTATACAACTGTAGTGATTGTTTTGATCTTGTCCCATCCAGGGCCAGGGACTTCTACCACACCTGTTACTGTCTGAGTGGCCTGTCTATAGCCCAACATTTCATAGGAGGGAAGTACAACCATAACCATGTCATGGGCCCTGCTCGGAACGAACTGGTGAGATGCCGTAAAACAAAGTTAACAAAGCATGCTACTACAATTATAGTAACTCTATCTATGTACTATGTAATCCTACCCAAATATTTAGGACTACAAAGAAGAGGAAGACTGGTATACCCACAGTCAAATGCTTTTAGAATAAAAGAGTCACAGTATACCATAGAGCACTTAAGTGTAGAGCATATTTCTATAGCTGCTGTAGATATGTGTAGCTCAACTAGGTCTGCCCAAGGATTGCAGATGTTTTATTTGAATTGTACACTGTCTAGTATATAGCATATTCTTGACTTTTTAAGTGTCAGAAAAATACAAAAATATGATAAAACCATTGTTGTATTACTTGTGTAAGATTTTGAAGTTAGACATAGAATTTTAGATTCAAGCCATGAAGAGAAGCTGTAAAGTTCGTAATTAGTTTTTGCTGAGTTGTTGTGCATCCAAAATTGTTAATGTGTACTACATAAATTTTCAGGTTAGGTTAGGTTAGGTGCACCAGTGCACCTATTCAGGAAAGTGACTTTTGAGCCCCGTAATTGCCCATGTGTAATACTGAAGTGTACATGCATTTTTAAGTTCACATGGTTTTTATTTTTTGCGGTAAGGAGAAAATGGAGTGTTCGCGGTGGTTTTAAGTTTGTGTTTGAAACAATGCAATAGTAGCGCTACAGTCATACTGGCGAGCAAAAGGTTTTGTGGTGGTTTTAAGTTGGCGCTGAAAGTTCACTGCGAAAACCGCAAACATAAAACCTGGTGGCCGCAAACATTTATGCATTTACAGTATGTTCCAGCTTTTATATGTTTGTATGTGACAGCCTGTTTGTTTCTCCTCCTGCAGCATGCCACCCACCCTGTGTACAACATCAGTCCAGAGGCCGTGGTACAAGCCAACTCATACTTCGGTGTTCTACCTGTTCCATCGCCAAACACAGCCTCCTGAAAGTCCTTATAACTCAGGGCTGTCTTCAGAATCCGTCCCTTCCTCCCAGACAAAAAATTTACCCCATTCGTCCTAAAAATCTGAAATTCAGGACACAAAATTGATGGAAATCTACTGTAAATGCATTTAAGTTTGCATGTTTGTTTTTTCTCGCTAAGGTGAATATGGAGTGTTCGCAGTGATTTTAAGTTTGCGGCAGTGCTATAGTCACATACTAGTACTGCTAACAGTATTGGACAAAAATGTTTGCGGTGGCTTTAAGTTTGCGGTGAAACGATCGCCGGGAAAACTGCGAAAATTTCTGTATTTACTATATTTTCGGAATCTTGAAATTATAGATTTAACAACAAAAATTAACAACATGGGCTTGGCTCCACGAAAAGTGAGTGTGACAGAAAAAAGTTAAACTAAAGCTGGGGACAGCCCTGATATAGCTACCTTTAGAGTTAGCTATGAGGTTTAACTAAGTAACATTCCCCTGTTTGTATGATATGTTCGCTAAAATGCCCACCAGGCCAGTACTGGGGGACTTCTCTGTTGTCACATCAGTTGAGATATTTTGTTAAGAATAGAAGTGTCAGCTTGTAATTTACAATTTACATATCCGTCCCTGTTATGAATTCCTTTAATTGTTTCAGACTGCATGTCACACTGTTAAGGCCAAGGAAAATTAATGTTGTGTCTCCTACTGAAAAAGATAGAGTTGGATTCCCTCTCTTTTAGAAAAAAATGTTTTAGTCAAGATCTACGTTTTGACAAATGTAGAGCTAAAAAGCATTCAGGACACTGGTATTTTCAACATACTTTTCTAATTGTACAGAATCTGATTTACATTGTACAAGTACAAGTACATGTATAGCAATAAACTGAACAAAGAAGTTAACAGTTTATCTCACATACTTACATCAACTGTTCAAAGCCTTGATATGTCAACAGAGTGAGAAACGCTGGGAGTCGGAATTGAATGTCAAATGTCAGAAAATTCCATGTCCCTCGCCAGTGGTCGACAAAAAAAGGCTAGGGTCGGCAGGTTTTAGCTAGGGTCTGTCAGGTAACCAGGAACACAACATTTTTTTTCCTTAGCCTAAGTTAGCACAGAAGTTATTTGGAGATAGATTAAAAAACGATCATTTGTGCATGAGTATCATTGCTGCCCCTCCCATTCTTGAGGACATTCTTACAAACTGTTGTTGACTGTCAAAAAAAAAACCTGCTGTTCGACTGTCTTGCTCACAGTCACTGACGAAAAGTAGTGGATGCTACTTGAAACGTCTGACCGTTTCCAAAATCATATCCAGTTGCTTGAGTAACTACTATTTGGCGTATCTTATTACCTGGATGTCTAACTTTCATCAACAACTGTCAAAAATGTTTTAGATTCTGTACAGGTACCTGGTTCTATGTTCCTGATGTGTTTCCTAGCTAGACCATGTTGATTTGATTATATGGATGACATCCTCTGGGTTATATGGATGACATCCTCTGGGAACCGCAAAAATTATGCGAAAAACATTTTTGTTGTTGAAACAGACGAAAATTGAATCATCAGATGTCATCCATATAATCGAATCAACACTTCCCTATGTAAATGTGTTGGTGTTACATGCCCTGTAATAGTGGCTGCCCACTATTGGTACATACCGTATTTTATCAAAAAGGAGGCACTTTTTAAACATTTCAGAATTAAAAAGGCATCCAAAGTCATTGCCAAAGTCAGGGTGCATACTTTCATTTGAGTTATTGCCAGGACAAATTGGAAGAGGTCCTCAAACCCTTGCTCAATCAAGCCAGGAACCCAGCTGTGGTGCAACAATTCATGGCTCAATACCTGCCCATTTGAGAAGTTAGTAACTTGTCGTAGGCAATTCTTAAGTTGGCAGAGATGATGCCAGTGGGGTAAACAAGAGAATCTTTTATGAATCTAAGGAATGGCATTATGTAGAAGTCCTTGATTTAAGCAAAATTACCTGGAGAAAAGAGAAGGAACACCGTGAATTTGAATTTATCCTGTTCAAAATGTGTGAAGAAGGGATGCTTACTTTATTTATAAAATAGAGTTTTTTGACTTAACGTTTCAGCTTTCAAAATTTGTCGGATACTAGCCCCGAATCTTAAGTCGATAAAATACGGTATTTGAAAATCTGTGCCAGAAATGTCTTGACCAAATTTACATTATCCACAGTTCGGTGCTATACTTCCATAGTACATTGTACATACTGACAGCTAGTATATAGTACATGTCATTGAATACTTTTGTTCTTCAACAGTGTTACATGGTCCAATGTGTTCTTTAAAGACACTGCTGCAAGATGAATACCTTTATCTTGTCTTGTTCAAACAGTGAATGAACTCTTGCATTATTACATTAAACCATGATCTTACAGGAGCAAGTTGTTGTTTTATTGATTAAGAAATTGTCTGAACGCAAGTTCAAAAGTTGTGAAACTGCTGTAGCCTCCATTTACATTATTTTGCTTGGTTACACTTACAGTTCATCTGCCACTTTTTGAAAACAGTGGGTTTGAGCATGTCCTTGGTTTGAGAGATCTCTAGTGCCGCTCCCTCCAGGTATGCACAGTTTAGATATACAGGAGTACATTAAATTATACTGGGCGACAATGGGTTGGAGATCTGTTTGGACGTATCTTTTCAGGGTGGCGGAATCATGTACCCTGGTGGAATTATGTTAGGCCATGTTGATTTCATTATGTGGATGACATCCTCTGGGAACACCAAAACCGATGTGTGTGAGAAAAAAGTTGCCTTCTTTATGAAATCTATGTGGTTAGGAAGGATGAACAATAGCAAACACACAGAGTATGGTATACCGAAATATAGGTTCTTCATTTTTGTTCCTTCAAAAGACTTTGGAATTGACTTTGGCATTCTAAGACATTGGTATTTGTTTTCCGAAATATTTTTTTGCAATTTACAGCATGTATTTTCTCATTTTGCTTTTTACAATTTACGGTATGGGCGAAAATGTTTTTTTTTTTGTAGAAACAGACAAAAGTTGATGCGCTCGCAGATGTCATCCATATAATCAAATCAACATGGCCTTATAGTAGATGTTATGTATAAATGAGTGGCTATAGGGGGATCCAGGGATGTCCCTGTAGCTCAACTGGTAGCAGTCTCACAGTTGAGCTCCTGGTTCCAATTAGTTGCTAACCCTGGTTCATGTTTAGGGCATCTAGGTTGGGGCTGCATCTGTCTTTCGGGGTCCCGTGTTCTAGGAGGTGCATCAGAAGGGCTAGCAATCCCTTCCTGTAGAAATATACCATGCTACTGAAACAGTAAAGGAAACTTGCTGTCCTATGTGCCACTAGACACTACAAGGGACTGAACAAATAGGGGGAATCTAAGAAGGTAATGTTGAGCATGGGTTATAAATTATGTGTGGTTTAATTACTCTAGGGTGTGACTGTTGAAAGATAAGTGGACAGCAGGCAGATACCAAAAATTGGAAATACTTTCTAGGGACAGTTTTTCCTAGAATTAAGAGCATCAAATTGTGGAATCGGAAATTACAGCATGGTTGCAAGTAAAGGGAGGTGTTTCTTAAGCCCCCCTCTCACTGGACCCGCGACACGACAAAGCACTCAATGAATTTCATCGACAAAGAAATATTTTTAAGCTTTGTGTGTTTTGTTGTCTTTTTGGTCATTTTTGTACGTTTTGAATGATATTCCCATTATAAAGTCAAGGGTAACACAAATCCAGTTTAGGATGCAGCGACGCCGCCAGTGTGCCGCGGGTGCAGTGAGAGGGGGCCTTTACCAACAAACCGTCACCCAAAATTGGACAACCCTTCTACACCTCAAGAGGAAACAAATTGTCTGCACATAATGGTCTGCAGCTCATCAAGGCCAAGCATCTAGAAGGCTGGATTGCTCCATGGAGAATACACTGACATCAATATTTCAGAGGCAGAATATTTCATCACAGAAACACGGTTATCTGTTGGGAAGGCTTTAGTTAGTGAAGAACCTCCCTACTGCTACAGGATGGTTTCCCTTCTTAAAGGAAACCCAAGCAATATTAGGTTCCAAATATCAGATTTTAAAAGTCAATTTATTTAGTCATTTCTGTACATGATTAGTTCAAACAACACTATCACAATGTATTGCAATGTCCATGATGTACAAATATGAAGTTGTGATGTGAGAACTCACTGAAAATCGTGGCCGGAGTTTTCGTAGGCTGGCGAAACAAAGGGGATCATCGTAGGGCACGCTTTTGCGCGGTTCTAAAATCCTAAAAGTATGAAGTTATTACGCTAATGTGCTTAACAATGTTGGTAAATGTCACTACCATAAAGATTTCAACATTTTTTTTCCATTTGTTGGCCCTAATATTGCTTTGGTTGCCTTTAAATTGAATCAGGTTGTATTGGTTCAACATGCTACTTATGGATGGTGGCTACCCAATTCAGTGAATGTTGTATTTTTTACTTAGCATTTTTTGGTTGAAGGACCCTTTTCGTTTCTACAAATCTTATTGTTTTGTGGAAACCATTGCCAATTTGTGGACTTATTTCGCAACCTCATAAAATGTGAAATAATATCCCCATTCAGTCCACATCTAGGCTATCATGATCTAAAACACACTTCATTACTAACCCCTTACTACAGTTAGCCTGGATGCCAGACCCCCAAACTCTGAAATGTCTATCGATTCGGTAGATTGAAATCGATAGATAGAGTTTGGGGTCTGGAATCCAGGCTATACTACAGTACAAGCCCCTTAGAGCTTTGGCAAGCCATATGCAGATTACACTAGCCTCCATAGCAGGCTTTGAACTGGCTTTGTTTTGGGCTAAATAATACTTTTTGCAGCCAGCCGTAACTTTTAGCCCCGTAACCATCTCCCCGGTAGATGGTTGCGGGGTGGCTGATACTTACAGGCTGGCTGCAAAAAGTGTATTATTTAGCCAAAAAAAAGCCAGTTCAAAGCCTGTTATGGAGGCTAAGATTATACTGCGCTATGGAGTCCCACTTGGGGGGACACAAGTTTCTGATCTTTACTGCTGAAGGAGGGATGTCCCTGTAGCTCAACTGGTAGCAGTTTCACAGTTGAGCTCCTGGTTCAAACTAGTTGGTGACTGGAAGACACCAGTTCAACCTCTGGGTAGGGCATCTCTGTTGGGGCTGCACCCATCCTTTGGTTGGGATGTAAAATGTGGGATCCATGTTTGAGAAGGTGCCTTGGGCATGTTAAAGGGGTAGGGCTACCCTTCCCTGTAAAAATATACCCTGCTACTGAAACAGCAAGGAAATTTGCTGCCCTATTTGCCTCTAGACACTACAAGGGTCTGAACAAACAATTGTCTATAAGCTAGAACTGGTTACACTACAGATCAAGACAAGAGAGCCAACATTGCAGGGTGAAAGGTAGCTTTATTGCTATACACACCACCTTTGTTATGATGGACCCATTGAGTCTTAATAAGGACATTTCTACTCTCTTGTAACCTCACCACAAACCAATTAACCTCAAACTGCAGCAGAGACCTACATGTACATTTGCCTTTAATACAATTACATTCATTTTTAACAATCAGTGGCCAAAATGTCAGGACTATGGTATGTGGTCACACCTATCCTTTCACCACTGAGTTATAATATTACCAGTTTTTATCTACATTCACAAAGGAAATGAAGCCCAGCAGAATGGGTAGAGAAGGTGACTCTGCTGACTTGTTACTCTGGTGGCTTCTGTATAGCCTCTTTCGCAGACTTCTAGGAACGCTGGCATTTATTTGGGGTTGGGTGGGGGGCAGTGGTAGGACTAAAAAACAGCATGAGTAACACAGTAACAGTCACATGTGTCTGTAATTACCAGGGAAACGGGGTCTTCTGTGCGTCCAGCTGAAAAAGATTTCCTTGTTATTTTAGTATCATGCGTCCAATTGACGCATGGACGCATGCCTAGCTAAAAGCCTAGTGGGGGCTGATACGCAATTTTCAACATGGGCCAGGTTGTTAATGCAGGGGGAGATAGATCAGCATCGAGAACCTTAGCCTATGTTCAAAACTGCGAATCAGCGTTCCCCCAAAAGAAAATATACATCAGCACCCCTAGAAGTCTAGGAAACAGGCTAGCTTTCTGTATAGCTTACAAATTGTTTCAACCCCTCTTCACACAAAGTGGGCAAACTTGGGACAGCAGAGTTAGTGCTGTGAGTAATAAACACCGACATTGGTCAGTGGTAACAGTGTCACTCCCCACACTGGAAATACAATAGCTGCACAAGAAGTACCGATGCACCATTTCATGCCACTGTCTATGCAGATATCTATCACCTAATGCCGTTTAATAACATTTTTGGAACTTTTGCAATTTGCAATCTCTCCTCATAAGACAGTGGCTGGTGCATCACAAAGGCTTGGTCATTTAAATGGGGTCTTTTTTTTTCTGTACGTATATAGCTGTTCAAAGATTCTCTCGTCTCCTAATCCATAATGACTAACTCAATGAAATACTTGCTTCGGTACCATTTTAGTCTATTTCACAATACTTCAACCTCTGGTTTGTAAGACTGTCTGAATTTGCCCAGGTTAACATGCTGACAACATGGTCAACAATGACAGTGAACATCATTAATCGATACCCCACAAAGACAATTCAAATTACACACACTTCTGGCAACCAGTGTTTGTGATCGTGACGTGGAGTGCACAAGCTTGGTTTCGAAGATTTTGCTGCAATCATCGAGGTAACATGACTTAACCATACCGACTGTGCATAATCTGTTACCTCTTCTAAATGCTGGCAGAAACTTGTCTAACCCTATACACACTAAGATAGCTTTCTATCAAACACAAGCAATCATGTAGCTGAGCAATAATACTAGGATGTGTCCCTTTTTTTTCACGTCACCAACCCTTTGAAAGTCAAGTACATACCGCTCAAGACACACCTAACGTTCCTCACCTCTTATTTACACTCAATACAATGCTAGATATACAAGCGACATGCTCTCTAATGCTGAAGACTAAGCTAAAGACGCTAGCTTGGTGGAAGTTTTCTATCATTTAGGACATATACTTGGCACTCTATCAGCTCTTCTTGTTGTCTGTTTTGAGCCGTTTCCGCTGACCCTGAGTGTGAGTGTTGGTGTTGTCGTCGGAGTCCGAACTGTCCGACCCCGATCTCGTTTTCAACCCCAGGGAGGAGGCATCGTTCAGGAGTGCGGTGGAGAGGTTGCCCGTCGCTCGCGCTTTCTCCAAGGCACGGACTGCGGAAACAAAAACGCGGCAATGGAGGTCTCAGTGACACACTGTAAATTCTTCTATTTTCACGGCGACTTGATTTTGCAGTATTTTAAGTTTGTGGTTGAATTTTGTAATACATTATACATTGGAAACAAGTGCCATGAATTTGAAGAAAAGAGGTCATCACGAAAACTGCAAAATATACAACCACTGCACAAACATTTCAAGATCTACAGTACATGTATTATACAGAAACCCTGACAAAATACACACTTGTTCCACAACTTCCTTCCAGTTATGCCTTTTCTTCATCCACAAACACTCATTTCGTGAGCTGTTGAGATCGATAGTGTTACAATTATATCCTGAACATAACAATTGTAAATGTAGTTCAAGCTTTTTGTCAAAATTCTTAAGAACTTTCCAGATGTCTAACCTTGCTGGTCCAGGAGTGCGTTCTGTTTCTTTAAGTCGTCTATGTCCTGCTGGTGCGTCTGGTTCTTGCGCCGCATGTACTGGATATAATCTGTAGCTTTGTTCAGTATCTGTGCTCTTGATGCCTGCTGAGAAACGGATCATGAACACAAGGACAAAGGGAAACTTCCTGCCAAGGATGCTTTAGGGCAAGACCATCCAAGTTCATTGCACCTGACTTCTGTCATGTAGGGGAAATTTTTCTGCTTCTCTCACATTCTCAATTTTCAACCCATCCCCCATCTACAAGTATAACTACTTAAAGACAACCAAAGCAATATCAAGGCCAAAAAATTGGAAACAAAAAAATGCTGAAATCTTCTTGCTATTGACATTTACTAACACTGTTCAGCATATTTCCGTAATAACGTCATACTTTGAGCATTTTAAAACCGTGCAAAACCGTGCCTTATGATGATCTCCTTAGTTTCGTGAGCCTACAAAAACCCTGGCGACGACTTTAAGTTTAAGTCAACTATGTCATATTTTTACATTGTGGACATCGCTATACATTGTGATAGTGCTGTTTCAACTTATCATGTATGGAAATCACGAAATAAATTGACTTTCAAAATCCGATTTTCGGGCCATAATATTGCTTGGGTTTCCTTTAACATCAACTCCATTTATTTTCCAGACTATATGTAAGTAATCACTAGCATTAAATCACGATTATTATTAGCAAATCCAATCAACATTTGCTGTTAAATCACAGGGAGATTAGTAGTATGTTACAAAAATACTTTGGGTAGAAAAAAAAAGATCCTTAAAGATGATTTCATCACCTTTTGTTTTGCCGCAGTCTGCCCTGCAGTATCCTGAGCAAGAAGTGCAATGTAAAATTGTCAGATGGTTCATTAGCATATTTCTTATCTGTCATCAGTCTTTATCATTGCAATGTCAACCTGCCTTTTAGGAAATACTATCAGAAGTTTAAAACTAAGTCAAACCATCCTGTGCTGTTGTCGTGCATTCAGAAATTTCCGTAGTGTAAATCAGGTCTAAGAGAGAAGCCTTATTGCATTAGCATACATAATTACAACCTGATATGCAGAAGCCCACATATTTGTGTACGAAGCTTGTGTACAAAGCTATGGCTGGCAAAACACAGGAAACTGGACACACCACATCCCCCCCTTTTATTTGGGAGCATGTCAAATATGCACACAACTAAGCAGCTTCAGTTGCAAGACTACTTTTACTAAGTTCCGGACCAGGATAACCATATCTTAGCTTTAATTCTCCTTAACAAAGACATTAATCCTAAGGGTAAACTTTCACAGAGGATCTCTGCTTTGTGGAATGGTAGCTATTACTGTTAGCAGACAGATTTAGCAAGACAACTGAGCAAGAATCAAAGGATCATGTTTCCCTATTCAAAAGGCTGTCTTCATTTACATATCAGACCTTTTCTCCCTGCAGGGCCGGTACAGCATCTCTAAGGCTACTGAAACTGTTTTTTATGTGGTCCCTTCTTTGCCTCTCAAGTGCATTGTGATGTGCCCTTTTGTCCGCCTGGAAGAGAACAAGAAAACAGTGTCAGTATGCAACTCACATAACGGGGAAAACAAAATCTGTAGCAAAAACAGAAAAACAACAGAACACAGGCTTGTATCTTGCAATAAGAGTCCTTAAAACAGACAAAATCATTTTTCAAAACATGTAAAATCAATCATATATACATGTAGTTCCACTGACCCATGCACTACTATGAAATAGACTTGTATGTTTATACTAAACTTGACACAATAATATCTTAACACCAGTGATTTTGAGCCAGCTTTACACTAAACTGAAAGGAAAATGTAGATAATTATAAGGTACATGTGTTTACACTCAATCTACAACTAGATAATGACTGAAAAGACAATCTCTGAATATATCACTTCAAGTATCAGTAATATTTCAGTATTCAACAGTCAGTCATGACTTGCTACTTTCCAGTAGCTGAAAAGCCCAAGGCAAGGTTCTTTCAACCATGGTATTTTAATAGGCAGGTATAATATACATAAAAGGCTGGAACAGGAGTAATTTGTTGCAAATATATTCATAAATTTGTTCATGTTGTCACAATGTCAGTTCATCACAAATTCAAAGCAATATGGACTAAAAAGTAAATAGTAATACTTTTGCCAGATATTCTGACCAGTTTGGTATACTTACGTATGCCAAATAACTTTTTATGTAACCCAATGATCTGTATGGTTGCAGTCTAATATTTGTATAATTCTGCATTGTCTTTTTATGATAGTCATTGATTTATATGTTGTACTTTGTACTAAATTCATTAGGGCTTTACATGTAACCGTCAACACCTCTTGACATTTATGTTGCATATCACATTCTTTTTGGTTGTGGGTTGTATTTGAAATTCAAACTTATGTATGACAACAATCATATGTAAAAATGCATATTTATGATAGTGAATGTAGTGGTCAGACCCTGTTCATACCAGGATTCGCGAATATGCGGGATCGATCCCAAAGCTAAGTCGGCGGATCAGGATCTTGGACCTAGATTTGACTGTTCATACCAGGATTAAAAAATCCTGGTATAAACAGGGTCTTAGACATGGCTCGAACGAAAGGATAAACTTAAAGGTAGACCATGGATATGTTATGATGTCATTGTTTACACCCCCTATCTTGGATGTTCACATGAGGTTGGTAGAAAAGAACTTAAAAATCATGTCTTCACATAAATCAATTGGTTTGGTGGCTTTTCCACACTCAATTTCTCTACTGGCCCGGTTCAACTGGACTGAGTTATTTTGTCCTTCCTACATTTAATTGAAAGGAAGTCCCCTGACTCACGAAAAACTCCCATCCACAAAATAATAATTGTTAAACAGAATGACGTTATATCCCAGATAATAGGGGTGGGTGGAGACAGCTTCCATCATAATTTAGATTGAGCTGAGAATCAGTACTAAATAGTCTGGTTAGGGCGTGTTTTGACATGTCATGGCTGGATTTGCGTGACCTGCCGACGGGACAAGGTCCGAAACGACTACAAGACTCCAAGCCCTCAAAATTTTGGCGCACACCAAAAATAAACGTTACAAGACCGTTTAATCAAGAATCAGTACCCAAGGAATCTAGTATACTAGAAAATAAGCGGCGTTGGGGTTGAACAAGTTTGGTGAGATCTAAAGTAGTCGGGACCCTGTCTGGGTGTGTTTACGTGCTCGGGACCTGAGCAGCACGCAGGTCTGAGTCCACGTGACAAGCAAAACAACCCACCGCTGTCATGCCGCTCCGCTCACCGCCAGCCCCGTCACCCGCGCCATCATCCTGAAACAAAAACACCACCTTAACACCCAGATCTGAGCAAGCACGGCGCAGTTGGGCTTAAAAATCCAAACACCGGTTAGGGTACATTCTTACGTCGCTATCCACGTCCAAATCCCTTTCGTCGTCGCTCATTTTGACAGAATTTTTCGGCGAAGCCCTTCGATCAGTCGTCCCTTTTCTCGTCTTCTCATATGGCGGCCGTAGGAATTGTCCACTTCTAGAATTGTGTGGGGGTGTCTTGTTTATGTGCCAGGCAATAAACGGACACTTATTGACATACACCTCTTTATTATCACTACTAGATATAATAGAACAACTATAAATATAGATATTTATACGTGTTGGTTAATAGCTGCAAATAAACTGCATTTTAATACCCTCGTCTACATACAGTTCCCCAAGACAACTTTCGATCATTCCAAACATCGCCACGCGGTCACACCACGAGCTGCCACGTGTATTGGTACGCGCAGGAAATGAGATTTTATTTCATTTTTACGCCATATTCCCGAAAATACTGAGAAAAAATCAATTCAAAGATATCCATTCCCTTTAAAATGGTATATCATTTATACTTCCGCGCAGAGCTTATCCTTCGCTAACCTTATGAATCGGCGCACTATTTCTTTACCTGGTGGACACATCACACCCATTTCTTGACCTTTCACCTGGCAACATGAGTCTTAGCTATATGCAAATTACCACATGATGTTGTTGTTTTCAAAAACCATGTGGCATCACAGCTGTGCTCCTGCAATCGGGCCTCGGATCAGGGGGTGGCGATCTGTATCAAGCAAAAAGGGCTGCATACGACATTGCAGACCAAACAATACCTCTCGGCAAGTGTTCTGCAAAGAAAGACCAAGTACAATGGAGAAACCACATTCAATTGAAGTATGAAAAAAAATTCACAAGTATGATATACACATAAAAACTAGAAAACGCATACAGCAACATTAGTGCCGCATTATTATTACATTTGGCACGGTCTCAGATGCAGATAAAAGACGTTTTCCCGTCCTTGCATCAACATTCACTTGCGGTAGAGGAATGCTATCTGATAATAGTCGCTAGGGGGACTCACAGTTGTCCATTACATTTGAAAGTAGTTTTCATCCTCTGTCCGGTTTTAATTAGCCTGGGTGCCAGCCTTTTTATAATTTAGCTTACGTACGCTACCCAAGCTCCGCTCCTCGGCCGGCAGCGGAGCTTGGGTAGCGCAGCGGAGCTAGGGTAGCGGACGGAAGCTAAAAAGGCTTCAACGCTTCAACGCTATGCCCCTCGCGGGGTTTTGTTGAGTAACGTATAGAAGTAGAAGTAGAAGGCTGGCACCCAGGCTAGGTTTTAATAGTAACGTTACACGCCCTATAATCTTTCATCACATCATCAATGTCGAAACGAAGTTGATATGTACATCGTCCATTCATGAGTGCAAATAAAGTGTTTTCTAATTATTTCATAATTCATGCTATGAAAAGCATGTCTTTTTTTCGTTCTTGATCTTTCTTTTGTAATTTGTATGCAGGGTGAGGTTTTGTTTATAAACGTCAACTGCTGTCAACTGAATATCCTGAATTGAAGAAAATTAAACACTGATCTGACTGCACGGACATTAAATATTACAAATACTCAAGTCTAACTCTGCAACATTAGCTGTTAGTTTCAACAGTGGTGCCCGAAATTTGATGCAGTTGACGTTTATACGTAGGTTGACGTAACACTGAAGTGATCTAAAATTCTAGTTGTGTTTATTGCGTGTGGATTTGTCAATATCATTGTCATATCTTAATCTTTTTTAATCCTTCAATTTGTTCCGAAATTCCTCCCCATTAAATAAAAACTTCGTCAGCTGATTGCAGATGAATAAATAAAATGCAATAAAGTTGATCACAACAGGGTTTCATCCTCTCTTTTTTGCCTAAACGTTCTACTATCAAATTTCTTTCATTCTGGCAAAAAGCGAAGCGGGGAGTCGACAGTCAGATAATATATCGATTTCCGAGATCATATTACGTGACGTCGACGCAACATATACAACGGACCTCCCCTTAAATTTTACCCAGCATCCCCTCCCCTTCCGCTCAACTCTCAGCATCACCGGAAGTGGGTGAGAGGAGGAAAGGTAAAGATTGCCACTCTTCAGTCTTTTCTCTTCAAGAAACCGCAAAACCGCGATGATCACGCCTTGAGACTTTCTTCAGCTTCAAGGCTGCAGTACTGTTTGAAGAGAAGAAAGGCAACGGTGGCTTTCTGGGTAGGTTGAATGTCGTTAAACATCTCCATTATAATTTCTTACACGGTGTAACACAGTTATAGCGTTGTGCAGGGCAGCGTGACATCCTTGTGTTTTTATCCTAGGCCATGCCAGCTTAGGTTTGCGATCGTTTAAAATGTTTCAGCCAACCGTTAAAGAAAGCGTGAGCAAGCTAGATTCTTTCTATAAGCTCTGTGCATAGGAATGCGTACAAAAAACTTACACCGCATATTTGTTTGATAATCTCGTACAGACTACAGACTGTACTCTTTTTTCCCACGCACCGTCCGCGACTGGAATACATTGCCTGAAGCCACAGTCCAGTCCTCGTCCCTGGCCACCTTCGTCTCGAAGGTGTCCAGTTCCGCCTAAAACCTGACCCTTGACCCGTGACATGTCAGTGATGGCCGATATCCGGCCGATGGACATTATCGGAAGAAGAAGAAGAAGAAGAATAAATTTGCGGTAACTTTTTGGTGGCAGATCCGTTTAATGTTCTTTTATCTGTTTGTTTATGTTTACTTCGATAGAGATCTCAAAACACTGTTTATTATAAAGTCAGCACCGAGTTGCATACGTTGTTTTTGTACTTGTTCAAACAGCTGCATGTAAAATATACATGCTGTGTTTTGCATAACATATGTTCAACCGGCCAAAGATTTCATAACGGGACCTTAGCTGTTCATGTGGCACACTTGGCTATATATCAGTTTCTTCCACAGTACTCATGTGCAACTTAAATAAACGTTTAGAGCTTACTGTGTTCAAGTGTAAATCTCCAAGCACACGGTCGAGGTCTCATGCTTCTAATCCTGAATCTTTTGTTTACAAACATTAGCATAATAAATATCGAATAAGCCCCTCAGATACATTTTATAATCTGCTTAAGTTTTGACTTAAAATGCAAATATGATATGTATTTGTATTATGTAACGTCATAATCTACTTTCTCTTAGATTACAAATAACCATGTTTAGAATGTTCCACTATTGCTTGACTAGACTGGTAATATATTTTCGTGACTATTAGGACGATGCATGTGCATCTACCTGTGACCAATTCCAGGTAACTGCGCCCCAGGCTTTATCACAATAGGCGGGCTAATTACCTTATTAGCAAAACAGTTAACCTGTCACCGGTAACAGATGACTTCCAGTTGGGTCCCATCCTGAATGTCTACCTCAATGGATAATCTAATTAACTTGGTGTGAAATAATGGCATAACAATACCAATCTTGTGAAAACACCTAATTTACAAGTTGTGTGGTCATTATCAAGTTTGAGCAAGTAATGTCTGCTTGACAGTTTGATTACTTCTGGTGGAAGCACATATCAACTGTTTTTCTAAAAGCTTTTTGATATTAAGTGAGCAAATTGTAATTTTGATGACCTGGTGACCATCTAATTTCATGTTTTAATTTCCTGAATTACACAAACTAAGGAGCTTGCATCATTTTTTTGGTCTATTTTTAAAGAAATGGTAGTTGAGATGGAAAATACGATACAACTTTACATCTTGGCTATGTCATGATGCAAATCAGGTGAGGTACTGTTAATACAGGTGTACTGAAGAGGTAAGGTAGGACTACTAGGAGATGTCAAGAGATCTGTTGCATATTCTACATGTATTCGAGAACTGTCGCTGGGTCCAGTAGTACCGTCCAGTTGCAGTATACAGGTGATGTAGAAGTTAAGAGTGACCAGAAATGGACACAAGGCTTTTTATGTTTTCTTCTGGTTTCATCTTAGTAATGGCATGATTGTTGGCAAGTTTGGTTGGTTGATTTTTGTGTGTTGTGATGTACATTTGGATTGGGGGTGTGGGTGTGGGTGTGGGTGTGGGTTTAGACTTCAAAGTTTACCCAATTGCCAAGGAGGTTTTATAAAACCTCCTTGCAATTGGTTTACCAGATTTATGAAATGATCTGGATCCAGCATTGTGAAAGGGATTTCTATACTATTGTAATCCAGATTTGTAATGGATTTCTGTTAGTGTTAGCACATGTAGGATCCATTGTAAGAAGGGACTTCTGTTTGTATGATCCATTGTTAGACTGCGAAGGCCATTTGCCCCTTAGCAGAGCTCCCTGCCAAGGTAAAAGTATTGCAAGCAGGTGCCTTTTCATGATTGTTTAGAATAAGATTTTGAAAAAAACATACACTTGTTGGAGGTCTCTTGGCACACACTCCAAGCAGGGGTTAGTCTTTGGCTTGTTTTGCACGTATTTCAAGTGTTTTTATCTGGATTTCTATTTTGTCAAGTTTCCCAGTTTGGCTGACAGACAAAAAGAAAATGTGGGAAAAAAATAGACTAACAAAAACACCTAAAAGACGTCCAACACAAGCCGGAGCTTAACCTCTGCTTGGAGAGTGTCTTGGCATAAAGTGTTATAAGATATACATTGTGAGCTTGTACTCAAGTTATAGTGGGAAGGGGATTTTTGGTAGTATGATCCATTGCAAGATGGGACAACTACCCTCATTAGAGCTCCTTGCCAAACAACTAGAAATACTTTTACAAGCCATTACATTCTCATAATTTTGTATAGAATGTATTATTTGGACAAAGGTGTGTATTTAGCAGAAGTTTTCGAGTATTCGGGTAAGTTTTCGAGTATTACCTGACTTTTATTATGATGTTACTGTAACTGTACTACCGGTAGTAAGGTTGTACATGTAGTAGGAAGGTTGAATGATTTTCAGGACGATTAGCTTTCAGTCGGGTGAGACAGAAACCCCTCAGGCAGATAGCTGAACAAACGGTTGCGTTTCACGTGGCTTACTCCAAATGTACAGTGTACAGAGCAATTTGTTTACCCAAAATTCTAACTGTTCTCGGATTCTCTCAAATTTGATACAGTTTACTTTTCCCCCAACAGCCAACACAGACCCTATTTATGTTGTCCTTGACCTGAAAGAATGTTGTTCCTACTAGTACCAAGAAGGTAATATAATATAACCCCCTTGCTAGTACTTAAGTAAGACTACTAATACTAATCTCCCTTGCGGCTAGCTGGCCGGATACTGTTTGGCCCATGGATACTGTCATTCCACCACATAGTGATCTGCTTGGAGATTAGTTCCTATATCCAAATAGGAATTGATGGCTTAAAATGCTTGTACTGCGAACTTCTTTGGCTTTAAATGCACTGTACTGTACAGTATTTATTGTGTGCCTCGAGTCAAGCCAAGTGCTGTCTTTATACTATAGGCAGCTATAGATCAGCTAGACAGGCTGAAGCTCTTGTAAGTTGTACGACAATGATCTAATACTATAATAGCAGTAGATTTGTATTCTCCATGCAGAGATTAGGCTCCGGCTAGCTTGTTTTGGACATCTTTTTAGGCATTCTATCAGGCTTTCTATTTTGTCTGGTTTTCTTTTTGTCTGCCAGCCAAAAATAAAACCTGACAAAATATAATAAAGCCAGATAAAAACGCCTGAAAACACTCTCCCAAGCAGAGGTTCTGACTTGTTTTGGACACGTTTTTTAGGCCTTTTCATCATATTTTGTCAGGTCGTCTTTGGCTGGCAGACAAAAAGAGAACCTGAAAAAATAAGAAAGACACGATAAAAACACATAAAAAGACGTCCAAAACAAGCCGAAGCCTATAAACTTCTACATGGAGAGAAGTACTTAGTAGTAGATTTGATTTGTGTTCGTGGGATTTGTACATGGAACGGAGCCAGGTTCAGGTTTGAAACATGTGGAATGAATCCTGCTTCTTGTATAACACAACTTCTTGTTTGTCTGGGAAGGATTCCTTCCATAGATGAGACAGCTCTGTTTCAACACTTCTACCAGCTGTCCCAACAGAATTTGTAGGTTTGCCACTTAACCAATGTGAACTCTACAACAAGTAACTGTGCATGTCTATAGGCAAAGCAGTGGGCAACCTCGAGCCAACCATACACACTCACGCCGTATCTTCAGAAAAGACGCTGAAGCCGCATGTTCCTGTTTAGAACTTTATTCAAGCCCACATCCAGACTAGTTTCGCCTGTGTGGCTTTCTCGGTGGTTTGGGGCTGAATAAGCCCAAGTACAACGTGTCCTGTCATTTCTAACACTTGCATGTCTATAATTTCCTTTTTAACAGCTTACATGTAGTATATTATGTACATTGTATTAAAAGCAGTAGACCATTCAAGCATTTTGTACAGGTTCTTGCAAATGGATGGCAATTTACATGTTCAATTTACTACAAATCAAATCGCGTTACAAAGCGAACATGTGTTGGCATTGTGGCACTACAGTTGTTTCGACCGCAACCTTAAACACAGGGGCACCACAAACAGCTAGTGCTCCCTTTCCCTTCCACCACAAAATTAAGTCACCCCAGATTTGATTGAATTTACAGTGGCTACTAATCGGGAATTAGAAAAAAATCTAAAGCTGGAGATAGCCTTGCTCGGAATCCAAATTTAAATGCTATGATGTAATAAAGAAAATATAATTTTTTTTTCCTTGAATTATTTGCAACTTAGTAGTAGAGAATTGGAGTTGGCAAGTTTTTTTCTTTTCCCCATCTGTTTGAAATGGCATCAACTGTTACCAGAGGTACCGTACTTTATATGTCAGCCACACACACACTCACTCACAGTGAGTCACTACCTGGTTTATGTCTTATGATTGTTCACTGTCTCGTGTTGGTTTCTGTAAATACATTTAAGTTTGCGTGGTTTTTATTTCACGCAAAAATGGCATGTTTGCGGCAGTGCTATAGCACATACTGTTACAGTATTGGACAAAAATGTCTGCAGTGGCTTTAAGTTTGCGGTGAAACGGTTGCCGCGAAAACTGTGAACATAAAACCACCGCAAACATTTTTGCATTTACAGTATATAAACGTGCTTGCACATATTAGATGATGCACCTTATTTGGTAAACATAATGGCTGTGTTGTAACCATATATCATGTGGCTTGTAAATCTAGATGAAGAGCATTTGTAAGCTGTTATTGTTATTCCTAGTTTGTTCTAACAGCAGAATATCGATATCGAACCAGACATGCAGAGAGGGAGGTATGTCCTTTCAAAGTGAACGTTGTCCGTCTTACATCCGATTTTCAGGCTCAAAATGATAAATTTTTGGCATAGTCAATCATCTCCTTACTACATTATTAATTATATATAATATTAATCATGACATTCTCCACATCAATTTCATTATTTGTTAAACAGAACAAATTGGGCATTTGCATCAGTGCATGTAGGGAATATTTCAGATTCAATGTACAGGGCTATGACATTCCCACCTTAAATCTGCATTGTTTTTATATTGTATCTATATATTATAATGAATCCCATGTAGTGTTCTAGAGTGGTATTGAATGTGCTTGACAGGTAATGATGTGTGGTGGACAGCATCAGCTTCTGTTGCCTGGCGTTACTCTATGTATTACATGTAATTTCAATGCAGTTTTTAAATTCATATAAAAACCTCAGAAAAAAACAATTCTTTTAACTGCTGTTGATGATTTTAGATGTTAAATCTGTCATTTTAAGCTTGTGAAAAAATACAGTTCTTTGCTAAATGAATAAATTAATGATATCAGTCTTTAGTGTTACTGAAAATGCATGGAAAGATACATATACATCCAATGGCAGCTGTTATATTGTTGGTTGCGGCCACGAACCAGTGGGAAATTGCTTGTACCCAGGCATGGAAATCCATTTGTCACTTGGTGGACCGTACCTTTCGAATTTTCCCCCTTGACGTCACCGTTTCGTCCGAGTGGGGACAGCAATGGTGCTTGTAGAATTGTGATGTTCATCATCCCTGGGGTGGTATTGACAGTCAAGAGTGGTGTGGGAATCTCGCTAGAAGAGGTATGGTGTAATGTTACATTGTACATTATGTTATGTGTATGTACATGTCTACTATATACAATGTACATTATATCACTATCATTATGTAGTAGCGTGCTACTTGATTAGTGACCAGGGCCATCTCTAGCTTTAAATTTTTTCCGTCCCATTCATTCTTTGGGAACCAATGTTGATGATTTTAGTTGTTAAAGCTGTCGTTTTAATTTAAGCTTATGAAATTCTTATCAATTTTATGACAATGAAGATTTTTTTATGGTTGGGGTGAATTTTTTCTGCCCCAACAAGGAAATTTCGGGTTACGGGTCCTGGGGACAGCCCTGTAACTGTTAGTGACCCTGCCTCTGGACCTAGAACTTCTAGGTCTAGAAGCCGTGAGTTCGAATCCCAGTTGTGTCGACATGCACGCTACTGGAAAGGGTTGCAGTCCTTAGGACGGGATGTTAAACCGTGGTCCACTGTTTGTTGGCGAAAACGGAAAAGAGCTAGGGGAATTTCCCCATTACATTATGTAACTGTAGATACTTCAGTCAGCTAACTGGTTCAAGCTCACTTTTTTTAACGTAGTAGATTTCAAATTTTGAGTCGCTCAATAGTTGCAGTTGAGCCTCTAGTGAAAAGGGACATATTCTACCAGTCATTTGGATAACATTAAATACTGTTTCTTTGGTGTTGTAGATAGGAATTCAATATCTTTTATCAACATGAATAATAGAGCATTTGCGTCAAAGATATTTATAGCATCTCTGCATCGTTTTTGAAGTGGCAATTAAGCAAGTAGATGATGAAAGGAAATGACATGAGAGTGTAGTGTAGTCAGCCCAGATGATGTTTGCCATTTTGAAGCACTGTGGATCCATAATGTTAAAATGATTGTAATTTGAAGTGCTTTATCTACTTGTACCTTGGAATCTAGCAATGATTGGAATTTGACTCCATACATTTATAATACCAAGCTCTTTTCCTGCAGATATCTATCTTATGTTCTGTCAGTGGACAAAGTGTCTTGTGAATTTTTAATGATTTTTCTGAACCTGATGATGTTCGTCCATCGTATGCCGTCAAGGCCAGGTGCTTTACCACTAGACATCTGGGTGATGGCCTTTGTGGTCTCACAGAGGGAAGGTAGTGCATCTAGCTCCTCTGAACCTATATACAGTCAAACCTGCCCAAGGCGACCACCCGGGGGACCGAGCAAAAACGGTCGCGATGGACAGGTGGTCGCCATGAAGAGGATTCCAATCATAACATGTTTCCAGGTCGAGGTGTTAAATACAGTGTACTACGTAGATATGGATGGAAAATTACGTGATTTTAGACAGCATCACCCCCACCAGGTTCAATTCTCATTGACAGAAAGATCTTTAAGTATTCACAATCCGTTTGTATTTACAATGTTTATGGTGGGAACGTTTTATTAAAGCACTTCATGGAGGAATCCATGCTATTCATATATTTTTGTCCGTCAAGGTCTTAAAAACATTTCCGCGAAATCCGACAGCAAAATCGTCACCACACGCTGGAAAAACGCAGTCATCATGGGCAGGGTTTGTGCTCTGTGCGGTCCCAATTCGTGGCGGTCGCGGTCGCGTTGGACGGGTGGTCGCCTTGGGCAGGCCGCTTAATGCTTGTGCCTATGGGGAAAATGTTCGGGACCAAGAAAAAGCGGTCGCCATGGCCAGGTGGTCGCGTTGTAGAGGTGGTCGCCTAGGCAGGTTTGACTGTAAAGGTAAAAACCCTTGCATCCATCCATGGCTCCAAATACCACCTGGAAATGCATGTTAGTGCAGGTAGAACTATAGTTGTGAAGGTTTTCTTTATGTCTATCTGCACCTAACCTTAACCAGGTCATGTATTGGGTATTTAGTCATAATTGATTTCTTTGGCCGTAATTTTGCCATCTCTGAAATAAAAAATGAAGAATCAAAATGGTTTCTTAAGTTTTTAGTTTGATCCATACTTCATGAAATCTTCATTTTTATCAGAATGGTGCAGAAATTACTTGTTGGATGCAGGTTTAATCTTGATATATTTAGGAAGGGACGTAAAAATGGGGGTCCCGTGTTCGAGGAGGTGCCTCCAGCATGTAAAATGGGAAGGGCTCGCAACCTCTCCCTAAAGAAAGATACATGTATCCTACAACTGAAACAGCAAGGAAACCTATGTGCCACTGAAGACACTACAAGGGCCTGAAAGAAAGAAAGAACGAACGAATGATTGAACGTATATTATCTTCCTTTATAACCTTCACCAGTGGATGTACATTTGTATGCTGAGAAAAAAACCCTGTTTCAAGCCCTGAAATCTGATATTGTAATTTGTAGCCTACCTGCTGAATCATCATTTTAGGCCATCGAGACAAGATAATAACATCTCCAGCTCTGTATGACAGGGAGTCAGTCCTGTTTTTAGGTCCTATTTTTTAGGTTAAGTCAGGTTTCTGAGGGAGCAGGTGTGATTTGTGCTATTATTGATTTTTATTTGGATATAACATGAATATGATTGATTGGTTAATGTGCTGTAGAAACCATGGCTGATATCATTGGAATTTTTACGTTGCAGACTGATATAATTTCTAGACGATGATGCTGCGTCATTTTAGATGACAAGGAAGAGTGAGAAAATATGATCTATGGCCATCATTGTTGGTTATAAACAAACAAATAAACAAACATCATAACTTGGCTACTGCATTATACATGTACCTCACTTTGAAAATGCCAGAAAAGATGGATAGCATGAAATAATAGGAGATAAAAACAGTTTGTCAGTTTGCTATTGTGTCATTATTTTTCAATATCTGTAGTTATCATAGTATTTCAGGGTACCGTAAAATGCATTTAAGTTCGCATGGTTTTTATTTCGCGCTAAGGCGAAAATGGAGTGTTCGCGGTGGTTTAAAGTTTGCGGTAGCGCTATATAGTCACATAACTGCTACAGTATCGGACAAAAATGGTTTTAAGTTCGCGGTGAAATGGTTGCCGCGAAAACCACAACATAAAAGTAAAAACCACCACGAACATTTCTGCATTTACAGTATACCATGATTTGAACAAGGGTTTTTGACTGCATTTCACTTCCCAGTGTTATACTTAAAGATGCTAGACAAATTCCACAAGCACCCCTGAGCAATAATATACATGTAATGGTAGTTTCAATGGTCATTGAAAGGCAATGAAAACTGTAACCTTTCAAGTGTTTGAAAGGATTGTTGGATTTAAGAGGAAGTGAACGCAACATTCTCACAAATGGAAAAAGCTCTAGATCTACACTGTGGTGTAAAGGTCTTGCACCCCCCTTTTGTCTTCCTATTCAATCAGTTTTGTGGCAGGTGTACAATCCAGGCTGTCACGTGTCCTTTGTCAATAGCCGTAACATCAATATTTCCTTTGTCAGTCATGCTGAAACTGTAGCATAACATGGTAGGCGTTCCAGCGTAGTGGTACATACTGTACATGTACATGCAGAAAAACGTGGAAGGCAAGTGGTATCATTCAAATTCAGGTAAAGAATTTTTTTTTCAGTTTTCATAGTTACTTGTAGGGATTATACGTCTGACCCGATACTTCGGGAATAGCTCTGAATTTTAGTGCACAATTCCTGTTTTTCTTCCTATATACCGTAAATCTTGAAATGTTAGCAATGGTTTTATTTTCACAATTTTCACGATCATCTCTTACTGTGAAAATCATGAATTTGTATTTAATGTATGATATAGTAATTGTTCAACAGATTCAACAGTCAATTCAAAACACTACAGAGACCTCTCCCCCCCACACACACATGAAATTAAGTCCCCGCAAAAATTAATCAATCTACTGTAGCTTCCTTGTAATTTTCTGAGCTGCCCAGGCAATTAAGTGATAAAGGCTATTGGAAATTGTTTCAACAGTTAATTCAGAACACTACAACAGAGACCCTCTCCCCCCACACACATGAAATAAATTAAGTCCCCACAAAAATGAATCAGTAGCTTTCTTGTAATTTTCTGAGCTGCCCAGGCAATTAAGCGATAAAGGCCATTCAATCCGTTGCACCCTCGCAATCTCCTTTCAATTGAAAACACCCTCATCTATAGGGTATTGGCAACCTATCTAATAATGGTCTTACATGTGCTGTAGAAAGATCAAGTCCACATTATTGATATTATAGACAGACTTGGCCAGAAGCCATGATGTGGTGAAAGGTCAGGTCAGAGATCTACAAAGGTGCACCTTTATTGGGTGAGTCAGGGCACATCTGACATAAATTGGTAAACTGGGAACAATGTCGTATATTACATTACATGTACATTCGTAGCTGTGCCAGGTATTTCTAATCCAAGAGGAGGTACGTCGATGAAGGTTAAACATCTAGGTAATGATATACATGTACGCAATTGCAAGCCGCAACGAAAGAGTTACTGGAACAACTGGATAGATGGTCAGACGTTTCAGATAGCATCCAATACCTTTCGTCGGTGGCACACTGTCGGTGATAGAGAGGAGGGTAGATTTTGGTACAAAAGAAGTGTTTTATCAGACATCTAGGTAATAATGTAAGCAAGCTGCAAGGTAAGAGTTACTCGAGCAACTGGATAGATATTGGAGATGGTCAGACATTACAGGTAGCATCCAAATACATGTAGTACCTCTCGTGATAGAGAGGAGGGTAGATTTTGGTACTGTAACAAAAGAAGTGTTTTATTACCTTTGCCAAGAAGGTTACATTTTGGGCAGCGTTTGTGTGTTGGTCACTAAACCATATAATTAGGGTCACCAGAAAGCTACAGGTTTTGTTTGTGTACTGTACATGTGCACACGTATGTGTGTGTGTTTGTATTTGTATTTGTGAGGTAAGTGTGTGTGTGTGTGTGTGTGTGTGTGTGTGTGTGTTTGTATGTATGTGTTTGGATATGTACTTAACAGCTTATGTCTAGATTTCCCTACCTAAGCTTTGTTCTCTAAGTTTCACCCTATTCTCTGGGACCCTGGATATAATAAAGAAGGCACTGTTGGCCACAGTATATATTTTGCCATTATTGAATTTACAGCATTTGCATAAAAAAATTAAACAAAATGCAACTCTTACTACGCTGCGTGAGTAAAACAAATGACCTTGTACCCATAACAATACATTTTGGATGACTCGAGTATTGTATACAAAACATCCAGTTGCTTGTGTAAGTTTTGTATTGTATATCTTATTACCAGGATGTGTAACCTTCACCGACATGTGTTTTTGTTACCTTTGCCAAGAAGATTACATTTTCGGTAGCGTTTGTGGGTGTGTATGTGTGGATGTGTGTGTGTGTGGATGAGCTGCATAACTCGAGAAGGCCTGGATGGATTGTAATTTGATACTTGGTACGTGGGTAGGTCTTGGAAGAGATCAGATTTTAAGCCCTAGCGGCTTGTTACGGTACTGCAGCGGAACTTCCTGTTTTGAGATCTCGTATGTTACATGTTCTCTGCAGGTAATGAAAGGATTAGGAAGTAGGAATTGAGGACACGTCATCCTTGTGTCCGCGGCCAACCGAGGGATCTTCCACCCAAGCGTAACCATGGGAACCATGATGAAGTTCCTGCTCCTGACCCTTGCCCTCTGGCTGCTGCTTCTTGTCTACATGCTCGGCAACTTCTACACGGGAGACCCCACCACCAAGTCGTCGCACGACCTCTCGCGGGCGCTTGCTGAGCTGGAGAAGATGAAGCAGCAGAACGAGGAACTCAGGCGAATGGCAGACGAGCTCAGGTACTGTAATTCTTGAAATTTACGTGGTGGTTTTTATGTCTGCAATTTTCACCACTTCACTGCAAACTTGAAACCACCACAAAAATGTTTGGCAACTATAGGGCTTTTGCGAATTTTCAACAGCGGTGCACTCAGCGCACTCGAAATGCATTCTAAATATTCTATTGAAGCCAGTGTGATAAAAGTAGAACCCCGTGTGATACGGAAAATTATCACACGATGCGGAACACACGGATCGAACATTTTCGCGGCCCCGGTATGACATAAGAAAAAGTATGTCACTGACCCAGAGTCTCAGTCTGTAACAAAGCGCATTCAAAAGCTGCTTTATATCTTAACCTCTAAGCAGATTTGTAGCAGCTGCAAAATGAATTGATTTAGGACATGGATAAATCCTGCCAGGAATTGGGCATATAAATATTTAAAGACCCTTTTGTATCCCCGGGTCAACAGAGGGCCCGCAATAAACGGCAGGTGTAATTTGCTCGCATGTTTGCTGCTATAATTCAGGTGACCTGTAGGGCTCTGTAGATTAGGTTCAGGTGGAAATGACTTTTTCCCCATCATGTTGGGATTTGTTCCATGTATTGTTGTAGTAATTGTTCCATGAGATAATTCTTTTCGCCTGTTGGATGTGAGGACTATTTGTCAGTACATGTCAGAACAACAAGAGATTGAATCATTGACAAATCACAGTACATGATTTTCAATATTTGAAGAAAACAAAGAAGAATTTAAAAAATTTGAAATTGATTTTTGTGTCCCATTACTAAGGTTATAATTTAGCAATTTGTCTTAAAAGTTATGTACAATACTGTTATCTTAGATTCAAGAAAAAAGCAATAGATATATGATATCAAAACAACAAGAGATTGAATTACTAACAAATCACAGTTACATAATTTTCAAAATTTGTGTGTCCCAATACTAAGAAATTTAGAATTATATTAATCTGTTTGGCTTATCCTCTTAAATGTTATGTACAATACAGTAACTCTTATCCTACTTAGATTCAAGAAAAAGCTATTGAAACAAATACAAGATACATGTAAAACATGTTACGCCAAATAGCAGTTACTCAAGCAACAGGATATGATTTAAGAAACGGTCAGACGTTTCAAGTAGCATCCACTACTTTCGCCAGTGACACTGAGCAAGATTTGTTGATCATACAATGTACATGTATATAGTTCATGGTTAAAACCTGCTGATTGACAAATCTTGCTCAGTGTCTCTGACGAAAAGTAGCGGGTGCTATTTGAAACGTCTGACTGTTTCCTTAATCATAATCCAGTTGCTTGAGCAAATGCTATTTGGCGTAATTTTTTGTTATTACCTGGAAGTCTAACTTTTATCGACATAAGATATGTTCATGAAATAAGATGTAATGTTTAAATCCATAGGGCTGTATGATAGTAAAACCTGTCTAGTACTGTAAATGCAGAAATGTTTGGTTTTATGTTCACAGTTTTCGCAGTGAACCATTCACAGCAAACTTAAAACCGTTGCGAAAAGTGTTTCCATTATTTGACTGTAGTTTCAAACGCAAACTTAAAACCATTGCGAACACTCCATTCTACATGTATCTCTACCGTACCCTGCGAACATTTCTGCATTTACAGTAGTATGTTAAGGATGCACATTGGTAAGGATGCACTAAGCAGACTGCACCAACTCCGAATGGATAAAATGCACAGCTGAATGTCAGAGTTTTATTTGTCAAAGTTACCAAATTGATTACAGATATCATATGTTCTAACTCGTTTCATGTCCCCATGGTGCAAGCGGTAGTGCAATCCCGCTGTTTCGCCATATGGATTGAATTCCGTGGATCCGTGGGTGGGGATTCGATCCCAGGATCTTCTCCAGCAACAAGGACAAACTGATGAAAGGGACTGCATTCATCATTTCGGATGGCGACTTAAAGCCGAGGGAGCTTGAGGCATTAAACATTTGCATGTAAAACAGCCCAACACACGAATCAAGAAGGGGTGATCCAGTGTGCTTGACTAAAAACATGAGCTGCAGCAAAGCTGCATATTTCGCCACAAACAACTTGAAAAAGCATCATGCTTCACCTCCATTGAGGATGACAAAAAAAGAAGACAATATAGCACAATATAGACCATCTAAAATCGGATGCCACGTACATGACTTCTTCCTTCTCACCGATTCTTGAGTCTGGGGTATTCAAAAGAGCTAGTAGTGTACTTCTGTTGGTTCCTGTTTAAAGTAGTGTCGACTGTTGTCCCCCCAACCTCCAGGGTGTCTGCTCGTGACTTACACAACGACCAGGTACAGATGTCTCAGGACGTGGACAGAGTGTCACTTCTACAGGAACAACTGGCCAAATGTGAGAGTGATGCCAACAGTAATAAACAACAAGGTAGGTCAACTTTGACTTGAGTTTGACTCTACATTGTACCTCCAAAAGTAATACCTCCCTGTAAATTAGTAGCCTCTTCCATGACCTTGACTGTCATGTCTGATTAATGACTAGTTCTACCACCTCTGACCTCTACTTCCTGCCACTCTGGCAAGTCTGACCTTTGCGGTCATCTTCCCACTCACAGTAGCTGTCACTCAAATTACTGAGGACACATACCAACCCAAACGAACTGACTCACACACCGAAAACATGGGCTCACACTACTTAAAGGCAATAACCTACTTGAAGTTGAAATATTGTTTCAGAACAGAAAACAAGTTGATGAAAAGCCGGTAGGGGGCCCAAACCTACACAACTCACTCTCCATCCTAAGAGCTACAATGTACCTACTACAGTAACTCAAAAATCATGACCATAGCTTGTCCAGAACACAAGATATCAAACCCGGAAGTTCCGCTGCAGTACCATAGCAAGCCACTAGGGGGCCCAAAATCTAATCATTTCGAGGTCTCAAGAAGACCTACCCACATACCAAGTATGAAGACAATCCATCCAGGCATTCTCGAGTTATTGTGTTGAGGATGCACAGACACACACACGAACGCTGACGAAAACATAACCTTCTCGGCGAAGGTAATAATCACTGTACGTTTCACAGCTCCAGCCGGTAGTCTGGATTATCCCAGCAAGAAGCACGAGCAGCTACAGCGTAAGCTGGAGGACGGTACGCGGGAGCTGTGGTTCCTGGTGAAGGCACAGCTGAAGCTGATGAAGTCCGACTCACAGGCGTCGAGCGTGAAGGATAGGATAGACAACCTTCTGCTAGATGTCGGAGATCATCAGAGGTGGGAATATTATAACATATCTTGTATTCTCACAGGTGAAGAGTTTGTACTGAAGTAGCGCAAGCGGTAACGCAATCCCGCTGCTTCCCCATCTGGATCAAATTCTGTGGATGCCAGGGCCCGAGTTTGATCCTAGGGGTCGACTCCAGCTCGGGAGATGTTGTAGGGGATTGCATTCGTCATTTCGGATGGTGACGTAAAGCCGGCATCCCCATGTACATGTATGAGGGAGCTTCAGGCATAAGCCTCAAGTGCAAACCTCTGCACGTAAAAGAACCCCACACACTTATTGAGAAGAGTAGGGGTGACCCGGTGTGCTTGGCCAAAAAACGCAAGCCGTAGCAAAGCCGCATTGCACCACCACTGGCTACTTGAAAAAGCATCACGCTTCATCTCAAATGAGGATGCCTTGAAACGAAAAAAAACAAGGTAAAGATAGTCCCATAGTGAGTGGCGTCATGTTGGTGTAATGGTTAGTGTGTTTGGCCCAGAACCCAGTGCTCTTGGTTCGAATCCTCTGACGTACCACCGATGTTGCATCTTTTGGAAAGGTTCTTACAATTACATGACTTTCCTCACTCCACCCAGGTGTAAAAATGGGTACCCGACTTTGGTAGGGGACCTAAAAGGCGGTGGAAGGAGAGGGTTGGGCTCCGTCTTCCAGTACCGTGCCCTAGACACCGTAGATAACAACCCACTGCCCTTACGGCTTCAAAAGGGCTATGGGACTACCTTTACCTTTTTTTGGTTCTAATCAGTAGCCTTTGTTGATGCTGTAGGGGCCGTGGGTTGTTATCCACTGTGTCTTAAGGGCACGGTACTGGAAGGCAAAGCTCTCTCCGTCCACCACCTTTTATCTCCCCAACCAAAGGCAGGTACCAATTTTTACACCTGGGTGGAGTAAAGAAAGTCATAGATTGTAAACTGCCTTTGCCAAGGACGCAACATCTAACAAGAAATGTGAGAAATCAAACCCCTGACCTCTCGATTATGTGAGACGTACTGGAAGGCAAAGCTCTCTCCTTCCACTGCCTTTTATCTCTCCAACCAAAGGCAGGTACCCATTTTTACACCTGGGTGGAGTAACGATGATTTGTCATTGTCAATAGAATGATTGATGTACTTTGACCTGGTGTATCCCATAAGTACCTCTGACACGAGAATAAAGACTTTGTAGACTCAATAGCTGGAAGCTGTCAAGTGAAAATCCATAATAATGAATGGTCTTACAATAGATTTATTGACTAACTGCTAGAACGTATCTTTGACCATTTTTAAATGTATCTTGCATCGAGACCACATATGATGTGGGAGCAACAATGATAAATCGTAATATTTCATCCTTAGAAAATATAATAGAGAGTATACTTGGAAGTTTTCTTTATCATTGATCAGAAAGTATGTCACACGCTGCCAAAAATGTAATGCTCTAGTCTTAAAGGTACGTATTGTAAAATCTGACCAATCAAAACATTAAAAAAAGCCATTATTTTTGGTCATTTTTCCACATCATAAGTAAATATACCCTATTACGCTGCACAGTGATATTCACCCTATTAAGCTGCACAGGGATATTCACAACTTATGAATGCGACTTTGTTGTGTCATGAGAACGTCTTGAATATGCAGACTTCTCACAAAGCAGGGGACTTTGTCAGTTTGTGCCGCTCGGTTTCGTATTATTTCCCGATAGAAAAAATGTGAAGAATTATGCGGATATGTTTGAAATATGATTCAAATGTCAATCTGAACTGAGATTTACAGTTTTTGCGCCGAAATTGTACAATACGCCTCTTTAACCTTAGTTGTAGTAATTGTTATGCCCTCGCCTCTGACTGTGAAATGTGTTTTTGGTAGGACCATCCTGGCAGACGCCCAGCGGCTGAGAGATGCTGATGGGGGGTTGGCGTGGAGACAACAGGAGGCACACGCCCTACAGGACCTGGTTCAACGGAGACTGCACTATTTACAGGTGTTTTATCCTGCCTACGTACATGCACCTGTAACCATGACAAATAAGCTATTAGCATGAAAGTTCATCTGTGTTGGTAGAATTCATTATTAACTAAGATTAAACTTTTCATCCAACACTGTAAAGAAATTGGGACTTACCCAAATTTTTGGTTGACTCCGTCAACCCTGTTCACGGAATGACCCCTCTACTGCTGGAACGTGATGTCAGAAACACGTGACCGCAGTAGCGGGTCATGTGTGCCAGATAACTTGTGTCTCCCCCTGTCTCTGTTCAAGGTAGGTCTGTGGGCTCTGATGTAGAAATTTGGGTAAGTCCTAATTTCTTTACAGTGTTGGGTGAAAAGTTTAATCTTAGTTAATAAATAAGCAGTTGTTTCATTTTCAAGTTGACCTTTAACTAGGAAGTCATGATACTGTGAATGTGTGTTTTGTATTTCTTCCTGACTACAAAATTGTTTCAACCTCAAACACTGTAAAAACCTATTTCCCTCTCCTACCGCAAAAAATGAAGTCTCCCCAAAACCAAATGAAAAAAAAAGTATTTTCTTGTAATTTGATATTCTTGCCTTTTTAGACATGATAGTAACCTTTCTATGTATTGTGTTGGTACCAATTATTTAAAAAAATTAGATATATGGTTTTGAAATTCCTCTTTTGGGTGAATGTTCAAATATGTATAAAATCTCTCCTGACATCTCCATACTTTGCTCCAGAATCCCAAAGACTGCAGCAAGGCCAAAAAACTGTTGTGCAACCTGAACAAGGGCTGTGGGTACGGGTGCCAGCTCCACCATGTGGTGTACTGCTTCATGGTGGCCTACGGCACGGAGCGTACCATGATCCTCAACTCCCAGGGGTGGAGGTACTCCAGTGGGGGCTGGGAAAAAGTCTTCCTACCACTTAGTGAAACATGCACAGACCCATCAGGGTCCTCCAGGGGACCATGGAAAGGTGGGTTACAGAAGTGAACATTGGGATTAGTTGAAGTATTGTTATATTACATTTTCCCTCTGCTAATGCTAAGGCCTATTCTCCAAGCAGAGGTTTTGGTTGGGTGGGGTAGTAGTGACCGGGGTTTTTTACGGGAGGCCAACGTAAAAAACCCCTGCCACTACTACCCCACCCGACCAAAACCTCTTCTTGGAGAATAGCTAAGGCCATGTTAATTTGATTATATGAATGACATCCACGTTAGCATCAATTTTTGTCTGTTTCAAAAAAAAGTTTTCGGCCATACTGTAAATTGTAAGAAGCAGCAGCTGCTGCAAATTAGAAAATACATGCTGTAAATTGCCACAAAAATGTTTCGGAAAACGGATACTAAATCTAATGTCGTTCAATGCCAAAGTCAAAGAACAAGTTTAGAAAGAACAAAAATGAAGAACCTATATTCAATGGTTTACCATACTGTGTATTTAGTTTTGTTCAACCTTCCTGACCATGAAGATTTCATAATAAAGGCAACTTTTTGTGTGTGTGCCAAACTTTTTTTTATTTGCACGCTCGCATCAGTTTAGGGGTCCACAGAGGATGTCCATCTAATCAAATCAACATGGCCTAAGTTGGCCTTTGGGTGTCCTCAATATGTCTTTTTTGACATGATTACTTCAATATTTATGACACTCCAAATATGTGTTTTCAATTTATAACTACTGTACTAAAGAATTGGTATAAATTCAAAGGTAACACACTGTAAATCCTTTCCCCTGGTGACGCAAAGTGAAGTCACGCTGAAAATAGATTGATGTCATAGCTGGGCCGGGATAATGTTCGATATGGGTCTTCTAGACCAGTCTGTATTTTACATTATTGTACGGGCTTCAGAATTGTTTTGCATGGGCTTCCATCGAATGATTCAAACGTGCTTCTGCGTGCACCTCAGTCAAAAATCCAAATACCGGTTCCACACGTTGGAATTGATGTTGTTTCATCTTTTTGGTCGAGGACTTTAACATCAAACCACACAGCCGAAAGTTACTTCAAAACCAGTTTCCTGGGGAATACATTCGTGCGATTTTCTTAATTCTTTCAAAGTGATCGTAGTGCTGTTATAAATGCCTCCGCCCCAAAGGTGTTGCCAAAAAATGTGTATTGTATCACTCCACAGGTGACAAGTCCAAAGACACCCAGGTGGTGGAGATGCCCATAGTGGACAGTATCTACCCCCGGCCCCCGTACCTGCCTTTGGGGATCCCCGAGGACCTCTCCGATAGACTGCTGCGTCTCCATGGCAACCCGTCGGTGTGGTTCATCGCCCAGTTCGTGTTGTACCTACAGAGGTACCAGCCCTATCTTCAGCAGGACATTGAGGAGACCGCACAGAAGCTGGGATTCCAACATCCCATCGTCGGGTCAGTCAAACTTCTTTTACTTCTTGAATCAAAATTCTTTTTAAAGTCAAGTTCATTTACCAGAGGATATTGGAGATTCTTTTTACACAACCAGTAAATCTCACCTGCTGACCTTTCGGTGTCTGTCAGACACCGTCTTCAGAGCTTCTGACTGGAATACTGCTTCTCGCCGCCGGGGTTGTGTTCTTGCCGCAAAAGTGCCACCTACTTCGGCTACTTATAACGGCAAGAAGCAGTACTCAAGTCAGAAGCTCTGAGGAAGGTGTCTGACAGACACTGAAATGTCAGCAGGTGAGATTCACTGGTCGTGTAAAAAGAATCTCCAATATCCTATGTTCTACCAACCTGATGAAATAATTTTCGGGGGTACTTGTACCAGAGTTATCAGTGCAGAATTGAGTGGACTAGCCCTACTATAGTCTGTGGCAAATGCGTGTCCCAAGGGCTATAGAAACAGAGATGGGCACTGCCCCTATACGAGCGATCACGTTTTTTCTTTACATCTGAGGTGGTCGATGACTGGTAGGCAAAATTATGTCAGCAGATTAGATTACTGATTAATATTAAGATAAGCAGATCAAACTACAAATTAACATTTCTAATCTCCTTGATTAATCTTTTGCCGAATACCTGCTTTTTGACATCTGAGGTGGTCAAAGACTGGTAGGCAAAATTACGTTAGCAGATTTAATTAATATTAAGAAAGGCAGATCAAATTACAAATTAACATTTCTAATCTCTTAGATTTATCTTTTGCCGAATACCTGCTTTTGACTACCACAGCGTCACAGTGACGTCGCGATCACACTTACCATATTTTCTAGAATAAAGTACACACTTTTTGAACATTTCAAAATTCAAAAGGCATCACAAGTCATTGCCAAAGTCAGGGTGCATGCTTTATTAACTGGTCAACAATGCATGGCTCAATACCTGCCAATTGGAGAAGTTTGATACCTGTCATATAGGCAATTCTCAAGTTTGCAGAGACGATGCCGGCAGGGTTAACAAGAGAATCTTTTATGAATCTATATTATAATGAATGGCATTATGTAGAAGTCCTTGATTTAAGTAAATTAATCTGGAGAAAATAGAAGGAAACCACAAATTTGAACTTATCCTGTTCAAAATGTGTTCAAGATCAGTGGAGAAGGCTAAGGGATGCATACTTTATTTGAGGTTTCAGCTCTGCAAAATTTGTCTGGAACTAGCCCCAAATCAGGCCTAGGAGTGCTTTCTTAAATTGGGGTGCGTACTTTAATTGAGAAAATAATGGCTATACACCAAAAGATGTTGAAGGGATTTTTACTTTTATTCATCCCATTGCGTTTAGTATTCATGTGAGAAGAACTGATAAGATCAACACAGAGGCGGCCTACCACAGTATAGCTGAGTACATGGAGTGGGTGGAGGAGTATTACCAGCTGCTGCAGAAAACACAGGAGGTCAAGAAGAAACGGGTCTACCTGGCCACAGATGAGCCCAACCTGTTAACAGAAGCCCAGAAACAGTAAGTCATTACAACGGAGGTAACACGAAGGGATCGTTTTCGGCCTGTGTGTTTGTTTGTCTTGGTCTGTGTCCGCAGTCTACCTGGCCACAGATGAGCCCAACCTGTGAACAGAAGCTCAGAAACAGTAAGTCATTACAATGGAGGTAAAATGGAGGTATTGTTTTCGGCCTGTGTGTAAGTTTGTTTGTCTTGGTCTGTGTCTGAAAACTACTTATAGCAATAGATGAACCCAATATGTTAACATATTCTGAAGCTCAGAAATAGTAAGCCATTACCATGGGGGTAAAACGGAGGGATCGATTTTGGCCTGTGAGTTTGTTTGTCTTAGTCTGTGTCCGCAGTCTACCAAGCAAGAGATGAACCCAACATGTTAAGATAGGAGAAGCTCGGAAAAGGTAAGTCAGTACAACGGAGGTAAAACGAAGCTTTGTTTTTGGTCTGGATGTTTGTCATGGTGTGTGTCCACAGTGTTTTTTTTACAGTGTGAACTGTGGAGAGTATTCAGCACTTGTTTAAGTATGGAGAAGTCTTTTGGGATACATGTTGTATGACAAGTTTCTGTAGCTGTGTAATCCTTTATGTTGCTATCTTCTTGATCTCTTCTTGAAGGGGGGGGGGGGGCATGTTGCTATCAAGTCCATACAAAACTTTTAGTACTGTAAATATGGGAATGGTCTCGCATAGGAAGGTACTGGCATAAGAAGATGGCCAAAATGATACTGTAAAATTTATTGCATTTAGGTTCGCGGTGACTTCATTTTGTGGTTGAAAGGAGACAATGGAGTGTTCACGGTGGTTTTGAGTTAGCGATGCAGCTATAGTCACATACTGTTAGTAGTAATGGGAACTCCGGCATGTTTACAGACACTGCCAGTCAGAAACCTAACACTAGCGACTCGACAAAGGTACTACACTGACGGACAGAACAGTCCCCTCCAAACATCATAATACTGTACAGTGTATAGTATGTACATGTACGTAACATGTAGTGCTTATTCAAGAGGTTAGACAGAACAAACATGTTTGCGGTGGTTTTGACTCTATGAAACAGCACTCATGACTCAACGCGAAACATAAAACCTCTGCAAACTTAGCTGCATTTACGGTAAGTCATTGTTGTGAGACAGTACATTCTACATATTATGTATACTAAACTGTAACCTGGTTACACACTACTCTCAGGTACCCAGAGTATCAGTTTGTGAGCGACAACGCCATCTCCAAGTCAGCAGGACTGAGCAGCCGGTACACGGACAGCGCTCTGCGGGGGGTCATCATCGACATCCACTTCCTGGCACACTCCGACTACCTGGTCTGCACCTTCTCATCTCAGGTGGGAACAAATGCCTCAGATTGAAAACCCCTAGGTGATATCCCCGTGGCGCAAGCGGTAACGCAACCCTGCTGCTTTGCCATCTGGATCAAATTCCGTGGATCCTGGCACCCGAGTTCGATCCTAGGGTTGGCTCAGCTTGGAGATGTTGTAAGGGATTGTATTCGTCATTTCGGATGGTGACGTAAAGCCTGTGGCCCCGTGTATGACTCAAGCTTCAGCTTATGCCTCAAGGGTCAAACCTCTGCACGTAAAAGAATAAGAACAAGAGTAGGGGTGACCCAGTGTGCTTGGAACTATGCCGTTAGACTATAGAGATCACCGTGTAGCTTATTTTTGTGCCGCTTTTGACTTGAGCACTTTTAATATGAAATTATCACACAAATGTGGTACACAATGGCATTAAATGTTGTTTTCATAAAAATTACAGCAACTAGAATATTTCCAGTTTCTTGTGTGCTTGCATTTTTTTTCGTTCAGAGTTTTACAAAAAAATCCTTTTCCCATCCCAGGTCTGTCGTGTAGCGTACGAGATCATGCAGACCCTAAAGCCGGATGCGGCGGCAAACTTCCACTCTCTCGACGACATCTACTACTTCGGAGGGCAGGGCGACCACAACCAAGTAGCCATAGCCAAACACGAACCAAGAACTCAACAAGAAATCTACCTGGAGCAAGGGGATGAAGTGGGCATAGCCGGAAACCACTGGGATGGGTACTCTAAAGGTGTGAACAGAAGAACGCATAAAAGTGGGCTGTATCCTTCCTACAAGGTGGAGGAAAAGGTAGAACTGGTGAAGTATCCCACCTACCCAGAAGTTGAGGAGACAAGTTAGCAGTGCTTACATGGATGGAAATGTCTTCACTGGAAGCTGTACACCAATGGCCACAAGAAAGTTCCAGAATATGAAACATTCTTAGACACAACATGTCATCTTCCACGTGTGTATCTGTCTCTTTCGTGAATCAGCAAGATTTCTCCATTGCTTCGACCGGTGGCTTGTTTTCCTCCCTACTTATGAGTAGCACGGGTTGATTGCTTTTATACCTAATAGCTGACAAGGTAGGTAATATAATTGGTTACACAGTTTGCTTTGTACATTTCATAGATAATGCATCCTCCTACACGGAGTCTTCCCGCGGCCTTTAATACACAGTAGGCCGGTTGCGACTCTGACAAACCAGCCAGCTTGGTGGCTTTTTGAAGCGTGGCCACTAACCAGCTGTCAGCCAATCAGAGAATTGCCTAAAAAGTGTCTCAAGGTACCAAATAAGGTAAGCTCATTGATATGCATAACCAAGACGAACAGCACATAACGTTGGACGGTCCTTTCTACATCCAAATTTATTTATCAGGACTAACTTTAAGATATGGCGGATCTGTGGTTAGAGGGCAACCGCAACATCTCCGAATACCGCCCAAATATACAAAGAAACTATCACCCTCATGGAAGACAAGTCAGTTTTTCTGTGCATGCCGTACCACGCGCTGGAACGTGTAGTCTTATCTGAAATTTGCTGTCTGAGCGCTGATTGGCTTGTACAAAATTAGGCAAGCTCATTACTATTTATAAACAGGACGGCTCAAAATTCACTAAATCCGGCTGGTTTGGTAGAGTTGAAACTGGCCTATTGTATATCAAAGGCCACTGGACTTTTCTGCATGGGAGAATGAAATAATGAGTGAGAGGATATTTTCAGTCAAAACACCCAGCACATATATAGCCATGAGTAAAGAAAGAGAAAAATACTATCACGATTTTACCTCCAAACTGTGTACATATGGAGAGAATACAGTAAGTGTAAATTACATGTGATGTCAGTATTTACAACACCCTATGGTCAGTGAAGATACAAAGGATAAGCCATCAATGCCAACCTAAGAAAGCTTTAATAAGTGTTGTCATAGTACTTCAAAAAAATGAAAGATATTGCACAATTGTAGATGTATGTGTGACTCAATGTATATGTAATTCCGAAACCTTAATGTAGAGTATTGTGGAATTCTAAAAATCATGGAACTTCTGTGGTGCACATGTAAGTATAAAAGATGAGTATAGGTCAACTGAAGTAAAATCACATTCATCAGAAGACATGGAGAGTTTCCATTCCTGAAAAGCATGTCTCTGCAACAAAGTGTAAAACATAAAGCCAAAATTCCATGATAAAATGTATTGTGGGTGTTGTTAGCCTCTGCGAGTGAAACTTTTTCAAGTGTTTTGCAGACCGCTCTGTCATGGTTCAAGTACTTGTTGAAGGATCTATGTCAGTTTGACAGTCATCCTTAGAAAAAGTAGTTCGTGTCAAGTTTATATCTTGCATACAATATTTTGTCCAACTGCCATCATGGTGCTTCTATAGTCAGTAATATTTCAAAACACCAAATTATAGTTCAGAGTCTGTAATAGTATTGTAAAGCACTATTGGTAAGTGTTTTCAATTCAGAATCTGTAGATGCATAAGCATTACAGGTGCTAATTATTGTGATGTGTGTTGTACAGCAAGAAAATTTTAAAATTGTAGAAAATGAGTAAAAAAATGTTATTATATATCAGGTTTTACCAAATGAAATTCCACTATTGACCACTTTATAGCTTGTGTTACAAAAAAATAAAGAGAAATTATACAGGTTTATTTATTGATTAAAAATCTATCCATGTCATTGAAATGTGTATTGTAGATAGCTTTTCGAGAGTAATCAGTTTTAGAATAGTATACATAGAGGACAAGATAGTGATAGAAGCAGTGAAAGAATGTATAACTATCTGGCAACAACTGAAGATGTTTAACACTTAAGGAATAGACACAGTACTTTAAGGTAAACAGAAGCGGAAATCTTAGTGACCACTGTACACTCGGTGATGTAAATTTGTACCTTATAAAAGTAAGACATATACTTCATTATAGACTTGATAATTGTTGATATTGCTGTACATGTATATTGTAATTAGACACATTTCACACTGTATTCCAGTTGTGTAGTACTGGTGAAGTGCCAAATAATGGGGCAAGGGTAGATTTAATGGCAACTATGTTCCCTGGAAAACAATCCATAGGTCAACATACATGTATATCCGTCCACTTTTTTTGTATGCAAAACTGTCCACCTTCAGTTTCTGAGAAAACTGTCTAATTTTGGCAAAACAAAGAAAATACCATATACTGCATCAGATCTCACAATATAGTAATACACTGGAGAATTCACAAGCATATCAACCTTTGATGCAAGTTTGATACTGCATAATCTGTTCTTCCCAAACACTTCAATCAATCAATTTGTCCCCAATGAATCCACTCAGGAATTTTTTTCTCAGAATGTTTGCACCACTGTAGATACCACTAGAAGATATTTTTATTAATTTTGTGTTAAATTCTAGTAATTAACATACCTGATGTATTTAACACCGTTCATTATAATTTTCTGCCAGTGTTGTGAACTGAAAGTGTGGAACGTTAATTTTGTGCTCAATGATACTGTTGTCACTTGTTATACTCCCTGAAATGCAATAAAAGAATAATGAAGTATCTGAACCAATTTCAAGGTTTTGACATTCTTTTTTCTGGGCTAATCATATAACTTGGTTGTGTCGCAATCATTCCTATACTTCTTGTAGCAGCCAACTCATTATGTTCTTTTCTTGATCTTCTTGCAATTTCACATTGAGTAGAACATATGAAGTATCTGAACCATTTTCAAGGTTTTGACATTCTTTTTTCTGGGCTAATCGTATAACTTGGTTGTGTCCCAATCATTCCTATACTTCTTGTAGCAGCCAACTCATTATGTTCTTTTCTTGATCTTTTTGCAATTTCACATTGAGTAGAACATAAGTACTAAAGCTACCTACACCTTCAATATGACATCTGTAGCATTGTAATATGCAACCAAAGCAATATTAGGGCCAAAAAAATGGAAATGAAAAAATGCTGAAATGTTTTTGCTAGGCTAAGTGACATTAACTAACACTGTTTAGCACATTTGCGTAATAACTTCATACTTTGAGCATTTTAAAACCACGCAAAAACGCCTACAAAAACCCTGGCGACGATTTTCAGTGAGTTCTAACATCACAACAACGTCATATTTTTGCATGAGGGACGTCGCTATAAATTGTGATAGTGTTGTTTGAATTAACCATGCCTATTGTTATAGAAATGACTAAATAGATTGACTTTCAAAATCTGATTTTCGGGCCCTAATAACCCTCCTGCCTCTCTTACCAAATGAACTTAAGTCTGAAATTTCATAGCTAACTTCAAAATCTTAAACAAGAAATCTATCAAGGTACAAGAAAGGTATATTGCTTTTTCTGACAGTTAAATTTCAAGAATATTCTGTACGTTTACAAAAGTACCCCTTCCTTGATAGCCTACAAAATCGGCGAAGGTTAACACTAGGACTGGCCAGCATCACGAACAGGTGTGTTTGTATGTCTGACAAGTCTGGTGTTAAGCATCAAGGACAGTTTTTGTGTGTTTTGATATTGCACCCGAGACACTTGTGTTTGTGTCTTGCAGGTGTTGTGTCCAGCTAGCCTGGAGTCCAGCCTTCTTAGCTTTAGTCCGCTATCTAGCTCCACTCCCCGCCGGAGTCCAGCCTTCTTAGCTTTAGTCCGCTACCCAAGCTTCGCTCTGGCTTGGGTAGCGGACTAAAGTTAAGAAGGCTGGACTCCGGCGGGGAGCGGAGCTAGATAGCGGACTAAAGCTAAGAAGGCTGGACTCCAGGCTAGTGTCCAGCACATAGCTATTTATTTTATGTTTGTTCGTGGGTAGTGTTCAGTACCATTTCACTTCTAACAGTTTTTGTGTTCTGCATCATCACTTGACATCAGGCAAGATAATGTAATAACTATGCACTTGTGTGTGTGTCTATGTATTTGTGAGTTTGCTTGTGTACTTGTATTTGGATAGCATTCAGCACCAAGGACGGGTTGCTGGCTCACATGTGTGTGGACAACTGGCGGCCTGACGGAATACTTTTAATCAGAAGTAAAAAAAAGTCTTCTGCTACATTATATTTACGCTCATGTATCACAAGCGTTGGCTGGCCCCATGGCAATCATTAGCTAGGACTGCAATTTTCTACTTTCAACGTTGCTTCACTCTCTTGGATCAAAAGCGTCACCTAGCAATGTTATGTACAACTGCAATCGTTCACAGCATCGTCCTGTTGAAAGCATCATGCTATTACTCCATTTTATGCCTATGATGGCAATGATTGCAGTACTAGTAAGGAATACTGGGCGACGCTTTGAATCCACGAACAGAAGATCTTATGATAGAATTTGATTGATTTATTTATGAATCTTTAGGGTGGTCCCTTCAGTTTGTGAGTTTCTTACTTACCTTCGTCAAAAAGGCTATGATTTCAGGTCTGTTTGTCCATGAACAGCACGGATAAGTTGTGGATGAATCTTCATGATATTTGGCATGTTGGCAAAATCAAGAAATTATATTATGGGCCCCTTAGCAGCTTTCCATGGTACTACATCTTCCAGTTTTTCTGCAGTACTAGGTCATTCTTTTTGACAATAAGAATCGACCTATCAGCAAACCTTAGCTGTGTGCAATTGATATAATCTTCCTTTTGCATGGTGTACCAAGGTTATCTACCCAAAACATGTTAATATCTAGATGTTGTAAACTAAACCGTCCCGTCTCTAATGAATAAGGTGATTTCCTTCAATATCATGACAAAAAACTTTTATTGCAACTGAACTGGAACAGAGTAAAGGGCATATTAAACAAATATAACAGAAGGGACCTATATGAATTAACATAACCCTGTGTACCTATCATCTCTACAGTAAACATAATACAACTCAACTAGTAGGTAGATAGTGAGTGAGAAGGTAGATTGTAACAACTAAGAAAGCAAAACAAAGTTAAAAGGAAAGTAAACATGACACTATTATCATTATAGTGTTATGACAAAGAAAACGTATTTGATTTTCTTAAAGCTGAATAAAACCAATACAAAAGACCTACAAATGCCTACCTACATTAAGTGCTATGTAAACTTCAAGTTTGTAACCCTGTGCTTACCATATACCTTAAAGATACAATAACGGAATGACACTGGTAGCTCTGAAATGCTACAATTAAACCTGAACTGTAACGGACTAAATGACATAAACAACTTGACATTCTTAGAGCTGATTAACAAGTGCTTACAAGAGACCTACTAATACCTCTACCTGTATAAACAGCAAAATCTGTTTGTAACCCTGTGTCTTCGATATCTTCAGCTAAAATAACGAAACTGATACCAGTAGCTTGAAATGCTACAATTAAACCTGAACTGTAACAGACTAAATTACATGAACAACTTGACATTCTTAGAGCTGATTAACATTAGTGCTTACAAGAGACGTACTAATACCTCTACCTGTATAAACAGCAAAATCTGTTTGTAACCCTGTGCCTACAATATCTTCAGCTACAATAACGAAACTGATACCGGTAGCTTGAAATGCTACAATTGAACCTGAACCGTAACAAACTAAATGATATAAACAACTGTCACAGATGACATAACCCTGTGCCCATCATCTCTACAGCTACAGTATACACAGTATTTGCAAATACATGTACTAGCTTATGATGCATTACATAACGAAATTGACAAAATGTAACATCGTACCAGAGGGACTGAAATAAACCTAACAAACCATTTCTGGCATACTAATGAATGTAAGCGTCTAATCTTACATCATTCTTTCTCAAGAATTCTCCAGAAAGTGTGTAATTTCACGTGAGTCTTCAAATTACCCAGTCTACTTAACTGTCTGCTGCACTCCTCACACCTCTAAGGTTTCTCCCCGGAGTGAGTCCGCATGTGAGTCTTTAGAACATCTAGCCTATTGAACTGCCTGCTGCACTTCTCACACCTGTAGGGTTTCTCCCCTGTGTGCGTCATTATGTGTCTCCTCAATTCATCCAGCCTACTGAACTGCCTTCTGCATTCCTCACACCTGTAGGGTTTCTCACCTGTGTGAGATCGCATGTGTTTCTTCAGACTACTCAGCTGACTGAACTGCTTGCTACACATCTCACACTTATAGGGTTTCTCCCCTGTGTGAGTCCGTATGTGAGTCTTCAGATGACCCAGTTGACTGAACTGTCTGCTGCACTCCCCACACCTGTAGGGTTTCTCCCCTGTGTGAGTCCGTATGTGAGTCTTCAGATGACCCAACTCACTGAACTGACTGCTGCACTCCTCACACCTGTAGGGTTTCTCCCCGGAGTGAGTTTGCATGTGTCTCTTCAGATGACCCAGTTGACTGAACTGTCTGCTGCATTCCTCACACCTGTAGGGTTTCTCCCCGGTGTGAGTCCGCATGTGTCTCTTCAGATTCTTCAGCCTACTAAACTGCCTGCTGCACTCCCCACACCTGTAGGGTTTCTCCCCTGTGTAAGTCCGCATGTGAGTCTTCATATCACCAAGTTGACTGAACTGCCTGCTGCACTCCTCACACCTGTAGGGTTTCTCCCCTGTGTGAGTCCGCATGTGAGTCTTCAGATGAACCAGCTGACTGAACTGCCCACGGCACTCCTCACACCTGTAGGGTTTCTCCCCTGTGTGAGTCCGTATGTGTCTCTTCAGATCACCCTGCTGATTGAACAGCCTGCTACACTCCTCACACCTGTAGGGTTTCTTCCCGGTGTGAGTCCCAACCGCACCTCTGCCATTACAGCTCTTTGTAGTCGCCATCAAGTCACTTCAGTCTGCAACTTGAGTGAAGAGAAAGTAAAATCAATGAAAATTTAGCAATGGGGGAGATTGCAGCAGAGGAAATGTTATAACAGACAAGCCAAATTCTTAGGCAGGATAATGAAGATGACAAATTGACTTGGAAACCCCATATAGACATGTTACCGGTAAGTAAAACAAGAGCTTTTAAAAAAAGCTGGCGTTTCGGCTACGTTTATAAGTGTGAATTGTCTTTTCCCTTTACTTGAAGTAAAATCTGCCAGAGGAAGTCACTCAAGGGCTGTTCAGTCTATAAGAAAAATTGTCATTTTGGGAAATGAGTACTGTTTTAATAGAGAAAGGCAGATTGGGGAAAGCAATTTTGAAGTTACGTCACTTAACTTATTATATAATAAGTGCTTTTGAAAAAGCTGGTCTTGGCCTACAACTTGTGCTTATTTGTAAAATGTATAATAGGCTCATTATAAAAGCTATCAATGTAATTATGTACATGGCACGCAATAAAACATAAAATTTGAAAAAGCACCATTGAATCATCAGCACTATGGTAATTAAGTGAAATAGAAGTTCATAACAGCTAAGGTTCTATCTAAAATGACTACCAAATGTCAAACAAATCAACAGCTACCTCATCCGTATTATTCTGGTTTCCGCATTTACAACATTTCTTCCTTATTTTCCTGGGTAATTTTGCTAAAATTCATGAAAATTCCCATAGTTTTGTGCCGAGGGGCGCCACTTTCCACGTCCGTGTTGTCTGAATGAAGTCGATACTGAACAATGGAGCATTTGCTACTGTAACAAAGAATCGCTGTTTTGCAAACAACATCAAGAGCCTCTGTTTACATCGGGGATAGAAGTTTAGTGGCGAGTGTTTTGCAAGAATCATCTTACCGCGCATAGGAGCCGCTGCACGGTATTTTCCATTACAATGAACAGAAAAATTCGAATGCCGGGTTTGGAATCTATGAAGTCCTGTTCATAAGACAAAGGCCTTGTATATATTAAATGAATATTTAAAAATAACAAATATAAAATATTTCTTTATTTATTAATGAAAAAAATGATATTCATAAATATGATATTGATAGATTAATATAATATCAATATATATTTTTGATATTCAATATCTAAAAAGAAAAAAAAAATTCATGCACGGACACGAACCCGGATCTTCTGGGTCCGTAGTGCTTTGCGTTGCCAGATCGGCCAAGCTGCGGTACGTACTTACTTACTTTGGACGTAATGCTATAACCTCACTATATGGTATCATTTATGCCGATTTTTGCTCGTTTTCTTGACGAAATCATTTTTTTTCTTCTGCAATCTTGTGGAATAGATGTAATATGGTCATTTTTCAGGATATCAAAGTCCGAAACCACAATGCAATGATATTTCCGAACAGTTGTAGCAGTTACATGCGGTCGCCGTCCTGTGTCACATGCAAATCTAGCGTGCCTGCCTTTTCGTGGTCCCTTGCCATATAAGGCAACGGCTATACAAGGATTTGAGAACGTATTGCCATATAAGGTCTTATTGTGTGCGACACAGTGTTGAACCAAGCTTCCCTGGTTCCTTCCTTCTCCTTGCTTGAAGGTAAAAGCCAGGACATTGCGTTTCGGCGCGCATGCGCCGAAACGCAAAAATATCTAAAACTGTTGGAATTACAGGGAAAATCAAACATCTTCTTCATCAACAAACCATTATTACCATATATAATACTTTCAATGACCGCAGGTTCGGATTCGATAACGTCATTTCGAACCTTGTGGAACAGCTTTCGATTTCGGCTGGACATGGGAGTTTCTGAGCATGAATTTGACACCGTGATAGGGATTTACATAGTTAAGGATCCCAAAGTGAGAAGCTTCGACGCTTGAAAATTTGTAGAAAGGTGCACAATTAGGGTGCCAGATTTTGATATGCTTGACTTCAAGGTTCAATTTACAAAATATCTGCAAAATGAGGTTAAATTTGCCAGCTCGTTCTCTTTTAAAAGCCACTTTGATATGACCCCCGGCGGAGGTCACCGTACTGCAGGCGACTTACAGTAGTCGGGCGGTATGAATATCCAGGCGCGAATCCAACCCGACCGAACAAACATCGTTATCACACTCGTACTGTCTCAAAACTGACGTATTCCTCTACCATTCACCACAGTTTCAGCCTCACTGTTACGAGCACAGAAGAAAAACTACGGCCTTTTCCAGCAATGTGACGCACTACTTCATACCCGAACTACTATTGGGGACGGGGGTCGCCCATTAATACTGTGTTCTGCGGCCCTAAGCATTCCATGGTTCACACTTACAAATCTCGATGTGAGACCTATATACCAATGCCTCAACTCCTCTCCCATGTCTCTCATCATTGCAAAAAAACGTATGAGAGCCACTCTGGATAGGACGTCTTTGAAATTGTCTGGGCGATACTCACTGGCCGCCGCAAGTCTCTCGTACAACAGTGCAATCAGGTTAAACCCCTTGAACAGTGCAAAATAATGTAACATCCCTCTGACGTATTTTGTGGTAGTACATATTAAGACGTTTTACGTGTAGATGACAAGCCGGCACAATGCTGGTCTTTTGCGGCAACATGAGTGAGTCTGCAATTTCCGGAGTTCCGTGGAGCCTCGAAGGAGCTGATTTTTTGTTGTTTTTTTAGAACAGGCGAAAATCAATGCGCATGCAGGTGTCATCCATAAAATTAAAATGGTGTGGCCTTATCATGAGCTAATTACTCCAGACTTTTGTCTTATGTATTTTTTTGATACGGCTGAAATTTTGAATTACAATTGTTTCAGTGTAGAAAGAATGGATTTTTCAACTTTTTTCCTGGCCGTAGAAATGATTTGAATCAGAGACTTAAAATCCCTTATGAAAATCCCTTAGACAGAAAGTTTAATATTACTGACAGTTATTGTTCAGAATATACAAAACACTAGGATTTTTAGTCACGTTTAGGACCAAGTTCCTTGGGCACTGGGATCAGCTGGGTGACAAATCATCCCGGCGGCAGGACTCCAGGCACTGTGAGCACTGTACGTCCGAAATGTAGTACGGTACTAGTACGTAACTTCAGACATAGCTATGCAACATGCGGAAAATGGTAGGATTCGAGGTATATACATTGGCTAGTTTCAATTACAATTGGTGAGACACGTGCAACAGATGTTACAGCTCTCCCAGGGGACCAGGTGGGAGTCCGGGTAACCTGATACCCTCCCTTACAGTGGAAAGTTGACTCTTGTGAACGACGCCATAAAAAAAACAGATACTAATGTCGAAGATGTGAAAGAACAAAAATGAAGAATCTATTATTCGGTATATAATATGATGCTCTGTGTGTTTAGTTATTTGTTCAACCTTCCTGACCACCAAGATTTCATAATGAAGGCAACTTTTTATTTGGCCAAACTTTTTGTTAATTTGAACTCTCTTCAATGCATTCCCCCAGAGAATCTCATGTCCATGGTCAAGAAGGAATGGAACATATTGCCATTTTTAAACAGGTGAAGGCTTTCCTGGGAGTTAAGCTTTACAGAGACAAGAAATCTATAATTCTAAAACAAGATTTCTTACACCTCATGCAGATTTAGTATCATCTTGTCTCATTGCTTGTGCAAGTAATGCTGTTCTTGGCATAATTTATCTATAGTCTATTTCAAATGATGGCATTCGCTACCATCGCCAAAATTACATATAAAATCATATTGTATGTGTCAAAGTCCTATCCTGTTGCAGAATACCATGTATCATTTCATCGTAAATTAGCCTGTCAATAATGGGGGAAAGTCTTATTGACAGGCTCAACGCTATGCCCCTCGCGGGGTTTTGTTGAGTAACGTATAGAACTTAGAAGTAGAAGGCTGTCGATAGCCTCTGTCATCTAAAGTTGGACGGGACCGTTTCAATGTGGCTCGTAACAGCAGGTGGTTGCCCGGCCAGGTTTGACTGTAGATACCTCCCTCCTCGTGTCGTGGGGCACTCCATAGACGAGAAACTCTTTGGTTATGCCCATGACGAGGAAGTTTCGAAAAAATAGAGGCACTTCGCCACGGATTTAAAAACGCGGACTCCCCCTCCCCCACAAGGTCACCCATTCAGCACCCAGGACAAACCTCAAGTTACAAACTAAAACAGTCGCAAAATCATGACTTCTAGTCGTCAGCCATCGTTAATCAACCTGACATCAATCTTACCTGAAAGGTATCGACGATTCTAACGGTAGAAACTGACTCGTCCAAGGACAAAGATAGTTGAAAGAGAACTACACTTTGAACAAGGTCGCACTACACAGTTTCTCAATCCGCGATCCCGTGACGTAGGGTAAAAAAAATAGTGCTTTGAAATCATTGAACCATTTGTAACTAAACACCTCGACGTAAAAGCCAGGTAAGCATTAACTTAGATAAAAATTGTACAGTATTATGATAAGTCAGCTTTTTGATCGTATGAATGAGATTGTGAAGTTTGCCCAGTCGGCGTATAAATCATGCGAATGAACTTTAAAACTGACTGTCGGCGTGAGTCGGCTGCAGTTCCGCATAGACCCGCATGACCGCATCTAAAGAGGGCGTCGAAATGTTTAATATAAAACCACACTTTTCTCTGTTTTCAGATATTTTGTAAATTGCACCTTCAACTTAAACGTAATTGTCTGTCGTCATCCTACTAGTACTACAATTTTATCTGCGTCGATGTATTAAAAATGCGAACACACGCAAATCACCGCCGCCACCGGTGAAATTGCCGCCAACTTGCCACCCACGCACGCTATCCTGCTTTTTTTTACATTTTGTTTAGTTTGCATCATGGTATCACAAAATAATTTCTAGGTATGAGAAGCTGTATGGGCGCGGCTGCCACATGCAATATGATAAGTGACATGATTGCGACATGATTTGATAATTCACTTCAAATAGATAAAATCGTCAAATTCGAACCCCTGGTTGGAACCAAGGAACCCAGGCGGTAACGTTACATTCCATTTTGTGGACCTCGGGGGTTCAAGTGTACTGTTGGAACTTTCTCTCATAAAAATAACGGCTCAAGTCCCGTCGTCGAATATTGTGTGTCGCAAATATTAGAATTTCTGAAACCTTTCCAAGGAAGACTTTAAATATATGAGGCCACATCATGTAAATCTTATGGAAGACATCAAAGCGTCCATTGATTTTCGACTGGTTTCGGGGGAAAAAAGAACTAATAGATTTGTCTTCAAATTAGAAATTTTTTTGGTGCGATATAACCTAGCCTGGAATCCATCTTATTTAGCTTTCGGCCGCTACCCTAGCTCCGCTGCGCTACCCAAGCTCCGCTGCCTGGCCAAATATTTGGCCAGGCAGCGGAGCTTGGGTAGCGCAGCGGAGCTAGGGTAGCGGCCGAAAGCTAAATAGGATGGATTCCAGGCTAATATAACCTCCTTGGTGCGACCTTACAATGGTATCCCACCCAAAATATGATGGACCAAATTCAAGTTTCAAAACCTTTTGTGTTGAGTTTTATTTGTGCATTTGAGGCATTTAGAAATAAAGGTAACGTTAATGTAAAAATTAGATTCAGTTATTTTTCTTATATCAAGAACGCTACAAAAGAAACCGTATGTTATCATAACAAACAAACAAATATTTCTATAAGTCGGGGATTGATAGCCTGAGTGTCATCCTGTTTCAGTTCCAGGCTTTACCAGGTAAAGCTTGGAACTGAAACAGGATGACACTCAGGCTAGGGATTGAAGGATGATATCGTTACCTTCTGAGTGCCCCGGCCTCTTTCTGACCCACCAGACAACCGGTCGGTCAGAAAGTAGCCTCTACCAGTCTCCGCGGGTCGCTGGAAAAATAGTAGAAATTGGCCAAATAGAGTCAATTGTATGAAGGGAGTCGTCTACAGAGAGAGGGTCCAATAGGATGGGAATGTTATCATCCATGGTCAAAGTCCCCCAGCAAATGTTCTCTCTATTTCCGACGCGGTTAGTCTGGTAGAGACTAGTCAGAAAGCGGGGCAATCAGAAGATGGTGCGAGAGGTCCCCCGGGGTTCGAAACCACCGATATGCCCCAACGTTGTGCCCTTGGGAAAGACACTTTGCGCTTGAAAGACTTTCCTTACTTCACTCAGGTGTAAATAAGTACCTAGCTTCGGTTAGGGACGTCCCTCGGAAAGGACGTTAAATGTCTTAAATGGAGGTCCCGTGTTTGAGGAGAGTCACACATTGAGCCACACTTTAGATATCGAAAATACTAGGGGTCCTGCCCGGTGTGAGTGGTTCAACTTGAACCTTCGGTCCTATGGCCGCACATAGCCTCCGGTTAGTTGGGCAACGCTGGCACGTCCATGCTGAACCAAAGGTGATCTGCAAGTTGCCCTCTCGGCTCCTGAAGTTTAACATCTGCTTGGAGAAGTAGAGGGAACACCGGGACTGGCCTAGTCTTCAAGCAGACCCAACGGTTGCAAAGACCGTATCCAACTGGCAGAAAGGAGTATTTATTGCAAACCGACGGTGCCTGACAACTTTTCTGGCTGACTGGAGCTTCTCTGGCTAGCTTGTACGATTTGGGCACCGTGGAAATTCTGGAGATTAGACTGGCCAGCCAGACAACTAATATACACCAGATGTACCCCATGGCTCCACCCATCGCATTCCGATGATTTCCGATCTGAACACATCGTGGCGTTTTCACGGAGGTAGGCTAGCAGCTGCTCTTTCGATTCCTTCCCTCCCGTCCAGTTCGTGAAACATAGTTTCGTAACTTGGCTTCAAGACTGATTTCAAGACTCATGATCACCCTGGCTTTCACTACAGTAGTCCAGGTTAAGGTAGTCCAGTGTCCCCTGGGGCGACCAGCTGCAGTACCGTTATCAATCGCTGGCGCTAATTTTCCAGCGTGTGTCCACAAAAATTTGGCCATCTTGACAAGCTTCAGGTGGTTTTGGTGAGTATTTTCAGAAATTTCTGCGTTATCTGTGACGGACATTAACTGAAAGAATACGTAACAGATAGAGGAATAGATTGGTTTAGTATATTTCGAGATGTGAATTTATCCAGAGGGAAAAGACAACTTTTATTTGGACGGAGATTTGGGGCTCCACAAGAATTTTGTGAAACTCTAGTTGGTTTCGAAGCTAAAAAAACAGACAGTCGTTATACATTGGCCAGAATACTTTGAAAAAACTGCCATAATGATTCATTGTTCAATGAAGATTGTTTTGCCGAACTATGTGCCATGTGTCTTTAATAGTTTAACTGATGGGCGGCAAAATATTTATGATGTATGTGCTCATACCAAGGACATTATATAATGTCCTTGCTAGAATGACCGGACCTTCATAGAGGCAATCCTACATGGCTGGTAAATGTGCTTAAAGTATTCAATTGTATCTGTATCATCAAAGGTACGTTTTGTCTAGTGTATTAGCACATTCGTACCTTGTTTCAAAACCTCCCTCCCCTCCCACTCAAAATCAAATCGGAGGGGGGCATCCCCAAATACTGTAAAAGGGAAAATATTCGCTGGGATTTAATTTCGTGGTAAATGGCGTGTTTGGGGTGGTTTTGACAGCCATGCTGGGTTTTACTATAAAATGGAAGATGTTTAAGGTCAGGTTTTAAGTGAAGAAGTAACCACAAACATCATGAAAATAAAGGAAAATAGAACCACCGGGAACATTTACCCTTTTACAGTATTTGTGGTCTTTATTAGCAGTTGTGATAAAGGAAAGTGCATTAAATGCAAGTTGACCTTTATTCGTTGTATAACTTTTATTTGTTGCTTTTAGAAATTGGTTATTGAGAACACTTAAGGCACACTTCACGGTCATATGTTCATAACTTTTTTTCTCAGACAATTTTTGGCACTCTCTTCAAGCCAAGATAGGAACAACAGGTGCTTTGTAAAGGTACTGTAATTCACTTTATCTACACAGTAGCAAAATTTCAAGGTGTAGGGAAAATTGACATTTTCACTGAACTCTATTCACAGTGGCAGCAAGTGATTTACAGAACGGATGTGTGAAGGAGTCATAAATGATGACAACAGTTTTTCTTCACGGTGATAATAAGTTCACAGCACAGACAGAGGTGACCGTGAAAACAGTGAACATAAAGTTACAGTGAAAGAAACAAGAATTACAATAACTTGTGGCATTATAATTTTTACAGAGGATAAAATTTACCCAACAAGAAGAACACTGTCACTCTAGACGCGACGGGCTGTACTTTCGCAATATTTTTGTATCAAACGGACTCGTGAGATTATATATGAGTATTCATTTGTAGTATCAGTGACAAAAAGGTTCTAGTACTAGTATTTATGTTTAGCCATACCTAGTATGGCTCAACATATTGTTTTTACTCATGTTTCTTCTCCTTCTCCTGTCAAATCTTCAAATCGATTCATCTCTGTCATTTTTTGACCAAATGACCTGAAATTTGGTACAGAGGTAATGTAGGCAAAAACCAATGTACGTTCTTTTCCTTTTTTTGATATTGACCTTGAAAGTGATTTTATTGAGGTTTTTAGGCTATTTTTAGCATATCTTGGCCTCCTGCGTCCTGGTATTTCAACCGAATGACCTGAAATTTGCTGTATATGTGGCTTGAACAAATATTTAAAGGACTACATTCCCATTTTTGGCATACATATATTCAAAACGATTTATTTTGGGCTTTCTTGACAATATTTGCCACTTCTGTCACTTTCAATACTACATATGACCTACAGGTCATTGACCCCGAGTGCCTTGCACCTGGCCAAGCTCGAAGTTTGCTTACGAGGAGGAAAGACCGGACATAAACATTTAACGTGATTATCGGGAAAACACCATGTTCCGTTAAACTCAGTGGTTAAATTGCAGTTTAGGAAATTTTATAACAGAAAACAAGTTAAATCAATGATTTTGTGAATGTTTATTCTAGCATTAGTTATTCCAGATATTTTCAAACTCCAAATTCTTCAACACAACACGGGAGATCGTTTCTCCTCAGACTGGCGCGACACTCCTGTCAAAATTGATTGATGATCTCTCTCTGAATGAATTCGGCAAAAAAGGAATGATTAGGGCAGTAGAGTCAGTCCCCGGTAAGGTCAATGATTCGCCCGTTTGCGCTAGTAACGTTAAATCAAGGACATTATATAATGTCCTTGGTTAAATGAATGTACCCTCTGGTGGCCAAACTTCACTGACAAACTTTCTCCCTATTATCATCATTAGCTTGCGTTAGTCTGGTACTAGTGACTATTATGTGCCGGGAATGTTTATCTATCGCACGCCTTGGAAGGAAGTTCAACCATGATAAATGGTCGGCCGTTGCGAAAATTTGGAATCCCATGCTGTTGATTTTCGTGATTGAATCTGTAAGAAAATATATTTTCATGTCGTTCATGTTTTTTGGGACGGACGCCGGGACGGGGTGAATTTTTTCTATCATAACATTTTCGTCCCGTTAGTAATGCAAATCGAATCGTGTTGAACACGAGGCAAAACACTAAAAACGTGGGTCTTGTGGAGTGTTTTGGAGCAGGAAAATGCCGGATATTAGCGGTGCCGAACAGTGTACATCGTCGCACGCGGGTGACGCTCCGTCAAAACAAATCCGCTGGTGGTCTAGCGCGGCCACCGAAAATAGGCAGAAACACACAGGAGGACTTAGCACCTTCGTTTATGGGGGCAATTGTGAAAATCTTTGGATGGTTTGAAACTGTTCTAAATAAAGAGATTTTTGTGTAGTTACGTTCGAAATGTTTCCAACGTATGTGAAATAAGTTCAAACATGTTATAAGTTTCAATTCTAATTGTTTGAACACTTTAGAACTATTGTGACTTAGACATTCTTTTGATCAGAATAGTTCAAACATATTACAAATATTATATTAAAACCCTCTCGGTGACTTGGAATTGACTCAAATATGTTGTTTTTGGTCATTTCCTTCTTCTCCTGTCAAATCTTCATATGTATACTATGGAAAACTTCATTCTTCTCTGGGGTTGATCTTTTTTAATTCAATTTTGAACTGGGTTGATTATGCGCAAGAGTGTAATTTTCAGCGGATATTTTTCGACTGGTTTACATGGAAATGGCACGGAATATCCCATTCTTGCAAGGGGAGGATTCTTTAATTATTTCTTTCAATTTTGAGCTGGAATGATTATGAAAAAGTCCATTTGTTAGCAGAAGTGTATTTGTTAATCAATAAGTGGATATGGTTGTGGACTGGTCCATATTGTGTTGAGGTGCTACTGGAAGACTCAATTTTGGACTGGGTGATTCATTTTTTTAGTGCAAGTATTTTAGAATGGTCCATTGTTATTTTGGGAGAGTCCATTTTTTGCATGGCGAGGAGTATGGCTAAACATGCTGTATTTGCTCGCAAATGTTGCCTTTCTAGTTAATAGTTGAGTTTTATTTGCATGCTTTTGCCCGAGGGCTTATTAGAACAAATTATAATAGAAAGAGTATACAGACCATGCAAGTTATCAATGGTGAAAAGTGGAACAAGTGACTATATTCTAAGAACTGATACGGAATACAATCTACTTAGCTTTTTATGTTTCGCCAACGAAACATATTGTTTTTGTCAGGTTTCTTCTTCTCCTTCTCCTTCTCCTTCTTCTTCTTCTCCTGTCAAATCTTCAAATCGCTTCTTCTCGGTCGTCCGTCGACCAAATAAGCTGAAATTTGGTATGCAGGTAGAGTATGTGTATACCCCTAGACCCTTTTTAATTTTTTTTGATATAAGTTTTTAAAATGATTTTATGGAGGTTTTTTTGTCATTTTCAGACAAAAGTCGCACATTATGGCCTCCAGTGCCGTGGTGTTGAAACCAGAGGACCTGAAATTTGGTTTAGTTGTGCATTGGATATTTACCCAAAGGACCCCATTATCTTTTTTGGCATACACTACTTCAACATGATTTATTTTGCAATTTTTTGATGCAATTTTTGGTTATTTTCTGTCGGGGCCAGCAAGACCTAGGTCATACTGTAACATAAGCCCTCCTACACTCACCCCTTTCTGGGACTTAAAACCAAGCAGATGTCAGGGGGTACCTATACTAATGGTATTACAGAAAGTTATATGTACCTTATGTTACATGGTACGGATGTTATATTTGACATGTACGTACCGTTAGCAAAGGTGATCACACCTGGCCATGAATTATGCTAATGACGACCTCATTTGCATAATTCGTGCATAAACTTGTATTTCCCTTACCGTGACAACATGTAGGTACATGTAGGAAAGGTGAAAGCACCTGGACATAACTTATGCTCATGAGGACCTCATTTGCATAGATTATGCAGAAACTTGGATTTGCCCAGGAGTTATTTTTGGACAGCCCACTTCTTGCATGAGGAGTATGGGCGAAACATCCTGAATTTGCTCTTAAAGCAAATGACGGCCAGTCTAGTTGGGTTTTACTTCTTTTTTGGAAGTAGTGGAAGACAAAGTGTCTGAATTTCCTGCAATGAGTGGGTTTTGATAGCCTCCTTCGCAGACTTCCTAGAATGGCGGTATATGTAGTGGGGGGGGGGGGACTGTAATTTTTGCTATACCAAAGTAGCTTTCCAATTTTTTTAGTTTGAAATGAAGATACCCATCTTTTAAACAGTTATTATCTGGTGTATTACATTCTTGACTGACATATGGTTAAGGCCCTACAACTTCAACTGTAGTGTTAGACTATCTAGACTAATCGTTAAGCCAACTGACCCACTAATGCACCACAATCATCCTTCATTCACAATGCCGGAGCCACAGACTTTTAGTTCCCCTTTGGAACTTTTATTCCCGTCTTTTCACCATGCAGTTATACATGTACATGTTAATGACACTCTATCTTCTACAAGTTGAGCTCCTTTAGGCATGTACTAGGTGTAGTACTACTACCTAATAAATTTCAGTAAGGAATTTAACTCCTTTGTGAATATGAATTCAACCATATCTTTATCTTTGATTGCATAAGAAATATCTACAGAAAAGGAACTTCATCCATATTTTTGTTATTAGCGTGTTGTCTTCCCCCATGCAGACAGTGAGGCACCTTTATTTTTGTTCAAAACAATAAAGAAAATCGAGCTCCGGAGATTTTGGGTGGATTTATCAGAACTGTACCACCAGTGTATACATGTACAGTTACATGACAGTCATATATAAAATGCAGTTATTGTCTGATTCCAACTCATATCTTAACTTACCAATATGGCACATTTTTTAGCTCAGCAAAATAGTATCTGAAGAAATATAGCACTTGTTTGTACTATTGCTTTAAACAGAAAATACTAATTATATACTATAGTTATACTAAACGTATAATAATCCTTTTATCACATAGTCAAGGTAATAAGAATTGATTTATAATTAATACAATTAGTAGTGTTAAAGTAACATAAATCATTAAAATATATAGGACTTGGGCGGCAAAACAGAAAATTTTCCCTAAATTTTGCCAAATGTTTCCATTTTTAGCAGCTACTTAAAGTTTAAACAGCGTTTTGTGAGGTATAGATGGCAATTATTTGTATTTGATAAACTAGTACTGTAACAATACTCCAGACCAAAACAAAGCCAAATCCTAGGTTTTCAACACCTTAGTGATGTATGACAGTGTTGCATCAAATGTACTTTGTGAATGCTGCTATAGCTAGGTAATACAATAAAGGTAGATTAAACCTATTGTGAAAAGAAATAATCAAAATGTAAACTTTTTATACCACTGACTGATCCTACAAAGGGGGTCTTTAAGCTCCTCAAACAAACAAATCCCTTAACGTATAATACATCATGATATGTTTGTGAAGGTTAGACATCCAGGTAAACAATATACAGACGAAGCCACCTAATTGCACCTCGGATAAACGCACCTTCCATTTAATTGCACCGAATCCTAAAATCCAAAACCGGTTCCCATTCACTGCATTGTTAGTGACTCCGCATATCTGCACCGCGCATGATCACCAATGCCGGATAATTGCACCAATTTTTTTTTCAAAAATCCTTGACAAGTTAACTGAAAAGGTGCGCTAAAATCGGCAAACGCAGTACAAATGAGCCGATACCTGCCGGTGTAAAGGCGCAATACTGCCAATATGTTTAAAACTGTTTTGAGTAACAAAAGAAGGCGGTCTCCATTGACAGTTACGTTGATAGGAATCGTATGGGAGGTCCCGGGCGGGACACCCGTAATCAGTAACCAAGTTTTAGTTTCAACTCCAAGTTTCATAGCGGTACATGATTTACGTAAATCGTCAACTGCACTCTACGTAATGTAGCACAGAAACTGTTATCCCATGAGTGGCATGACAATGTTTCAGAATGCCTCCCCTCAGAGTCCCCTGTAACATTACGTGTGTTGTAATGCGGTAGATCGCATGGAAAAATGAAAGTGTGCAAAATCAAAGCAGGTTCGTAGTCATTTCTTTATTTTCAGCAAAGGGTCAATAAATAAAGTCAATAACTGAATAATTTCGTCTGTTTTCTTTGTGCTAGTGTTACTGACTAACAAGACACCCCCTCGCCCATGGACTGGTGCGGTCCAGCTGGGCATTTCGCATAATTGCACCAGCCGGATAATTGCACCAAAAACGCTGACAAATGGGTGGTGCAGTTAAGCGGATTCTACTGTATAAAGAGAATTCAAACTCTACAACTGGATAAGAATTCAGAGATTTTTTAGTGACGCTGAAGAGGAGTGAAGGATGTCACTCAAAACGTCCGGAAATAAATCTCTGAATTCTTATCCAGTTGTAGAGTTTGAATTCTCTTTATATAATACACCATGATGAAGATGATGAGGAAAGTTTTAATGAAGAGTGACCTTAAGGCCATTATAGAATTTCCACTGAAAGCTCCATAAAGGTATGATTGATAATGACGTAACAAAATACAACTACTTACTAGAACATATAGAGGTACCAGATATCGTGCGGTACCAGTTATCATCTACTTTGGGTTATGACCACAGGGCTCGAAATACTGGGTGCATGTGCACCCAGTGCACCCAATTTTGGACCTGTGCACCTAATTTTTTACTGTGGGTGCACTGGCACATATTTTTGTACGGTTTAATGTGTAAAGGTATCACTGCACACTAGTAGACAGCATATTCTTGACATCTAAGTGTAAGAAAATAATAAAATATTTGTTGTAGTACTTGTTTAAGATTTTGATGGTAGAACTTCGATTTTGAAAGCTTCAAAACTGCGTGCCGAGATCGCGTGCCTTCAAGCGCATGAAGTGGAACAGTATAAATTAGGTTTGTCATTAGGTTTTGCTTACAATAGTTACATTCTACTTTATTTTATGTGGTGCACCCAAAATTTTTTTGGTGCACCCAATTTTTTAGGTTGGGTGCACCAGTGCACCTATTCCCAAAACTGAATTTCGAGCCCTGGACCACATATAAAAGCCAAGTGGGACTGTTGACCAACTTTCTCACATACATATCCTGTTGATCTGAGCGAATGTATACAGGAGAAAACTGGGGTCAAAGATAGGGTTTCTGCACTTTTCTGGGAGTTTGAGTGGGTCAAGTGCCTATTTATATTCCTCTCCACAGGAGGGAATATACTGTTTTTGCTTGCCTGTTCTTCTTCCAAAAGCCAAGTAGATGTGGGGTGGTAGCTCTACTAATGGTATTGCAGAAAGTTATATGTACCTTTACATGGTAGGGATGTTATGTTGGAGATGTAGGTACCTGTAGAAAAGGTGAATACACCTGACAATTGATTATGCTAATGAGCACCTCATTTGCATAATATATGCTTTGTATTTCCTTACCGTAAAATATGCGGATGTCATATTTGAGATGTAGGTACCTTTGGGAAAGGTGAATACACCTGGGCATAAATTATGCTAATGAGGACCTAATTTGCATAATTTATGCATAAACTTGTATTTCCCTTACCGTAAAAGCTGTGGATGTCATATTTGAGCTGTAGGTACCTTTAGGAAAGGTGAACATGCCTGTCCATATATTATACTAGTGAGGGCCTCATTTGTATAATTTATGCAGAAACTTGTATTTTCCTTACCGTAAAAGCTATGGATGTCATATTTGAGATGTAGGTACCTTTAGGAAAGGTGAATACATCTGGGCATAAATTATGCTAATGCAGACCTCATATGCATAATTTAGGCATAAACTTGTATTTCCCTTACCTTAAAGGCTACAGATGTCATATTTGAGATGTAGGTACCTTTATGAAAGGTACGAGCACCTGGCCATAAATTATGCTAATGAGGTCCTCATTTGCATGATTTATGCATATACCTGTATTTCCCTTACCGCAAGAGCTAGGGATGTCATTTTTCGGATGTAGGTACCTTTAGGGAAGGTGAACACACCTGGCCTTTAATTATGCTAATGAGGACCTCATTCGCATAATTCATGCAATAACGTGTATTTCCCTTACGGTAAATGCTATGGATGCCATACTTGAGATGTTGGTACCTTTAGGAAAGGTGAATACACCTGGACATATATTATGGTAATGAGGACCTGATTTGCATAATTTACACAAAAACCTGTATTTCCCTTACGGTACATGCTACCGATGCCATACCTGACATGTGGGTACCTTTTGGAAGGTTGAATAGACCTGGACATAACTTATGTTAATGAGGACCTCCTTTCCATAATTCATGCAGAAACTTCATAATTCTCTAATGCTAAGGATGTCATATTTGAGGTGTAGGTAATGAGAGGGGAATATCCTGCATTTTCTCGAAAATGTTGCCTTTCTAGTTTCGTTCCATTTTTATACATCAGACTCATCTGACTTATCGCTTGTTCTCATTTAAATGTACACATTTTGTATATCTCCGTTACCGTTAGAAGTAAGACGTTCCTGGCATTTAGATATGCCACATATAAGGTACCAAAATGTCGTTTTTGAAAGCTAGAAAAGTTTTAAGTCGTCATAAAAACTACAGTTTGACATCTTATATGTGGCATATCCTAATGCCAGGAACGTCTTATTTCAATCGGTAACGGAGATTACAAAATGTGTACATTTAAATGAGAACGAGCGTTATAGGGGCAGCAGAATTTTTGAGATTGAAATTTGGGTTAGTACTTTTATGAAGCCTAAATGTTTTAATGTATTTCAACATGCTTTCCCATGGGAAACAGTCACTATAGCATCTGCCCTGTATATAGCAGCTACATGTATCATTGGGCATTTACATAACCTGTTGTCCGGACTGTACATGTGGACCATATTTTAGTTACTGAATGATTTATCTTAAGAATTACAATAATCATACTTGTGGACCAGCTCCATTGATTTGTCACACTGATGTTTTTGTATCTCTCAGTGTACTTGTGGACCATTGATATTGATTTTATTGGTTCATTAGTTGGAGAATAAGGAGCCAAGCCAAGGGTAGAGTCAGTGTTCCATGTTGTGAAGGGGACAAGGTCCATGAAGCAGAGGAAATACAATTTGGATCTTTAGAATTTACCTGTACATCGTCTAGCAAGCTTTTCCCTCTAAGGTTAGCAGGTCCGGCACATGTGATCTGTCTTTCAAATGCATAACGTCCTGTCATCAATTTTTTAAAAGGAAGCATGTTGCAGTCACACTGCCAGGGGTTGTTATTAATGTGAACAGATGGAATGGCGGCCAGTATTGGAAATATGTCAGCTTGGAGGCTGGTCAACTGATTATTATTAATACGTAAAGTCGTCAGATTTCCAAGACCATCAAATATGCCAGCTGGAAGGCTTGTTAACTGATTAGTGTTAAGAAACAATGTCTTCAGGTTATAAAGTCCCTCAAATATGTCAGCTGGGAGACCAGCAAACTGATTCTCAGAAAGATACAAAGATCGCAAGTTACCAAGTCCCTCAAATGTATCAGCTGGGAGACTAGTTAATCGGTTAAGGAAAAGGACTATGGTTATCAAGCTGGTTAAGTTATGAAATGTACCGCTATTGATTGTAGATATCTGATTGTATCCAACGAGTAATCTTTCCAAGCTAGTATACCTTGAGAAATCAGACTGACTTAGAGTTGTGATGTCATTGGAATACAAGACAAGTCGAGTGATGTTTGTAGGTAAGTATTGGGGGACACTGCTTAGGCCAGCAGATTCACAGTCGCAGTCTGTGGTGTCACAACTGCAGGCACTAAAGGACATGCAGTTCGGATCTCTTGGATTAACCTGTACGTCATCTAGCAAGCTTTTCCCTCTAAGGTTAGCAGGTCCGGCACATGTGATCTGTCTTTCAAATGCATAACGCCCTGTCATTAATTTCTTAAAGGGAAGCATATTGCAGTCACACTGCCAGGGGTTGTTATTAATGTGAACAGATGGAATGGAGGCCAGTACAGGAAATACGTCAGCTTTTAGGCTGGTCAACTGATTATTATTAATACGTAAAGTCGTCAGATTTCCAAGTCCATCAAATATGCCAGCTGGAAGGCTTGTTAACTGATTAGTGTTAAGAAACAATGTATCCAGCTTACGAAGTCCCTCAAATATGTCAGCTGGGAGACCAGAAAACTGATTCTGGGAAAGATACAAATTCTCCAGATTACCAAGTCCATCAAATATATCAGCTGGGAGACTAGTTAATTGATTAAGGATAAGGGTCAGTGTAGTTAAGCTGGTCAAGTTATCAAAAGTTCCGTTATTGATTATAGAGATCTGATTGGCTGTAAGAAGTAATCTTTCCAAGCTAGTATACCTTGAGAAATCAGACTGACTTAAAGTTGTGATGTCATTCACACGCAAGTTAAGGCTAGTGATGTTTGTAGGCAGCTGCTGAGGGACACTGGTCAGATCTCTGTGGCCACAATAACAGTCTGATGAACAGCTGCTGCTGCAGGGTAGCGCTGTGGTTGGTCCAGTGTCTTTGAGGACGATCAGCAGCAGAACCAGCATCCTCTTCATCGCCATGTTGAACCTCTCAGTCTCAATGCTATTTTTTCTCCACTAATATGATGCAAAAGAAGATGTTCATCTAATTAGCATATCATTAGTATATGACGGTTTCTCTTTACACACAGCGAGGAACAGTCACAGCCCCCCACTGAAGTGATGCACGTCCCAGGTTGGAAGGTGGCGCACGTCGGTTCGTGGAAAAACCGATACATGATGTTTATTTCCTCTTTAGACCAGTGACGTACTCAGTGAATGTGGCCCGACTGACAAAATCTTTACAAAGAAACGACATCGCTTGCATCAACAACACTCCGTCTGCTTATTGGCAAATATCTTCGCCATCTCCGTATTCAGTTTTCCTTTTCCTAGCCAATCACATGTTAGAGCGCAATAAATCTCTGGACCTCGCTGTGTGTTGAATCGTCCCACCATAATCACGTGCACGGCCAGAAAAAATGGCAGGAAAACAATGTCGCCAGACGACAGCGATGTTTATGTTGTTTTTCTTTGGTCGGTTTCCTACTCAACATTGACAATGATGTTTGTAGCGAATCTACAGAAAGAATTTTGCTATTAGCAAGCACCCACAACAAATGGAAATGGCACTGTAGAATGTTTTTGGCAAAAGTGGTGTACATGATACATAATGTATAGGGGTTTACCTTACCTTGGTTCTACTGGAGAAAGCTCAGCAGACACCTCTTGAATCAGGTATACAGAAGTTGCCCGAGATGAGATAAAATGCCTGAAAAAACAACAAATGTAGTAGTTAACATGCCAAGTCTTCATGTATTTTGTGATTCCAACACTCATTTTGTAGTGTCACATGTCGGAAGACACATCAGATGTCAGGTTGGTATGTAATAAACATAGAAAGCGGACAAAATGCAGTCAACATGCATGGTGACCATGAGTACCATCATGTACAAATATTTGTTGGCGGTGATGTTTCCTTATTATTATCTTGACAGAAAAATATGATTTGATTTTATTAGAATTGCAACAGTACGATACACATGGGACACAGGTATCTATTACTGGTGACATGACCCACACATTAAACATAACAGAACACATAGCAAAACATATATTGCACATAATTGAGTCAAAAAGAAAGCAATAAATTCTATAATCAACTCAGATGCAGTATGTGAATCAGAACCATGGAGAAACCCTGGGAATTTTCAAAGATTGTGTGACTAAGATTACAAAAAAGAGAGACCAAATGCTCATATAAATAGCTTAAACTATTGTGAATCTATGTACAATGTAATAGCCTTCTGACAGTGTCCCTGGCTGTCATTTCCTCATTGGCATTTTGATGTGACGCAGGAACCAAACTTTTGGCTTGCCAACTATTACAACAACATTTTCACTCGTAACATGAACAAATGATTTGTCAACTATCACGTACAATTGTTAAGAAACAGTAGAAAGACTCACCAAAGGGTGGATGGTTGCAGATCTTGGTTTAGAATGAGAATTTTTTCAGGGTTGGGAGTGTGTCTTGCACTGTTCTTTGCTGCATTGCAGTAGTGGTTGAACTAGATGAATCTATTCTTAGAAGTTAGCTCACACTCTGTATTGTCTTACTTGCCCACAGGTGATAACCTTGTGGTAATTACTGTACCAACCAGGTGAAGGTAATCTGGTGATTGTGTTGCAGTCACGAAGTCAGAAACAACTTAGTGAGGCATGTTTGTCAGAGAGAGCTGATTTTTGAATTTAAAAGAAATCAATCATGAACAGGATCCTTAATCCACTTCAAAATCTGGTGGGAAAAAAGTCCAGTTCAGTTCTGAGCTACTGCTAGAATAGAGATGTTATCACACAATGAGGTGAGCAAAAGACACCTGTCCTTGATACCAATGCTACCCTCAGGGTATAGATATCCTAATAGTATAATGTACTGCATGTAAGTACAGAAATGTTCGCGGTTGTTTTATGTTCATGGTTTTTGTGGTAAGCTCTTTGCCGCAAACTTAAACCAACCATGAATTTGTGTCCTCCTACCCCCTTGTTTGCTATTGTCTTAAACACGAACTTAAAATCATCGTGAGCACTCAATTTTCTCCCTATCGCGAAATTAAAACCACGCACTTAAAGGCATTTACAGTAATTGTTTTAGAATACGGGCCCTAACAAAACACAAGCTTGTGTTGTGAACATTTTTTTGGTGGAGGATAGCTCTTTGTTGGGAAAATAGAAAATTAGGACCCCCTAGCGGTTTTTGTCTCAAACTTTGAAATAGAATAACGCAAGAAGGGGCTGACGGGTCGTCATCACTTTTTGGTCCGTAGATAACTTACAAGGAAAATGCAAGTTTCTGCATAAATTATGCAAATAAGGTCCTCATTATAATAGTATAATTAATGGCCAGGTGTGTTCACCTTTCCTAAAGGTACCCACATCTCAAAGATGACATCCGCAGCTGTTACGGTAAGGGAAATACAAGTCTATGCATGAATTATGCAAATTAGGTCCTCGTTAGCATAATTTATTGCCAGGTGTATTCCCCTTTCCTAAAGGTAGCTACATCTCAAATATAACATCCGTACCATGTAACATAAGGTGCATATAACTTTCTGTAATACCGGTACCATTAGTAGAGCTACAACCCCATATCTACTTGGTTTTTGGCAGAAGAAGAAGAAAGAAAGAAAGAAGAAGAACAGGCAAGCAAAAACAGTAAATTCTCTCCTGGGAGGGGAATATAATTAGGAGAACCAAAATGCAGTTATTTGAAATTCTATTCTTGCTGTAACTTTATGTTGCAACAGAAGGGGAAAGGAAGATTTTTTGGTGTTACAGGAAAGGAGTTCTGTATTACATTGAAAATGCATGTCATGAATTCATATTATAGAGGTTGTTTCAAAAACATTAATGCACTCAAAACATTTAAAGCTAACCGTTATATTTAGGTAATAGATAAACACAAATTAAAGATTTTTACATTCTTACCGAAGATCACTCTGCTTTTGCAAGAAATTCAATATGAAATTTTTGGATTTTGGATTTTCAGGGGTTTGTAAAAAAATTGGTGTTGCCATTAAATGTTGGGGATTTTTTTCAGGTGCTCAGAGGTTTATCATAATTTACTTTTGCCTTGTAAAATTGCCAATATTATGTGCTTTTGATGTGTCTAAAGAAATATAACTGTACTTGTTTCTGGAGTGTACAATAATTGCTTTGTACAAAAAATTCTTTGATTAATGATCATGATGTAACGTAGGGTCAGGCTGTCATCCAAAATGCTCATGTGTCTAGGGGAAATTTTAATGGACTGAGATAAAGTGACCGCCTTGGGCCGGCCTAGCTATAGGTGCTGACCCAATTACCTGGTAGGTTTGACTGTATTATGAAAGTTGATAGAAATGTTATCAGAATTGCTAGTCTTGCCAGATAAGTTTGGGTTATAGATCATATCCAGGGTACAATTGGTAAAAAGGAAAGGTAGCTCTATAGCCTTTTTGAGGCTGTGGGGGCAGTGGGTAATTGTAAACCACTGTGTCTTTGGGCATGTATTATTGGAAGGTGGAGTCCATCCATCTCTGCTGCCTTTTACCCTCCATGAACTGAAGTCAGGTACCCATTTTTACACCTGAGTAGAATGAGGAAAGTCTAGTAAAGTGCCTTTCCCAAGGGCATAAATCTCATTCATGCATTGCCCTGAGTTGGTACTACTCCAAAAGAATCCTGACCCAAAAAGTAAATGGTGCAGCATAAAGGTGTGTCTGTTGGGGTGAGAAATGTCTTTCTTGCTGGCCCAACTGATGTAAAATTTGAAAGCTCTGATCATGAGTGAAAAAGGGTGGGTACTGCCAGTGCCAGTACCCTGCACCAGTACGAAAAGGTTAAGAGCTAGTACCGGACTGGTAATCCCCCTGAAATACACAGAAAAAACTTAGTGAATGGCTATACTGTTGTGTAATTTTTGCGAAAGAGCTAATAAAAAAGGAATAGAATTTTGTGTCCCAGCATTCAACCCCTGAAATACAGCATTACATTGGCAAATTTCTTTAACCATACAAGAAGGTGCTGCCATTTTTGTGTTGTGGTTACCGTTGCATTATTTTGTAAATGTTGCATAACATATTTGATGAAACTGATTGACTGCTGGTATAGCTAGCGCGTAGTAACATGCAGGCAGGCCATAACAAGAGTGCTGAGTAGAGTTTATACTAAGTCTTGTTTCCTGCTTGCAAAAAATACAACTTTCGTGCTGTGTGCTGTCAAATTTCTTGGCAAAGATAATCACAACTGTCATGAATGTAACAGTTACAAATTGTAGTGTGTGACAAGTGCAAAAGTTTGTCTGTTTATTGGGTGAATTCCGTCAAATTTACATAAAGTCAAATCTGGTCAGCCAACCACTAGGCATAACTCAATCACCACCAGTCAAAAGCCGCATTAAAACTGTCCCGTCCAATTTTGCATACTAACGTTAGTTAACGTTGTAACTTAGTTACAAATGTAAGACCCTCTGCATGCAAGCATTACCGTCTTTCCCAACCAGCAACCTGACTTTTTGCTATCCCAGGGTGTATTGAATTTCATACTCCTTTTTTTTTAGATACGAGTGATGTACATTGTGCGCTACCAAAAAAGGGGCAATTTATGTACCAAGACATTCAAGTTTTAAGCAAGATTTTTCTGTTACAGTTAACTACATTATGTACTTGACTTCTGAGTGTTATCTCCATCAACAAAATTGTCATGATACAAGAATAAAACAGATTATCTAACAGTTATCCCGGCCAACAGCTTTTTCGCTTGTAAAATATACAAGAAATACGTCAACTGTCGTATAGGAATGTTGAGAAACAGTAGAAAAACTCACCAGAGCTTGGCTGGTTGGTACCGGAGAGGCCGACACACCACAGCTTGGCTGGCTGGAACACGAGAGGCCGATTTCGCTGCAGAGAACTGACTTTTACCGAATACCAAACTACAGTGTAGAGACAGTGAGATGTCCGTAGAGAATCTGGATATGGGATAGAGGACAGATGGATATGGCACTAACTCAGTCCCTCTCAACTAATGTCGATAGAAGATGATGGAGTTGCGGGTGCTCTAGTCGTACTGACTTAAGTCGAATGCGAACACTGAGTAGTGCCCGCTGTTCCTTGTAGTTGTGCAAAGGATCCGGAGGTTTGCCTGTGACTGTCTTTTGTCTTATCGCTAGGGTACAGGTGATTGGTAGTTGCCAGTCATGCATGGGCCGGAGGGCAATCCAACCCGTGGGAGACGCGTGAGACCAACGGTGATGCGGAATACACCGTGTTGTATTTTAAATTATTTATGTCATACCCACCCGAGAAAACACACATTTCAATGCAAAACGCGTAAAAAGTTAGAAAAGTTGGTGTCCTCGAACAAAAAATTGTAACAGTTGCACATCCCAATGACCGAATCCAATATTCGAATTTTCGATAGCGGCACACTCGGCACACTCGAAATGCATTCTAATTATTTTATGGAAGCCTGTGTGATAAACCAAAGTTATCAACCAGTCCGGAACCCATATCAAGCGTTTTTGCGGCCCGGGTATGACATAAATATAGAATACAACACGGGGTATTCCGTATCACCCGAGGTACCAGCCCGACCCGCGGGAGGGCTGGGACCGAGGGTGATGCGGAATACAACGTGTTGTATTTTATTTATGTCATACCTTGGTCATACCCACCCGAGAAAACACCCATTTCAATGCGGAATGCGCCAGAAGTTGAGGGAGTTTTGTGTCCTTGAACAAGAAACTGTAGCAACATTGATTGCAATCTCCGAATCTGGTATTCGAATTTCCGACGGCCGCGCAACTGGCGCGCTCAAAATGCGTTCGAAATATTCTATGGAAGCCTGTGTGATAACCCTCCCAAACCCTATGTGATCCGGATAGTTATCACACGGTCCGGAACACCCGTATCAGGCCCAGGCATGACATAAACCCGAGTACAGCCCCGGTGAGAAACAATCCTCAACAGTGCCCTGTGTGTGACTCAACAACATCGGATATAGTATACACTTGGTTTCCCACAGTGTCACCTTTAACAACTTCAGATCTACATGGGATTGTACTTTTAATTAGCAGATGCAGCAACAGACAAGCTGCCCGGCATCAGGGTGATGGCGTCCGTGCACCAACAGCCAGACGAGAGGTTTAAGCCCCCCTCTCACTGGAACCGCGGCGCGCTGGCGTCGTCGCTGCGTCCTAAACTGGATTTGTGTTACATTTACCCTTGACTTTATAATGGGAATGTCATTCAAAACGTACAAGTATGACCAAAAAGACAACAAAACACACAAAGCTTAAAAACGATTCCTTTATTTGTCTATGAACTTCGTGCTTTATCGGCCACAGTGACGCCACCAGTGTCTTGCGGGTCCAGTGAGAGGAGGGGGGCTTTACTGAAGTAATGCTGGGTGCAGAAGTCAAAGAAGATGAGGTTGGGTGTGATTTCTGTGCAGACTACATAATAACTGTAGCTAGACTGCTGTGCCCTGTAGCAACTTTGGCTTTAAAGCATGTACGTAGATTTTAAGAGATGAAGCTGAGATAAAGGACAGTTCGCTCCGTGTATACTGACTCTACTTCTATAGTGAGAGACCGTAATCTACAATAAGAAACTACTTTTTGGCCTGATATATGTATGTGAATGTCCAGCTTTGAACACGGAATCAGTAAGTGGGGTGGAAATAAGGGACATGTGAAACAATGTCTAGTTTTGAAGTTAGACTCATGCAGAGTGAAGCATTTATTTAATGGTGACATCACAGAAAGTATGGTATAACAAAAGGTTAAATGTACATGATTGTGTATCATAAAAAAATTCACTGTCCGAAAAGGGTGGTTTGCATCGTTTTCTTTTTCCAACATCTACATGTACCTAATGTAAACTACTCATTGCACGGTATCGATCATACTTGTGAAGACCTTCCTCTTCATGCACAATGCCAACCCAAAAGACTGAGGCATCTAAACCAGGCGAGATGTCATGAAGCCTCCACATCTATCTAATAGTATGTGCAAGCACATCTAACTCTTATATGGCGGAGAACAACAGGCAATAAACCGGGTATATAGTGAGCAAGTGAGTTGTACATGCCAGCAAAGTGTGCTACATATATTTACAAACAGTAGAATCTGATATACATTAATAAAACTGAAGGCATGAAATACTGAAAGAAAATTATGAAAGATACTTTGAAATTAGATTAATGTATTTTGCGGCAGAAAGATTAACTTGAGATTTTCAAGATTTACATTTAAAAAAGCACTATCAATTATGATACATAATCTTTTCTATCTTTTCATTACCATCCATGCACACTTACCAGTTTCCATTGTATTACAGAATCTAATAACACTGCGAAAATATAGCCAGTCGCAAGTTTGATCCTCTGACTGGCCTCAGTTTTCTTCTTCTTGAGAAACTCTCACAAGAAAGCGTCCAAGAAACATATTTAAAAGAATTTGCATAAGGTTTATGTTGTTTCATTTTCCAACATCTATCTAATGTGATTGTAACCCAATACTATTTACGATCAATCATGACGGCCCTTGTATACATGACTAGTACATATTATGGAAACAATTGTGAATATACTTGTACCTCTTTGCTTGTCATCTTGCAAATGTGAACAAGACCGTATTTACCGTAAAATTCCTATTTACGTACGCACCTCTCCTAACGTTCGCATCCCCGATTTGGGGACGATTGTGGGCCTGACTCAGTGAGTTGAAACGTTCAGGGGAAAAACCCTCCTAAAATACGCACCCCCTCTCCAGCATTTCGGTGGATAGTTAGAGGTTCACATGATCATCCTTCTGATGATATTTACCGACTTAAAGGGTTTCTGAGAAAATGTTTCTGGGTAGAAAATGTCAAACAATTTAAATATATGTATTCTTTATTCTTTATTACTGATTGATTGTGTGGTAGTATTCCACACTTCATTTGCATGAAGATGTACCGTACTCTCAAGCTGATATGCGATTTTTCCGAGGAAGAACCCCTCCTAACGTAACGAACCCCGACTTTGGCGTTGGCCTGGAGGACTTGAAAAGTTTAGAAAGTGCGTACATAAATAGGGATTTTACGGTAGCATGCCAAGTGTGAGGTAACTGCACATGAGTTTACTTTTAGGAGCTGAGTGTACTGTACTGACAGTCTGGGTCATGCACTGTTGTTAAACTTGAAGTACATTGTGCAAAGAGACATTAAATCTTCTGTTGATAGAGTATCATCCACGGTCTGCGTGACTATCATCCACGGTCTGTGTGACTGTGGAGCTGGGAGCAGGAGGAACACCTACCAGGACTATAGCATGCTGCGCGCCCACAGCGATCTTGAGGATGGGGGCGCGCAGTCCGACCATGGGGAACGGGGACTCCTTGGCGTACACTTGTTCTCCGACGCAAAGCTGGTCGGAGCCCCCAGATCCCCAGGCGTATGCATGGCCTGCAGAAAATAAGGAAACACAAACATCAGACAGGGCATCTGACAGTATATTGTAAATGCATTTAAGTTTGCATGGTTTTTATTTCACGCTAAAGCAAAAACGGAGTGTTTGCGGTGGTTTTAAGTTCGCGGCAGAGCTATAGTCACATACTGCTACAGTATTGCGGTGGTTTTAAGTTTGCAGTGAACCGGTCGCCGCGAAAACAGCGAACATAGAACCACCGCGAACATTTCTGTATTTACAGTATTTCAAACAGGCTGGAAAATCACTTGACAACAAGGTTCTTTATTCACAACCATTATATATAAAATCGCTGCCGACGTTTTGATGACTATCACAAAACGTTAGCTTCAATGGTAATATATTGCGGTTGTGAATAGAGAACCTTGTTACCCATCAGATGTGTAACTAACAGGAATCACGGCACAGTGGGACACTGTCAGTTAATTACGTTCTATCTAATACTATTCTGAGTTACAAACAACTTGACAAGGTGTGTATGAGACTTACCTTGACTGGTCCAACAGTAGGACTGTCTGGGGCCCGCTGCGACCTGCCTGATGTTATTTGGCAGGCCCTGGACAACCAGGGGGGTGACGCTCGGTTCCTGTTGGTCAATCGTTCCGTCCCCCAGTTGTCCGTCACAGCGGTCGCCCCAGCAGAAAACGGCTCCTGAGTCCAAAACAGGAAAAGAGAGTCTGTCAGGGATGCACTAGTTACGATGTATACAAAGGATAACTTAGGTCCAATTTACACTTGCTCTTTTAACTGTAGTACTACACATCGTAGTAGACTACAGCTTTTTTCTTCGTTTAGAAAGAGGCTGTAGTACTACACTTTGGCACAGGTTAGGCTTAGGCTTCCTGTCAGTGGATGTAGAGCAGATGTGAAGCTGTAGTGTACTACAGATCTGAAGTAGACTACGATGTGTAGTACTACAGTTAAAAGAACAAGTGTAAATTGGGCCTTAGATATGGAAGGAATACAGCATATAAGCCTAGGGGTAACAGTCTCAGTGATCACAGATAATGTCTTCACTCCAGAAAACTAAGGGCAGATGGAATGTTACTAGTAGTATGAAGAAGTAGGTTTACCTGAGGAGCTGAGGCCAACCCCGTGCATTTCCCCCATGGCCACCTGTACCAGCTGGAGCCGGGAAAGGGCTGGGATCCGTGTGTGGGTCCAGATGATCCCAGGCCCCTCTAGCGCTGTTGTAAAAAAAAAAACATGACATTGTTTAAAATTTCTGAAAATAATCTCATCAGGTTGGTAGAATATCTAGGATATAGGAGATTCTTTGTACACAACCAGGTATTGTTCTCACCTGCTAACGTTTCGATGTCTATCAGACACCTTCTTCAGAGCTTCTGACTGGAGTACTGCTTCTCATCGGTGATGAACCGAGACAAGTGGGGATACAAACTTAGCCACGTTTGGGACAGTGTTCTCACCGCAAAAGTGCCACCTACATCGGCTACTTATAGCGGTGAGAAGCAGTACTCCAGCCAGAAGCTCTAAAGAAGGTGTCTGCTAGACATCGAAATGTTAGCAGGTGAGAACAATACCTGGTTGTGTACAAAGAATCTCCTATATCCTATTGTTTAAAATTTGTATGCATACTTCTGATCACTTTCTTATATCACTCCAACCAAAAATAGCAGTTTTAAATCTAAGGGCCCTGTCACACTTGTGCGTATATACGAGTGCGCGTGAGTTCCGAAGTAACATTTTTTTGGTTGAAGTAAATTTTGCGGGGAGGAAGTTGTTTTCTACTTTGACCAACCGTTGAGCGGTCTAGTTATCAAACCAAAGAAATCATTTCTTCGGTTGCAAACTTAACCTAAACCAAAAAGATGTTAACACGCAACTCATGCGGACTTGTATATACGCACAAGTGTGACAGGGGCATAATGGCTGTGTTGGAAAATTAAAGTGACTTACCCAGCTGATACTGGTGGTTGGCACCACAGCCCCAAACGTCGCCTGCTGCGGTAAGACCAAGGGTGTTGCAGTCACCGCAGCAGACGTCGGTGAATTTGGCGGCTGTGGTCCAGGGGGACAGGATGAGAGACGCCTCTGTAGGAAAACATAAGACGTTATATTTCACAACTGCTGCATGGATTGTAAGTGAAACCACCATGCCAACAGGTTCAGGAAATAGAGCAAGAGACTGTGCCAGGTGACACAGATGACGAATGGTACTACTCAGAGTGTAAAAGTCCATACGACTGTAAACATACATGCGGTACTCACTCTTTGATGTTCTTTTGTTGGCCTGGCGTGCTCTCATCCTGCCTAGCTGGCCATGGCTCGCAGCCCCGCACGTCGCGATCTTATGGCCAACGAGGACTGCCAAGTGGTCGCCGCCAGCAGAGATCTTAGTTGCTGGGGCCCACAGGGGGACCTCCACCAGACGGGGCCCGATGTCATGAAAGACCCCGCCGCTGTCCTGCACAAATGTGGGAGAAACAGATGTAACCATATCTACATAGTATTGCACGTGAATAAGGCTGGCTGTATTTAAACAAATATGCAAAGAAAGTCCATGTCAAACTAGTAAAACGGATCATTAGACTTACCCTCAACTGGCCGGCCCAGAAGACGCGGCCGAGAGTGTCCCGGACGGCAGTGAAACTACCGCCACAAGACACCTCGGCCACTACCAGTCCGGCCGGGATGAGGGACGTGGAGGCCGCCCCGAGGCAGTCCTCTTCCTGTGCGGTGGGCCTTAGAAGCTCGCCTTCATCATTAAGGCCGCAAGTAAGCAGTCCTCCCTCGGACGTTAGAAACGCCGAGTGCATTGCCCCGGCGGCCACGTCCACGATGATCTTACCAGCGGGTAAGGCCACCGGGGTAGGCAGGAGCCGCTCCTCGTTATCCAGCGTACCGAGCTGGCCGCAGTCGTTCCCTTCCCCGAAGGAAAGGGGCTGGCCAGCTGGCCGCGGAGTCAGAGGAGGGCATCCGGAGGACGCTTCCTGCGGCTCAGAAGGCGACGCGGCCCGCGGCTGCGAACCCGTTTTCTGTGAACCTGTTGTTGAGTGAGATAAAAAAATCACAAAGAAGTTGAATTAAAAAAATTAAAACAAGTCAAAACAAAAGAATACAGGTTATAGATGAGATGAAAATAATGAAAAGCGATTATACATGTACAAACTTGTTAAAGTTCTTCAAAACTAAAAAGAAAATTAGTTTTGTCTGAAAATGACAGCTCATCGCTGTACTATGTACAGTGTATTATGCAACATGCTCAAAGAGATTTGGCCATACTTGATGAGAAACTTACCAGTCAAAGCCAAGATGTTGACTTCGTCCTGGAGGGAGATGCCTCGCCTGACCCTCAATTCCTCGAGCTGCAGGAACACAAAAACATTTGTCAAAATCTACTCGTAGATTGTGGATGGAGTTCACATTCTTTTGTCATCTACAAAATAACTTAACTCCAAGCAGATGAATCTGTGGGCATGATTTTGAAGTCTTTTCTGCACGTTTGCTAATGCACATTTCATTCTGTTTGTACAGAAATGGTACCTGACAGGCTCTGCCCCTGAGGTGTCCCCAAAAAATGTACAGAAAAGGCTTCCAAACAACTTGGTGAAGACACTCCCATTGGTAAGTGAACATGGATACTTACTAGTCCTCGATGTTGTCAGCATTGCTTAGGTCTATTTACTTACGGTCATGGCGATTAGCACCTCCCTGTCGATGTCCTCCTGCTCCCAAGTGTTCATGCCAGTTGCAGTCCTTGATCGGTTAATAAAGCTCTGAAGGTACGGCAATGATACAGTCAATACATTCAGCTTGAAAGTTCAGCTGTGTTCACTTGGTAGAAATCATTCTGAAACAAGTTTTAAACTGTAATGATCTACACAACTTACCCATGGGAAATTTTCTACTGTACAATACCTGTCTTTGTCAGGGAATGAGCAATCCACTGCTGAGATGATGTCACATTATGGAGGACAACTAATAAGTAATACATTCAGTTTTTAAACAAAAGTTTTGTTATTAAGTCTATCAACCTTGTTCGGAGGAGAACCATGTGACCACTAAACTACATAGTACTGTGAATGCATTTAAGTTCACATGGTTTTTATTTCGCGGTGGTTTTAAGTTTGCGGCAGTGCTATAGTCACATACTGTTAAAATTTGGGACAAAAATGTATGCGGTGATGTCACGTTCACAGTGAAACGGTCGCTTCAAAAACCGCGAACATAAAACCACTGCGAACGTTTCTGCATGTATACTACTGAATGTATGATGTCATCGCACAACGTGGATGACCTAATTTACATAATATAAAGATGAAGATGGGTGTAAATGATAGTGTAGAAGTGGACTCACTGTTATCTGCCTCATGGACAGACCAGCCTCCTTTGCCTCATCTACCAGAGCAGACAGCCGGGGGCAGTTGGGGTTGATCTTCATTAACCCCCTCCTCCAAAGTGTCTCCAAGATGGTCTTCTGTCCAGGGGTCAACATGATGCAGATCTAGACATATAAGGGTTCACATCACATTAGCAGCAGAATGGTACCTATGTTTAAGATACAGTCCATCAACATTGTAGAAGACAGAAAATAACATACGGCTATCTGTATCTTATACAATGTAGCCGGTATAACTGCCATTAGGCGTATTACACACTAGCTTCGCATGCACGCGGTGCGGCAGCAGCTGGTTATATTACTCCGAACGGTCTGTTACACCTAGTCTTTGCATATCTGACTGCAACTGTTCTTTAGCTATTCAGTGAGAATGCTCCTACAGTACTTGATGACAACGATTTCCATTCTACAATGGTATAAAACACAATTGTAGAAGACAGTGGAGTACAGTTTCTATGTCATAAAACACAAATTGTAGTGCAAAGACAAACTAAACAGCATGAAATGCTCAGAGAAATGGTATCGAGAAATATAGAAAGGAGGGTAGTACAGATTAATTCATGGCAATTTATTTGTGAGATGCAAATTTAATTCGTGTTTGCAAATGCATGCAAATATTTGCAAGGAATTAAGGCAACTAACTGATTGATATGAAGATGTTTTATGCATAACTAGGCGATAATGTGTGCATAACTATGACTTAGAGTATGCATAACTAAGGCCCAATTACACTTGTCCTTTTAACTGTAGTACTACACATGGTAGTCTACTTCTGTAGTAGACTACAGCTTTTTTCTGGGTGTAAAAAGAAAACTACTGCAGAAGTCTACTACAACCTCAGGGGTAGTAGTACTACACTTCAGCGGAGGTTCTGCGAGACGTCGAACCGGGTGTAAAGCGAAACTGTAGTACAGTGGTAGTAGACTTCACTTCGAAGCCAACAACCATGTTCGATCTGACGTGATTCGAACTGATCGCGTGTTCCATTTCGAGTCATCTGCGGTCATTCTCTAGTTTTCTCAGTAAAACCGAGCTGTCAGGCCCTTTTCCTTAGTATTTTGCATCAAATAAAACCCCTACCTTTTCACAAATAAGAAACATGCTGAAATTCCCTCCCGCGATTTTTCAAAGGTCACAATAGGTCACTACAGTTTCGTGACAATCAGGAACAGTGGGGTGTCCTGCTAGGCTTCCTGTGTTGAGTGTAAAGTGGACATGAATCTGAAGTCTACTACAGTAGTAGACTACCATGTGTAGTACTACAGTTTTATTGAACAAGTGTAAATTGGGCCTAAGAGTAAGATAATGTTTGTATAATTAAGATAATTCATGCATAGCTATAACTTAATGTATTTATAACTAAGAAATAATTCATACATACCTAAAATATGATATAGGTATAGTCCGTTGCAGGCTCTGAAGCGGCTTTTTGGGGGGCTAAATAATACACTTTTTGCAGCCACCCCGTAACTATCAGCCATCCTGTAACCATCAGCCGCCTAGAGCCTGCGTTATTACGGCATGTCAAAGCGAAATTAAAATCACGTTAGGGCGATTAACGCAGAGGTGCGAATTTCCTGCCTATGGTAGACCGCACAATAAGAACAGTATACATGCACCTCCCCCAGTCAGTGTGCTGTCACGCTTGTGGCAAAATAGTTGGCCTTTTTCATTAAAAACCCGTTTTTTAAGACTCAATCGAAGAAAGTCATCGAAGAAAACAAGGAAAAACGTAAACAAAACAAGAATTTTCGCCCGTGCATTTCAGCCTCTACATCGTGATTTGCCGCGGTTCGCCTTAATTTCTGGCCGTATTCGACACAACATATATTTCTTTGAATATTTTTCCGTGAAAATTCTCCGTATGTACCGTAGATAAATCGTTATTTTCGCTAAGAATTCACATAAGTCACGGCGCTCGCTCGAGTCGCAACCTGCCCCGTCCAACAAGACGTAAACAAAACAAGAATTTTCGCCCGTGCATTTCAGCCTCTACGTCGTGATTTGCCGCGGTTCGCCTTCAATTTTCGCGGTACGGCCCTCCCCAAGTGGACGGCCTCTCAGTCGCGGTCTGGCGGAAACACTGCTTCTAATAATCGAAGTTTGTCTTTAGGAACAGTAGAAATGGCAAACTATTTTGCCACAAGCGTGACAGCACACTGACTGGGGGAGGTGCGTGTATACTGCTCTTATTGTGCGGTCTACCATTGGCAGGAAATTCGCACCTCTGCGTTAATCGCCCTAACGTGATTTTAATTTCGCTTTGACATGCCGTAATAACGCAGGCTCTAGGTGGCTGATGGTTACAGGATGGCTGATAGTTACGGGGTGGCTGCAAAAAGTGTATTATTTAGCCCCCCAAAAAGCCGCTTCAGAGCCTGCAACGGAGGCTAATATAGGTATGACTAGGAGATAACATATGCAGAAATAGGAATTGATATAAAGATAACTAAAATATTGGTTTATGTATAACTAAGATATTGATTTATACATCACCATGAGTTAATGTATGCATGACCAGGATTTATTTACCATGTTGAACTATACTTTTCATAGTCAAGCTTTCAAAGTCAAACTTTTCATAGTCAAGACATTGACCTTTATTCCTGATTATGAATATGAGGTTATCTTATTATTGTTGCTTATGGTTTAGGTTGAAAATTATTATCATTTTTACTATAATTGCGATAATGTGTGGTTTTAGGAATCCGATATATATAACCAACATTCAGAATGAACTTTTTACTTGGTTTATCACCTAGATCCTAAAGTCAAGCAAGATGAAGTTTGGTCCTAGTACTGGAAGTCAACGCTTGAGAGGAGGACTATCCGGACCCCGTCAGCCCCAGCAAGCTCGCTACATCGAACTGCAGAACTCTACAAACAACTTCATTGCAAGTATGACAGCTTATGAATGACCTCAGTAACATGGTGGAAACATACTGGTGTTCCCCCTATGTTTCCAATGTGTCAGAGAGGGAAACACACAGGAAACCCAATGGAAACATATCTAATTTCCATGACCAACTTCTCCGCCCATGGAAACACAAGGAGCTTACCAGCCTAAGATACAGGATGGCCCCCCTGTGGCATAAGAATCCTGTTGTTTGTTTTAGTAAGTCCTGCCAGATGGACCTTGTAGTTGGGGAAACAGGGAGTTTGTGGTGAAGTTCTGATAAACACTGTCTTGGACAAACAAGTCGTAACCCCCATTCGAAAGGAAATTCATCATTATGGTGGTGGAAGGAGGAGCAAATTGTTGCTTTTTGCTACTTTTGTCTTGTTACTATACTGTCTGGAATGAAAGTACATGTAGCTTGACCTAGTTTCTGTCAGTGCCCCCAAAACAACAGCTATCACAAATATTACTAGGGAACATCTGGGAACTAACATGCTGAGGGATTTAGTAGTATAGTCTTTAATAGATGGAAAAGTTGTATGACTTTGTGCTGCCAAAGTGGCATGGGTTGGACTGCCCTGACAGATCACATGACATGGCCTAACACTAACAGACCACATGATATAGGCCATCCTTCCCTAGCTCCCTGTGGGTACCTGTATATAGTGGCTGGTGGGCATTGAATGCCTCTCAGTCATGTCTGCAAGATGTGTGTATACAAGCTAAGACATTAACCGGAGATAAGACAAGAACTCATCATTATTGGAGACCCAAGGTCAAGGTAGTTTAGCTCTGCTATTATATAGTCATGTATTATGAGTATCAGCAATTCAGTTTTGTAGTCTGGAGTTGTATTGAAGAACCTACATTTGTATACAGTTCATTCAGGAAATGCTCTGTTCACAGTGTACCTGATGCCTTGGCAATTCGTGGATGATTGATTTTTCACACATAACAAGACACAGGAATAGGGAGAGGAGCCTGCTGTCCTTCATCTTTACTGGCCTCTCCTTCTAGGAGTGATTGATTACCAGGAAACATAGAGGAAACACACTGGAAACAGAGTCTCTAATTGGCGAGAAGGAAACACATTGGAAATATTTCCACTACACGTCCTCCAAAACAAACATTAGGAACCCTCTGAAGAGGGAAAAAGGAGAGGACACACAGAGGAAACACCCCCTCTTCTTTCCAATATGTTTCCTCTGTGTTTCCCCTGAGTTTCCATTATGTCACTGAGGTTTGGAAGGGTATAATATTAGCCTCCTGTGCAGGCCTCCTATAACGCGCGACATATATATTGGGGGAGGGGGGAGCTCTTATGCCAGCAAGGGAGTTGTATAGACGAGGGGTCCGCGCGTTATCTACATGTAGATAACGCGCGGACCCCTCGTCTATACAACTCCCTTGCCGGCATAAGAGCTCCCCCCTCCCCCAATATGTCGCGCGTTATAGGAGGCCTGCACAGGAGGCTAGTATAATATAATGATGTCTCAATAATTTGCGTTCAAGAACACCGCTTTGTCCATTAAGTGTCTCTGTTTTGGAAATAGTTCCACGAATATTATTAAGGAACCACGACCTTGTTAACAGCTTCGGCCCACAGAAATAGTGCAATCCGTGGTGTCTGCATTTGTGAGAAAAGTAGACGAACGTATAAAATTGTAGCCCGTTTCAAGGGAAACCCAGGAACTGTTGTTATATATATCCTGTCATGCCCTACATAACTGTTTATCTGATGATGATGCAAATGACTTTTACAAACAATTAAGCAACACAGTGGACTTTTGGCCATTCTACCACACTCCATGCTTAGTCTAAGCAAGGGTTTTTCCATTCACAAGGTTGTGTAAGCAAGGGTTTTTTCCATTCACAAGGTATCAAACCATAACAGTCTGCTTTTAAATGCCTTTACGAGCATTCGAGCAACATAGATGGCTTGTAGTTGGTTACATCTCCTTCTGAAAACCACACTGCAAACTATTAGATCACCAAAGGGCGATCACTCTCAGGTAGATTTCCGTCTTTATCGCAAATATTGGCGCAACAATGTTAAGGATCAATGTCAGGCATATTCTACAGCTACAAATGTAACCCAGTGGATAGCAACCACTGTATTATGACCACAACAGTAAAACTCTGAGATCCTCCAAACATGTAGGAGGGCCTGCATGCCCTTTTACGTAGAGCGTAATCGGCCGTTTTAATTTTACGTAGAGCGTTGCCGACCACTCCATAATTTAGCGTAGAGCGTAGGGAGGCTTTTCTGAATTTAGCGTAGAGCGTAGGGAGACTTTCTGAATTTAGTGTATTACGTAGCCGGCCCTCCGAATTTAGCGTAGAGCGTTGTCTGGACCCCCCATGCAGGCCCTCATGTAGCCTGAAGGAAATTATTCTGGAGGGCAGTTACCACAAATATTCAGCTTGCATCTGAGATAGACAATACAGTTATGTCACATTATGAAAATCTTTAAGTTAGTAACCTCTGTCCAAGCAAAATTATGCATCTTTTGTCAATATCGCACATGAAAGTGGCAAAGAATTATTACCAGCTAAACCAGAGATGTTGAACTAGTAGTAAAAGCATTTAGAAAAGCAACACTCAGAGCTTCAATGTGAAATGTGCAAAAAGCCCAGGTCAACTTGCAGAAAACCTATGATCGCTGTGAAGACAGTTGTATCCATGATCGCATGAGACCTTTCTCAGCTTCATCATCTACAATTGAAACATCAAAAATGCTTAGGACCTCTTGCAGGAAAGAAATAGAACAAGTGCTTTTGAAAAAGCTGGCATTTTGCATATGAAAGATTTTCTCCAGTTACAGAAGTAAAATCTACGAAATAAAATCACTCAAGGGTTGTCTTTCAGATGTTATTTTGGAAAACTGGTGTTTATACAGAGAAAGGCAGATTGGACGAGAAAGGACTTTTGATGTTGTTCTTCATGAAGCATTTCCTTTGTCAGGTTTGTGACACTGTCAGACTCAGAAGCCATGATGATGTTCTTGTTTTTCTCCTGAGCATAATTCATGTAGCCAATGCAGTTAGAAATCTGTCACAGATATACGTACCCTGCTTGTCATTTCTGTCCTACTAGCGCTGTTTTTGAATTCAGAAAAAGTCATGTGTAAAAGCTAGGATATTCTGTTCACAAGACAGTTTGGCAAGTTGCCTTTGTGTCTGCGTTATAGAACAAATGAATAAGTCCCATTTACCAGACTGCACCGAAACTGCGCCAGGGACTCCTTGTCAGATTACGTAACACTGTGACAAAACTTCATGCACTCAAAGCCTACTAATTTCAACACAGAACCCTAACATATGATTATAAAGCCAGTTTTCTTTACCATGATAGCGATCATCTATAATCATGGCATAGGGTGACCCAGATTTGTCCCTAACAGTAATTGCCTTATTGCACTACTGATCTTTGCATATTCACTTTTTTGAGATGTAGATCCAGACTGAGCCTTCAAAGGAAACCATACAAAGATACACAGGAGCAGTACCATAAGTGTGGCCATTGGCAACATCAGCAACATCAAGGATTCCACAACTAAGACTTATCCTCCTTGTCGGATCCAATGATCTAGATAACAGTAAAAGACCGTGACCCCGACTCTGTTCACAAGACGCTCTGTAACACCGACAATCTGCTAGAAACGACAAAAAGTCCTTCCCGAATGCAAGGGTGGCTCAGTGTATCAGGTATTGCAAAGAGGACCGAATCACAAATCCGCTCTGAATGAAAACATCAAGACCTACAACCAAGAAGTGCTCAAACTGTCAAAGAAATCAGACTTTACATTACATTAAACACAGGAAGTTAACCCATGACAGACATCTGTACATGCCAGACCAAATCCACCTAGACCCCAGGAGTGGGACAAAACTCCTAGAAACTGATGTACATCACTGCCTATACCATCAGCGGGCCAGCCATGGCTCCCCGTGTCACACTCACAACATGACCACGGCCCCTCCCGCCAGCAGACTTACTTAGTAAGATCTCAACCTTCCGCCATCAAACGTAACAACGTCATCCCGACACAAGGCTGGTCTAGCGGTCAATCCTTCAAGAACAGTGCGAACACTGTTCCACTTGGATCAAGGAACCTTCCTAGTCAACCATCTAACAGAACCCAGACAACAGGAAGCTGCACTGGTGGAACCCAACAAGTTTTGACTACATCGACTACCATGATACAACTATACCGGTACGACCTATCAAACAGGCTGTTCTACCATGGAAGCCGATTGGAAAACGTATCCATAGAGACTATGGGACATTCTTATTTCTTGATTTCTGGGACCTTGAGGAAACATTGGTTGGACAGTCATGTAGATTTAGATATACAAAATTAATGTACCTGCTTATTGTTTTTTCACTTGCAGTAGAAATAGAAGCAAAAGGGCAAAGCGAAATTCAGATCCGATGTATAGTAGCAGTTATATTCAAAAGTACGTACAGGAGAGGGATATCAAAATTAGAAATTAGGCCCAATTTACACTTGTCTTGTTCGTTCTTTGAAACTGTAGCACTTACATCGTACTCTACTTCTGTAAGTACATTATAACTTCACGTCCGCTTTACACTCAATGACAGGAAGCCTAGCCGGACGCCCGCTGTTCCCCAATTGCCATAAAACTGTAGTGACCTATTGTGACCTACTACAGTAGTAGACTACCATGTGTTGTACTACAGTTAAAAGGACAAGACAGTGTAAATTGGGCCTTGGTACGCTAGATAGTGTTTGGTGAAAGTTCGATAATCATTTTTTTGGTCATGAATATGACTTGTATTTATGTAATGCCTATATCCCCCGAGTCTTCTTTAGAATTGACGCACAAATCTCCCTTTGAAATACGATATACATGTAATGTTATGTAATATGTAAATACTCTAGTCTAGGAGCTATCCTTGTGTTAGGCGATTTAAATGCAAGAACTGGCTCGCCAATTGAAAATTATTGGCACTTTTGCCTTTGATGATCCTGCAATAGACAGTCTCAGTGTCACCAAATATATAGACATAACAGAGATATCAAAGTTAACAACTATCGTAAAACGTTGATAGATTTGTGTTCAACAGCCGATTTATCTATTCTAAATGGCAGATTTGTGGGGGACCTAAAAGGCGACTTTACCTGCTATCACTATAACGGATCTAGCATTATCGAGTATTGTATTGTGCGCAATTCTCTATTGTCCGATAAACAATATGTATATTAAGTGTTAGACAATATAGTCCAAATAGTTAACCCAATTTTCTGACCATTGTCATGTTTCCTTTTCATGGTCAACAAATTATTTCCCTCATATTCCAAAAAACAAGACAACCAGATAATAAACCCCAACCAATAGCCTTCATTTGGACCCCGTTCATACTAGGCTTCGCTGATCTGGATCATATCCGGATCAGTGCTGATCCGGATATATCCCTTTGCGTTCATACCAGGGTTATGCGAATCCGGATCTGCATGACCCTGTCCAAAAACAAATCCGGATATATCTGGCTAGGTGCCGCTTGGTTAAGTTAGACAAGTCAAAGGGTTAAGTTTACTACAGTAGAGTAAAGTAAAAAAGTAACAAAAGTATAGCTGTAGAGTAGAGAAGATTGTTTCGGCCAGGTAGGAGTCCTTTAGAACAGTTCTAAAACGTCTAAAAGTTTGAAACGTTCTTTAGAACAGCGCGTCTTTCTTTAAACATGTCAGGAGGGAATACCCGTGTCGCGGCGCTTTGTGCCATCCTTAGCTAATTAACGTTATATAAGTACATTTAATAGGTGTTAAGTGTTAAGTGTGACGTCAAACCAAACAATGTATCCGGATACGCGAGCCGGATTGCGTTCATACCAGGGTTCACCCCCCAGCTGATCCGGATAAATCCACCTACAGATGTGGATACAATCGTATCCGGATATATCCAGATCATATCCGGATCAGGACCGTTCATACTAGGCTTCGCGGATCCGGATCAGCGCTGATCCGGATATGATCCGGATCAGCGAAGCCTAGTATGAACGGGGTGTTGGAAAGATAAATCCAAATCAATGTATCAAAGTATTTTAGATAGTAAGGATACAATTTCAAATTTGAAAAATTTGGTCAAACATCATTTTGATTCGACAGATAAAGCTGTCACAAACTTCACAGAGGTATTATTAGATGTTGCAAAAAGTCACTGAAAACAAAGCCAAATAGACCAAGGAGGTTGCAATGTTAAAGGCAACCTAAGCAATATTAGGGCGCTGAAAGTCATATATTCAAAATCAATTTTTTTCTGATTTCTACCCAAAGTAAGTTTAGATAACACTATACCATTACATATCGACCATCATGGAGCAAAAATGTGATGTCGTTGTGTGGTGGGAACTCATTGAAAATCTGAGCACTTGGAGGCCAGCCATCATTTCAAATCTTCCGAACATGCATGATTCTGACCGATAATTCCCCGAACGCATCCGAATAAATAATCACGTGGTCATGGCTCAATGTCCTTGGGCATTGTGACGTCACGCAGCCGGAAGTTACCGAAAATTGTCGACAGAAAACGGTTACGGCTGGATTCTGGGCTGATTTTGGGGGGGACCCAATAAATAAAATACTCCTTTTGTGGCTTGCTTCTGTGCTATTTTTAAACGCCCAAAGTCTGAAATAATGATGTAGATGCGCTAATATGGGGAAGCAAATGTCAATTTCAACCTCACAAAACAGAATTATTTTCCCCAGAATATTAAAATTTTTACCCCCTGAAATCGCTTAGGGCACCTTTAAGATGAGAATTGGGAGTTTTCCCAGTTATGACGATGCAGAAATACAACTTGTAAAATACTGATTGCTTTATCCGAAGATGCCTTACTTCGGGAAGCGTACAATACTGTTTTATTTGGAGAACATGACTGGATTGTCCGTGTAGAAAATATCCTCAGCTTCAATGGTTTTGGACATATACGGCTGAACCAGAAGTCTTACCATATAGATACAATCACCACGCAGATACGACAACGTCTACATGATATATATGTACAAAATTGGTATTGCGCTATTCGAAACAATTCTCTTTCTTTCTACCTTGAACAAGGATCATAAGCAAGAAAATTACATTTCAAACATAAAGAGACTTGACGTACGTAGGGCAATCAGAAGTGGTTGTAACAAATTAAGAATCGAAACAGGAAGATTCCAAAAAATTCCTATCGACCAGAGGGTTTGTCCATTTTGTACAGAGCTAACTGAAGACGAATATCACTTTTTGATGGTATGTCCCAAATATTTTGATATACGTAATTTACTGGACACAAGGCTATCATCTTACATACCAGGATTTATTTCAATGGACTTAAATAGCAAACTTATTACATATTGACATGTGACAACCCCTGCATGTCATACATAGGTAAATATGTATAAAGAATGTTAGACGATAGAAATTCCTCCAATGTTTGTAAGATTATTCTAAACCCATACTATACACTCTTGTATTAGGTAGATCAGCCCTTAGATATATATAGAACTGTAGTTATGTACCAGCCATACTTTGTACCTTGTACAATTGTTGCGCAATTAAGATTTTATCTTATCAACTCAGGTGTAGCATCTTCCCTTGAGAGATTTATGTCAGTTATTAGATGTACATTCCATGTATGTGCCAGTCATAATACATGCCAATCAAGGTTACTTTTTGTGAGCTGGGCACCCCAATAGAGGTGGCAGATCATCCTATTGTTAGGATTAAGTCCCTATAGTTTGTAGCTACTGTAAATCACTTTAATATAGCGGCAGGAAAATTTAGCAGTTGGGGGAAAATGGAGTAGGTCACAGCACTTCATTTTAACGGTGGGAACAAAATTACTGTCTCAAATATTAGTGATCAAATATTTGCGATGATGAAATTTTAGCTGTTAACTAGTAACTGTTGAATCAGCTAGAATTAAGTAACAGTTAACAAATGAAGAATTACAGTACATAATTATGTAGAGCATGGTCAGCATCATTGTTACATGTGTTCTTTAAAGTAGTTTCTTGTTAAAACATTGTTCAAAGTACATCGTTTAACGTATTATACACATTGTTTCTCGGTATAGTAGCAGGTTAAAACTTGCGCTTTGGTAGTATCCAGATAAAAACTACATGATTTTTCGTGATCATCTAGGTCGAAAATGTGTTGTCCAGTACGGTACAGTGTTCTAGCATTATCATACCTGAGCGTTTTCGACAGTGTTCAAGGAAATTTGTCTCATACCAGTGTTTCCCACCAAGTTTCCAAAACCAAGTATAACTGTTACAGTATTATACCAGCGCTTTGTATAGTTTACAAATCAGCATTAAGCCATCCGGTTGTCATACTACCCACTGTTGTTTCACCATAAGTTACGTTGACATTCCTTCTATGTCCGTTCTATGTGAGGCGGGGGAAAAAAATCAGGATTTTAACATTATGTTTAAAACCGTATAATGTATTAAAATGTGCATGACTGACAGGTGATGTTTATCCAAAAAATCCTTTCATGAGACATGTGTTTCAGTTGTCATGGTAACCATCAAACATGATGCCGAACATGGTGAATGATACAGTCATGTATTTTCGGTAACCGCTTGCACTGAGTTTATGTCAATCATTTGAATACACTGGTAATCCCACCAAAGAACCCAAGTGTGTTGGTTGAATTCTTTGTTCTTTCTTATCAGAGTATCGGCTAGAAAGATAGTCATAATTGTTTGTTTTTCATGAAATGAAAATTATTAGTTTTGCACACATTAACTCATGCTTATACATACATTATCTCCCAGTTATGCATCAGTTAAAACCTTTCATTACCTTTACATCTATTGACTCATTACACACTAAATTTCTTGCAAAAGTTTGCATACATTTAGCTACATTATAGATTTGCATCTCGTGCATAAATTTGCATGAATTAATCTGTACTACCCTCCTATCTACTGTCTGGCCTCTTATTCAAAAGACAAGGTTATACAAGAAGGTTGATTTGCATTCAACTACAAAAATGATTAACAAATGTACAAGTAATGTAAGGCCATGTGGATTCGATTATGTGGATGACACCCTTCTGCGCATAACTTTAATCCGTTACCGATAAAAAATGTTTTTGATCAAATTGTATCGTACAAAGCAGCTGCAAAATGACCAACTACATGCCGTTATATCTGTATTGCAAAAAATATCGGAAACGGATTCTAATGTCTTTACAAACGTTCAAGTATACTACAGTCGGGAACGTTAGGTGTCCAGGAATAAAAATAGAATACAACACGGTTTAGTCCGTATCGCCCGAGGTACCGGCCCGGCCGCGGGTCGTGTCGCCCGACGGCCGAATGTTTTACCACTGGACAAGTTTTTTGAGAAATAACAGGCGTTACAGATGCCGCCCGGCACTCCTTCAGTGATCTAAATTAACTAGTTACATTACCGTCAACGCGCCATTCTTGAATGAACAAATGCCTGCCAGGTAACTGTATTTATTTACGTTGTAAAAATCGTTACGGAGTTTAAGAATTGAAATTTTACATTTCAAAGGAAAAGAAGATAGATAATAAATCTATCTTTATGTCATTTTGAGTAGTGCAATTTCAATTCTTAAACTCCGTAGCCATGTTTACAACGTGAATAAGAACATGTTGTTAGCAGTTACCTGCGTTTGTTTACTTAGAACATAAATAAGAATGGCGCGTTGATCGTAATGTAAACAGTTAGTTTAGATCACTGAAGGAGTGCCGGACGACATCTGAAACACCTGTAATTTCTCAGAAAACGTGTCCAGTGGTAATGGGTTGAATTAAAACATATCATGATGCATTCACGGACGCCAAATGTAGTACATTTGTAGTACATTTGAACGTTTGTAAAGGGTATGTAGCAGGGCATTATTTTAACAGGTGCGCTCGTATCGCTAACGGTGTCGTTCGAAACGTTCGTTCGAACAGGTGCAGCTGCAGAGCACGGTGAGCACCTGTTCGAACGAACGTTCTCGAACGACACCGTTTGCGGATTTGAACAAGTTTGATTTTTTCCGCTATGGACGAACATTTTATGTTCGAGTATGCTCGAGTATACTAACATTGGCGATCTAGGTAAAATATAAAAGATGCCACAACTGACTTGCAAGACAGTGGATACACTAGTCCTAAATACCATAATTCCCCGCTGACTATTCGGGCAAGTTAAGTTTAGTTTTAAACGTTTCATTAAAAGCGCATGATGTTCATGTGCCACTACATACTTATACCATTTCCTCGGTGCAATGTAACGTGGTTTTGTAGGCAAGACGTCGGGGCGCTTCCCCTTAGATATAGCTCAGTACAAAATTTTTTTTTACCAGTCTCAGTACAATAGACGTTTCACAAAAAAGTCAAAGAACTGACGGTAACGGTCTCGGTAACTTTACACAAAGAATCACGGCGTAAGAAAAGGTCCTTATTATGACTAGAGAGAACTGTCGGTCGGCATAGAAATACGTCGATAGTCTATCCACACAATCGCTAACCGGCATTCTACTTACAGTTGCTGTCCACTTGAACTTGACCGAACTTGATGAGGTTGATGAAGGCTTGACTGGGACGTCTAACCTTTGGAGAGACAAGTTCAAAGTGAAGACGTTACTCGAATGCATTCGATAACATCAACAGATGTGCGTTCTTAGAACAATCGCTAGGGTCGCAGTCGAACCGCAGGTCATCCTAGAACGCGTTGACCCCGTTGCATGGGTGTAAACGTAAACGATTGAGTCTTGCAGCAAATATACCTCATACCTATATAATGTTTATACTTTTCCATACCTACAGGATTTGCCCAGTACAATCATTTAGATATTTTGCGCGTTTCAAAATGGCAGCGAACGATGTGGCTTTTGAAACATTAGCAATTTTTGGTCACTTCATTTGTGCTCGTCTTTTTAACAGTTCACCTATCCCATAGCGTGATACTGATAGTCCATTTAATCACTTTTGATTTGATAAGTACCTTAGTTAATTTGAAGGGCAACGGGTTTGCCCCGAAAAATTGCGACCACACGCAAATCACGGTGGTGAAATTCCAAACTGGGTGTAACAGCCATTAACATTAATCCACCGGGTTACATAAATCCGCCACTTTGAAAAACAGTGGGTTTGACAAATTTCTAGTGCAGCACCTCCCAGATATGCAAAGCATATTGATACATTTCGCAAGGTGTCACAAAACTCATTTCTTGGTACATGTATTAGAAGCTGCATGGGCATCTAATTCACACGGGCGAAAAATAACAAGGCGGGCGCAAAAAACAAGATATCCACATGTTAAACCTTGAAACCATACACTTTGTAACAAGACTTGAAGCGATGAAGTGCACAATGGTATCACTGCCAACAAGACTCCAGTATTAGATAATACAATGCACTGGTGCTGACATCTTTTTTAATCACAAAGAAAACCAATACATGTAATACGGGGCACATTTCCAGTCATGTCTTTATTTGCAAACCGGTTTCTTTGTTGAATACTTTCACAGACTGCCAATGAAAAGTGCCGTTAAAACTATCCTTTAGGGGGTGCATATAAAAGAAATGAACTACAAAAGCTCACTGTACCAACTTGAGGAAAAAATAAAGAAGAAGTTAACAATAACGGTACTTGATAAAACTTTCCGAAAGTTTTGTAGCTTGTACTCGTAGCACTCATACAGATAAACAAAAGTCAGCTTCCCTTACCTAATGTCTAATGTGTACCAGCCTGTAATGATGTAGTTGTGGGCCTTTATAAATGACGTAAATAGACATTTGTTTAGCACAGAATGGTCCTCGGACGCCATATTTTGCCAGGAAACAAAGACCAATAGCAACTCGCCTATGTACGACATTTCAAGATACTCGTAAAGCTGACATGCAGACGTTTACATGTTTACGACGTATTTTAAAATTTGTATGTTGACCATCCCAAGGACAATTTCTTGTGTTTTTTTTTCATCGAAGTCCTGCGAAAATCAATGCGCGCGATGATATCATATGCATCCAGAGTATTTACTTGCTGTGGCTCAAATCAAATCATAGGTTTTCACATCTATTGACGGTTCATGTTATCCAAACGTGATGGCATTATTTTACGGGCCCGTATCAAATGGATACTAGAAGGGCTCATAGGTCAGAGGCCCGATTTACACTCGTGTTCTCGGAGTCGCGCGATTGTTATTAGGATCGGCCGATGTTCGCAGGTCACTCAGTCCGGGCCAGGGTGATGGTAAAGATTTTCTGGGAAAAAAAATATGCTGGAGTCTGCGACCTTCTGGCAATCAATACATACGGCCGAAACTTATCTACTGTGTGACGGGGGCTTAACCTTCTCCCCTAACTCTGCCTAACTCTGTAACCAATAGAGAATTGGGTGCCAAACAGCTACTTCAGTGTGCTAAGCTGGTTAAAGTACATGCTACGTTGACGGGCAACTTTATGAAATAGAGATTACATTCATAGGTGTAACAACGACAAATTTAGCGACAGATTTTTAAAGAAGCTGACATTGCAAACAGTCGGTAGTGCGTGCGTGTTTTGGTAGCGTGCGTATATAGTCCATTGGCTAGCGATCTTGCCTGTGGAACTAGAAGCCGCGAGTTTGATCCACTGTGTCACTCAACCGGCATGCACGCTACTGAAAAGGGTCACAGTCCTTAGGACGGGACGTTAATCCGTGGTCCACTGTTCATTGCGCTTGTCGAAAGTAGTCGAAAGGCCAATGCTCTAGAACACGCTTATTTTATTAAACAGCGAAAATGACGCAACGCGCCTCTCCCGTGAAAATACCGTCTAACAGGCTCTACTTTAACACTCATAGCAGACAGTTGGTTGACCGCAGGGCCATGAAATTTGACATGATTAAAGAACAAGCTGTGCTGCGTCCAACGATGGCCACATTATTGGTGTTGATTGAGAAACACTGCAAGAAATTGTCCATTCAACATTGCGTATTTTACGCCATTTTTGTTGGCTTATTGCAAGCATGTAGTATTCATGAATATTCTTGACAATCTCTATGCTGATTTGCAGAAACCTTACCTTTCATTTGATATATAATCTATTGTCGACTTGAACACAGGAGAGCGCAGCACCCGTATAGAAAATGTTAACTCTGTTGAAAAACAAGACACGGCGCCTCGCGCGTTAAAGGCCCTGTCACACTAGTTGTGCATATAACATGAGCGTGTGAGTTGCGTGTTAACATTTTTGTCATACGCCGGCGTGCGCCCAATACGCACCTAATGCGTTTCTTAATCGTTTTGTGATAGTTTTAGGCACGCAGGCACACGCAAGGCACGGCCCAGTATGCCTGATATTTTTGAAACTACCGAAAACTTTCGTGCGAACGCTGGGACGCAGCTCAGACGTTATAAGAACGCAGTTCACACGTCCGACATCGGTCGAGTAAGGTACGAGCGCGCTTTGTGTTTGCGCTCCAATCGCCGTCATACGCTTCTCTTGCGGCACGATCTCTGCACAGCGACCATATCGCGCACTTGCAGCGCAGATACAACGCATGATGATCGACCGTATAGCGAATAAGAATATAAGACACGAATTAGTGTCGTTCGTCCTGCGATCGGACAGCGCATTGCACGTACCATTAGCGTAGGACAAACGCACAGATAGCTAACGGATATCGTTCACATAGCGTGCTCGACGAACATCCGGGGCATATTCCAGATTTGGTATAAATACGAGGGCACCTCTGACTTTAAGGTGGATAGACCTTCCGAACATGGCAGATCCGGGCCATAACCGGCGACACCTCATGCTTGCTGTCATCCAACACCAGCATGACATCGTCAACCTACAACTACATCTCCTTCGTCAAAGAAAGAGAAGAGCACGCCAAAGGACCGTCTGGGTCCGGCCGTGGATAGAGAGAAGACAACAGCTTGGGATCTATCACCAATTAAATGGTGGAGCTACGAAACGAAGACACAAGGGCCTTCCAAAACTTCATGAGAATGCCCCCTGCCGTGTATGATGAGTTGCTGGCGAGAGTGGGAAGGAGACTCTCCATTGAAGATACCTTCATGAGACACTCCCTGGAACCAGGCTTGAAGCTGGAGTTGACTCTTCACCATATTATCTCTGGAAACACGTACGCATCCATGAAGTTTACTTGGCGAGTACCACACAACACCATCTCTGTGATTGTCCCACAGGTCTGTGGAGCTATCATAGCAGAGTACCTGGATCAGGTGATGGTTTGCCCAAGTACACCCAACCAATGGCATCAGATAGCTGACAGGTTCCTCCAGAAGTGGAACTTTCCACACATATGGGGCGCTATTGATGGAAAGCACGTGGCCTGCCGATGTCCTGAGAATAGTGGTCCCATGTACTTCAACTACAAGGGGTTCTACTTCATCTTGCTCTTTGCCATGGTCGACGCGGACTACAAGTTCATCTGGGCGGATATTGGCGGCTTCGGTTCTGCATCTGACGCACAGGTCTTCAACGGAAGTGCGCCAGGCATGCGGCCGGCAGTCGTTGTGGGCATTCGGAATGCGCTCAGCACACGCACCTGATGCGCAGCTATTCGCTGCAAGGATAAGAGTATTGCGCACTTCATGTGCAAATTACACGTGTCTCAAACGCACTGGATGCGTTGAATTCGTTATTCACACGCTATATGTGCGCCGCGCATAACTGGAAAAAAATTGATATTTTGAACGTTCAACTGCGTATTGTTCAAATTCAACACGGAACTCACACGGAATGGCTTATACGCACAAGTGTGACAGGGGCTTACTGTCACACTTGTGCGTATGAGCCATTCCGTGTGAGTTCTGTATCCAATTTTGACAACACGCAGTTGTACGCTCAAAATATCAAATTTCTTGAGTTATGCGCGGCGCACTTGATATTTTGAGCGTGTGAGTAACGAATTGAGTGTACGAGACACGTATGATTTGCATATGAAGTGCGTAATGCTATTATCCTTGCAGCGAATAGCTGCGTATCAGGTGCATATATATGCTGAGCGTATTCCGGATGCACACAACGTCTGCCGACCGCATGCTTGACGCACTTCCGACTAATGCTAATCGAAATATGAGCGTATTTGGTTGCATTGATATTAGTATTTACTTAAACTGTTGTGGGAAGACGCCTCCACAACTGAAAACAAGTAGGACCTTTTAGATATGTGACACCAATTTTACTTTTGGAACACTCCATGACATTTATTTACCCTGTGAATTTGGTTGCGTTGATTTCGGTAGTTACGAAAACTGTTATTAGAAGACGCCTCCACAAGTAACGACAGGTAGAACTTTTATGTGTATGTAACAGAGACACATTTGTGTGGGCATTTCAATGATTATTCAAATCAAAATTTATGTAAACTTTGCTGGTTGTGTTTGTTTTCTCTCTGTCCTTAACTAAATTGAATACCCGACCCCGGACCAATGAAATACCAAATCTGGAATGTACTCCGGATGTTCGTCGAGCACGCCATGTGTACGATATCCGTAAGTTATCTGTGCGTTTAGCATACCTTACTGATTCGTACAATGCGCTGCCCAAAAGCAGGACGAACAGCACTAAGTCGTGACATATATTCTTATTCGCTATACGTGCGATCATCTTGCGTTGTATCTGCGCTGTTAGGACGCAATGTGGTCGCTGCGCAGAAATCGTGCCGCAAGAGAAGCGTATTACCGCGTTTGGAGCGCAAACACAAAGCACGCTCGTACCTTACTCGACCAATGTCGGACGTGTGAAATGCGTTCTTATAAGATAACGTCTGAGCTGCGTTAACAGCGTTCGCACGAAAGTTTTCGGTAGTTTCAAAAATATCAGGCGTACTGGGCCGTGCCTTGCGTGTGCCTGCGTACCTAAAACTATGACAAAACGATTGAAAAACGCATAAGGTACGTATTGTGCGCACGCCGGCGTATGAACAAAATGTTACACGCAACTCACACGGACATGTTATACGCACAAGTGTGACAGGGCCTTTAAGGGAGCACACCCCAGTTTATTTGGGGTTTAAATTGGAGGCTGCGCACCCTCAAGTCTAGGTACTGTCTCTCCCAGGAAAGTATTCCAAAGTAAATCAACTGTGTATGGGATGAAAGCCTATCTCTTCCGCTACAAGACCAGCTGGGTTTTGTTTCTTCAACCTCTCTAATTTTGGTAAATCAGGAGACAAAAACATAATTTTCACGTCAAAAATGATGGGCAAATTTTGGCATTTTCGCGTAGGATAAAACTCGTAGAAAAAAATTTCTCGGTAGAAGCGACTGATGTTGTCAGAAAGAGAAAACTGTGACCTAGCATAAACTCAAGGCAATTATAAAGAAAATTCTAGTACTTAAATTTCTTTAATCATACACGGCGCGAGGCATGTCAGCATGACCCACAGAACGCAACAAAGGTCAATCTCGGGTCAGGGGACACCTTACTATCAACGCGTATTGATATCCGGATGTAAGGCTCGGATCAAAACTAAATTTTCATCAAAAACACACCAATTCATACGCTTTTCAGCCATGTTAGTATTTAATGTCAGTTCGAAGCACATTTTGTGAACTCAAACGTACCCAGACCCTCGAAACCCTTTCGTCCCTTTTTTGTTGCGAACAACCAAGGAACTGGGGTGTGCACCTTTAAGAACTGGGGATCGGGAGTGCACCGTTAATGCTCTTAAGGGCCAAAATGTCTGGCGCCATACATTAGCAATGGCGCCAGACATTCTTGCCCGCTATTCTGCCGTGAAAGTGAAAGTTGACCGTAAAGTGTGCTGGATGGACTCGGCTTGCCTAGTGTCCCCGGCCCACCGAAAAAAGATTGGCGATTGACGTCTTTCCGATCGCCGACAGCGCTTTTTAAGCACCCTCTGGACCCTTCGACGTAGTTCGTGACGTCACTGCGGCAGAGTGGAGTCCTTCCCTCACCTTCCAGGTAGATATCTTATATGGGAGGGCCGAATTTAGGCCGGCGATCTAATAGTCTGTGCGGACCTTGTCCGCTGAGCGCAAAGTCTCGGTTCTCTTAGTGCCCTTAATGCTCTTAAGGGCCAAAATGTCTGGCGCCATACATTAGCAATGGCGCCAGACATTCTTGCCCGCTATTCTGCCGTGAAAGTGAAAGTTGACCGTAAAGTGTGCTGGATGGACTCGGCTTGCCTAGCGTCCCCGGCCCACCGAAAAAAAATTGGCGATTGACGTCTTTCCGATCGCCAACAGCGCTTTTTAAGCACCCTCTGGACCCTTCGACGTAGTTCGTGACGTCACTGCGGCAGAGTGGAGTCCTTCCCTCACCTTCCAGGTAGATATCTTATATGGGAGGGCCGAATTTAGGCCGGCGATCTAATAGTCTGTGCGGACCTTGTCCGCTGAGCGCAACGTCTCGGTTCTCTTAGTGCCCTTAATGCTCTTAAGGGCCAAAATGTCTGGCGCCATACATTAGCAATGGCGCCAGACATTCTTGCCCGCTATTCTGCCGTGAAAGTGAAAGTTGACCGTAAAGTGTGCTGGATGGACTCGGCTTGCCTAGCGTCCCCGGCCCACCGAAAAAAAATTGGCGATTGACGTCTTTCCGATCGCCAACAGCGCTTTTTAAGCACCCTCTGGACCCTTCGACGTAGTTCGTGACGTCACTGCGGCAGAGTGGAGTCCTTCCCTCACCTTCCAGGTAGATATCTTATATGGGAGGGCCGAATTTAGGCCGGCGATCTAATAGTCTGTGCGGACCTTGTCCGCTGAGCGCAACGTCTCGGTTCTCTTAGTGCCCTTAATGCTCTTAAGGGCCAAAATGTCTGGCGCCATACATTAGCAATGGCGCCAGACATTCTTGCCCGCTATTCTGCCGTGAAAGTGAAAGTTGACCGTAAAGTGTGCTGGATGGACTCGGCTTGCTTAGCGTCCCCGGCCCACCGAAAAAAAATTGGCGATTGACGTCTTTCCGATCGCCAACAGCGCTTTTTAAGCACCCTCTGGACCCTTCGACGTAGTTCGTGACGTCACTGCGGCAGAGTGGAGTCCTTCCCTCACCTTCCAGGTAGATATCTTATATGGGAGGGCCGAATTTAGGCCGGCGATCTAATAGTCTGTGCGGACCTTGTCCGCTGAGCGCAACGTCTCGGTTCTCTTAGTGCCCTTAATGCTCTTAAGGGCCAAAATGTCTGGCGCCATACATTAGCAATGGCGCCAGACATTCTTGCCCGCTATTCTGCCGTGAAAGTGAAAGTTGACCGTAAAGTGTGCTGGATGGACTCGGCTTGCCTAGTGTAGGAAAGGATAGATGTGCACACTTTCGTTGTCTGGTCAAGAATGAATCTAGGAGCACGTGGGCTCCTGCCTTTATTGATCAGTAATCAGACACAGATGTCTACTCACTATGTGGTCTAAGATCCTATGCTCTACACCCCTCACCGCCGGGGGGTAGACGACGTCCCCGTCGTCTGTTACACAAATTCAATAAAGTTACAAAAACAGGATGTATCAAGTCGTTACTGGTGTCCTAGTGTCTGTGACACCGACAAATAGTTGAGAAAATGGTGGGAAAACAGCAGGTCCCAGCGTGTTACTATTTTGACAAGTGCTTGGTATTGCAGTTCTAGCGACAAGCTGGTAACTGACGGACTACTGCATAGAAAATCGTCGGAACCCGAACAGATGGAGAACATTGCATTTTTAAATATTACATAGCACAGTAATATTTCCCAAGCAGGGCAGATTGATCCGAGGCCATGTAGCTACAACATGAACGTCTCAAGGCAACAACCAAAATTTAAGTACTTCCAGCAAAAATAGGGTAGGCCCGCAGGCAATCGTTCTATTTAGTTAGGCAGGCACATACAAGTTTAACATCAACATACAAAACAAAAAGGTTTGATAAGGCGTAATCGTTACCCGTAGGCGTACGAAAATGGACCAGGTCAACACCTAACTGTTACATACAATTCGTGTACGGTACCTTACTCAGAACCACAAAAGTTCGTAGGTCTTATCTTACGCGGCAAAAGTTCAGTGGTCTTCCTGGAGCAAGGGAGAATTTCTTTAAAAGTTCGCAGTGAGGATCGCACGGGTCACGTCAGGTCGCAAAGTTCAGATCGATGTTGTCGTGAACAGCGGAGTCTTAGCGGCAAGCTTCGGCGATATGGCGTAGCGGGGTTTTCATGCCGGGGTCGGCAGTCGACGATCGGCGGCGCGAGGCTCAGCGAGGCTTCCACGGCCCGGGGTCTGTGACGGGTCGGCGAGGCTGCAGCGTGGCCGGCTGACGGTTGCAGGCAGGCAGGGTGGCCGTGGAAGGTTGCAGGCAGTTGCGGCACGGGGTGGCAGCGTCGATGGCTCCTCAGTCGGGGCGGGTGGGTTGACTGCTTGACAGGCGGCATGGTGGGGCGGGGAGACGGCAGCGTGGTCTGCAGACGTGGCGGCCGGCGGCTCTGGCTTCAGCGACGGCAGGCAGAGATGGCTGGGACATGGCAGGCGTGGTTGGCTGGCCGGATGGGTTAGAGGACAGCATGCGGGCATGTTGGACGGTCCAGCTGGGTCTGTTGGCGGTGCGATGCGGCGGTAGGCGGGCAGACTACATCTAAACGAACGGCTAGGCAAGGCGGCAGGCTGGGGTCGGCGGTCGACGTGGCAGTCGGGCAACGCAGCACGGGCGACGGTCTCTCGGGGAGCCGAAGGTCTCATCACCGGGCGATACAGGAGGCATGGTAGCGGGCCAAGGCTTTAGGATGGCGTCTTAGCGCAGGTTCGGCCGCTCGAAAGCGGCAACACACCGCTGTCCACCAGTGTAGGAAAGGATAGATGTGCACACTTTCGTTGTCTGGTCAAGAATGAATCTAGGAGCACGTGGGCTCCTGCCTTTATTGATCAGTAATCAGACACAGATGTCTACTCACTATGTGGTCTAAGATCCTATGCTCTACACCAGTGTCCCCGGCCCACCGAAAAAAAATTGGCGATTGACGTCTTTCCGATCGCCAACAGCGCTTTTTAAGCACCCTCTGGACCCTTCGACGTAGTTCGTGACGTCACTGCGGCAGAGTGGAGTCCTTCCCTCACCTTCCAGGTAGATATCTTATATGGGAGGGCCGAATTTAGGCCGGCGATCTAATAGTCTGTGCGGACCTTGTCCGCTGAGCGCAAAGTCTCGGTTCTCTTAGTGCCCTTAATGCTCTTAAGGGCCAAAATGTCTGGCGCCATACATTAGCAATGGCGCCAGACATTCTTGCCCGCTATTCTGCCGTGAAAGTGAAAGTTGACCGTAAAGTGTGCTGGATGGACTCGGCTTGCCTAGCGTCCCCGGCCCACCGAAAAAAAATTGGCGATTGACGTCTTTCCGATCGCCAACAGCGCTTTTTAAGCACCCTCTGGACCCTTCGACGTAGTTCGTGACGTCACTGCGGCAGAGTGGAGTCCTTCCCTCACCTTCCAGGTAGATATCTTATATGGGAGGGCCGAATTTAGGCCGGCGATCTAATAGTCTGTGCGGACCTTGTCCGCTGAGCGCAACGTCTCGGTTCTCTTAGTGCCCTTAATGCTCTTAAGGGCCAAAATGTCTGGCGCCATACATTAGCAATGGCGCCAGACATTCTTGCCCGCTATTCTGCCGTGAAAGTGAAAGTTGACCGTAAAGTGTGCTGGATGGACTCGGCTTGCCTAGTGTCCCCGGCCCACCGAAAAAAAATTGGCGATTGACGTCTTTCCGATCGCCAACAGCGCTTTTTAAGCACCCTCTGGACCCTTCGACGTAGTTCGTGACGTCACTGCGGCAGAGTGGAGTCCTTCCCTCACCTTCCAGGTAGATATCTTATATGGGAGGGCCGAATTTAGGCCGGCGATCTAATAGTCTGTGCGGACCTTGTCCGCTGAGCGCAACGTCTCGGTTCTCTTAGTGCCCTTAATGCTCTTAAGGGCCAAAATGTCTGGCGCCATACATTAGCAATGGCGCCAGACATTCTTGCCCGCTATTCTGCCGTGAAAGTGAAAGTTGACCGTAAAGTGTGCTGGATGGACTCGGCTTGCCTAGTGTCCCCGGCCCACCGAAAAAAAATTGGCGATTGACGTCTTTCCGATCGCCAACAGCGCTTTTTAAGCACCCTCTGGACCCTTCGACGTAGTTCGTGACGTCACTGCGGCAGAGTGGAGTCCTTCCCTCACCTTCCAGGTAGATATCTTATATGGGAGGGCCGAATTTAGGCCGGCGATCTAATAGTCTGTGCGGACCTTGTCCGCTGAGCGCAACGTCTCGGTTCTCTTAGTGCCCTTAATGCTCTTAAGGGCCAAAATGTCTGGCGCCATACATTAGCAATGGCGCCAGACATTCTTGCCCGCTATTCTGCCGTGAAAGTGAAAGTTGACCGTAAAGTGTGCTGGATGGACTCGGCTTGCCTAGCGTCCCCGGCCCACCGAAAAAAAATTGGCGATTGACGTCTTTCCGATCGCCAACAGCGCTTTTTAAGCACCCTCTGGACCCTTCGACGTAGTTCGTGACGTCACTGCGGCAGAGTGGAGTCCTTCCCTCACCTTCCAGGTAGATATCTTATATGGGAGGGCCGAATTTAGGCCGGCGATCTAATAGTCTGTGCGGACCTTGTCCGCTGAGCGCAACGTCTCGGTTCTCTTAGTGCCCTTAATGCTCTTAAGGGCCAAAATGTCTGGCGCCATACATTAGCAATGGCGCCAGACATTCTTGCCCGCTATTCTGCCGTGAAAGTGAAAGTTGACCGTAAAGTGTGCTGGATGGACTCGGCTTGCCTAGTGTCCCCGGCCCACCGAAAAAAAATTGGCGATTGACGTCTTTCCGATCGCCAACAGCGCTTTTTAAGCACCCTCTGGACCCTTCGACGTAGTTCGTGACGTCACTGCGGCAGAGTGGAGTCCTTCCCTCACCTTCCAGGTAGATATCTTATATGGGAGGGCCGAATTTAGGCCGGCGATCTTATAGTCTGTGCGGACCTTGTCCGCTGAGCGCAACGTCTCGGTTCTCTTAGTGCCCTTAATGCTCTTAAGGGCCAAAATGTCTGGCGCCATACATTAGCAATGGCGCCAGACATTCTTGCCCGCTATTCTGCCGTGAAAGTGAAAGTTGACCGTAAAGTGTGCTGGATGGATTCGGCTTGCCTAGCGTCCCCGGCCCACCGAAAAAAAATTGGCGATTGACGTCTTTCCGATCGCCAACAGCGCTTTTTAAGCACCCTCTGGACCCTTCGACGTAGTTCGTGACGTCACTGCGGCAGAGTGGAGTCCTTCCCTCACCTTCCAGGTAGATATCTTATATGGGAGGGCCGAATTTAGGCCGGCGATCTAATAGTCTGTGCGGACCTTGTCCGCTGAGCGCAACGTCTCGGTTCTCTTAGTGCCCTTAATGCTCTTAAGGGCCAAAATGTCTGGCGCCATACATTAGCAATGGCGCCAGACATTCTTGCCCGCTATTCTGCCGTGAAAGTGAAAGTTGACCGTAAAGTGTGCTGGATGGACTCGGCTTGCCTAGCGTCCCCGGCCCACCGAAAAAAAATTGGCGATTGACGTCTTTCCGATCGCCAACAGCGCTTTTTAAGCACCCTCTGGACCCTTCGACGTAGTTCGTGACGTCACTGCGGCAGAGTGGAGTCCTTCCCTCACCTTCCAGGTAGATATCTTATATGGGAGGGCCGAATTTAGGCCGGCGATCTAATAGTCTGTGCGGACCTTGTCCGCTGAGCGCAACGTCTCGGTTCTCTTAGTGCCCTTAATGCTCTTAAGGGCCAAAATGTCTGGCGCCATACATTAGCAATGGCGCCAGACATTCTTGCCCGCTATTCTGCCGTGAAAGTGAAAGTTGACCGTAAAGTGTGCTGGATGGACTCGGCTTGCCTAGTGTCCCCGGCCCACCGAAAAAAAATTGGCGATTGACGTCTTTCCGATCGCCAACAGCGCTTTTTAAGCACCCTCTGGACCCTTCGACGTAGTTCGTGACGTCACTGCGGCAGAGTGGAGTCCTTCCCTCACCTTCCAGGTAGATATCTTATATGGGAGGGCCGAATTTAGGCCGGCGATCTAATAGTCTGTGCGGACCTTGTCCGCTGAGCGCAACGTCTCGGTTCTCTTAGTGCCCTTAATGCTCTTAAGGGCCAAAATGTCTGGCGCCATACATTAGCAATGGCGCCAGACATTCTTGCCCGCTATTCTGCCGTGAAAGTGAAAGTTGACCGTAAAGTGTGCTGGATGGACTCGGCTTGCCTAGCGTCCCCGGCCCACCGAAAAAAAATTGGCGATTGACGTCTTTCCGATCGCCAACAGCGCTTTTTAAGCACCCTCTGGACCCTTCGACGTAGTTCGTGACGTCACTGCGGCAGAGTGGAGTCCTTCCCTCACCTTCCAGGTAGATATCTTATATGGGAGGGCCGAATTTAGGCCGGCGATCTAATAGTCTGTGCGGACCTTGTCCGCTGAGCGCAACGTCTCGGTTCTCTTAGTGCCCTTAATGCTCTTAAGGGCCAAAATGTCTGGCGCCATACATTAGCAATGGCGCCAGACATTCTTGCCCGCTATTCTGCCGTGAAAGTGAAAGTTGACCGTAAAGTGTGCTGGATGGACTCGGCTTGCCTAGCGTCCCCGGCCCACCGAAAAAAAATTGGCGATTGACGTCTTTCCGATCGCCAACAGCGCTTTTTAAGCACCCTCTGGACCCTTCGACGTAGTTCGTGACGTCACTGCGGCAGAGTGGAGTCCTTCCCTCACCTTCCAGGTAGATATCTTATATGGGAGGGCCGAATTTAGGCCGGCGATCTAATAGTCTGTGCGGACCTTGTCCGCTGAGCGCAACGTCTCGGTTCTCTTAGTGCCCTTAATGCTCTTAAGGGCCAAAATGTCTGGCGCCATACATTAGCAATGGCGCCAGACATTCTTGCCCGCTATTCTGCCGTGAAAGTGAAAGTTGACCGTAAAGTGTGCTGGATGGACTCGGCTTGCCTAGCGTCCCCGGCCCACCGAAAAAAAATTGGCGATTGACGTCTTTCCGATCGCCAACAGCGCTTTTTAAGCACCCTCTGGACCCTTCGACGTAGTTCGTGACGTCACTGCGGCAGAGTGGAGTCCTTCCCTCACCTTCCAGGTAGATATCTTATATGGGAGGGCCGAATTTAGGCCGGCGATCTAATAGTCTGTGCGGACCTTGTCCGCTGAGCGCAACGTCTCGGTTCTCTTAGTGCCCTTAATGCTCTTAAGGGCCAAAATGTCTGGCGCCATACATTAGCAATGGCGCCAGACATTCTTGCCCGCTATTCTGCCGTGAAAGTGAAAGTTGACCGTAAAGTGTGCTGGATGGACTCGGCTTGCCTAGCGTCCCCGGCCCACCGAAAAAAAATTGGCGATTGACGTCTTTCCGATCGCCAACAGCGCTTTTTAAGCACCCTCTGGACCCTTCGACGTAGTTCGTGACGTCACTGCGGCAGAGTGGAGTCCTTCCCTCACCTTCCAGGTAGATATCTTATATGGGAGGGCCGAATTTAGGCCGGCGATCTAATAGTCTGTGCGGACCTTGTCCGCTGAGCGCAACGTCTCGGTTCTCTTAGTGCCCTTAATGCTCTTAAGGGCCAAAATGTCTGGCGCCATACATTAGCAATGGCGCCAGACATTCTTGCCCGCTATTCTGCCGTGAAAGTGAAAGTTGACCGTAAAGTGTGCTGGATGGACTCGGCTTGCCTAGCGTCCCCGGCCCACCGAAAAAAAATTGGCGATTGACGTCTTTCCGATCGCCAACAGCGCTTTTTAAGCACCCTCTGGACCCTTCGACGTAGTTCGTGACGTCACTGCGGCAGAGTGGAGTCCTTCCCTCACCTTCCAGGTAGATATCTTATATGGGAGGGCCGAATTTAGGCCGGCGATCTAATAGTCTGTGCGGACCTTGTCCGCTGAGCGCAACGTCTCGGTTCTCTTAGTGCCCTTAATGCTCTTAAGGGCCAAAATGTCTGGCGCCATACATTAGCAATGGCGCCAGACATTCTTGCCCGCTATTCTGCCGTGAAAGTGAAAGTTGACCGTAAAGTGTGCTGGATGGACTCGGCTTGCCTAGCGTCCCCGGCCCACCGAAAAAAAATTGGCGATTGACGTCTTTCCGATCGCCAACAGCGCTTTTTAAGCACCCTCTGGACCCTTCGACGTAGTTCGTGACGTCACTGCGGCAGAGTGGAGTCCTTCCCTCACCTTCCAGGTAGATATCTTATATGGGAGGGCCGAATTTAGGCCGGCGATCTAATAGTCTGTGCGGACCTTGTCCGCTGAGCGCAACGTCTCGGTTCTCTTAGTGCCCTTAATGCTCTTAAGGGCCAAAATGTCTGGCGCCATACATTAGCAATGGCGCCAGACATTCTTGCCCGCTATTCTGCCGTGAAAGTGAAAGTTGACCGTAAAGTGTGCTGGATGGACTCGGCTTGCCTAGCGTCCCCGGCCCACCGAAAAAAAATTGGCGATTGACGTCTTTCCGATCGCCAACAGCGCTTTTTAAGCACCCTCTGGACCCTTCGACGTAGTTCGTGACGTCACTGCGGCAGAGTGGAGTCCTTCCCTCACCTTCCAGGTAGATATCTTATATGGGAGGGCCGAATTTAGGCCGGCGATCTAATAGTCTGTGCGGACCTTGTCCGCTGAGCGCAACGTCTCGGTTCTCTTAGTGCCCTTAATGCTCTTAAGGGCCAAAATGTCTGGCGCCATACATTAGCAATGGCGCCAGACATTCTTGCCCGCTATTCTGCCGTGAAAGTGAAAGTTGACCGTAAAGTGTGCTGGATGGACTCGGCTTGCCTAGCGTCCCCGGCCCACCGAAAAAAAATTGGCGATTGACGTCTTTCCGATCGCCAACAGCGCTTTTTAAGCACCCTCTGGACCCTTCGACGTAGTTCGTGACGTCACTGCGGCAGAGTGGAGTCCTTCCCTCACCTTCCAGGTAGATATCTTATATGGGAGGGCCGAATTTAGGCCGGCGATCTAATAGTCTGTGCGGACCTTGTCCGCTGAGCGCAACGTCTCGGTTCTCTTAGTGCCCTTAATGCTCTTAAGGGCCAAAATGTCTGGCGCCATACATTAGCAATGGCGCCAGACATTCTTGCCCGCTATTCTGCCGTGAAAGTGAAAGTTGACCGTAAAGTGTGCTGGATGGACTCGGCTTGCCTAGCGTCCCCGGCCCACCGAAAAAAAATTGGCGATTGACGTCTTTCCGATCGCCAACAGCGCTTTTTAAGCACCCTCTGGACCCTTCGACGTAGTTCGTGACGTCACTGCGGCAGAGTGGAGTCCTTCCCTCACCTTCCAGGTAGATATCTTATATGGGAGGGCCGAATTTAGGCCGGCGATCTAATAGTCTGTGCGGACCTTGTCCGCTGAGCGCAACGTCTCGGTTCTCTTAGTGCCCTTAATGCTCTTAAGGGCCAAAATGTCTGGCGCCATACATTAGCAATGGCGCCAGACATTCTTGCCCGCTATTCTGCCGTGAAAGTGAAAGTTGACCGTAAAGTGTGCTGGATGGACTCGGCTTGCCTAGCGTCCCCGGCCCACCGAAAAAAAATTGGCGATTGACGTCTTTCCGATCGCCAACAGCGCTTTTTAAGCACCCTCTGGACCCTTCGACGTAGTTCGTGACGTCACTGCGGCAGAGTGGAGTCCTTCCCTCACCTTCCAGGTAGATATCTTATATGGGAGGGCCGAATTTAGGCCGGCGATCTAATAGTCTGTGCGGACCTTGTCCGCTGAGCGCAACGTCTCGGTTCTCTTAGTGCCCTTAATGCTCTTAAGGGCCAAAATGTCTGGCGCCATACATTAGCAATGGCGCCAGACATTCTTGCCCGCTATTCTGCCGTGAAAGTGAAAGTTGACCGTAAAGTGTGCTGGATGGACTCGGCTTGCCTAGCGTCCCCGGCCCACCGAAAAAAAATTGGCGATTGACGTCTTTCCGATCGCCAACAGCGCTTTTTAAGCACCCTCTGGACCCTTCGACGTAGTTCGTGACGTCACTGCGGCAGAGTGGAGTCCTTCCCTCACCTTCCAGGTAGATATCTTATATGGGAGGGCCGAATTTAGGCCGGCGATCTAATAGTCTGTGCGGACCTTGTCCGCTGAGCGCAACGTCTCGGTTCTCTTAGTGCCCTTAATGCTCTTAAGGGCCAAAATGTCTGGCGCCATACATTAGCAATGGCGCCAGACATTCTTGCCCGCTATTCTGCCGTGAAAGTGAAAGTTGACCGTAAAGTGTGCTGGATGGACTCGGCTTGCCTAGCGTCCCCGGCCCACCGAAAAAAAATTGGCGATTGACGTCTTTCCGATCGCCAACAGCGCTTTTTAAGCACCCTCTGGACCCTTCGACGTAGTTCGTGACGTCACTGCGGCAGAGTGGAGTCCTTCCCTCACCTTCCAGGTAGATATCTTATATGGGAGGGCCGAATTTAGGCCGGCGATCTAATAGTCTGTGCGGACCTTGTCCGCTGAGCGCAACGTCTCGGTTCTCTTAGTGCCCTTAATGCTCTTAAGGGCCAAAATGTCTGGCGCCATACATTAGCAATGGCGCCAGACATTCTTGCCCGCTATTCTGCCGTGAAAGTGAAAGTTGACCGTAAAGTGTGCTGGATGGACTCGGCTTGCCTAGCGTCCCCGGCCCACCGAAAAAAAATTGGCGATTGACGTCTTTCCGATCGCCAACAGCGCTTTTTAAGCACCCTCTGGACCCTTCGACGTAGTTCGTGACGTCACTGCGGCAGAGTGGAGTCCTTCCCTCACCTTCCAGGTAGATATCTTATATGGGAGGGCCGAATTTAGGCCGGCGATCTAATAGTCTGTGCGGACCTTGTCCGCTGAGCGCAACGTCTCGGTTCTCTTAGTGCCCTTAATGCTCTTAAGGGCCAAAATGTCTGGCGCCATACATTAGCAATGGCGCCAGACATTCTTGCCCGCTATTCTGCCGTGAAAGTGAAAGTTGACCGTAAAGTGTGCTGGATGGACTCGGCTTGCCTAGCGTCCCCGGCCCACCGAAAAAAAATTGGCGATTGACGTCTTTCCGATCGCCAACAGCGCTTTTTAAGCACCCTCTGGACCCTTCGACGTAGTTCGTGACGTCACTGCGGCAGAGTGGAGTCCTTCCCTCACCTTCCAGGTAGATATCTTATATGGGAGGGCCGAATTTAGGCCGGCGATCTAATAGTCTGTGCGGACCTTGTCCGCTGAGCGCAACGTCTCGGTTCTCTTAGTGCCCTTAATGCTCTTAAGGGCCAAAATGTCTGGCGCCATACATTAGCAATGGCGCCAGACATTCTTGCCCGCTATTCTGCCGTGAAAGTGAAAGTTGACCGTAAAGTGTGCTGGATGGACTCGGCTTGCCTAGCGTCCCCGGCCCACCGAAAAAAAAAAGGCGATTGACGTCTTTCCGATCGCCAACAGCGCTTTTTAAGCACCCTCTGGACCCTTCGACGTAGTTCGTGACGTCACTGCGGCAGAGTGGAGTCCTTCCCTCACCTTCCAGGTAGATATCTTATATGGGAGGGCCGAATTTAGGCCGGCGATCTAATAGTCTGTGCGGACCTTGTCCGCTGAGCGCAACGTCTCGGTTCTCTTAGTGCCCTTAATGCTCTTAAGGGCCAAAATGTCTGGCGCCATACATTAGCAATGGCGCCAGACATTCTTGCCCGCTATTCTGCCGTGAAAGTGAAAGTTGACCGTAAAGTGTGCTGGATGGACTCGGCTTGCCTAGCGTCCCCGGCCCACCGAAAAAAAAATGGCGATTGACGTCTTTCCGATCGCCAACAGCGCTTTTTAAGCACCCTCTGGACCCTTCGACGTAGTTCGTGACGTCACTGCGGCAGAGTGGAGTCCTTCCCTCACCTTCCAGGTAGATATCTTATATGGGAGGGCCGAATTTAGGCCGGCGATCTAATAGTCTGTGCGGACCTTGTCCGCTGAGCGCAACGTCTCGGTTCTCTTAGTGCCCTTAATGCTCTTAAGGGCCAAAATGTCTGGCGCCATACATTAGCAATGGCGCCAGACATTCTTGCCCGCTATTCTGCCGTGAAAGTGAAAGTTGACCGTAAAGTGTGCTGGATGGACTCGGCTTGCCTAGCGTCCCCGGCCCACCGAAAAAAAATTGGCGATTGACGTCTTTCCGATCGCCAACAGCGCTTTTTAAGCACCCTCTGGACCCTTCGACGTAGTTCGTGACGTCACTGCGGCAGAGTGGAGTCCTTCCCTCACCTTCCAGGTAGATATCTTATATGGGAGGGCCGAATTTAGGCCGGCGATCTAATAGTCTGTGCGGACCTTGTCCGCTGAGCGCAACGTCTCGGTTCTCTTAGTGCCCTTAATGCTCTTAAGGGCCAAAATGTCTGGCGCCATACATTAGCAATGGCGCCAGACATTCTTGCCCGCTATTCTGCCGTGAAAGTGAAAGTTGACCGTAAAGTGTGCTGGATGGACTCGGCTTGCCTAGCGTCCCCGGCCCACCGAAAAAAAATTGGCGATTGACGTCTTTCCGATCGCCAACAGCGCTTTTTAAGCACCCTCTGGACCCTTCGACGTAGTTCGTGACGTCACTGCGGCAGAGTGGAGTCCTTCCCTCACCTTCCAGGTAGATATCTTATATGGGAGGGCCGAATTTAGGCCGGCGATCTAATAGTCTGTGCGGACCTTGTCCGCTGAGCGCAACGTCTCGGTTCTCTTAGTGCCCTTAATGCTCTTAAGGGCCAAAATGTCTGGCGCCATACATTAGCAATGGCGCCAGACATTCTTGCCCGCTATTCTGCCGTGAAAGTGAAAGTTGACCGTAAAGTGTGCTGGATGGACTCGGCTTGCCTAGCGTCCCCGGCCCACCGAAAAAAAATTGGCGATTGACGTCTTTCCGATCGCCAACAGCGCTTTTTAAGCACCCTCTGGACCCTTCGACGTAGTTCGTGACGTCACTGCGGCAGAGTGGAGTCCTTCCCTCACCTTCCAGGTAGATATCTTATATGGGAGGGCCGAATTTAGGCCGGCGATCTAATAGTCTGTGCGGACCTTGTCCGCTGAGCGCAACGTCTCGGTTCTCTTAGTGCCCTTAATGCTCTTAAGGGCCAAAATGTCTGGCGCCATACATTAGCAATGGCGCCAGACATTCTTGCCCGCTATTCTGCCGTGAAAGTGAAAGTTGACCGTAAAGTGTGCTGGATGGACTCGGCTTGCCTAGCGTCCCCGGCCCACCGAAAAAAAATTGGCGATTGACGTCTTTCCGATCGCCAACAGCGCTTTTTAAGCACCCTCTGGACCCTTCGACGTAGTTCGTGACGTCACTGCGGCAGAGTGGAGTCCTTCCCTCACCTTCCAGGTAGATATCTTATATGGGAGGGCCGAATTTAGGCCGGCGATCTAATAGTCTGTGCGGACCTTGTCCGCTGAGCGCAACGTCTCGGTTCTCTTAGTGCCCTTAATGCTCTTAAGGGCCAAAATGTCTGGCGCCATACATTAGCAATGGCGCCAGACATTCTTGCCCGCTATTCTGCCGTGAAAGTGAAAGTTGACCGTAAAGTGTGCTGGATGGACTCGGCTTGCCTAGCGTCCCCGGCCCACCGAAAAAAAATTGGCGATTGACGTCTTTCCGATCGCCAACAGCGCTTTTTAAGCACCCTCTGGACCCTTCGACGTAGTTCGTGACGTCACTGCGGCAGAGTGGAGTCCTTCCCTCACCTTCCAGGTAGATATCTTATATGGGAGGGCCGAATTTAGGCCGGCGATCTAATAGTCTGTGCGGACCTTGTCCGCTGAGCGCAACGTCTCGGTTCTCTTAGTGCCCTTAATGCTCTTAAGGGCCAAAATGTCTGGCGCCATACATTAGCAATGGCGCCAGACATTCTTGCCCGCTATTCTGCCGTGAAAGTGAAAGTTGACCGTAAAGTGTGCTGGATGGACTCGGCTTGCCTAGCGTCCCCGGCCCACCGAAAAAAAATTGGCGATTGACGTCTTTCCGATCGCCAACAGCGCTTTTTAAGCACCCTCTGGACCCTTCGACGTAGTTCGTGACGTCACTGCGGCAGAGTGGAGTCCTTCCCTCACCTTCCAGGTAGATATCTTATATGGGAGGGCCGAATTTAGGCCGGCGATCTAATAGTCTGTGCGGACCTTGTCCGCTGAGCGCAACGTCTCGGTTCTCTTAGTGCCCTTAATGCTCTTAAGGGCCAAAATGTCTGGCGCCATACATTAGCAATGGCGCCAGACATTCTTGCCCGCTATTCTGCCGTGAAAGTGAAAGTTGACCGTAAAGTGTGCTGGATGGACTCGGCTTGCCTAGCGTCCCCGGCCCACCGAAAAAAAATTGGCGATTGACGTCTTTCCGATCGCCAACAGCGCTTTTTAAGCACCCTCTGGACCCTTCGACGTAGTTCGTGACGTCACTGCGGCAGAGTGGAGTCCTTCCCTCACCTTCCAGGTAGATATCTTATATGGGAGGGCCGAATTTAGGCCGGCGATCTAATAGTCTGTGCGGACCTTGTCCGCTGAGCGCAACGTCTCGGTTCTCTTAGTGCCCTTAATGCTCTTAAGGGCCAAAATGTCTGGCGCCATACATTAGCAATGGCGCCAGACATTCTTGCCCGCTATTCTGCCGTGAAAGTGAAAGTTGACCGTAAAGTGTGCTGGATGGACTCGGCTTGCCTAGCGTCCCCGGCCCACCGAAAAAAAATTGGCGATTGACGTCTTTCCGATCGCCAACAGCGCTTTTTAAGCACCCTCTGGACCCTTCGACGTAGTTCGTGACGTCACTGCGGCAGAGTGGAGTCCTTCCCTCACCTTCCAGGTAGATATCTTATATGGGAGGGCCGAATTTAGGCCGGCGATCTAATAGTCTGTGCGGACCTTGTCCGCTGAGCGCAACGTCTCGGTTCTCTTAGTGCCCTTAATGCTCTTAAGGGCCAAAATGTCTGGCGCCATACATTAGCAATGGCGCCAGACATTCTTGCCCGCTATTCTGCCGTGAAAGTGAAAGTTGACCGTAAAGTGTGCTGGATGGACTCGGCTTGCCTAGCGTCCCCGGCCCACCGAAAAAAAATTGGCGATTGACGTCTTTCCGATCGCCAACAGCGCTTTTTAAGCACCCTCTGGACCCTTCGACGTAGTTCGTGACGTCACTGCGGCAGAGTGGAGTCCTTCCCTCACCTTCCAGGTAGATATCTTATATGGGAGGGCCGAATTTAGGCCGGCGATCTAATAGTCTGTGCGGACCTTGTCCGCTGAGCGCAACGTCTCGGTTCTCTTAGTGCCCTTAATGCTCTTAAGGGCCAAAATGTCTGGCGCCATACATTAGCAATGGCGCCAGACATTCTTGCCCGCTATTCTGCCGTGAAAGTGAAAGTTGACCGTAAAGTGTGCTGGGTGGACTCGGCTTGCCTAGCGTCCCCGGCCCACCGAAAAAAAATTGGCGATTGACGTCTTTCCGATCGCCAACAGCGCTTTTTAAGCACCCTCTGGACCCTTCGACGTAGTTCGTGACGTCACTGCGGCAGAGTGGAGTCCTTCCCTCACCTTCCAGGTAGATATCTTATATGGGAGGGCCGAATTTAGGCCGGCGATCTAATAGTCTGTGCGGACCTTGTCCGCTGAGCGCAACGTCTCGGTTCTCTTAGTGCCCTTAATGCTCTTAAGGGCCAAAATGTCTGGCGCCATACATTAGCAATGGCGCCAGACATTCTTGCCCGCTATTCTGCCGTGAAAGTGAAAGTTGACCGTAAAGTGTGCTGGATGGACTCGGCTTGCCTAGCGTCCCCGGCCCACCGAAAAAAAATTGGCGATTGACGTCTTTCCGATCGCCAACAGCGCTTTTTAAGCACCCTCTGGACCCTTCGACGTAGTTCGTGACGTCACTGCGGCAGAGTGGAGTCCTTCCCTCACCTTCCAGGTAGATATCTTATATGGGAGGGCCGAATTTAGGCCGGCGATCTAATAGTCTGTGCGGACCTTGTCCGCTGAGCGCAACGTCTCGGTTCTCTTAGTGCCCTTAATGCTCTTAAGGGCCAAAATGTCTGGCGCCATACATTAGCAATGGCGCCAGACATTCTTGCCCGCTATTCTGCCGTGAAAGTGAAAGTTGACCGTAAAGTGTGCTGGATGGACTCGGCTTGCCTAGCGTCCCCGGCCCACCGAAAAAAAATTGGCGATTGACGTCTTTCCGATCGCCAACAGCGCTTTTTAAGCACCCTCTGGACCCTTCGACGTAGTTCGTGACGTCACTGCGGCAGAGTGGAGTCCTTCCCTCACCTTCCAGGTAGATATCTTATATGGGAGGGCCGAATTTAGGCCGGCGATCTAATAGTCTGTGCGGACCTTGTCCGCTGAGCGCAACGTCTCGGTTCTCTTAGTGCCCTTAATGCTCTTAAGGGCCAAAATGTCTGGCGCCATACATTAGCAATGGCGCCAGACATTCTTGCCCGCTATTCTGCCGTGAAAGTGAAAGTTGACCGTAAAGTGTGCTGGATGGACTCGGCTTGCCTAGCGTCCCCGGCCCACCGAAAAAAAATTGGCGATTGACGTCTTTCCGATCGCCAACAGCGCTTTTTAAGCACCCTCTGGACCCTTCGACGTAGTTCGTGACGTCACTGCGGCAGAGTGGAGTCCTTCCCTCACCTTCCAGGTAGATATCTTATATGGGAGGGCCGAATTTAGGCCGGCGATCTAATAGTCTGTGCGGACCTTGTCCGCTGAGCGCAACGTCTCGGTTCTCTTAGTGCCCTTAATGCTCTTAAGGGCCAAAATGTCTGGCGCCATACATTAGCAATGGCGCCAGACATTCTTGCCCGCTATTCTGCCGTGAAAGTGAAAGTTGACCGTAAAGTGTGCTGGATGGACTCGGCTTGCCTAGCGTCCCCGGCCCACCGAAAAAAAATTGGCGATTGACGTCTTTCCGATCGCCAACAGCGCTTTTTAAGCACCCTCTGGACCCTTCGACGTAGTTCGTGACGTCACTGCGGCAGAGTGGAGTCCTTCCCTCACCTTCCAGGTAGATATCTTATATGGGAGGGCCGAATTTAGGCCGGCGATCTAATAGTCTGTGCGGACCTTGTCCGCTGAGCGCAACGTCTCGGTTCTCTTAGTGCCCTTAATGCTCTTAAGGGCCAAAATGTCTGGCGCCATACATTAGCAATGGCGCCAGACATTCTTGCCCGCTATTCTGCCGTGAAAGTGAAAGTTGACCGTAAAGTGTGCTGGATGGACTCGGCTTGCCTAGCGTCCCCGGCCCACCGAAAAAAAATTGGCGATTGACGTCTTTCCGATCGCCAACAGCGCTTTTTAAGCACCCTCTGGACCCTTCGACGTAGTTCGTGACGTCACTGCGGCAGAGTGGAGTCCTTCCCTCACCTTCCAGGTAGATATCTTATATGGGAGGGCCGAATTTAGGCCGGCGATCTAATAGTCTGTGCGGACCTTGTCCGCTGAGCGCAACGTCTCGGTTCTCTTAGTGCCCTTAATGCTCTTAAGGGCCAAAATGTCTGGCGCCATACATTAGCAATGGCGCCAGACATTCTTGCCCGCTATTCTGCCGTGAAAGTGAAAGTTGACCGTAAAGTGTGCTGGATGGACTCGGCTTGCCTAGCGTCCCCGGCCCACCGAAAAAAAATTGGCGATTGACGTCTTTCCGATCGCCAACAGCGCTTTTTAAGCACCCTCTGGACCCTTCGACGTAGTTCGTGACGTCACTGCGGCAGAGTGGAGTCCTTCCCTCACCTTCCAGGTAGATATCTTATATGGGAGGGCCGAATTTAGGCCGGCGATCTAATAGTCTGTGCGGACCTTGTCCGCTGAGCGCAACGTCTCGGTTCTCTTAGTGCCCTTAATGCTCTTAAGGGCCAAAATGTCTGGCGCCATACATTAGCAATGGCGCCAGACATTCTTGCCCGCTATTCTGCCGTGAAAGTGAAAGTTGACCGTAAAGTGTGCTGGATGGACTCGGCTTGCCTAGCGTCCCCGGCCCACCGAAAAAAAATTGGCGATTGACGTCTTTCCGATCGCCAACAGCGCTTTTTAAGCACCCTCTGGACCCTTCGACGTAGTTCGTGACGTCACTGCGGCAGAGTGGAGTCCTTCCCTCACCTTCCAGGTAGATATCTTATATGGGAGGGCCGAATTTAGGCCGGCGATCTAATAGTCTGTGCGGACCTTGTCCGCTGAGCGCAACGTCTCGGTTCTCTTAGTGCCCTTAATGCTCTTAAGGGCCAAAATGTCTGGCGCCATACATTAGCAATGGCGCCAGACATTCTTGCCCGCTATTCTGCCGTGAAAGTGAAAGTTGACCGTAAAGTGTGCTGGATGGACTCGGCTTGCCTAGCGTCCCCGGCCCACCGAAAAAAAATTGGCGATTGACGTCTTTCCGATCGCCAACAGCGCTTTTTAAGCACCCTCTGGACCCTTCGACGTAGTTCGTGACGTCACTGCGGCAGAGTGGAGTCCTTCCCTCACCTTCCAGGTAGATATCTTATATGGGAGGGCCGAATTTAGGCCGGCGATCTAATAGTCTGTGCGGACCTTGTCCGCTGAGCGCAACGTCTCGGTTCTCTTAGTGCCCTTAATGCTCTTAAGGGCCAAAATGTCTGGCGCCATACATTAGCAATGGCGCCAGACATTCTTGCCCGCTATTCTGCCGTGAAAGTGAAAGTTGACCGTAAAGTGTGCTGGATGGACTCGGCTTGCCTAGCGTCCCCGGCCCACCGAAAAAAAATTGGCGATTGACGTCTTTCCGATCGCCAACAGCGCTTTTTAAGCACCCTCTGGACCCTTCGACGTAGTTCGTGACGTCACTGCGGCAGAGTGGAGTCCTTCCCTCACCTTCCAGGTAGATATCTTATATGGGAGGGCCGAATTTAGGCCGGCGATCTAATAGTCTGTGCGGACCTTGTCCGCTGAGCGCAACGTCTCGGTTCTCTTAGTGCCCTTAATGCTCTTAAGGGCCAAAATGTCTGGCGCCATACATTAGCAATGGCGCCAGACATTCTTGCCCGCTATTCTGCCGTGAAAGTGAAAGTTGACCGTAAAGTGTGCTGGATGGACTCGGCTTGCCTAGCGTCCCCGGCCCACCGAAAAAAAATTGGCGATTGACGTCTTTCCGATCGCCAACAGCGCTTTTTAAGCACCCTCTGGACCCTTCGACGTAGTTCGTGACGTCACTGCGGCAGAGTGGAGTCCTTCCCTCACCTTCCAGGTAGATATCTTATATGGGAGGGCCGAATTTAGGCCGGCGATCTAATAGTCTGTGCGGACCTTGTCCGCTGAGCGCAACGTCTCGGTTCTCTTAGTGCCCTTAATGCTCTTAAGGGCCAAAATGTCTGGCGCCATACATTAGCAATGGCGCCAGACATTCTTGCCCGCTATTCTGCCGTGAAAGTGAAAGTTGACCGTAAAGTGTGCTGGATGGACTCGGCTTGCCTAGCGTCCCCGGCCCACCGAAAAAAAATTGGCGATTGACGTCTTTCCGATCGCCAACAGCGCTTTTTAAGCACCCTCTGGACCCTTCGACGTAGTTCGTGACGTCACTGCGGCAGAGTGGAGTCCTTCCCTCACCTTCCAGGTAGATATCTTATATGGGAGGGCCGAATTTAGGCCGGCGATCTAATAGTCTGTGCGGACCTTGTCCGCTGAGCGCAACGTCTCGGTTCTCTTAGTGCCCTTAATGCTCTTAAGGGCCAAAATGTCTGGCGCCATACATTAGCAATGGCGCCAGACATTCTTGCCCGCTATTCTGCCGTGAAAGTGAAAGTTGACCGTAAAGTGTGCTGGATGGACTCGGCTTGCCTAGCGTCCCCGGCCCACCGAAAAAAAATTGGCGATTGACGTCTTTCCGATCGCCAACAGCGCTTTTTAAGCACCCTCTGGACCCTTCGACGTAGTTCGTGACGTCACTGCGGCAGAGTGGAGTCCTTCCCTCACCTTCCAGGTAGATATCTTATATGGGAGGGCCGAATTTAGGCCGGCGATCTAATAGTCTGTGCGGACCTTGTCCGCTGAGCGCAACGTCTCGGTTCTCTTAGTGCCCTTAATGCTCTTAAGGGCCAAAATGTCTGGCGCCATACATTAGCAATGGCGCCAGACATTCTTGCCCGCTATTCTGCCGTGAAAGTGAAAGTTGACCGTAAAGTGTGCTGGATGGACTCGGCTTGCCTAGCGTCCCCGGCCCACCGAAAAAAAATTGGCGATTGACGTCTTTCCGATCGCCAACAGCGCTTTTTAAGCACCCTCTGGACCCTTCGACGTAGTTCGTGACGTCACTGCGGCAGAGTGGAGTCCTTCCCTCACCTTCCAGGTAGATATCTTATATGGGAGGGCCGAATTTAGGCCGGCGATCTAATAGTCTGTGCGGACCTTGTCCGCTGAGCGCAACGTCTCGGTTCTCTTAGTGCCCTTAATGCTCTTAAGGGCCAAAATGTCTGGCGCCATACATTAGCAATGGCGCCAGACATTCTTGCCCGCTATTCTGCCGTGAAAGTGAAAGTTGACCGTAAAGTGTGCTGGATGGACTCGGCTTGCCTAGCGTCCCCGGCCCACCGAAAAAAAATTGGCGATTGACGTCTTTCCGATCGCCAACAGCGCTTTTTAAGCACCCTCTGGACCCTTCGACGTAGTTCGTGACGTCACTGCGGCAGAGTGGAGTCCTTCCCTCACCTTCCAGGTAGATATCTTATATGGGAGGGCCGAATTTAGGCCGGCGATCTAATAGTCTGTGCGGACCTTGTCCGCTGAGCGCAACGTCTCGGTTCTCTTAGTGCCCTTAATGCTCTTAAGGGCCAAAATGTCTGGCGCCATACATTAGCAATGGCGCCAGACATTCTTGCCCGCTATTCTGCCGTGAAAGTGAAAGTTGACCGTAAAGTGTGCTGGATGGACTCGGCTTGCCTAGCGTCCCCGGCCCACCGAAAAAAAATTGGCGATTGACGTCTTTCCGATCGCCAACAGCGCTTTTTAAGCACCCTCTGGACCCTTCGACGTAGTTCGTGACGTCACTGCGGCAGAGTGGAGTCCTTCCCTCACCTTCCAGGTAGATATCTTATATGGGAGGGCCGAATTTAGGCCGGCGATCTAATAGTCTGTGCGGACCTTGTCCGCTGAGCGCAACGTCTCGGTTCTCTTAGTGCCCTTAATGCTCTTAAGGGCCAAAATGTCTGGCGCCATACATTAGCAATGGCGCCAGACATTCTTGCCCGCTATTCTGCCGTGAAAGTGAAAGTTGACCGTAAAGTGTGCTGGATGGACTCGGCTTGCCTAGCGTCCCCGGCCCACCGAAAAAAAATTGGCGATTGACGTCTTTCCGATCGCCAACAGCGCTTTTTAAGCACCCTCTGGACCCTTCGACGTAGTTCGTGACGTCACTGCGGCAGAGTGGAGTCCTTCCCTCACCTCTCCAGGTAGACTATCTTATAATGGGAGAGGCCGAATTTAGAGCCGGCGATCTAATAGTCTGTGCGGACCTATTTCCGCCTGAGCGCAACGTCTCGGTTCTCTATAGTGCCCTTAATGCCTCTTAAGGCCAAAATGTCTGGCGCCTCATACAATTAGCAATGGCGCCAAATTCTTGCCCGCTATTCTGCCCGTGCCAAAGTGAAAGGTTGACCGTAAAGTGTGCTGGCATGAGACTCGGCTTGCCCTAGCCGGTCCCCGGCCCACCGAAAAAAAATGGCGATGACGTCTTTCCCGATCGCCAAACAGCGCATTTAAGCACCCTCTGGACCCATTCGACGTAGTTCGTGACGTCACTGCGACGAGTGGAGTCCTTCCCTCACCTTCCAGGTAGATATCTTTAATGGGAGGGCCGAATTAGGCCGGCCGATACTCAATAGTCTGTGCGGACCTTGTCCGCCTGAGCGCAACGTACTCGAGTTCCTCTTAGTGCCTTAATGCCTCTTAAGGGCCAAATGTCTGGCGCTCATACATTAGCAATGGCGCCAGACATTCTTGCCCGCTACTATCTGCGTGAAACCTATGTAGAA